>OY720278.1:14800000-17200000 GCA_963082995.1 Noctua comes | reverse complement strand
TCTAGTCATGTCTTCGTAGCCGATCAACTCATGCGAAAATTATACTGAAAAACAATGCGCCACTAACTTAAAACTATTTAATGTCAAGACCCATTAAGCCTACCACAACCATGACCATTTTCTACTACATCCGTACCTAAACCCTAGGTGAGAAAATCTTTAAAAGATTTAATAGTCCATAAACCGAGAGTATATGTAACGCGAATGAGGTATTATTGCCGCCAAGAAATCAAAAACACACTCAGAGTTGCTACAATACATCATAAAATTACTAATCGAAGGTGCTACATTATCGAGGACTTACAAAGGCTTATTGAATGAAACAAAATTTCAAAGGAATGGCAAACGTTTTGAAATTAGTGTTGGCCAGATACGTATAGACCCTTGTACGCAAACTGTACGGAGAATTTTCATGCTTCGTTGAGAATCGTATTCATGTATTGTGGAGATGAACTTTTGTATTACAGGGATTCCCAGATAATCGGTTTTCGTGATTTACAGTGAAACTTTGCTAAATCTGAACATGTTGATCTATTCAATCGCTCGCGAAAGTTCCAGATTGTGTTTTGTCACGTGCCTCCCACACATTTAGCAGAACGTGGTCGCTCACATGTCTCGTCGTAATCTGGACGGGGAGTGCTAAGTGCTATACACTGGCTCGGGCCGGCGTGAATATATGGAGACGAATTGTGACGAGCCGACGTGAATAAGGATAGATGCAGAACGAACTTTGGTCATCGAAAGCCGCTTAAGTCGGCTCTGTCTATTGTTCAAGTAATACTGCCGTACTTAATTTGCCGAACCAAAAATGCATTACTGTTACTGTTAGCCTGTGTCATCACACTGCGGGAGAGGTCTTTGCCCACCTCTCCCCATGACTTCCAAATTCTTCGATCCAGGCAATGTAGACCACTGGTCGTTGGTTTTGTCCAGCTCGTCCCGACATCTGCGAGGTCTACAAAAATGCATTAGCGATCGAAAATGATCTTAAGACTTTTGTAACAACAATAAAAAGATTTTAGAGATTTGCGTTCAATTAAATCTGGCTTCAACTTTTTAATTAGAATTTGATTGCAGTTTCTTCTATCGCTAATGCAAATATTAGCTTCGTTGTCTTTGTTTGCTGCAAAATTTGTCCATTTCATCATATTAACCTGGGTAAAGTAACAACCTATAAGTAAGTAGTATCCTGTAACCTTGTTATTCCCCTATTGGTTTTCAGTCATCAGTCCGTAGGTGTGTCGGTTCCGTGGCACCACAGTGGAATTTAACAGAGTACGAGAGCTGCGGTATTGTTTTAAAATAGCGCAGCATTATGCTAACATAGGAGCCTTTTTGGCACGCGCGACTTTTTTCATCTTTGTTTAACTTAAATAATTTGTGTAATGTGCGTGTTTAAATAAAAAGTTTTCTTTTTTTCTTCTGTCTTTCGGTAGCAATTCCCCGTTCAAGTCTTAAATATTATATGACCTCAGTGATGTCTTTCTCATGTATCAAAGTTGGTAAAGAAAGATTTTGTGAAAAGTCTGAGAAAAATAAATCTTATTCTGATTCATACTTAATGTTACCAATGCGTAAACCTGTCTATCTGTTATCATTTCACACTTTAATAGCTAAATTTTTATTACATTTCACGTAGATTAGTTAGACCAGTGTTAGGATAATAGGACTCTTTTATACCGGTAGTACGTTCCCATACGATAATTTCCACCCAAAACGCGAGCGAAGCCACGGGCGAAAGCTAGGATAAGATAAATGATCTGAAAATAAGACCCAAATTGGAAATTACGCGATCCTTCTGTTGGAACGACGGTCCTTCACTGTCAAGTATTCATCAAACATTCGTATTAGATTGATGCTACCAAATTCGCTGATTTCGCCATTCGAGAATTTTTCGCAGAGCCCTTTTCGTGCCCCATTTCCTCCGTTTTACATTGTTTTCGTCCATTATAATTTGCCAAAGGTCCACAGAATCTAAACGGTTTCTGGAGTAAGTATGTTAATAACTAAAACAGTAATTTGGGCCATTCGCTCGAATTGTAAGCCGTGAATTAGGAATTTGGACATGAAAACGAGTGTTTAGATATTTATCGCGCCTAGGAATGATAATTTAGGGGCGCAAAAGTGGGGCTTGGAAGACGTTAATTAATGATGTCAGGCTATATTTTCACCTGGAAAATGTAAATGTTTGGTAAGGTGGTATTTTTACAAAAGATACTAATAAGAAAGTGAAGGAATCTTGCTCGTGATAATGTAAGATTGATGATCGCTTCGTTGGTCTATTTGTCGGAAAGCGCTAATGCTGAGCATGTGGTCTTCGGCTTGATTCCAAGGCAAAG
This sequence comes from Noctua comes, assembly GCA_963082995.1. Lineage (NCBI taxonomy): Eukaryota > Metazoa > Arthropoda > Insecta > Lepidoptera > Noctuidae > Noctua > Noctua comes. The sequence continues at coordinate 17,197,661 of OY720278.1, read as the reverse complement.
TGTTATTGGATTTTTCCATCGGGGATTTGTCAATAGCAGGCCGGCGAACTGGGAACTGTGCCGGGTTGCTGGCAGTAGACTCGCCCCACTTATATGGAACACTTAAATGTAGGTGTATTATAGTAACATCTCTGTTACCTTTCGAGGATTGCAGGTGTGACGCCCTAGAGATTGGATTAGATTACTGTCTTCTATTTACGTGAAATCAATTGTCATCATCATCTGCCTTATACCTAACCTTTTCCCAACCATGATAGTGTCGGTGTCCAGTCTAACCGGATGTGGCTAAATACCAGTGTTTTACATGGAGCGACTGTCTGTCTGACCTGCACCAATCCGTGAGAAATAGTATTGTAATAGACTCTTTTGTCTTGTCCCCAGGCATACGAGAGGCGGTTCCCTAACTGCCCGCAGATACCTGTAGTGGTAGAATGCGTCGTTCTAGAGGACAAGTGGTCAGACGACTCTTCACACCGATTCACGAAGAGGCGGTGCCAGCTGAACGTGGAGGCTCCTTATCTTCTAAAGAAGGTAAGTTCTATACACATCTTGTCGTACCAGCCAGTTTAAGCAATCCAATCGATCTGATAAGCACCCCAGTTAATAGCCCAACACACTTCTCTATGCGAAGGATTACGAAGCACTTTCGTGGTACATTGCTTTATATTTTGTGAAAAATTCGTACTTCGTCTTCAACGTAAAAAGCACAGTTAATGTAATTGAATTGCCCAAAATGAATACCATAGGGATTGTGACTATGTTACGCGATTACTCTTTGGGTTATAGCCACTCTTGGCAAGGATTTTGCTCAGACCCGACGGATCTGAAGGTAAAACTAAACGTCTACGTTAGCATAACATCAATATATTGTAGGTGACAGTTAGTAAAAGAAAATAAGTATTCCATTTTTTCGAGCCCAACCAGTATTGCAAGCCGATGTTTTAAACGAGGCTATCGCTCACCTTCGATCGCAAATTGAATCCTGACAGTGACCCAGTGATTAATGTTACGCTAAAGTTGCACTTAGTATGCTGCAGAGTCAAAATCAAAATCAAAGCATTTATTTCAAATTGGCCAGTTACAGGCACTTTTGAATTGTCGAAACAAAGACAACAATAGCTACAGTCCCAGTCACAAGGCATAAAAACTGTGAAAGTACTGTAGTTGCCCATTCCCTAACGTAGATCTCTATGGAGAAGAACGGAAAAGAAACTCCATGGACACTCTTTTAAATCAAAGTACTTACAAACTCTTGGTTACATCATTCATGTTGAGATGGTACATTATGTGAGAACGATGTAGCAAGATGTGTACGTTAAAAGTGTCCATAGTAAACAATTCAAAAATAAAATAATCCATTCAAATAAGCCGTGGCAACCAAGAGATGACCAGTCACAACTGACAGCGCCCGTTCACGAACATGACGCATGTATCAGTACCATTCAACTCAACCATTTTGAAGGGAACTAAATGATCCGACACACGCGCCACCATCAGCGAGACATTAGAGAGAGCATGAGACACTCCTAGCCGCCAGGGCATATTCAAGTCAAGAAAAGACGTAGGTTTCCAGCGAGTAATTGTGATTTACACTAACGGCTCTAATGCCATTTTAACAAATTCATTGTATTAGTTACATAGTCGAGCAGACACATTTTTCAAACAGAATTTACCAATTACCCTAAGATCCTCCATATGGTGATAGAAAAGTGTGTTACGCAATTGGGGTGCTGGTCCATAAGATTTGGAATTTCTGTCCCAAATTATTGAACCATTATTTGTGGATTCCCAAACTGATGAAGAATAGCAATATCTTTAGGTAAATCAAATTTAGGTACAATGAACCCTTAATCGCCTTTAAATGTTTTGAATTGAATTGTAATTGTTTGGCCGAATGGTAGATTCGAGCTGTGGTAACATTATTGGCTGATTATATTTTTGTTTCTCTTAGATGGTTGGCGTAGAATATGTCTACTTCATTCAGACGAACGAACTGGACCTCAAGAAGAGAACCATGGAGATCGTGGCCACGAACGAGACCTTCGCCAGCAGGATAGACGTCATCGAGAAATGTAAATATTATGTAAGTTTCTTTGTCCTACTTGTATCTACAGCAGTAGCGAAGGGTCCATTTCTGTAAGCGGTAAGCCGGAGTACATATCTTTAATGTGATTATAATATTTGTCTAGAAAATGCTGACTGTGCCATTTTTCAAAGGGAATCCGTAGGAATCGAGTTGTATGGAACCTTCGCCACTGATCTACAGTCATGTAACTTACAACCAATGAGTAGATCCCATGGTTAAAGTGTTTTATTATCATGTGTCCTATCTTTTCACATTACTTACCTCATTTCTTTGGTCTTCCTCTACTCTTTTAACTCATCCACATTCATAGTCAAAAATTTTCCTTACGACATATTTTTCTATAACATTTTTTTACGAGTACTTACTGTGAACCATCATTTTACTTCGTAAAATACTCGATTTTTTTAACAAAAACAAAACTAGTTACCAACCGGTTTTTGTTCCCAGGTAGGACCAGTTTAAATAATGTTTTGGTTACCAGCCGAATATTATTTGTTATAAGACCTTTTATGACAAATTGAATTATTCTATACATCTAGTAGTCTGTAGTCTGTCTTTTTGATGAGGGTCTTAAGAAATTTGCCGGAAAAAGTAATTGTTTTTAGTACCTTTTTGTTTAAAGTCTGAATAATATTGTTTTAAGACGTGATGGATTTTTCTTTTTTTGGCGCTGATGTTCTTCTAGGGGTTAGTGTGTTGTCTATACAGCAAAGTAATAGAAGAAGGGATCATTCCCTTCAATTGTAAAACGTGTTTTCTGGTGATGACTCTGTTAACTTATTTTGATACCCGGTTTTCGATTCCCGATTAATCTGTAGGTCTGCAACTACGTCTAAAATCCGAGTAACTGAAGTTTGTTTTTTGAACGGATGTATGCACCAAGTAAAAGCATTTCAGTTAGCTGCTCTACACTAAATTCTCGTCAGTATAAACACATCTCATGCTAATGAGTTTAGTTTCCAGTGTTCTTCATTGATTTCTCTAGTCTGAATCTAATTGAGTTGCCAGATGTTTGGCTAAAATATTTTTGTTGAAAACAGCGAGCTGTTTACATGAACTCAGATTTCGAAATGCAAATTCTCTAATAACGTTGAATCAGAGATCTGGATTCTCGCTTGTTTATGTGGTATTGAAGTTATTCCAACCGCACGAGTCGATTGTGTAATATGTCTAGTGATTCGATCGGATTTGGAAAATAACTACTGCCGAATCGAAAGGCCGAACAAGTTTGTACTCGTAATGTGTTAATTCTGTTCTCTGTCCTTGGTCTGGTGCTAGAACAGAACTGCCGAAATCTAGGTAGGGTAATCCTCTAACCCTAACTTTTCTAAAAAAAATAGGCGTGATGCTATCCTAACTAATATAATAAATACGAAAGTAAGTGTGCTTGTTTGTTACCTTTGCTAGTGTGTTAATAATTCTGTTTATGATATTAACCATGAGCATGATTTTCAGCAGTTCTTCACGTATCCATCAATCCTTCGCATTTGATCCACAATAATTGCCAGGTATTCGTTGCCAAATTGAAGGAAGCGGGTCATTTTCGGCTAGCAATTTATTTAATAACAAATACTTTGCGCTTTCAACACGGAGGAAGGGGTGGTGGAGGAAACGCTTATACTTCAGCCGATTATATCTGCAGTGATGCAACTCATGCAACGCTAGAAAGTGCACGCGATGCAGCTATGCATGTGGAGTGGACTGGTCTTGAGATTATGAGCCACATTCTGCAATAGGAGACCCCTAATGCTGTCCGTGCAGGTCGTTACGCATGAAATTAGTAACATTATCAATATACGGAAATGTATTTAGTGCTAATAAATCAATTTTCTCCACATTACTGGAATCGCATGGGAAATTATGGAACTCGGAAGTCTTGTGAGTAGGGCGTTCAAAATATACCTTACGGTTTATCAGTGTTTATGCTAGATTAGGCTACAACGTATTTCAGTTTAAGTATGCGTAAGGTTTTAATACTTACAATCCTGGGATCTCTTACCGCCACTCATTTTCGTCTAATCACCCATCTGACAGTTTCCGCACCTCTCATCTGTTGTCATCCGGCTCTCCCGGACTTAAAACGTCCCCTCCCCAGTTACTCGTGGCGGCAAAATCTCACAATTCACCTGCCTTTATCGTTAATTCTCAAAAAATACAGGATTTAACGAACCACCTCTCAATTTTCGATGACATTGTCAAAAAGTGTCAGGCAGGTGCCAAAACCTGTCCCGAACATGAGCCGGTTTCCAACAATATCACTTAGACAATTTTTTGCACCGAGACCCGAAAAATTGTGGCCTCGTATAATGTTAACGATCAATTACAAAAATGGCGGCCTTAAAATGTAAATTGTCACTTTGATTTTTATTTATTTCAACACTGTCGATTACTTGTTTGCTCTTGCCTGAATTTACTTTTTGAATATTTATGAGGTAGCTATGTCAAAATTAATTATTTATTGTTCAGGTGAAGGGTCTGATCCAAAGTTCAGTTTATAATTCTTTTTACATAATAAAAAAGTAACAAAAGAATTACGCTGGGTTGGTAGATAGATAGAGGTATACCTAAGTACACCCACATTTCGCCAGTTATGTTTAAGTCCAATGTATTATAGAGCGAGCCTATTTCCATGATCATCATCCGCCGCCCGTCTTCACCCAATGCTGGGTATAGGCCTCTCTTTGCTGTACCAGGCTCCACGTTCTTGTGCCAGCCTCATCCATTGCCATCAGCCGAGCATACATCCAGACTTCGTGCTGCCACTCAGGATTTCTGATGCATAAAACCAATAACACTTTGTCCGATGGATGGACAGTGTGAAGGCTGATATGGCTAGAAAAGAGGTGTCTTATGAGATGACGAGTAATAGAGAAGTATGGAAGAAGAAGACTTGCTGCGGCGACCACAAATAAATTGGGATAAGGGCAGGAGAATGATGATGATGATGACTTTGTCCGACCTGGTAATCAAACCCAAGGCTTCAGGCTCAGTAGTAGCGCATGCGACTACTGGAGCAATTAGACAGTCAATATTGTCAAATATCAAGTTAAATCTACTTACAGTCACCTCTAAGCCATGTCCTTGCAGTAGCAATAAAAAATCTGGTACAAGAATTGCTAGGATGTTACTTTACTAAACTACGATTATAATATGCCTCCGTTTGCCATAAAACCCAGCAAGACCAACATCCCTCGTTGCAAGGGAAACACATTACCGTTATACATAATTAAATACTTCCATGCATTACACAGACTTAATCCGTACGAACAAAATTCCACTCTTTCCCTTCAATTCAGAGTTTATTTTCATTTTACATCCCACATTAAAATAGCGGATTGCATGCTCGCGACATGAAAATGCGCTTTACTTTATTTTAATTAGAGTGCATTTTCCTATTAATCTTGTTTTGATTGTGGTTGCAAGTCAAATAATTCTAGTCAAGGACATCCGTATTGACAAGGGCGCTATGACGGGCGAGTGTTTTATTGATGTAGTGGATATGAGAACGGAAGGGTGTGAAATGTGTTATGTCATGTCGTATCATGTCGAATTTGACAACAAGTGCCTACTAGAACGAAGAAAATGTAATAAATAATACATAGAAATTGTCATTTGATGTGAAATAATAAAATGAAGAGGGTGTAGTGATGCTGTTAGGAGGCAAATCCAGCAAAGTATTGCGATGAATAAATAATAGCTCAAAATCAAAGGATTTATTTCATGTAGGCCAGTTACAGGCACTTTTGAACTGTCGAAAAAAATACAACAATGGAAATGTAGCTACAGTCCCAGTCACAAGGCATAAAAACTGAAAGTACTGTAGTTGCCCATTCCAAAATGTAGATCTCTATGGAGAAGAACGAGCAAGAAGCTGCATAGACACTCTTTTAAATCAGAATTTTATTTAAGACAAAACGTACAGGAGAAACCGATGACCTGGTGAAGGTTGCGGGGATCCGCTGGATGCGATTGGCACGGAATCCCCGCACCGGTCAACGTGGCGACACTTGAGGGAGGCATATGTCCAGCAGTGGATGTCTTTCGGCTGAAATGATGATGATGAGACAGGAGAAGAATAGAAAGATGTGACCGTCAACGCGGGACGTTCAGAGTAATACTTCTCTCTCACTCGTACGCTGCTTGCTCTAACAATCATCTTTCTGCCCTTGTCCCATGTGAGCACAACACGTTTTTTCCTCCATTCTCCGCGTGTCATTCACCGCGCTATCATTTGCTCTTTTTGCTTTCATACCTTTCCTTACACAATCTAGTTGTTTGCTATGCTAACAATCTTACTACTATTATAAACGCTATAGTTTGTGAGGATGGATGAGTGCTTGTTACTCTTCACGCAAAAACTACTAAACGGATTTGAATGAAATTTGGCACATATAATGAACACATAGGAACTTTTTGTCTCGGTATAGTGCGATCCTGTGGGACAATTTCCGAACTTCACGTGGGCGAAACCTTGGACATAAGCTATGTGAATCAAACATAGATCAACCAGGAGACTTCCTTATTTGATCGTCTCCCATCCAAATAAGCTTATTACGTCTGATCTTCTCTTTCTATGTCGGTGACTGCTACCATTCACGATACAGGAAATAGTTGACCGCCATTCATGCAAGCCTGCTTATTGTGAAGTTCTATTGAACGGCGGCCGTGAATGGTGAAAGTGATTGCCTTTGTTATCTACTCGTTTATGTCGTTGTATGTATATGGATCAGTTATTTTAGTGCCTTTGTCGCCTTCGCAGTAAATAGTTTCAGTCATTGATAAGGTTTCTTTATTCAGTCTGTTGTTTACTTAGGTATTTGTTGCCGACGACATTGTGTTGGTTGCCGAGAGTGGCCTAGAGGTCCAGAGCAGATTGGAGGTGTGGTGGCAGAGGCTGGAGCATGTTGGCCTGAAATTAAGTAGGACCAAAGCAGAATACTTGTTCTGTGATTTCGGCGGTCTCTCCAGTCGTATGCCCATAACTCTTGCCAGAACGCACATACCGATCTGTTCCAATTTCCGGTACCTCAGGTCGCTTGTCCAAGGGGATGTTAAAGTAGACCGGGACGTCGTTACCGAACCGCATCAACTCGGGATGGATGAAATGGCGACAGATCACTGGAACAACTGGCGACCCACGGATGCCCCTCAATTTAATATACAAGTCCGTGATTAGACCTGTCGTATGTATGGATGGGAATTAGGGCTATCAAATACCGGATTTTTTGCGTGTTGCGCCGACCGCAAGTAACATGGGACGAGCTCAGGAAGATGATGATGTTTACTGAGGTGTTTATTGGTAGCTTTGCGAAGGTTGTTGGGAGTTAAATAAATGTTTTATTGTTCCCAGCTAAAACTTTCTCAACTTGAATCGAAATTTTGCAAAGGTCAGAAAGTTTGGCAGTCGGTTTTAAAGAAAAATAATACTTAGATATTAAAAGGTAGTTTTGTCAAATGATCATGAAGGCCTAAGTCGTTACAGGTAGTCAGTGGCCCGACAGTCTGACAACCAGTCTTCGTCGTATTACTCAGTACTAACTGGGTTGTGGAGGTCAGACAGGCAGTCGCTCCATGTTAAATACTGGTATTCAGCTGCATCCGGTTAGACTGGAAGCCGACCCCAAAATAGTTGGGAAAAGGCTAGGCAGATGACTATGATAAAGTAGGTACTATTAAATTAATTTGTTTTTAAACTCAACTTAGATTTGCCAAATATTAAAGAGACAACATTCCAATTTTTGTTTTTGCCACATATTGAATAGGATATCAACAAAAAAAATGTATAATCTGAGTGTTACTAAAAAAGTGCACATAGTGTAGGTAAGTACACTATGAACCAGTCTACAAGGTCAGCTTAGATTAAAGGTCATAAGTGGTTAGAACTCAAGTTACGCTAAAAATAGAGGTCTCAAAATGTACAGATATCAGCACATGCAAGCTTCTACAATCTGTCAAATTTCTTTAATAGATTATCAACTGTATCTGTAATTTCGGGTAGCTTGATGTGCTGGCTGGTGTCTGTATGAACGCAACGAAACATTCCACAGTACCAGTCGGTAAATATTTTACATCAAGCTGTAAAATAGCGAGTATGTCCTACATTATCCTACGGGGCCGAACGACCGGGATAAAAAGTATCCTAACTCAGGTTATCCGTGTTTCATCTAACTCAGTTCAGCCGTTAGACGTTAAAAAGTAACGGACAAACATAGTTTCTTATTTTAATAATATAAGTTATTTATGTCTGTTTAACTGCCTCGTTGGTCGAGTGGTCGCAAGCGCGGCTGCTGAGCATGAGTTCCTGGGCTCGATTCCCGGATTGTGCAAACTATTATTGGGTTTTTCCATCAGGAATTTATAAGTAGCAGCCACGGAGTGTAGATTTGCGCCCAGTTGGTGGCAATAGATTCGGCCCCCTATTTCATGGGACTTAAACATAACTGGGAAATTTGGGTGTACTATTAGGTACACCTCGGCCTAACCATTCTGGGATTACAGGCGTGATGTAATGTTATGTCTTTCATACACATGTATGACAAAGATGACGCTCTAAAAAGCTAAACTTTTTCTAACACACAATGCGCTATAGTGCTAAGTGACACTTAATTCTGTTAAACCAAGTAATACTATAAAAAGAAGTATACATTGAAAGCACTTTCAAGTTCTTAAGAAGACAGTTATTCGTAAAGTCCAAGATATGGTTAAGTGTAAAGATAAAACAGAACTTTTGAAATGGAAGTGTTTTTAGTTGCGAGAGTTGCAGATATTGCCCACAAATGCGTTCGTATGAGAGTTCACCCCTCATTGAACCTTTTTAGTCGTGTCATTATATGAATAATCATTAGGTGCTTTCCGAGCACTTAGATTTTAGAAGCTATGAAAGCAGTGTACTTTAGTGCAAGGCTAGTTTCTTACTTCGGAACGCGTAGCACGATCACCGTAGAAACGGCTTTTGTCGACGGAAGAATCGACAATCTGTCATTTTGTCGTCATAATCTGTCATTTTCTGACAAAATTCGTAGCAGGTATTTCGGTTAGCTTTTGAGTGGTAGATATTTACATGTGTAACCGGGGGCGAGGCGGCATGACTATGTAATTATTGCAGTTTCTGTCTACCCACGTGGGAGAAAGGCGTGAGATAATGTATGTATGTATTTGCCCTATGAAGTGCGTTCTTATGATAAAAAGATACCTCTAACAAAATTTACTGGTTCGTCTGCGTCCAAAATCTTACTAAAGACGGACAAATAAACACACTTTTGGCTTTTTTTGTTTTTATATGGTTTGATGTGCTCAAAAGCTTGCAAAATTACCTGATTAACAAAAAGCCGACAAGCGTACAGCCAAGATACCTTTTATAGTAACCATACCGTGACCATTTCGAAAGCATTAGCGTTTCCACACACATGTTGCATATTGCGAATATCTCAGACGGTGTGTTAGCGATGCGAATCGTTAAGTGCTTCGTCCGCGGGGGACCAATTTCGCGTAGAGTGATGCTTTTAGAGTAATCAGTCTTATTAAAGGGTATTGTGTAATCCAGTTACAGGCTTGCGGAGGTCAGATAGGCAATCGTACCATGTTAAACATTGGGCATTTAGCTGCATCTGGTTACACTTGAAGCCGATCATATTTGGGACCCAATGGTAATTAGTCTTACAAAGGGGTAGTCCCTTTGTAAGACTGGTTGTCAGACTCTGGGGCTTCTACTACCCGTAACGTCTGTCAAAGATCTAAGAAAAACAGCTGGAAACAGTTAAACGTGTTTTCTGAAGCACGGAGAGCCCTCGGTATGTAAGGGATGGGCACACATCCACGGACCGATCTCAGAAATCGGATCTCTTGCTTAACCTAGAAGAACATCCCGTGCGGCTGTTGCATAGCCATGAGCGGTCCTCTCTTGTCTCTTCTAATTATGGTATATTTTTTGTCACCCAGGTCCATCCAGATAATCCAAACTGGACGTGTTTCGAAATGAGCGCGTTCCTCGACGTTAAGAGCTTCTACGGACTGGAGACCACGGCTGAGAAGATCGCCATGAAACAGTACGCCAGCACCGTTGCCAAAGGTGAGTCCTTTCTTCTTTTTGTGATATCCTTTTCTTCTGCAAGATGGGACAGATTTTCCCATTGGTCCCATCTTTGATAGTTTTTGTCGCTACGATAAACGAGACTACTTGCAACAGCCAGCTATCAACTATTAATCAATATACAGGGTTTCGATTTAGTCACCTGCATTCCTCATGGAGAAAGTTGTTTCATATGATGGGTTACTCACCTCCTTGAAGGATGCAGCTAGGTGACGAAATGGCGACCCTGTATAATCATGTATATCTTGCACTGACACGAGACCTACAATGTTTTGAACGTTTCCAAAGACTGCTGCTTTCTAGTTTCCGGCCTTTTTTATGCTCAATTTGGATGTGGTCTGTAGTAAACCTAGACATATTTGATCTTTTACTAAATAACTTGACATTGGGATGTCCCATAAAGAAACCGTGACCGAAACTACTTAAGGTAGAAAGAAGGACACTATCCGTTAAAGTCACGGTTGCCCGTTGTGGTTGGTGTGACCTTATTGGATACTGTCTTTTTTGTCATGTTTCCACCACAAAATAAAAATAAAACATTTGTTAAATTTTATCAGGCAAGGAGCTAATTGAAGTATTCATGGATGAAGTGAGAAACGACGGCGTTCTAAAACTGAAGCCGTGGAGTCTGGAGAAGCCGCATCACAACCGCAATATCCGGCAAGCGATCGAAAGGAAGCCACTGACTCCGCTCGTCTCTCCTCAGAGCTCTGTCAACCTCTTGAGGACCTCCACTGCCGGTTAGTGATCCAATAGTGTATGTTTGTTCAAGGAATCGGTGAAGGTCCACCTCTTGTACTGTTACTATAATCCTGCGTCATCCCACGGCTAGGCGAAAGCTTTTCCCCGTGACTTCCATTTCTTCCGACCCAGGGCTAACGTGGACCATTGGTCGTTGGTTTGGTCCAGCTCACACCACTAACTCTCGATGTGTGCCGTGTCGTCTTCTAACTGTGTCAGGACTCAGGGCTCCACTTAGAGGGGCCACCTTTTATATTAGTACTAGCTTTTTCCCGCGGCTTCGCCCGTGTGGATGTCGAAAAATATCCGACGGGAACGTACTACCGGGTATAAAAAGTAACCTACAGGTTAGTCCTGGTTATAAACGATCTGTGTGCCAAATATTATCCAAATCCGTTCAGCCGTGTTTGTGCAAACCGGAACATACATCCAAACAAACTGACCAAAATTCTAAAAACTATATTTTTGGCATCAGACTCGAATATTCAATGTAAGGTTTGATTTCGTTACTATTTATTTTACTACGTCCGCGTAGAGTTTAAACTCTTTTTTTCTACATAATTATGAATTATTATAACAATAACAATATTGAGCTTTGTTCATGGCTAATTGTCCTGCACTATGTGTGATATTTGAGGAATACTCTAAAGAAATTCCTACTGTCAAGGACCGGTATCTACATAAATACCGTCCTTCACAGTATTTCTTTATATACAATGTTTTTCACTAATTCGGAAGCAGGCACTAAAACAAACAGCCCAGTTTTCTTTTTCTTTTTCTTTTAAAAAAACGTTGCCCCACACTAGGAATTTCTCCTGTATCGTGGGTGCTTTTACAAACATTTAAACTCACATACACAAACAGCCAGACCCGGAACAACTACCTGTAGATCATACAAATATTTGTTCCGTGCGGGGATCGAACCCGCGACACGCAGCGCAGCAGCCGATCGCTCAGCCACTGCGCCAACCGTGCCGTCAAAAGTTGGAGAGCTTACACGTGAGCAAGCCACATAAACTAGCCGTGGGAGAAACAGTCTTTCCGCAAATCAACTCCAGCAAATTTCAGAGTTTGCCCCTGTAACTTACCTTGATTGGGAACTGCAATCTTTTAAATTCAAACAGAAGGTCATTTGGTATCAATGGTATACGCGGCACGGAGACTGTTTCTCCTCTGGCAGATCCAGTTAGATTTTGGCCTCAATAACATTGCGGCGGAGAGCAGTTACTTGGAGTCTAGTGCCATTGCACAATTTTGGAGGCCGTACATTTCGAAGCAACATCACAGGAGCACCTACACGCAACATAAGTCTGTGACGCGGAAGACCCGACGGATTAAGATAGTTTCAAAATTCTACAGGATAATTAACCGACTCGTCCATATCGACCATAATAATTTCTTCACCTTCGCAGCGGCTTGGGCGTTTTTGGGAGTCAAAATGGCTCTCTTCCAAAACCACTCCATCGGTTTGTCTTTAATATTTTTATTCATGAACGAACAACTTCAATACAAAACTTCATCCCCCTTTTCACCCCCTTGTGGGTTTGAAATTAAAAAAAAAACAACGATTTACGTTGTGTCAATTTCCAACCATAAGCCGAAATATTAGTGATTTTAACTTAAAATACCTTTTTAAAAACGCTAGTAACCATTGAGGAGTTCCTTCGTGAGAAGACGGTCCTGGCTGCAGGATGAGGTCATGATAAAATCATCTTTATCTATCAAACTTGAACGCGTAAACAAAGTTTCGTGTCCGTGCTACTAACCGTTGAAGAGTTCTCTCTTAAGGAGACGATCCTGGCTGCAGGATTAAGGAATGTCTGTCATAAAAATGTATTGTCACCAGAACCAAAGGTGTGTGCAAAATTTCAGCTCAATCGGTTGTACAAAATTGAGTTGCATTGCACCCCGAACAAACATAGTAACTTACCTTCATCCCCCTTTTTAACCCTTCGGGGGTAGAATTATTAAAAACTATGAGACACGTATAAATTAATTTTCAATCGTCAGCCTAAACACAAAATTTGAAGATCCTAACTTCAAAACTGACGTACTTTCATATAAACTTCCATCCACTATTTTATCCCTTTAGGGGTGGAATTCCCAAAAATCCTTTCTTAGTGGATACCTACTCTTCACAAAGAATACACCCTCCAAGTTTCATGTCTCTAGGACCATCGGTTTGGGCTGTGCGTTGATATATCACCCAGTCAGTCAGTCAGTTTACCATTTTATATTTATATAGATTATATTATAACTGCTCCGTTGGTCTCGCGGTCGCAAGCACGAATGCTGGGCGTGGTGTCCTGGGTTCAATTTCCGGGTCGGGCAAAAAGTGTTAACGGGTTTTTCCATTAGGAATTTCTCAGTAGCACCCTGGAGTCTGGAAGTTGGCGGTATGACACCCCCGTGCCTCGGTGCGCACGTTAAGCTGTTGGTACTGCCGTCACCTCCTGCGAAGCAGTCATGCTAGTGAAGGAGGTGGCGGGACGTGAGAGGGAAAGAACCTCACGTCCCAGCCGCCGCGGGAGACGCCCTGGGCGTCGGGCCTGTGGACGGCGAGCTATGGGCTAGCTCGCCGTCCGGCCGTCTTATGACGACAGGCCGTGTCAACGGCGCGTTCGTATACCACGCGCGTCTCAAAGAGATGTCAGCAACGATGTAGGGGTCTGCAAGGGCCGATGCCTGCCAGGGCTGCGGGACTGTTCGAAAGAGATACCGTGGCCCTGGAACACAAAGGGCAAAGAAGGAACATGAATGTTTTAGTAAGGTTAGGTTAGGTTTAGGTAGGTTAAGGTTTTAGTCAGTACAAGTCTTGACATTCCCTTCCGCTCCGCCCAGAGTGGGGCGGGTCGTTTGATGATTTCCCATCGGAAAAAAAAAGCAGTTGGTCCTGCACCTGATCTCTCTCCGGTCGTGTCGGAATGCCGTCCCATCCAACTATGAGAGTAAAGGAACAGAGTGCACCTGTGTCTGCGCACACACTTGTGCACTATAATATCTCCCGCACCGATGGCTAATATCTGCTGTGAGTGGCCGCCGTGATCGAAAACGGTCAGGAGGACTATTATTATATAGTCCAGGCCCCTTGGTAGGGCCCTTTGGTGTTAGATTTGGAGAGTTGTTCATTTGTTTATTCTAAAAGTGTTCCTAAGCTAAGGAAGAAATACAATGTGTTTTCAGGCTCAGACAGACGTTTTCGCGTTTGATAAAAAAATATAAATTCGAAGCATTTATTTCAAATAAACATTTACAACAAAAACAATAGTTACAAGCATTTTTGTACTGTCGAGAAATCGTTCAGCCAAAAGCGTTACGCAGTTAAAATTACTTATGTTGAAACAGTAGCAGAAACATTCTGGAGTCAATTGTATTTCTAGCCATTCATAAACTATCTATTTAGCGGACACAAAGATTTTTTAAAGAATCTATTCGAATTAGTAATACAATACAATACAATATCAAACATTTTCTTTTGTACTCTTTTCCATCGTCTAACAAAAAACAAGGCTACAAAGAAATTTTACCTAACATTAGTAATATTAAACTTCTTTAATCCAACTGAAAATTACACAAAGTCTCAACCAACCAAACATTGAAATCGTTAGATGGCCCTCATCATCCTTAGGTTTCACGAAAAAACTGGAGAGTGAGCTCTCACGTCCTTTATAGTACTCGTATGATAGAAACGATTGTCTGTATGAGAGAGCGAGACAACGCTATTCAAATGTCAATATTTAGGAACAGAAACGTGATCGTTCTTTGACGCTACACCGTATCTGAAAATTTAAATATTTGTAACCAACATTACTTTGCATAAATAATCCGCGACAAAAATAACGTATGTTGGCAAGGACGCAATTGGAAGGTCAAAACTGGCTCATAAATACTAAGTGCGCCGTCATACGAATAAGGGTTGACTTGGTTTAAAGGATAATGAATATTTATGACATCCGCGATGGTTACTTCATACGCGAAGTGGTATAAAAGACCGCGTTCCTATGTAATGTTTGTTGTACTTCATATTTTTCTGACGTAAACTTTTAGGGTTCTGGTAGACAAAGGCTTGATAAAAGTGGAGTTGAAATAGCGTGTACTTGGATAGGGTAATTGTATTTATTTCCTGATTGTGCCCTCTTTTGGGTTCTTCTAGCTAGATAATAGATTTTAGCAAAATCTCAGATACGCATCGTATTAGGGACCTTTGTCGGGTGTTGTGAAAGCACGACTAAAATAGTATGAAAAGCGTCCAGACTTTAATAGGATCAAAAAAGTAACGACTTTTTCTATAGGAGCTATCTTATATGTCATATAATTTAATTGTTTTGCAAAATTGCGATGCACGACGGAACTTGTATACGTGGTTAAAGTTGAAAGACACAAACAAACAAACAAAATCCGGGATATTTTGTCCTAAAGACGACAACGAGGCATCGTTGCCGAGATATATGGAAGCAAAGCTCGACAACGTGAAACTTCAGGTTATATCGCTTAGCGAACCAACTTAAAAAGCTTGAGGTTCTCAATCAGATTGAATGTTTTTTTTCTCCAAGATCAGCAAACATGCTCGACAAAATTAGACCCTTGCGGAAAAACCAAAGTTCTTCATTATTATCTTTGATCATTTCAATTTGTTTCTACCACGTCATATCTTATTCCCCTTTGCGTGGCAGTTCTATTCTTAGACGGTACCCTTAAGAGGTCTTGTAGGTAATAAATGCGGGTGCCCCTGTTGGTCGACATCTTGGAACTAATGAGATACTTATCACAAAGGATGATGTATTTATATTTATATAATTTATATAGAAGCTCTTGTTTTACGTGGTAAGAAAGTAAATGTGATTGCTCTAATGGATGAGAGTGGGTATAGTCTTTTCAGCATATAAATATGTGGAACAGCAGGTTTTTGTTCCTCGATCGCCCTTGTTATTTTATTAGTTCTTCATAGTTAGTAGGTACAATGACCCCTTTTCAGATTCAGCAACTTTTAACAAACTGCTGCTGGACATAAACATTCTTATTCTTCATCATTATAGCACGATCATCGGCTTATCTTTTCCGGCTTTTACTAGCCAACCTGTAATTTTCACTTTTGGAATTGGAACACAGAGTGGCACTGTCGGTTGCGGATATTGTCTATCACTAACGTCATTGCCGTCTACTGCATGCTGCCACCTTTAACATTATGTAAACCCCCGGATTCCTAAAAATCTCTACCTCTTGGTACGTTTTAGGCCACCTCTTCTCCCTACTCCCAGTAGAACAGTACGGGGATTTTTTTTAATAAAAAGATCAGAGTTTTAGAATCGTTTTATATGTATATATTTTTATGTTTTTATTATAATTTGCTTACTCGGGTTTTACGTCACACAATACAATTCAAACCAATATTCTTAAAAAAATGTGTTATGCGTCTCACATTGAAATCTTATTTTTTGTGGCACGAAAAAATACACGTGACTGTCACATTATCCCAACCCTCCCCAGCCATCGTGATTAATCTAAATTAATTAAAATGAAATTATCGTAATACCCTGAACGTTGTCATACTTTAGTAGTTGTTATGATGGGTCGTCTTGAAGGCTATTAAGGCTTAAGAAAATTTGAATTTCGCGGGCTACCCAGGCCGGTAGCCCGCGAAATTCAAATTTTCTTAGGTTTTTTGCAATTTGTAGGTCAGGTTGTATGTTGATGAAAATTGAGTCGCGCGAGTAACACGTATGTATTTACAGAATTATTAATCATTAAAATCATCAATACAGCCCTCTAAATTAATTTAATCCCATTGAATGACTTTTTCATGAAATAGTTTTAGTTAGTTCTTCATTTCGTGTCGTGCTCAGTGTGTAGTCGTGTAGAAGAAGGATAGAAGCACAGCCGCTTGCGCCTCGACTCAACATGGAGACCACGGCTCGACCGTGCCGCGACAACGCCTCGACTTACAAGTGAGCGACGAGCGTTAGACAAATAATGATTTGTATTTCCATGCGTTCCTTGGAGAGGTTATACTTGACCTAATTTCCTTCAATTTGATCCAATGCCAACATGGGGTTGAAACTGGGGTGTGTTTTTTTATTTTACACTTTTCGACGGCGACAATCAAATGTTAGAAATCATCTCAACTCTGGACGCCAATATTATACTTTTCTAATGGCTTATGAACGAATGAATCCACCGACAAAAATACTCAAAACGTTAGAAACAAAGTGTCGTTAAGTTCATGTTATGAAAATATCTTGAAACTACTCGATGCAGCTCTTCTTCGCTTGCTGGCACGACATTATATACACCGCTTCCACGGCATCGGGGCAGATTAGGTAGGTACTTTAAACAACGCAATTGACGTACAAATGAAAAGGAATAACCACAAACTGTTTCTCATACCAGAAGTAACGAATCCTCACGGGCTTGGTAACTGGCATGAACGGTCTACTACTGCTATGCCGACTCAACCGTCTCAAGGGGCTCCCGACGAGTCTACGTCCCCACGTCACAGCATCCCCCGAAGGAAGTCCCGTCTTGACGTTCTACCTCCACCTCCACGGCCTCCTCCAAGAGCACCAGGTGACGAGCATCGCTTTCGCTGTCTGATATTATAGGTAAGAATACTCCTGTTAGAAACCGTTCAATATAACGGTTGTTCCTGTTATAGTTGTACGTCAATTGCTACGTTTAATTGAGGTAACAGATAGGCAGTCGCTCCATGGCATTCAGCTTCTGCTGGTTAGCCTGGAAGCCTACATAGTTGGGAAAAGGCTAAGCAGATGAAATGATGCCTTTGGGGCGCTTTTTTTTCTAAGTTATGGGTATTTTTTCGATGAATCTGTTTTCAGAGATTGTTTCGTTCATTATCTATCAGAAATATTTGCGTCCCGAGTTGATTAGATTTCTCATAAGTAAATAGATTTCAGTTAGAAGGCACAACAAATTCAATAATCTCAAAAAGTGTTTTGTTTCTCGATCCTATTTTATTGAAGTCAAATTGGCAAATCAGCTCTAGTATACAGCCTGTGGCGGCAACTACTACGAAATACGTGAATTACGCTTTTATGCTTACGCAAAATCCTGCATCGCGCAAGCAAAGTTATCCGCGCGATTACAATAAATATAGAAAGCCGTCAACAACTGTCGGCCAGTAGCCCACAAGACACAACACCCATTTGGTCAGAGGAATGGAAAGCATCCCATTTTCATTTAGTATGAGGATATTTCACCTTGTACCTCTCTCTCTATAGCCATCATATACCAATAATTCTGTGTACGAGTATGAATAAGTATGTTAGTCTGATATAAATCTGAACCACGTGTAATAAATTAATATTTCAAATAATAATCCCTAATATTACTTGTATTTGCAATCTCCGAGCCTCGTTTTCCTCAATCGCGACAAATAAACACACTAAAAGGATAAGAGTTTATTTGCACTTAAGCTTAAAAAACATATAAGTAAATCTTGTGGCGAAAATTCCAATCTTAACCGTTTATTTTGTCTAGCAAGTCGGTCAAGGACGATTCGGGACCGCGTTTGAGCGGCGCGGGCTCCCAGGCAAAGTGCTTCAGGCCAGGTGAACGGGACGAGGGGAAGATTTTTTGATATCTCGTGTATCATTGGTGGGATAGCAAATTCGTCTTTCTCAATACTAAAGTGCTGAGCATATGTCGGTCTATTCCTTCCTGTATTTCTGATGTAATTTACTTGTCTTTAAGTTGGGCAATAGCAGTGCAGTCTGTATAATTATGCAACACAACATGGAGCTTTGCTTTTTGAAAAATTCCTGCCAAATACATAACCTCTTCCTTTTTTAAAAGTTGTTTTTTTGGGAATTGTGCCAGGTACCTACATGGCAATTAATTTCGACGTTTCTCGAAAGGTAACGTCCTCATTGTGGAACTTTTAAATACAACGCTTGGTATACCTTCCTTGGGGCATATATCCCCAATATTGTTAAACGAACTCAAAGTTTATCTGGTCGTTTCAAAACATAACACCTATGTTTTCCGAAAAGGTAGCCAGAGGGATGCACGCCTGTTGTCTGTCTTTCTCCTGGTGTATTGAATGTGAATTACTCGTACTCGAAACAAGCATAATTTTGTGGTTGTGGTGCAAAAAGTACAAATTTGTTTGTCGTGTAATTCGCCACCCGAACTACATTCACTGAAGCAGTTATAAGTGCGGGTGAAGACTCAGATCTCAAGTGCGTATGTTAGAGGGCTGGGCTGCTTGTCATAACAAACATCCATTGACAAAACCCAATACACTGCCCGACCTGGAAAGCCTACAGAGCCTGGGTTATATTCCCGGGTTGGCACCACAACAACGGGACACCCAGATACGTTTATAACCTAGTTAAAGCTTATTTTTACCTTAAACATACTGCAAACAAAATGAATATTTATAAAGTTCTGAGTAAGGGGTCGATTTCATAAATTATTTCAGTCAACAACGGGGTGGAGTTCCACTGTTATTCAAACGAATGAGCGGCGCGTGTCAAAACATGGGATTCTCAGTAAAAGGGACCTGAAAAATTCGCGTCGTTTCGTGAGTGAGTGAGTGGATTATCGATGAATAATTTGGTTCGTGAATTTGGGTTTGGTAAATACGCCACAGGTATTTAAATTGTAGACAGGGAAGGCATTGTATGTATGTTTTGCTGTGAAATGGGTGCCGCTATGCGTCTGGCAATAATTTGTGAATAAGTAGCAATCCCGAATAGCTGCTCCTATTTAGGATTCTGCCCAAAACAACTGGGAACCGGGTTTACGACTACTGAGCCTGTTAAAGTATCTCATATAACGATTGTACGTCTTGTTTTCAACCAAATTTACATTCACTGTTAATTCCACCTTCCTAAACTCAAAACTCCGCAGCATATTTTGCCTAAGTGTGAAAACATGATCTAAATGCGAATGATTCCTTTCCCTCAACCGTGATTTATGTAATGTAGGTACATCGTCATTCGGGATGATATCCTCGCCAAACGACCTTTAAAATACCCTCTATCTTTCTTTTCTTCCGATTTGTGGCAGCACAAGTGTGACCCATAATGTAATCCGGCCGTAAATACGAATATTATTGCATACTAGCTGTTATCCGCGAACTTCGTTCGCGTGATATTGTTATAGAAAAAATTACTTCCCTGTTTAGGGTTCCGCCAAAAAACGGAACCCTTATAGATTCGTTATGCCTGTCTATCTGTCCGTTCGTATGTCACAGCCACTTTATTCCGAAACTATTAGGAATACACTGTTGAAACTTGGTAGGTAGATATATTCATCAAACCTATACGTGCGGGGTGTCTATAGATTAGATAGGTCTTTTAAAATGACATTGAGGTTCCTAATACCATTTTTTTTTCTCAAAGTCCATCGTTTGAAAGATAGACACTTCCAATGTGGTAAACTGTGTGTCCCCTCTCCTCTAATTTTTGAAGTAAGAGGAGGAAAATTCTCCAAAAAATAGGATTGTAGAACGTAAAAAAAACTCGTAACACAAAATTGGTTTGGATAAGATTTGATGTTTAGTTTAAAAAGTCTCATATCTCAATATGAGACTTTTTCAATAAACTGCAGCAGTAACTTTGTTTTTCATTAAGATACTGATACTACGAAAAACAAATTTAGTTTTGCTGTTGAATGTAGATAGTACAATACAACATATGAACGAGCCTTCAAAATATTTTTACTAAATTGTTTGGTGCAACGGAACCCTGTATGCGTGTGAATACGACTCGCACTTGGCCGGTTTTTTTTAATCGGAGTTTGTTAACAATTTCATGGGTTTTAATTTTTTTGCACGGATACCTAATTATTTTTCAAAAAAAAAAATAGCCTATGTTAGACCTTATAACATCAGCTATCTGCGAGTAGTCCGATTAGAATTGGTCTAGTCGTGTCGGAGATAAGCCGGAACAAACAGACAGACAGACAAAAATTTAAAAAAAAATGTGTTTTTTTAAATGTACCGTTTATACTTTCTTAAGCATTCACTAAAAAGCTGTTATTTTGAAATTACAAACAGACTATTCAAAAAAATAAAATTGAAATTTTATTTATTTGAATAGATGTTATCAGTGGGCTACGAAAGTATTCATCATGTTTTATGTAGTAGCGAATATGGCTCTACGCTTCATAAAGGGATTTCAAGTAAACAAAATCAAATCGATACAGCTTTAACTAACCTCTTTGGGATTATTGACAGTTGTCATCCAACACCAACCGTCTCAATCCATTGAACGAAAACAACCATGAACCAAGTTGAGTTTTAATGCTGAAAAGATAATATTTATCGCTCGTTCCGCGTCAAATTTTATGAATAGGTTTGGGTAGATTTTATCGGAGCACCCGGAGGCTTCCGAGATTATATTCGTTCAGTTAAGTAGGTATACTTAATTCAATACCAAGTAACGTGGTACTTGAATCGATAGTACTATGTTTAAGTGTTTCGTGCTTGACGCATCAACTGATATATGATACCATTGAACCTGTGCATTGAACCGATATTAGACGCTTCACTCGACGTTCATTTTTGTGTCATTTTTGACTTGGAGTGAAAGATATTGAATGACAAAAAACGAACAGAAATAGAAGCGTCTGATTGCAACTGCGGATGATATGTTATACTCAACAAAATGTAAATTGTTCATGAATAAATGAAAAGATGTGTTTAAAAAAATATTAGATTACAAAGCTTAAAGAAGACTCTTATATTATTTATGAAAGAAATTGTATGTTCTTATAACATAAAAACCTTGTGATTTATTAAACAAACCTACTACTACGACTAGCAAAATGCCATACTTCTGTATGCACTGTCTGTCATCGATAGAACATTCTAGGTTCCCAATCATAAGCCCATCCAATCAGTCCAATGAATCCTATCCTTTACCTTATCCTTTCCTCATGCCACCTGTTTCTCCTCAGGTACTTCCGAAGGGAGTAATACGAAAGTTTTTTCTAATGCCCAGTTGATGCGAGACGAAGAGAAAAAAACCCACGACGGTTTACACTCCTCCTCGCCAACGGCGTCTTTGGGGCGGCCCTGTGTTTGTAAACCTGCTTCGGATCCTGAGCAAAGAGACCAGTACTCAATTTTGCCGTCGTCTGAGCAAGGCTTGGCAAAGTGGGTTGAATATTCAGGGAGTTTGCCAAAGGTTTCAGTTCATGAAGAGCTAGACGGACCAGCTTTTGCGGCAAAAGTGCCAGAGGCACCAGATCTTGCGGCGGAAGTGCCAAGGTTACCAGGCGATTCGGGCAATTTGCTACAGCGTCCAGCCGTTGCAGGGAACTTGTCTGTTGGACCTGATAAAGCGCTGGAGATGTGCCCGGCAGCCTGCCTTGAATATACCCGCACCAGGTGGGACTTACTTACAGCAATGCTGGTTAGTGTAATTCTGATAATGCTCATCTTGTCCACTCCCTTATCTATCTTTTTTGGAAGAAGCAGGGGGCGGCGACGCAGATAAGTGTAAATATTAAAACGTTTTATTTTTGAGTATTTTCTTTTTGTTTTATTGTTTTTTTAATTATTCAAGAAGGAAGTTTATGGTAAGATATAAATGTATTTTGACATCAATGAATTAACTCAGCCTATCGCAGTCCACTGCTGGACACAGGCCCCAAGTTTCGCCACAACACCCTGTCTTCCGCATCCAGTCAGAATCAGATCCAGCCACATTTTTAACAAAATTATTATGAGAGAATGAGTTCTATAAAACTAGTGGTTTAAGAATGATTTTGACTCGTGAGCAGTTAGAATTTTTCTAATGGGATCTAGAAAAAAATACTCTTCATCATAGCTCAACGAAAATCTCACCAAAAGAATTCCCAAATAGCCCGTATCATGTGTAGTAAAGTGGCTGAGTTATCGCATTAATAAACCACTTAGTAGCTATTAGGTAATCAACTAACTAACTCTAAAAGCATAATTTTGTTAGTACATGTTTCTGGGGTGCTACACGTGTCCGGGTCGGCATGATTCAGCAGTCAGGCGGCAATATCGATTTTTTATAAATCTTATCTTACTAGTACCTATTACCCAAGTAACAAAATTTGGTACTGTACAAGTCCTGAGAACGTTTTAGAACGTGCTGATTAGTGTTCATGGTTAGTACTATAATGGTGTTGTAAACGTTTACAGAACCCCAAAAAGGCCCTAGTTTTGTCACTGCTTTATTCTATAAACATTACAAAAAGGCTCTCACAGTGATAAATCAGCTCTATGGTTGAAATGTAGAAGTGTTGAGAAACGCTTTTTAGTACTAAAATAGTACTGTTTGCAAAGTTTATGTCACAAAGGAGTTGGCCAAAAAAAAACCAGCATCGCCAGAAACTTCATGTATGCCGTTTTTATAGGCATAATATGTACATCAAAAATATATAATAATTTACTGCAAAAACGACGTGGTATTCTAAATATTTATTGATCAATGAAACAACAACAATTATTTTTTAGATTCAGAAATATCTATTGAGGCCGTGATCTATGAATTCTTTGGGGTCCGTAAATATAAAAATGTTGTTATTTCGGATTATTATATGATATTCTACGAAAAAATCATACAATATACACTACATTAACATCATCATCATTACTTCAGCCGAAAGACGTCCACAGCTGGACATAGGCCTCCTACACTAACGTATCATATAAAAATAGCCAACGCTTACAAAACAAAAGTAGGTAGTGGCAGTTTCTTGCAATCAGCTTAAAAGCACTACACATTATTGACGTCGCTTACCCGCATATACTGCAAACATAGAAAAGGGAAATCAATTCTTTGCCAATAACCGCAATTTTATCGCTACACTACTTCATAGACGCAATAAAGGCAATATGACTGCTCTATATGCAACACATGGGCTTGGAACCAGCTGAATAAAATTGTCCGTAGTTGTTTAGACTACAGTCCTTTTGGAGACATTTTACCTTTGTTTTGTCATACTGATCTTTGTTTATGTTAACACTAGCTTATGCCCGCGGCTTCGCCCGCGTGGAGTTAGGGAATTGCCCACGGGATCTTACTTCTGGGATAATAAGTAATCTATGTATCTATCTATAATACATACATAGATTTACATGTACTTGCTTATAACTTGCAATTATTAGTTTAAAGTTCTATCAATTAAATTAGATACGTGAAATATTGATATCTTGGTTTGAGATTGGACATCGGATTTACTGGATTTTATCTGAAGAGTATGTACACAAATTTTCAAGTCAATCGACTCCGAGAGTAAAAAGTTTCACAGAAAATTCAACACCCCATTTCACCCTCTAAGGGGTAGGAATTTTGAAAAACTGAAACTTACTCTTCACAAAGAATACACCCTCCAATTTTTATATCTTTGGGACCCGCAGTTTGGGCTGTGCGTTGGTATTTCAGTCAGCCAGTCAGGACATGGAATTTTAAATTGGGGGATGATTTTGGAAAAACTGTGATACACGTGTCTCATCATTTTAACTGAAGTATATGTAGACACATTTTCAAGTCAATCGACTTGGAGAATAAAAAGTTTCATAGAAAATTCAACACCCCATTTCACCGTGTTAGGGGTGGAATTTCGAAAAACCCTTTCTTAGTGGATACCTACTTTTCACAAAAAATACACCCTCCAAATTTCATGTCTCTAGGATCAGTGGTTTGGGCTGTGCGTTGATATATAAGTCAGTCAGTCAGTCAGTCAGGACTTTGAATTTTATATGTATAGATAAGGTATACTTATCAGTGGCAACTCAACCAGTTGCCACTGATAAGCCTGGCAATAGCACAGTGGTCTGTCATCATCATCTTTCTGCCCTTGTCCCATGTTACTTGGGGTCGGCGCAACACGTTTTCGTCTTCCATTCTGCCCTGTCAACCGTCACGCTATCATTTACTCCTTTTTTCATGTCATTCCTCACACAATCCATCCATAGTTTCCTTGGTCTTTCTCTCCCTCTCCATCCATCAACATTTATAATTATCACTCTTTTAGTCACATGCGAGTCATCCCTCTTATCACATGTCCATACCAGGACAGACGATTCTCTTTAAATTTTCTCTGTAACGGGTATTCTTGTTAAAATAAGGTTGTTATTGGGTTGTCAAAGGTACAATTACTGTGACGTGACTGTAGTTGTTCAGACTAGCCATTATGAGCACACGTAGAGACTATTCACAATTATGGTTGTTTCAAGTTTAAATTAAATGTCGTCCTGAACGAAGCGGCCGTATATGAACGAAATTTAGATTAAATTCGCAGGCAGTGTAGTGGAATGGCTCGTTGCGGCCAGTTTTAGTCGGTATTGGGATTATTAGGTCCTACCATCCTACGTAATGTGGCGAGCCTCATGCTGTTTATTGAACTCAATTTTAAAACAAATCCGCCACTAGAAACAGACTTATAAATTACCTATACCACTAGATTTTTCACAGGTCTTGGGAAGATACAACCATTAATTACACATCCATAAACTGTAAAACGAAAATCGAAATTTACGATACAATTTCTTTACACTGCTTTTCTTTAAACCTACGTTAAACTGCAAGATTATTTTATTGCGGCTATAATTCATGTTTGTTATGTAAAGTTTTGTACCGGGATTACCGATTTTCGATTTTCCTTATGAATTTGCTTGATTTATGGTCGTGACTGAATTCCTTGTTTGATACTAGTTGAGTTAACCCGAAGCAAACAGCACAGTAGAACGGTGCTGTTTGCATTGTTTGCTTGTGCTGTAGACTACCCAAATTAAAAAGAAAAGAAGACGCGACGAACATTAATCAAAACTGAATCAGCAGTCTAAAACACTGAGTAAGTCGTGTTAATACACGCACACAACACATACTCGAACAGAAATGACTCAATACAGTTCAGACAGGTTGATTTATAGTCTAGATACAAGTCAGTAGTCGTTACCTACTAGTTATTAGTCAATCCTGGAGATATGGATGGTCGTTTTATCCGTAGTAACTCGTGCATCGCGCTCTGTATTCTCTATTTGCAACGTTCAGCTTAGCGCTGAAAGCTGAAAATACAACAATATGACAATTTCCTTTCCGACGTTTCAAATATTCGTGCTTGCATAAGCATAATAAACCTAGTAACTTTCCCAATGCTGGGACCCAGGTCTCTTCTCTGTGAGTGAAGGAGTGAGACGTTATCCAGCACGCGATCCCAGTGCTTCTTGGTGAATGTCAATTTGTCTTCAAATTTTTTTCATCGGTCCGAGAGCAACTACTTAATGTAATTAAGACTATTAAAAATGTTATGAAAAGAAATCTTTCAAAAGCTTGCTCATAAACGTAATTTTCCGCATTAATTAGCTGGAACTCCAAAATTGTATCCCTCCCCACTTCAACTGTTATACTTTAATTGGCGGCACGCGCCTGACATAACAATACGGAACCTAAAAGGCCCAGTTCTTTACAAAGGACCTCATTACTCCGTCCTGTATAAATAGAAACCCTTAATCAGCGCATTTCAAGTCCCTGACCACCTACTCCACCTAGTGGGTAGGACAGGACGCCCACTGCCTTTGTTTAAAATGTCAGACGTGATCTACTGTTCGCGGAATTGGAATATAAGCACCAAAGGTATAATTTGCATTGCTAAATTAGAAGTACAGGGAAATTGGTAAAATAACATACAATGTGGATCTGGAACTACGACAATAAATGAAAACGGGCACAGTACTAGTCCATCTAAACATTTTAAAACACGAAAATTTGTAGTTAATGGAAAATTTAAAAATTGCAATTTTCAAACAAAATAAATAGCAGAATCAACTGCATAAAATGCAAACACGCTTTACCTACGAGAGGTCACTGACCGGTTGCGCGGCGCGGACGTAGGGTAGGTACTTTAGTTTTAGAACAACAAAATCAGCGGCTTATACTCACCCAATTGTGCGTCGTTAATTAAAAGATCACTGATTGAATAATTAATCACATAATATCACATCACAATCAGAATTTACACCATCAAACGTTCGTGTGTCACCATATCTCTCCCGATATGTACCTATGCAATGATAAAGCCGCATTTTCGTTACATTCTCCTTACGTAAGTAGGGTCGTTGCGCCGGTAGCGCGACCACCTTCAGTAGGCGACCATTTGACGGACTAAGTTTCTTTAAATCAAGATAATAGTATTTGTAGAGGTAACATAAATAAAAAATAAATCTAACGTGCTTTATAAGTAATTATGAAATAAGAATTTACACAGTTTGAAACAAATGGGTTAACCCAGCTCCGAAAATAAATTTCTCAGTGCGCGTCTTGATTCAGTGGTGAGTAAAAGTACGGCGAGTTAGAGAAAAAATAACACGGCGCGCGGCGCTCAAAGGTAAGTATTATTACATAATTCATGTTTTACACACAAGATAGATGTTAAATTGTACAATCGATAAGTTTTGCTTATTATTTAGTTGTATTTTGCTATTTTTAAACCTATTATTAAGATAAAATCAAGTGGTCGGTAACCGAAATGCTTATTTATCAAAAACGTTAGTTAGCGACCGCATGGTCGCAAACCGACGAGAACTGCATTATTTTATTTTGATTAATATGATCCTAATGCTTCATACAGGACTGTTACAATTTTGAATGTAGCATTGTAAACGTTTTTCTATGTAGTTCTTTAGTAAGCGACCACCAGTTTCTTTGAAAGAACTTAGTTTAATTTACGTACAAAATTGGGTGCTAAACAGGTGGTCGCAAACCAAAATAATCGAAATAAAGACATTGGTTTGCGACCACTATAATTTAGTATGAGAGAAATAACGGTCGCTAACAGAAATAAGTATGAAAGTTCATTAAGTATGCCACCACGTCCGTTTAAAAATTATTTTAACAAGCAACCATGTGGTTGTACATAATCTGTCGAAACCTAAATATTATTATTTTTCAGTTTAAAACAAAATTAGTCATAAAAACAACAATAAACTATTTTATATAATACTTTTTTTTTAGATGGAGCTCCCAAATAATATAGAGTCAACAAAAAAAAAGAAAAAGACTATCCAGTACACTGAAGAAGCCCTGAAAAAAGCTCTCGATGATATCCGAATAGAAGGGAAGGGAATAAGAGAAACATGTAGACTGTATCAGATCCCAAGGACCACGACACAAGATTGGCTTAATTCTGAATAAGAAACGTGGAATATCACCATCATCTTCCTGCCCTTATCCCATGTTATTTGGGGTCGGCGCAACACGTTTTTTTCTTCCAATGTCCTCTGTAAACCGTCACGCTATGATTTACTCCTTTAACTTTCATATCATTCCTCACTCAATCCATCCATCGTTTCTTTGGTCTTCCTCTCCCTCTCCATCCATCAACGTTTATATTCATCACTCTTTTAGTCACATGCGATTCGTCCCTCCTCATCACATGTCCATACCAAGACAGTCGATTACCTTTCAATTTTTCTGTAAGTGGCGCAACTTTTAAACTTCCTCTAATATACTCGTTCCTTATCTTATCCATTCTTGTCACACCACACATCCACCTCAACATTCTCATCTCCGCTACATGCAATCTCCTTTCATCCATCTTCTTCACAGTGGAGCATTCCGATCCATACACTACGACAGGTCTAATCACGGATTTGTATATTGTCTCCTTTAACTTGAGGGGCATCCGTGGGTCACAAGTTGTTCCAGTGACCCGTCGTCATTTCATCCATCCTGAGTTGATCCGGTGCGTTACGTCTCGGTCTACTTCGCCATCCCCTTGGACAAGCGACCCGAGGTACCGAAAATCGGAAAAGATCGGTATGGGCGTTCCGGCAAGTGTTATGGGCACAGGACTGGAGAGACCGCCGAAATCACAGAATAAGTATTCTGTTTTGGTCCTACTGACTTTCAGGACAACATTCTCCAGTCTTTGCCACCACACCTCCAATCTGCTCTGGACCTCTAGGCCACTCTCGGCAACCAACAGAATGTCATCGGCAAACAGCATACACCAGGGAGCCTCTTCCTGGATGTCCGACGTAAGTGCGTCCATTATCACCAGGAAAAGGTAAGCGCTTAGAGCCGACCCTTGGTGCAAGCCGACAGCCATATTGAAGCTGTCGGTAGTGCCCGCTGTAGACCGGACTTGGATACTACACCGACTGTACATCGCTCGGATCAACTGCACATACTTCCCAGGCATAGCTTTCCCTTTAAGGGCCCACCACAAAACCTCACGAGGTACCCGGTCGTATGCCTTTTCGAGGTCGATGAACACCATGTCCAAGTTTTTGTGCGCACTTCTGTATTTCTCGCACAGCTGGCGGGTGGCAAAAATGGCATCCATCGTTCTCCGACCAGGCATAAAACCGAATTGGTTTCGTGAAATTTCACTCTTCTCTCAGTCGTCTTTCAATAACTTTCTCCCAAACTTTCATCATATGCGCCATTAGGTTTATTCCTCTATAGTTATTGCACTCCAGCACATCACCTTTATTTGTAAAGATGGGCACCAGCGAAGTGTTGCACAGCAACAACTTATTGAAACGCGGAATACGATTCCTAAAATAATTTTAAAAACCAGATGACTTGAAAATATTGATATTGATTATTTTTAAATGTTATACTACATATTAAGGATATTGTTTGACTAATGATTGTTAATTCTATTACAGCTATGACTAAGTTCCTACGAAATGTAAGATTGTTATTTTTTAATTATAAGAAAACATTACACCAAAGGATTACCATATTTGTTTTTATTAAGAGGTAAAAATTAAAATATTTTTAAAGCGATTATAATTGTTTTAATAGCATATTTTTCATATTAAAAAGGGCGGTCGCAAACCGGCTCATGGTGGTCGTAAACTGATGAAAGTGGTCGCTAACCGACGTTTTCGCTATATTTTCACTTTTTCAGCATTTTATAAATATTTTTGTACTAATGTATGTTATTTTATGTTTTGCATCCAAACTAGACTATATTTGGGACCAATTTACATTAACATATACTATTTTGCGTGTAGACAACATTTTTGTTTCCTCATCTAATGTGGGCAACTCAACTAACTGGTCGCTAACCGGCGCAATGACCCTACCATGTCGGTGTACTTGGCAGCTGGGTATGGCTTATTAGAGGCATAATTAAACTACAAAACTTACAAACCTAACCTAAATCACGAAACTAGCTACCTATTAAATTCCTTATTAACTAACTAATATTACACTAACACTTAACAATAAGTCACACTAACCTATGCACTAATCCAACTATCATAAATAGTCTTTAATCACAATAACAACTAAAACTTTTCATAAAATCACGACAATGCGCGCGCGGCTCGTCTCATGATAAAAAAATTAGTCGTGTGCGTCCTCAAAGGGCGCCGCGATGCACTGACTGACATAGTGCGAGACTTTTTGCCAAAAAATTCCGCTCACACACACATACGCAATGGTCTATGCACCACTAATGCATAATTTGCGTAAGTAATATTTCTTGTTCTTTCTAACTGTAGTATTTTGTGTCACTGGGCGGGGCGCGTTAGAGTGGAAGCGTATGACACCTTTCTGTCTTTCAAGCTTAAAGACGTAGAGAATAGAATCGCAGGTTATTGACCTTACAATGTTTACCTATTATTACGGACTCAGATCTACATCATGTTGTAAAATAAGAAAATGAAAAATAATTTCCTGTGGCTAAAGTATTCATTGGATTTGATTGATTTTTTGTATACGGGTAAAGAACGTGACACTCTTTACGTGGTTTGAAGGAATGTCAATCGTCCTGCTCCACTTTGTATACGACATCACGCCTGTAAACCCTGAAGGGTGAGGCGGACACAAATCCAGATAACGTGGCTAACGCTGATAAATTCTTGATGGAATAACCCAATTACACTTTGCCCTACCTGGGAATCGAACCCAGTACCTCATTCTCAGCTGTCGCAAACAGCTGATGCGACCAACAAAGCAGACGTGCCCTATTTGCAGAATTGGAACATAAGCACTTAAATAATCCCAAAGGTGGTTATATACATAGCTAAATTAGTAGTATAGGAAAAATCTGGTGAAATACTTATCAAATAAATTGTGGTTTTTCAAAGTGATGGTAAGATACGCCCCCGGGATATTATGATGAAAGGGCGTAAAGCACTTACTGACCGATTTAAGCCGATTCTGCGTGAATAAGTGTGGTCACCCCCAAGCCCCCGAAGGTGTTATTTACGTTGCTGAATTAGTATTACGGGCAAACAAGGCGATATTAATCAGATTATTGTTGATTTTCTAAGTGGTGGGCGTAAGATACACCTACTTATTGTTATGATTAATGATAGAGGCGACCTAGAGGGCGATGCAGAAATAGGAGCTTAGCAAATGTTCCAGTTGCTTTTATCTAATAGGATAAACTTACCCAAAGGGCAGTTTTGTAAATGGCGTTCAAGGGATTACGATATGATAATATAAAGGGGTTCTGTCCGTTGAATAACAGACTGCGATCACCAACGTGGTGATAGTACCAATTTCTACGTCTAAATAAAGATACATAATATCACGCCTTTTACCAATGGGGTTAGGCAGAACGTCAGTTGCTACGATTCTTACATACTCTTTTTGCTTCCTCCATACGCTCACGCCGCTTGCGAGTACTGCGCACCTGATCTTTTTGAAAAACATCACCAAAAATGCTAGGGCAGTTTCACCTGGTATTACCTCAAATAGATTGGTGAATAAAGATTAGGCTGTATTTTATTGGCACAATCAAGCAGAGGCTGTTACCCAGCCCTGACTGATGTCGGACTGCAGTGGTTGATGATGATATTACGAGGTTTCAGAGTTTCAGCAGTTGTTTACTGGCTGAAAAGAAAAACCTTTTAAATTCATCTCTATTTTTGAAAGCCCTCATACTCTTTACACGAACTATTCAATAATTTAACGAATATCGATTCAACAACAATTGAGTCGCGAAAGTGGAACAAATTTACTATGTACGGAAGCAGTGCAACAAAATATGGAACGCTGTACTGTTGGAGACATTTTTACTTTTAAGTCCGGAAATCGTCGCAAGTCTCACTGTGTAGACACGAAAACACGCTGTAAATGACGATCGTAACCTATAAACCAAAGGAATGAACCTTTTTGCTTTAAAAGCACTGCTGCTGTAGGGAGCTTTTGTTTTAAAAATCGAATAGTATCGTGTCAGAAATGTAAGGGTGCGTGCACATCTGGCGAATGTGCCGCGAATGTGCAGCTCGCGAGCCGTTTGCGAGCTGCCCGCGAGCTGCGCACGTGCGGTTACAGCCTATATTTGGTGCGCCGCTCTAGTGCAACCCTAGCAAGACACGAGTAAGGCGCGCGTGCAGCGCGCGCGCTGCTCGTGCGCACATACGCGTAAACTTGAGCCTCAGTAGTGAATTTGCTTGAATTTGTGAGGTGCATCGCGGCCGGCACGCGCGCACCTCCTGCGCCGCTCGAGTACGGTGCATAGAAAGCGCGCGAGCGGCGCGCGGATGGCGCAGGGGCTGCGTACGAACATAAAAAGCACGCACGCAGTTCGCAAACGGCTCGCGAGCTGCACATTTGCGGCACATTCGCCAGATGTGGACGCACCTTCAAGAAAAAAAAGCATGATCGAGATGTAAAAGGACTGGTCATGCCCTGGTTTTACTGATGCAGAGTTTATGTCTAGGAGCCAAATGCAAACATGTGGCAGAATAAGTTCCTAAGATGTTATCCAAGGTGTGTGAATGAAAATCAGAATTTCCTCTGAACGTTCGCTTTTAAAATGTCTGTATTTATACGGCGTACCAGCCGGATATTTTTGCGGAAAGTTAGCTTAATACCTGGACAAGGACATATGGTCCCTACTTCTCATCCCGGAAATTTAAAAACTTTCGCAAGGTCGGAGCTGCGGCTTAGCTGAAGAGCTTTATAATCGTCACGTCCCTAATCCTGGGGGGAATAAGCAGAATTCGTAGTTCGTACACTATTCCCATGATAAGGGAAGTTTCCTTCGCATTAGTACTTCCTGTGTTTCTTACAGGATAACTAATTAATACGAGGTAAGAAATCGTTTTCGTTCTTATGTAATTAATTGGTACATCCTGTTTTTATGGGTTCGAAAAGGAACAGCTGTTCTGGCTCGAGAGAGGACGAGCACCATCATCACTGGCTGCCTTTACCCACTGCTGAGTAAAGGATTATTCCCCTGTATGCCATGCTTCCCTGGTATGTACGACGAGGATGACTTTTACTCACTTATCTGAATCATCGCGTGATTATCATTGATTATGCTTAATCATTGATATAGCTTTTTTTAGTGAGGAGCTCGTGGCGTTAGATTGGAAGCCGACCCCAACATAGTTGGGAAATGGCTTGGCAGATGATGAATCAGGTTTTTTTTAGTGAATATATAATATATTTTATCATACTAGCCTTTTAAACCTCGAGGTTTCAATCAAATCACGTCGACTTTGGGCCCCGTGAGTCTTCCTTTGTCAAGAAAATTCTCAAAACAAATAAAATGACTAGTATACTTGCATTAACCTATGAGCAAGCAATGCTTGATCGAGCCTTTTCTAATATTATGTGTCCTCCTTCCTCTTTGATCCCTCCTTCATGTAATATCGAAGCTTATGTCGTCTAATCCCTACCTCAAACACCCCTCAGTATACCTACCTACCTAGTACTAACTAGTTTCTAGGTAACATGTCACAGACCATATATATTGGATCACCAGTCTTTACACAGTTAGATTTCGTCCGCCTATGCATCGCTGTCAAACTCACAGTGATCTTTATGCTCATAACAATAAGGTTCTATTCTATTTTCCTTTATGACAATATGTGCCAATGTCAGATGCGTTAAGAAGACACGTTGTTGTCTCTGACAAGTCTGTCAAAATTTTATTATAGTGATCTTTAAAATATTTAAAATAAAGTTGCAGTTAGACTGCAACTGCCAGAGGTTTTACTGTAAAACGACTGTAACAATATACACTGCTTAACATACTGTTTTCCATAGACAAACAGCAACATCTGTGGCATTGTTTGATCTCGCTCAAGGCTGGTATTGTTTTCCGATTCGCTTTATGTGATGTGTTGTTGTGTTGCTGTGTTGTGTTTGGCATAAGCAGGACTGTTGTATTTCCGGATACTAACAATGAGTGCCACAGAGCGCTGAATCTTCGCGTTCGGCAGCATCTAGAGATAGAGATAGTTTCTGTGTAAAAACACACTCCATGGACTTTCTTGCTCATTCTTCTCCATGAGATCTACGCCTTGAAATGGGCAACTGCAGTCCATTCACAGTTATTATGCCTGTGGCTGGACTGTAGGTAGCTTATTTTTGACTATGTAAAAGTGCCTGTCACGGGTCTATTTGAAATAAATGCTTCGTGTTTGAGGCAGAACCTTTTTTCACGGAAGACTTCAAAGCCTGTTTCTGTTTGTTTCTGTACGCAATTTCATGTATGTTACTTGAGTATACGGTGACACGAGAGTGTGCTAACTGTTGACAATGGCGTGGGACTTCTGCGAGTCCTGTAATTAATACTAAGGGTTTCCTCCGTCTTTTTTTAATCAAAAGACCTCTATTTAAGTACATCCTTTTCTGGTGGTGATTGTGAATGTTGGGAAAGAACATCACCCCGTTTTTATCTGTAGACGGAATATGTTCGGTAGTCAAGCCGTGACTTAAATTCCTCTTGCGTTTAAAACGTGCCAAATGAAGACTTCAAACTGGTTACTAAATTAAAAAAAATAAAAAAACACCATCACCCTATTCAAGATTTAATCTAACCACCTCATGTAAATGTTTACCTACCAGCAGAAATGCGCAGATTTTCCTAACCCCGTGTTACATAAACGTGAAGAAATATGAGGTAGATATTACAGCAGGCAGCCCAGACATTCGCAAGTATTCCCGCGTTATTAACAAACTTCTCAAGTGCTTTCAAGACGTTTTTTTCCCATTCATATTTTTTTCTTTTTGAAGAAAGAATGATGTTTTTAATTTGATAAAAAAATCTGTTTTATCTTTTCTTATTTGTTTGAGCGGTTTTGAATATTTTAGAGTGATTATTTCTTTAAAAATGCGCATGAATTTGTGTTGGAAGCTCCTGAAAACTCAGCCAGGTGTTTGTTCTCTGGAAACCAATATAAACATTCTTAAACGGTAGCTGTTAAAAATAAACTGAGTTATTCTTGTACACAGAGCTATCCGGAAAACCGTTTTTAATCTTCGATTATTAAATATTCTTCATCGCTAATCTTTCCAACATCATTTTATTTACGTCTGGGTAAGCCCCCCCCCCCCCCCTCATACCTGCCCTTTCCATGTTTTGCTTCCTCTCACCAATTCATGAGGTAACCATCCGCGGCATCCCTGTATCTTCTCTTCGGTCTGCTGCCACCCCGTCTATCGTATCATTCATAAGATACCTCACGACACAACTGCTGACACTCTGAAACGTGGTAACATTACTAATCCTTATTGGTTCCAAATGGTCAGGTGCGTAATACTCGCAGTCGTGCGTGTGATGTAATAAGATCTTTCCTTGTAATTTGTATGTATTTTCTTGCAAATAAACATTTTTGATTTGATTTGTGTATGAATGGTGTCGAAGCAAAATAAGTATGAATGTAAGAATTGTATATTTCACAGTCAAAACTGTTAATCAGTCAAAACTACTTTTGACCGCTTGTTAATCAGTCAAAACTACTTTTGACCGCTGTTAATCAGTCAAAACTACTTTTGACCGCTGTTAATCAGTCAAAACTACTTTTGACCGGTGAAAACTATTTTAACAATAACTAACATTTACTTAGAAACTTATTAGGTTGTTAGGTTTTTTTTGTGATCCTTTGCAAAACATTATGTTGTAGTAATTCTAGGACTAGGTAATTACAACGTTCTGAAACAACATATTTTAAATGGAGAAAACGCATTTTAACATAATAAGGATTTTGACTGACATCAGTCAACCTTAAACGATTACATATCCCATACATGCCACAACAACATACAATCAACAAAAACTTCCTAGGAATAATCTTCTTCAATTTCCAATTGAAAAAGCCACGATTTGGGGCGGGGAACAGCAAAATATTGATGCCGAGCGGATCAGATGGTTTCCGCTTGTGCCGGTGATGGCAGGAAGTGGGGTGTACCACGGGAACGGGCTTGTAGTACCTGCTATTTGGCTGTTCGGTTATTTCCGGAAGATAACGAATTATAGAAATCTTTTGGATCGGTATCGAATATTTTGATTATTATTTTTGTAAACGTCTGTGTTGAGTGTAAACCTCATGCATACCCTTACCTGTACTTTTGGCAATCTAAATCAAAAGTGGTTTGTTCAAACTAGGCTGAGAACCAGAACTTTTTGGACGTCAATAAATTAAAAGAAGATCAGTTAGGAATAGGTACAGTTGCCTGATATGAAAAGTTCCATGAATCTTTTGTGATGGTGTCTTCTCTAGAATCTTATAAGCCGATCTGTGCCTTTACCGATTTGTTCTATTTGACACGTCACTCACAGGACGGTCCATTGTGTTAGTGTGAAAGAAAGAAGATTTTCTCTAAAACTGTGTCCTTTGTCACTTGATAAAGGACACGGTTACACGAGACACGAGGCAGGAGGTAAAGAACTAGTATTCTTTACTTCCCGTTGGTCTAGTAGTCGCAAGCGCTGAGCATGACGTTCTGCGTTTGATTCCCGGGCCAGGTACAGGTTGTTATTGAGTTTTTCCTTCAGAAATATCACAGTAATAGCTATGAGTTTGGAATCGTGCCCGGTTGATGCAATAGGCTCGCCCCCTATAACATGGGGCTTAATCAGAGCTGGCGAAATGTGGGTGTACTATTCACACCGATGTACAGTCACGAGCACCAATGTGCAAACACTTAACAAGTTTTTAAAGAGTTTTTCTCCTACTGTTCGGATTAAAATTTCATTTTTGTTACGAACATAGTATTCTGGAACTCCTGTTTTTTCGTTCGTCTAACTAATCGTTATTTCTCGCGAAAATTTAGCTCCTGCCATTTTACCTGTGCCAAACCCCGCAGGGATTACGTGCACCACGTTTAGTTTTTTTTTTGTTTCATTTGTCACTTTTTCTAACATATACGGATAACACGTGTATTGATTTCGCATTATAAAAAATAAGAGGCTATCTAGTATCTAGGTCACCTAACTACATCACAGCTTTTTCCGTTGACCATCCCAGCGGTCTAACGACCAACTAAAATAGGTCAAACTCGTGTTCCGAACTCCCTGGCCGTGTTTCTGCCTTTCTGACCTTCCTTACAAAAGGTCCATGTAATGGCGAAGGTCGAACCTCAAAACTTATATTCGTTAGTCTGGACAAGAAGTGCTTAATGAAATTATGTGGCTCAAGTTGGCTTACAAGGTTCTGCACGTGCTTCGCTGAAATGAAGACAGCAGTGATTCATATAAAAAAGCTTAGGTGAGGAGCGAGTGAGTGGTAATACAGTAATGGTTTGTATTGCGTAGTAGAAAATTCGCCATCTCTTTCACCAAAAGCCACGATAAGATTTCACCATCTTGTCAGCTAAAAACTGTGTTTTGTTTTTGGGTGAATTGTTTCACTGTTTGTCTCTGCATCACCCGAAGGTTGGCTGATAGGAAATGCCTATTGCATTAAGTCCGCCTCTGTAATTTTTAGCTTGAAATGATAAATAAGTTATGGTTACCTATTCGTTGTTGACTGTTCGTGACTTGAACTCGTATAAACCAACGTCCATCATCTTCAAAATGTTATTGAAGATTATTTAAAGAGACATTCTCTATCGCCTATTTTTATCTACTTCGGCTAACCCCAAATGCTATTATTTTTGCGAAACCCATATTAACATTATTAAAGCCCAACGTCCATACCAATCTAGGTTCCATATGAGATAATGACAGCAATTTGTTAGTAAATCTCGTAGAGTGGGCGGACGTCGGCGTCGCATCGGCAGGGGAATGGAAACTTGTCTCGATAATTTATATTGATGCGACCCGGGGGACGGCTGAACGGCTCCTTAGACTGGAAGCCTTATGGATAGCTGGAGTAATGGTTATCAAGTATGACGCAATGAGGGAAAGTAATTTTGACCGTTTTTTGTAAATGGAAGGTTGTATTTTTATGCCTAAAGTTTATAAATGGAATTATTGTATCCTGCCTCTGGCTCTTAAGTTATTGACGACCTGCAAAACTGTCGTCATCATTCTCCTACCATCCCAGATAATTTGGTTTCAACGAAACGTGATCTTCTTTAATAGGGATTTGTGTATGTGTCGTCATCTCAGTAGCCTACCTCTTTCTAGCGTCCTCCTCTTCCACAGAGTCCATGCACCGCTGGCTGCTACTCAAGTATTGAGACGCCTCATATTGTGACTCCTCATATTATTTAAACTGCCCCTTTGGTTTCTTGGTCGCAAGAACTGCTGAGTATGGTTTTCGGTTCGATTCCATAGTCGGGCAAGGTGTTATTGAGTTTTCTATCAGGAAATTATGCCTGGCTATGCATCCAGTTGATGGTAATAAGATCAAAACCTAGATGGAACTAAACTTACCTAATATAACTGACTAAATGTGAGCGTACTATGTACATAAAAAGGAACACTTTTGCGTTACTCTTCGGGGATTGAGGAGAGTAGGTAGACATCCTTTTAGCGTTTTTCCCTGTTACCATGTGTTCACTAGGTAAACATGTTCCAACATAATGATGTGCGTCACATTACGCAACTAAAATGACGCACAGTAACGGTCAACTTTTCCCTAAACACGTCGCCAGACATGTCAAGAATCAGGTGTCAATTGTTGTGGCCAAGCAAATATACCCACACGGCTTCAGTCGCCCATTAGGACAGCTACTGCTGAAATGAGGTGGTTGTTTGTGGTTCGACATATTCCATAGACTTAACATAATATCACGCCTGTAATCCACAAAAGGTAAAGTTAGGTAGAGGTATAAACTGCATGGCTGCGACTGAGAAATCTCTGATGAGAAAATTGAATATCAGTTTGCCCGACCTGGGAATCGAACCCAGGTCCTCATGATCAACAGCTTCGATTGCGACCGCTTTACGCGCCTCTTTCAAAAAGGTATGCAAAAAAGAGAAGATCATAGCAAGATCCTTTACAGTCATACTTATATTGAATCGTCCGCATTCATAAGTATGAATGAGGATATTTTAATATAAGTTTGACTAGACAAAGTTATCTACGATTCCAAAAACGAGTTTTTGAAAAAAAAATACTTTAAAGTCTACTCGCAAAGCATTTTTATGATTTTTTCGATGACAGTACACCACTCTGAAATCTTATTTTACACTAGCATTAATTTTATATTTGTTTAACCGGCAATGTCATCAATTTTGAAGAAGGATTTGAATATTTAGATTACATGCCTCATCATTATCACCCACAGCCTGTTTGCGTCCCACTACAAATCCTTTTACGTCATTCTGCCCCAGTTGTATCACATTGGAAACATAATATACGAAATCATTATTATCTCATGGCTATTATCTTTGCATATATAGCTATGATTCACTATCAATATCCCGCCTATTTACATAAATAAGACTCAAAGAAATAACAATAGAAAATACAAAGGGTATATTTGATTACACTTGGCATCAATATTGTCGTTGTATAAAACCGCAATTTATCTTGGAAAGAAAGTCTTGTTGTCTGTCTCGGGAATATATTCTTGGGGCTGCTACACACTTATACGGGTCGGCACATCCGATACACATACGTCTTTCATTCGGCTCGTGCAGATCGGCAAGCTCATCTACTATCACTTAATCCTGTTCGGGTCAACTTAGCGCAATTTGAGATAAGACGAGCACATTTCCTCCAAACGTGTTTCTATATGATTGACTAACTGTGCTCTGCGGCTCGGCTCCTAATGGCATGTTCGAGACTTTAAATATCATTTAAGATTCCTCAAGAATAGGGTTCTTGCAAAAAGAAATTTACAATTCTAACTGGTAGTTCCTGATATCGCATTTTCGGCCCGGTTATCCCTATTATGCCGACCCGAATATGTATGTAGCGCCCTTTATGCCTATAGCGTTTGTTGATGCTTTTCTCAATAAACTTCTTGTTAACATACGGTTCTTGGAAAAATACCACTTATTTTCGTGTATATATTTACATAGCATTTTCTATCGTCTGGTTATTTATAATAGGAATTATTTTATTATTGATTGTTTGCGTGGCGTGGGATGTTACCATGTTTCTCATTACAGATTCATTAACTATCCAGTACAATTTTGTATTTATTTTTGGCTTATATTTCAAAGTTGTGAGGAAAAGAGTATGAGTGTGGACTGTAGATGAATAGCGGAAG
Source organism: Noctua comes (assembly GCA_963082995.1). NCBI lineage: Eukaryota > Metazoa > Arthropoda > Insecta > Lepidoptera > Noctuidae > Noctua > Noctua comes. The sequence goes on along the minus strand of OY720278.1, from coordinate 17,157,439 downwards.
ACCAGAGAAAAGATGGATGGACTGTGTGAACGATGATATGGCTAGAAAGGAGGTGACTCCCGAGATGACGAGTAACAGAAAAGTTTGGAAGAAGACATGCTGCGCCGACCCCAAATAAATTGGGATAGTGGCAGGATAATGATGATGATTTGGAAACATTTATATCGCATTCACAAACACCCAACTTGCAAAAATAGAAGCTGAACTTTTATCCGGCCGGGGTATCAAACTGGCAATCCATAGAACAATAGCCAATCACCCACGAAGTCTTGGGGAGTACACTGTTATCATTCAAAGTGATACGAACACGTCTCGAACCTAAGATCGGTTACAAGATTAGCCTGATAAATTCGATCGTATACTCCTGCGTTTTAAGTTGCGTAAGGCTGCGTTCTAACCAAAGCGATCGCGACAAAGCTGCACGCCTACCGATTTACCGACCATACAACGATAGTTTCGCACAGGCCGTACTGTAATATACGATGCCTTCAGGCCTATCTGATGTGCCAACTAAACCGCATAACGTAGATAAAACAAAAGTTTATCCTACGAACAAAATGATCGCTCAAACACAAAGTTGCGATAGCAGAAGCGTCCTCATAACTCACCCTCATTCATCCCATTCAACCGCTTTCGCCCCCATTCACCCTGCTGATAGTACCTGTGACGTAACCGCTTGGCCACGAGGTACACGCTACACACAAGCGACTGCGGGAAAAACTAATGAATTAATAACATAGTTAAAAAAAACTAAAAAACACGATTTTTCGTATTCTTCTTAGCAAATCCTTTCATTTGATACCCATTGCATTGTATAATTGTATTGTATAACGGGCTGGTGTCCGCAACTCCACGTCAAAGCGCGTATTTTGCGTGCGGATAATATAATAATATTTGATTCCCATATCATGGGAATTCATAAAAAATAACTAGTCCGTCATCTTTACGAGTCCGCCATATTTTATTTAGAATGACGTCACTTAGCTAACCATGCATTGTCATCCAAACTAAACATGTATGCAAAATTGCAGCTCTATCGGAAACTGGGAAGAACCTCTTAAGATTTTTAACATTGTTAGTTACGTGGGGTGACGCTCATAAAAGCGTGTTAAAAAGAAATTCATTAGAGCATGCTACGATGACTTTCCGCGCCGCGACAGTATTCAAACTCTAATCATTTATTTCAAATACTCCGGCTACAGGCACTGTCAAAATAAAATTTAAATTAAAAGAAATAGTTTCTGCAACAGTCACTTCAAAAGGAATAATAGTTGTGAAAACACTGTATTTTCCCATTCTAAAGCGCAAATATCTATGGAGACCTATTTCACTCCCGCGGAGGAAACAAAGACACGCCCGTGTCGCTTGACGCATTTCGCCCCGCCCGAGGTCGTGTGAGGGGGCGTATTAGCGGTGACGTCAGTAGGACGCCCACGCAGGGACAAGGCTGATTTATATTGGTTGCAGTGGTTTGGTCCTTAAAGTTTTTAAGTGGTTGGGGAAGCTATAATTGTTGCGGTCGGCAGTTTGAGAGTTGCGGTTAAGTTAGTATGTGGTTGTTTATGTGCAAATTACTTAATTTACTTAGGTATTTAATTAAAAAATATTCGAACAGAACATAAACATTGGTAATATATTCATACTTATATTTTAAATGCGAAAGTGATTGTTAGCTTTTCACGAAGATTTTGACGACATTTGACACACAGGAATTTCATGCCCTTAATACGTTCCCGTGTGATAATTTCCGGCAGCCACGGGCACGTGCGAAGCCCCGGGCACAAGCTAACATTTTATGTAGAAAGGATTGCTGCTCTGAATAACAGATAAAACAAGATCCGAAATTGGTATATGAAAACTATACACGAAACTTTTAACTTTGTCAAGTCTACACCTACATTCATTTACGTACGGTTCACCATCAATGTGTTCCATGCCATTTAATTACCCATGCACACCCTCAAGAGACATCCGACATTCAGCGCAGGTCTAATCGACCCACGTCCCTACATTTCCAACAACTTTAACCCGTCTCTCGCTCGTGTCAGGTCCCGACCTTGACCCCCTTGCTACTGCAACGCGCAACTGTTGCTGCAACGGACGTAATTGAACATGTAACTTGGCGCTTTGCACTAGTGTAAGTTGTAAAGGTCAATGTCAAAGTGTCAAAATGAAATACTTTTAAGACCAATTTTAGTGGTTAGACATTATGTAACAGTAGTTTCAGAGGTTAGCAACACCAGACCAGATAATTGAAAAATGGAACGATTTTTGTGGATTTGGGTAACTATTTTATTCGGAGGTGGTAAAATGAAAAATTCTGCTGTAAATGTGTAAAAATACATATTTGTTTTTGGGAATGATAAATGGATTGTGTAATATAATATGAGAAGGGTTAATGATAACGTAACACGCTCCCAGTTTGGAATGGGACAGAAAAAATGCGTTAATGAACTGTGTGAATGGTCGAAATGAATGACAAAGGAGTGAACGATAACTTACCAGGTTAACAAAGAAAAAAAAATGTGTCGATCCCACATAACACGGAACAAATGCACGCGAAAGAAAAAGATCCGGAGGAAGTAAAAACGGCTAAGTGCGAGTCGGATTCGCGCATGAAGGGTACCGTACCATCATAGCCTTTTAGTTTATTTTTAATTTTTGTTATTATAGCGCGACAACAGAAATACACATTCTGTGAAAATTTCAAGTTTCTACCTTTTACGGGTCATGACATACATCCCGCTGACAGACGGACGGACAGCGGAAGCTGTAGCAATAAGGTCCCGTTGGTTACCCTTCGGGTTTAGAACTTTAAAAAGATTATAAATATTAGTTCTATATTTTATCAAGTATCAAGATATATTGGGCCTTGTTGCTCGTTGCAAAAAGAGCGTTCAGGGACGGGGAATAATTTGTAGAACAAACGTAATGGACGGAGACACTTGGGACACATCCAGTCCTATTTGTCTAGCTTTTTAGTACAGCTAGACTGAATTGTTGCAAAAAATAATTTATTTTGAGCTGTTTAAATATTGCTTTTTACCTAAACACAGTACAATCACTATTAAATGTATAACATCCATTAAGTGATATAAGAAAATAAGCACAATAGTTTCGCCTGAAGAAATTATTATTTCAATCTGAATAACATTACATATATCATAGATAATGTGGTACCTAATGGTAAGGACCAAACATGTTTGGCAATTTATTATTTAAATGATCTCTTTAGTATCTCTGCTTAGCATGAGTGCTTGGGTTCGATTTCAAGGTCAGGCAAGGTGTTATTGGGTTTTCCATCAGGAATTTCGCAGTAGCAGCCACGGAGTCTTGGTTTGTCCCCGGTTGATGACATTAGGTCCCCCCCCATTACATGGGACTTAAACATTACTGGCGAAATGTGGGTGTACTATTAGGTACACCTCTGCCTTACCCTTCGGGGATTACAGGTGTACTGTTATGTAGTGTATATTATGTTGCGAAACCAACCAGGGGCATGTGTCATTTATTGGTTTATATTTTTGCGACACAATTCTGATAAAAACAATGCCGACAGGCTTATCAAATTGCAATCATACATATTCTGTTACCGCTAACCGAATTCAGACTACAATTGTTATATTTTGCATCATAATTTGTAATCTGATTCGGAATTGGAAAAGCAAGCAATTTAAACTTAAGCGGAAAAGTTCTATAAGCACCCTATTGCGAATACACTCAAAATTACAATTGCTTTCATGATCCATTTAATTTTATAGCGTTCGTTTTATCGAATATTCAACATTTATTGTGGCAGAAGACTTTTGTTACAATTATTCGCGTTTTCTTGTGTCAAATAGGCTTAGTTAGGGAGCTTACCTTATATCAGCTGTTCGGGAAGGGTCTCCGTCCATCAAGTGTCGGATCTAGCTGAAATCGTCTTGCAATAGGACTTCGAAGCTGCTGTCCAATTTTACAGTCAAAAACAATATACATAATGTAGTTATTTCGAGTGAAGTATTGGTTTAAATAACAGCAAGCCACAACATACACACTGTACAAGGCATCCGCATTTAAGTATTATACTCCGATAAAGGTGTCTCATACAGGGGTATTGTGTTACCACTAGTAATCGGGTTGTGAAGATCAGATGGACAGTCCATGTAAAAAGCTTCACTCGGGTTACACTGGAAGCCGACTCCAACATAGTCTGGAAAAGGTTAGGCCGTGAAGATAGAGGTCGACCTTATCGCCATCCAGAATAAGCGCTGAAAAGAAGTAACAATTTATTTTATTTGTTCAGGATTCAATATTTGCCATGCCCCAGTTACCTATTATGTAACAAAAGGTCAGTGAAAGAAGTCGGCATGTAAAAGTAGAACATTGGATTGTGAAGCTATATTTGACTTGGAGGGTCAGGTCGACCTGTCTGGCCCTAGCTATACGTCACGTCAATTAAATTATTTCAGAAACAGGAGAGTTTTATTTCGTTGTATTATTTTAAATGACGTAGGTTGTATGTATGATTCCAGACAGGAAATTCTGCAATTTATTTGATCTAGACTGCCCTAGAACGGAACATTCTATGATATAACAGTCATCGAGCTGCAATTATTCGCGTGGTGAATCATGGCCTAGGCCTCCTGTGGCCCAGCAGTGGGAACGTACGGGCTGATTATGATTCTGCAATGTAATTTTATATCGTCATATACAGAACTAACATAAACATTTATAGTCGTAGACGTTTGATATTCATGTTTTTACAGCAAACTGAATATCGTTGAAATATTTCTCCTTAGAGGTTTGGAGAAATTGTTTCGCGAAATTCAATCGATAGTGTACTCGAGACTTACTGCCACTTACATTATGTAGTTACAAGTTTTTATGGTTTCATGTATATTGTGACTGTATTTCATACTATAGATGATAGACAAGATCATGTTATACTTTGTTAATTGTTTATACCTACGTGAATCGACATAGCGGGAATGATTCTAAATATCTTTGCAGTAGGTATTTACAATAACTTCTAAATGAATTGCCAATAATTATACAGCGTGAATTTTATTATTCGATGAATTTTTTTCAGGAACAAAAAATTGCAATTGAGTTTGGAAAAAAGTGATATTTAATGACGCCTGCATTATACTGCGTATACCATGGTTTGTCGACTCGGTTAAACGGGGTTTTTAATTATATCTTGCCATTTTACAATAATTAAAAACACACATCCAGGGAGAAACACGTTGAATTACAAGTCACTCCTGTCCATTAGCATGAAATAGTTGTTTACACTAGATTACTGGGCTGGCATCGCACAATATGCCAATATTGACTCCCCTTAAGAATTCTTCGCTGTATGAGAAGCTGGCTTTTGCCATTCAGTTTTATTTCACCACAAAAACTCATGGACCCTTTTCTTTACTTGCAGACGAGCACACCATAGACAGTGACTACGTGAAGCGGTACCTGGGCGAGCTGAGCCCCACTCAGGAGGCGCGGCTGCTGCAGCTGCGCAAGTGGATTGCTGATCTGCAGAAGGGCAAGGTGAGAACTTTCTGGAGATCGGCTAGGGCTGTTAAGACCAGTTCAGTAAGTCTTGACTTCCGGGCCAGTGTGTGTTTTTTTTAAAACTTTGCTCCACACTAGGAATTTCTCCCGTAAGTATCGTGGATACGTTTACAAACATTTAAACTCACATACACAAATAGCCAGACCCGAACAACTACCTGTAGGCCTTACAAATATTTGTTCCAAAAACAACAAGAACACAAAAATGTTGACCAAGTTTTGACAAAAACTTTAGCCAAGGATTCAGTACATTTTTGAAGCCTAGAGGTGAAATTTTATTTTTAATATCTTTTTTTATAGTTTATTTAATAAAAAACAGCTGTTACCTTCATTTTGATCTTATACTATTTTTTATACCACAATGCCCTTACACATTAGGTATTAGAGAAATCTAAAGAGAGGCCATTAGGGAGATATACTTGCATAAATAAAAATTACGGAACCCTAAAAACAGGTTGTATTATGGCCCAAAACGTAAACAAGTAAAGTTGGAATTGCACTAGCAAACACCGAGTTCCGCCGAATTTCTGTTTAGGGCCGATCGTAAGGATTTACGAAACTTAGCAGACATCCTTAAAACTTTGTGACCGAGCTAATCAACTTGGTGGTTGAGGTAGGGGTGACAACCTCCCCCCGGGACGAGGCCCGCAGGTCAAGCGGGCCGGCACTAGTCCGGGGCAGCGGAAGTCGCATCAGATCCCGTTGCCCCCCCGACGCAAGTGTGCGAGGGAACACCGGGGTGGTTTTTAGTCAGTTTGAGTCTGACAGACCCCTCCGCCCGCCCTAGGGCGGAGGACATCCGTGAGGATTTTACAACCCGACAAAAAAAAAAAAAAAGGGGTGACAACCTGTGGACCACTGCTATTCAAATAAAGCTCATGCCGTCATGAAAATAAAAGAAACCCAACAGTGCCCAATAACAGCGATATTATAAATTCCACAGCACAGTTTCAATAAAAAATAACAAGCACAAACAGAAAACTAGACACAAAATTAAATTCCTCTCCACAATGTCCCATTCCTCAAACGTGTATTAAAAACATGTGCACAAAGTCGAAATTTATAGCCCCTTTGAAACAGGCTGGGCAAATTTGGGCATTCCACACGTAGGCAATAAATTGTAAACTCGAGCAATTCTACTGTGGAAGTGAAATAAAGCTGAGAATAGGTACAGAGCCAAGATTGGGAAACATGTTATGTGTCTTGTCTTGCCATTGTTTCTTTGAAGGAAATAAATAAGATTTCTTTTACAATTAATTGTTTTGGACCCTCCATAGCAGTTTATTATTATAGCTAACCCACATTGTCCCACTGCTGGGCAAAGGCCTCCCTCCACTCCTTCCAAAGGTCACGCTTCTGTGCTACTTCTTTCCAATCCTCAAGGAAGACATCCAGTTCGACCCGCCATCTCCTTCGTGGTCTGCCGCGACCTCGTGTCACTGTTTCAGGGCACCAATCCTGACATTTACGAGCCCACAGTTCGTTCGGCATGCGACAGACATGTCCTGCCCAGTCCCATTTAAGTTGGGCAGCCTATCCATAGCAGTAGTTTTGATTTTTCTGGTATTGGAAATTTCATTCACACACTACGACTAAGCTACGTACTGGTGGCCTACCATGACGTCTTAAAGCAGGAGTAATTCCAGTGTGGGGAAGAGATGGCGCTAGATAACCTGTACAGCTGTCTCTTTCCCACACTGGAATTACTCCTGCTTTAAGATGTCATAGTAACCCGCTGATCTTCTAAGAAAAGTATGCGCTTTTGAGTGACAAAAGCTGTGGCCAGAGTAGATAACCAGACAGAGAACACACACTCACTTCATAAAACCCACATTGATAGTGCTGCGCGATGTTCGTGCTAATTTGGAAACACGAAGATGAATGAAACGCATATCCTTTGTTGTTTAGCTGCACGTACTTCTCCTTGTATAAAAATATAGACCTCAAATGAATGACCTTTGCAAAAAGTTGACAAACCCTTCCGTACACATAAGCAGCTCAGGACGGTCAACTTCAATCCCTTGGTATGAAACTGATAGTTTGCCGCAACTGCGCATTTGCTACTGATCGCATGCGGGTTCAATTACTATGATGCATATACGGGTCATCGTGGTTAATCCATCAGATAGGTACTCTTTTGTGTCCTTGCGGCGATGTATTTAGTTGTGAACAAGCTGTTATATAAGACCACTAGCTTATGCCCGCGGCTTCGCCCGCGTGGAGTTAGGGAATTGCCCACAGGATCTTACTTCTGGGATAATAAGTAATCTATGTATCTATATATAATACATACATAGATTTACATGTACTTGCTTATAACTTGCAATTATTAGTTTAAAGTTCTATCAATTAAATTAGATACGTGAAATATTGATACCTTGGTTTGAGATTGGACATCGGATTTACTGGATTTTACCTAAAGAGTATGTACACAAAGAAAATTTCATTTCGAGAGTAAAAAGTTTTACAGAAAATTCAACACCCCATTTCACCCTCTAAGGGATAGGAATTTCGAAAAACTGATACTTACTCTTCACAAAGAATACACCCTCCAATTTTTACATCTCTGGGACCCGCGGTTTGGGCTGTGCGTTGATGTATCAGTCAGCCAGTCAGGACATTGAATTTTAAATTGGGGGATGATTTTGGAAAAACTGTGATACACGTATCTCATCATTTTAACTGAAGTATATGTAGACACATTTTCAAGTCAATCGATCCCGAGAGAGTTTCACAGAAAATTCAACATCCCATTTCACCCTCTTAGGGGTGGAATTTCAAAAAACCCTTTCTTAGTGGATACCTACTCTCTACAAAGAGTACATTCTCCAAATTTCATGTCTCTAGGACCAGTGGTTTGGGCTGTGCGTTGATGTATCAGTCAGCCAGTCAGGACATTGAATTTTAAATTGGGGGATGATTTTGGAAAAACAGTGATATACGTATCTCTTTATTTCAACTGAAGTATATCAAGACACATTTTCAAGTCAATCGACTCAGAGAATAAAAAGTTTCATAGAAAATTCAACACCCCATTTCACCCTCTTAGGGGTGGAATTTCGAAAAACCCTTTCTTAGTGGATACCTACTCTTCACAAAGAGTACACTGTCCAAATTTCATGTCTCTAGGACCAGTGGTTTGGGCTGTGCGTTGATATATAAGTCAGTCAGTCAGTCAGTCAGGACTTTGAATTTTATATGTATAGATAGATAGAAGAAGATGGATAAAGAGACTAGTGAAAGAACCAAAATTAAGAGTGTTGTTTTTTCTGCTACTACAACATCCCAAACCATCAATAAATAACCAAAATCTCACAGCGCTAGTATTTTAGTGGTTGTCAAAACGCACAAAGCGACTAATGCTAAATTATTCAATGGTACTCTTTTGCTACGACACGACATTTTAACTACGCATTGGTGATTTGAGTTCGCAATAAATAATATAATTTTTTTCTTATTTAACCCAAAGGTTGACTGGTAGAGAATGCCTTGTTGCATTAAGTCCGCCTATGTACCACTATTGTACATGAAGTTTAAATAAATAAATAATATTACTTCTGTGTAGCGTCGTGAGTTTAATCCAAGTTTTTGTTGTTTTCTCAAATGAAATATCTTCTCTTCTAAATACCCTTACCTCTACCCGCCAGGTCCCAAGCGACACAACGCTACTACGGTTCCTGCGCGCTCGGGACTTCAACGTGGAGAAAGCTCGAGAGATGCTCTCGCAGTCCCTCCTGTGGCGCAAGAAGCACCAGGTGGACCGCATCCTCTCGGAGTACGAGACTCCTGATGTCGTGAAGCAGTACTTTCCTGGAGGCTGGCATCATAACGACAAGGGTGAGTAGACTGACCCAGGTCATAAGGCACTCCTAAAGGTCTTGTCCTGGTCGCATTTGGGTTTAATCTCCCGGTCAGGCTTCCCTCGTAAAGATCCTCAGTCCCAGCTGGCTGGAAAGATCTCCGTCAATCCGACTCCGTTAATGGCAATAGGCTCCCCCATTGATGGAACTTATGCAGCAATTTATGAAGAATAAAAAAAAACCTGGGCCCAAATAATTCGATAACACGAACCATTGATACGAAAGAAGAAGACTTTAAAATAAGAACCTTTTAGCTGTTTTTGTTCCCCTGAAGCATTACTAATTAAAGCCTTGCTTTGTATTTTAGACGGACGTCCGCTGTACATCCTGCGACTTGGTCAGATGGACGTGAAGGGACTTCTCAAGTCCATCGGAGAAGATGGCCTCTTGAAGTTGGTAAGTTACACGATTTGTATTCGGACCAGATTAGAGTTACTATTCATCATAGTTCAATTTAAACAGGAAATCTACGTTTGCCGACGTCGGTCTGCGGATGGGTGATTTCGCATCAAGCTCATAGTTAGAAACCCGAAAGTCTGGCAACTAGTGTTATCAAGGGGTACCATATTCCCCAGTAACTCGGTTATGGAGATAAGATAGGCTATAGATCCATGTAAAAAAAGCTTGGTCCCTATTCAGCAGCATCGGTTAATCAGGCGACCCTAACATAGTTGGGAAAAGGCTAGGTAGGTTATCAATATATTTTATCCAACACTTTTCTTCCCATTTCCAGACACTTCACGTATGCGAGGAAGGTCTAAGACTTCAGGAAGAGGCCACCAGCTCGTCGGAGCACGCGGTGCACTCGTGGTGCCTGCTGGTGGACCTGGACGGGCTCAACATGCGCCACCTGTGGCGGCCCGGCGTGCGCGCGCTGCTGCGCATCATACAGATCGTGGAGGCGAACTACCCGGAGACCATGGGCAGGGTGCTCATTGTTAGGGCGCCCAGGGTCTTCCCGATTCTGTGGACTATTGTTAGCACTTTTATTGGTGAGTTTGGGTTATTGTTTTTGCCTTAAAATACCCACAGCAAATTTGCCATCGGACACGCTAAGAAGAAGCTGTAGGATGTGACAAATTGAAAAGGATGCACATGCAACTTGTCACACTTGTAAGAGTAACAGCCACGACACTCGAGAAAGCCGACCCTTTTCTAAAACTCGCGTGTGTTTTTATCAAGAGCCGGTTACATCGAAAGATCATCGAATCGAATTTGTCACAACTGTATAATTTATAATTTATCTTGTCAAAATAATCTCGTTTTGGCAAATTTTATCCTTGCAAAATAAAAGAGTAACTGTTTACTTATTTAAATCTGACTTGAAGAGAAGAAATGAGGGGAAGCAGTAACTCAAACGAATTAACTCTTGTCATAATCACATCCCGTAACATCTTAAATATTTTTATGTAACTATCTTTTTATCGATATTTGTCCATTCTAGACGATAACACCCGCAGCAAGTTCTTGTTCTACGGCGGCAAGGACTACCTGCAGGCCGGCGGGCTACTCGACTACATCGCCAAGGATCTCATTCCCGACTTCCTCGGAGGACCCTGCAAGGTGAGAGAAATAACATCATCTCATCATCCACAGCCCGACTTGACTCATTACTGGGCTTCCCTTTGGCGATGATGATGTGCTAATCTCCACGTCAACAGGAGATAATCACATTGAGTTTTACTGAACTATATAACATCACGCCTGTAACCCTCGAAAGGTTGGGTAGAGGGGTATATGGGGGTTGGGGGGGGGGGACTGATGGACTATTTACAAAAATCAAACAACTTAAAGCTTGCCCGAAAATACATTGGAAAAGGGAACAAATTTCTCATTGTAACAAATCAATATTCAGGATTGTTTGAATTAATAGAACTACATAATTACACGGGGTTTTCGATCCAAAGATGTTATAGGAGCATGCCTATTGTTATTTGATTAACATAGAGCGATTACTCGAGTTAGGAATATTTTATTTACTGTGTGTTTAGTAGAAGCCGACAGGCATACAGTATACAGTCCGACACCAACATAGGAAAACGATGATCATGAAAGAGACCTTACTCCATCGCTTCACACCAGACGAGATGCGACCAAGCTCAAGCCTATTTGGCGTAAAAAACATGGAGCCCGTGACCATCAGACCGACGAGGCAATATTTTCTTGTTGCTTTATTTTAATACGTGATTGTTTTATTCCCGGGCGGCTGCAGTCGGACATAGTAAGCGCGTCGCTAAACGTGCCGCACCGGTATTTCGACTCAGTACGCGATAAGTATCGTGCTGGGCCTCCGGTATCCGCGCGCTACGATCAATAGGCTATTTGATTAATTGCACAGAAATGAGCAATATACAGCATATAATTGATCACTTTAACTTAACTAGTAAAAAAAATCTAATAACGAAACAATCGAGGAGCATATTTTTAGGTTTTTTGCTACTTTGCACCCCTCTTTCTGCCTACCGTCTAATTATTTTGTAGAACGTTACGCACAAATAACATACCTACTGAAGTATCGATGCAGTTTTACCTGTTCGAAACACCTTGTGTGTGTACTTTCTGGACTTAAATAATCTTGAGAATTAACTAAGCAGGATCAATCCGACTAAAATAGAAATCACTCATAACTATTTAAGCTAACTCGTAGATGTATGACAAGAATCGCGGATACCGAGGTCTGGCCGCCTATCTGTCCAGTGTATTGCCATGGTGCTAGTCAGTGATCAGTCAGATTCATGTCGGACACTTGTGCTACGAGAATCTCTATGTATATCATCATCAGCACTACACCGACTCACCGACTACATGTCTGTCACTACCTTACGACGACTATATGTATCACTACCACTTTAGTCTTCTAGTAGGGTCACTCTTTGTACTCATCACTTTTTAACAGAAATAAAGAAACGAATAAAATAAATAGTACAATATTTAGTATGAAAAAATACAGAACAGTACTTATCAAACGAAATAAAAACAATGATTTCATGAAATAGTCTATTCTTTGGAGCAAAAGGTAGACTGACTTTCAATTATCCTTTTGTTAGATTACTGAGCATTACCTAATTAACTTTTAATGAATAATAGTAATTTTAATGAGGGAATTGTCAAATTAAATGAAAAATTTCAACAATTGAGTCTCCACACATTTTCATCAACTTACCTAAGCTCTCTTCTAGTAATCTCAGCTTAAAACACTACAAAAATATCCACTTCACAAGACACTATAATCACCTATCGACCACAAAGCTAGATTCACTCACATACATGTTCCGTCCCCTCCTTATTACCCTCTGTGACCTGTTCTCGTGTCCACAGAGCTTCGTCCACGAGGGAGGCCTGGTGCCGAAGAGCTTGTACGTGAGCGGCGCCTTCACGGAGCGGGAGGGGGATCCTCTCAGCGAGGACAGCATCTACCGGTCTGTCAGCTTGGGGAAGGGACAGGTATGTTGCACTTTCTGTTGTAAGTACAACAGCTAGATACATATCTAGCTGTTGTATTTCACGAGCGGCCTTCAATCGATGCAATTTAAACCATATGACATTGACATAAGAATCTCTCTCTCTCTCTCTACCCGCTTACGCTTGCAATAACTGTAGTAAAAAGGATTATCCCTAAGATACAATCTCAATCTGTCCTAGCATCTTTTTACAAAGATAGATATCTTTTTAGTAAGTCATCGCTTAAGGTCTAACACCACGTAAATTAAATATAGCCTGGTAATGGTAATGGACACGAATTACGTGTCCACTTCAAATTAGATAGTGACGTTTCTTGTTTCTGATTGGCTGAATCAACGCGTCTTCCGATTCTCTAGCAAACGGTATCAAAATGACAAAACCGCCACAAATTGACTTACGTGGTGTTAGAACTAAAACGACGAAATACCTCTTAAAACTAGCTAGTGCTATATTCACGAAATAACACTCTAAATCACTGATAATCTTCTTCCCCCAGGTCCACGAAGTAATAGTACCGAACCGGGACCCCCAAAGCGTCCTAACTTGGGACTTTGACGTCCTTCGTCACGACATCGCCTTCACAGTCTACCGCAGCGATCATGAGCTCTGCCATCCGCCTGCTGACTCCTCAGGTATGAATGGCTTTCAGGGTGTGAAGCTTCTGCAGGAGAAACGTCTCCAAGGTGGTTTGGCTGTACATTATAATTTGGGGAATTGCTGAGCCTGTGCTGTGGTGGCACTGTTGCCCATCATATATTCCAGCAAGTGCGGTAATAAACTGTGTGTAGTGTGTGTCAAAAAATTTGGAACTTGGGACTGGATTTCGAGGACCTTCTACAAATAAAGAATGCAAGATTTCTAGTCAACAGCTCAATTTTAAATGTTTTAATTTCTAAACCATTTTAAATTATGAATAACTGTGACATATTTTGTCAATATTTTATAGCATTTCATATTCTTGTGCTCATTATTTAGCCAGTAATATTTGTTCATTATATTTTGTCTTTTTTTCTTAATTTTTTTTTGACAACTCACTGATTTATTTTAAAACTACCCAACTTTTCCATTATTTTCTTATCACCCGCTTCTTTTTGTTTGTTTTATTTTGCCCATAACACCAGCTATTCATTGCAGCCCTGTGCGTAGGTGGCGGGGACGAGAACAAGTCGGTGCTGGAGCAGAAGGGCTGGCGGGAAGGGGAGCACTACCAGCGGGTGGAGCCTACCCTCGTGTGCCATGATGGAGAGAGCATACAGGTAGGGTTGCAAAACTATGTTGTTCTTTCTTAAAATAGACCTCTAGATTACTTGCACTTCTAGATAAGAAGTTTTGTGAAATCATATTTTATGTTTTTTTTTATGTCATATATATCTAAAACAAAATAGGCAATTATAATAGCAACACCATAATGACCAGTTACTGTGTTCTTTTGCAGTTAGAATTAGCTCAAGGATCAGGTAAAGGTGGAAGAACAAAAATCTTAATTTATAAAGTAGTTTACGAACTTATTGCCGTTGTAACTTAAGGTTATTGTAACATTGTAAACGATCGTTATTAGTAAGAATATACTTACAAACGTCTTATCAATTCCAGGTTCACTGGCATCAAAAGTTTTCGAATACATACATTGATGATTTCTGATATCGTCACGTATTATAACTAGGGATCGGATATTCGGATGCATATTTACCTAAAGTTTGAGTGTTGACAAGTATAGAGCGCGCGTCAGTACGGAAAAAGTCCGGGTTTATTTAAATACAGTCTTTTTTTCATTTTAGTGTTTTACTTCAAATGCACCAAATGATTTGAAAAGAGTAACCAGGGATTTTCTTGCCGATTCTTCTCCATAGGAAACGACCAACCTGAACCGTGCACCTTTTTGTCGACGTTTTATAAGTGCCCATCGAGGCCTCTGTGAAATAAAATATTTTGATTTTGATTTTGAATGCATTGTCATATTTACCATTTTTTCCTATTCGAAAATTAAGCAGCAAAATTTAAAATCGTATGTGTTATTTTAAGTAATGGTTTAAAATAGATTTTAAATATTGATTATGCTTATGAGTACTACATTTTATAGACACTGTATTATTTATAAAATACCTCGATCCCGAGAAAAACTGGCATTTAAGAAGCCGCTTTCATACTTTTGTACCCTGTGCCGGGAAAATACGTACTTTAGGTAAATATGTATCCGAATATCCGATCTCTAATTTTAACAAACATGTATTGGAATTATTAGTTACAAGAAATTCCTAGCTGTCATTTTATGGGTATCACTATGTCCTTGCTACGGGTTTCTCTGAATCACTGCTTCATACCCATTCTTATATGTAATATCATTTAAGGTACAATTACCTTTGTAGTAGTTCGTAGTACTTACCAAAACGCCTTGTTAACAGAACTATCACATCTACAAATATGTGTTTTAATTTTAAGTCAACGCAACTAGCCCCCAAGATCAGGCGCAGCCTAGTTCGGGGACCTCTGTTTACTAATTACTATGTTAAAATTTAACTTGTTACGACTATATCATAGCTCTCAAGTTAGATTAAGAAAATGTTTGTAACAATGGCTTAATTTTATTCTTATTCTTATAATGGTACCAACCACCCACGTGGTGGATTAAGGCCGACTCGTCTCACAGAGAGGAGGCCTGTGTACCAGTAATGGAAACTTTATAAGCTGATTATGTGATGATGTCCATGTGCAGGGCTCGCACGTGATGCTGCAGTGCGGCAGCTACGTGCTGCAGTGGCGCTGCGACGTGCTGGACAGCACGCACCGCTCCGCGCAGCTCATGTACTTCCACGAGACGCTCACCAGCCATCACTACAAGTATGTATATCTTGAGTAGGAGCAGTTCAAAGGAACATGTTTTTTTGTACTTATATTTTGAGTAAGCATCAAATTCCGCAACCCTAATAGTGTAGACAAGTGGATAAGTCGTCAGCGTAGGTCAATGACGTCTTAGCAGCATCAGTCATCTGGCATTGGAGATGACTATGGATGGCCGTCTTCCATCAACCGAATTATTAAAACTAAGTTGACATCCATTCTATTTGGCGCAATTTTTGATGATTTCCCATTCGTTTTTTGTATTTTTTTTATCCCTTTATGTTTTTCTAATAAAAACAAATCTTTCCATCTTCACTTCTCCTTTCGTCTGCTGGTCTTAGGTCCTCATAGGCCATTACAAGGCTACATTGGTCACTCATCTTCTTTCATCGAATCATTCAGTGGAAACCTGATTTCCTTAATTACCTTTTTATTTTTTGTGACACTGCAGTTTGGCAAAAACATCTTCATCGAGCAAGTCAGACCTCACACGCTCTCCTGAGAACATAAACTCGACATAGTATCATAGATTAAAATAATAAGAACAGCCATATCACGATATTTAACTAATTATTTAAAATATTGAAACATATTAAAGCCAATTAACGTTGTGATGCAATTTATTTATGATATTATGACCGTGTGTCAACATGCCAAGAAAAGATAGGATAAGAAAAACCAAAGTTGGTATTAAGAATTTCTGCTTTAAATGTCGCATCTTTCGCATGACGTTTTTGACAGTCCAAACGGTCCACTCTCTTAGGTCCCTAATGCAACTCGGGATATGACATTTGAAAAGCCATTTGCGACCTCTAATTTAAAAGCATGCACGTGGTGACAGTAGTTATGTCATATATTTTTATGTTGACACATTTCGCAAATCTGCCGTGTTCTAACAATTTTATACGACTGATACAGAATGTCAGTTGATTTTGTTTCGTGTGTTGTGCTATTTTTTGTGTGTACTAAATACATGATTTATCTATCTAAAGGGTCTTTCAAATAGGCCCGGGTCGATGTTGACAGTTTGTGGCGGCCATGTTGTTTTGGCGGCATCAGTCAAATGCATTGTTATTTCTTCAGTTACTTATGCCAAATCACCATGGCAAGTTACACGATTGAGCAGCACGTCCAAATGATAAAACTTTATTATCAAAATTAGTGTTCGTTAGTGCAAACGTTGCGCGCATTACGTCCATTTTACGGCAGACGCAGTGGCCCTTCAAAGTCGACTCTCCAACGTTTGGTGACCAAATTCGAGACGACTGGTTCGGTAAACAACCAACCAACATCCTTACGTCAAAGGAACGCCAGACCGGCCGAGAACATCGCTGTTGTCCGTGAGAGTGTGCAGGAGACTCCGAGGCAGTCGATTTCTCGCCGTGCACAAGAACTCTGCCTTTCGCAGACTTCAACTTTGCGAATTTTGCGTCGGGCCTTGGGCCTAAACCCGTGGACACGACGACGACGTTACAAGACGGCGCTACGTGCCACACAGCGAGCGACACGTAGGGTTATCTCTCGCAGAGGTGACGTGAATTGGCCACCAAGATCGTGCGATTTGACCCCGCTAGACTTTTTCTTGTGGGGTTTTCTCAAGTCACAGGTCTATGCCAATAATCCGCAATCAACCGATGCCCTGAAAGTCAACATAACGCAGGCCATCGCTCAGATTCAGCCGGATCTATGCAGTAGATTAATTGAAAATTGGACCTCTCGGATCCGTGCCACCGTTCGAAGCTGCGGTGGACATTTAAACGATGTCATATTTCATAAATAATGGCATAAATGGGCCTTTCAAATAAAACAATATTTTCTTTAATATCTCACATACAGCTTGTTTTATTTAATTTCAACATCGACCCGTCCTTGTTGAAAGACCCTTTACAAAGGATTTAAGTTGGTTGTCAAATTGCTCAACAATTCGTTTCCCCCACTGAACACAACGTATCATGTTAATGGTCCCGTTACTGTCAAAATACTGAATGACGTAGGTACCAAGCCCGTGGTACCCCACACCTAACATCACATTCTCTCCTCAGGGGTTCAATGTCAAGCCTGCAGTCAGGAACCAGCGGTTTCTCCTGCCTCAGCGGCAAGTCTGTGGCCAGCAGCTGCCCGTCCCGGTGATGTGAGCTCCCTGCGACGTACGCGCCGCCCGCTCTCGCGCGACTCGAGCCTCTCTGAGCCCCGGCTTAAAGGCTACACAGCAAAGTGGCTAAACAGCAAAGTGGCTTAATGGCTTAACGTTCTGACACATCTGACAGGTGATTTGAACATCTTTGGTGTTAGATTTAGACTAGTAACGAAACGTTACAGTATATTTAGTTCAAAGTTATTTCTTGAATAGCTCTCGGATTTGATATAGTTACGAATATCATAGACAAACTGTAGAAGCAGTTCTAGTAAATGTTTTTAGTTTTTAAGAGTATATTGTATAGTTTTTTTTTATTTTTAATGCAATTATTTGGGTTAAGGTTATAAAATAATGTTTGAAAGATATATTTTTATTGTAATTGACTATGATTTATCTGTATGTATAGACAATCGCATTATGTGCGGGCATTTCGGGCACCTGTGGGCAATGTCGATCAATCCGAATCAGTTCTTGTTCACACTATTGCCCACAATGCTGTTCCTCTCAATACAATGCATATTAATTATTATAACACGATCTCATTGCGTCCCTGAAACTCCAAGTAATATGTACTTGTATATAAATGGTTTTATATAAAGGCTTGTTCAGGCGGGGCGACATTTTGGTGAGAAAAATATAAATAAATTGAGATATCTATTATTTTCATTAGTTTAGTGACTTATTTGAAAATGCTCAGAATGTTTACTTTTTAGTCGAAATAACTAGTTTTTAAAAGGTTTTAGGTAGTTTTTAAATTACCATCGCTGACGTCATGTGGGTGTACTATAGGGTACACCGCTGCCTAACCCTTAGAGGATTACAGGCGTGGTGGTATGTTAGAACTTTTAATGTAGACTTCGTCTCGTAGAAAATTAATATAAAAAAAAAAATCAATGCAAATTATTTCTATTGTAGTAGTTAAAAACATATGGTAGCTAAATCTCGTAGTACAATTAAAATATATACCGACCGGTCAGCATGAGGTCCTGGGTTCAATTCCCAAGTTGGGCAGTCACGGAGTCTGGCCTTGTGCGTGCTTGATGGCAATAGGCTCGCTTCCCATTACATGGGACTTCAACATAACTGAGCGAAATGTAGGCGTGCTGTGAGGTACACCTGTGCCTAACCCTTTTTGGATAACAGGCGTGATGTTGTTTCAGCCACGACGGTAGAGCCAGCAACTATCGCTCCGTCTGAACAGCCATAACAGAGTGTGACAAATGCTACTTCTTATATAATATACTTCATTATCGTAGCCATAAAAAACTTACTAAAACGAAGTCAAACAAATTGCAATCTTCATCAAAGTAAATAAAGTCTATTTTTCAATAAGTAGCGGGATATACGAATAAAATGTTTGTATGTACATTTAATCGGTCGTATATAACGCATGTTTATATACTTCGAGTATATTACAATAATTCAGTAACTATGTGGCAATATTATATGCAGGCGACCTACAGCATATTATTTATATTTGATATAGGAAATATGAACCTGTTTTTTCGTTACTAGAGTAAGAATATAATTAAAATGATGTATATATGCATCGTATAATAATTTTTATGTTTATTTACTGTCAGCTGTGAATATACTTTTATAAAATAAATAAATACTGCAATGTAGAATTAATATTTTAAAGAAGCAATGGGTTGCGAATTCGAATCCCGCCCGATGAAATTTTGTAGTGTTGAACTCAAAACGATATGTAAATAGAATAAACAAGTAGAATGGTATACTACTAAGATTTGTCTTCAATAAAGGCCAGGAGTAGTAACGGCCTAAACATGCGTTATCTACGTTTATCAAATAAATGTGCTAAACTAACAGATATATATGTAAAGCCAAATTAAATGCTCAGATTTATATGTAAGGTAACACAAAAGTGTTGGGTACAAAATTGTGTAAGGAAAGTGGCTTTTAATCCAGGAGTTAGTTAAAAAGTGTCAAAAAATATCTAAAGATATCAAAAACGCTAATATTTTACTTCATTTAACTTTAATTTCGCTTTCCTTTCTGGTATAAATATAATAGTAAAGAAGAATATTTTTATACATTGCTTGTTTCATATCATTGGACGGAACTCCTGGCCTAATTTAGCCAGCATGTGTCTCACTTAGCGATAAAATAAATACACAACATCGAATACAATATTTCATTTAATGATACATTAACAACAAATACACTTTTATAATTATTATCATAACTACATAACTGATTTATTATCTTATAAACCATTACTATTATAGTCTATCAGAATATATTATCTCTGCTGCTCTTTCTCTGTTAATCTTTAATAAGCTTTCTTAAACTTTGCTGCTAAGTTCATTCTTGCCTTCAAGATGTCAGTCTGGACCCCTGCATGGATGGATGCCTGCTGGCCTAGAGAATATAAGTGCAGTTGCCAAACTGAACTCGCTCGAACTTACTCTTGAATTCCTGTGTACTTCCTGTTTCTCAATAAAAGGGTACTTATTGCACAGAACCGATTATTTTGTGTTGTCGGAGACTCACTTAGATCAAATATTTACGACATTCCAGGTTTGTCTGCTTTTCTAAGCAGGAACACTGCTTACCTACAAAATTATCGCTGGGTGTGGACACACGCTATATATTTTACGTGAAGCGTAAGGATTGTAACTCAATATTTGAGAGTTCGGTAGTGAAGTCATGAGAGTTCAACTAACAGATTGCACATATTTTTCCGTACATAATTATATATGTATAGTTTTATATAGGTATGTGGTTACATGTTGAAGAGTTATTCGGCTTTGCATGAAGAATACTAGTTATTTGCTAGCTATATATGGGCATAAAATGACGTCACTTTATCCTGTGCAAATTAAATTTGTCATTACAAGTCTTAATAGCAACAAAGCCGCATATCTGGTATTTTCAGCAAAAGTCAGGGAAATTGATTGTTCAGCAAGTTGACTGCCAATAGTTCATATAATGAAATTACAATTGTCACTCACATACTTGATACTTGTATAAAATTCGACAAATTGACGAACAATTAATTTCTCCTTATTGTACATAACCGAATGTAATTCTTCAATTAAAATATACAGTAGTAAATAAGCTTAGTAAACACTATTTCAAAATAACTATTATAATATACAGTAGTGAAATTAGTACGATTAAAAAGCGTGTTAGTGAAAAAATGGATTTATTATAAACTAATAATATTTATCAAAATGAGTTCAGATATTTATGAGATTACAAGGATAATCTTGTTGGTTCTCCAGTGCTTAAACCTTGTGGTAGACATGCAATATTAAACTAAGTCTTCTAGCAAATAAAATTATTGATCACTTTTCACTTATTTCTTCTACGCCAATAAAACAAAACCAACCTCCCAAGATGCATAGTAATAAAAACGCTTTTAATATTGAAATACCTATCAAGGAATTACTGATCAAGTCCCCACAATGAATTATGAACCTTACGTTCTTGGTGTAAAGATCATATTCAATCAGCATAGTAGTAATTATAGTTAAAATCAATTATTTTTCAATTAATGTTAGGTGGAATTGATATCTGATTGCGACGGTAGGTGGCGCTGTGTCGTTATGTAATCAACGTTTTTAATGAAGAAGTCTTGCAAAGTGTAGTAATTAGTTATATTGCTACATCGGATCCAAGGTGGCTGGGGTATGTATTCGTATTGAATTTCCTTAGTAAGTGTTTAGACAAAGTAGGTTAATATCGAATTCATGGCACTTCTAGATATATCAGTTAATTTGTTTTTGGTTTCTATCTATTATTACAAGGCTAAATTAAACTATCTAGCTCGAAACTCGACTAACATACTCTACTATTTTTGGTCATTGACTCCAACAAAAAATTATCTAATTTGATATTAAGAAATCGATTCTCATCACGTGTAGCGAGTTTCGCTTAATAATTTCATTTGACACCATAAGTAACAGTTTTTATAGTGCTGCCTACCTACAGTTGCTTATTGCCTAATACAATAGATTAGATTATAATTAAATGCTAATTACTGTAAGAACAAAATCAGCCCAATTAATTTTATACATACAAGTAGTAATATTAAACAAACTGCAGATTTAATATCATAAAGTTACCTATGAATTTGAACCTTATGTCCAACTTTGTAAAAGTGACATTTCTTCGAGACATCATTTCCATATGGAGGACAGGTTAACATCACTACGTAGTATTCAGTATAGATTTTCAACATAATGGTACCTTACATTCTATTTTGAATCTTATACAATAAGCCTTAAACTGTTTGTTGAGTCTTCTAAATATCTCACTATTCCATTAAATTCACAGCTTTTGACATCAAATTTGACGTTTGATTGTTGGCGTCCTAACCATAGCGATCGTTGTGTTTATATGCTCGGGTTCGCCGAACAAAGTGAAAGCGTCCGACACGCACGACGTTCGCTTTGGTTAAGACATGGCTCTAGAATTTTTATTGTAGAAACCTGTGGTAGAAACGGTGTAATTCTAAGAAATCAATAAAATAAGTAATAATAATACAAAAAGTTTATTTTTTTAACAACGATGCAAACAAAAATAGCTTTAACACTATTGTAAATATAATGCATATCGCTTCAGCAAGTTTTGGAATTGAAGTAATACAGTGTAATAATATTTTAATAAAAATAATAAATGTAAAATATCTGGCGTTTGGTACAGGGATATCGTATTTATTTTTTCTGTTTATTATTTTAAGCACAATTTTACAGAGAAAGCAATTTAATAGTAGATCTGGTTTTACGATATATATATTTATTATTATTTTCCTTTTGGATCATAATTTCTACTTGGTAAAATAGCAATTGTATTAGAATTTAGTGTTAAATTCTATTTAGCGAATAGTTTTAGTAACTTTAAATCAGTTATTAGGACTTTGAATAATGTCAAATGAAAAGTTTACGAATATTAGAAGTTGTCTCGATAAATAACTTCAAATTGTCTACTACAACATTCATACTGATTAATTAGTTCTTAAAATTCTCGATTCTACTAAATATTTTTAGTCGAATTAATTTAGTAGATAAATTGTATCGAGATCGAGTAATTCTTATTTTTAAGTAAATGGAATTCTTTAGCGTTGTGAATGAGCAATTTATTTTATTAGTTTATAAGTAACAGAAATAAATCAATATGTATAAAAAGATAAAAAAATGATAATTGTAAGCGCGAAGTTGATCCTATCGAAGTGTTATTTATTTAAGGATTTCTCGTTAAGAACAATAAATATAATGTTAGTAGAATTTATTGAATTATTGAAATAAAAATCTAAATGATAAATGGATGTTGTCGTTTCATTTTAAGCCCAAAAATATTACAACTGGGTTAATCAACTCCAAACATCATCTGCCTAGCCTTTTCCCCGGATGCAGCGGATTACTTGGAACAACTGCCTATCCGACGTCCACAACCCAGTTAGTACTGGGTAATAAGATACCCATGGTAAGACTGGTTATCAGATTTTCGGGCCAATGACTACCTGTGACCAATCAAATACAACCAAGGTGGCAAAGATCTGCTCACAGATTTACAAACTATGTTAACTGTCGTGATTGGCTGGCTGAATATAAAACAGATAATCGTATCATTTGACAAACTGCCAGCAATTTTTTTGGCCTTACTGAAACCGAATATTAGGCTGCTTAAGTTAAATGTATTTATGGTTTAGAGTTGTGGGTTAAAAAAGGACAGCAACAACTGAATGAAAACAATGGATTAGTTTGTTCAATATTGGCTCTCAAGTCAGGATATGCTGGAGCTTTTGCCCCATTGGGAGTTCGAACCCAGTAACGACGACTAGACCGACGAGGTCAAAGTCTGTTTTCTCCCAGTGCTGTGCAAAGGCCTCCCTCATTCCTTTCCAACTCTCTCGGTGTTTTTCCTCCTGCCTTGATCACAATTTATTTATGTTGCAATATGTCTTCTTTCTTTTAGGGTTCCGTACCCGAAGGGGGGGGGGGACCCTATTAATAATGCGTCCGTCTGTCTGTCAGCGGGCTCTCATGATCCGTAACAGGCCGACAGTTGAAATTTTCACAGAATGAGTATTTCTGTTGCCGTTATAACAACAAAAAACAAATAATAAAAAATAAATTAAAAATTAAAGGAAGCTGTCCTGCTACGATGGTACGTAACCCTTCATGCGCGAGTCCCACTCGCACTTGGCCGGTTTTCATTTTTTAGCCGTCATCTCTGAAATCCTCAGTCTTTTTAGCGATCATATTTCACACTAATCATCCATCGTTCTTTTGGTCTACCTCTGTTTATGTAGCCGCAACACCTTCCTCACAACATCTACCTCATTCTTCTCTTAAAAGAGGCTGTCAGAATACAAAATATCACACCTGGTTTCCCCGAATTCCGAAGAGTTAAGCAGAGATGTAAGTACCTATAAAATAAATTAATAATTTTACCACAAAGTTCAAGGACATTGCATTGTACAAATTGATATGTACAGAAAGTATTATAAGAAAAACATATCATAACATCACGCCTGTAATCCCCGAATGGTTAGACAGAGGGGTACACCCACATTTCGGCAGTTATATTTAAGTCCCATGTAACAGCAGAAAAAACATATAATAATTTCACAATTCGAGACCACTATACGTAAGTAATAAAAGCCAAAAGCTCGATAACAATCGTTGCCCAACGCGATATTAAAATACATCTAGCAGCAAATCTATACGCGATAACACCGGTTTATGGACTGAAAATAAAATTCAAGTAAATAATTCTTTTGAGTAAAGGCCATATACCATGCTTCTTGTGGCGCTTGACCATGTTCAGAAGTAACATGGCCAGCGGCCATCTTGTTTTTTTTTAGTAAAATTACTGAAATGTTTAGCGAGAGCGCCCTCCTCACTATGTCATTAAAGATGTTTGCAGCACTGTAGCTCTAAATTTGTCGGGGAATATTTAATCGTGCTGTCAAACACCAAGTTCCTGAAACGCTCATTAAGGCGACGAATCAGCACCGTCCTAACATGAAAATGATATAAGACAGTCTTGGGGACTACTAACGCCCGCCCTTCCACTCGAAGCGTTTATTTCAATTAGACCATTACAGGCACTTTTGAATGCTAATCATTATCATCATCACTGACCACAGAGTTCACTTGAAATCCGCAGTCCGATTCATCCTTTTCTTGTCTTGTTACCTCGTAATTATAAACGAGAAACTAAACAGACAGTTGAGGAGTCACCATACTTAATGACGCCGAATGGGTTAGGGGTGACCAGAAAGAGCTTCATGTCCATGTCATAAAAGTGCAATAATCCCGTAGCTAGAAGTCAATGGAAGCACCAGTGTAACTATGGATTTGGATGGTGGACCATAATCATGATTATCTTGCTAAATACTACAAATTATTCCCAACTAAAATGAGCAAGCTTATCTAAATACTTTAAGTGTTGTATTACAGGAGCCCGACCTCTACAGAACCACTAGAAACCAGCATGAGGATAGACAAATTAAGATGAAAATAAGCGTGTAGATATAACACTAAAAGTAAATAGGCATCACTCTTTCCTGAATTCCAATTATCCAAATAACTAAAGCCGTATTTAATATCTTTGCACACATGTACCTAAGTATAGTTGTGCTAGCAACTATCACAGTGAGATTTATTACTGCAAGCATACTTGAAAGTATGAAATATTTTATAGCCCTGATAAGGCGCGGACAATTTTACGCCATGAGAAAATTCGCGTTTTTTTCTGTATTATTGAACTTTGTTGTGTGTTACGCAAACAGAAAAGCGTAATTTCCTTACCTACTTCTTGTTGCTTCAAGGTTTAAAACGTGTGTTTAAAGCTATACGTACTGATAATGGCTTTTGGTCAAACTGGATCGCTGAAACTTCAATCCCACTTCTACCCGTGTAAGCTGCTCGTATAGATGGATGCGTAAAGTGAAGTAGAATTGCCGATTCACAGAATCAGAGTAGATGGCCTTATTGATCCTCAAAGATGAGCACACCTTCAAAAGTATCCTTCAATAACTTTAGCTTATCATATGAAGAGTGTTTTAGTAACAAATCTAAACCTAAGTAAATAAGGTTTTTTTTTTTTTTTTACCTGGTCAAATCATCAAATGAGTCCTCCCACCCAGGGCAGAGCGGGAGGGACTGTCAGACTTGTACTGACTAAAATCCACGGTGTCCTTCAGTAGCCCTTTATGTTCCAGGGTCACGGTAATTCTATGAGTCCCGCGACCAAGTAAATAAGGTTTTAAAGGCTTTTCAATTGGAGGTATTTACAAACATGGATTGTATGGATTGTGAGCTGAGCGACCAGAAAGATCAAACATGAGCATGGCAACAACCAAGACGACGTATTTAAAACAAAGTTACATAACCGCTGGTTAATATCACAGCTGTAACGACGCATTAATACGATGTGCTTGGCAATTTCACTCGAAGGTCAGACATAGTAGGTAGGTATTGAAATTATATTAAACATTGAAACCAGCTACGGCTAGCTGGAAGAAACAAAAGCTTGAAAAGAGGAGTACCAAAAGTAGTACCTACCTATATATGTGAAATAGAATATTTTCTTTTGTATTTCGATTAAGAGAGAATATGACTCAGAAATTTAATCCAGAAGCCTTCCAATACAGAAAAATAACACAGGTTTCTGGAACAAATAGTGTGTAAACGTACCCTTCACGAAGCCGTCAATCAAGCATTTTGTACATCAAACTAAGTAACTTTAGGAAAAAATATTACTGGGAAAAGACTTTATTTTCGGCGATAAATCATATTTTACGGTAGGACTCAATGTAACGCACTCAAAACATTGTGCGTCGGGACCGTGGAGGTGTTTAAAGTAAAAATCTTACATTAAAAATATGTACGAGTATTTAAACAAAAAAATGTGGAAAAGTTGGAACTTTGACCCCCTATAACTCCGTAACTAGGAGCTTCCCAGGTATGGTCTAGAACAAAAAAAATATCGTAAAGACGGGGAGAACAAGCGCCTTTTGGCTTCGTTAAGGGTCTTGTTATAACAACCCCTGTATAACAACTAAACGTGTCGAAAATCGAAAATTAGAAAGCACGATTCTTTAGAAAACAACAAATTCACAGCAGCCCGTAGTTGGATGCAGCTAATGAACTATTAAGATAGCCCTATTATAAAATCCTCAATGAATGATCGTCTCTACTCAGTCGATATTACTAAAATATTTGTTCAATCCCGGCCAAAAAAGTCAATTTACATTAGTAAAAATCGAAGCAGTAAATACACAATCATCTGCCTAGCCTTTTCCCAATAAGGGTCGGCTTCCAATCTAACCAGAATATGCAGCTGAATACCAGTCTTTAACATGGAGCGACTGTCTGCCTGAACCCGATACTGAGTAACACGATACAAGGGGTATCGTGTAGCAAGACTGGTTGTCAGACTTTCTGACTTCTGACTAATACCAGTCCCTATTCTATCCTTATAAAACCGTTTGTCCTGACTGACTATCAACGCACACTCAAACCACTAGACGGATCCGACTAAAATTTGGCATACAGAGAGCTCTTATGATGTAGGCATCCGCTAAGAACGGATTTGGGAAAATTCAACCGCTAAGCGGAGGAAATAGGGATTGAAAGTTTGTGTCAAGAATCCTTATGGGGTTTTGGGACGACTCCGACTCGTTGGTTTAGTGGTCGCAAGCACTACTGCTCAGCATGAGGTCCTGGGTTCGATTCCCAGGTTGGGCAAAATATTATTGGGTTTTTTCCATCAGGAATTTCTGTAGCCGCCAGAGTCTGGAATTGTGCTCGGCTGATGGCATTAGGGTCGCCCCCTATAACATGTAATTTAAACATAACTGCCGAAATGTTCTATTAGGTACTATTAGGTACACCTCTGCCTAACCATTCGGGGATTACAGGCGTGATGCTATGTTACGTGCTATGTATAACCAATATTATCATGCGTGTTCTGGTCCATAGGAAACCATATAGGAATCTACGGGAAATATATAAAATATATATATAATATATAAATATAGGAAACCATATAGGAATTTTAAAATGGGTAACTAGCTTCATCTTTATTTCATTGACCGACTCACCGACTCCTTGTAGCTTATGGTGGCTGCCTTTACATCAGTCAGTGCACACAAGGCCTAATACCACACACGAAGCGGTCCCCACAAAGATCCCCCGAGCCATCATTGTCCTCAACAGTGTCAAGCTGTTAACCCAAGCTTACAATAAGCACCGTATGTTCAAACAAAGTATAAGCACGCCATGATTTATTGTTTTCATTTGCTATTTATTACTACAAGTAAATATGTTAATTATTTTTAATTACTTTGAGCGTAATGTTAACTTAAATCCTTATGTTGGTGGGAAAATATCTGAACTTTCATGTTTACCATCATCTCCAGCTGCCTACGAATAAGAGCTATGTTTGTGCTTATTTATTTCTGAGGTTTTAATAAATATAAAGTAGGGAAGTTCTGAAGAAGACCTATTTCTATACGATAATGGTTTGGTTAGGACTATTGCCTTAGGCAATATCGGAGTAGAGAATGATTTTCAGGGGACTATCTATATGTAGAATTCGTTTTGTAGCAAAAGACATGGTGACCGACCGGTAGTGTTATTCCAACTCTATTTAAGCTGAATTCTTAAACATAATTCTGACTTAGAATGCAAGCTTTAAGTCACTAGAAAAAGCTCTGCTCAGAATCAATAGCTACTCTTATACTTATTCCCTGTCCATTTAAGGGTGACCTGGTTTAGCTATAGTTATTAGAGGTAAGATTTTGCCTGCCTAGCCTTTTAGGGTCGGCTTCCAGTCTGTGGTTAGTCCGACCTCCAAAACTCAGTTAGTTCTGGGTAATACGAACCCCTTGGTAAGACTGGTTGTCAGACTTTCGGGCCACTGACTAACTGTAACGATTGTCAGAGATCTACAAATTAAGCAGTAAGAACCTGTAAGATTTTATAAATGAGCTTTGCTTTGCAAAATGCAAAATACCGAAAGAAACCTTAAAAACCGTAAAAAAGATTACCTACTGCATCCACCCAGTAAGCAAAAGTGAATATAGGTGTCCGATACGTATTTACCTACTTATTTACATGAAATAAAACATAGTAAGTAGGTACTCTCCTAGTTACAAACCCTAAAATGATTAGTTTATGTTCCATAACCCAGTTATACTAACATTTACGACTTGCATTGTATTAAACCGAGCATTTTTAGAATATTGTACCCGATAATGTTTACCCATAACTTGAATACTTACCTGCAGTAAAAACACTTAGTGTGTGTTGTCCCAGTCCATAATGGTGTACTATGTTTGGCAATAAAAGCGCGTAATCAAAATCAAAAGTTTTTTATTCTAATTACGCTGAGAATCAGCGATTTTTAACGTCAAAACTATTGACAGTTCCTAATCGACAGTTTTCTAATGTTTTAGCTGGGGAGAGGAAATTCCCCAGCATCTCTTCGGGTCATAGAAACAATGACTTGAACCATTATACCTCTACCACAGAAACTATTTTTTGAAAACAAGCACCGTTGTCCACTTTCTAGCAAAAATTCTCTCAGACAGACCGCCAGTCCAAACATACATGCTGGAAGGGAAACCAACGCGCATATACCACGTATTCAGAACCTCATTCTGAACCCCCTCACATAGAAGCTGTTTCCTACAAAAGTGCAACCTACACCGTCAAAATGTATGGCACATCTGATTTTTATTTAAATTGCCGACGAAAAATTTCTATGTCCGGTTCGGAATCATTTATTGAATACGTGGTATTCGTTTGTCGAATAGAATTTGGACCCAGATTGGCCGTAGCGAGGAAAACCAGATCAAGTGGAGATTCATAGATGACTCCGCCCTATATTGTGAATAAAATAAATGACGGGGACTTAATATCCTGTCTGTCGTCTGCACGTGACGGAAACTGATAGATGCTGCTGAAGGCGTCAATTTTGTTAACCAAATTCTGGGCTGAATCATTTTAGATTGACTGCGACCGCGAACCTGAAGACGTTACGTTAGAAGGCCTCCCACTAGGTGGACTGATAAAGATTGCGGGGATCCGCTGGATGCAAGTCGCACGGGACAGCTCAATGTGGCGACACTTGGGGGAGGCTTTTTTTTTTTTTTCGGATGCGAAATCATCAAATGACCCCCCCCCACTCTGGGCGAAGCGGAAAGGAGTGTCAGACTTGTACTGACTAAAACCCATCCATGTTCCTTCTTTGCCATTTGTGTTCCAGGGCCACGGTATCTCTTTCGAACAGTCCCGCAGCCCTGGCAGGCATCGGCCCTTGCAGGCCCCTACATCATTGCTGACATCTCTTTGAGGCGCGCGTGGAACACGAACGCGCCGTCGACACGGCCTGTCGTCATAAGACGGCCGGACGGCGAGCTAACCCATAGTTCGCCGTTCACAGGCCCGCGCCTACGGTGGCCGGGAGCCACCACGTGACCCCCGACGCCCAGGGAGTCTCCCGCGGCGGCTGACTTGGGGGAGGCGTACGTCCAGTATTGGACGTCTTTCGGCCGAGATGATAGACACGCCAAAAAGGTAAGTACTGTGAGGTTGTATGCCTTCCACCCAACCTTAAATTATTCAGGCTGGCTATTTTATACGCCTGGCTGGGTTCAGGCGCTCAAAGTATTTTAAATTAAAATAATTTAGATAAAGAAGAGATGTCAGTTCTGTCTTAGTCATACAAAAGTGTGGGGCACAGGTAAAAATATACAGCTAAAGTCTTTGCAAGCCTGTTATTTAAATAGAGTAGTGTACCAGCTAATATAATGGTACATTACAGCACTTAGACCAGAGGCAAATATCGCCTGAAAACTACAAATAACGTTGGAAAATGATCGTCATCTTACTGATCATGGATATCCCAATGAACACAACAACGGACTATCACGGAAGAAATAGCTATTCTTAGTCAAGGATTGGCAATGCTATTGTGTATGATCCTGCTAACTCGCACTAAATGCACAAGCAGATGAGTAGTAGTGGTGGAGGTTCATGACACCATTAAAAAAAGTATGAAAGCCTGTCAGGAGTTGATTTGGACTGATGTCAATTGACTAAGATCGTTTATTTAGAACATCTATCCATCATCCATTTTTCTCCTTAAACCCACTGATTTTTCCAACATAAAAGAAAAACTCTTACTAATCGAACTTCACGGTGCGCATTTACCTACAAGGCACAAAGGACTAGTACCTACAAGTTCTACACGTCGATAGTGCAATTAACCTATTTCCAGTACCCATAAACCATATACCTATAGCCCTAAAGAAAAGAACAATAGAGGAAATGTACAAAACACCACGCCGCCAGCATATGGCTTAGTTTTTCACAAAAAGGTCGGAAATTGAAAGACTGAAACATGTGGGCAATACTCCAATCACCTTGAGTTCGTGTTTAATCAAGATATTGACATTATTTCTACACATTTCCATTAAAGTTCCGTAACTAATAAACGAGCAGAGAAAACTAACAAGGACAAAGTTTTCCACAACTTTTTTGGAGTCACGAAAAGCAGAAAAAAAAGTAAATCTGGAAAATTCCGAAATTAAAAATCAGAAAAGGAACTGTATCGCCTGTGCACGGAAATAAAAAAAAAAACTTGAATTGATCAGCCAATCAGAGCGACTCACGTGTTGCCGCGTCTGCCTCCGATGTCGTCCCGGATTGATCCATGTCCCAAGTTCCTTGTCCATGTCCGTCGAGCTACGACGCGAGGCGACTCGAGCCGGGGCGAACAAACTTGCTAACAGACAAATAGTTTGCTCAATCCGCTCGGGTCGTCTCGCTGTCATGTGACGTCACTGGCACTCGCTGAGCTGCGCACGCGTCGACCGCCACACAACTACTGCTTCAAAACGTAGTAGAGTATGCACAAGTGTTTTCTGAAACAATTCTAAAGGAGTTTTCTACTATTACTTTTGTAATGTTGTAGGTTAAATGAGAGTTGGACGTTTTTGAAATGGCTGTTTCCTTGAGCACCATTATGTAGCTACGGGTGGCTACATTAAAGCGACGTCGTTGCGGCTGCTTCAAAGCTTCTCTTGCTTAAAGCTGCGTTAGGAGGCCAGTTGTTTCAATGCTTTAACAGCAAGTATTTCTCGGCAATAACTGTAGTGTTAGTTAGAGGTCATGGTTATGGAAATCTGTTAGTTAAAACGGTTTTCAAACTTTCCGTAGACCGGAAAATTCGCAGTGTCAGGAATGCTTCAATATGCGAACTTTTGTCGAAAATCGCTTCATGGGTAAACCGTTCTTCACATTCGAGACGAATCAATTAAGGAAATCAAAAACCTAAAGATTTCCTAATAATTAATTTACCTCCCCTCGTACACCTCACACCACCACAATTTACAATCCTGAAAGGTGTCGTCATTGATCAATGACATCTTTCTACGCGCGGATTCAGCTGCTACGAATTCAATCCGTGCTACGCAGTCAGTCGTTTCGCGTAGCAGCGATTTATATTGGGCAGGTTCATTTGCTTAGCTTTCACTTGCGGGCACTTTGTGGTGACCTTGATTTTAAGGCTTCGTTTTTTTTATTAGAGAAGATGTGTGACGACAAATCACTTAGGTATTTGTAGACATATAGACTTTAGATAATCTTAAAAAAAGTCGTCAGATCCGATTCTTCAGGGTCCGACGAACCTAGGACATAATCTGAAAGGAAAATATTCTCATAAATTCCACACATAAGAATTTGGCGATAAAGATTTCCTTTATCGTCCTGTTTCAAAGTGATTGTGTGTGTTTTCAGAGTTTATAGTTGTCGTTTTTTGTGGAAATGTGGTCCTTTCGAAGCGTGTGGTGATGGCGTAACTAACTGTGAGTGATAAATTGAGAAATGATGTGAAACGAGAGCGTTACAGTTTAAAAGAAGATGTAGTAACAAAAAATTAAAAGAGTATGCTTAGATGCTTTCAGAAAGGTCAGGTGCGTAGTACTTGCAACCGGCGTACGTGTATGACCAGATGTACGGACGTGGCCGAGGCATAAAGCGTACGTATGGCTCGTAGAATGTGGCGTTCTATAGTTTCTGCCTACCTCCATGAGAAAAAGGCGTGAGTTTATTTGC
Organism: Noctua comes; assembly: GCA_963082995.1. Lineage (NCBI taxonomy): Eukaryota > Metazoa > Arthropoda > Insecta > Lepidoptera > Noctuidae > Noctua > Noctua comes. The sequence goes on along the minus strand of OY720278.1, from coordinate 17,124,488 downwards.
GTATGTATGTGTAGGTCAGAGTAGGTCTCATGTCTCCAACAATCTAAACATTTTCTAGGTACATACCTTAGCCATTCCACCAAATCCCCTAGATTCATACCATACCACGACAGACGCGCAGGTAGGCAGCACGTAGCGACCCACATACTGCGCGTCGATCGAGCGCTTTATCGACTGTTGATAAAACTTTAACGGCTCCAGCCCTCGCGGATAAGCCTGCACCGTGAAATCGACGCCTGCGCACCTAATTACTGTACACGATATTTGTGTCAAGTGTGATTGCGGTCTTTATAGGTTTTCTATTAGTTTTTCAGGCATGAGTTTAAGTGAAACCTGTGTTTTTTTTGTGAGGTAAGTAGGGTCAAGGGTTTAGGTTTAATATCAACTTCATATACAGGGTGGAAGGGACACCAACGCACCAACGGGTACCACCTAATCAGTACATCATTCTGAACACCCCCACATATAAATATTTCATCGGTAATTTAGAAAAAAAACTGCTGTTTCAAAAAACGCGAAACAGCAGGCGGCCGGAATGTATGGAGCAGTTGATTTAAAAAAAATTACCGATGAAAAATTATTATGTGGGGATTCCGAATGATGTACTGAATACGTGGTAACAGTTTGTGCGTCGGTGAACCTTCACCCTGTATGTGACTTGACTCCTCAATCCATACGGACACTCAAAAATGAAATGAGACGGTTTTTCAAAACGCCCGCCTTTCACCACTCACCACTTCGACTCGGGAGAAGAAGGGGCACAACAAACTTCCCAGCAACACATCCGTCTGTTAACATAGAAGAACTTAGTTCGGTATCTACTTATTGCCTGCACCTGGTGTTCGTGTTGATCATAGAAGGAAATCTCAATAAATCTTTAGCACTATTTCCCAACATACGGGAAATCAGATTCGGGGACTTTGTCAGCATAAGCTCACCCATTTAGAAACAGCCACAAAGTATGATTCCTTTATTAACAGTGCTTGTATTAGGTCATAGTGAACTAATCTACAGGATAAGTAATTTTGATATAAAATTCTCGAATAGTATGTCGCCACCGTATTGTATTGGTGTCAATGTACCTATTTACTTAATCTGTATTTAGACAGCTTGACTTCTACTTCATCGAGGTGTACACACAATAACCAAACATGGTAATTGGCTCGGGCGTCAAACCACGGGTGGTATTTATAGTAACATAAACGTCTATTCTGTAAAAGTCGTCGCTTTCACCACCACATTCATTCTCCTGCTCCTGTCTCTATGTTTGAGACTTCTGGCATATCCTCGATGGTAGCACGGCTGATCAAGATAGTAGATACTTACTCATCCCATAGAACTATTTCCCCAGAGTCCTCCAAAAGTAAATCCTTTTCACTACACTGTAGTAAGCCTACAGAGATATCTTTCAGAAGGCATCCTGACTGCAATGTCTTCAAAAAAAAAAAGCATCAAAACATAAGGTTACTTTCTTCCGAAGAGGCTTTAAGCTATTATATTAAATTTCTATTCCCATAATTACTGCAATACTTGTTCAGTGAAGTGTCACCGCCGACGCCTACATTGAAACAATAGCACTTTGTAGTAAGTTGACGTGAATTAGAGTCTGATTAGGCGCTTCAAATTTGTGAAGTTGATTGTTTTCAAAATCAAAATCAAAATCAAAATATTTTATTTCACATAGGCCTCGATGGGCACTTATAAAACGTCGACAAAAAGGTGCACGGTTCAGGTTGGTCGTTTCCTATGGAGAAGAACCGGCAAGAAAATGTGGGCGTACTAGGTACAGTCACGAGCACCAATATGTAAACATTTAACAATTTTTAAAAGTGTTATTCTCCTACTGTTCTGATTAAAATTTCATGTTCTTACGAATATAGTATTCTGGAACTCATATTTTATAAAAAAAATCCTATCTCCAAGTTACAATAGTTATTTGTCGAGAAAATTGCTTTTAAATTTAGGAAAGTGTATACATATTGGTGCTCGCGACTGTACATCTCTGCTGACTCTTCGGGGATTACAGGCGCGATATTATGTATGATGTTAAGCGTAAGTGATGACAGTCGCACGGTCATTCATTAAAGTGTACTGTGTAGGTGGGTAGTTGGGTAGGACCGAATGGGCTCAATGTGAAAAAGTGTTAGTCAGTGCTGTGATTAATCAGACCTCCACCCACCGAATGACCGGAACAATGACTGATGTCTTTTGTTCTAAAATTATACTTATTGTATTGTCATAAATACCTTCTAACTTCTTATTATTTGGAAATATAGCTGTGTTCATATTTCACTAAGAATAGTAGGATAAAAGTGCGTATTTTTTAATTCCTTTCCTCCGCTTCGAAATGTCAATCAGTGGTTCGGCTAAGCTGTAAATGATTTAGTAAGTCATTAAGAAACGTAATTATACTCCTATAGTCTATGTATGTAGCAGTAGCGAAGGGTTAATTTTTGAAAGAGGTAAGCCGGAGAAGATATCTTTAATACGATTGTATTTTTTGTCTATAGAATACTACCCCGGCCATTTTTCAAAGGAAAGCCGGTAGGAATCGAGTTGTATGGAAGCTTCGCCACTGGTATGTAGTCTGGTATAACTTCTAGCATTCTTCATTTATGATGTAATGTAACCAATATTACTACTGTGACTGCCTCGTTGGTCTAGTGGTCGCAAGCGACTGCTGAGCATGAGGTCCTGAGTTCGATTTCCAGATCGGATAAACTGTAATTGTTTTTTTTTATCAAGAATTTCTCAATAGCAGCCACGGAGTCTAGATGTGCTCCGTTGATGGCAATAGGCTCGCCCCCTATTACATGGGACTTAAACGTAACTGGCGAAATGTGGGTGTACAGCTCTGTCTAACCCTTCGGGGATTACAGGTGTGATGTTATTTGTAACCAATATTTTCATGCGTCTTCTTGTCCATGAGAACCATATAGGAATCTACTGCGTTTTGAAATGGGTAACTACCTAGTCCATCTTTTTGTCATTGACGGACTCTTCGACAACTCTGTGTAAAGTATCTTTTTTTTTAAAATAAATGCTTTTAGTAAGCGTTTTGGTATAATGAACGGAGATGTCTACGGAGTAAGCTAAAAGATTTTTTAAACACACAGCTAAGTAGATAAGGATTTACACTGGATGACCTAATGGCTAAAAATAAAGTCTAGTTGAGCATTAAAATTGCTAGCAATAAGTTAATACGTAGCTAGTAGTAGTAACTAGAACTTAATGACAGGTTAATGGCCCTATGCCTAAGCATATATGATGACCTAGTAGACCTACATACAAAGATTCTTGGAAAATATCAAGAAGTGACGCATTATTACATCAACTGCTTTTAATAAAACAATCTCATTTCTGTGCAAACATTTAATTATGTATTTTTACCAACACAGCTATATTGAGCAAGTTATCTGATAGCATTGTTAAACAATGCTTAAACGATGTTCCCGTTTCTGGGGAGTAAATAAGTATCTACCTAGCTAGTGAGGTGCGGAATACAAAAAGGTCCATTCTTTTATCTGACTTTCACCTTTTTGTTGTACAAGTTACTTCGGCCTTTAAATCACGATCTTTATTCTAATATAATTGATAATTTAACCAGCATTGTTGCTCACAATGGAGGGCTTTACGATCAGTTAGTAATGTTAACTGAAGTATTATCCTATAAAGGTCAGTTGGGAGTTCCGACGCACTGACCACGGCGACGACCGACAGCGCGCACGTTATCAAACCAACACGCTACACCTCTCTACACAAAAATCTCGAACGGGAATACCGGATACCGACGCAGTGCTAAGAAAATACAACCGTCTCTTTCCAACATATTGTAAAAGACCCGCGTTTTTGTTTTCCATCCTTGTCCTCAACCGCGAAGCGATATCGCGCTATGCTTATAGTTAGAAATATGTAACTGAATAGTTTACTTTTGTGTGTAGTTTTGCCAAGTTGATGTCGTTCGAAATTAGAATCGCTGCATGTTCGTTGTTAGTAATGTATGAAGTGAATTGAAACTCATTTTTACGTGAGTATAGTGTTCGGGAGTTTTTTTTTATTGTGCAAAGTGTAAAATGCGTTCGGCCGTGCGATGGCGCGGAAACGACACATTTTTTAGATTCCAATAATGAACGAAAGTTTGTGATTTTTACGGATTATTTATGTGATGTGTTAATAGATAACAGTGATTCTTATTGTGAAAATGTTTAACGGGCGATTTTCTTTATTTAACGTAAGTCTTTAATTTTTATTTAATATAAATAATATTTTTGTTACTTCAAATGTCGGGTAAAATGAAATATTTCCAGACAGTCAATTTATTGCTATTGAGATGCACTTCAACGAGATAATGCAAATATAAATAAGTGTTATCAAATATTTTTCCTTGTAACTGACAAACAAAGAGCTGGCAGAGAGCCAGAATAACACTTTAATTTTATCATTGGATACGGCGAGTGATCAATGAATGTAAAACATTAAAATAATATCATAATTTAGATTGCAACAAAATAATTATGATAATTCAGATTATAATATATAGAAAAAATACACAAACAATATTTTGGAGGAGAAAATTCTAGGGGAGTTGAGTACTCTTAGGTAGATCTTTGGTGCAGTTTTTGATTCAGCATTTGCAAGCGTTAGATTCTGTAAATTGTATATCGAGGTAAAATAAAAAGGAAAAATCAGTGCCTAGTATAATCATTCTGGGAAGTTAGGATAGCAAATATTTTTTTCCTACACACTTCTAAAAACAAATTAAATCTATGATAAAAACTTTATTTGGTATGAGCATCTACATAATAAGTTTTGCATCAAATGTTAATTATCAAATATCGATGCTTTATTATGCATTCCTGATGTACAACTGACTTAAAAAAAAATTGTTCTTACAATGTATGTTTAGACTTAACTAAAGCATTTGACACAGTGAATCGAACATTCTAATTAAATTTCAAATATTGTCACGGTAGCATGGTTTGGCGGAATTAGCAGACGAATAATAATACTGATCTATTTACCATAAAAACAGCACCAATCCTTTACAACACACAAGAAGTTCCCCAAGGTAATCTATTGAGCCTCCACTGATTGCCTTAATTTTCTAAAATCGGTCTCATAGTTTGACCTGTTTTATTGAATTCTGATTTGTAAAGTAGTTCTTATTTCATGCTGTCTTGAGACCAACACCTACACAATATACCATCGTGCCAGTCGTAGTTGCCATTTCAGTTCACAGACCCCTGGTCAGCATTCACAAAGATATACCTTGTCGTCGTTATCAGTAGTAACACAATGTGGGATCCATTGTTATTGCTCATCCTCGTGCATATCAGGTGGCGCTTCCCTCGCGATAAAATATACATTATACATAGTCGGCTAACGCCAATGCAATATGATATTATGAAATCTAGTTTGCTCCTTCTTTTGTACTGATATAGAGACTTAGCTAACAATAGATGGACTAGGTATGTGAAATATGATATGGCTAGAAAGGGGGTGACTACTGAGATGAAGACATGCTGCGTAGCATAAGCGTAACCCATCCAGCCTATAATGTTCCCACTGCTGGGACACAGACCTCTCTAGGAGAGGGAAGAGTACATGCGGCGCCGACCCCAAATGAATTGAGATAAGGACAGAGGAATGATTATGTTGAGGAGCTGTTGCTGTCGCGTGGTGATTCCTAGTCACGCTGATGCTAGGTGTTTGTTATTGTTAATTTATATTTTAAAATCTTTGAGGGTTCATTCATCCACGGACGTTATTTCAGTCTGTGCGAGAGCCTATCCGCCTGTAACAAACTAGGCTACCGTCCATAGTTATATTGGCGCATGGAATTTTATTTTTATCTTTGTTCTTTGTACGGGTTCTGAGAATATTTACAATACAATCGAAGCGAACTCAAAACAAAAGGTGTGCGATACATAACACAGTGTTTCTGAGTCTGACTTACTTGTAGCTAGAGGCATTCGATTTTCAAGGTCTAGCCTTTGAGAAATGTGCTTTACAGATAAAATTATGTAACTGCAAGCTCAATTTGTATCGGTGTGTTACGAAAATAATCAAGAAATCAGTAATGACAATAGTTTAAACTAGAGAGAAAGCATGCAGTTTAGAATAACATAACTATAGTCCAGGAGCTCGTGGCTAAATAATAACAGCCGCTCGGGTCGATCTTTAGGTTAAGCCGTGCTTGCCTAGATTGGTCTGTGGACCGCTCATTACAAATCGAATATCCTCCGTGCCTCGGAAAGCACTTTATGCCGTTGGTCCCGGCTGTCATCTGTAGATCTTTGACAGTCTTTACAGGTAGTCTGTGGCCCAAAAAATCTGACAACCAGTCTTACCAAGGGGTATCGTATTACCCAGTACTAACTGGGTTGTGGAGGTCAGATAGGCAGTCGCTCCATGTAAAATACTGGTATTCAGCTGCATCCGGTTAGACTGGTAGCCGACCCTAACATAGTTGGGAAAAGGCTAGGCAGATGATAAACTGTAGTCCCATGGTCAGCATTCACAATGGTAACAATGCAAGGTTCGTTTTGTTAAACACACAATGAAACAAAACTGCCTCATTGGTCTACTGGTGGCAATCACTACTACTGAGCATGAAATCCTAGGTTCGATTTCCAGGTCAGGACAAATGTTATTGGGATTTTGCACCAGGAACTTGTCAGTAGCAGAGCTGTCCGGATTCTGGGCATGTGCCCAGTTGATGGAAATGGGTTCGCCCTCTATTTCATAGGACTTAAAGAAAAACATAACACACAGACGTGATGTTATAATTATTATTGTGTGAAGAAAAACTTGAAAAGTCTGAATTTAGCCATTAACTAAACATCTAGCTTAGGTATTTAACCATAGTTACACATCCTCATTCAAACGAGGTTTGAATCAAACCTCATAGTTCTTACACCACTACAAGAAACCACCAAATGATTCATCAACAACAAGAAAAGTCCAGTTATTCATCGTAACACAACAAGTCACCACGTTGTCTCTCCTGCCAGCGTTCCATATGGGTCGGGAACAAGGTCAGCTTTAAGAACATATCCGCCAGTTAACTGGCCTCCTCCGGCATCTTTGACTAATAAGATAATGTTCCCACAAGTGCAGTTAACTAGAATATTTGTGAGACTTGGTAACAAGTGAACAGGTGGATTGCTGTCAGCGCCTATTCAGGTACAATTTGCAAGTTAATAGGAAGTGATTTACATTTTGGTGGGACTGAATGTTGTGGTGCATGATGTGAAATGTAATTTTTTGAATGAATCTTATTGTTAAGCTTGGATGCAACTTTGATTCCTTGAACAATTGTTAATAACTTACTATCGCCCGCAGCTTTGTTCGCGTTAATTTAGAATTCGACAATCATTTTGGGCTGTACTCTGCTTGTATTAACATAATTCAATCATGATTCGAAAGACACGTGGCGCCATCTATTATCATAAGAACGTTATTGTTATTTTCCTCGAGAACAGTACGTTTTTTCGGGATGAAAGGTACCCTATGTCCGTTTCTGTACACCTGACAACGTATATGCAAAATTTCGGGGGTTTATAGGGGTTTATTCGTGAAAAAGTAACAAACAGATTTACTTTCGTATTTCTAAGATCCGGGAGGGTGGGTCATGGCCCAGGGTTGGGCCTAGGTTGCCCGTGATCATGTTTCTTAGCTCATTGAATAAAATAAAATACAAAGAGGTCCAGCTCGCTTCACTCGCTCTTGCGTTCTCTTTATCGTAAAACTTGGAAAATCTTACTATCTCAGGGGCAGGGCCATAGGCAGGGGGAGCGTGATGGTTCAACCCCCCGAAATCTCCGACAACTATTAAGAAATCAACCTATCCGAGGCGGACTATTCAATCTATCCATCAGCACAATGCTTTGAGTGCTTTCCGTCGAGTTCTACTGTAAAACGTGATTTTTCACCCCAAAAAAAAAATTCGATTCCCAGCAATAATTTTTGCGTAAAGTTACTTAGTTTGATGTACAGCAGTGCTATTCTGTAAACGGTGACTCACTTCGAAAGTCATCTCGCAAATCATCTCGAAAGTCACACTCACTTCACTTCTCATCTCGCCTGTACAAGTTTTGGTATTCTCATGTCACGATCAAGGCCAAGTGAAGTGAAGTGACTTTCGAGAACTCAGGTGACATTGCTCTATGGTAGTAGGGCGGTGGCACTGAATTGTGCCTTGTTATGATTTATATCGACTCACATAATTTAGCCGAATTAACGCTCTAAAATAATAGTTTATAGTTTATTTCAGCCATAAATGTAATGTAAATGCATTATTTTGTACGTTTTAATATTTAGAAGTTTTATTTGAGATAGAGAATGAAAAACTAGACTGAACGCAGTGTCACCTTTGCCTCAAGGAGTTGGGGAGCCCGCGTATAAAAAAAAGCATTCACTCAATTATTTTTTTGTTGACAAACAAGCTTTGTTATTATTATTTCCCCGAAATTTCACTGTGAAGTGTTTAACAAAATGAAGTAAGTACGATTTCTGATGAAGTAAGTAAGTTACTGCCGGTATCGTAATATTCATATTTAATTGTTAATTCTCTACTTCAGTGCTGAGCGTACTTCCCATCCATCTGCGGGTCAAGTGGAGACGCTAATCGACTTCTTAGAAAGGAAGCCTAGCTTGGCAAAAGGATTTGCCAAAAATCAAAGCGCCAAGCAGGCGGCTAATAAGGAGTGGGATAATATCACTGTAAAATTAAACAGTATGGGTACGATAAAGACGGCAGAAAAATGAATAAAGGTGAGTTGGTCATTTCAGTTAACGTCTAAACAAAGTATACTTAATTATTTCACTGTGCGAATGTTATTTGTGCGTCTGCCCATCATGCAGTGTGAAATAATCATTATTTCTGTATTTCCCATTGTAGTATTGGTCTGACAAAAAAAGTGCAGTAAAAAAGAAAGCCGCTACACGCGCCGCTTTTAGAAGCACCACAGGCTTGGGAATGGTGGAAGGTGGCATTCCAGAGCTTTCAAATATAGAAGAGCGCATACTACTGTTAATGGCTGGTGAAGGTTTTGCTACTGGCGACACATACTTACAAATAGAACCATTTAATTAATGTATGTTATTCATTCATTCTGCTACTAACTCACTAACAACTTATGGACTCTACACCTAATATAAAAAAATGATTTTACAGGAACCTTCACAGGAAAATGAAAGTCCCTCTATCTTGGCACCAGTGGCACAGGCTAGTGGCACTTACACAAACATGCCAGTGAGTGATTTGTATATTAGTAATATAAAAATATGCTTCTTCATTTCACTGTCAAGATCTGATGTCCGTTCAATGAAAATGTCTTTGAGCTTACTTCATCATGCTGCTTCACTGTGGCTACGCAAAGGCCAGTGTTTTCAAACCGGCTAGAGCCCACTAACTTTCGTTCATTACTGTCATTTTATAACAACAGCTGAGATCAATATATGTACATACACTCCCACGCACAAAGGAGAAGAGAGAAGGAGAAGATTAACTGCAACAACATCTGACTCTTATTTTTTTATTACTAAGTTTTGACATGAAAAATGTATTGTTTCAGGTTATTGATGACTATGTATTGGAGGTACCAGGCACATCAGTAACCGTTGAACAAGTTATTGCATGAAATATTCTATATATTCTTTATTTAACATAATAATGTTATATAAGTTCATCCTAACTGTTTCACTTTTTTTCTGTAAGAAAACCACAAATATATAGATTATAGATAATTGTTCTTTTTGTTTTGCATTTATATCACATACATATTTAAAAAACACTTACTTTCACTCAAGAAATAGTAACTTTTCATTTGACAGATGAATTCGTGTGTGAGATGCGAGATGACTTTCGATACGGTGAGCGAATTGTGTTTGAGAATACGAAATACTATGGACAAACGTCAAAATACTCACCCGTTGTAATTCCTCTCACTTCCGTCATTACTTGCTGGCGCTAGTGTCGAATTCACTCAATTTGAGAATACGAAATGTTTATGTCCCAAGATTTCACCGCGGATTCAGAAGTGATTTCGCAAACGAAGCTTTCAGAATAGCTCTGCAGAATGCTTGGTTGACGGCTATGTGAAGGGTCTGTTTATTATTTATTTATTTATTATATTAGGTCTACCAACAATTGTTCACACTGGATACAGCGACATAAATCATTATAAAAATTAAATTACAGCGCAACAATTACTTAAAGGTAAACACCACATGCACAAAACAATAAATTCGGAAAATAAGCTAAGCTTAGTAAGTACTAAGCGCTAATATTCAATTATGAAATTAAAACTGTAAATAATGAACAAAACAGAATTATGACAAAATCGATTAAAAATAAGATTGATAAATTCATTACAATGGTAACATTGGTAAATAGATAAAAATTAAATTAAAATTATATTACATTGGTAAATTGCTAAAATTGATAAATTATAAATAAAATGGACATAAAATTAAAATTCATTGAATAAAATTAATAAATTGGTGAATTATTAAACATAAAAGAGAAAAAATAAATTAAATTAATAACAGTTGTAAAATTGACACAATGAAATAATTAATTATTGTAAAATTGACGATATAATATGAAATAACTGATTATGATTAGAGGTTGCCTGGTAAACGATTAAGGATGGCTTTTTGTTTAGCAAGAGAGTCAAAGTGGAGATCAATAACGTCACTGTAGCCATTCACAGCTTTACACATTCTTGCAACAGGCGAATTGGCTCCCAAAACTGTTCTTCTAAAAGGTGTACAAAGAGGTGTGATGGCACTACGCGGGATTCTAGAGGGTGCACGAAAACTGAAAAGGGCAAGTAAGCTGGGACTGTCTATTTTATGCTTGAAAACTTTGTAGGTAAACATTGCATCTATTAGGTGTCTACGTCTGTCTAGTGAAGTCATGTTAAAATGCTTCAATCTTTTATTGTAAGAAGGTATTTTTTTGGCGATACCATTGGAAAATGCGAGGTGCCAAGCGAAGCGTTTCTGGACACGTTCAAGTCGCAATGAATGTGTGGCGTAGTGAGGACGCCAAACTACACTATTATATTCAAGGATGCTACGAATGAGACTGTTATACAGCAGTATTTTGGTTCTGTTGTGACGAAAGGTTTTACAATTTCTTAGTACGAATCCTAACATTTTCGAAGCTCTTTTTATAATACTATCAAGATGTGGTGTGAAAGTTAACTTCTTGTCAAAGAGTACACCAAGGTCCTTTATTGTGTCAACTTCCTTAATTTAAATTCCGGATATGTGGTAACTACTGCTTATTGGGATATTCCTTCTTGTGAATTTTACATGGTAACATTTTTTGGGATTCAGTTCCATTTTATTACTGTTGCACCATTGAACAAGACGATTGAGGTCACTTTGAATTAGTAATGGATCATCTTCAGACTTAATAATTCTCAAAAACTTTAAATCGTCAGCGTACATAAAAATATCCGAGTGCAGAAAACACCGTGGGATATCGTTTATAAAATAAATGAATAAAATTGGCCTCAAGTGCGAGCCCTGGGGAACACCGGAAGAAACGCATTGCAGGGTTGACTGATAACCGTTAACGACAACAAAGAAAAATCTATCCGTTAAATACGAACCTAGCCAATCCAAAAAGGATCCAGAGATGCCATAGGCGCGCAATTTAGTCATTAAGATTTTATGGGATACTTTGTCAAACGCTTTGCTGAAATCCGTGTAAATAACGTCAGCTTGATAGCCTGCATCAATAGCCTTTATAAGAATTTCTGTAAAAGGGACTAGATTTGTACTAGTAGAGCGGGTCCTAACAAACCCGTGCTGATGGTCGCTTAAAAACAACTTTAAATGATCCTGTATATATGGGCATATCAGTGACTCGAATATTTTACCAAACGAAGATAATATTGAGATTGGCCTATAATTGGTTACAACGTCTTTGTCATCCGATTTGTGAACCGGAACCACTTTTGCGATTTTCCACTTTGAAGGAAATATACCAGTCGTTAATGATTTGTTATAAATCAACATAAGTGGGTAAACCAGCTCAGATGAACATGCATTAATGAATACTGGAGGTATTCCATCTGGCCCAGCTCCCTTTTTTGAATCTATGCTTTTCAGTTTGTTGTGGAGAGATTCACAAGAAATAACGGGGGCAGTTAGACCCAAACTATTATTTTCTAAAAATTGCATAAATTCGGAATTGTCTTCAACACCACTATCATCCGGACTGTAAACAGACGAGAAATAACCTGCAAAGAGGTCACATACTTTTGACCCTTCAGAAGTAGCGGTAGTTCCATCAGTCATGGTTAAGGGGTAAGCACTTGAACCTCCTCGTTTAGCTTTTAGATAGGTCCAGAGTAACTTAGGGTTAGATGCCAATTCGTCTTCTAGTCGTTTTGTGTAATCCTTGTAACAATTAGACGCAAGATTTTCACACCGTTTACTAATTAGTTTAAGCTCTATTGCATCTAATGGGTTCTTATACTTCTTAAAACGCTTTCGAATGTTATTTTTTCATTTAATATTTTAATTAAGTTACGACTAAACCATGACGGGTATTTTCGGTTCTTAGGTTTACGTAATGGCAAGAGTTGTTGTATTGCAGCACCAAGAGTTTCGTAGAATACCTCCAGCATCTCATTAACATCACTTTGTTCACCGAATAGTGAATTCCAGTCCATCTCTTTTAAGAAATTACGAATTTTATGGTAATCCGCCCTATGGAAGTCAGGAGTCGCCTTTCCTACGTTGTAGGGGAGACTTGCTACTCTGTCAAATGAAATAACAATGTCTAAAGGGGGATGCTGTTGATCCACATTACTCAAAGGACACGTGCTTTCATTTACAGAACATAGTGGTATTGTCGAGAGCACAAGATCCAATAAACGACCAGCAGCATTCGTAATAAAGTTACATTGTTTTAACATGTTAACACAAGTAAAATCCACAAAAAGTTCATTGATACTGTTTAGTCCAACGCTATTCCCGGTGTCACCCACGCATTTCCAATCGATGCCACTCAAGTTAAAATCACCCACGAGACAAACGTCACAGTCAGTTATTTGTTCAAAGACCGCACTACAAGAACCCACAAAGTGCTCCAAAGTACCATGACGCACTGGCGGAGGTAAGTATACTGCGCAGAGAGCTATTCGACTGACTGTTCGTGCCCATGGTAGTTCTAAAGAAACCCAGAGATCTTCGCAATCACTTTCCCAGTTTTTTATGCGTTTGGATTTGATGCACTTCTTGATAGCTATCAGAACTCCTCCGCCGTCTTTTTTCACGCCAGCTAAAGTACATTCCCTGTCCCTTCTATAGACTACGTACCTGTCCTCGAACAGCTCGTTGCTCAGAACAGAACTATTAAGCCAAGTCTCTGACAATATAATTACATCAAAATCGTTACAACATAAATTCAGATAGAAAACATGGGTCTTTGTTCGTAAGCCACGACTATTTTGGTAATATATTTTTAGGCCTTTGAATTTTGTTTATAAGTTATTCTTTAAAGCATGCACAAGATCGATGAGAAAAAAGTTTACTACATTACACAATCTTATTTAGAGCATCCAAATTTTTAATCAGAATATGTCCTTCGCCATCAGTCTTTCTCACAAAAATTCTGCCGTTTCTCACCCAGACATACTTATACCCCTTTTCTTTAGCCTTCAGCCTTGCAGCAGCATGAAGAGATTTATTAGAGGACGATAAATGTTCCACAATATAAATCGGGCACTTGTTACCTCCAAGTCCAAAGTCTGTACTATTAAGCTTGTATTGGTCTCACCGGCTATAATAAGGGACGTAGAGATGAAGTAGTCCTTTGCAATAGTGATGTTTCATAATCTTATTTTTTTAAATTATAAATGCGAAAGTTTGGATGGATGGATGTTTGTTATTCAATCACGCCAGAACGGCTGAACGGATCTGGATGGGCACAGAGATAGATCTGAAATAGCATACGAGCTTTTTATCCCGGGTGCACGTACGATCGCGTAGGCAGTCCCAATTCCACGCGGGCGAAGCCACAGGCATAAGCTAGTCAGTCTATAATTTTCCCACTTTAGGAGCTCAGACAAATGCAGTGGATCCACCTTGGTGGATGTCACATGGCTTCGAATTTTTGGTAATAGTGATGTTTGGGTCACCAATATCTTGACATTTAAAAAAAAAATCCACAATGCATTTTACAAATACCACACAAAAGTATAACTTGTCCAATGCTTTATTCATGTCACGTTATATTCGTTTTGTATTGTCTGTTACTCCTCGTATAAAAATCTCATTTTGGAAAACCCAAAGCGTTGCATTTTATTTTGTGCTTGCCCCATCTTATTTTAGACATCATTATATTTGCCATCCATCTCAATATGCCTGTCCCTAGAAGCGGCTAAATGTGGTATTCCATGTCACCATTATCACTAGTTTCATTTATTGTCCATTGATCCATCTGACCAGGTAGTCAGTGGCTCAAAAAGTCTGACAACCAGTCTTACCCAGGGGTTTCCTATATCGTATTACCTAGTACTAACTAGATTGTGGAGGTCAGATGGGCAGTCGCTCCATGTAAAATTCTCGTATTCAGCTGTATCCGGTTAGACTGGAAGCCGACCCTAACATAGTTGGGAAAAGGCTAGGCAGATGACGATGATGATCCATTTAACCGCAGCGGCACATGGGTCACCAATCATTACGTCAGCCTTTTCTCGGTCTTAAGAGCCTAATGCTTCTTTTTCCGTTTGATGGGATTTCCCATTGATGTCGATCTCTCATTCATTACACAAGAAACCAAGGTAGAAGCACTAAGGAAGGATTTTAGAATATTCCCCTCCTCATCATCATCATCTGCCTAGCCTTTTCCCAACTATGTTGGCGTCGGTTTGCTGTCTAACTGAATACCAGTACTTTACATGGAGCGACTGTCTATCTGACCCCCACAACCCAGTTAGTACTGGGTAATACGATACCCCTTGGTAAGACTGGTTGTTAGACTTTCGGGCCACTGACTACCTGTAACAGACAATTCGCCTCTTAGTGGTTAAATATGGGTATAATTCGTCTCCTAGGGGGTCTTCCATTAATCACGTGATGTTTTTAAGCAACTTTGTACCCCCTGCCTTCCGCATGGTGATACGGAGTGAGGTTTTAGACTACCCCTCCTCCCCTACCCAAAACCACTTGTATTATTTTGGTATTATCTTAAAAAAACTGAATATTATCTTTTTTAAATACAGGTTAACAGGTAACATCCAATTTAATTCTGAAAAATTAAGCACCGTGATAAATATGTCAAGGTCACGCACCGCTTTTTGGTTTAGAAAAAATAACTCGCGTGATATCTTACTACACCCCATTTCATGCTTCTTGAATCAGCGGTTCAGTTTGTGCGTTGTGTGACAGTGAATTTAAAATTTCGCAATATTCTACAACAGGATAACTAAATAAAATGACTACTAAACAAACGTGAATGAACAGCGTCGCGTTGACCGACACTCGTCAGCTTTGGGCTGATGACGTCATTTTCACTATAAATCGTCTAAATATAACCGGGATGAGCTCGATGTGACATACAGGCCTCACTGAATAGATCATTATTTGTTGTAAACAGTTTTAAAAACAAATAGTATTTTTTTGTATAGGGATACAGAATAGGTCAAGTACCTATAGGGTGTAAACGGACTCTTCACGAAGCCGTCAACCAAGCTCTCTGTACATCAAACTAAGTAATTCTCGGAAACTCGCCACAGTCTACAGTCCCGCAGAGCAATCCTCTGCTTGACGATGTTTCGCCATCTAGGACCATCCTTGGTATTGTGAAGCGCGTCGAGGTGTTTTGAGTCCAGCGATGAGTGAATTTGGTCCGTCCATCTAAGTGGACTACGACCCCTCGGACGCTTGTCAGCGACCCTGCGCGTAACCATCTGCTGTTCCTGTGATAGGACTGTAGAACAAAGTGTGTAAAAGTTTTTGAGTAAAAAGTATTCTCAATTCACTCTCTTTTGTTTCTTAATATTACATCCTCCATCATAACTAGTTATTTTACTGATTCTTTATCGGTATCCTTATAGTAACGAGTATATGGCTCACTGTGATGCAGAATCAGCGCTAATAGCTATGAAAAGACTTGTAGAATACGTTTTGTAAAATGATGGGATTCTATAGCTGGGGCTATATTCTCCCGGATTCCACCTTCTTATATCCAACATCTTGCAAAGATCTAAAAATCAATAAACATTCATTATTTTTAAAAGCTTCAGAGAGAGAACAGAGATGCCAAATCTATTTAAGACCAAATATGAAACCAACATTATCTTCCATGTGCAGAATTACAATATTAGTTCAAAGCATGATTTCGCACTAGAATATACATAGACCTTTATCAGACCGGTGCCGCATTATTGCTGCAGATAAGAGGCTGCTCGCACGCATCACGCCCTATTTACTTTTTGAATAACATTAAAACTGTAATTGTTCATCTTAGTAATGTTCTGCAATGTGGTTCTTGTTTGATGAGAAGTCTGCGTTTTAAAATAACAGTGTTTTTATTGCGAAAATCTTCACCGACAGTTTTTATTGATTTAAAGAAGTCATTTACTACGTTGATTTTATTCGAAAATAATTTTTAGATAGTCGATGCTTCTGATTGAGATACCAACAGTTCATTTTCTGCATTGATTTGTCCTTTTCCACAATCGTTTGAATTTCAACATGTTGCAGCCTACCTACATGAAATATGTGTCCCAGTTGATGTCACAATGGGAATATCAGATAACCTCTGAACTCCACGAAAGACAAGTGACACAAGTTATGAACAAACGCACCTTGGACAGTACCTAAGCCCAATTTTGTCGACAAGCAATGGACTGAGGTATTCTCGTAGGTATAGCTTGAAAAACCAGGTTCAAACATTTTTTTCAATGTCAGTCATTCTAGTCAGTTATTCAGAAAGATGAAGCTTGTTTCAAAACGGGTAGGTTCTCTGAAAGAGTATTAATACATGACATAGAAGTCATCATCGTCTGCCTAGCCATTTCCCAACTACATTTATGTTGGTGTCGACTTCCAGTCTAACCAGATGCAGCTGAATACCAGTATTTTACATGGAGTGAGTGCCTATCTGACCTCCACAACCCACTAACTGGGTTGTGGAGGTCAGATTAGCAGTCGCTGGGTAATATTTGGAAGACTGGCTGTTCGACTTTCGGGCCACTGACTACCTGTAGCTGTCAAAGATCTACAAATGGCAGCCGGGACCAACGGCTTAACGTACTTTCCGAGGCACGGAGGAAACTCGGTAAGTAATAGGTGTTCACTGTTCACCGATCCACGGACTAACCTAGCGCAAGCGCAGCTTAACCTAAAGACCGACCCGAGTGGCTGTTATTATTTATCCACGAGCTCCTCAATTAATCGATTAACAAATAATCCAGGTTAACAAGAGTCAGCCCTACCAGCTATGTTACACAAACGTTGCGTATACTTACATTCTGTTGCGAACACTTATTTATTTAGAAAATACGAAACCTGTTCACTTTCTACGCTCCCAAGAAAATGTATGCTGCTCGAAAGCGAAGAAAATTTACCTTAGCTATTTGAATTGCCTGTACTTTAGATCGGTCTATAAAATTGTGCATCTGGACTATTTTAGACAAAATGTGGTTGAAGAAATAAGCCGAAAAGAAAGAAATAAAAAAATATTTTTTTGTCGCAGGGACATGACGTGCATACAAACTAAGAAAAAAAATCTAAATACATATAATGAAATTGTAACAGTCCGATGTCTGTACATTGAAGATATTGAAAAAATATGTATATGGGGGGTCTTTATTAGAGCAACAGAAGCTATCTGTCTGTATGTTTGAAAGCGCATCACGCAAAAACGCAGTTTTCACCGCTTTACTGCTAGATATAGTTTTGGACCCGACAGGTGGCGCTGTGCGTAGCAAGGGCGGGTCGCTAGTCAACAATAAACATACAATGCATAACAAACATACGGAACAAAATAAAAATAAAAAGTTAAAAGCGTTTTTTGTAACAAGTAAAACTGGTAAATTAGACTTTATTTTAATAACAGATTTATATGCGTGTAATATCACACATGTGTGCAATTGATAAGAATGTGAACTGCATAGAATATCAAAAGTTGATATACATATTTATTTAAAGAATTTTCTAGCTTCATGCTAAACTGAAGTTTTTGTAGAAGTTACTAAAAGACTATCAAATAGAAATTAAACACTTATGGGAGTAAATCGCCAGCACCGTATATCCGACATCAATTAAAACGGTAAAGTTGCTCACAATTTCATTATCAAAGTCAATTAACATAACAATGGGCTGCCGGACAATGGACATAGGCCTCTAGCTAAACGGATATAGATAGGTGTTAGTGGAACGGGTGGCAACAAAAGTTAATTAAAATAATTAACAAAACACCGCGGCATTTTAATTAGGGAACAGTTGATACGTTTAATATAAAATAAAATATTTATTTAAACTAAGCTGAGAATCAGTACTTTTTAACGACAAAATTACAAAAGATCCAACAAAACTCCAGAGGGTCTAAAATGGCCCCTAGGATAGGATAATAATATGAATCAAGTAAAAATTCTTGAAAGGGTCACCGCCACAGTTAATATTGTGAATTGTCACTTTGTGACCGTTTGTCGAATTGTTACGAAATTCATATTATTATCCTATTCTTATTCTGCTAAGGCGGCCATTTTGTCCCCCCTGCTCTTCATCACCACTTAGCTGGGGAGACGAAGTGCGGAACAAGCTCCCCAGCAACACATCTGTCTCCGAATAAGAAACACTTGATTCTATACTTACAGTAGCATTCTTGACGTTTCTCCTTTACACTTTGTGTGAAATGTGGAGCTCAATGACCGTCATTTCGTATTCCCAACTGCTCTAACCTGTCCACTTTTAACGCGCTATTCAACGCGCTCCTTTCATCTTAGTTAGAATCATCCATCGCTTTCCATGAGGCGAGACTAAAGTCAAAATCAGCAGTCCCATTTGTAATAATAAATAGTGCCAAAAGTTAGTACGGTATATACCATGAAAATAAATAAAAGTCCACCTTATTAACCCACAATTAATCAAACTAACCAAATTGTATGATAAACGAGCTGCGCTTGCGCGTGAGACATCAATTAAACGGGCGGTCTGCGCACGAGTCGCTCATACATCACACGGATTGACATATTAATCGCAACCATTCAGTTACACAATTAGTGCATCATTCAACTACAGGGTGTTTTAAATGTTCTCCGACCGCAAACACAAACTTCCCTTGAACTGAGGGCACGTTGCTCTGCGTTACAAAATCACTGTTTGCGTTAGGCTCCGACTGCGCTGACTTTGCTTAGCGCCGGAGAGGCTCGCTACTTCAATACACGCAAGGCGACTAGCGAAGTTCCGTCCGTCTGGTCGGTTGCGAAGAATTTAGAACGTTTTCGTTTCACTTTGCTACTCGCTAGCCTAGTCTAGGCGCTAAACGAACCACCTGTCAATGCGTTTACAACCTTAAATGATCACAGCATAAGATCATAGGCTGGAATTTTAGGTATGGGACCAACTCATCCCCAAGATTTACTGGTTACAGAGGAGTTGTGATTAAAACAGTCCTCATCAATCGGTCCTCGACATGATCGTTTTCGGCCCAATCTGAGTGGAGATCAGCAATACTACAGGTGCAATCTCTATTTTGTCTCGTAAACCGGTGGAATTGCAATCCGACACGATCTGGTGGTGAGAGGATACGGAGGATACAAGACCAACGGCTTACGAACCACAGGGCGTTTATTAATGTTATCATACCGCCAACTTCCAAACTACAGGCTGCTACTCCAAAATTCCTGGGAATCCAACCCAGTACCCCACGCTCCGATGCACGCTTGATTCAGATGAAAAGGAGAGTAAAGGATTATTTAGTTTTTGGTTGACTGCTTCGTTGGTTCGAATCCCGGGTCGGGGAAAGCGTTATTGGGTTTTCCCATCAGGAATTTCTCAGTAGCAGCCACGGAGTCTGGGTCTGCGCCCGGTTGATGGCAATAGACTCGCCCCTTAATACATCGGACATTAACATAACTGGCGAAATGTGGGTGTACTATTAGGCACACCTTTGCCTAACCCTTGGTGGGATTACCGGCGTGATGTTATGTTGTTTTTGGTTTAGAGAAACAATTTATAAAGAAATTGAAGCTTGAACCCATGCGGTCTTATGCTTATTCGGAGAGTACCTAAATCAATATACATAGTTCTCACTGTACATGTTACTAAGGCTTATTTTAACAGTTTATTTGCATGAACAGTTAACAGAGACCGCGAGTCTTTCTAAACCGATGCGCGTACGCATGACCCGTTAATTAAAAGAGGTCAGCGGCGCGTGCCGCTCACACAACACACTTAGCAGCAACGATATAATTAAATCTTTATGATAAGGTTAAACAATAGTGATGAGATAGACCTGTCACAGTAACAGTTTTTAAGGTGGTAGCCCGCGAATGACTATTTTATGAAAAGTCATTCAATGGAATTAAATGAACTTAGAGGATTGCAGCCCCGAAGGCACCCAAGAAGCCAATTCTTGCCGGCTTCTCTTCGGGAACAAGGCGGTGTACATAGTGTTTAGGGTTGTTTTGATGATTTGAATGATTATAACTCAGTAAAACCACATTCGTAACGGTTGCTAATCATATTTTAATCAACATACAACCTGACACTGATCTGCAAATTGCAAAAAACGTAAGAAAATTTGGATTTCGCGGGCTACCGTGGCGCTTTCACTGCGATTTCGCTGGTAACCAATTTCGACATAGCTCATAGAAGACGAGTAAGTTCTTGTAGGCGATCAAACTTGTTTTGTTTTAGTATTCCTTTGTCGGGATCCTGCTGCTGATGTAAAGCGTTTGTGCTTCGGCCTAACATGAATGAATGAACAGAATTCATTCACCGACTGGGCAAAAAACGTTAATCTGAAGTTTTTTGTTTTGTCCAATAAAACCAGTTACCTGGTTTAAATAACGGAACACAGTTTATTGCAGCAATTACTATAATGAACTGCCGCTCAATCTAGTTCATTTTGAAGTAGAACTAATGTTTGCATAAAGCAGGTTGCTGTGCCCGAGGTCGAGGAAAGTTATGGGCTGAAGACCAGGATTTTACATGGAGCGGATAACTTATCTGATCTCCACAACCCAGTTAGTACTGGGTAATACGATATCCTTAGGTGAGACTGACAGCTGGGACCAACAGATTAACGTGCTTTCCGACGCATGGAGGAACCTCGGTATGTAATGGGTGGTCACCAATCCACAGACCAACCTAGGCAAGCGCTGCACAACCTGAAGATTGATCCTAGCGTCTGTTATTATTAAGCCACGAGGTCCTCGTATGTTATCTAAAGTGATGTTTCTAAATTCAATTGCATCAATAGGTACTACAAGGAAAACTGCAACAGCTTAAAAGCAAGTTATATTTACACAAACCAACTTGGTTACTTCACAGTCGCACCACGTCGCAAAATCTACGTTTTAATTACCATAATGAGGTCTAATAGGGCACGGTGAGCTGACCCTAAACTGCTGCGTTCACGTTCTGTTTCGTCATAGTTAGCTGACCTCAGTCCTCAGAATAATTCACGTACCACAGGTTCAAAGTAACTGCAATGTAGCTAAGCATGTCATTAATGTCACGGGATGCAAAGTGTTGCATTTGTTGCAGTTTAGCATATGAATGCTGCCGCCCGCGGCTTCGTTCGCGTGTGTTGGTCTGACCCTAAACTGGTGCATTCACGTTCCGTTTCGCCATAGTAAACTAACCTCAGTCCTCAGTGGAAATCCTTCGTTTCTACCTACCTAATGTTTGTTTGAAGTAACTGTCATTTGCTGACTTTGTTATTAATGTCACGTACATAGTTCAATGCAAAGCATATTTTTTTGTGCTAAATAATGATTTTGTAAACTTTATATTAAATAAAAATGAAATCTTAAAAATAGAGCGTATCTACTACAATTTACAGCTGTATGTGAACTAGTATAGGTATCCAGGAAGCGATAAATCGATTCGATTTTGATTTAAGTAACGTACCTACACGAGGGGATTTCCATCGTTTTACTTCCTTAAGACAGCAAACGCACTGGTCTAAGAATTTAGAATATGTTCAAATATTTTGTATGTTTTACACACGTTTTTTGTCCAGTCAACTGCTCATCGAAGTAAAACGGAATAAAGGCAATATCAATGTCATATCTGTGACCACCGATGCACAGTTGACTGTACTGCATAAATGTTTGTTTCATACGATTATTATACCGACGAAACAGAGGAAGCCAGTCAGACATAGATGCTGACGTGCTGATGGTTCTGGATCAATTGATCCCAGCGTTAAGTAATACGGGCAAAACCTGACTATGTTCTTGGCCGATACATGACCAGAGGCTCGTTTCATAAAGAATTGGTGTTCATACGGGTTCTTGTCGTTGCGATTTTTTTTTTCTGTATTAGTTTGGAACTCAGCCACATGTCGGTAATGTCATTGATTTAACAAAGCGAACCCCTTTTTAGCTAGCCACAAGTGCAAATATTGACTACTTGGTCGGCTGTTCTGAAGCCAATCGATATTGGGACAATCCCCATAAAAATCGATGGAAGGAAATCCTACCATGATTATGTAATAATAATAATAATAATAATAAGGACCAAACATTTTATCAATTGTATGCACCCACCAAACTGCGCAACAGTTTGTCGGCGGGATTAGCGCTTGTATAATACATTTGGTTCACATTTTTTGGTAATAAAAGTAAAAGTGGCAAATATTGTGAAGCGCGAGCCGCCGCCGGCAAACGCGCCGGCAGGCGCGGCTGCGGCGACGGGCCGGGCCCTCACAATTATTCAGAATTACAAAAAATAAATAAAGATAAACTTAACTATAGTCAAACCTGACTCATAGTCAGTTAATATAAGGTTCGTCACACACAAGTTACATTAAAACAAAACAAATTAGTGGGCATTTTCACATCTTGCGACCACTTGTAGTTAAGGGCTGACCACTAACATCCCAAGTAGTTTCTTGACCTGTATCTGTCTTGTTATAAGATGCTGGCTGCTTATTAGGAAGTGTATGATTAGTCTTTATCCTGTTTTGGTGGACCTAGGTTCAGAGAGCAAGACTGAAGTTTGAACTGCGCAATTAGACCTACTTTTGATGCAAAATTCTCGGCCTTTGAGCTCTTAGGACTTTATTGCTTAGCAGCCATCGCATACTATTTTTTGTATACAATCAAGTTCTTCTAACTTGATGGTGATGTCATCTAGCCGATTTCGGACACAGCGACTGCATTCGAGATTTTTTAGGATTGTTGTCGAAAACTTTGGTGTGCTGCACTTTAACTTAAGGTACTAGGGGACGATGAATACTCCATACAAACGTAAGTTTCTCCCCAGCTATAATAAAGCCTAGTAGGACACTTCCTAATAGGTTTTATTGTATTGTGTCTCTTATCTTAAAGAGTAACACTCCAAAGTTTTCGACAACCATCCTAAAAGTTCATCGCATCGCAGTCGCTGTGGCCGAAATCGGCTAGATACCGAAATCATCAAGTTTCACCCTTTACCCTAAAGGGTGGGCATTTTCTGGCGATGACGTCGAAAAAGTGCAATTTACCAATTTGCTGTACCTTATTTGAATAAGTGAACTTTGGTTTTTAATAGGCTTGCCCTCTATTATATGGACTCGAACATAACTAGCGAAATGTAGCACTATAAGTACATCCCTGCCGGACTCTTCGCGGGTTACAGACGTGGTGTTATGTATTTTTGATTTACAAAGCAAGCCATACAAATTGTAGGAAAGGAACGTTCGATGCCAACGTGATTGATTGATAATAGCGATATTTATCGCTCCACAGCTGATCGTTTCCCGGAAAACAGATGTTTTGTTATCTAGGCGGAAAATCCCTACCCATACAGTGATTATTTTAGTCTGCACACAGATCACAGCGGCTCCTATAAATACTCTGGTAATAGAGTCGTTATGTAAAATACATAATTAGCTGTAGCGACCGATTATATACTTTACTACTTTGTTTACCTGTTTACCTCG
Organism: Noctua comes; assembly: GCA_963082995.1. Lineage (NCBI taxonomy): Eukaryota > Metazoa > Arthropoda > Insecta > Lepidoptera > Noctuidae > Noctua > Noctua comes. Next base: position 17,100,358 of record OY720278.1, on the reverse strand, counting down.
TGTTATATACATCTGTTTATGTAGTTAGTGTGCAAAATGTTATTTTAAGCACGTGTTTGCATACATCCTCATCGGCTTGTATTTTCCCAGCTATGTTGGGGTCGACTTCCAGTCTAACCGGATGCAGCTGAATACCAGTATTTTACATGGAGTGACTGCCTATGTGACCCCCATATCCCAGTTATTACTGGGTAATAGACGGACCTTTTGAATTAAATAAACTAACGAGTGAGGGAAACTGACCAGTGATACGCGGACTCGTTAAAATGGCTGCCGACATAGTTAATATTATAAATTGTCACTCGGTGATTATTTTACGAATTGTTACGTAATTCATATTTCATTCGTTTATTAATTTTTATTTGCTAAAGCGGCCATTTTTGGCCCCCTGTGCTGTGGTAACTCGTAAAAATGTAAAAATGCTTTCAAAGCGATTGTTTGTTGCCTGTCAGGGCTAATTAATTTAAAATAGAACAAAAACATCCTACTTATAATTAAACTGTTTTGGTGTTAATATATGTACACACATGTTAAGTAGAGTCCGTTCAAATCATCATTGCCAATTGACGTTTTTTCACAAACGCCAATATCGACTCTATAACAGGTTGAATTAAGTTGATTTTAAATTGACTAGTACCAACTATTGTAACAATCATAAAAATTGGAGTTGCAGAGTAAACTGAACTTTATGTGTTGTCCATGTGGTATTAAAGTTATTTTTCTGGTTTTGTTTACATTTATGGAAACTAAATTGCGAATGCAGCATATCTAATAATAGCCTTTGAACAGAGTTATTGTACGAGATAATGGCATGTTAGAAGCATCTAATAAATACATAATAAATCACTGTATTGTTTCCACGAGTAAATAAGTACCTAACTAACCTAACTAACAGATTGATGACACACTTATTTTTTACTGCGTTTTAGTTCGTATGAAACGGTTTCCTTGTATTGTTTTTTTTATTGGTTTAGTCATGTCTTAAAAGGAAAATGAAGATGAAAGTAAAATATTTCGCAATGTTTCGGAATAGATTTAATCTGGTATAAGTGTAGGTAAACGGACTGGTCAATGTGGCGACACTTGGGGGAGGCCTATGTCCAGCAGTGGACGTCTTTCGGCTGAAATGGTGATGATGATGATGAACTAGAGATAAAAATAGCGTAGATTTTAACGTGGACTTTCTGTTGCGAATATAGTTATATGTATAGGAGGTAGAGTGGGTCTCAAATAAAATCCTAGAGAATTAAATTGGAAGGTAAGTTTCTACCAACAAAGTACTTAAAAGATGAAACAAGGAAAAATAGGTACTTTTTGTACAACCATTAAGTACTGTTTTATTTGTATTCTTGGCAAAGTATCTTTTTATTATTGTTGATTCACAGTATCGTGAAAGTATCTATTACTTTGTATTTTACCTTATGCTATGTGATAGAAGTCACGTCCACAATACTCCAGAAAAAAATGCATATTCATCAATTCCGTCCTGCAGTTTATGCGAAACTAAGCTTTGCCGCTATTTATGCTAGAAGCTAAATCATTTCTGCTTTTTGTAGGGTATGTTGATAATTCTTATGTTTAAATATACCAGTTGCCACTCGGAATCGCAGTTTCATTCATCGCTTCATACAACGGGCGACGAGGATGGGATGTCTTTCAAAGACATCTTAACCTATTTTTTGATTTATTTGTTGGTGGTTGGTTGATACGGTATTTCTTCTTCTCTCATACGGTTTTAGACACACCTCTAACAGCTGTCATCTCCGCATTCTCGCCTTTTCTAGCCAAATCTTCTTCTATACAATTCCACAATGGCTTCTTTAGTTTTATAGCCATCCACATTCATAGACCGTACTAAATTACTCACAAATACAAGGTGCAAAGGAACACCAAATTAAAAAAAGACAGCTGTTTCCTACAAAACTGCAATACGTATGCGGTCAAAATGTAACCGATGAAAAAATTTGGTTCTAGGGCATGCCGCTTTCCACATGAGATAACCTCTCCTTATTATGAAGTAATTTCATTGACGTCACATAGGTGTAGTAATAATCAATTATGTACAAAAATTGAAGATCCAAAATAGGCAAAACGAGTTTCGTTTCTGTCCCAAATGCAATAATTAATATTTTATCTTTCAAAACAGAAATAACCTTTTTGATTTCATCAGTTGATGTAATATTTATGAGAATTTGATTATGATTCAACAGCTAGAACGACTATACGAACTGAATTATAAGTGAGGAAGTGTGTCTGGATGTCTGTTCATTGAATTGAATTTGATTTATTACATCTTACGCCTGTAGATAAGCACACTTATGTTATTCTAGGAAGTGTTATTTAAAATAGACAGCATCACTGCGATAGTCATGTGACAAAAGAACCGGAGCTAGTTAGGTAATCATTGTTGTATCCTCATGGTGTATAAGATTCTGTAGATACGCTATAAGAGTCGATCTCAAATTGGCCCCAAATAGTCCATCGTTTGCTCAGGCCTCCTGTGCGAACAGAAAATACCATTAAAATGGATCATGTTCATTGGTTGCATTTTGTTGTTGTTTTATCACCTATTGTTTAGCGACCATTGGTTGTTACAAATTGTCCGCGCCTGTCCATCGGAAGAACATTCCATCGTCTACTCAGTGTCGTATTTTCTTTTGAACAGACAACGCGACGGCGAGACCTATTATTATTCTTCGTTCAGATTTATCTGTAAATTTTTAAATGGGGTTTTACTGCCTTGCGGCTCGTTTATACCTATGAAGATCATACTAACTTCGTATAACGCGGCTCGTTTAATAGGTACGAAGATCATACTAACTTCATACATCACCCTAAAACTACCGGAAGCCAAGCCTCGGTTAGCAACGAGTAAATCTAATCACTCATACAAGAACTCGCTATCACACCCACGATCAGAGGGCGTTGACCTTCTGAAGTTTTTATCGTCATTATTTAACTGTCCTGTTGCTAAGGCAAAGTTTTTTTGTTTACTTTTTATGATTAAGTGGTTTTTTGCAAAGTAAGCGGTCAGAGCAGTTATGTACCGTAAAAACAGGCAATGTTAAGGACTTTTGTGTTAGTCTTGGTTATTCATAAACTATTTGTGTGCCAATCATCCAAATCCGTTCAACAGTTTTTGTGTGAAAGTGAAACAAATATCCAGCCATCCTCACAAAATTTTAGGTTTATTTTATGATAGTAGTAAGTTATGAAATAATAAGATTGAATTAATAGGAAGATTGAATTTCATGAATTGAAGACGTTTTCAACTGTTCAAAATCTCTGGTACTAAAAATCACATTAATAATTCCATACCAAAGGTACGAGATCACTCTTCTCAGAGGAACACTTTTTCGCACGGCCCAAGTACGGTGAGGAGTGAGGACACATCTAATGATTTAAATCTTTGGGCATTGTCATTTCCTTTTTTTTGTAACTTGTTGAGTCGTCGAGTTTGCCAATTGAAGGTGATTTTTGAGTGGGTGTGGTTGTTAGTCATCGCTGCAAGGTTGGCGGATCTATTTAGATGTTTTTGCATGTTAATTTGGATTGGGTATTATTGTGCAGTCGAATATGACAGCTTGACGCTTACCCGGGGTTTGGATCTATGCCCGGTCTATGGCTACTCACCTCATGTTATATGGGACGCCTTGGCCTTCCCTTTTGGTGTAAATAGACGTTGTGTTTCATGGTCTGTACTGTCGAAGTAAGAACAATCATCATTCCTCTGCCCTTATCCCAATTTATTTGGGTTTGGCGCAGCATGTCTTCACCCATAAATCTCTATTAGCTATCTCTGAATCTGAAGAGGCCCCTTTTGTAACCATATCATCCTTTACACAATTCCTCCACCCTTTCTTCAGTATTCGGTGGTACCTATTGATGGCATCATTATGTCGTCTTGGTTATGTGTATCGCAGGTAGTGGGCGTCAGTTCGTCGACCACTGTCGAAGTGCAATGTGTGAACATTGTAGGCTTTGTAGATTCCCAGCTGCTTGTTAGCTTTTGTTAACTTTTTATTTTGTTTTACATCTTTTGTTTAGTAAGCAACTACTTATTGTCGGGCCTACGCTGTCCCCCCATACTTAAGTACAAATGCTGTATCCATAATAATATTGTTATACCAAAATTACCAAATGATTTGAAAAGAGTAACCATGGAGTTTATTGCCGGTTCTTCTCCATACGAAACGACCAACCCGAACCGTGCTCTTTTTTGTCGACGTTTTATAAGTGCCCATCCATGCCTATGTGAAATAAAATATTTTGATTTTGATTTTGAGTGTGAGGCATCGAATTTGACGTTGCGACTTAGCAAGCGAGCTAATATTCCCATATCCAGATGATACCATTCCCCATGCTTAGGTATAAAGCTATCCACATTCCTAATACTCAAAACCTTCCAACACAACATGTCCCTGTGTTGTTTGAACAGGGGTGCGTCCACAATTGGACGCCCGCTGGCCTCCGTGACCTGTTACGATCAATTTACTTGTTTGATCTCCTAGGGAGCGTCTGTTATTGCTTGTGTTTCTTTGTGAGGAATTCGTTTGTTTACTGTAGTTTGCTTGCCTATAAGTTCAGGGTTTGGGGTAAATTCCTTGTGGAAAAGTACATGGACGAGCGGCCTTGCCCTGGAGCCTGCAAATACTTGATAATTACTCAATTTAGGGTAGTGGATAAGAGTACTTTGTGGATACGTCCAGAGAAATAATTTTATATGTATGTTTACATAATTCTGCTGCTATAAAGTGTTGCTGTCGTCCGGTTTTAAAAGTATGGGTGCCGACTGCCTCGTTGGTCGAGTGGTCGCAAACGCGACTGCTGAGCATGAGGTCCTGGTTTCGATTCCCAGGTCGGGCAAAATGTTATTGGGGTTTTCTATCAGGAATTTCTCAGTAGCAGCCACGGAGTCTAGCTTCTCTCTATTAAATGGGACTTCAAACATAACTGGCGAAATCTGGGTGTACCTACTAATAGTAGGTACACCCAGATTTCGCCGGTTCACCTCTGCTAACCCTTCGAGGATTCTAGGTGCGGTGTTATGTTATGTATGGGTGCCGACTGCCAGTGAACAGATGGCACGTGACCACTCTGTTTCTGGGATGGCATCCATTTGCGATATCTTTGGTATTACAGATTAGATTTTGTTCGCAATTGACAGTCATGTGGGTATTGCAACTAAATAACTGTTTGGTTTGGCAATGCGGGCGACATCAATAATCAGGGCTGCTTTGCTACAAAACTGTGTTAGAACGGTAAATGCACCTTTTTTAGTATTACCAAAATAATATTATTATGGGGTGTTAGAGCTATCGTTTTGCAGTAAGAGAGAGATGGTCTTTTTCATTGCGGATAGTGACGACCGGGGTGATTTTAGTGAGGTAAAAGTCCCACACTCCGCGGTCTTATCCCCAAAAACCGGTCGCCTTTTGAAGGTTTCCACCCGAAAAAAAAAGGCACCTATTGGAGGAATGAGGACTTTAACTCGTCATGATACTGTTCCTGATGACCTCAGGCCTAGATAAATATGTGGCAACCGCTTTGGAAGTGTCCCGTATTTCCACAGAGTCTAGGAAACTAAAAAATAATATGTCATAAGTCATTTATTTCGGAACAATATACATTGTGTAGAAATGTAAAATAAAACAGTACCATGAAAACATTATAAACGAAAAACATGTCAAAGATAATACATATAGAATAACAAATTCAAAACAATAATAGTCCACATCCAGTTTAAAATAATAAATAATAATGTATGGGGTTGGCTTAAGTTCTGCGATAACAGCCTCATTCTACTCCAAATCTGTACTATTTTTTACAAAATACTTATTTGTAGAATGGCATTTTGGCGCGTCAAAATAAAGCGTCGTTTGTGTTTAACGCAAGATAATACAGACACAACACTCTTTTATATAATTAGGACAAACATAATAAGAGCAAGATAATTATTCTATTTTAAGTGAGCATTTCGTTATCTTAACATAAATAGTGGGATTTCAAGGTTTTCTCTCGTTACTCAGTGAAATCTTAAAGCTAACAATACACTGATAAACTCATTTGAAATGCTGTGTGTATTGCTAAGATTTCATTTAGAATAAGGCAAGGTTTATGAATTTTTAAAGCTGCGCTAATTATTCGGAGTTTTGTGAGGATAAAAATCACTATCTCTGACTCTATCTTTCCCACTTCGAGATTAGAGTTAACTCTCATTTACTTCATACTCATCTGGTAATTATAGATAACTCTTGCAATGTATGAAATGTCGAGACACACATTAAAAATGGCATTTTCTACATGCCCCAGTAAATAGTACAACAGTGCCATTGCTTGCAAATCAGGTACATTATATAACACCCTTGAATCACTCTATCTATTGCTGAAAACTTCATTAAAATCCGTTGCGGAGTTTAAAAGATCTAAGCGCACAGACGGCGGGGGCGACTTCCCCTTCTGGACCACCCCTACTTCTCTTCTCCCCAAGACTTGGTTCCAAATACAATGGTATTATAGTTCTTCTGGAGTACAATATGTTATTATGATGCACCCTGAATATACGCTCTCGAAACCTAACTGCGTGTCAGCTCTCCAGTACCAAAGTATTTGTACATTACTATGCATGCATCGTCAACCATATTGCCTTATTGATCACCTATCTGTATGCGCAGCCTGATGTTAACAATTGGACATACCATCTACACTTCGACAGCGCTTATTTATTGTTATTTGTTCAAGACACCTTAGATTTCACAACAACTTGGCAATAGACTTCCAGATCCATAGATTTTATTTTCGTAGAGGGCTTAGGCAAAAAAAGCGAAATTTCAAAAATGAATAGGTCTGACAGCTTTGTCAATTGAATGGATGGCGAAGGAGTAGATGATCCAAGAAAATAGATGAATGTTGAATAGCGTAACACTTGACAGGAGAGCAGGGAAGAAGTAAAAGTGTTACGCTGACCCTAAGTAACTTAGGACAAGGTCAAAAAGATGATGCTGGAGTGAGGCTTCCTCCAAATTCACATGGTTCTGCTTGAGGGAGGCCAATTAGAGCACACTGGTCCTCCTTGGAACAAACTAAACACTACAGTTACCGCTATCGCTAAAATAAACATAAACATATCGTGTGATTGACACCTCCAAGGCGCCTAACAATGTAGGTAATTGCTATGTTAGGAACCTAGTAGGAGGCAATATTTACTTTTTATACTTTGTATAGTTTGCTTGGATTTACTTAACCATACTGCCAGGGTGGCTAAATCTTGACAACCAGTCTTACCAAGGGGTAACGTATTACCCAGTACTAACTGGGTTGTGGAGGTCAGATAGGCAGTCGCTCCATGTAAAATACTGGTATTCAGCTGTAGCCAGTTAGACTGAAAGCCGACCCCGAAGCCGACCCCAGAAGTTAATGTCCAGGAGTTGCAGTCGTTCTGAATAGTTTGGCTAGCATGCTTGAAAAATAACCACAATTTGCACGTAGGTATTGAGCATAGATTTGGATAAAATATGCCAATCTTTTTTTTAATATTCTCTGTACATAATTTATCTACCTTTGTGGAAATCGTGACGAAGCCCACATGTTTGTAATTGTATCGAACACATGTGAATGCACTATTAGCTGTAATCGCCGGCAGCTGACACGGTATTTCATACCGGTATTTACTACCGGTACTACTTGAATAATTGGAACTTTTGGAATCGAAGCAGTCGTAATTATGACTTAATAACAACATTCTTCGACCACCAATCCATCAGCCAAGATGGTGCATTACGAATAATTGTTTTTCTTCCTGTTTGTCTGTCTGACTGTGACTGTGTGGGCTATTGTTTGCTCACGCTTGTTAAGAGTTTCAGAGTGAAGTAGACCTATGAGGTACATACAGGAGTTATAGAACCTTATCCAGATATCACCAGGTTTCTTTTCTTTTCAAGTAAATCACAATAAAATTGTTTATAGTTTAGAGGTCAGAGAAACATTTGCATTAATTTCTGAAATCTTCGTAATCGTAAATTAGGATGTTAAGTGCATGAATGTGCCACTAATGTTACGTATGTCATGGCATTGCTGCCAGCAATGGCATGATTTTATTCTGGTATTTATGACACACGATCATACGAATAAACGATTATACTGCTATCGTCATGATGACTATTCTCCATTTGTATCCATCGAGACTAGAGATAGTTTCACTGAAAATTCTATGATTTTCTTTCGGGTTCACTTTTATTTCTTACTAGATTATGCGCGCGGCGTCGCTCGCGTGACATTCGATAATTGTCCCACGGGATCACACTACCGGGATAAAAAGTATCCTATGTGTTAATCCAGGTTACAACCTATTTGTGTTCCAAATTTCATCCAAATCCGTTCATCAGTTTTGGCGTGATTGAGTAACAAACATCCATCCATCCAAACTTTTGCATTTATAATAGTAGTAAGATCAAGAAAGCTATCCGAGAATATCTTGGCGATTCTTCTTCATTTGAAAATAAAATTTGAAAGAAAGTGCACTTCCTGACTTAAAAGTTTATTTTCGTTTCATGTACAAACATGACCACAACACAATATGTTGGGGTTTCCTCTACAGCAAAAAATTATGACCCATTCAAGAACTCCTTAGTGCGCATCTGTGTTATACAGGGTATTTGGTACATCGTTTGCCAAATTGAACGTGCCGAGAGGAGGGGTCCTATGCTGTCTCTTCAACCCCAATAACTCTACCTTAGTCCCACGGATTCTTATTTAAAAAAATCGTAAAATTCAACATTTCTAGCTTCTAGAGCCAGTGGTTTCGCCAGGGCGTCGTCTGTCTGTGAGTGAATTTAACAGAAGATTAAAATTGTATAAGACATCTGTATCAAAAGTTGATTTTCAGTTCCACTTTTTAAAAGTAGGCGGTCATTTCGAAATATCTTGTTGTTAATTATCGTGAACCTTTGTAACCTCGACTCACAGTGAAACTTACACATTAAGCATATAGTGTAGTATACATTGTAAGCACATATACTCGTATGTACTTAAACGATGCTTGCATACACGCGAACTATTTATAGTTGAGGCGTGGCAAAGAACTGCGGTGCATACCTTTGGTATAGAGTACACATGTTTGCAGAGTGGACCGTGGGTCAATATTAGGTTTTAGTGAATAAGTGGGCCTGTGTTTACTTACTGCCAGGGTATGAGAGGGGCCAGGGTCTGGGGGGGAAAGGGGGCATACAGTGAACTTTCTGAAATATAGGCTTCAGTTCCAATTGGCATCGATTTTTACCTCTCGTGATTTTTCAGGCCTATCTTTTTTTCAGTCTCGTTGGTCAAGTCTAGTTAACGCAAGCGCGCATGAGGTCCTGGGATCGATTCCCGTGTCAGGCAGTGTTATTGGGTTTTTCCATCAGGAATTACTCTGTCAGCCACGGAGTCTAGATTTGTGCCCTGTTGATGGCAATAGGCTCGTCCCATATTCCGTGGGACTTCAAAACATAACTAGCGAAATGAGGGTGTACTTGTTACGTACACCTCTGCCTAACCCCTGGGGGATAACAAGGCGTGATATAATGTTTTTTTTTCTCTATACGGCGTGGCGTCCTTATACCAATTAATAGCCTAAGATACTCGGTAATTAAATCTTTCTGTCAGTTAAAGAATGTTTATTATCGGATCAGTACTTCCAGAGATGTTCTCTTGCAAACAAACATCTTCGATATTAGTTATTACGTAATGATAGACTAGCTTTTGCATGCGGCTTTTCTCGTGTTATGGTCGGAAATTATCCCTCGGGAACGCGGATAATCTAGCTTCCCATTATTAATAAAAATTTGGCTAAGGACCTGTAGTTTCAAAGACTACCCCCTACATGTACTTAGACCAACAGAAGCCACAGCCAATGAGTCTAAAACCTGCTTGCTTTTTCTTTGCTTTTCCAGTTTTCGCATCTTTTTATTTTGCGTGTGAAAATCCTCATGGATATCCTCCGCTCTGGGGTAGGCGAAGGGGCCTGTCAGACTCGTACTGACTAAAACCCACATGATGTTCTTCGATTACCTCGGGCCGGGGTGCTGGAGTACTTGTGCAGTTCGTCACGCTCCCCCGGCCAGGTTTGGTACCACATAAACATACGGACCAGTTTTCATATCTGCAGTTCCAGCTAGTCTTTGGTCGTACGATAATTATGTGCATACGCAGCACGGCATATATTTAGTTATCGGTATTTCGAGGCGGCGTTGCTTGTACAGTAATGAATACTTTAGTACGTAGGTACCTACTCATATTATAATATGATGTTACGGAGAACATTTAGATGCTAATATTGTTATTATTTGCCTTGACTAAGTACAGACTTTTGTCCTTCGTCTATTTGTGTCACATAATGTGCCATGTTAACGGTTTATGTACCTATTTGGGGAGACATTGCCTTTACTTTCGATTCTATGATTCTTATTGGGGTGTAGCACAGTTGTATCTAATAGATCTAACTTTTTAATAAAAAATACTTCGTTCGAATTCAGTTGTTTTTGGTAACCTTGATTGGGCAATGGAAACATTAACCTCAAGTAATTTAAATAAGCTTACCATGAGGGCCATCCCGTAGTTAACCTAAAAGTTCAAGTAATATCAGTGCCCTCACCTTGGCAACGACCTACACTGTTCCGGTGTCAAAAAGCTTAAATAATAATGAGTAAGTAATTAAATTACAAGGTAGGTATGCATTCTTTCCGTAACTAACCGAACTGCTGGGTTTCAGTGGTCTTGCTCTTTTTGACTTGACGATTGGTATTCCCATCAGAATAGTAAAAACTACTTACAGTCAATCAGTAAAGGTATGTGCTCGGCAGTCTTCTTTCTTTAGTCGCACTTTGTCATCTGTCAGTTCAAAGTTTTTTGGATGTTAATGTATTAAAAAAAAATGGCAAGTACTTCCATGACGAAATTATATTTTTCCTACTCCTTCGCTATTCTTTTCTGATTATTTTCGTTGTTGGATCCAATTTTTTCTCTGGGGTTTCTTCGAGCTTCATTGTCTCGGTGCTTTTCTGGTGGTCGCCACTGTTGATTCTGGCTTTCAGGAGTTGCAGTGGTTTAGGAATAGTATGGCGGGCTTGTCGCAACAAAAAAAAACTTACATGGTCTTACAGTTCTGTATTAGATCTCATAATTGCGTTCGTATTTTTGAAGATCCTGATTTGTATCTTTGAACACCATGATTGCCTAATACTTTTCTGGGAAATCTGTATGCTGTTGTGGATTCCCATGAGTTGGCCTTGGTAGTCAGTACCAGCAGTCTAACACTGTGATCATAACCCGGATAGGTCACTGTGGTGTGACTAATGGCGATGGTTATCACCCTGCATCAGGAGGAAGGCCGTCGGCCAGTTTCAAAGCTATTTTAATAACATAACATCACGCTTGTAATCCCCGAAGGGTTCGGCAGAGGTGTACCTAATAGTACACCCACATTTCGCCAGTTTTGTTTAAGTCTCATATAATAGGGGGCGAGCCTATTGCCATCAACCGGGCGCAAATCCAGACTCCGTGGCTGCTACTGCGAAAATTCCTGATGGAAAAACCAATAACACTTTGCCCGACCTGGGAATCGAACCCAGGACCTCATGCTCAGTAGTGGCGCTTGTGACCACTACTAAAAATTTTAATGCTTGGATTGCTAAAGATTGCCGCAAATCTTTGTAGCCGGTATTATTTTTATCCAGATGTTACGTTTTCGTGTTGAGCTCATTGCTATCGCACTGATAGACTACCGAAGTATCATGGGACCTAATCCCTGGGATCAACTGCTCCCAATATTTGATGATACAGGCTATAATGATAAGATAACGATGTGACGACACAATGTGTTTATACATTTACGCGCTTGATACGGGGGATTTAGTTGTAGACATCTATGAAACAGTATTACTCAAAGACATTTAAATATACTATAGAAGAACAGCTTAAAAATTATGTGTGTTGTTAAATGAAAACTTACAAAAGTAAGAAACATGTATGATGGCCTAATAGGAACACGGCTTGGCGTTGGCATACCATTATCTGCCTAGCCTTTGCCCAAAATTGGGGTCGGCTTCCAGTCTTACAGGATACAGCTGAATACCAGTAATTTACATGGAGCTGCCTATCTGACCTCCACAACCCAGTTAGTACTGGGTAATACGGTAGGTACCCTTTAGTAAGACTGGTTTTTAGACTTTCGGCCGCAGTCACGGACTACCTGTCACGACTGTGAGTTCTTCTTTGCATTCCGGCTCATTCAAGGCTGGGCATTCCGTGCGGGTTAATGTCTGTGGCGAAGCTTGCACAGGTAGCTTCAATTACCTTCAATCTTGGTCTTCAAAAATTTCCAAATGTTAGTCTATTCACCTTAATTCCCATAATCTCCCTCATTTTCATTCTCAATTGTCAAGCTCGTAATCTTATTCTCGCCTGCTCTTATGAGGAAACAACCTATTAGATAATTGGTCTATCCTTCTGTCTGTAAGTACCTTAGTCCTAATGCGCGTACGACGGTAGTTAGTAATGATGTAGATATCAATTATGTAAGTAATTATTATAACAGGTGTCGATATGTGTAATTGTTGATCATTTATCAAAGTTATGTGGAAATGTCACATAGTATGGAGAGCAGGACCGCCTTGGGTCATCAGCCTCGCTACCACCTTCATTATCGTGTTTGCTTGGCTTCCTAGCCCTTTCCCAGCTATGTTCCAGTCGGCTGCCAGTCCAACACGATGAAATCCTCCAAATCCCTGACACTGGGTTATATGTAAGACTGGATGACAGACTTTTGGGCTTCTAGCTCTTATTACACATGACCAATGTCAAAGATCTGCAAATGACAGCTGGCGCCAACGGCATCCACCTAGCATGGCTACTACCTTGCTAGTAGCTGGCTGGCTTATTCATTGTAAGATTTTTTACCACAGTATGAGCAAGGCATTCTGATATATGTCATTGGATATATGTATGAAATAACTTGTTGGTGCTGATACGAAAGTAAAAGTCTCATAATATTATGTTAAGCGTCGAGATTCTAGCTAATACCTACAACCTATTTAACGATATAGCTATTAACCATACACATGGCACGAATCTCGACCACATGGCGCGATCCAGCCACAATGTGTGCCACAAATAAACAGAGCTCGTCTATCATAAATAGTTTATTTATATACATTTATGTAACACGATGTTATTGCATCCTCGCTTGCGAAACGTGTAGGAAAATCTCAAGGTTTTGTAGTAAGTAGTTGGAAAGGATCTACAGGTATTTAGTTACTGATAAAATCTAAGTAGTCGTATGCAGGTACATACTTTGCTTAGGAGGAGGTAAATGTAAATGAAACGTACTACATACCATTTACATTTTGCACGCTTCTTCTTCTGCGAATCATGATAGCCGTACCAAGCAAGATTGTAACAATATGTGTGGTTATGTTCCAAGAATTTTAACTATTACTTATGTTATTGTAAAACTAATTGTTTTGGCATTGCGTATCTACTAATATACTGATTGTTTGTTATGTAGTAGTGTTTCAAATTATCTATAACTATATTTACAATCATAGGTACACACCGTACACATGAAAACTAGAAAGGGCACAAATCTCGACTCTTGCGACACGTGCGAAAACTACCATACTTCCAAGAACCATCTGCACTATAATTTCCCTGGTAATATAACTACATGTGTATTCTCTATTGTCCACAGGTGTCAATATGGGTCCTGACGGTGTACCTCGTTCTGCACGTGCCACTGATAGAGATGAGGGTAGACGAATCCGAGCAGCAGGCGCTTGCGCAGAGAGAGGTACTGTACGCTTTATTTATTTAGCTCGAATATGATACAATAATAATTGAGAGATAGGCCTAAGGCAAACATCGATGAAAATGGAAACTGGATGGTCTGTGTGAATGATGATATGGCTAGAAAGAAGGTAACTATTGAGATGACGAGTTCAGACCAGCGCACACCCACCGGGGACGGAAGGGCGTGAAGTTCTTCATCTCCCATAGAAAGTGCTCCTCCGATCCTCTGACCAGACGAGTGTTGGTGAACTGCTGCGCGACAGTAGTCGGGTCTTTGTATACGGTCTTACTAACTGCAATAGCGCGAGTCAGAATTTTGATGTTAGTTATACATTTGTGACATAGATGACGCTGTAATACTTTTTGTACCATGTAGCTATAGTAATTTTTGGTTATGGACTTATGGTAATGGTTTGGTAATGGTTTAGAGGTTTAAAGTAAACTAAAAGTTAGGTTGTATTTTATTCTCAGCACAAAACTTAATAAAGCACTGTAATTGATTAGCTAGTCGACAAGGTGGCTAGCAGGACACAGTGAAGTGTTACCACTAATGGAGGCTATTTTTAGTGTCACCACTCACATCCCTCTTGAAGGCTATTTAAGTACCGCTACTTAAGGCGGCTGTTGTTTAAACCTTCACACGAAGCCTTTAGTTCCGTCACACAAAGAGGCTATTTTTAGTGTTGTTATTCATGGAATAAGTATCCCACTTGAGAAGCCTAATATAGGTAAGTAAATATTATTGCATAGCTTCACCACTCGAGTTGCTCGTGGCTCATAACAGCTACCTTTGAAATTCAAGGTTAAGCCGCATTTGCAAAGGTTGGTCTGTGGATGGGTGACCACCCATTACTTACCGAGTTTCCTCCACGTTAAGCCGTGGGTCTCGGCTGTCAATTGTAGATCTTTGGCATTCGTTAGAGGTAGTCAGTGGCCCGAAAGTCTGACTAGCAGTCTTACCAAGGGGTATTGTTTTACCTAGCAGTCATGGCGAAGGTTCCATATAACTCGATCCCTACAGGCTTCCCTTTGAAAAAGGGCACAGTCAGTATTCTTTAGACAAATAATATAATCACATTAAAGATACGTACTCCGGCTTACCTCTTACAAAAATTGACTCTTCGCTACTGTTACCTAGTACATAAGTTGGTTGTGGAGGTCAAACAGGGAGGTCGCTCTCAGCTCTCAGCTGCACATCATTATATGCAGCTGCATCCGGTGAGACTGGAGACCGACCCCAACATAGTTTTGGGAATAGGCTGAGCAGATGATGATCGATGAATATCTATCGCCTCCCATTGGGCCATTTAAGTACCGCCAATCATAGAGTTTTTTTTTAAGAACCTCCACTCAAATATTTGTAGTTCACTCTATTTTTAGTTTGTTTGGTCATTCTTGGAGGCTATTCTTAGTTTCGTCACTCAAGGTGGCTAGTATATGGTCTCCAGTACCTTCAATAACATAAGTGAGCTGTTAGTGTTATTTGGGAAACCTGGTCTTTCTGAATTAGCTAGGGACTCGTTGGTTTAGTGGCGTTGCTGGTTGGACTGCTGAACATGAGATCCTGGGTTCGATTCCTAAGTTGGGAAAAGTTTTACTCGGTTTTTCCATCAGGAATTTCTCACTAGCAACCACGGAGTCTGGATTTGTGAAAGGCTGATGGCAATAGACTCGCCCCCTATTACATGGGACTTTAACATAACTGGCGAAAGGTGGATGTACTATTAGGTACAACTCTGCCAATTCCTTCGGGGATTACAGTCGTGATGTTATTAAGATAAAACTGAAAATGCATTGTTACAAAAGTAAATGCGAGTTGATTGCTTGCCTGCTTAATTATGCGAAGCTTTATAGCCAAGCAAAGTGTTAATTAAAATTAGCATACGTAAATAGCTCTTTCTCCACTTATTAGCATAACTAGTTCATTTACATAAGTCAATATTATGATTTTTTGTCATTGTGCCAGTTCAATACTTTATGTTTATTTAATATCATTTATAAATAAATATTTCAAAGATATTCTACGTCAAGAAAGTTACGTGTTCGAAAACAGAAATACTTTTTTTTAATGATGCCATTCGCCTGTACTGATTGTGCAACAAGTTATGAAAACTATTGAAAGTCATACAAATAGTTGAAGTTTTAGCGCAAACTGAACATTGGTGCGTTTCAAAGTTTACCCTCCTAAAATACACAAATAATTGGTTTACATGTTTGGAAACAATGGGACTACTCTTATTATCATTTTTAATAACCCACAACTTTATTATTTCCAGCAACCGCCAGCGTCAACCGAAAAGCCGGAGCCTATCAATCAGCACCTGAATATGGGCAAGTGCTTCCACATGCCGCGCTCCAGGTGCCCAGCTGAGCCCAACTGCACGAAGGTCGGCAACATGGCCGTGTTCTGCTGCGACCTGGACAGCGTTAGGCTGAAGGAGGCGCTGGTTTCTGCGAGTGAGTACACCTATGATAGATAGATTAGAATTTGCCCGCAGCGTTAAATTTATGCCAAGGGAGCGTTCTACTTGAATAAAAAAGTATCCTATGTTCAAACCCTGGTCATTACCAACCTATGTGTTAAATTTTATCCAAATCAGTTGACCTGACTGTCGGTTCGTCTGGCTGTGTGACGACGCAGCCAGACTAACCGTCAGTCAGTCAGATAGAGTTACATTCGCATTTTTAATGTTAGTGTAGGTAATTAGTCAGGTCAGATAACATTCGGATGATCGCGGGTAAGACCTGAGGGGCTGAGATGGCCGCTCATAATAGGATACAGTGATGATGTCACACCATCACTGTATCCGAAAGCTACTACTGTATAGTGTTAATAAAGTTATGGAAATTGATTGTAACCTCACTTATAGGATGTAAATAGACCCTTAACGAAGCCAAAAGACACTTATTCTCCCCGTCTTTGCGATAATTTTTTTGTTTTAGACCATACCTGGGAACCTTTTAGTTACGGAGATATTGGGGGTCAAAGTTCCAACTTTTTCACAAGTCTTTTTTAAGTAAATGTTTTTAATGTAAGATTTTAACTTTAAACACCTCCACGACCCCCGTACTATTCAATCCATCCATCAGCACAATGCTTTGAGTGCGTTCCACAGAGTCCTACCGTAAAACGTGACTTTTCACCCCAAAAAGAAGTCGTTTCCCAGCAATAATTTTTGTGTAAAGTTACTTAGTTTAATGTACAGAATGCTTGGTTGACGGCTTCGTGAAGGGTGTGTTTACACCCTGTATTTTACAGGAAGGTTACAGAAAACAATACACTATTATAGGATGTCATATTTATAGTTTCTGATGATGTTTACTCCGTGACGGTATTATTTACTAACTTAATGTATTAATAGCTACTGCAAAACAAATAGGTACGCATTAATTACTGTTTTAATTAACAACGCTACTAATTCAATAAGCCATTAGAAGCTGAGTGGCTACTAGTCACACAAACAGTAATAATATGCAGTTTATTTTCCATTATCCTAGTAAATAAAATGAGCCGCGCTTGCCTGTATTAATAGCTATTAAGATACAACATAGAAGTGTGTGTATTTGACTGTCTCGTGGTTCTAGTGGTCACAAGCGCGACTGCTGAGCATGAGGCCTCGGGTTCGATTCCAGGTCGCGATTATTTAAGTCGGAAGTTAATAGGCTACTTTTGGGTTAGCTCGCTCCATCGTCGACCTTATCTCTGTCCTCAGAAATAGATTGAGGTCAAGAGTAGGCCCATTTAATAAAGAAAAAAAAAGACTATCGGGAAAAGTGTTATGGGGGCAATTATGAAATTAAGATTCCTAATATACCTACGTTTTAATGTGCTTTTATGAATATGGCTGGTAATTATGGTACCATATGAAAAACGTGACAAGGGGACAAACCAGTCGTGTCGCTGCCGTTGTCATTGCGATTGGGGTATTTGTTTGGTTCCTTGCGGACATCTTCGGAAGAGCAGCTTTAAACGAACACTTTGGATATCAGAATTACATCAGTGGATATTATGGATATATAATTATATAATAAATGACTGCCACTAACTATGTTAGCAATTAAACCGTGGGGTACCTTACCTACGTCATGATTGAATGTGACCGATGCGTGGCAGCTGTACCTAATAAGTAGAGGTTATCGATCGTGATTAGGTATTCTGCTATGTACCTACTTAATAAATCCGTTCTTAGTTCCTGTATTCAAGATAAGAGGATCTATGTACAAAAGTTGTTATACACCGTGACTTTTTAGTCGTCTTACAACGGCAGCTCACTTCATGAGTACTAAACATTTATATAATACAACATAGGTATTAATGAGATTATAATAATTAAAAAATATAAATATTATTCAGTATTATGACGTGGTTAAAACACCCCGTTGCGTGCGATGATCTACTGGACTCGAGCGCTGGGTAAATATGTTCTCCAGTTTGACACGTAAACATCATTAACATCATGTTTCATAATTTTATTCTAATGTATTATTTATTTTTCTTTGTACCCATTATGGTAGGTAAAAAATAAAAAATCGTGCCTAGAGATATTTGATGTCGGGTACATTGAGTGGACCACCTTTGTAAGACGACTAAAAAGTCACGGTGTATATAATGTTGCTTTGAGGTAAAACTTGACAACATATTAAATTGTATAGACTTCAAAATATGGCTCTTACTTTAGGTATAGGTACTTATACAGTTAAATAAATAATTATAAACCCGTGGTCAATCAATACTAAAATTATAAATGTGAAAGTACCTAACTCTGTCTGGTCATGCAAACCTGTCAGGTACACCCTAGCGTGTATGGCTACCTTAACACGTCCAAGCGAAGCTGCGGGAAAAAGCTAGCCAGTACATAATATAAACGATAAACCTCGCCTCTTTATTGAAAACAAACTTATATCTGGGAACTAAAGGTTATCAGTTATCATAGAGGCAGCCACTACAGATAATGGTATTGCTCTGTGTCAAGTTACATAAGTAGGTATACATAATAGCTATATAAAAACGGATTTACATAACATAACATCGCGCCTTGTAATCCCCGAAAGGTTAGGCAGAGATGTACCTAACAAATACACCCACATTTCGCCAGTTATGTTTTAAGTCCCATGTAATAGGGGGCGACCCTATTGCTATCAACCGGGTACAAATACAGACTCTGTGGCTGCTACTGAGAAATTCCTGATGTTAAGACGCCGCAGGAATCGAACCCTGAATCTCATTATTAGCTGTCGCGCTTGCGACCCCATTAGACCAGCGAGACAGTCAGGCGAGGCGTATACATGTAACTCGGTCAAATTATGAATAGCCCTAGAATAATTAATGGTCCATTCCTTAAATCCTAGTAATACCTAGTTAGGCCCTGAACTTATTGATCAATCAAGCAACACGCAACTGAATAGATTTAGTCGCGAGTTTGATCCAGCAGGTGGTTCACTCTACAACACCAAATAAGAACTACGATTCATACCTGACGACCCGGAGAAATGCACATGATATCCTTAAATAGCGATTAAAGTGAGCACTAAGGAAACGTATAAGAAAATTCATCCCTTAAAGTGATCAAACAGGGAGTGAAAGTTAGTAAATTTTGGTGTTATAGATAAGTGATACCTACTTGGATCAATAAACAGTAGACAAAGTTAGCATCTAAGCTCTTCAAAATTTGCCGATGGAAAATCCCACCACCACCATTGCTAGCAGCAAATAAAAAAACGCCTTGCTCAACATAATTATTCTCTCAATACAGTTCTGTTCACCTTCAACCTCATGTCTTTAACTCTTAATCCCAACCACTTTCTATTCCAGTAACGCAGAACACGACGTACCTGCACGTCCTGAACTCATCCATCGACGAGCTGGACTTGTCCCAGGCCATGTTCCGACGGCTCGCCTCCATGGCCTTCACTGACGGGAATATTGACAAGATCGTCGGTAAGAACAGCTTTATTTTTGAGGTCACGTGATGAGTTTGATGACTTGTTCTTTCATGCAACCCGTTTTATCAACTAAAATGTATTAAAGTTATTTGAGCTGTCAACCAGCGTCTTTTTGAACGTCAATTATTTATAAGACAGTACATAAAGAAACGATGCGTGGACTGTATGATAGATGATATGGCCATAGTGGAGTGAGTCATGAGATAAAGAAGTTTGGAAGAAGAAGACATGCTTCGCCACATGTCCTTACCCTAATACCTTATCAAAATTCATTCGGGGTGATCCCCAACACCAAATAAGTTGGGTTGGGTCATGAGAACAATGACAGTCTAAAACTCAGACTCCAAAACGATTGTCCCGCAACACTTCCTGGTGTTGAAACTGGGAAGAAGGAGTAGTGGAATAAATTCCCCAATTTATTAAACTGCTCATGTGGTGGACTACGACCGACGCCGTCCAACAGAGAACAGGCCTGTGCCCCATAAGTGGGAACAATATAGAATGATTCTTCTTATATCACTTGTGCCTTCCTAACATCCGAAATATCTACCAAATTGCAAAGGGCCCGCGTATTGGATTACGCCCGCTCCCTCTCATAGAGAGAAGGCCTGTGTACCAGCAGTGGGAACATTATAATTTAGTTCTGGAATGCTTTATGCTATGACATCTGTGATTGAGTAGTTGGTGATGGTTTTAACAAGAATTGACACAAAATAATACCTTTACCTTTTTTGATCAGTAACAAGTTCACTAGCATCTATTTCTGGATTCATTTCTAGCATGTAACTCGCAGGACACTGAATATCTCATTTATCTTTACCTGTGTATGCACGAACATACCCTGATAACGCTTTTAACCATATATCCTCTCTTTATTTCTCTAAGGAATGCAAATTAACACAACAGAAGACAGAAGTAAGTATTCCACTAAGTTTTTGAAAGAATTCTTGTGACTTGGCTTGTTCTAACACGCTTGTTTGTTGCGCAGTTATAAACCTTAAGAACATGGTGGATATAATAATGCGGGCATACATTATAATGCAAGTGTTCATCTGTTCTTATAACGTTTGCTGTATGCTCCTCTGGTATGGGGCTTGCCGTATTCATAATAAAATTAAAAATAAAAAAAAACGGATTTGTGAAACAAAAATTCTACTCTCATCTCAATTTTATTGAAAACTTAATATCTTCCTTTAAAATCATGATTATCTTCAAAAGGGGAAAGGCATTTGGGGAATAATTTGCTTGCGTCGTCTATGACAGGACGTAGGCCTCAACAATCACACGCCATAAATTTCGATCTTCTCTCGATCCGGCTATTTTCATCCAGCTGCTATTCTAGCTATCCTGCGAACATATTTGGTGACAGAGTGACACATAAAATAGTGACCGATCATTATGGAAAGCTGAGACTGCTGTAATGAGATACCAAAAATGTAACCGCGAAAAATAACCTTGTTAGATGGGACTTAAACATAACTGGCATTTGAGTGCACCATTAGGTACACCTCTGTCTTTGAGGATTACAGGCATGATGTGTCATGTCCTATAGTCTATATTGTTTGTCATGATGGGCACAACCATTTGTTTAAATATCGATCACTTATAGCTTGTCACCCGGTACAGAAAAATACCAGAGAGTAACTAAACCTTCTCCACTTACAGGTCAGTTCCCAAAATACTCTTCAGTGGCCTGTCTCAACATTTCCAACAACAACTTGACGACTGCTAAGCTGCAGCCTTCGAAACAACGTCCCTTCGCCTACCTGTTCAACCTGAGTGTGCTGGACGCCTCAGCTAACAATCTGACCGAGTTCCCGTTGAGCT
Source organism: Noctua comes (assembly GCA_963082995.1). Taxonomy (NCBI): domain Eukaryota; kingdom Metazoa; phylum Arthropoda; class Insecta; order Lepidoptera; family Noctuidae; genus Noctua; species Noctua comes. Next base: position 17,078,767 of record OY720278.1, on the reverse strand, counting down.
TGGTGCAGAGCAACCGGAAGATCTCTGTGGATTTGTCAGGTAAGGACTTGAAATCATCAGTAGATAAAAGAAAAAACAGTGCAAGGGATAAATCTCATGTAATCGGCCAGAGATAGTCTAATGTCCATGCAGTAATGACCGCCCTCAACTACATGCGGAAAATGTAAATGTATACGTGACAGTGGCGAAGGTTTCATACAACTCGATTCCTACCGGATTCCCTTTGAAAAGTGACACAGTCAGTATTCTATAGGTAAATAATACAATCACATTAAAGATTATGTACTCCGGCTTACCTCTTACAAAAATTGACCCTTAGCTACTGATATTGTGATCAGCTCAAGTCGATTTCTCGTGGATAAGCGTCGCCACTCTCTAAGAGTATGGATAAAAATACTGATGTTTGAGTTCTGTTAGCCGGGAACCACACGTCCATCGTTCAGTGTACGTTTTGTTACATCGGTCTCACGTAATATATAGTCTCAACATGAATGATGTAACTAAGGTAACAACAAGGTACACTATTCTGTTTAAAGTATCCATGGAGATTCTTGCCAGTTCTTTTCTATACAGATTTACGTTTTGTAATGGGTAAGTTCTACAGTACTTTCACAAGTTATTATGCCTTGTGACAGGGACTGTAACTGGTCTATTTTAAGTAAATAATTCTCGTCAAAGTCATTTATTTGATTAAAATGACTAAACCGAATTTCCATGTAATACCAACCTAACATCTCCAGGCAACAGATACCTCCCGTGCAAGAACTTCCAGAGGGCGATGGAGACGAACAACTCCTCGCTAGTGACGTTCCTCAACTACCAGGACACGTACTGCGCGCTCGACATCAGCTTCAACTGGTTCAGGGATGTCAGGATAGTTCAGATTGATCATCTGAGAATTCAGAAAGAGGTAGTACGTATTTCTACTTAACCTTTCCTATATACTAACTTTTCTTGTGTTTTCTTCTCACCTTATGTCTTCTCAAGTAAGTCTATAAGTAGATATCTCATAATAGTTGTGCTTGTCTAGTTTATGTTTATTAGAATTCGGAATGGATAACATTCAAATAAATACAACATAATAGAAAGCTTTTACTTTTGCTTTTTTTTGAGGTGCACCATATAAATTAACATAAATGGGTGGTGTGATGATTCAATGGGGTTATTTTTTGTGGGATTTATTTGAACAAATAAACAATTTTTCTCTATTTCTTCCTGTCATCTCTTTCTCTATGTGGGAGCTTAATAATCGTTAGCTTATTTCAAAAATTCATTCATTCTACACGTGCATCCATCATTAAATTCATTATTTTTCTTAGATTGATGTGTTGATGATTGTGACAAAATGCTTTGTTGAAGACTTTGTGAAGGGGTGGGTATTTGTGAGAGAGCAGTGGTGGTCCAATGGTAATGGTCTCACGAGTTATAGGTCGTGCGTGGCTTCAAAGCTAGCCAGGCACTTTACTTTGTGTAATTTATCTCACCAACACTGCTCTCTGAAGGAAAACATCATGAGGAAACCGACAAGTCCTAAAATAAAAAAAAAATTAAGACATTTATGACATCGACCACCCCGCACCAGGCCTGCTAAGTCATCCCACTCTTATAGAGAGGAGACTTGTGTCCCAACAGTGGGAACCTTACACGCTGCATATGCTACTCTTCTTATTCTGCTTTTGCTAATCTTTGTGCATTTTCGTCAAGCTCGCTTTCAAATCACGTTATTAGCTTGACAGGCCCCATCTAACTAACAATATTCCTCTCCAGCTCAACGCCAGCTGCCGCAACATCAAGCCAGCGAACATCAACTGCACCTGTATCCCCGAACGCCTGGAGTTCCTCGGCAACGAGATCACGAACCTGGTGGCCGTGGACTGTTCGCAGCGGAACCTGACCTCGCTCCCCACTGATCTGCCGCCTAACACTGTCAAGTTGAATGTGTCGTCTAATAATGTGAGTAGATCTTCACACCAGCAACCCAAACTATCAAGGACAAGAAGAATTGGAAATGGTAGCCAAACAGAGATTTTATCATGCCATCGTTCATAATATGAATATGTGGAAGCTACTGATAACGACGGATTTGAGAGAATCAAAATATGTTTCGGATTTTATTGAAATCTTTAGATTACTTGGTTGCTCCATTAAAGTATTTGGTAGGAACCCGTCATAACCTATTTTTTTTTGTCGTGTGGTCTTTCACCCTGGAGCGGGCTGAACAGTCTATCAGACTCGTCGTCGTTGGTTCTGACTAAAACCACACGATGCTGTGGCTATGGCTGAGCTAACCACTACCTCAAAAGTATTCAAGTAAACTTTCTAATCTATGATACTTGATAGCCGGCTCTGAACAGCACTCTCCACACTTTCATAGAATAATAACTCGTCCTTTCTACTGCCTTTCAGATAACTTCCCTCCAGGTTGTAGGCGACGACCCCACGTACGAGCACCTGCGCCAGCTGATCGTGGACCACAACGACATCCCCAACATCCTGGAGCTGGAGGGCACCAAGTTCATCGACAACTTCATGCTCTTCTCCATCGCTTACAATAAGTTGAAGACTGTGAGTAGTTGTTAAATTAAGGATTACTGTCAATCGCCTATCGGACCGATAGTAAGTTTACGAGATCGTATCGATCTCGGAAGTCTTCCTGATTTATAAACATGTCATCATCTGAAGGGTTAGGCAGAGGTGTATCTATTTCGTCAGTAAGGTTTGTTGTGTGTAGGTTTATGACATTAACAAACGTGTTAATTATGTTTTTATTTACTCCAGATCCACACATACGTGCTATCAAACCGTTTCGACACGACAGGCCCCGCCTTCTCCATCGCTGGCAACTTCATACACTGTGACTGCAATACAGAGAAAACGCTCAAGGTATGGCCGACCCTACTAGGTCTTTTAACCCGAAGTTTCTGGTTGAGAAACCTCAGGAACGCCTTCAGGCAGACTAGATAGTGAGATCTCTGGTTAACTGCGCTTCAAGACCAAACCAAACATAGACTCTAAAGGCGCATCCACACCAAAGTTACTTTTTGTTGAGCAGTGTGTGTAAGTAGGCAAGAACCAAAAAGTTATCATGTTGCAAGATGGTGCTCTACAAAGAGGAACTTCGGTGTACATGCACCTTTATGAGTGAACCGAAAGAGGTGCTAACCATTATGGTCATGATTAACAGAAGGATTAATTATTATCCAGACAACTGATGTGATATTTATTGTAGCAGCAGGGAACATCGTTTTTCCCATCCGATCGTACCCAACTCAGTACTCGACCCTCGATGTTATACCTAATCTTTACTTAAGTTTACAAAAATCAACTTCGAAAATCGGGAACTCATAAAAAACAGTAAACATGGTAAATATCCCGTTTCGAGTATAAATAATATAAATCAATTTTTCTTTTCCAGCCATGGCTTCTAGAAAACTTCAAAAGCATCCCCGACTACAAGATGCTGGAGTGCGACGACAACGTCCCCGTGGTCGACCTGGTCGAGTCGCAAGTCTGCCACACTCCCCGCGACTGGACGGACTACATATACTACATCATAGGCCTGGAAGTGCTCATCCTGGTGCTGCTGATCAGTAAGGTGTCCTACGACTACTGGGTCTTCAAGACTGCTGGCTACTTGCCCTGGCCAGCGAATAAGATGCCAAGATTGCCGTGCGATTGGCTGTGTGAATAGATTTAGGTTGCTGGCAACCAGGTGCTTCGGGATGTTGGTTGGTGGGTAACCAATGGTGGCGATATTGATTGGTGACTTTAGTAAAGTGGTGAATATCTGCAAGACTTTTTGGTGCTGGTTGCCAGCAACCATTTGCTTCTGTGTTGGATGTCTTGTTGGTTATTGCGTTTATGCTTTGTATATTGTGTTGTAATATTTCGTTGTTTGACAAGTGTGTTTGTGCTAAGTAATGGGTTGCTAATTCTGCTAGCAAGTTGTTTTACTCTATTTCTATATTTTCAAGGAAAACTTCTAGTTTCAAGATTGTTCCCCGTCACTTTCAAAAACTGTAAATATGATTAATTTGGTTATCTTTTTAGGTTTAAGAAAACTGCTTGTATAAATCGAATTTTCGCCCTAGATCTCTGTAAATCAGCTATATGTATAATTTTATACATAAGTTCTATTTTTGTAAATTTTGTTTTTTTATTACTTTATACTAAACTTGCCATTTTGTCAAGAATCTCTTGTTTGATCGTCTCGATTCTAGGCTTAACTTTTTGATTATAATCAGAATAATGGTTTAGAATCCATAGTGGATACTTAGGCAGTGCAATTAGGTATTGAGTTTGTGTTCCACGTCATCATCTGCCTTTTCCCAACTATTTTGGGGTCGCCTCCCCGTCTAACCGGATGCAGCTGAGTACCAGTATTAAACATGGAGCGACTGCCTATCTGACCTCCACAGCCCAGTTAGTACTGGATGTTCTTCATAAAAGTAACACATCAATTGAAGCCAAACTAATTGATTCTCAAAGAAGACTGACTATAGTTTGAATTGTAAACTTGCCAAATATTGTTTGCTTAGATAGATAACCAAGCCATTGTTTTGATTAACTCTTGATAAACCTGTAAATAGTTCTGCTATAGAACCTTTCATTTAGTTTAAATACAAAAATTCTAACACACGAATATTTTTTAGGTTATAAGCGTCCAGGTTATTGAAATCTATAAGATTGTAGCACATTAAATAGTAAATTATTGTTTGACAGCAATCATCGTCTTCTAAAATTGGTTGGTAACCAATATCTTCCGAGTTGATTGTCAGCGATCAATGCCTCTGTTGCTTATAATATCAGTCACTGAATTATTATTTGATTATGGAATTATTGTGTAGTGCATATTTATGTAATGTGCTTCATTTTGCTACGGACTCAATCGGCCAGTTGAAGAGGCTTAAATCGACGTTGGAAATTCGAAACGTAGTAAGCAACGTTGAGCGTGCCTTGGACTTTCAACTCTCCGTGATGAGCCGAACGCTGTTTATTCAACAGCAAGCTCAATGTCTCTTAAGATGTCTCAAATTTCCGCCGTCAAAATGTTAATGTGTAAGGACCAATTATTGCTAAAATATAGCTGTCTATACAATTTGACGAGGCTGTTTGAAATCATTGTGTATTATTTTGAAAATCAGTGCCATATTCTATTTATAGATTGGCTGAAAATTATGTTTCTAATGTTGACTTAATTTGTAGCATTTGTTTGTTCAGCCAATTCTACTAGCAGATGGCCCATGGCGATAGCGAATATTCTGTTAGCTGTCAAAAGAGGTCAATATAACCAAGGTTCGCGAGCAAATGTTACAAACTAGGTTACTCTTATAAATAAATTAATGTTTTAATTTTAAAATAAAGATATTTTTGTATAATATTACTACAACGTGAAGACTGTATATTTTGTATGAAAATTTTATAATAGATGTTACATTATTGTATGGAATGCCGTTTTATTTATTTCTTATGGTTTAGAATAATTATGCTTTAGGAAATTGAACTTTAATAACACTAAAGTAAAGTTCAATTTGCAATGTAACTAAAATTGTAGAATGAAGAATATTTTAAATGAAACCAATATTTACTTTTACAATAGACCTATATTATTATCTTATCATTTAACACCTTTCTTATTCTTCTTCGCTAAATTCTTCTTTTTTCTCTTGCTATTATTTGTTCCTTTCTCTGGGGTACCCTTATTTTGTTTCTGTTTTTCTAAATTCTGTATTTTTCTCTGTTTATTGTTTTTAGCATTCTTTATGGACTCCGTGGTTTTTGTTTTATAGTCTTTTAAAGCTTCATTGGCGGCTTCTAATCTCCTTCTGTAAGTAATAAAAAAACATAAAATGTAAAAACAGGTTGACAATTCAGTAGATGTGCTGAATTTACGAGTGTAGCGCAGTGCGTAAGCAGTTGGTTATTTTTTAGGTTTGATTCTGGTACGATCAAACTCTGGTTTTATATGACGGTAATTGTAGTTAAAATATTTAGATTTTATGACTAGTGCCGATTTCTTGCAGAGATAAGGCAGGCTTGTGGTAAAAAGAGGGATCGTTGATTTCGGCCTTATCTTTATTCTCTCTGAAGCCGTCTTTCAACTGAATTAAAAAGGTGTGTTGCAAAATTGTTTGTATCTTACTTCTTACTACTATTATAAACGTGAATGTTTGTTAGGATGGATAGATGGCTGTTTGTAAGGGCTCACTTACGGAGACGGCGCGTTGCGGTCTGTTTTTAATTCAAACATATGACGATGTATGAGAGCGTTAACGGAGAAACGATAGTACGTGCGCTTGACGTGCTGCGGAGCGCGGCATACTTGTGAGTGGGACCAACATAACAACCATTAACATCACAGAATTAACATCACTTGTGATATTGACAGTGATGTGGAGTCATAGATAAAATAGCTTTGAAAGGAAGTAATTTCTTTCGTCTTACTTGTCAGGCCTCTTCTCCAATATAGTAGAGATGTTGTTTCTGCGCGGCGCCTTCGTCATGAGCTTCTTGCGCTTGTTCGGGTTCTGTTTCAACTGCAGCATGTATTCCGGGACTTGGCAGCCTGATTGCTTCATCACTGAGGCTATGCTGTGGGGTGATAGAACAAGTATGTATAAGAATAGTGAATACTTTTATAAGTCTACAAGTCTAGTGGTGGCAAGCGCGACTGCTGAGCATGAGGTCCGGGGTTCAATATCCGGGTCGAATAAAGTGTTATTGGGTTTTGCCATCAGGAATTTCTCAGTAGCAGCCACGGAGTCTAGATTTGTGCCCAGTTCATGAAAACAAGCTCGCCCCTTTTTAAAAAGAACAGAAAACGAAACTGGCGAACCAGTTATGTTTTATGTGTGGATATATTTAAATTTGGATGTACTATTTGGTACACCTTCGGAGATTATAGGCGTGATGTTAGGAAAGTTTGGGTGTTTTCGGGACTCATTTAGTAGACATTAAAAAAAATATAAAAGCGTTTATTATAAGCTCGAGTCAAAATTGAGCCATAATGTGTTATAGATCCGTAGAACTAATTAAATATTCTTTTACCTTCTAAGGTTGCCGACGTCCTCTTGAGTGAAGAATGTTATCGCTCGACCTTTCTGCCCCGCACGTCCTGCGCGTCCAATCCTGTCAAACATGAAGAAAATATTATTAAATGTTATCACATTGAACAGCGCAAACTACGTTAAATTGGGTGAAGCTGCGAAATGAGTTTTGTCATTCAGGCTCAAATGAAATTTAGCGACCAACAAAAAATTTCGAGTTCATATCGGATTCTTTATTCTTCGAGGAGGCATAACTTACGACAATATTACGCTCGTTGGGTCTTAAAGTGAAAAAATCCACTAACCTATGAATATAAGCGATGGCGGAGGGCGGGAAGTCGTAGTTGATGACGAGGTTGACTCCCCGGAAGTCCATGCCGCGACCCATCAGCTCCGTGCAGATCAGCACCCAGATGCGGCCCACGCGGAAGCTGCGGACCACGTTGTCACGCTGGGGAAGTAGTCGAGTTGGTAATTTGTGGTAAATTTGGTAGTAAAGTTCGTAATAATTATCGTCAAACTCAAAGCATTTACTTCAAATTAATCTTCTTGAATTGTTAAGGAGTCTGTCAGCCAACCACAGAAGGACGAAGCCAGGTTGGAAATATTAGCAATATTGGTATGTGTGGCATGTTAGTAGAGTCGGCAACATCGATATCAAAGTTTAAAAAATAAAAATCTTAAGAATAAATTGCGTATTTTCTTCAAGCGACGTTAACCTTACACTTGAAATAATAATCAAGCAGAAATGACCGAACGCCATATTTATGTAATAGGTTACCTGTTGCTGTGTCCTGTCAGCATGTATGACATCCACATTGATGCCGTCGTATATGAGCTCCTTGAACAGCTGCTTCGCGCGATCCTTACTTTGTACGAATACTGAAAATATAATATTTTAATTAACATTATTCAGAGAAGAGGCCAGCAGTGACCACTGCTGGCCTCTTCTCTGAATAATGTTAATTCAATGTTAATCCTCCCACTGCTGGGGACCCCCAGCAGTGGGAGGATTATATCTTATTATGCTTTTGAATAAGGTTCAGTATCTGAGCGTAAATGTGACGCAACGAGCTTTAGAAGGAGACTGGCATTTATGGTATAAAGAGTGACAGATGTCGCCTACATAAGCCGAAGTTTTTGAAAAAAAAAAAAAAAAATCGATAATGTCGTTACTGTTTCGGGATTCGCAGGTAAAAGGTAATTTCTTTTGTCTATTTTTAGACGCTGCTAGACCACGACCACGCGCGTTAAGGTCAACCACCGGGTTTCCGTTTGGGCTCATATGCCTAACACGATGGTACAACTCCTGTCTCGCCATCTATTATACGTTTCGAGATATAGAGCTCGCAAAGTACAGTCAAATTGTCTTAATCGCATTTCTGAGATGCACCTCCACTTCACTGCAAATAGACGTTCATACGATCTCACGTCAAAACTTGAAGTGACATATTGACGTGGTAACTGAACTTGATGATGATACTACCAATCAAGTGTAATGCTTCGCTTACCTAATACAGGAGGCTTCAGTCCTTGTTGCACCAGTTGTCGAAAAGCAACTAGCTTACCACTCTCATTGCCGCAGAAACACAGCTCTTGATCAACTAGGGTTGTTGCGGCGTTCCTAGGAGAAGAACATGTCTTGAAATACGATGTATTTAAAGGGTACATCTCTGCTTGACTCTTCTGAGATTACAGTCATTGTCATAGCAACAGAAGATTTTGCTGATATTTAATTGTAAACTTTATCTTAAGTGGCATAAAGTGCTAAGTTGCCTATGTGTCGTTTGCACTATAAAACATACATGCGTTTTTCTGTGCGCTAAAGCCAAATACTTAAACTGTGTGAATGTAGTATTCTAATGACATGAATTTCGTCAAGTTTACTAATATTACATAACATTACGCATTGTAATCCCTGAAGGGTTAGGCAGAGGTGTACCTAACAAGTAACAAGTCTCATGTAATAGGGAGGCGAGCCTATTGCCATCAACCGGGCACACTTTTCCTGATGGAAAAACTCAATAACACTTTGCCCGATCCGGGAATCGAACCCAGGATCTCATGATCAGTAGACGCGCTTGCGACCAGACCCACGAGATCAACGATAACTAATATATCTTTACAAAACTGACCTCTGTCCAACAGTAATATTAATAAGCCCCCGCATATGATGGCGGCACCACTTGGCAACGTTGGGCGTGTGCGTGGCACTGAACATGGCAATACGGCGCTGCTTGTTGCCACACGCGGTCAGGATCTGCTCCATCTGCTGCCTGAAGTCTGAGGACTGGTCGGCTGAGCCCTCGAAGAGTTTGTCTGCCTCATCGATTATAAGCCAGCGTACTCTGGAATGATGAACAGTGGTAATGAGTGGTCAGAAGCAAAAAAGTCAGAAACCAGTCTTACCAAGGGGTAACGCGTTAACCAACGACTGGATTGAGGAGGTCAGATAGACAGTCCTCCATTTGAAAGACTAGTCATCATCATCATCATCATCATTTCAGCCGAAAGACGTCCACTGCTGGACATAGGCCTCCCCCAAATACTAGTATTCAAATGCATTCGATAAAACTCAACGTAAGTAGTTTGGATAAAAGCTAGACCCATTATTCCAGAGAAATATTGGTCTATGTTAATTTCTATTTGAAAAAAGATATTATATAAAATACTGTAACTATACTAATTCAAAAAAGCTGAAGAATTAGTTTGATCTCTGGAACTACAAATCGGATTTGAAAAAATCTTTTTGCATTTGTTAGCCCAATTCTTGAGGAAAGTAGTAGGTTATTTAACATAAAGCTATGGCCCAAGGAGCCAAGCAAAAATAATACCGATGGGTGAAACCGCGGGGCACAGCTAGAGTTTAAAGTAGTATGAGTGACTGAGATGAGGTGACAAAGCCAAACTTTATCTCAAACTCAGTGTGATATTTTGCTGGTTATGTATTAGTGTACTTACTTGTCTAAAGAAATGTTCACATTGTCTTGATTCAGCAAGTAGCAGAGGCGGTTTGGCGTGCTCACGATAATGTCTGAAATTTACAGTTACTGTTATAACATTATTTACATTTTTTTTGTGATCAACCTGAAGAATTGGAATTCTAGGTTTCATAAAAGTAAAAAAATACATTATTGGTTTCTTTCATTTAAAAATACGAAACACATCGAGGCAGAAAATGTTGTGGATCTATTTGTCCATAAACTTTCGAGTTTCACATGAAAAGATCTGACTCACTACCTTTGGTATGAAAGCGCGTAGTTATAAAATACTCACCGCTCTTCCTAATAGTAGCCTCCCGTTCCTTCACCTTCGATTCCTTGATACTCCTGACGACACTACACCTCAGCTGACTGGAGGCACTCAGACGCAGGGCTTCGCGATATATCTGGTGCGCCAGCTCGCGCGTGGGGCACAGCACTAGGGCTCGCGGCCCGCCGGATGGAGCCCCTAGGGCGTGGAGAATCGGGAGTAAGAAGGCTGCGGTTTTGCCTGATCCTGTTGGCGCGCAGGCTAGGATTTGACGGTCCTAGAAAATATGAAGGAATTTTATTGTTTTGTTTTAATAATCTGCATCCATCAAGTGGGCGATTCTACCCGTCGTACTGAACAATTTTCCTTATTAAAAAATACTTTTCAGTGATGCATTGAACATTGTAAGTCGTACTGTCTGAATTTGATTTGATTTTACACGCATCGATTTTGCAGCAGGAGTCCCCAGTTAATGGCAATGGGGTTATCCCTATTACATGGGGCTTGAAACGTTCTGCGTGTGTACTATATTTACATCACCCATTATTACCCTCTAACGATTACAGGTGTTATGTTAAAGACAACACAGAGAGTCATAAAGAGAATATAACTAGAGCAAGGTAACAATGTTTAACTGGTAACAAATAGCAACACTTAAGAAAAACTTTTCCATAATTCAAAGTCAAAGTCAACTCTTTACTTACTTCCAACATACAAGATATAGCCTGCCGCTGTACAGGAGTAGGCTCACTGTACCCACACTGGGTCACCGTGTCCACCAGTGCTTGAGGTATGTTGTACCGTGCAGTCAGCTCGGAGAAGTCTTGTAGTGCAGCCGGTACGTGACGACCCACTGTCTTGATACCATGCTCATTACGGAACCGGTTTTGCTGGAAAATGCAGGAAGTATTAGCGTAAAATATTCTTATTAACCTGTCAAGGGAGAGCAATTGCCTACAATCTTCCCTCTCCTTGTATGAGCTCTAGTTTTAACGATTTATTGTCTCAAGTAAATTCTTATGTAGTAATGTTGATTTATAAATCATTTGTTGGGATTAAAGTTGTATTTTTCATTAGGTAATGATTTATATTGATAGTGAGTGATAGTGTCGGTTATTGTATTGTATTGTATAACGGGCTGGTGTCCGCAACTCCACGTCAAAGCGCGTATTTTGCGTGCGAGTGGGAAATTTATTCGATCCACCCTAACTCCCCGAGAAAGGCCAGCAGCGCCTTGATGTTGCCGACAATCTCGCGGACAGTACCTGGGGTACCGAAGTACTTTGCCCTGTATGTTGCAACCACTGGGCAGTAGTGTCGGTTATTAGCCAAAATCATTTCTCATGTATTTTTGTTGATGAATTTTAGAGTTAAAATCAATGTAATTGCAACTAAAGATTGCGTTTTCGCCTAGAAAATGGGGAATAAATTTTCTTCATTGTCAGATCCCACTTTATGGCTAGCAAGGTTTCAAATACCCAGATATGATGGTCAAAGAATTCAACTAATAAACCAATGGTAGTGTAAGGCAAACATGGTCAGATCATAACACAAGATAGAGATGTTTGGAAGAAGAAAGGAAAGCTCAACAGTAAGACTTAACATCATTATCTGCCTAGCCTTTTCACAGTTTTGTTAGGGTCGTATTCCAGTCTAACCTTGGTAAGACTAGTTGACAGTCTTTCGGGCCACTAAAGATCTACCAATGACAGCCTGGACCAATGGCTTAAAATGCTTTCTGAAGCATGGAGGAAACTTGGTATGTAATGGGCGGTCGGCCATCCACAGACCAACCTACGCAAGACTGGCTTAACTGTTGTGTGACTGTTATAATTTAGCAATGAACTTGAAAGACGTTGCTTTTATAATCTACCAAAAAAAGAAACATAGTCGCCAAAATCTTTTCAATACCTCTTCCAACTCAAGTTTCTTCTTCAAATCCTCAGTCTTTTCCTTCTTTTCTCTCTTCTTCTTCTGCCCTACTTTGAGTCCTTCTACCAGCTGTAGGTCACCATCTTCTTTCTCGTCCTGGTCCGTGTCCAGACCTTCGGAATCTGAACCGGAGTCCCCAGATCCATTTTGCAACTCTTCTTCTTCATTGTTACTGATTTGTTCTTGTTTTATTTCGAATTCTTCTTTCTTGATTGCTGGTTTTGTGTTTAGACCCTGAAAATTTAAGTTTATTACTTTTTAAATTAATGACCATGTGTTGAACTTTCTGAAATGGTTTCCTCTTCTTTTTTAAAAGATATCTCATGAGTCAGCTATGGTAAACTATGACAGTAAACTTTCTTGCTTGTGTAAGAATGTTTACTGGCAGTTTCTATGACAGTTTTAAAATAATTGTCAATGATGACAATTAGCTGCAATTAGCAATTAGCTAAGTATTATTTTAATAAATTGATATAAACATTTTAACTTGTAACCTGCATCCTCTGACACAACTGTTTTCTTGATATTTGCTAGCTTTTCTCATACAAATTATGTAAAATAACATGTGTTCCGGCAACTTCAGGTAAAAAACTAATTTCTTGCAGTTATAAACTCGACAAAATATTGATAGTTCTTGCGGCAACAACGGCAACAGATTAGGTTATATTCAATACTTACATTATTTTTAACACCTAAAACGCGATGTTTGAACGTTAAACCTTTTGTTAATTTCTTAAAAATATCGTAAGCGTCCATTTTTACTGCATTAAAATAGGATTTTAATTTAAAATAATATAAAAACACACGTGTGAACTGCAACAACAAGTAACCAGTGTCACTTTGACGAGTTTGACGTCCGTAAAGTCAGTATGTCATTTTAGTTGACAGGCTTGACAGCGGAAATGTCTCATTCGGATACAGACACAGCTAAAAGTTGCCAAGTGTTTCATTTTTTATTTACACTCTGTATATTCTATTTATGGAAATAATGCAACCGGTTTTGGACAAAAACCATGGTGAACAAAATTCTAAAGTCAACAATTCACAGTTTAAAACAACAAAAAAGTTTTTTTCGCAGGTGACATAATTGTATGTGTATCCAAACGTACAATTGGAACGCTGGGATTCCTTATTCAACAATCTTAAAACGTTACCAGCTCAAATGAACCTACTTTTCAATTTTTTTTTATGAAAATCGTTGCACCACACTAGGATTTTTTCCTGTATCGTGGGTGCATTTACAAACATTTAAATTCACATACACAAATAGCCAGACCCGGGACAACTACCTCTAGGCCATACAAATATTTGTTCCGTGCGGGAATTGAACCCGCGATACGAAGCGCAGCAGTCAATCGCTCAGCCACAGTGCCAACCGTGCCGTCAATTACAGGCTCTTTAGCTCTTACTATTTCTCTAAAAGTCAATCGTAATCAAAGACAAATCATGTTGGTAATGTGACTACAATGTGTAAAGTACCGGAGAACAGTGTGAATACCACTCACAGTCAGGTCAGGAAGATTTTAAGTTATAGGTATCGGACTTTTCTGTATTGTGACGATGTGACGGTTATTCGCAAGTACACAGCGCTCTTTTTCCCTCTAATTCATGAGAACTAATGAATAAGAAAAAGAGGGCTGTGTACTAGCGTATGCATAAGGGATGCACCGATTTGCAGTGCAGTTACAAGTTCAAATACATACACAATCATACATAAACTTACGTTTTTTTTCTATGGAGGCAATAACTGAATAAAATCATCTTGCTACGATCCTTACATACTCCTTTCGCCTCGACAACGTTCGTATCTGGATTCTGGTCAATACACGTACGCCGCTTGCTAGTTGTGAGTGCGAACGTTCAAGATTGAGAACTATAACCGTATACTACCGTACCAATAACCACGTGTTACAGTAGTCACGTGATGAATATCTGATAGGGTTATCCCGGAATATAAAAAAGCGTTCTTTTGATCAAAACATAATAAGGTCTAAACAATAAGGAGCTCACTAGATGGCGCCACTGGCGAGTAAGGTCTTGTCATTCATTCTATTTTATACTATAAAGTATCAATAACTTCATAAAAAGTTAAGTTCAATAACAACATAGTGTAAGCTTAAGGTACAGACACCAGCATATCAAGCTACCTGAAACTGTCAAATTTTCCCAATCGACCTTGAACCTAATACTCTAGCGATAAGGTTGAAAATCTATTGAAGGAATTTAACAGATTGTAGTAGCTTGATATGCTGGCGTCTGTACATATTTCCAATAATCATCCCTAAAATGAGCAAGCATGAAACATTTAAAAAGCATTCTTCCTGTGAATATTAGTAAAAATACGTATTGAAAAGCGCGCAACGCGCGAACACTATCACATATGAATTTTCTGAAGACCTTATTCTACACGAACGCCTCTAGCGGCGAATTAATGCGCGATAGCGTCATTGCAATAACATTAAACTCACGTGGAGTAGGGAAGTGAGAAACAGGGTGTAAAGTTCTTCATCCCCCATAGAAAAGGGAGGATCTTCCGACCAGACGGGTGTTTTTTTTTTTTTTTTCCATGTTCCTTCTTTGCCCTTTGTGTTCCAGGGCCACGGTATCTCTTTCGAACAGTCCCGCAGCCACCAGACGGGTGTTAAGGATAGCTTTTATACCGCGATTCAGAATTTTGATGTTATTTCTCAAATTGTGTCATAAAAGACGCTGTAGCACTTTTTGTACAAGCCTGCTGATTGCCCATGCGCACTTGCGGAGTGTTCCGACTTCCTCCGACCCATTTTGTCCTAATATTTCATAGAAGTAGGTACCCAATCACTTATCGTTTCAGGTGGACAGTGGACTTCTTAGGGCCCTAGGTACAGTAGGTAAAACTTATACGTTTACATTGTCATTACAATAATCGTCATCATCATCTTTCAGCCGAAAGACGTACGCACTATTATCCAATCAGTGCTGCAGTGTGCCAACCGCACGCACATGCATTCTTGCTAATTACGATAAAGTAGGCACCTACCAATTAAAGTTGAGTTTGTAATGTCATCAAGTTGTAGTCCCGATTTTGTGTACAAGCTTTGTTGAAAGTTATAATTCAAGATGATTTTGTCTTGATCGTTATCACCAAGCTCGGAACCGCATCAGCGGCCATTGATTCCCTGCATTGTCTGCTCTCAGAAAGGGTTACCTTTTCTGCCTTACATCATCATTTACCATCACTCTCCTGCCCTGAGCATGAGATCCTAGATTCGATTCCCAAGTCGGGAAAAGTGGAATTTTTTCAGAAGCAACCACGGAGTTTGGATGTGTGCCCGGTTGATGCCAATAGATTCACCTGCTATTACATGGGATTTGAACATAACTGACAAAAAGTGGTTGTAGGTACTATTAGGTACACCTATGCCTAACCCTTCGGAGATAAAAGGCATGGTATTATATTTATGTGGTAGATACCTAAATACAGTAGACAAAAAGAAAATATTCGTACATCCGCCTCTCCTATCGCACTTCACTTAACTCGATCCTCGGCACCTCTCATCGAGCTACTACCAGCCACTGCTAAAATCGACGCTCCACTAACCTGGGCTTCTTTTGTACACCCATATGTGACTAAATCATATTGACATAAGTATTAAGGTCTGTATTCCCCGTACACAAAAGGCTGTTTCGTTATTGAGTTTTGAAAGGTTTCAATGTCATACATACATTGATAATACGCAGTCTATTTACTCGCAAACACTACAAAAAGAAGCACTATTCTATGTCTAAGTATTTGTAGTAGTTTCAAAAGAAAACATTGAACATGAGACCTGAAAGTAATTTTCTGAGATCAGCATCATCATCATGTTCCTGTTCACATTCCATTCTACCTGGCGCAGCACGTAATTTTCTGAGATGGAACAGGGAATTTCAAAAGAGGTGATCGTTGCTAAATAATAACAGCCGCTCGGCTCGGTCTTCAGGTTAAGCCGCGCTTGCCTAGGTTGGTCCGTGGATGCATATACAGGGTGTAAACAGACCCTTCACATAGCCGTCAACCAAGCATTCTGTACATCGAACTAATTAACTTTACGCAAAAGTTATTGCTGGGAATCGACTTTTTTTTTTGGGGTGAAAAATCACGTTTTACGGTAGGACTCGATGGAAAGCACTCAAAGCATTGTGCTGATGGATGGATTGAATAGTAAGGGGGTCGTGGAGGTGTCTAAAGTAAAAATCTTACATTAAAAACATACAACTTACGTGAAAAAGTTGGAACTTTGACCCCCAATATCTCCGTAACTAGAAGGTTCCCAGGTATGGTCTGGAACAAAATAATGATCGCAAAGACGGGGAGAACAAGTGCCTGTTGGATATGTTAAGGGTCTATTTACACCCTTTATACATACCGAGTTTCGACTGTGCCTCGGAAAGTACGTTAAGCCGTTGGTTCCGGCCTGTGGTTTGTTGGTCTTTGACAGTCGTTACAGGTAGTCAAAGTCCGACAACTAGTCTTACCAAGGGGTATCGTATTACCCAGTACTACCTGGTTTGTGGAGGTCAAATAGGCAGTCGCTCCATGTAAAATACTGGTATTTAGCTGCATCCGGTTAGACTGGAAGCCGATTCCAACATAGTTGGGAAAGGCTGGCTGATGACAAACAGCCAATTTCAAAATGATGTCTTCAATGTACGTTCTTTTTTCTACAATTTTGAAACTACTATGATATAGCCGTTCAATAGTGTTACACTAAGGGATAATTAATGTTTTTTCGTTGGTTTGTAGTAACCATACAAAGGGTTTAGTTGCATAGTCTAGTCCTCGTTGGTCTAGTGGTCGCAATCGCGACTGCTGAGCATGGGGTTCTGGGTTCGATTCTTGGATCAGGCAAATTGTTATTGGGTTTTCCATCAGGAATTTCTCAGAAGCAGCCACGGAATCTGGAGCTGTGCCTGGTTGATGGCAAAAGGCTCGCCCCGTATTCCATGGGGCTTAAGCATAACTGGCGAAATGTGGGTGTACTATTAGGTAGAGGTACACCCCTGCCTAACCCTTCGGGGATTCAGGCGCGATGTTATGTCTGCAATTACTTAATTAGATAATCCGTGGTAAACATGAACACAAACTCGTGATAAACATATAATCTTTATGAATCATGCAGTTGCGCGGCCCGTACTGAGCTCACACTGCGGGAGACCGCATGGCTTGGAGACGTGTCATATGTAGTCATGATTCTCAGGAGTGAGGGAACGACGAAGAAGAAGATGAAGAAGTAGCGCATTCATTAAAAAATAATTCCTGTCCACGAACTCGGCCGCGTTCAAATTTTTTTTTTTATCGTTTGTGCAATTTTGGAGATAGCCTCCTACATCCATACCTACTAGCTTTACCACTTTATAATATTGTTAAGATGAGTAGCAAACCGTTGCAGTAACGTTGCACATTAACGTCAACGCAGGCGCACGAACATAAGATACAAATTCAGAGACACATACGACAAACATCTTTATGAAAATAATGGCGGCGCTAGTAAAGCGAGACGCCAAATCCAGTACATTTCATGTAAAGTAGTGCTCTATTTCTATACACTCGTTTTAATCAATGTCGTACCTTACCTTGTCCATTAGCTAAAGTCTGGGTATTATAGTGGGTCCACATGACTGGTATACAATTTTCTCAGGGACATCCGCACTATTAATAATAACAGATTGTTACAACTTGTAGCATTCGACTCACTGTGGGAGCATTCGCCTGTAATGTGCTACATTACAAGGAAGTTTTAAAGATACAACTTGTAACGTGAATGTAACAAATAACTGAATCAAATGTTCAAAATCGAATCGTGCATTACAGGTGATTGTTTGCCAGTTGTAACGTAATGTTCGATATTGAATCTGGGATTTGTTACATTACAGGCAAATGCTCCCGGTGATGGAGCCCCGTTATGGATACAAGGTGTAAACGAACCCTTCACGAAGCCGTCAAACCAAGCTTCTGCACATCAAATAAAGTAAACCAACGCAAAAATTTATTGCTGGGTAGCGTTTTTTTGGCGTGAATAATCACGTTATGCGATGAAACTCAATGTAAGGGTGCGTCCACATCTGGCGCGCAGCTCGCGAGCAGTTTGCGAGTTGCCCGCGAGCTGCGCGCGTGCGGTAACAGCCTATATTTGGTGCGCCGCTCTAGTGCAACCCTAGCAAGGCTCGAGTGGGGCGCGCGAGAAGCGCGCGCGCTGCTCGTGCGCACATACGTGTGAACTTGAGCCTCAGTTGTGAATTTGCTTGAATTTGTGAGGTGCATCGCGGCCGGCACGCGCGCACCTCCTGCGCCGCTCGAGTACGGCGCGTAGAAAGAGCGCGAGCGGCGCGCGGACGGCGCAGGGGCTGCGTACGAACATAAAATGCACGCGCGCAGTTCGCAAACGGCTCGCGAGCTGCACATTCGCGGTACATTCGCCAGATGTGGACGCACCCTAACACACTCAAAACATTAAACCTCCATAAACGGGTTATGGAGGTATTTAAAGTAAAGTTGTAAGCTTAAAAACTAGTATTAAAAAAAAAACTTGTGAAAAAGGTGGAACTTTGAACTCCAATATCTCCGTAACTGGAAGATTCCCAGGTGTGGTCTAGAACAAAAAATTATCGCAATGACCGGGAGGACACGTGCCTTTCGGCTTCGTAAAAGGTCTATTTACACCCTTTATATTCAAAAGAGTGCACACAAAACACTACGGAAACTTCCGCTGCGTAGACGCCACATAAGAAAATGACGTTAGTTTTAAAATTTTCACAATAATTAATTAGTAAAAATAATTAGTAAATAATTAGTAAATAATTAGTTGTAGGAAAAGGTTCTAAACTAACCAATAAAAGAGCTCATGATCAATGGAATCACTGCGAGTTTATTTTTATACTTTTATTACATTCAACTGTTATACGTCGCTGAGAGTTCGAAACGCAGATTTTGTTAGAAACCTAAACTTAAAAATAACCGATATATTTTTTCTCCAGTATAGTTTAGACGAAAGAGTCAGATTCAAAGATACTTATAGTACTAAGTTTTCCGACTATTTGATATGTTCCTAACTTCCTACCAAAGAGGCTGCCACCACGAGAACATGAGATAACGGGTCGGTGCTCATTTTTCGTTCCATTGCTGGTATCGTTAAATATTGTCGAGATAAAGACAGTTGGGATGCCGCAATGGAACGCATAACGGAAAGCGTCACCTTCGGAACTCAATGTTCGTGGTAGCAGCCAATATACTCAACCCGAATTGATTCCTTATTCACATATATCAACAACATCAAAACAAGTAAAGACACCACTTTTTAAATATCACTGAAACATGAGTTTACAACTTTTAGTATCAATGCAGATTTACCGATTCGTTGTACATTGCGTTTTTTGTTCCAGAGTATTTTGCTTCAAGTTTTCCTTTGCCGTATGTAACAAGTAATGCATTACGAATCAGGCGCCCTACTGTTTTAATATTAAAGTTATTTTTGGATTTCGTTTCCATATTATACTATTGCGATTGTAATACTGATTGATTTTACTGCATTAATACGAAAAATATTTAACACGAATTATTTCTTACATTAATTTACAATATTAGAAACCTGATCGAAAAATTAAAGACGTACGTAGCCAGGAGAAAAACCTTTTATAATGACATACTATGCAATATATACTACCTATGATATTGGCACTAAAGAGTTGCGTCTTCAGTTTTTCGATTAGGTTCCGTCCTCATGAGTCCAGTGATGATTTAAAATCATTTCGTAAACCCGACCTCGTATCTACAACAATAGTACTTTAAGTGTCTTCACCGACTTGGGTGTAACTTACAACAATTCTCGAGAGAAGCCTACCAGGTCCTATCGGCCCCACATCTAACCTTATTCGATCAATACACAATACTTTAAATCATTTTTGTACACACCGCATCCCCCGACCCTTTAAAAGTATAACAAAACTCCATTTAACTAAATTTAACACATATTTTTTTCATCTTTGATCAACGATGGCAAACTATAACTTTTACATAGTAACACAATATTAGTTTAGGCATATTAAAACGTCGTAAGTGATACGTACCCTTGATTATTTTGTTATTTTTTGCCAAATTACTAAATACAATAAATTATTAATTTAATTTTCCAATTTTTTGGGAATCCAGCGTAGGTATCACTTACGATTTCAGCTTATAAAGAAAAAAAAAAGTAAAATCAATGCTAATAAAAACGCAGATCGTGCATACATTAAATTACGAAAAAAAGAAAAATCTAATCCTAAGTGTGTCAGCAAAAATATAATGCAGTAAATTAGAATTGCCACTTAATTAACTTTCACAATATAAATTGTATTTTTTTTCTCGTAAAAAAATATTTCTGTGTATAAAATGTGTTACCGAGCATAACATGTAACAGCGGCACAGTTTTACTAAAAAATAAAAACGTAAACAGTAGGAGAAACAACTCATTACTTAAAAGATTAAGTTCTGAGTATACTACAACGCGACTCACTCAATATTGGCAACTGAGCTGATTGCTGATTGCTTAACAGCTTAACACTTAACATTCGGACTGTACAATAAACTTGCTTATAAATTAACAGTTTTGGTAAAACTGCACCACTGTCTTACTTTATCTGTAGATAAAAGTTACTTCTAGCATATAACTGTCAGTATATTGTATGTCATAGTGTGTATATTGTAAATACTTTTCTTTTATGTACTGTTATAGACTGGATATCAACGATAATTGCTCGACCAGGGGGACAAAATGTACTACTTAGTATATAATACTTATTATTTTTATATAAAAAGTTGTAAGTGCACTTTGAGTTACGGAACTATATTAATGTAACTAGTTATTTACTGCAGGTTTAGCAGATTTAACTCTGATATACTATAGTACTTTAAATGAAAAGAAGAGATGTTACTTGACATATGATTTTAAATGTATTGTCAATATTTGGCACTAAGATTTTTTCGACGCGAAATGTTATAAAAGAAAATAATAAACTACAAGAAAATATTTGAGGGCTTGAATTGTTAATTTTGATGTCAAAAGCTCGCCTGTTTTTGCGAATGTAAATGAAAATGGGAAATAAGACTTACGTTATTAATAAATAGAGCTCCTTAAAATCTTAATTGACATTAAAAACAGGAAAATCTGATTGTAGCTTATTATTATAAGTCATACATAAATGTAACTATTATATTGAGGTACTGTGGCAAATTGGGAACTATTGCTATAACTGTAATTATTTATAATTATATTACGTTTAAAGTGGAAGATACTGATATAAATATTAAAGCTATTGACTTAAGAATACATCGACTCGTGACTCGCATACGAAAACGCTACAAGTTCGTAAGTATTAATATTAATTTGTGAGCAACGATTAAAAAAGACTTTCAATAAAAAATGCAGTCGATTTATTCTTAAAAAGATGTTTGTCCCTCCACCGATCGAGCAATTTAAATTATTTATAAATAACTATTGTATGTTCTGGTTGCGTTACTATTTTAATTAAAAACGTCAAAGTTCTCAATTAAAACAATAACGGATAATATCTATTGCATTTTAAACATGGAAAATGGATCAACAAAAAATGATTGTATGGGAAAAAATACTATGTAACAACTGTTATATCTCGTTAGCGATTTACAATATAATTCGATAAATATAAAACACTGTCCTGTTTGTATGTTGTAACTGTAATACATACATAAATACATCGGCCTGCAGACACAGGCAACCCCACGGTCTAAACTAATACATTAGAAATTAAATTATATAATTGGAGGTAATACTTAAAATTATAGGAGGTAATACTTACGATAAAAGCATTTCATTTTCTTAAAAAAAAAACTGATTTGTGAAGCGGTTTGTGAACATGTGTTTATCAGGTGAGAACTCCCGTAAAAGACGTTTTAACTTCGATACTAATGAAGTTTATTTTACCTGCCTATCATAAGATTAGGTAATTATTATTATATCCACGAATAATCCTAAGGAAAACCATGGAAAACCCTAATAAATCATTTAAAACTTTTACGAAATTTATAAAACGGCAGTATTAACTTTTTTTATTCGAATACGAAAGTTACTGATGTTTGCAAAATAAAACTGACAATAACAGTACTCTAAAATGTCATTTGGATGCAGAATGGCTCAGATACTGAAGCCTAATTACTACGTAAAGCTACCAGAGAGCTAGTACAACGCAATCCCGAGAATTGAGCATCGACTCAAAAAGTATTGCTCGAATGCTAAGCAAGTGTCGACGCTCAACTTTGAGACCGCAATCTAGCCGTTGCTACTCAAAGTAGAGTAGATAAACTATTCTAGATAATTTTGTGCAACTATTTTGAGACAATGCCCACATCCAAATGACCACCTTAAAGTACGCGAATCTTATTTATTTATCTACTGTAGGCTATTGTTAAAGTTGTACTGTTTAGAAGGCATCCCGTTGTTGATTACTTTGTGCATTACGCATTAATTAGTAACACAGTCGGTGTATAAAATTATTTCTTTAAACTTAACGTTATTAACTGGCGTTGAAGCGAAAAATTATATTGCGAATTCAAAGGGCTGCTACCATAATTTACACGTATTTATATTAAAAAAAAAGGTTTTCT
Source organism: Noctua comes (assembly GCA_963082995.1). Classification (NCBI taxonomy): domain Eukaryota; kingdom Metazoa; phylum Arthropoda; class Insecta; order Lepidoptera; family Noctuidae; genus Noctua; species Noctua comes. Next base: position 17,055,898 of record OY720278.1, on the reverse strand, counting down.
CACTTTTCATCTTACTATTTAAAAATGCAGTATTTTGGTATACATTGCAAAATATACTTTCACTTATTATTGTTTCACTGTATGTCTTATTTAGCGATTGGTTGCTTTTGTTTGTGTTATTTATTTTTAATTTTTACGCTGCGTTTTTTAACCTCTTTTTTTGCCGACACATAATCCAAACTTAACACAAATTTTACACAATAGTATAAGACCTAACAACAATCACCAACGGCTGTCTCCGAAATGATGTAGTTCGCAGCTGTCAACTGAGATCAATTTAGAAAAAATTACGTCCAAAAAACCACAAAACTAATTGGGGATGTAAAATCCAATATTCCAACGAAGCAGTCAACAATAAGCTCAATAAACAGCCAAACCAATAAGAAATAATTGCACAGCGAAAACAATCAACACAAACATTAAAAAAAACATTATGAAGACTAAGTCTAAGTTTCACTATTAATAAATCCATTAGTAGAATATATAAAAATCCTTTCCATTAATGATTTTATCTATTTACTATTTAGTTAATAATATCACGAGGCTTCTATTCCCGAACGATGCCACGATACTTCAGTAAGTAAGTAATCTAACTTATATTTACAATTCAAACTACCCGCTTGCTTTTCCTTCTAAGCTCCAGCTAAATGATTCTATGATCTTTAATATTTTCCGAAATTATTTCATCGACGTGTTTCCTTTTACATTAAATTAAAACAGCCTGTAACATTGAAATTAAAATAAAAAAACAAAATAATATAGTTGAGGTACTACATATATGGAGGTATACGGGCTACACCGGCTAATGTCCGCGGTTAAATTAAATTTTATTTTAAAATCAACCCGCTTTTAACATCTATTTAAGCTGAGGATAAAATGATAAAACTTAAATGTTAAAATATCTGGATATACCAAACAACTTCTCATTAAATGTATTTCATATCACAAAGTACACATATATGTAACATTCCGAAAAAGAAAGTAAAAATACAAAAAAAAACCTACATTACGATCCTATACCCAAGTTACTTAACATTGGAAAAATAAATGCAAAAAAATATGTTCATTGCTCTAAAACAACGTTGTTGCATTGGCTTTTTGCTTTTGTATGTTAAACTTGCATTGATATTTTATAATTCATTGCAAAAAATGCTCTTTTTATTTCACTTAAAGTGATCAGAGACTGATATGTCCAAAACGTTGGAAAGTGCTATTAGTTAAACATGTAAAATGGATATGGCACAATACATTTTAGTAAGTATTTTAACGTTCTTCAGAAAGTTTTCATATTTCTACGGGAATAAATGCAAATCAGTAAGTATTATTCACATTAATTTTTTTCTTTGGCTTTGTGAAATATCACGGTGTTAAAAATACTTTCTTTTATTTAAAGATATTCATGGTTTGTGATATGTGGTTTAAGAGATTGGATCGCGATTTTAAAGATATTACTGTAGTTATTTTTCAAACACCCTGAATAGATATGTCGTGTTACCTGAAAAACGCGGTTCGCAAGCAATTTTCTACGATATAAGTAAATAAAATAAATTTTTATACAATTTGCAGCCATCTTATGGTTAGGTATCCTAAGATTTTTGAGAATAATATAATAATAATCTAATAAATTTTCAATAACGAGACATCAGCTACGTTGGTCGACATTTAAATAAGAACCACTATACACTCATAGAGAGAAATCCGAAAATGGATACAGGTTAAATATAATTCTATTAATTAATACCTAAAGTCTACGTATTTCTATACAGAAGAAATGTTTGTTTTGTTTCATGATTTGTAATCATGCACACGTATACGATCGTCGAACTGCTTTTCGAAGACCCACTTTCTGGCAACCCAGCGCCTCTATTTCCTACATCTGTTTACTCACTCTAACCCTGTATTCAAGGATCCCACCGGAGTCTGGCAACCCTACAGCATTTTCCCTTTTCGAAACGTCACCGCCATCTTGGATTCGTCCGTGAACCGTCATTCACTTGCGCATACCTCGTCAGTTCAGAAATTCATCCATAATATCTCGAAGACGAACGAAGGCACGGCTACTTACACATTGATCATAATCATTATCATTATTGAAGCCAAACGCACATAGATTAGATATTGTTAGACGTTAAATTTTGTACTTTCGAAATCAGATTCTAAGAAGTCTTTAATTTTTTACTCAACATCAACATTTTTTTTTTACTTTTACTCTAAACATTTTTGTAATTAACCGCTAAATAATCTGTATCATTTTAATTAATTTAGATTTGGCGTTCCGAAAAAAGTTTCAGTAAAAAATATTTTCTTTGCATTTCTTTTAAAATTTACGGTTTTAAAATTTGTACGTTCTCATTTTGTACAGTTATCGAATCTAATTTGACACTAGACAATTATCGAAAAGTGATTTTAAAAAATGTATTTCATTTTTTAGAATACAGTTGGCATAATTTTGGCAGTACTAGAAATATTAATACTTTAGTATTGCTCTGGATTACATTGTCATATTGAACACTGTTGGAACATTTTCACTAGAAAATGGCGTAACTCGCGACTGTTACGAACTAGTCACAAAGCGAAGTCCGATCCTCGAAGCGTACACTAAACGACTTCTACAAGTCGTCGACAATACTGTTTATGTAATTTTAATCCTAACGTCAATATTTTACTAATTATAATACGATATTAACCATAAATGCGGCGTCAGTCCGGCATTGTTTTGGCATTGTCCGTTATATTGCACATGATGCTGTCCATATCGTGAGCGCGTACGTCGAGCCGCGTCACGAGTCCAGTCGGGAGTACTCGGGTGTACTCGGGACGCGGGGTTCTGCGAGCGATCTAAGCCATGGTCTGTGGTCATTGAAGGCCGGGCGGCAGCTGCGGGCCGTGGTCGGCGCCCAGGTCGAACAGGTGGTGCGGGCTGGGCGCCAGCGCCGAGTGCAGCGCCGACGTCTTCAGCAGCCGCTTGAGCATGCCGCTGGAGCCGCGGTGCTGCAGGCTCTTGTGCGTGGTCAGCGAGTTCTTGGTCCGGTACCTCCGGTGGCAGAACTCGCACACGTACAGCGTGTCCGACTGCTCGTGCTTGTCTTGGAAGTGTCGTTTCAAGGAATAGTAACAAGAGAATGTCCTGCGGCAGTAAGGACACTCTTGTGGCTCGTTGATACCGCCGGCGGTGGGCGGGGGCATACGGAGAGGCGGTACTGCTGGAAAACAACAAACAACCCATTTACATTAGGCATTTTTACCAGAAAACAAGTAATATTCGTTAGCTGGCAACTCGTGGAGACGGAGAAAATCTGCTGAGTGATTTTCTGCTTGTTAATTTTTCATTCAATAATACATGTATGAGGTTAATAATAATAATTAATAATACTAATAATATGCACTGTACACATTGACTAACTACACAATAATCACGAGATTTTCATAATATTCAAAATCTTAAGGAAATTCTCTCAACCACAATAACACATAGACACGTGATAACAAAAATGATAGAAGCATGCTCCAAGCAACACAACAACGTCAAAACTGCGAAACCCGACGGGAGTAGTGGGGGGGGCGCGGGGGGCGGGGGGCTGGGGGGCAGGTAGTAAGTACAGTCGAACTTAAAGAACATAAAAGTTAAACTAAAATCTATAAAATCAAAATTGAACAGAAAAAAACATGAAATGAAAATTTAAGAAGGACCCTTATACCTAGCTTAGACTATAAAGGAAATCCATTGTTAATGAGTTAGATCGTCTGTTCTCTAATTTGTTTCTGGTTCTATAAACAATATCTAACCTTTGTGCGTGTTGCTATGTACGGCGGGTTCAGGTAGATTGGGCTCGTGTAGGTTCTCTTTGCTAGATGAATACTGCCGCACGCCGCGCCAACTCCGTCCGAGTAGTCACTAAAAAAATCGTATTTGATCTGTCTCCCCTGTCCTCGACTTGTGGTAGGTGTATATGTGGGTCATCAACGAGTTCCTCGAACAGTATACCCTCTCACATATGGTGCATCTGTACTCCTCTTGGCGTTCCGCGTGTTTGTCAGCGATATGCCGCTTCAACGACGCCTTTGAACACAGAACCTTCCCGCATAACGAGCACGAGAATAACTTTTTACCTGTAAACAGATCGAAAAAACAAAAAAATATGGGGTTGCTCCCCGAACGCGGTATAAATTAAAAAAAATTAACACCTACTCCAGGGATCTTTCATTATAAAAAGTTTTTTTTTTAACAAGAAAAAACAAAAAAGTGTGACTAAAATAAAATGATAAATAAAATAGAAAAATAAATGTAAATGATGGCGAAGCTACAGTGGCTCGTGAAGGGTGTTAACAGTCAGCATGCGTTGAGGCGGGAAAATAAATATTTAGGCGGGAAAACTAGATATGCTAAGCGTGTTTCGAAATTAATAAAAAAAGAAAACAGTGCACTATGAAAATTATCTAACTGTTGCTACAAAAAGCTCATAATTCTTTTAAAAAACACAAATAAATACTCGGGTTTGTCAAAGGATTTTCTAATAAAACTGGCAATATTGCTTTTTGTATATTTGTTTTTATTAAAAACGCCATTATCATCAATATTAGGATTTATGAAGTTTCGGTTTAACGATTACATTTTATGAGTAGTTACTTCAATTATTTTTAATTTTAAAAGTAAGGAAGGAAAAGAACTATTTACGAATATATAATATAGTGTTGCGAAATCATTTTTAATATTAGAATATAACTAAGTGCAGCCCATTAAAATAATTTATTTATTTTTGGCGTTCCACGCTACGTTCAAGACTAATTCGCCTCTATATGGAAGACAAAACATAAAAACACCGAAGTTTTTGGCACAATCTCGAATAACATTAAACAATCTAATGGACTGCATTACACAGATGCCAATTGTTAACAAAAAAAATATCTAGATTCGTGGATAGTAGAACAATAATTTAAGAAAAAAAATATATAAAATTTCAATACAACAACCAATAAATTAATTTAGATTCCTTATAAAATAAGTAAAAATGCCAACAAGAAGTATAAGAACACATTGGATAAAGTCAACGCACGAGCACGTGCGAGTTTGAAAAAAAAATCTTAACTCGTTAGAAAGATAAAAACTTAAACAGGTCACAGAAACAGTCTTAAACTTGCTAAGATCCTAACTAATATAGTTTTTGACAGGGATGTGTTCTGCTCCTTAGAACACGGTGTAATTCTTACCCTTTCAAACCTAAAGCTTTCAGCTTCTCGAGATCCCAAAATAACTTAACACCTAAAATTTCGAACCAAAGATCATTTGAAATCACAAATAAATTTCGAGTTTTTTTTTAATACCAAAATTAATCACGCTTTGACCGCCTTCTGTGCGACAACATTTCTCGATTTTTTTTTATAAAATTATCAATTAATTTAGTAAATAATGTACATTTTTATCTATAAAATACGCCTAATAGTGTACAAGTCAAACGCGTACTTACTCTAATCAGTCTATAGCGCTTATTATTTTGGCAAAATTTTTCCCAACCAGAGACAAGATTTTTTTACTAAATAAATTCTTAATTTCCATAGCTATACTGAAAATAGCTGAAATACCGTACTGCCATTGCAGCACATCCCTGTAATTGTAAAGTAAACATGTATTTCTATTAACTATATGAATTCAGATAAACCTTAATCCTATTTAATGAACTAACTTAATTTCCCAAACCCAAATTAACAAGAAAAACTATGACTAAATTACTAATCAAAAAACAACGATCCTACGTTTCAAACTTTGCAATGTTACGCAAATAAAAACTTAACATTTTTTTTATCATTTTCGTTTTCGTACACGGAATGTTGCGAAATATTAGAAAAAATTTAGATTCCTTTTCGTTTCCCTTATCTTGTCTAGCACGAACATCGTTCCTTTTAGCACCAAATCTCTAGTCTTCCAATTGGCCAAACTATTATAATAAAGCTTACTAATTAACTAAACGAGTAATGGCTAAGCATTTATGTATCTAGCAATAACAACAGAATTTGATAACATATAGCATTTTAGGAAGCCTCTTAGTTGTTTAAAGGTAAGCATCTTGTTCTAGGTACAACGTGTGTCAAACACTACCTAATAATGCTTATTATGATTTACGAAAAAATACGCAAAATATGTCTTTTTTTTTGTCAATAAGAACACAATAAGATGAAGCAGGCACTAATATTACTTAAGGTGTATATCATTTTTTATAATAAATTATGTTAACATTTACAATCAAAGTTCCCTTATTGCTATTAAATGAAAATTGTAACAATAGTGATATTTTATCGACTTTATAAAGTCGGTATAGTGATGTTTTCATGAACTAGAATAGTTTTCACAAAGGAAAGACGCACATTAATTTATTTATTGGATGATTGAACTTTAACGCGAAAGGGAAACTTTTTAAATAGAACATGACTTTGTTAGCTCGTTTTCTTCCTTTGGAGATCGGGAAACTTTTCCGTTTTTGCAGCATTTTACAAGTTTTTATTTACTTATTTCCATTAAATGGACTTTTCTTCATAACTTTTCTCTAAACCTCCTTGAGATTTTAAGGGTGATTTCATTTTCCTCACTCGTAAAATTTTCTAACGCGTTCAAGTTTCGTCACCCAATATCGAGACATTTATACTAAAATTATTTTATGGCAAGCAAAATTCCGTTACTATTTAACATCGAGCACGGAATATTTAATAGTTGAAAAGTTCACACTGCTGAAATTTAGGAACATTTAACACTGAGAATTATTAAAAATTTGTTTTTTTTTTAACTATTACCTATTATTTATGTATAATATAATAATAATGTGTTATTACAATTGTACAAAACAAAAAACAAACTGTGAGTGTTTAATGTACAAAAAATACGAGTACAAGTAGGTCGGTAAAAAGCGAAAAATATTATTATTTATTATTTGAAAAAAAAAACTATCCTAATAAAAAGGCTCAACGAAATAATAATAATAGAAACAAACACAAGATTGCGATAAAAACTAATGTTTGAAAACTAAAAAAAATGTGACTAAACTAAAAAATAAAAATAGCCATATTTATTTAAAATGGCACCTTGCGATTCACTTTGAAAAATGCATTTTTCGTAGACTGATGGTTGTTTGTCAATAATAATAATAAAAAAAGTCAGCAAAGGATTTATAAAAGTCGACAAATAAGGTAAATAAATAAATTGATAAAATATAAATAAAGTGTCGACTGCAAAAAGAAAGCGAGAAGTTTATTTAGTTTGTGTCTATGTCGGCTTGCTGTATGTATGTATTCCTGGTTTGTGTATGTCCGGTATATTTCTGTGGTAGTGCTATCTGCGGGTTAATATATATATATCTTTTTGCAAAAAAACAATCTTTCATCTCATTCTATTGGTGCTATTATATCCTGAATTCAGTCTTAAAAATGAAAAAATAAAACACCTAAAATAAAAATAATAATTTGAAAGCCTCATAAGCCAATATATCTGTGTATATAGTTTTTCTATACTTTTTACATATTTCCGTTTAGTAATCGTGTATAAATATCTAAGAGTGAGATCATACAGATAAATTACAGAATAAATAATTGCCGAAATTAATGAACACAATTTGAAAACAATATGCCTCTTCTGTTACTTACACGAACACCGTTTCTTTTATATAAATTTAAGCCTAATATATAAATTTACAGCACCAAGATTTTTCATCTTTTCTCAAAATATTATTTTTTTTCTCTTCGCCTTATTGTCGCACATTTAACATAGTGTAAAATTCAGGAATCATTTTATACCGCAGTATTGCACTCCGGGCGCAATCGATCGATAACATTTCAACAAAAAAATCATATTTCAAACTCGATCTAACTCGCCCTCCCTTGTAACAAGTGGAATGTCAGAAAGCTATTCATATTGTGATGTTAGTCAATGTCAACCCTTACTTACTTACAAGTTCAAAGTTCAAATAAATATTTCATAGAGGAAAACAATCTGAAAAACAAAAAATATACAAGTCCCGTTACGTTACGGAAACAAAAAAGGATATATGAAAAAATAGAATGGTTACTTTCCTTTTTAAATTGGGAATAAAATAGTTTTTGAAAAAAGAAAACTTTCATAGAGTAAAAAGATTAGACGTTAAACTGGTCTTTGAACTTGTAGAAGTCGATGTTGTGATGCGGCGGGTTGATCTTAGTGTCGGGGCTGGTGGTGAGGTTCTGCGGCTGCGTCTGCTGCGGCGCGCCGCGCTGGCGGCGGTGGTAGATGCTCTTATGGTTGTTGAGCGAGTTGAGCGTTCGGAACACCTTGTGGCAGAGGGAGCAGCGCGCCGAGTGCAGCGGCTGCAGGTGCTGCTGCTCGGTGTGCCGCTTGAGCGTGAGCCGCGTGGACAGCAGCTTGCCGCACACCTCGCAGCGGTGGCCCGCGCCCAGAGGGCCCACGGCGCCCACTGCGCCACACATAACAACCAACATCAGCGCATTAGTCAACATGCGAGCGAGCCCGCGTACCCACACCATGCGACCGCTCGCTCCGAACTCCCGAGCTCCCGACGGGTCCCAAGTGACGGAACCAATTGGCACAATTAGTGTACCACTATTGTTTCGGTGGCAATTTTGAACCTAGTAGAGGCAATTCAACGTGTTTCACGAATTTGACTAATGCGCTTTTTACAAAACGGTTGGTGGTTATGCGTGTACCGATCAGATGTCCCAATTGGTTCCATAGAGGACGTGGCAGCGCAGCGGCGCGTGGGCACGCGCTGCGCTCCCACCAAGCGTAAGTTACGTTTAGTGAGAAATAATAAATTATACATACATATAGATAAAGTTTGCGATGCGCATGCATTACTATGCTATATACAAATGTTAGGAACATATCGCGTTACAATTTTGTTTAAACTTAACGAAGTTCTAGGGGCAAGAGTATGGCGTTTTAGGTGGTTAGGATGGCAGCTCGGTTTCTTCGAATGGCAACGTGGGGGACGCGCGCCTGGGGCGGCGGCTCGAGCGTCAGTTGACGGAGTAGAAGGGGCCCGGCGCGGCCGCTGGCGCCTGCTGCTTGCGGTGGTAGATGGACTTGTGGTTGCGCAGGCTGTTCAGACTCGAGTAAACCCGCCGGCAAATGTTACACACGGGCTCCCGGGACGGTCGCATGTGCACGTTTTGGATGTGTCGTTTGAGCCGCGTCAGGGAGGAAAGGCTCTTGTTACATGGCTCACAGCGGTAATCTTCTTGGGGGGTGCGGGCGCCACCTGGTCACAACACAAGCAGTTAGCCCCGTCGATGCTCGCGTTTAATGCACTCTCGTATCGTAGCCTCTGTTTAAGCACCGCCACCCCCCGTTACGATGACAGATCCCGCCGCGGGAATGCGAAGCGGTATTAGTATGTCGCCTAGTCCTCGCTAGTAAAGCTCAGCAATGATTGTGTGATCGACTATTGTCCGTTGACATAACAGACGCGCGCAACGTTTGTTTCAAATTTCCCGAACAAAAGCGTTTTTAATTCTTCAATGAAATAATTTGAGCGTATTTTATATAAACCGACACCAAGTTACCATTACTAAAAATCCATTGTTCGATCTCCCTGTTATTATATTTTCCGTTTCCCAAGACAATGTGATCGAGTGTAACCCGATAGTGTATTTAGAAATGATTCATGAGATCCGCTGTGCTCGGAACAATAAGTAAACTCAACTTTTACTGAATTCGCTCAACTTTTATATCGAAGTTATGATTGGATTTCTCGGAAGCTAATTTTGTGGTTTTCTTCTTATTTTCGAGTAGGTTTTTTTTCTTAACAATTTTTTGAATGTAATGCTTACAGCCAATTCGTGTAGGTACAATTACGTTCGTTAACATTTCGTTTATTTCCGTGGAATGGTTGGTAAATAATGAGAGAATTTGAAAAATAAAACGAAACAAAAAGTAACAACAAAAACCTAATACGGAGACATGGGAGTGAGGGGTTTTCCTAGCACACAATTTGTTTAACATCTATAAAACAAGCTAGCATATCTTCGTAAAGTTACATTACACTATGTTACAGTAACAGTTACATGCACGCCACATTGCGTTTTGGTTCAATGATAAACATTCGTCCCAGTCGTACAGATACTCTAAACCATTGAAAGTTAAATTTATCGACTCATTTAGTACCTACGCGCGTCTCCATCGAACCATAACACAAAAAGCTAACATTAATTAATTTAAATACAGAAACACAGAGCACAAATGAAGACATATACAAGGTTAATAGTATATAATTATAATAATATACATATATTAAAGAAATAAATTATATGTCACGTGATAATTGCCTCATACATTTGAAAACAAGAAATTATAATAAAAAAAACCTAATAATGATATATAAACCTAATATGACAGAGCAGAGAGGAAGCGGTGATGGTGGCATACGACAGACAGTGCATTAAAAATATCGTTTATCTCAATATAATATGTAGTAATGCAATAAAATAAATTCGTTGCTAGTCAAGCTGGGACTCACCTTGGGAAGTGCTTGCGATGCCGTCCGGAGCCAATGGACTTTGGAGACCTGAAAACAACACACAGTTCATATGCTATCTTTATCCTTCATCATTATTGATTAAGATTTATGTATTTTCTCCAAACATGAAAGGCCATGCATCTCAAAACTCGTTCATAAAACTAGAAAAATATACATTAACATTCAGAAAGTCTCAGAAAATCTTATTTTTTAAAATAATTTGGGAAAAGTTTGATCTACCACCGATAATGTTTGGGTGTTAAGAATCGCCAGGAGGAAACGTTGTTACTTTGTCAGTTTCTATACAGGGGAACGGATATATTGATCGTTTTTACATAATATAAACAAAAAAGAATTAGACGTAGCTGTAGACTTAAAAGTGGTTTCAGTTTGATTTCCGTTTTCAATTTTCTAAGTTTTCCAGCTATCAATAAAATTAAATTACTCTCATTAGACCAGGTAAGGAATAACCGTCAACGATGATCACAAATCCTTTTAATTTTGAAAACACACTGATGTGTCACCTCCATAGGCTGAAAAAACAAGAAAAAAATTACAGAAAATTCTCTTACCAGTCAGTGAAGGATGCGACAGAGCTTCCATAGTAAAGTTGTATGTGTTCGCCGGGTTGAAGAGCTTAGAGTCCGGTGGCTGTATGAACGGCGGGGGGTGCGGTGGTGGCGTGCACTCCTCAGCGTCAGCCGAGCTACCGCGAGACGGCGGGCCTCCTCCCTGAGAAATGATACAAGTAGGCATTATACTAACGTCCGATTGCTTTCTTACTCTTTGCTATATATTGTAACGTGATATCGAGTATTTGTAACTAGGCTTTTTATTTGTTTATTTCTAAGTAGGAGTCGAATCTGAAACCGTTCGTACAGGAAACTACTCCTAAGCTACGCTGCTTAGAAATGCCGATATTTACTCCATGGAATGAGCCTATAATAACATCTAAAATCTACTTCACTGTTACAAAATGAAAAATGAAAATCGTTTTCTCCAAACGGAATTACAAGAAGGCGTTATTAGCAGAAGTCTGTTGGAGTCGTCAACTATTAGGAGCTACACCAATTTAACTTTCAAATAACTAAAGTTTCGTCCTAATAAAAATATAGGCACTTCAGTCCAAATGGGATCTTATTTTTGTGAACATTTTTATTTAAGAAAGGTTTGTTTTTTCTGGAATTGCGTGTTTTTTCTGGACTTTAATGTGTATTTTGAGGAAGTTTCGTGGAGTGGGCTGAATTAGAAATGATTGGTGGTAAGTTTTGTATTTTTAATTAACGTTTCGACTAGTAGGTTCAAAATAAATGCTACGGTCTTTGAACCCGCTCCTACACAATTTTATTTGTAGCCAATGTTAAAGGCCCCTAATAAAACATTCTAATTATGGATACATTAAAAATTCACAGCCTCTTTCCACCCCCAAAAATTCCAGATATTACCAAAACCTTCCAGAAATCGAAGATCCAAGCCACGATCAATATCAAGGCCCCTAATCCAGTGTGTCATTAGACCAACCAACAATGTTATCGCTGTCACGACTACCTGACACTCCGTATATGACACCCATCGCGTTCCGGGTACAAATTCTAGTGTCTAGCGCTCTATAGTCTTTTCAAAGTTAATTTAGCTCCGTTTTTGCATAACAGTGATCTCTATTCGCGTTGTTATAAGGTTTAATTCAGGTAGTATAATCGTGAAAGGACTGTAATACACGGTAGAGACAATTAGACGTATTGCTTGTTTATGGTATTGGTGATTTTGAAATTACTGGGTCATATTTTTGTCTGTGCCCGAGACAGACACATTCAAATTTGAACACGGAAATAGGACTGGCTGTAAGCGACTCCACAGACGATAATATTTGATTCGTTTGGTTTGAAAGTTTATTTATTAAATTTAATAAAGAAGAGATGTTCGGATTTTTTGTTTGCTGTTATAGAAAACTGGTATATTTTAAAATAACTGTCGAAATATTCCGAATTTCATATAGATTCAGAAAATATTACGAAATCTGGAAATATGTGGTGGTTGTAATCGTAAACTTGATTTTACTTAAGAGTTAAAAGATTTTGGTATTACTGACATAACTTTTTTGTAGCATCATCATCATCATCATTTCAGCCGAAAGACATCCACTGCTGGACATAGGCCTCCCCCAAGTGTCGCCACATTCAAGACATCATGATCAATCGAAACTATGTATAAACTGATTGACAGGAAACCGTCTTCCAGAAATGAAAAGAATTTCTGATCGGTAGTTTGTCTTCAAGACAATAGATTTGAAATGTTTAAAGTCCTATAACCATTTTCGTCATTAAATAATGATAGTTAAATAAATATTTTAGTAGAACATTCGATTGTACTCAATTATTGATTTGGTAATCGATCGATTCTGTGAATAAACATTCATAGAATGTTAAGCAAGTCCTATAAACGTAATACGATAATATTGCTTATTAGTAAATTTAACAGTGTTTGTATTTTTATTCATGTATTACTAAGTATTGAGGAATTTGTTGACATGTACACATTTTGTTCATATATTGAATTCGATTCATCTTCTGCCTCACCTTTTCTCAACTACCTTGGGGTCGGTTTTCAGTCTTACCGGATGTAGCTGAACACCAGTATTTTACATGGGGCGACTGCCTGTCTGACCTCCACAATTCAGTTTCTGGGTAATACGATGCCCTTTTTGGTAGATACCTCTCAAAATTGAGTTAAACGAAACATAACTATTGTCTTTTCAGTTTTTTCATGAGAAACTAAGATTTCCTTGTGTTTCGGTCTGAATTGTTTTAATTTTGTTATGGGAAGTAATTAAAATATTTCGCTGGTCAATCTAAAATTACATTTTCTTATGAATTAACTTGGCCCCGATTTAAATGAATATACGTTCATAGAATACCCTGTCAGCCTTTGAAGGCAGTAGTCCCATGGGGTGAGGGCTTCCTAAAATATCGATATTGTTTGCCTTTCCTTTCTTTGACTTTTTTCACTTCGGATTCGAACCCAATATTTCTCCCATTGAAGTCTAAGATACACCAGCATTGCTTTATAGCATTTTAACTGGGGATCGAACCCTATAACTATACCGTAAGCGTCCTGTTGGTTGTTGATCAAATGTGACAATCATGTCATTATATTACAGTGTCTGTTCAACAGACTATAAATGGGAATCGAACAGCGTCACAAATCAAACCCGCCCTAAAAAAACAAAAAAATACAAAATGGCATTCGTTTTACCAACTCACAAGTGGTCTATGATGATGTGGCGGCGTATCATCCGTGCTCCTGTCGATATCCGGGTTCGAAGGACATATCATGTCAATCGGCTCGTTCTTCACATCCTCCATGAGCCTCGGAGAAGGTGAGGAGCTGCTGTTCGAGATCCCGTTCCCATTGTTCCCCGACTCATTGTGCCCGCGGGCATGAGTATTGTTCTTAGTCGAGAAGTCAGTTGCATGGATCTGTGGTTGCTCGTTGTTGTTGTCGTGGCGGGGGCGCTTGATGACGTCGGGGCTGTTGTCGGCTGAGCGGCTGAGCCGGCGCGGCGGCAGCGGGGTCCGGCGCATGAGTTGCTGCACGCTGGACGATGTTGGCTGGAGGAGGGCTTCCTCCAGGCGGTCGTAGGATTGCGTGTGGCTGATGTGCGTGCTGTGGGCTGAGTGCGGCGGCGTGTGCGGCGATGTGGTGGAGGGCGCGCGCATTGGCTGCAGGAGTGGCTGTGGAGAGACTCACTGTTAGAAACTTATCGCTTTAAACTGGAAATCATCTTATAATCACAAGGTAATTACCAGTTGAACGCTAAATTATGTATTTATGTATTAATATATGTAATTAATGTTCTCTCAGTGAATTCAAAGACAAATTAAACTCATAAGCCTTACAACTAAAATTATAAATAATTCCCGTAGAGACCAATAACTATACCACACGTATGTCAGTTCTATGAATACCTTAAAGAATGTGCTACTCGGAGTATTTGCCTCCTAATTAGCATAATTTGAAAGTTGAAACAAGTGTTAAAAAAAACCTTGGATTTTATAGATTTATGAAAATCAATAAAACTACTTATTGTAAAAGAAATCGAACGAGCCGTATTTTGTAGATATTTAACGAAAACAGATATAGTTTTAATAATAACATTGATAACAATTTGTATTCTTTATACCACAAGTGTTATCGAATTGAGGCAGGTAGGTATTTTTGTCAAACACTCATTTTAATCAATTTATAGGGTTATCAATTATAGCTAATGTGTGTTCATCTTATTTCTAAACTTTAAAACTGACCTACGAATCTCTGGAAACACAAATCCGCTAATATTATAATGATGACCTACTTAAGTAGGTACTTACCACATAACACAACATCACGCCTGTAATCCCCGAAGGGTTAGTCAGAGTTGTACTCATTAGTAGCTACACCCACATTTCGCCAGTTATGTTTAAATCACACGTAATAGGAGACGAGCTTATTGCCATCAACTGTGCATAATATATATATTACTATATATAATAGAAAAACCCGATAACACTTTGCC
This sequence comes from Noctua comes, assembly GCA_963082995.1. Taxonomy (NCBI): domain Eukaryota; kingdom Metazoa; phylum Arthropoda; class Insecta; order Lepidoptera; family Noctuidae; genus Noctua; species Noctua comes. The sequence goes on along the minus strand of OY720278.1, from coordinate 17,040,853 downwards.
CGACCTGGGAATCGAACCCAGAACCTCATGCTCAGCAGTCGCGCTTTCGACCACTAGACCAACGAGGCAGTGGCAAGTACTTACCACTACTTACTAATCCACAAATTGTAAACTCAGCCCATTAAAACAGATCACTCAATCTAATATAAAAACGACCCGTTCTACAACTCAACACCCAAACTCAAAATTTTGGGTTCAAAATTTGAGTTCAAACGTTGACTCAAAAATCCACTCACCCCCTGAGCATTCTCATTGTGCGTGAGTCCAGACACGCGGAGCACCTCAGCAGTTTTGAGGAACGAGGACAGACTCCGCTGATGCACGTTGACCTCCCCGTGGTAGATGAACTCGACCAGCGCGTGCAGGTCCGTGAACGCCACGTCCTGGAGTACGATCACTGGGTGCTTGCATGGTGTCGACTGGGGAGAGATGGAGAGGGTTAATGTTGTGGTGTGTGGTGGATGAGGGGTTAGGTAGTGCTGAAAAAATGACTAAACAGGGTCTTTGTAAGTTACTTGAGATACTTATAACCTACTCATATTTTCACTTACTCTAAATAACCAGAATGAATACCTTAGTAAAAGGGCATTGTTGGAATTTTAACCCTAGGCGACGAGTCAACAGTTGGAATTCTAATAGTGCGATTTCAAAATTTGATTAAAACACAACTTTGTTTTATTTTGTAAGTTTTTTTTTAAATAAATAAGCTCTTTTTTTGTAAATATTTAGTTTTAAGTGTTCTATGAGTAGTTTTAATTCGTGTATTTATTTATTAAGTAATGTGAATAAAAACTGTTTCTTTTTAGATCATAATTGACTAGTGACGTCATTGTTTGATCACCTGAGTCCCGTGTCTATTTCGTATCTATAGTATTAAGTACCTACGCATCTGAGTAATATCATGGATGTTAAACAAATTTTAGCAGCTCATATCAAAATGAATAAAACAATTTCTTAAACATAATAAAGATTCAGAACGGTTCGAACATTTTAAAACAATTGAGAGAGAAAGCCTACAGATTTAAGACATGGCCTTCAATGAACAAAAGCCTAAGAGAACTCTTTGTGGTTCAGTCAATATTTTATATGAATTTAATGAAAATGAGTGTAATGTTAATGTGCAAGCCAAAATATTGTACAATCATTGTTTAATATTATTCAAATTTTTAATTGTTAAGGTTTTAAATTCTTTATCTCTCTTCATGTACATAATATATTATACTTAATTAAGTATTATTTAGAGAGTTGTAAAATGAAGGTTATTACAACTTCAGGATAAAATATTTAGAATATGAGTTGAAAAAATAACAAAAAACAAAAATTACCTACTGAACTGAATTAAAATAATTTAAAAAAAAACACAAAAAAATGTCGATGTCCTTTGTGTTTTTTTATAAAAGTTAAAGCACTAATTTAAGTCGATTAAAGTTGAGCCACGTGTAAGCGTCAAAAATGTATGGCGGAAAAACCATCAATCATTCATTCATGAATATACAAACTCCTAAAACAAAACCAGACTAAGTTATATTATGTCAACAAAACATTGTCAAAACACAAAACCGTTAGGTATACCAAAAAGTCCTAAAATAACTTCGAAGCTTAAAATATCATAGAGCTATCAGATAAATAAACAAAAAACCCAATTACTATGGAATGAATTTAAAATATTCACCGGTGGAGCTCTAGTCCGACTGATTTAACCCACTCGACTATTTATTGGGTGTGGTAACACTGGCTGTTCGGATTATGGACGAAAAACTGATTAAAAAGTATAAAATATACCTAGAATGTTCGTTTGAAATGTAATTGAGAGGGATTTTATTTTTGATTAATTTTGCCAATGTTGTTTATAAAGTGACTGTCACAGTAATCATAGATGGACATCATTACGAACGGATGACGTAATAATCATTATTTGTTACCGTTTCTACCGGAAAATCCATTATTTCACCATATTTGCATGCTTGAAATGTAACTTAGTTGACCTTATAAATTGATCGCAAATTTTGACGATCTTACTCAAGTCAGGTTGGCCGAGTGGTCTAAGGCGCCAGATTTAAGCTCTGGTTCCCGAGAGGGAGCGTGGGTTCGAACCCCACACCTGACAAACTGATGTTTTGTTTTTCTTGCAAAATTTTGCATTTTATATTGATTTTTGAGACATTACTTGCATATTTGATTTATTTTATTGCAAATAACAAATTAATATGTTTGTATCATTTTATTGGTTTTCATAGTAGAGTGTAAACCACGCTAAAAAAAAAACCTAAAAAAATGTGAATTTATACAAATTAATTTATAAATTAAAATGCGCCATCTGTTGGCAACTGCATGCAACTCACAATGTAGTTAATGATTCATCTCAATTAATGCACAGAGTTATGTTCGATTTGATACAATGTTTCACAACGAACTTATTTCGTCAGAGAGTCGGCAGAAATCAAGCATACCTAATTAAACTAGAAAAAACTATCTGAACTATCATGAAATGTACACTTCGAATTTCACTCAAGTCATCGCACATAGAAGAGGCCACGCGAACATCGTTATGTACTACCCTAAGGAGTTCCCTGATGGTCTGCCACTTTTCACCCTTATGTCCTAAGTACTAAGGTTGAAAGTGGTCGGCCGTCAGTGACCTCGACAGTACTTGCAAGAGCCAATTGGTATCTGTCAGTACAAGTGTAACGTGTCTAACTTGGCAATTATATGTCAATTTGCTTTATGGCGTCACTGAGACATCATAATATCTTATTTATATAATATGTAGGTACTGTTATAAATGCGAAAGTTTGGATGGATGTTTGTTACTTAATCGGGGCAGAAAAGATCTGGATGAAATTTGGCACAGAGATAGATTATAGTCTAGAATAATAGCACATAGGCTACTTTTTATCCCAGAAGAACTCCACGCAGGCGAACCCGCGGGCTTAAGCTAGTGGGTTCATATTTTTTCTATGACATTTCTTTCATTGGTAGCCTATAGTATATTAAACATTTTTGCTTCTTTACAAATAACTCGTCGTAGACTAATACCTGAATTTGAAAGTAATTTAGGTTTCTATTGTTACAGACCTACTGGTATTCACCTGCATCCGGTTAGACTGGAAGCCGACCCCAACATATTTGTGAAAAGGCTATGTAGATTATAAGACCTCTTTAGGCGTTATAAGGCACAGGTTTCGTCCATAAAGAAATTTTCACATATCCGCTTAACTATGTAGACCACAGATATAAGTCTATCTATATCTGTGATGTAGACCTTATAACATAAATAAAAAGCCATAAAATTACCTTCAAAAGCTCCCTGAAGTAAGGACTACAGGCCGACAGTACAACTCTATGTGCCTTCAAACTCTTGCCGTCGCAGGCGAGTGTGACGTCGACGAAATCCTCGTCATCCCGAAGGTTCTCGAAGGCGCTGGTGATACTGCTCTGGTAGTTGTTCCAACGCAGGCAGAAATGCTGTGTGTCCACCATTTTGACGGCTATGGAGTCATGTGTGATGTGATCTGGAAATGGAAGAGTGGTTAGTGCGTGAATGGAAAAGATAGGTTTTGATCACATTTGTGGGGTAGATAGGCTTGTCAAGTTGTAATTCGCGGCCTTGCTTCAAAAAAGCTAATAAACATCGACTTGTTTCTAAAATTAAATGTGCCGTATTAACAACTAACTGTAGACTGTAGAGGTTTTGCTAAATTCACTTAGTCAGTCACTATAAATGCACTGAACGAAGTCAAAGGAAAATAAAAATCCTAAATCAGCAACATTTGATAGTAGCTCTTGGATGTTGCACGAAGATTCACCTCAAAGTTGTGTCTAATACGCCTCCTACAACACCCTTGGCTAGAAACACGATACAACGTAGGTACATTCCTTTGCGAGAACTATGCTGTAAGTACTTAAAAGTGTTATTTTTCTTTTAAGAGCCCACGTATTGATGTATTGAGTTCTGCATAGCTTCTTACAATCACTCATTTATGGATCTCGGTTTCGTTTTCGGTTATCAATTGATCATCTATGACGTTCTTTCGACTTGTTAGATGTCTGACTCAAGTTAAGGATGTCAGTGGACAGTCAGTTCCATTGAATCGTCACTCATTAGACGGAAAGAGAACCCACACCAGCCTAGCAAGGCTTTCTAAAGTCTTGAATAATATGGAAACATATCGTTACCTAGGGAACAAGATCACATGACTATTTTATAGATACAAACATGAGAAAAACTTATAAATAACAAAGTAGAGATTACAAAAAATAGGTCGTATGTGATAAAAACTACCGTCTCGTATACTTAGTGTCAGTCATAATTATGTTATTGTTTAATATCTGCCCTATATTTTTGAAGTAATTGCAATTACCCTATTGTGGTGATAAATGGTGAGTTATGTGTTCCAGTTTAAAAGTAGTTGATGTGTTTGAAAAAAGGATCTTATGTTATATACCTAGAAAAACATTGATAAAATGAGTAAAAAAAAAACTCTTTTATTATGTAATTGGCTTTAGTACGTATGTGTAAAAAAAAAAACACTCGTATATTCTTATAGAGAACACCTGTGTCCTTACGCCATTAAGCCCCGCTCACACGATGCAAGAAGGAAGCTTGCATGTGACATACAACGAAATTTTAGCAACATATGACTTGAATGTATGTTTTCTTATTGCTATATATGCCACAAGATTTATAATTAGTCACCGTATAAATCAGTCAGGCTTTAGAGTCAAGTAGACTTAGATTAATTGGTCTGAAATAAACCAATTCTTATTATAAACAGCAGTTGACCAATGTCCTTTCTGCCATTGAAAAGTCGCCTGAAATTGTAGGTACATAAATTATTACCAGCTGATATTTTTTACATAACTTATTGATTCCTTATAAGGTTGTACTCAATCGTATTCAAAGAGTTATTAGAAAAAATAAGAAAGAACATCGTTTGAAAAGGTTGGATAACAAAAATGGTTTCGATTCGTGTATTGTCTGATCGCTCCTTTGTCTTTCAAACAAAGTTGTTTTCATTTTTTTTTCTTAATTATTTAGGCTTCTTGCCTTGGCCAAAAGTTTTCAACTTCCACCGTGTTCTGTTTAGACAAAAAAATAATTGAGAACTAACATTTTTGTGGTTTCATATTATTTCGCTTTTCCGAATTTTTTTTTTAATCGACAAGGGAGCTAGGTGTATGGTACTTACTGCTTTTGTTTACTCAGTTATGGAAAAACACAATGTTTTTAAGCAATGTGACTTTTGTTATGGTTAAACTTTGTTTTTTGACCTAATAGAATTCGTACCTAATCGCAAAAATGTGAGCCAGGAGTCAAATTCTAAAGAATAAGTTTTTGGTAAAGAATGTTCTTGTTTTATGTAACTTAATCCTTTTTTGTTTTAGTTAATACAAAAATGTTTAATTTCTTTAATATGTTTTGTTGATGAAATTAAATTAATTAAATTTTTTTTTTTTTCCTTTTTTTTTGTCAGTAGTTATTAAAATTGTTACATCACATTATGTGTACTCATATGTGATAATGTTACAAACTATGCATGTGCTGTAAACTTTCCACTCCTCTCCATTGAGGCAGAAAAGCAACACTAAACCCTTTTTTTTGTTTCCCACAGGCGTCCTTTGATCATAGTCTCGGAACTAAAAAAGCCTCGTTTTACTTTTTTGACCTTATTGTGTTCCTAAGACCCAGTGACCAGTTAAACATTTAAGTATTTTTTTGTTTTGACATACACACCTGTAAAAAGTATCTTCCTACTAGATGTAAACAGACCCTTCACGAAGCTGCCAACCAAGCATTCTGTACATCAAACTGAGCCACTAAATTTTACGCAAAAAATATTGCTGGGAAACGACTATTTTTTTTGGGGTAAAAAATCACGATTTACGGTAGATAAAACTCAATGTAACGCAATCAAAACATTGTGCTGATGGATGCATTGAATAGTAAACGGGTCTTGGAGATATTTAAAGTAAAGTAACCGTCAAGCCCGTCACAGACGTAGCTATAATACATTTAATATGAATCATAGCAAGGCATATTACGACATATATTCTACATAAATTTTCGAGTGACCGCACACGCAGCTATAATATATATTGTAGCTGCGCTCGAAAATTTGATTCATATTAATATATATTATAGCTACGTCTGTGACGGTCTTAAAAGTTGGAACCTGCACGTCCAATATCTAAATAACTAGAAGGTTCCCAGTTATGGTCCAGAACAAAAAAATAATCGCAATGACGGGGGGAACAAGTGCCTTTCGGCTTCGTGAAGGGTCTTATAGTACCCTTTATAGTATTTTTAGGAGACATTTTTCACTACTTAACGTGCTTTCCGAGTCACGAAGGGTTCTCGGTATGGTAGACAGCAACCTAACCACTGTTCAGCCTCAGCAAGCGCTGCTTAACCTCGAAGATTGACTCATGAAGCTTTTGTTTAGCCACGAGCCCTAACAGATCACTAAAAATCATAAAAGACCCTCAAATTTATCGTCAGCATACAAACAGTTACATAAAAGATTGCATATATATATTATACAAAGATAGTACCTTGCAACGAACACAATCTATCGTCACGATATTGAATTATATATGCCTTATCAGCTGATAACGGCTTAGAAAACTATGATTAGTAGGTATTAGATGCATTATCTCCACGGACGAATGCACGGGGTGTGTGCATGTTGATAAGGTTTCTATTTGGATATCTTCACGCTTTTCAGAAGGTGGGTTAGCAGGTATTAGTGTTGTTTAAACTGTGATTATAGGTGTGGAAATGGGCATAAAATAACTTTCTAATATTACGGGGTCTAAACGGACCCTTCGCAAAGCCGTCAACTAAGCATTTTGTACATCAGACTAAGTAACTCTACGCAAAAATTATTGCTAGGAAACGACTTTTTTTTGGGGTGAAAAATCACATTTTACGGTAGGACTAGATGTAACGCACTCAAAACATTGTGCTGCTGGATGCATTGAATAGTACGGGGGTCGTGGAGGTATTAAAAGTAAAGTTAAAAACTTGTATTAAAAAAAAACTTATGAAAAAGTCGGAACTTTGACCCCCAATATCTCCGTAAGTAGAAGGTGCCCAGGTTCCCAGTCTAAAACAAAAAAATATCGCAATGATGGGGAGAACAAGTGCCTACTGTTACACCGTTTATACTGCTCATCATGTAAACTGCTGAAAATCAGTTAAATCAATTTTTTTTTCTTTGTATCCAAGCATTGCTGCGTTTCGATTAACTAAGTTTGGAAGTCAATGAAATTATATATATTATTTGTCTTGCGCCATAATTATCATCTGCCTAACCTTTTCCCAACTAAGTTAGGGTCAGCTTCCAGTCTGGCCGGATGCAGCTGAATACCAGTATTTTACATATGTATTTTGGCATATTGGGATTTATTTATATTTTTATGTCTGACACCACTTGACAAATCATGTTTTATTTTGCTTTCTGAATTAATGTGATTACTAGATGTTATTTGACATTGTAATGTGATTTCCTTTATTTATTTTTACACATATTAAATACATTTTTAAATATTCTAATATAAAACAATATAAAAAAACATTTAAAAATATAAAAAATAGTGGTCCGCCGGTATCGGGAGCAGGGTCAAAATGTGATTATTGTTAGCAGTTAAGCGTTTTGGTAAATCGTATGTGGTCGCTGTTTTTTCGGTTTTATTTAGATATTATATTATATAAATATGATATATATCATATTATCAGGACTGTTATCAAAAATTACTTCGTCATTTGTCTTGTATTTCACCTCAACTGACCACACCTCACCTTCCAACGCCCCTAGTTCTCACTAGTACATTTCTTACATTCATGCCAAACACTTTATCTGATAACCACGTCACACCACACCCACCCTTAGCCCCCTACACACAAGAGCTATTTCAGCTGCAAAATGAAGTTGGTATGACACGTAAGTTTGAAAACAAAAGTTAGACAATAAGAGAGACAGACGTTTTCATATTAGCTCACAATGCTAGGTAATCGAGTTACCTGTTGGCATGTAGTGCATGTAGTGCATGTAGTGCAACTGAAAACAAGGCGATTGCCTGCTAAACGCTAGACTGCGTATTTGTGTAGTCTAAGTTTCTGAAAATTGATCCTGGAGAATCAACGAGGGCTAGTGATCAACATCTTATTTAACGCCTGTAAACCCCGAAGGGTTACGCAGAGGTGTACCTGATAGAACACCCTCATTTCGCCAGTTATGTTTAATAGGGGGCGAGCCTATTGCCATCAACCAGGTACGAATCCAGAGTCCGTGGCTGTTACTGAGAAATTTCTGATGGAAAAACATAATAACACTTTGCCCGACCCTGGAATCGAGCCCAGGGCCTCCTGCTTAGCAGTCGCGCTTGCGACCACTCGACCAACATCTCATTCTTAGCATAAACAGCATCCGAAATCAACAGAATACAGGAAAAAATGTTAAATGGATTCAGGCGTCCTCCGTGGGAGGGCGAAGGCCGTCATGTCCCGCGCGGGCCCACTGTGGGTTTCCACGTGTCTTAAAAAATGTTACCAAAACCCGATGTTTGCTTTCTTACTTCTATTAAATAGTCCGCACTGCGCTAAGCCTCTTGGAGGCCTTACGATCGTTTAATGCAGTTATTCCATTGCAGATTGTCTACGATTTAAATCTATAGATCGACCTGTTTCATCGACAATGACATTTAAGTAGAATTGTCTTGCTCGCTCTTACTGAAAATCGAATCCAGCGGGATGTGCATTCTCTCTTCTCAAGTGTAAAAACTTTACCGTGCGACTGAGTACAGTGAGGGCACGTCTAACTATTTAAATCTTTGATGGATCATCTTTTTACCACGCCATGACCTTATAAATATAAAAAAATAACTAGGAATAGAGAAAAAATAAAGCTAGAAACAATGCTCTATTTCGTATTAGATTTAGATTTGAAAACAGGGAAAACGTTCAACCGACTTCGGGGAAAAGAGCGTACGTATATTGTATGTAATTACAATTATTATTTAATAGCGATATTGACACTTTTTCCGGAAACTAAAAATATTTTCCTTAAACTGCAACCATGATAAAGGAACGATAAAATGTATGCACAAACATCCAAATATAGTAGAACTAATGGTAGAAAGAAACCAGCATAGCTCCAATAAAATCCCATTTCTAAACCAATTCATGTTGCAGTTAGTGAAAAGGGCATGTTTGAGGAAAATGTTGAAGGAAAATGAGCCTTATTAGACGAAAACCCTTATATATGTATGTATGTACCTATAGCATAATCATGCGATTTAATGCTAAATAAGGATTACTTTTCTATGTCTTTGTTTCCACAGATGTGCCTTTTTTTGCTTCAGGCAGTCCAAACTGTCTACTATACGCAAAATAGATGTTATATCTAGTTTCTTTATAACTAAATACATTATATACTAAGTGTGAATTAGAATAGTTAAACAAAAACCTATTTTGAATATGTCACAAAGATAAATGGTCATTTTTTGAATGAGACAAAACGGCTGTATTGAAATACAGTCGTTTTGGTTTTAGGGCCCAAGTTATGAAAAAAAGCGTATAGCTGCAGATGCTATTCAAAAGTGAATTTCCCAATCGTTAGGCTTATGAGATTTTTAAAAGCATCGAAATTAAAATTGCGGGTAAGACCTAGTTGAGACTTGCAGACCAGGGAAGCGCGGACCAGATGGCGCGCAAGGGAGCGGACTCTTATACTTAGCGCTGGGTGGAATACGATTACTAAAGATGATACTAAAGAATTAAAAAAAAAACTTTCTAATGTTCAGTTACCTAGATGACTCGTTAATTTATTTTATCATGTAATGTATTTTAACCGATAATTGATAAAATAAACAGAGGGAAATGGATGTTATCTTGTTTTAGCACTAAAGACTAATGAAAAAGGCTTGCGTTAGTGAAATGATTCATTTCCTACTTGTTAATGTTGATTAGCATAAAACGAACGGTTAAATGGTTTGGTTAGACGCTAATCTCAGATTATCAGATCAGATAAGGACAGAAGTCACTCAGTCAAGCATTTGTTGATCTGTTGTTGCTGTAGTAAATATTAACCAATGTTTTTTTAATGATATATTAGATGACAGATTTTTTTAGACTTTTGTATCAGTATTTAACGAAAACTTTGATTGAGCATTCGTTGTTTTATTCCTAGTTCTAGATTTCTGCAAAAGAACATAAATAGGTAGTTGAAGCGGATACAGGATGAACTAAATAGTTTGAAGTACAAAGTTTAATTGGTATTTGGTGTACTGCTATGTGTTACAAAACAAAATGATAAACCAAAACTTGCGGTATAAAGCGTATACTTTCTAAGCTTAGACCAAAATAATCTGATGTTTCCAAAAAGTTTGTAACTTAGACCACATCCTAAGGTCCGTGTCACATGGAGTTCTTTCAAAGAATCGGTTATATGGTGGTAATGTAACACTATTGGGTACTTTGTGAGCATTCTGTTACTAGTGTCAATGGTACACTTAGGGGCCATTATGTGAGGTGTTTATATAAAGGATTCAGGGCCCTATGATGTATTAGAAACGGTTCTATGGTTAAGAATATCGGTTAAGAAATTGACAGGGACGAATTTGATTGGACTTCAAAAGTTCTTGCAGGACAAATCTTATAAAATGTGATTTATTCTTTGAATCATTTTTGACAGTTTTTTTTTAATTTCTGAAGGACAACTCACTGAACAACGTAGTTTCTTTTTATTGCCAGTAGTAATCATATCGGATTTTTATTATTTTTCACAAAAAAACACGCATGACTTACGTAAAAATAAACTTTTAAATATCAATTTTTTTTTTCGGATAGTTAGCGTATTCAGATATTTCCAGTCAAGCCAAAAGTTATCAAATACTTAATATAAACGAATTAGACAAAAAACTGTACATAGTGTCGCAACGTGACGATAGTCCAGTTGTTATCAATGTATTTTTTTAGCAAATTTAGCGTTTTATCAGAGACCTAGGCTACGCGATATCTTATCACTTAGTTTAGGCTTCAACCGTTAGGTACTAGCGTTGTAAAATAATAACATGTTCAATTTACAGCAGCTTTTTTGGTTCGTTTTTTAAATAGATTAGGTTTAGAGATATTTTGTTTTTTTAGCAGAATTTTTCATGAGCAACTTCGGAGTCAAAGTTCAAAATGTTATTTGGAAAAAAATCCTGAATCTTTTCGTTCTTATTTCCTGTTCTGACGGCGATAGGCTCGCCTATTACATATAACTTATATATAATTTGCTAAATGTGAATGTTGTTTCGATTTTTCTTTGCCTGAGTTTTCGGGAAAAACAGGCATGGTTCCTGCAACTTTGGACTCTCACACGCACTTGTTAGAATTCAAAGTTTAAGGAATTCAATTCGTTTATCGGCTGAATACGAAACTCTATTTCCACCTACGCCATTAAAACTGCAATAATTCTTAAAACATAAAACATAATATTTTTTAAACCACAATGACGTAATCAAAGACTATTATTAGAAACTTGCAGCCTGATTAGGGGACACAGTTTGGCAATTCAACAATATTTACTGCATTATTTTAGTTGTCGAACTGACGAATTTTTCAAACATGTGAGGTTATATAAGGTGTAAACGTTCACGAAACCTTAAACCAAGAATTCTGTACATCAAACTAAGTAACTCTACGCAAAAATTATTGCTGCGAAACAACTTTTTTTTGGGGCAAAAAACACTTCTGTCTCAATGAAACTTACTCAATGTAACGAATTTACGGACTCAGTGTAACGCATTCAAAACATTATGCTGATGGATGCAAAGAATAGTACGGGGGTCAAGGAGGCATTGAAAGTAAATTTACAACATTAAAAACTTGTATTGAAAAAAAAAAACTTTTGAAAAAGTTGGAACTTTGACCCCCAATATCACCGTAACTAGAAGGTTCCCAGGTATGGTTACGAACAAAAAAATGATCGCAATGACGGAGAGAACAAGCGCTTTTGGCTTCGCTAAGGGTATTTTACATCCATTATTAATGAATTCCCTTCAAAATCATTTCGCATAAGCATAGGCTCTCTTTGAGAGGGAGTGGACTTTAAATTACCACGCGGGCCCAATGCGAATTGATAAAGATCAAATGTGTGCGATTTTTTGGTTCTAAGACATTTTCTCACTTTACCCTTTGGAGTGTGATGCAATCGGTGCTAAGTGCAGTGGCTCTTATTATTTAATCACGAGCCTCCTCAAAACTAACAGTGCTATTGGGCGACATTAGCTGACATTAGTAATATCAGTTCCTTCCTCAATGACATTTAAATATTATCGCATTGTTTTGGTTTCGTCAATTATGAGTTTATTTTAATATAGATAAATGTCAAATCTGGTCTTGATTGACTAACGGTAAATTAACTTTTTCTATTTTTCTTAGTATGTCAGTTTTTTAAATCCTGCGAGTATTTTATCTTTTTCTTTTCACCACTGCTCCCAAAACGGTGAAGGAAACCATCAGGAGAAAACCAGTAAATTCCAGAAAAAAAAACGGAGCCATGTGACATCTCGGCTCTCACTCGTAAAAACAAGACCTGTGTCACAGACGTGGGAACATTACAAATTGATTTAAATTTTATATTATAGAAAAAACAGCGCCGTTTTTCAACCAATTAACTTAATTCACGTTATTACATATCATCGATACATTAAACATATATCTTCAATGCGACACCTATTAATGTTCTAAAGCAAACATTTTGGCAAAATTTACTCTTTTCAAGGTTTGCCAATACGGTTGCGAATCTAACAGCAAGTTGTATCAATATATGTATACGTATATATGTGAACCATCTGTGCAATTTGAGAGCAGCCTTCGAATGCTTCGCAGTTTTTAGAAATTAATATCGTTTTGTTTGATTATGTGGAAATGGAGTAATTATTATTGAAAGACATGCTGAATTGAATTGTGGCGCTAAAAGACATGCGGAAGTGTGGTTTTAAGAGAGGATTTCGTTTTCATGCAGTGTCTACGCAGTTGGATTTTAGTTTTTATGCAGTTATTTTCAAAGTTTCGATTTTAAAGGTAGTTTTACTAGAACCTTAACGTTACTCTTAAGGGGGAAGCGCCAGGGCAGCCCGCGAAATTATTTTTTTCTTACTTTTTTGCAATTTGACGGTCAATGTCAGTTTGTTTGTTGAACAAAATATAATTCGTGACCCTAATACTACCCTGGCGCTTCCACCTTCAACTTCCTACTTTTATGTTTAGATTGTACATAATTGTCAATGGGTTTTATTAGATGATTTGGAAACAGTTTGGTGGGTCTGTGGTACCACGAAAGTCAGACAATACCTCAAGTGCGTTTTATATCAATTATTACTAAATACACCCAATTTCTAAGCACACTTTTTATAATATCTAAAGGATTTTTAAGGAAATTAATTGCGTCTGCTCCACAACGTACTTACACGAATTACGCAATAAATATTTTTGAATTATTGTGTTAGTTTGTGAGTGTTGCGATTATCTCACTGGTGTCAAAATGACTAACATACATTGACTTTCATTCGTCTTTTTCCATAGTTTTAATGATTGAATAAAAATCTGCAAACACTGAAACCCGCATACACGATAAGAAATATGCGTTATAGGTGAACGCATATCAAATATAAAAAGATACCATTCACTAGTTTATCTTGAGTGCAAAAAGTCTAAATTTTTAGCCTATCTAGCTTAGCGCAGGCTATCAGAATGACCTGTTTTTATCTCAAATCGCTTTAATGAACAATATCTGAATTAATAGGTACTTCTTTATGAATGTTTGAAATTATGTTTTATAATGTAAGTATTTAATCTTGTTTTTTGTTTTGGGGGTATACAGAGGTCCTTTTTGTACCTAACGCATTGGTACCGCCGGTGTTATCGCGACTTGAGGCCAAAGAAACGATGGATGAATAGTGTGATAAATGTTTTGGCATTTTGTTTAGAGAGGGGATGAATAACGACAGCTTATGGATACGTATAAACGAGAAGAAATGCTGCAATCGCTTTTAATTTTGTGGAATTATCAATCATATGGCAGCAGGATGATGACATAGCTATAAGATTTGATTGGATGTGCTTGAGTGACATAACATAACATCACGCCTGTAATCCCCGAGGGGTTAGGCAGAGGTGTACCTAATAGTAATAGTAGGTACACCCACATTTCATTTTTTGGAGAGTGGGAGTGTTCTTGAGTAATAGATTATTTTGTGAAAAACTTGTCTAGGAAGGTAGACACCACCTTAGCGCCTAAGAAATATTGCTGCGTTTCGTTTCCAAGAGCGTTTTGGCTCTGACTAACGTCGTTAACTGATGCTGATTCCCTTTTGTTTTATTTTATTCAGTTGATTCGTAGTACAAAACCATGTTTTTTTCATTTTTCTTGATGTAGGTAAGATACTATGCGATAGAATTATAATGATGTTCAGTACTAACCTTAAATATAATAGATGTCCTCTTAGTTTGTATGCGTAAACCTGAAACAAATAAAATATAATTTAGTACTGCAAATAAGAATCAAGTTATAGAGCAGTAGGTCATAGGCAGGCCCATTACTTCTGACAGATAGGACGCCTGTTTTCCAACAGTGCATATTTGGCTGATCATACAATACATGTGTGCTTGTCATAGTTATAAAATACTAGGGGGAGCTCTGGGCCAAATGCCTAATAACAGGCGAACGGGTCGACCTTCAAAGTTAAGCCGCGCTTGTCGTAGTCGGTCCGTGGATGGGAGCATCCATTACATACCGAGTTTCCTCCGTGCCTCGGAAAGCACGTTAAGCCGTTGGTCCCGGCTGTCATTTGTAGATCTTTGACAGTCGTTAGGTAGTCAGTGTTCCGAAAGTCTGACTACCAGTTTTACCAAGTGGTGTCTAATACCAGTACTAATCGGGTTTTGGAGGTCAGATAGGCAGTCGCTCCATGTAAAATACTGGTTTTCAGCTGCATCCGATTAGACTGGAAGCCGACCCCGACGTAGTTAGGATTAGCTTAGGCATATAATAATATAGAGTTATAGAAAATAGCAGATAGACGGAGTATACTTCATTGTATACCAAAATGACTTGACTTATCTCCGATAACTTTGTGTGTTAACCAATTATGAAGGTGTAGTCAGTTATATTTATTTTTGTCATGTTTTCATAGTTAATTAGTGAAAAGAGAAACTGCGATTTTTGGGATCCGTTTTGATAGTCATCTTTAGCTTGTGTTCATTTGTTCTTTTGCAATCAAATTCATACCATCTTTAATTGTTTGTTTGATTAAATAGGGGTTAAATAGTTATCATTGATTTGAAAATGGCATTTTTACGCCATTGTCAAATAAGGTGATTGTTATAGGAAAACAGTAAAATACTGGAATCCAGCATAAGAAAACATTAGTATTTGAAGTTGGTACCTAAAGTGCTCAACTAGTATTATTTAACTAGGTACTGACACGTTCAAGTAACACGTGTTTTATCATAAACAGCAAGAATCCGTGCCTAGACAGAACTGTATAACAGAACTAAGACACACGTATCCGAAAAGTCAGCCTCACGAATACACCTCTCACGTTAACCCACATTTCCTGTACCCATGTTTTGCGGATAAAACGCGAAGCTCAAATATAACATACAAACTAAAACAGCCTTCATTCATGACACACACATCCCAACACTCAACACACACCCACACATAGACCTGACGCTTGTGATTGGAGCACTTTCACTTTCGCTACAAACCTACATAGTTTGAATACCGAATGACGCCACCCGATTGGACGTTTTAACTTTGACCTTCTACGCGATTGGTTGAAAATTCTCATATGTAAGGATTATATACGGAAGTGATGTGGAGTTATGTACGGTTGTGCCCGTAAAACCTTATTGTTTAGGTATTTTAAGGCTCGCTGTTTGTTTTAATGGCATGACTTATCCGTTGCGGGGTTTGGGTACGGATTAGAAAGGGTTAATTGCGACGTCTCCTTGTGTAAATAGCGACATAATATACGTCGGGAAAGGCTCTTAAACTATATCTTTTGAGTGGCAACATCATCATTTAAGTTCAGTCGATGGATGTTGCTTTTGTCTTTAAAGAAATGAGAGATTTCTGAGAATCCATGTTGAATCATCAAACTGTACCTGATACATTTTATATAATAGTAAACAATATAAGTCTGAGCTTCATAGATAAAATATCAAGTCAGTGTAAAACTTCACATTGGATGTGCACTCAACGATAACTGAAAACATACACACTGACTATGCTTTACTGAAGCTTGAAGTAATATCGCATCCTGAAAACGACTCACACCAGGGCAAAGGTATTTACGGAATACAAACGAGCATTATTATGTCGTGAGGAAAGTTTGAGTTATGAATATGGACAGGTATAAGAGTAGAGGAAGACCAAAGAAACGATGGATGGACTGTGTAAAGGATGATATGGTACGGAAGGAGGTGTCTGATGAGATGACGAGTAATAGAGAAGTATGGAAGAAGAAGATATGCTGCGCTGACCCCAAATGAATTGGGATAAGGGCAGGAGAATGATGAAGTTGAAACGAGCATTATTCACCCACTTGCTCACTGCTTGTTTCAGGCCATTTGTACATTTCTTGGCGATATTTTCACCATCCAAACTTAAGTATATTCCTTCAAAATCACAAGTAACATACCACGTTCATATAAGAACTACATAAAACAGCACAAACTCAGTCTTTATCTATTTAAACAAAGACTTACTCATTGACTTATATTTTTTCTTATTCCTTAGTTCGGGGTCAGCTGATAAACATTAGGAGTTGAATTAACTAGCTGCTGTATACAGGGTTTGCTTGTTTTATTTTATATTGCGTCAGTATGCATGACCCTAGATAAAAATAAGGTGGGCAGGGAGCGTTAACTTAACATACGCGGTGTAAGGTACAGACGTCAGCGCATCAAGTTACCACAAACTGTCAAATTTCTCCAAATGATTTTAAACCATAAAACGTTGATGGTTGAGTTCAAAATCGAATGAGAAAATTTGACAGTTTGTGGTAATTTAATGCGGTGGTGGCTGTACATCGCCGCACAAGGTGTTGCCATGAATTCAGTACGTAATTCTAGAATCTTTAAATATTTTCGTCAAGCAAATCTTCATTGGTCGACCGACGAAAGCTTTCTAGAATCATGCGCTGAATTCATGGTAACTGTACGTCGCTATCCCTTACATTATTCGCGTACATTTTTGTACTCTCCTAATAAAACAAAACCAGGACCTATTCAGGACATGTAGGCTCGAACTCGGTTCTCAATGTGACAGCCAAAGAATTACCGCCATTGGGTCCTGTAGTAGGTAGCCAGTCATATCGACAGCGGAAGTGTCTTCTTATCATGATTACGTAAACCTTTTTACGAACTTGACCGATTTTGAAGCTTTCTTTCGTGGAGGTATTTTTGATAGCAGTTAAACCTTGGTTTATTTAAACATTTTATGAAATGACGAAAAATTCACATGACGTATAGTTTGATCACTAATAAGTGCCTACGTAGTATACACAAAAAAAGGTTAATTACAAATCGCTAAATAATAAATGATTATATATGCCAAAGGCGCACATCCCTATTTTTATACGATCATAGTCTCGGTCGAGCCGACCTTAAGGTCAAAAAACTCTTAGAAAACAGCATAAGGAAGAGTGAACTCTTTATCTCAGGTTTATATAATAATAGTACTATTATATTCATATTATAACACTTATTATTATTTCTACGATAAAGTACAAAGAAAGGAAGACCCTGTGTCATTGACCAGGTGGAGAGTTAAATTCTAAATTAAAACAACATTTCAAAATAAATGTGCTTTTCGTAACGCTTTACTTTTGTTCCAGAAGGGCTAGGCAGAGGCGTTCCCCGTACACCCACATTTTGCCAGTTTTGTTTTAATCCCATATAAAAGGGGGCGAGCCTTTTACCTATTCGGAATTTCCTGATGGAAAAACCTTGTGACACTGCCCGAGCTAGGATTGGAACGCGCTTGCTTCATCATTGTTATCATTGGTAGGCAAAGTTGCACCGCCTAATCGACTGCCTCTATTTTTACCCGACTGCGCGACGTCAAGGAGGACCCTATGTGTTTATCAGCCTATTGAAATATGTATGTTTGTTCCTTTGTGGCGCTCTCGAGACCAAATGCTGGGGCCGATTTTGATGATTCTTATAGTTGGTTTGTTAGCTATTTTAAGTCACGTGGATTTTAGAACTAAACGAAACATCACGCCTATAGTCCCCGAAGGGTTAGGCAGACGTGTATCTATTATATTTTGCCAGTTATGGTTGAGTTTTTTGTGGTGAAGAAACTTTAGTAAATGTGGATGGCTATAAAAGTAGGGAAAACGATGGATGGGTTGTATGAAGGATGATATGTCTAGAATATGGAGAATTATGTCAAATAAGGGCCAGGCTAAGGACGAGAGAATGGTGATAATGATGGGGTCTTAATGTGACACTGACCAAAACAACTATTTTTCTTTGTATATACTGCTGTTAAAGTTAGTTGCTCTACATACTAACACTAAACATAGACACCTAGTATCCTAGCATTGTACGAAATGTTAATAAAAATATCAAACAAGATTACAACTGCATATTTGTCTGTGTTATCTTATCTCGCGACTCATTCTACTAGTTTAGTGGACATGACTTGGAACAACTTCGATTTTTAGATGCACTAACAATGTCTAGATTTTTTTCAAATGATACTTTACTTTTTTTACTGATGAGGAAAATGTAGTGAGGAAAATGTTGAATATGAATGTAGATGTAAGGAGAATAAGAGTAGAGGAAGACCATAGAAACGATGGATGGAATGTGCGAAGGTCGATATGGCCAGAAGGGAGGTGTCTGCTGAGATGACGAGTAATAGAGAAGTATGGAAATAAGACATGCTGTTCCGACCCCAAATAAATTGGGAAAAGGGTAGGAGGATGATGACGGCTGAATGAATTTGCGCAAATAATGATGATGACTTTACTTTTGTTCCGATGGTGATGGGACATTCTAATTTATTTTCATGAGTTCACCATGTTCCTATATTAACTATATTATACTTTTCTCAATTTGTTTTCGACTGTTTTGTTGGTATAGTAGTCGCAAGCGCTAGTGCTGCGCATGAGGTCTGCGGTTCGATTACTAGGATATGGGACATAAATAATACTGGCAAAATATTTGCATACTTTCTTATTCACATTATCAAATGTTAAAAAATCCCGTAAATATATACTTGATTTAGGTGTACCTTGCAAAAATATAGGTGTAACTATCTAAGGTCAGGCCTAAATAAGTCAAAATACCATTAAATAAGTAAAATGATTTATCTTTGGGACACCCAACAGTGGCAATCTATGCTTCAACATTTTTTATGCTTTTATAACGCCACCTGGCCATAAATATCGTCACGAAAAGTTGTCTATGGTAATATACAAATATTAATGCCGAGTATTAAAATGTTAGGTTTTAGATAAGGACTGCATTGAGTGTTAGTGATGTGCGTGTGGTCATTAGTTTCTAGTATCGATGTTTTAATTACATTGATTTGTGATTGTTCTCATGTATTTTATTTAGAGTTTTGTTATAGACTTCTTCTCTATATAACTTTATAGATAATTCTTATCCTTCAGAAGACACGATCTTTTTTCGTTTTATGTTCGACAGGATCTTACTTATTGAACTCAAACTGAAAGCATTTATTTCAATTAGACCATTACAGGCACTTTTGAATGTCAGAAAAACAAAGAAAACGAACTTCAAATTAAAAGCTCAAAAGATTACCTATTTTTGTTTAATGATTTAAACATAAATTAACAAAATTCTAAGAAATCGCAAGTTACTATTCTTAGTAACTTGTGATTTTTTAGGAAGTGATTATAATTCTTTAGCTTCTTTCAAGGAATTATAATAACTAATATTTTTAAAACAAAAATATGAAGATAAAGCTTAGGATAAATCAAAATAACGTCACAGTTCAAGGTTTCTTTCTATCGATAAAATCCGCGTCACATCCCTAGCCTAGGGCTGGGCTAGTTATCGTTGCAAGAGATTGCGAATTTGATATATCGGATGATAACGTGTGCCGAATAATTCTAGATTACGTGTCATACAGCATATGTACTAGGTTCTTTTTTATTTTTCAAATGTTATCAGTGAAATTACTAGATTTTGGGCCTTGGATTTCATGTTAGTTGCGGTTTTTATCAATTGCTGGTTTAATCAAAAGTTGGGGATATTTGTGATATCTTTGTTAGCATCATCATAGTAACCACGCTGAGCTGGCAGATTAGATTATAGCAGTTTATTTAACTTTACTGCATTTTTCTAATTTATTATTGCTATTCTATTGCAGATTTAGAAACCAATGAGTCAGGCGCCTTTCTTTTAATTATCTGTACAGATATGTAAGAAAAATGAGTAAATGATAGCGTGACGACTGGCAGCGGAGAATATAATAAAAGGCGTGTTTAGTCGAGCCCAGGTAACATGGGTCCAAGTTTGAAGTGTGAAGATGATTACCAGACAAAACCGATACAAAAATATGTTTTAGGTACTAACTTTAAAGTCCTATTTCTTTCAAAATGGAGTTACACAATAACGTTAATACTAAAATATGACCAAAACCATGAAATGAAGCCTAATAGGAATAAAGAGTACAAAGATACTGCTAATTACTTACTGAAATGCATTGCATTAACAATTTTTAACAGTCCCAACACATTAATTCTAAAGCCTTCTATTATCGAGTCTGCCTACCCCAATGACTACCACAGCGTAACGATAATTAATTACAAACCATGTTTACTTGTAACTGACGCCTAGATATGTGTTGTTTATTTGCTGTTCAGGATGCGCCCGCGCATTTGTTTGATCAATTTATTTTTCAACAAATTGATAGGTGAGATCTTAGCAGTTCCTTTGGGCCAAATGAGTTGAAAGGTTAGCGTAAAAGAATTTTATTATTATCCATCCTCCATTACTACAGTAATTTCAAAGTTATCTTTGATTTTGCATCTTCAACAAAGTCATGGGCGTGAAGGGACAGTAGCTTCTTCGTTTTGTTTTTGACTGCCCGATATTTCGACTATTCAAAAATGCTTGTAACGTGACTAAATTGAGCCACCCCAGAATTTGGCGACAAGTTGGGCATCTTCGGGACTGCCCACTAGTTCCTGAAATGTGCAGACAGCGGGACATGCAGGATACGATATTTAAAATTACCCATCGATATTAAATTTCCCATCATTTGTGGAACAGCTGTTTACACTCTCTGGCGAAGTCATCTACGAATCTCCTCCACACACTCATTTTGGGAGTCGCTTCAGTCGACTACTTTGGCATACGAGAGGTATAGAAGTTTTATAAAATGTTGGTACATTTCAGTAGATCATACGTTTGTCAATCAAAAACTTCTTACAAAGAATATTAAGGAGCTCTGTAGTTTAAATTAAGGAGATCCCCCTCCTGGATCGATAAGTCTTATCAGTAAATCTGCTGTCTCATACCATGGTATTAACTGTTGCGATTGGCCGACCAAAATAACAACAACCAATCGTAGGAGCTTACTGATATTGTAGACAGCTGATAAAATCGAATAGGCTTAGAATTTTGTTAAACTGATATTGATAGGAATAGGTACGGTCTACACCGGTTGTACCGAACTTGAACTATGAAAACCACCCTTAATACAACGAAATAAAGTGGTTCAGGTCAAAGCTAGAAAACGACACTAATACCCGTTTTTACAAATGCTTGGTGACATCGAAATTAATGCCTAAATAAAAGCACGCTGTACGATTTGAAAACCGCATAGCGCTGAAATTTGAAAACTCAACGAGTTTTTACGCCTCGAATACGGGTATTACTGCAACGAAATTAAGGCGCTGTTAAGTGTGAAGTATTACCATAGGTAGACGACTGAATAATCTAGATTTGGGTGAAAAAAAAAATTGAAGTAAACCTTCAGTTACAACGGAAAAATCTTTATAAAATAACAACAAATAACCAAGATATCGGAAGGTAGGGAAGTTGTGGAGAGCAGGTGGTTGTTGTTGGGGAGTTGTTGTTGTGGGGACTTGTAGGGGTTGTTGTTGTTGGTTTGTGTTGTAGTGGCTATAATGATTATAGTAACAACCAGTCTTGCCAGTCCAAAGGGTATCGTTTGTTACCCAGTAGCTGAGTACTGGAGTTTAGATCAGCAGTCGCTCCATGTAAACTACTGCTATTCAGCTGCATCCGTTTAGACTGGAAACCATCAGTATAATCGGGAAAAGGCTAGGCAGATGACAATGAGTCGATGATCCATACAGTCGAAGAGTGAGAAGCATTATAATGCTGATACCAAAAGATCCATATTGTGAACAATGAGAAGATTCGCCTTGAATCGATCAACATGCTGACATTATAGTTCAATTCTTAAAACAGTATGCAGTTAAATTCCTTAACCGGGGTTTGCGCAATATTCTTGTTAAAATTAACTAATACGGTTACTGAGAACTTCGCTTAGATTGACACGTTTCTTTTCGATTGTTTTGATATTAACGCTTCTTGCTTAGATGGTAGTAACAGAGTAGTTAGAATACATTCTTTTAAGTCGGCTATTCGTTTTTGCTCACCCTTTTTACATGGGACTTAAACATAACTGGCGAAAACTGGGTGCACTATGGGACACCTCTGCCCCACCCCTCCGGAAATCAATGGCATGATGTGATGTTATCTTAATGAATACTTTTATTTGCTAAAAGCATTCACAGGTTCTGTCACTTATCTAATTATAGTCTATATATATAAAAGAAGAAACTGACTGGCTGACTGATTCACTGACGGATCGATCAACGCACAGCTGAAACCGCTGGGTCTAGAAGCATGATTTGCACAAACGTTCCTTAAATGACGTAATTGTGCACTAAGATGGGATTTTTTAAAATTCATCCCCTAGGGGGTTAAAACGAGGGTTGAAAGTTTGTATGAAACTTGGTTAATTTTGCGAACGAAGTCGTGGTCAACAGCTAGTACTTATATATTTATAAACCCGGTTACTGGACTAAGACAAACTGTTATAAACATATTTATTCAGTGGCTATCAGCTCAGGACTATGCACGGACTGAAGCTCCCCTGACCCCATACTACAAATCCAACACAGATACTCACCCAGGCGTAACACATCCCTTTACACAAGCATAATGTACATACAAATACACTCCACACAAACACTTATAATTGTAATTTTGCATGTTTCCTTTAATTAAGTAACTTTAAATACTGTTTAGACTAAGTAATCAAACGATTACTAGACTACCCACTAGTGCACTTATTATGTGTCATTAATGCAGAAATGACTAGACCCCACAACACAGGGTATCCTAGTGTGGGGATCTTTTATTTGTTGTGCTTGAGGAGCTCGTGCTCGATTAACAGCTGCTCGGATCGATCTTTAAGTTAAACCGTGTTTGCCTAGGCTGGTCTGTGGATGAGTGACCACCCATTACATGCCGAGTTTCCTCCGTGCCCTGGAAAGCACGTTAAGCCGTTGGTCCCGGCTGTCATTTGTAGATCTTTGACAGTGGTTACAGGTAGTCAGTGGCCCAAAAAGTCGGACAACCAGCCATACCAAGGGATATCGTATTACCTAGTACAAAGTGGGTTGTGGTAGTCAGATAGGCAATCGCTCCATGTAAAATACTGGTATTTAGCTGCATCCGGTTAGACTGGTACTGGCATTGTTGTGCTTAACATGTCATCAAAATGTGTCTAAATAAATTATTGTTAGTAGTTGTAACTGTGTAGTCAATAGTAACAATTCAAACACAAACAACATCACCACAACAGTTAATTAACTATTATTTTCGCTCCGAAGCTTAATATTAGGTCCAGTAGTTCCGAAATAGGGAATAACTAATGTAATTACGTTTTCCTTGATTAGTGTTGTTGTAAAGTACAGTTGCAGTTAAAAGTTTTACATGAATGTGGGATTTTTTCATTAAAACTTATTTCTGTTTTCTAGCAGCCAATCAAAGCTGTTTGAAATTGATGTTATTATTTTGATAAACCAATCGAAAACCAGACTTGGATTCGAATTTTGAATACATAAAGTCGTGATTTTCCATACATGTACTGCTACTCAAAAACATATCAAGATCTGATTCCTGAGCAATCGGGGCGCTTAGCTGATTCATCTTCTGGGTTTTGGGCGCATGTCAAGCAGTGTGGGTACGCCGCGCCGTACGGGACCCGCTGGCAGGCCCTGCGAGACACAGACCGCAACCGCCGCAGCCGGTAATATAATGTTGTCAACGAGAACAGTCGCGCACAAAATATATAAACAATATTTTAGATAACGGAGTAGACACTCCAGCACTCGTCAGTACTGAATAATCGCGCGACTAGACGCGCTTCGTCACAATACCTACAGTCTACAGGATACGTCGCAAAAAACTGAATATACAACTAATAACTTTGTTTATTAGAACTCATAATTACTATGCAATAATAAGTCCTATGAATTAAAGGGAAAAATGGATAAATCTAAAGAGAGCTATCGGTTTCACTGTGCATATAAGGACTCTTGCAAGGTAATAATTATTTTATTTTAACCACAGGCATGCATTGGGTTTCCCAATTTCCCTTTACTCTTTATTGTAATATTGATCACTATCACCAAGTGAATAAACTATGGTCAGGGGTAAAATAACGAGAAATGAGGAAACAGAATTTCATGACGTTTGTAGACTGATGGCGATAATTCGAAGGCGTCTGGCATCCACTAACAAACATTGGGCCTGTTTGTTAGTGGAGGTTCCCAGGAGCCGAGGATGTTATGGGGATAACAAGAAAACTGATGGTGATTAGCTGTTTATTGCCAGCAAGCGAAAGCTCAATTCATCTTGTTCTTTATCTAGAACTTTTAGCTATTGCAAGCCTGCACTACTACGTGTGAAATGTCTAGAATACTCTAGATCTTTACTTTTCTTTTCTTTTTTTTTTCGTATGGTAAATCATCAAATGACCCCCCCCCCACTCTGGGCGGAGCGGAAGGGAGTGTCAGACTTGTACTGACTAAAACCCATCTATGTTCCTTCTTTGCCCTCTGTGTTCTAGGGCCACGGTATCTCTTTCGAACAGTCCCGCAGCTCTGAGGCATCGGCCCTTGCAGACCCTTACGTCGTTGCTGACATCTCTTTGAGGCGCGCGTGGAACATGAACGCGCCGTCGACACGGCCTGTCGTCATAAGACGGCCGGACGGCGAGCTAGCCCATTACTCGCCGTCCACAGGCCCGCGCCTACGGTGGCCGGGAGCCACCACGTGACCCCCGACGCCCGGGGCGTCTCCCGCGGTGGCTGAGACGTGAGGTTCTTTCTCTCTCACGTCCCTCTAGATCTTTACTTTAGGAAAACATTCATGTTTTACCTTTATGTGACTAGTTCCTATTGTATGCGAATAAATTATTATTAGAGTTGTCATTGGTACGTCTGCCTCTGCAGTCTAAAATTATGACCAAATCAAATATCCTGTTTTAGAATTAGGTGCCTATCAAACTAGTTTTGGCTAAATCGTACAGTGTTCATGCTTTTAAAGTCTACGATTTCTTGAGCAATTTAAAAAGAACATAGTATTTCCTTTTAGGGACTCACCATCTGCCTAGCCTTTTCCTAACTATTTTGGGGTCGGCTTCCAGTCTTACCGGATTTAGCTGAATACCAGTATATTACATGGAGCGACTTTCGGGCCACTGACTACCTGTAACGACTGTCAAAGATCTACAAATTACAACTGAGACCGACGGCTTGACGTGCTTTCTGAGGCACGGAGAAAACTCGGTTTGTAATGTGAAATTAAAAGAAACTTAGAAAAATAAATAAGACTAGTTGACAGTTGATCTGACCACCCATAACCTTAATGCTTTTGGTGTGTTATACTCCATCGTAGGACAAATGCTATTTCTCGTCAGAGAAGAAGCTATAGCATTGATGATTAACTGTTTGGTTATTATTGTGGGATCGTTTGGTGAAATAATAGCGTTAAGTTCGTGGAAACTTGTATATTTTTCGAAATAATTGCGAAGTTAAAAGAAAACAAAAAAAAACACGTCTATCGTCGTACATCGGTTTCACCCGTCTCCCCAAATTTTTTTTCTCTCTCTCTTTCACTCTTCCACACCTTTCACTCGCACCTTTGCATACGTTCCCTTTTACTCAAAATTCATTCCACATTATCCAAACTATTCCAATATTGAAAACAGTATTTATTTAACCGTGGCCACATAGTACTAGGTACAAACAGCAGGTACACACAATACTGTAATGACTGATTAGGCTATTATGCATAAATGATAAGAGAATTAATCAATAATTTGTGCATTATTAAATATTTTAGGGAAGTAAGTATGTGTTAGTTTAAAATAAAAGTCATCGGTATTTTAGTAGTTTCCGGATTTAAAACTAATACGTAGGCTCGTTGGTCGAGTGGTTGCAAACGCGACTGTTGAGCGGGAGGTCCTAGGTTCAAACCCCGCGTCAGTTAAATGTTTAATATGTTCTTCGATTAGGTCATATTTGGTTAATGATACCTATTACCATATTCTACCACTCTACTACACCAATAACTTGAAATTTATTAGGATATGTAGATGTTTTATACACATTTTTTTGACAAATTATTTTATTTAAAAACATTTTATGTATGAAAATGTTTTTTTGTTGTAAGCTCAACATAAGAAGTCTGGTCTTGAATTTATTAATTTTTAATTGACTACTGTTGGAGTTGAATCATCGCTTCGAAAGATATTAAGTACTAACTTAGTCGATGATGAGAGAAGCCTGAAAGATGACTCCCTGTGCCATAAGCAGATTCAAAAATGCATTATTATCACAGACAAAGGTGTTTTATTAACAATTAGTTCTAAATAAATTGTTTACACACACAATTCCGGTCTGTCTTTTCTTTTTATAGATAATCATACGGTATCTAAGAATTACCGTAACAGGAGACGTCGCGGGGTGGTCTAATATGTATTATTTCACAAAACTCGATACTGAGTTATTACCTACAGCATTGTTTCATTGTAAAAGTGTAGGAGTAGTTTTACTTAACACAACAAAAAACTATAAAATCACGCCCGTAATCCCCGAATGATTCGGCAGAGGTGTACCCATTAGTGCACCCACATTTCGCCAGTTATGTTTAATTATCATGTAATAGGGGGCGAGCCTATTGCCATCAACCGGGCAGAAATTCAGAGTCTGTGGCTGGTAGTGAGGAATTTCTGATGGAAAAACCCAATAAAACTTTGCCCGACCCGGGAATCGAACCCAGGACCGCATGCTCAGCAGTCGCGGTTGCGACCACTAGACCAACGAGGCAGTCAGTGCCTGAAATACCCGAAGGGTTAAGCAGAGGTGCACCGAATAGTACACCCACATATCTCCAGTTAGAAAAATGTGTGAGATAGGAGTTGTAGAATTAGATTATTAATCTAGTACATACGTTACTTCGGTATGCTGTTTAACTGTTCTAAGTTTAGTGCTCAGTTGAGAGCATATCCTTTGTCTTGGTACTAAATAGTCTGTTTGAGACAGCTTGAGTTCTTTCATTTTAGGCCATTCGATGTAAGCATATTATGAGGTCATTTTAGTTATGTAAGTCAGATTTTTGGTGCTTTATTTTGTTACTAGCCGTGTTGGCTGATGAGAAAAAAAGTCCTTATTCAACACCTTAAGGGGTGTTAATTTTCAGAAATCGTCTTTTTTTTTAATATATTTAAACAAATAATCTTACTACAGGTTGGTTAATTTTGTACCATTAAACCAGAGATGGTTTGTATTGTCTTGGTGTCCCAATATGTTATTATAAGGGAAGTCTTGTACATAATTTCTTGATTATAGATCCAGCGGTTTCAACTGTGTTGTCTGTTAGTAAATTATTGTTTATAAGGTTTTTTATTTGGCAGATATTGCAGTTCAAGAATGTGCGTGTTCCCAGGAAAACAATTGAAAATTCAATATCAATTCAGTTATATCCGGTGTTAATTATACCTAAATAAATGATAAATAATATAATATTATTATTATACAAGATAAAAATACGTTCGTAATGCAACTATCAAATAGTAGCTGGTGTACTATAACGATATGGTGATCAAAGAAAAATATACGATGTTTTTCTTTGCTTATCTTGACGGGAAAAGAAGAACGAGTACCTCCTTTTTTTTAAAGTCGGTTAATGAGGGATGCGCATTGCTTTCGTAAGAACGTGAAATAGTAATAGCATACGTTAAATAGGACATTAGTTTTATTGTAAAAATAAACTTTTTTCGTTAAGTAAATAATTTTGCATTACCTACACCAGCCCCCGCAGCATGACCACCGTAGACAAGGATTTCTTTGACGGAAGGATCGACAAAATGACAGACTGCGTCGACACAATGACAGATTTCTTTGCACTATCTGTTATTTTGTCGATTCTTCCGTCAAAGAAATCCATGTCTACGGTGTCATGCTACGGGGGCATCACGGAAGATATCCCGTAAGTGACAGTATAAGTTTATTGATTTCCTGTCTAAAAATTGCATTTTTTTTATCTAATACGGTTTGCAAATTCAGTACTTTTAATATTTATTTTTCGAATTAGTTTGACTAAAATCGACCTGTAGGTCTACCTACACATGACAGATCTGTTTAGGCGACATTATAAAAAATACTTGTGTTAGCATAGCATATCTAGGCAGAGCTGGTCTTATCTAGGTTCAATGCTCACCAAAAGATAAAAAAATGTACCAGCGAGTGTTTCCTTTATGTAATATACACATTAGATTGTGTTGGACGCTTGGTTAAGCGACGGTAGTCACAGCTTGGATTTTGATGGGTTGCGCCCCAGTTTTTTTTATAAACGGTCAAAAAGAATATTTCTATAATCACAAGGTTTAGCAGCCAAACTGGTAAAAGTAGTTTAATCTTTCTTTTTCGTGTGGCGCCATGGGCCTCTGACTTGCCTTTACATGCCGTCGAGAAATATCTCTCAGGCAAGCTGGATTCCTCACGATGTTTTCCTTCACCGAAGCAAGGGATAATTATACAGTACGCACATGTATCCGAAAATCAGAGGTGCGTGTCTTGGGTTCGAACTCGAGACCTATGACTTGTCAGTCCGACGGTCACACCACTAGACTATCACTGCTTGCTTAGTAGTTTAATTATTTTAGCAGTCAGAGAAATCTTGATTCTCACACAAAACATAAAAAAAATACTTAAGCCGTTTTTCCACCACGGTGTAGTAAACAACTACTAACCGCCGCATCCTACAATTTCCTTTTGGTTCCATCCTCGGTTCATTAACATAACCTCTTAGGATCTTCCTCAGTTACCCACGTATAGCAACTAATATTATTAAAACCAAAATAAATCAAAAACAACATTTTTAGCCAAAAAGGTAACTAACAATTCATAGCCACTGAAGCGGGTAGGTGACGAGGCTAACCCTCCAGCGCCGGTGACGGGTGACGCAAATATTAACCCTTGAACGGCGGGTAACCTGTCGGTACGTAGTTAGGCCCGATTTATATCGCAGCTACCTGTGGCTTCAATCTAGACGTACTAACTGGCGTGGTGGGGCGTCTGACGGCGGTGGGGGGTTAAAAAACAAGGATTTTTCTTGTTTTTTTTTGTTCTAAGTGTTAATGGAAGTTAACTTTTGTTTAGTCAAGTTTAAGATAGTAGATTTTCAATGGAAATAGGATTTTTAGGTTTCGATGTTGACTTAAATTAGATTTCCAAGTATTATGATTTGTATTTTCATGTATTATTTTATAAGATGAAGGTTTCTATGTCTAAAACATAAGTTAGGCTATTTTACGTTGGCTTTCGTACGTTTGTGTGTATTATTTTTTATTATGTGACTGAAACACTGAAATACTAAGTAATTTATGCTTAAAATAAGATATTTCTGCGCAGATCCACGTGCCAGTAACCTCCAAGGAATTGTATTAATTCTTCAGTTCGTCTTAATTTTCGTCAATTTACAATAAAGAAAAAAAAGACTTATAGCTGTACCTACTTGGACCTGTACTATCTTTTAACGCGAGGTCAAAATTGGCACTCTTACCTCCATTCCGCCATTTTGTTTTTTTTTAATTCACATTTTATAAACGTTTTCCTTCACCCTGTCGACGTCATTATATTTATGAAAAGGGCCTTGATCCTTCTGGTCATTGCGTCAGAAGAAAATCTTGTTTTTTTCCTGTAGCTACACTTTCACGTTAAAATTGCGTAGAAAATTAGTAGGAATTATAATAAAACCAATAGTAGTTGAGTAGATGTCGGCTATAATAAACTAAGATCGGGTTACTGACAATCGTTGGTTAAACAAAACGACGGTTCAATGTAAATATTATCACGCTGAGACGAAAATCATAGGAACCACATTTTTATTAGCTAACATTACTTTTAAATCATAACTTAATTTTCTGAACAGAAAATCTTTTTTGTAATAGATAGCTGGCGTGAGTTTGTAAGGCTGAAATGGAACTAAGCGGGTCACGTTTCTAGGATGAAGCCGGACAGATGGGCGAAGATAGTCACACAGTGGGTGCCTGAAGACGGCCGTCGTAACCAGGCCAGGCCCAAGAAACGCTGGCGTGACGATCTGGACGGATTGGTCGGAGAGGGCAAATTGTAAACAGGATTGAAAAGCCATGGGGGAGGCCTTTGCCCAGCATTGGGACAGAGCAGGCTGAAAAAAAAGGTAGCTAGAGAAAATTTTAGATAAAGAAGTATGGAATAATACGGATAAGTTTTTTGCGATAGCTATGGCAATGAAGTATGAGTTTATGAAAATCTCTTAGTGCCCCGGTTTACAGACAAAAAGTGGGTTCATATAATTTGTGATTGTCCCTTAATCATTTTGTCCCTTATACTTAGTTTCTATATTTTTTTTAAAGTAGGTAATTCTGCATTAAGGTAGTATATTTACAAAGTATTTATGGAAACGTTATAACGTCATCTACATAGTTTAACAACATTAAAATAACTTCAGAGTCTATTGAAATGACTAATAAGTTTAGGTAACACATGCTATTTGAAATATACTTGGCACGCATTTGATTATATCTATTTTTAGTATTTTCCTAGACCTATCCTGTTTGCCAAACTAGACGGGATACACGAGTAGTGTTATTTACTTTGAATTACTTCAATATTTTATGAGGCTAATATCCTTAATAATAGCATACCTATGTGTAGCTCGAAAAACATACCTATTACCTATAGAATATTGCAATAAGGTAAGTCTATAAATCTAATTTTAACCTGTACCTAACTAAACTCAGTCAACTTTAACCTTCAGAAATAAAACCGACTTAAAAAAGCTGTTTTGTCTAAGTTTACACAGGCTTTTCGTCTCACAGCTAACTAGACAATACCAAACTCTCAAAACTTAAATAAATGCTTCAAAACAATCTTTCACAGAATAAAGTCGCATTCATAATTATTTCTGTTTAGGAAACGTTTTCTTCTTTAAACCTTTACTATCTAGTTAATTTGAAAAAACAAGTTTTAAAATATATGAAAAAAAAATATAGTCGCTGAAAGCCCTTTTATTTAAACTAGAATATAGTCTCCACATCTATGTTTTACAGTACCCACTGGCAAAAAAAAAACTCATAAAAGAAATCTAAGGGAAACAGACAGCATATACTGTTCAACTTGAAAAATACACTAACATTTGAAACGGACTTGCATCATGCAATCAGTAAGTAAGTAAGTCATCAAGTTGATTTATTTCCTAAAACTGTCAACTCCGCGACCACGGCCTCAGATAAAGCGACTAGCGTCAAAGAAACGCGCGCGCGTCACTTGTCTTCTTCGAGTGAGAGCCGCCGCACCGCCAGTAACCGCGCGGTGACTAGTGCCTTGACATTCTAAGCCTCAACGCATGCTCTGAAGACCTTCTTTCATTTGT
Organism: Noctua comes; assembly: GCA_963082995.1. Taxonomy (NCBI): domain Eukaryota; kingdom Metazoa; phylum Arthropoda; class Insecta; order Lepidoptera; family Noctuidae; genus Noctua; species Noctua comes. The sequence goes on along the minus strand of OY720278.1, from coordinate 17,008,851 downwards.
TTTCTCTGCAGTCGCTCCCGCAAATACGCGTGGCGCGTGACCAAGGACCAAACGTCGAATTACGCAACGCAACTGCTAGAGGTGCATTCCATGTTAATAAAGGACAACCCCCCCTTATGATTACAATCGATTTTCGATCGCAGATGATTCGGCGACACCTCTCAGAATAACACAAGTTACTGTCAACAAGTAAGCGGCCATACTTTATTTTAATAATGCCTTTATCAGCCCGACGGCTTCTGTAGAACATAACTTTAAGCAAAACAAATTGTGAATTGGGGTTATTCATCAGGAATTTCACAGTTTTAGCTCGAAGTTTAGATTTGTGTCCGTTTGACGGCGATAGGCAATATTACATACATTTACTAAACATGAGTTGCTAAATGAGAGAGTACCCTAGTCACACCACTTCCTTCAAGAATTACAGGCGTGTTTTTATTCAAGTTAAAGCAAATATTAAGTAGGTCTACTTGTCATAACATTTGCGTTCACACATTTTTTAAGTGTGTTTATTAGTAGTTTTTTTTTGTAATTTTTGCACTGTGTGATTTACTAAATACTACATAATAACTAGCTAAATAGAACAAAACTTTAGCGGAAAATAGTAAAAGTTACGCTAGCAGACTATATTTGAATTATGTACATTCCAAAAATTGTCACAAACAAATACTAAATAACAATTATATTGTACAAACCACTAATTAAAAACTCCGCAATACGTGCTAAAACTATCCTTATTTACTCTGTGACTAACCCTTACTAATGTCACTTCGCTATTATCTAGCCAGGCGTTATTGACCTCGTGAAGGACAAGGCTACAATTGTTTACCGATTCAGACATTCGCACTTAAATCTGTGTCCTGCGTACGGGGTAAGAATTTGTAGGGTTAAATTTGAGTTGAAAGAAATTATTTTTTACTTTTTTTCTTTCCAGTTTAGTTTCTTTTTGGCTTTTTTAATTGAGAACTGTTTCAGGGTTGAATTGCACGAAAACAGTCTTGAATTTAAATTTCTTTTAAGGAAATACTCAAGTAATTTTTTCAGTTAGGCTAAAAAATAATAATATCATAGAAGACTTCAAGCAAAGTATTTATATTTGTAAAATGTTAGAATACTCATTGTATAAAGTTTTAGACTTGATGTTTTTAGTTAGATATTTTATCTTGATATTTAAGCACCGAGTTCACTCACATTTGTATTTTATTCTTTTCATAGAATGAATGAAGTCATTAATAAATTTTAGTGATCTTCAGATCGCCACAGGGGAACTTGAAATAGTAACAATAATTTTTCATTTAAAGGAAAATTTTAATAATCCTTATAACTTTATTTGCGTGGTAGTTAAAACAATATTTTGTTTCTAACTTCAAGTAAGATTTCTAATGTCTTCCAAAGATATTATTTTTAAGGTTTTTAATGTTTTAATACTTACTTACTTGTACTTAGATGTAACTTGAGATGCCAAAATTTATTCGATCATTCCATCAGATATCATTTATTTTCCTACTGTTAATGAAAAGTCTTAATGTAGGCCTAACGTTATTAAAAAACGAGTCGTTTTACTATACACAAATGGTTCATTCTCCCTTCAATAGTTTATTAGACTATTTATCAAAGTAAAAGATTTGTTTCTTTTGGTATCCTTGTATTGTTTTTTTTAAATAAGATTTCGCCCAATGGAAGATGGTTGAAACTTTTTTTTATGATCTGTATAAGTCCCTAATTAGTTTTTAAAGATTTATTTACAAATATTACCTCATTTTGGAAGTACCTATCTATATGTAATCCAACATAAAGGCAGTTGGAAATACGGAAACAAAAGTTGATTAAATTATTTAAGATAATTCTAATTCTAACTGATATGTTATTTTGGACAAACAAATAATTGCTATAATGAATGCTAGGCAGAATATTGATAATATTAAATAATTACCTAAACATATAATCTCTCATATTTTTAGGTGTCGGACAACGATGAAATCGCAAGTCAATTCGTTGCTGCGTAAAATAAGGACCGACCAACAAACCAACTTACGCATTTATAATAGGATAGTTAGATTATTTTTTATTTTTCCTTTGACGTTGTTATGACAAATATTACTGTTGCATCCAATGACGTCTATACACAAATTTTATATCAAGGATTGCGTTACCCGACTACAGCAGCAAAAGAAGCGTAATTATCTATTTAGGCTTGTCTCTTTAAAATCATTATCATAACGTCTTGAAGTTCATCGCTAATCTTCTCATATTTGCGAATCATTCTGAATTTTTATCTATCTAGTCCAGAGACACGTGTAAAATTATAAATTCGATCGATTTCACAAATAGGTCACTAAATATGTCAATATTTTGTAGCAAAATGTGGAGATATAGACATGGTGGGTACATTGTAGGCACGTTCGTTGGCAGGCCTATTTTTAGTCGGCAGCGTTTACCGGTTAATTTTGCTGGTATTTCAGCTATAATGAAAAATATGAAAGCAACAAAATTATACTAACTACTATTATAATTTATGATTTAATTATCCTGAAATTCGTTTATGTGGGATTTCAACCCTAAAATGTTGTTTTTATGTATCAATTTCACACTTCAGAAGCTTCTGGGCAGGTCTGTCCATCACACCGCTCTGCTTGCTTTGACGGAGCCTCGGTGAGTGTTGAGAGGAACAACCGCGTACCACACTCCGCACGTGGCTGCTACCGACCACAGCCCGCAACTAGCACCTTGCGCCGGACACTGCGTGCGTCACCTACAGTGTCCACTAACGGTTATAGCTCATGGCACTACCTAACTTCCCGACCTTGCAGACTTTAGAACCCTAAGATTCTGTGCTTAGTGCTCTTGTGGGTAAGTTGTTTCTTCTTTTACTTCAGTATTTTAAAGCACGCCGCCACAATAATGACCATGTGCAAGATAGTTTACAAATTCAAAATGAGATAATTGATATGATTCGGAATTACTAGACTAGGTCCATGCAAGAAAGTTCAATTCATAGCCCAGTATTTACCGCGAAAGCGTTGACAGCTGTCGTCACGTGGCTTCATCTGTCCGTCGCGTTTGACGGTACGCACCAGAGTAAAGTTCAGAGTTTCACTTAAATGAGGCCTATTTCAAGAGGGAAATGTATTTAAATATTCTACACAAATCATACACAATAATACAATCTATTGGCCTCTTGTAGGGATTAAATGCAAAATAATGTCTTTATAAACCTTTACGGTTAATTCAAATAAGCTGAAAGTTTACTTCTTCTAAGTATCTAATTGTTTAAAAGATTTACCTTGATGAGACAATTTTGTCTAATTCAGACTTAGCTAATAGAATAATTAGACGCTGATTTCAGTGGCAAAGAAACGAGTGTAAAAATGATATTTATACCTAAGTTACAACTTTAACTATATCATTAAACATTCAAGCCTGTATGTCACAAAGGGTAGGCTGAGCTATTTCCTACACCCACATTTCTCTAGTTATATCTAAGACCTACAATATTGTTTTCAATTCCAGACTCCCAGATTTTAAGACATAAAATATTATATTATAAAATAATAATTGGCAAATGACTAACGTATTATCGGTTACTGTGTATTAGAACTATTTTTAAATGCACTTAAGTTGAATGCACTGTGGATAGGTAAATACATATTGCAGTTACTGTTGTAGTTTGTTATTGATAAAGGAAAAAAGGTTCTTTTATTCTTGTTAGTGATTAATGAAGGTATGACGTTAGTTAAGGGTTAGAATCTAGTTTTGATGTCTGTAGAATAACTTAAAATTAGGAGAGAATAACGTGGTGTTGAAAGCTTTTAAGTAAGCTTTATTTAAGTTATTTGTGGTGTGTAAGATTTTGGTCGTTTTAATTTTAAGGTTAATGATTAAAAAAAACGATTTTTTATAATGACAGTCATAGAAAATTAAATTTTAAGTACGTGAAAAAAAAACAAGAGTCTTAAAAGTAACGAGTAGAGATGTTCAATGGTTTATTTCTTCCCAATTTAACGTATGTCAGTTAGAATTAATATGTAAAAGGAATGTTAATGTTTTAATAATATAAATGGGTGCGACTATAATTCTTCTATCATCAACATTATAAAACAGTATCGATTCTAATCTAATTAAGCGATTACTTAGCTCGACGTCACTCTCAAATTATCATATTTTAATCAATCATCTTTATTTAAAAAATATACAAATTTGCTTTCGGCTTCATTAAAATACTAACTTAAAAAGTCTTCGTTTTAACAAAATTCATACCATACACGAAAGTATTTCGTTTCTTAAAATAGTTTACAAAAGTTACCGAAAGAATTTAACTTCTCAGTGACTGACGGCGCAATTCATGAGATAAAAGAGTGTATTACTAAGTAAAACGATAAATTAAAAATATGCGAAATGAAACATATTTAACAAGAGCGCGCGTTGTTCCGAAATGAGGTTATCCGTATAAGTCTAACACATTTTTTTGTGCAAATAAATTTATCTCTATGCCACGACCTTGCTCCCAGCTATCGCCAAATTTTGCTAGTCCTAACGTCACATTGATAATAACTAGGCAATCTAGAAAAACTTACCCGTTTTAATATTAAATTATTGTTATAAATCCTCACAGCACAACACTTTGGTCACAGTTTATATCGTGTAAATAAAAAATTGTAGTGTTTAGTTTGGTTGAACGATGTCCCGAGAGTGCAGTATGTTGTTCTGGCCGCGGACGGGGTTATGCACATCGCTTGGTCGCCGGCAGCCAGCCGACTGGCGCGGCGCGCACGCAACTTCCATGCTCCCCGCGCCCCCCCGAAAAAAATACAACCGCGAAAAATATGGCGGGATCCGACACGCAAAAACTGAAGGGGTGCGCTCCGCGTTCTCTCGCTGAGGTTGTATGCTAATCCATCGTGCGCTTCGCCCTTTTTTCCGGGGTGGGGGTGGGGGGTGGGGGCATGCAATTAAAAAGCCGCGCGTGCGTGTGGGGGCGCGATTAGAAACGAGACGGCGGACGGAATGAGTCTGTCACCGCTTTTTTTTTACTCTTTTCCTAGTCTGGCATTTTGTGTACGAATGCCTAGGTAGACTGAATCGATGGACCGTCTGACTAGATTATTGGTCGAGGACTGAGCGTAGGTAACTTAGATAAATGTATCGCGGCCTTATCTAAGAAATGAGATGATGCGCTATTTTTTTAGTCAATGTTTTTTAATTGCATTTGTGTGTTTAGAGATATTCTGGATTTTAATTTTTGACTAATTAATGTAGATTAATTAGGGTTTTTATTATTTTTAAGATTGTTAAGCTATGTTACGTACGCATTAGAAATAAGTCTAATAGCGTAATTTTCTGAAATAACCTAGACGATACATTTTATAGGATAAAAGTCCGCAATCTCGAATGGTTCCTTTTTCATAAAACTGCTCCTTTCGCGACCTGAAATGGACACAATCTTAAACTTCGGGAAAGTCTTACTTAGATATTTAGCGACGAAAATCAGCAGGCAGGTTATCCTGTGATGCCTAAAAATACTTAAATCTAAATAAACTGTCTCATTTTCTCGTCGCATTTCGTAGTTTCAAAACTTCGATGACATAAATATTATTTTTCTCCGTGTGTCTGCTTTCTTTTCGCTATAATAACTGCCCCAGCAACAAAACTGCAAATTAATTACTATTTCTCCATCCAACAATAGCGAAGACGTTTTAAAAACCTGCTCCACCTAATCTATGGTCCGTTCAGTATGGACAATAGTGTCGAGATCAGAAAGGGGTGTTTTGCAAGATTGCAGCTAGCTAGTGATGGGCCATCAGACCTCAACTTGCAACAAAATGTGGGAATAAGAAGAGGGTCTGTTTAGACGAATGGCCGAGCAAACGGCTTGTAGTGTGCAGTTTTTTTAATTGTTAGTCTTGCCGTTATTTTGGCAGTTATAAAGGGTTAAGTTACGAAATGCGTGTTGGAGATAAAGAGTTTTGGGAGGATTGTTTTTTAGTAAGGAATGGAATGATCGAATAGACTGTTCTGGGTCATTTTGATGATCACAATTTTTTTTTGTTGTATTACGCATTTTTTAAACTGTAGTTATAATGTGGTTTCTACAGCTTACGGGAATGTAGTTTTTAGAGCCTTTTTATTTTCTTCCAGTTATTGGTATTGACTCTTACTAATTAAGATCTCCTATTTAATTAACAGTGAATTAATTATAGAATAGGTAAGTAGGTACTGCCTTGTTATTTTTTTTTATTTTTTTATTTCTTTTGAAAAGTTATCCAAAATAAATTGTAACAGCACCCTTCCTGTGTCATAAGCAGAAGTTAAAGCTGCGGTTATCACCAACTTTTAATGAGTAGACTCTTACTTAGAGGTACTTTAAAACCTTCATAATATCTTCATTCTTCTTCCGCTAATGAGATAAGCAGCGTTCCCAAGGATCCTAGATACATTACATGGATAAAAATAAACATAACTCATAAATTAATTTGTAGATAAAAAAATGTCGTCCATATGCAAAAATTGTGCTAGACCAATAATAGTTTGGCGACACACTTAGATAATTTTTTCTAGTGATAAGATAATATTTGTGATAGTTCTAGTTTTGAACGGTAAGTTCTAGGTCAATTTATAACTAGCCGTTATAAATCGGGCTAGACGTAATTTTAATAGGTAAAATTATTTAATGATTATTAACCTGTTAAAATTGTTAAAAGTTTAAAAAATAGCGTTAAATTTAATTTTGTTGATTTTAATTTAACGTCACGTAATGTAACTTAAAATTTGTGACCTAATTAAAGTTATGGATTGTAAACATTTTTTTTTGCTATAAAAAACTATAAATAAAAATAATACAAAAACAAACTAATAAAAATCTAAAAAGGCAAAAAAAAAACCATTTCAACGCAACACAAAATTAAATCACACGTTAAAAAGTACAAAAATCAGTTTTGCTGTATTAAAATCGACCAGTTAAATACTTGTTATAAAATAACAATTGTAAGGTCAACGGAGGATGCAATTCTTTACCGATCCTAATTATTTATGCAAGATTTGTCTAACGCGAGGTCCAGCGGCGCTTGCAAGGAGCTAGCCCCTGCATCCACGGACCAAACATTAACATAACAATACCACAGCATTCAGAGGGTTAAGCTAATTGTGAACATATTAAAATCAGAGTATCTATTGACCATTCTTATTTTTTAATATGCAAATCTTCCAACTTAATAAATATTTGAACGTTTCTGTCAAAAGAAAAAATGTTAAGAAGTTTTGTGAATTTTTAATTCCACTTCCGCATTTTTAAATACATAAATTGAAGAGATAATGTGAGAAAAGACACGGAGTTTTGTACTTTTAATGATAAACAGTGCAGCATACGAACGTGGATCGGTTCAGTGACTTACCTTTTCTATCGGCCGCCGTCGAACGCACAAAAATGTTACTCAACAAAAACAATCAACAAAGTTCAACAAAGTCACTATATGAGAATCAAAGTCCGGTAACAGAACACGGTGGACAAATAAACAAACTTAACCTGAGTGTTTACAAATATGCACCAATAAAAACTATTCGAATAGTGAAATTGGGATAGAATTCGGCGTTTGTGCGAAAGCCGGCTTGCGAGCGACGAGCGCCGGCCAATCGGAGCGGCGACCGGTCCGTGTCCACACACGCACGTGACGAAACTTCGCTCCAACTTCAGTGAAAACTTTTCCCGACACGCGCCCAATAGTTCCGCGCCGCGCGTCCGTAAACTTCCAAAATATTTTTTTTTGTCTTATGACCGAACCCGTAATCCAAAAAAATTAATTGCGGCTGTTAATTTCTATCTTTTTTTTAGTGAGTAAAAGTTTTTTTTCCCGAGGCGTCCACCCGTCCGGTCGGGTCCGGCCGGTCTGCAATATTAACACGAGCCGCGTCCACCTTTTGTAATGAAACGTTCACACATGCTTCCGCATTACCGTCCCGATGCCATCAATAATGAAGCCGGGCGGGAAAAAACAAAACGGGGCACCTCTCCCGCCGAGGCGCCCGCCGACACTACAGCCTCCTCGTCAAAGATCAGAATTGCATATCTGGGTTGCGTTAATGAGCGGGGGTAGGGGGTTCGTGGGGGGGTCGAAAAAGTGGCACCGCTCGCGCGCGAATATAAATTCATCGCCAAAAAATCATTACGCGGGGGGTGGTATTACGGGGCTTCGCTGCGCGGGTTCGTCCGTATAGTTTTTAAATCGGGCGCTCATTCGGCGCGGCGCCGCGGCGGGCGGAGGGCGACTGCACCGCGCCGCTCCCTGCACCGCACTATGCCCCACAACTATCTCGCATGCACTTACCCGCGCACGCCAAGACGTGCCAAGTTCAAGCGTACACCACACTACACCTCCTAACTAAAAAAAACCTCAAAAAGCTGTCCGTACTAACACAGCATCCGAAAGAGAGAAATAAGTAAATACGCGGCAAATTAATGCGACGTAGCGCGAGATGGATTGATTTTTTTCAAACGGAAAGAGAAAAAAGAGGTTTCACGTATATGCAAATTCCTCTTTTCGACGACGATCGTAATCAATTTGTGCGTAGGAAGCAAGTACTTCCGCACACACACATACACGCACGCACGCACACATGCGCCCCTCAAATTAAATCTAATACAAAATTGCGTTTTATGTTGATGCTAGTGTAGATGTGTGTAGGGGAGCACAATGCGAACTCGCGGGTGTACAGTCAGCCCCAGCGCGCTGATTAGAAAATTAAGAATTATATCATCAACTTTTTTTTAAAACCTTTTTTGTTTTATGATTCCGTAACTCAATTTTAAACTCTAATAATGCTGCAAGTTTAATTCACACAATATCCTCATTCATTAATTATTACCAACTTTTGCTAAATATATAATCCTAATAACTGTATTATAACATATGTATTTAGTTTCTTTTAGTTATAACTGAAATATGAATACATCACACACGCGTGGCGTGCCTAATCTAACAGGTGGCAAACCGACCGCCCATGTGAAACCTCTATGTTAGAAATAGTTGACACATTTTCTATTCAGTTTAGTAGGTAAACAATAGAACAAAATTACATTTTGCAGTAGTGACACTAAACTTTTGACAACTGTAGCTTCAGAAAAGGAAAAGTGTAAAGAAACTAAATGAAAAATAGGCACCAATAGACTTTAAAGTAAATTTAAGTGTCATATTAATGAAAAATTCTGCCTACGGAATTCTAAAAGTTGAACAATGTTCCTCAAAAATCTTAAAAAAAAAACAATTATTTCGTATCAGAAAGCGTTGCTCAGTTTTCTGTGTACCCTCTCAAAAAATCTCAAAAGTAGTTCCTATCACCAAGAAAGGACCTCCTTGGGGAGCTACCAGAAACTATTTTGTACCTCCTGATAGATTTACATAGGCTCTAACTTGAATATTTAATTTCCAATTACTGGAGGGTAGTCACGATTTGTCTGTTTCTTCGGATTGTTTTGGGTAGCAGCTGAATTCATTACTATTATCTTTGAAAACAAGATTGCGCACGAGCAAGGAAAACGTTCAAGGGCTTTTTTCAGGCATATATTAACTTTTCATAATTTTCGTAACCAAGTTTGGTCAAGGCTTTTTACGGAGTCGTAAAAACCTTGACCAAAACTAACCTCTGAAGCTAAATAAAAAAAGGGGTATGCAAAGAACGAGACGAAAAAATTAGACTCAAACAGATTCAATACTACTGTGTATTGCCTCTGCATCACCGTAAGGTAGACTGGTAGAAAATGCCTATTTCATTAAGTCCGCCTTTGTACAGTTTTTACTTGTGCATAGTTTTAATAAATAAATACAAAAAACAAACAAAAATAAAATAAAAAAAACAGACGGATAAACGGTACGGCGCGCAGCGGTACGGTTTCGGATAAATAAACTAAATTTTATCTGAAACTACATATCAAACTAATCAGCACTACCGAAATTCATCCTCAAAAGCTAAACCTTATCAAGTTAATCCCATTTTTCCATCTCCACACAGCATCAGCTCATTACTGAAACAGCCAACAATTCCTCATCCCGACTGTACTTTAAAACACACACAAGTGTAATGTTAAAAATGAATTACCAACACATAGGCGCGCCTCCCTCCCCGTTATACTCATTTTCATTTCGATGTTTTTGGGTTTTTGCGCAGCCGGGGGTGGGAACACCCCCACAGCCCCACACCCCCGCCCTATGAAAATAGGATATATTTTTATGTTTTATTTGCCCGGAAGCCAGTGCTTAGTTGCATGTTTATTAGAAGTTTTTATTAGTAGACTGTGTACTGTTTTTGCCTTTTTTCCGGGTTACTCGGTATCTGATGATTTGCGATGACAAGTCTATGGGCCACAGTCACGGCATGTTTGTTTTACCATTACGTGGTATATTTGTGGGTATTTGATGCAATGAACTAATATTTTTTGGGTCATCTTCGAATCGATGAGGACCGACGTACTTTTTATTCGAACTATTTTGATGTCTTCAACTCTTTTTTTTTCGTATGCTGCCCTATCTTGCTATGTTAAGTGCTGTTAAAAGATAGAATAGCTTATTAAAGAGCGCACGTTTCAAGAATAAAATATGTAGTCTCGATCGCCAGTAAAAATATAGTAACCTGATAAAAAACATGTTGCAAGACAACGATACTTCTAAAAAATGAGCTTTCTTCTTAAGAAGGCTATATTTTATTAAGAAGGAAAATTACTCTATCTTTTTTTTTGCAACATGAATTCTTTTTATAGTAAACATGTGTCTTGCAAAAAAAAAAATGATAGGTTATCAAATAGTTATGGGTATTGTAAACACAAAACTTATACTGTCACTTGCGGGATATCTTCCGTGATTATCAATTATTTTGAGCTCCCAGAACTCAAAATATTGATAATAAATTATTTATTATCAATATTTTGAGTAGATTACGAATCACGGAAGATATCCCGTATAAGTGACAGTATAAGTTTTCATTTATACCGTGAAAGCTTAAAACAGTGTTTTTTTTGTAACACAATATCAGCCCATTTAAAGACACGAGGAATTAAAAAACTTCTGAAACCCAACCCCCCAAAACTACACAACATGCCAACACTCTAAATTCCGATTTCCGTCCACAGTATCATCACCTATTTCCATCCAGCCGGACATAAGCCGCTCCTAACTTACATTAAACCACTCAAATCCCACAAATGTTATTTAATTACTAGCTAATTAAAGATAAATGGTTTGATTTCACGTCGGGTTTCAATCACAATGTTGGATAATTGAATGAATCAGTAATACTGTGTTTAGTGAGGGCCTATAGTAAGCTAAACGACTAAATAAACTAAGTTGAATATTTAGATGAATAGAATAATCTAAAGTCTCTTCTATGTCAAGTTTTTATAAGATAATGCCCGCGTTTTTAATCGCTTCTTCTTCATCATTCGCCTGCCCATATTCCAATTTAATTGGGGTCTTCCATATTGGTCTTCTTTAACACTTGTCTATTGCTCGTCATCTCATGAGCCATCTCCTTTTTGCCATATCATCCTTCACACAGTCCATCCATCGTTTCGTAATCGCTTCTTAAGGGAGCTAAATTTAAGTAACCGGTATGTGTCCTACTGCTGGTCTCCCTTTTCTACTTCTACATAATTCTGTGTTGTGCTAGTAGCCATCTATTTAAGTCGCGAGTTACGCGCTCTTTTTGGGTTAACTCTTTCCATCGTCGACCTCATCTCTGTCCACAGGACAAGATTGAGGTCCCCTGTAGGCCCAGTTAATATATTTAAGAAAAAATCGGTTTCGGAAGAAATCAAGCTTGTCCCGCCATCTTACCTTGGAGCTTGCGTAAATTACTGCATCATGGTACTAATACAATACTTAGTTAAAAAGTAGCCTACATTTTAATTCACGGCAATGTCTATGTGGTAGAAAAGATCCATTGGAATCTATCTAGTAGTTTTGGCGTGTTCGAACAACAAGCATCTTCAAAACTTTACAAAAATTGTGGAACATTCTTCAACATTCTCTCTTGCTAATCTCTTGCTCCTTATCCCAATTCATTTGGGGTCGGCGCAGCATCTCTTCTTCTTTTATACTTGTCTATACCTCGTCATCATTCACTGTGTAACATTCTTGTCACCCAATATTCATTAGAACTACCGCTCACGTTAGCATCTTCAACATAAGGAAAAAATGCGCTGCGATATGCACAAAAGTGTGCGCAAACAAGGGTGCACCCACTTCTCACCATCACATTTTCTATCCGAACGCGACAGCATCCGCAACTACCGGAGATCAGGCCGTGGCCAACGAGCTGGCGGAGCTCCTAAGATCTGTACTGTTTAGTAAGGGAAGCTACTATAACATGGATTCTTTCTCTTTCGCATTACGAAAAACGATGTAGAGTATCTCATGACGTGGAAAAAAACTATGTAGTCAAAATATTACAACTGAGCTGACTACCAGAGGATTCGTCAGACGTTCATTACTCTCAGTGACTGTTTTATTGAACCTCTAAAGACTTCTAAAATAAACCGTCAATAGGGAAAATTGCAGCTCAGCTTGAAATGCAAATGAAGTCCCTACTCGCAGTTCTTTTCCTTAAAATCTCCAGGAAAAGATGTTTATGTAGCTAGATGATAGCTGACACAACAAAACAAATTCTGAAGACGCGTATTCTAATTAAAAAGTTAGGAATAAACTTTTCGGTCTTTTAATCGTGCCCGGTTGATGGCAATACGCTTGCCCCCTATAACATGAGACTTAAACATAAATCAAGTTTTTTTTTAATTTATTTTATTTTTTTAAATCGTAAGTTGTAAAGTAACTTTCAAACCAATATTTTTTTGCAATACCAACAGATATCCTCAGCATAAAAAATAATCATCAAAAACTTATTAATGTGCCTTTCGCAATTAAACACACACACATACACAAAAAATCCTCTAAAACGCTCTAAGCAACATTAAACCCCGGATCACAACCCCCCCGCACAACCCAAGTACGTATAACCTAACAGACGCAGAGGGCCGAAACAAAAATAAACTATGCTACGCGGCAAGGGGTTATGTCGTAGCACCGACGTAGGCGCCTACGAGGCGTAGACGGTCTACGAATGTGTTCGATGTGTGGATGACAGGGGCAGCTATTGATGTGTTTTGGTCAGTGTGGGGTATTTTTTAGAAGGGGAATAGAAGAATTATTTGCAATTATAGGCTTTAGTAGACAATAAAATATGCTATTGGTGGAAGGAATCTATAGGAGCGAACTATATAGGAGCGAACTATATAGGAGCGAACTATATACGAGTAGATCGTTCTGTAGTTTTTCTGACTACCATTAACCTATTGACCGCCACGGACGTCTATGGAAGTCTAATCAAAAAGTGCTCACGACGCCTCGGACGGCATGGCACGTCGAAAATAACACTTTTTTAAAGCGCTTATCGTAGAGAACCCAGATTTTCGTTATTGACGTGGCGGTCAAAATGTAAGCTGTTGGTCCCTGCTGCCTTTTGTAGATCTCTGACAGTCGTTATAGGTAGTCACTGGCCCGAAACTCTGACAACCAGTCTAACCAAGGGGTATCGTGCTAAGTGGGTTGTGGAGGTCAGATAGGCAGTCGCTCCGTGTAAAATACTGGTATTCTGCTGCATCTGGTTAGACTGGAAGCCGACCCCGACATAGTTGGGAAAACGCCGTGCAGATGAGATTATGAGTTTTTCTGACTCACATGGGAAAAAGGTGTGATATTTATCTAGAGTAACGATTGTATCTTACACATACTCAAAATTTGAGAAAGAAACTATTTCTCGATGGATTAGAAATTATTACGTTCGTTACATTTTATTAGTTTTAGTAGTTTAGGAGAAATTCGCTTTTGAAGCTTGCATAAGTGCAAGGTATTTTTGAAAGTTGAAAATGTAACAAGAAGTAAAGATTTTTTTCTCCTAAATATTGAGTTTTTTTTTGGGTTGAAATACTTATCCTACTTTATTTAGTTACCTACCTAATTTAATGCTTGTGTTTATTAATAGTTGCATGCTATTTTATGGCGAAATATGTCATTGAAATGAGTTATTTTTATCACCTTTTGTACCACATTTACCGCAAATAAAATGTTATGACTTTGACTTGACTTTTATTTCTTTCAGTGCAATTTCAACTGAAAGAGTATTTTTCTAGTTTCCACACATACTTCAGCTACGAGCTACCTTATGAAAATAAAATGAAAAGATCTACAATTGCTGCCAAATCGAACCTCCAAAGCAGAGCAAAAGTCCCACTCCCTATGATGTAACCGTCTAATCTCACCCCCAGTTAGAGCCGCACCACTCTGAGCTAGACAGTTTTATGCAGAAAAAGAAGGCTTTGATAGCTAGGGGGTGATACGGACCCCAGGGTTATATCATGTTCGCTCTTTTGCTGCGCTATTTTGAAATACGTTTCTTCTAAATACAGTGTTGCTCTTTATACCATCTATTATTATCTGTTTACCCGACTGACCGGGAAGGAGGGTAATGTTTTTGTATTAGGGAATTGGACAAATAGTCCTGCAGTGAAAACGAATATTGCTTATGGCTATATTTTAGGCCGGTGCCTATAAGCAATATTCGTTTTCACTAGTGTGAGCATTTCACTTCATTTTTAAATTATATTCGCAGAAAGGAGAACGATTGATTTCTTTGCCATTAAAGACATCTATAAAACTCTAAACATAATTAATTTCTTAGTCAGTATTTACAATAAACAATATCGACTTTTGATTGAAAAGGTTTACAACGTGTAACATAATAAACGCAAGACCTCCCGTGTGGTCTCTCGCACCATGAAACTAAACATCTTTTGTTCTACGAGTTCTTGAAATTCGCAAAAAAAAAACTTTCTATAGGAACGGACTCAAACAGCTGATCCACATGTATGGTAAAACTAAAAAAAAAGTTATGAATTCCATATGAGACACCACACGAGAGGTCTTGCGTTTATTATGTTACACGTTGTATGTCGTAGAAATAGTCTGGACTCAAATTTATTTTATAGGTTTATATTGGTAGTCGGTAGCCCGAAAGTCTGACAACCAGTCTTACCAAGGGTAATCGTATTACCCAGTACTAACGGGGTTGTGGAGGTCAGATAGGCAGTCGCTACATGAAAAATACTGGTATTCAGCTGCATCCGGTTAGACTGGACCGACCACAACATAGTTGGGAAAAGGCTAGGCAGATGATGATTTGATATTACTGACATCGGTTAAACGAAACCTTGCAACCCAAACTACCGTAAATATTAAGTTTGAAATCACCAATCCGCCTTTGGCAAGCATGGTGATGAACGCTCGTACCTACTGCGCGTACCGCCCAAGTATGAGATTGAATATTTTGCTCTTTTAGTAAGACAGTAATAGGCTGGTCTTATTATTTTATTTCCTCGGAAAGGTGATAATATAATTTGGTTGAAAAACCTCACTGTGTTGATTATTGCTTTTTTTATTGTTTTTTTTTTTTTTTTTTTGTGTTTCTTGTGTGGTTGTATTGTGATAAATGGCAATGGGTCCTAATTACCTGAATAAATGAAATTATTATATTGCACTAAGTTCCTTTTTAAAACTCAAACTAACACTTTGTCCCATACTTTCTTCTAGTTTCCTATCAAGGTTAACTAAATTGGTTTTAGTTCACTTAAACTAACGCGTTTTAGAACAATTAGTTTGACGTTGAGTTAACTAAGTTATACCTGGGACCGAATTTCTTGGTAAAATAACTTAGTTTGTAAGAGTCAGACCTGTGTTAGTAAGCTAAATGTATTTTCTATTTTAATAAAAATAAAAATGAAATGCTGTTACTTGGTAGGCATATCAATCGAAACAGCTGGACGGATTTCGTTAAAAAATAACTTTAAATATAGAAGAACCTAGAAAAGAAAATGGCTACGGCAATAAACCGGTGGATGGAAATAAATATCAGGTGCCTGAATATAGTCATGGTAATATCGATCTCAATAAAGTGGCTGAAAGAAACAGGGTAGCCATGACACAAAACCGCCAAAAGTGGAGAGATTTGGAAGGGACCTACACTCAGCATTGGGTGGCCAAAGGTTTGAAGAAGAAGAATAATATCGTTTTAGAAGTGTTACTATAATTTCTCAAAACTGTCAGTCTTGCATTTTATTTCGAAGTACAGTTTTGCAATCGTTTGTTTAGCATACGAATTAATAATAATTAACATTTAATTTAATTCAGTAATGTTTCTTTTTAATGTAATGTAATTCTGTTTTTGGCTATAATTTATGTGTTTGTGTTTGTATTTTTGTCTATTTTTGGTTTTTATATGGGTCTTGGACCTGAAATAAATGGAATTATTATTATTATATACGAGGCTCGAGTTTCATCTCTTAGAAGTGTTTAAACTATAGTGTGTTTTCTGATAGAATACGATCTAGTTAAAGAACTAGAACAGAAAAAATACTTTATCAAATTAGTCGAGAAAGAACACACAGTGTGCCTTTGAAGATATGTGGTGACGAGCATATTCAGGACTGGTCTTTAACTAAGATATTTTTTTGTAGACTTATATGGGTACCTCCAGAGTTTTTCTTTTCAATATGAATTGGTAATGAGCATATTTAATTATTTCATCCCTCTTTATTTCGGTGATGACAAACATAAGTACGCACAATACTACTCATATGCATAATTGTATAACTGTATAGCATACGTCGACGTCCAACACTCACACAAAAGCACATGTTTAACATTAATCAACTACCGTCCAAGTACACACATCGACCACCATTTTTGCACAAAAAAAGTTTCAGCCGAAAAACAGGCGTATTGGCGATAAAAAGAGATAAAACAACACGCACACATGTAGGCAAAATGAAAAGTAGTCATTTTTGCACCAATAGGGTTATTACTGTAAAAACTACAGCAAATGAATTTATTATAGATCGTGTGGGGTCGGGAACGCCCCTGCCACCCCGATAACAATATAATTTTATTTTTAATACGCCGATAACGTATAGCTGTGACGCTTGTGGCTGGGATGGGAGTGGGTTCGACGCTGCGCGAGGCATCGGCTTTTTAAATTCACTAATAGGGAATTATGTTTCCTGATTATTTCGTTGACGGAAATTGTCATTGTGGAGTTAAAAGACAGGGCTGTTATAAGCGTGTGATGATGGCTACTTACAGAAGGAGCGAACATATGTTCTGAGTGTACAGTGGTGGAGCGTCTGTCTATTGCCAAGAGGGAGACGTTCGATGCATGACTCGAACTTAAGTCCAAGACCTGGGCCTTGACCCCAATAACAAATTCTAACTACAGCATTTTATTCCGTTCCTTAACGCTGAAGCCTCCATGAGTAGACTGGCATCGCTGTCCATCATATAATTAGTTGTAGTTACTTTTAGTTGTAGATTCTTCTTCGTATCGATACGAGAGAAGAATAATTAATTTGGAGCGGCTTTCTCTTTATGATGTAATTTCATGCAAGTCTAGAACCTACGTAAGACAACACAAGGCGATGAATTGGTCACGGGCACGGGGCTGGAGAAGTGAATATAAGTTCATAGGGAAAGTGGTTTACTATGACGAGTGGAATCCCCCCTTTAATGATTACCGGCAATTGAATCGGCACCCTGTAGAAAAGTAATTATTGTAATTACCTGGCTTGATGACTGCCCAAGGACATCTGTAACAAGAGGAAAAACAAAATATAAGTTATTGTTATTTAGAAAGAAATTGAGTGAACACATTGTAAAAAAATGTAGTGAGTACATTGGAAATGACTAGTTTATTTATATGGTATCTAGTGTCTAATGGTGTTACCACACCGATCGATCGTCGATCGAGGCCATCGATCGATGGTAGAATGGATGAGTCGACGTCGATCGACAGTTTCTGCTACACCAATTGATCGATCGTCGTCATTTCTACCATCGCATTAATCGATTGGTGATCGGCAATCGATCGATTAGTGTGGTAACACACTAAGGTTTCAAATTAACCGAAAAACAAATGAAAACATTTTCACATAGTCTTTTGTTATTTATGATAGGTAGGAAGAAAATCTATTTTGGTAAGTTCATTCATACACCTAGTTGTATTATTATAATTGGTCACGTGTTTCATTAAATCGCAAATCATCATGATTATCGAAAAACAAGCCATCTAAAACTACGAGAACGTAGAACGTAATGTGGTCTTCCGTAAATTACTTGAATATAAAACTGTCCAGCTGTACAAACGATGTTATTTAGTTTACATCTATTAGAATATGTGATAAACCATCTGTTCCTATTTAGACGGAGTTTGTGACAATGTACATAGTGAGACAATGTATGTACGTGTATATATTTAGTTAAATACATTATGTGAGGCTGAAATTTAGACCAATCAAGGTTGAATAGGTAATGCTAGGAGGGAGTTACGGTTCAAATATTAATATTTGTAACATATTTAATATATTCAAGGTACCTACTCGTATATTAATTAATGAAGAAATATGTCGATTTTCAAGCTAATCATTAACTCAAGGTAAAATGAAACACGTGGATGTTAGGAGTAGAAAGCGCGTTGTGAACAGAGTCGTGATCAGAGGATGACAGCTTGCATTTGCTTTCAAAGCGTTTCTGCGCGTGTTTTCTTACAACGGCTTTCAACGTAATAAACTTAAGCTTTCCGGCAGCTTTTCAGTCCCATACATATTTAACACGCTTTTAATAGCTTCACCTGTAACTAGCTAACCAACTTTGTAAAAAATCTTAGAAATTAAAGACCCACTTCCCGGTTTCCGATTGTGCTGAAATTTTGCATACATGTTTAGTTTGGATGACAATGTGTGGTTAGCTAAGTGACGTCATTCTTAACTCAATATATCGGACTCACAAAGATGGCGGACTAGTAATTTTTTTATTCATTCCCATGATATCGGCAGCAAATGAAATGGTATAAGCGTGTTTTTTGCTACATTCAATTTATTGTTTTTTTTTTCCATAATTATTATCTCAAATAGAATGCCTCAGTAGAAAAGTTTTTGTAATATAATTGGAGGCTATAAGAATTAAATTGAATCAGATCAGCCTGTAATCATCCTGGATACAATGATCTGTGAAAGACATCGTGTAGATCTCTGACAGAAGTTACGGGTAATCAGTAGCCAGAAAGTCTTATAACCAGTCATACCAAGGGGTATATAACGTATCACCCAGTTACTGACTTGCGGAATGCGGAGGTCAAATAGACAGTCGCTCCATGTAAAATACTTAAATGCGGTTAGACTGGAAGTCGACCTCAAAATAGTTGGAAAAAGGTAGACAGCAAAGTGATCTGCCAAATCTGTCTAAGATATCACCGTTGGCATAATATCGAATATTCAAATTATTGCACCCTTCAGCAAAAAATCTCATTCTGCCTTTCATGACTAAGTACATCAGCAAATACTAATACAATAATCTCCGAAGCTCTTATACTTTCAATTTTACGTAATTACTTTATAAAAAAACTCTTAAAACCAAATCCGATTGCCACATTAGGGTGGAAAAGTCATAACCCAATTTTGGGGCTAAAAACCTAGTAAATGGAATATACGAATGTCGTATGGAGACAATATGAAGACTCGACGCCCAAAGTGGAATTTAAATATGTAAGGAATTAGGAGAGGGGTCGCCCCCCCTCGGGGGGTGAAGCGAGGGGAGGAGGGGTGCGGGAGGTTTTTCAAAACTAGAAAGAGATGAACATCGTGCGTTAGTATCGCGATCCGGTGTTTGGAGGTACAGGGGATTGAGTTAGACGGATATGTCTTGAGATATGGGTACAAAAACAAGGAAGTGGTAGTTCTCAAAAATGTTTAATTGTTGAAAGAAATGAATAATACAATGCGCAGAAATCTTATGGTAGACCGCGGCAACGGACCATTAGCAAAAGAAATATACTACACATAACCAACAACCCAACAGTTTCTTTGAAGGGCGGCGAAAATGGACCCAAGGAATCTAAAAATTAACGAAGCTCCATGCAAGTGTAAATATAAAATAATTATAACTACAATTATATAAGACATTTATTTAAAAAATATTGAATTTTTAGGACACGGGAATCAAAAGATATAAATATTTTAATTTACTCAAAATTAAATAATCGTGCAATTACAAAACGCAATTTTTTTTCCAATTACGTTCCAATCCAATAACATGTGTTTTTGCTCAAGAGTTGTCTTACTATAAATGGCACTTTTCTTTCGTTTTTATTCATTCTATAATGTACAATATTTATAAACAACATGTAAACTTGATATTAAAACGCCAATTAACAAGGCAAAATCATGTAATAAAAATGAAACTATGGTGATTTCGTAGTATATGTTGTAAAGGAACGTTATCAATGGTGATTGATTGAGTCCCGTCACTACTGTCACTGTAAGATTTCTGATGATCTATTCCAGTGTTTTTCAACGCTCTCAGAGGAGTTCCCCTAATGTTGCACCCACAACAAGTACAGAGGAAAGTAGACACCCTGTACCTTCTGAACAGAGAGCAAATTGTGGATATTGAAATGGTGGATAGTGCTTACAGAAGTTCTGCTGATTTTGCACACTCCCCAAGTTCAGTAGAAATACATCCTGTACCTATTACCTATCCTATACTTCATGACAAACACCCATTTATTTTACGTGCCAGAATTAAATCTATGCACAAGCACATAGAAAGCAAGTCCTATTAAACGTATATCGTAGTAGATAGAAGGCTACAGGGGCGATGTGGTGTATTAGGCTATTGTTGTCACTGTCCTGTTGGGACACGGACAGCGGGTTGTTGCTCTCATGTTATGAGCATATTATGGTATATGGGGTCTGCTAGACACCAGAGCTATATCGCTGCACCAGCTTCCTTTTTAGATAATCTTTTAATAAGATAATATTTTTTTTTTCTATAACACTGTTGAAAAATATAAAAAAAACATGTAAACAAACCAATAAACGAGATTTATTACGTCACATTACACATTTTTTATTCAACAAACCCTGCCTTTCAATAGCTGTACTCGTACATACATAGCTAGTGAGCTCTGGCTGTTATAATTTATGTAAAAGTATATCTTCATTCAGCGTAGTAAGAATCGTTCTACTTGACCATAATTCACTTATAGATCAAAGTCGTAACAACATAGTTTTAATAGTGATTGAACTAATTACTAGGTTAGTAATCAGTATAGTCTCTAGACGCAGTCTGGCAGTTTTATGATTCATTAATTAGGTACAGGCAAAAAATTCGGGTTTTGGCTTAAGAAAAGTAAATAATAAGTACATCAGAATAATATAACACGACCCGAACCAAAATTATTACCTCCCCTGGCACCTGTCAGTTGCCTACAACCAAAAACCAAAGAGAACCAAAAAGCACAGAGCATCATCCAAAGAGTCCGTGTAACTGTACAACGCGCCACGCCTTTTATACCCTTTTACTCGGACCGGGTAGGTTGGACAGAGAATTATCTAAGAGTAGTTTATTCGAATCTTCCTTTATGATTCATCCTAAACATTATTATTTTTTGATTCATTTTAAATAAATAAGCAGACATTCACAGTTAAAAACCTTAACCGTAAGATTTTTAGGTTATCTTGTATAAAGACGTTTATCTTTTTTCTCCCAACTTGTTCGTCTTACTTTCCATTTGCTTTTTTGTTAGTCTTTAGTCGTTTTACAAGTATGTATAAGTTGCCATAATGAATGCTACTTCTAAGACTGGGTCCCAAAATACATGGAATCTCGCCAGTGTTCTTTATTGAGAAAAAATTCAAAACGAATTACAACACGAAGATTCGGAGACGGAATACAAACGGAAAGTATATCTGTTTTTTTTTTACCCTAAACTTCGACACCTCCTAGCTGTCGTCGGTAGCAGCGCAGAGACTAAATTTTTGACGCACATAAGGTAGGATAGGAGGTGAAAAATAGTTTGCAAGACAGCTCCTCATCAGCACCCGTTTCCATCGAAGTAGCCCACCACTTTACTAGGCTGATGTTATACTCGTATCTTCCCACTTGGGTTCAGAGACAAATGAAAAGTGTATAAAACAGTTTTTCTAGTATACCTTTCACCTTCCTCGGACACTCGATTCTTCCTCAGAAGATTTCCATCTCAAGATCTTTCATAAAAAATTCCACCTATCTCAAGACATATGCTAACATACAGCACCCTCTACAACCCGCACGCACGCGCCCTGTAATGAGCGCGCGCGGGGGGAGGGTAGTTAGACAATTTTACAACTGCGCCGCTCCGTTTTTTGGCGTACTCCCGTAGCTAGGTGTGTGCGCATAGATTATGTGGAAGATGTGATGTTTTTGTGGGCAGGGTTTGGTGCCTATACGCGGAAGTACGGAAGGAATTTATTAAAAGTCTTGCTTTCAGCAAACTATCCTGAAAATAGCCCATGAGATGACGAAGTATAAGCAAGGTGAGTACTGTTACTTGGCATGATGACACTGCTGGTCAAAGGCCTATCCTCATAACTTCCAGTTCTTTCGATCCATGGAAAGCATGGTGGTATTGGTAGAAAAAGAAGATTAATGTGGGTAAAACCAGAGTTATTAGGTTGGGTTAGGTTTGCAATGATATGGTTAAAACGTCAGAGTTCCCAAGAAATAACAATTTCATTGTTATTTTCAATGGCCATTTAGTCTGTTTGTCGCATGGTATGTAACACTTTAGTATTTATAAAAGAATAATTTTAGAATCATTCAGTTTTAAAGTATCCGTCTTTTCATTATTCTTTGTTAATTGAATGTGAAAGTCTTTTAAAATACGTTAGCCTTATGTATGTTAGTATATCAGTCCTATCCGTGTCCACTTTAAAACGAAGCCAAACTTTTAACAAAACACCAAACAGCATTCTACGATGTTTTCAAAGTTCCTTACCTAAATTGCCTCTCAGAGGACATTCCCATCTTACACAAACCGTCTCCTCTCCCTCCCTAATCTTTGCCACCATCTGTAGGTGCGCACAAATTTGCATATGTCGAAATAATTTAGGGGGTAACTCCACACTCTCGCAGGACGCTAATGTAAGCCCGTATCGGCACCGGCGGAATAAGAAATTGGCATAGATGCGACATTCTGCTAACATTTTTACGTTTATGTCCCTATTTTTATGGGCGTAAGTTGTAAAGGCATGTTAGAACTGTAGTAATCTTGTGAAGGAAGAAAGGTAATGTGGCTGTTATGTTTGAGTGCTGGATGTGGACGAATTACGAGTTTTATTGTAGAACTAGTTCTTTTTTTCGTCTAATTTCGTGTCGTGGTAAGAAGAGGTGAGCAGAAAGACAGTGACTTTATTGCAAAGTGCAAAAGTCGTTCCTGAGCATCGTTGCTCTTCTAAACAACCTTACGTAGTTCCTAAAGCACTTAGGATAAACCAGTCTCATCATAATCTGCCTAGCCTTTTCCAAACTTTGTCGGGGTCGACTTCCGGCTTAAGCGGATGCAGCTGAATACCAGTATTTTACATAGAGCGACTGCCTATATGACCTCCACAACCCAGTTAACACTGGGTAATACGGTACCCGTTGGTAAGACTGGTTGTCAGACATTCGGGCCACTGACTACCTGTAATGACTCAAAGAATCAAAGGATCTAGTAGAATGGACTAGTACACTGTGTACTAAAATTTTATTAGGAAATGAAATAAATTAAAACTGGTGCCTGGAATAAATGTAGTTTGACTTCTATACGAGTTCAATATTACTGCTATTAAAGTTTGACAAACTACGTTTGTTTGTTTTTCGTTTTGTTTTTGTTTGTTTTGTAAATACCAGTCTTAATAGTACAAATTTTAAATATCACATAATTAACTATTTCATGGCATAACAAAATATACTATGTTATAGATATTTTTCCAACCAAAACTGAATTTTCTATTTTAGGAGGAAGCCCCACCCCTATTATTGTTAAATAAATTCCGAATGATATGTGATACACAAATCAGGCAATGAATCCTTGTTACGACTTTAATTATATTAGACAAATAGGGAACTATCTTGTGTACTCATAAAGGTTATGTTACAAGAACTGTTTTAACTTTTAATATAAGGGCTAAAATA
Organism: Noctua comes; assembly: GCA_963082995.1. Classification (NCBI taxonomy): domain Eukaryota; kingdom Metazoa; phylum Arthropoda; class Insecta; order Lepidoptera; family Noctuidae; genus Noctua; species Noctua comes. Next base: position 16,984,774 of record OY720278.1, on the reverse strand, counting down.
ATAACAAAACACTGTTGGACACAACATATTATTTTGCAAGGCAATCACATAATTGAAATATTTTTTCTCGCTAGTTAGGTTTACGATCGTGTACTTCCATACGAGTTAATAGAAATTATTATGATAAAACTAAATCTACATACTAACCCAAATCCTACCCAAAACAGTAAAAACGAAAAAAACTCCAGCAAACATCGCCTCTACATCCGGTATATTACCTTTATGGCATCTCTACCTCACTTATAACTGTTCTAAGTCGACTAAAGGAAAATTTTCGCTCATAACGTTCAGAAAATAACGCGGGGGAGAACTCTAGTAATTTGTCGATACTCTACATATGACTCTACATATGTAGAGCTATAGAGCTTATGTACGAAGGCTCTGATTGAAAAATTAGGGACTAATGTATGCGTAAATTAGAGTGTAATAGAAATTGAAGATGTAGAGATTGGGCCGGGAGGTCTTAGTAATGTGAAATCAAGGAAATGAGGAAATGCTTGGAATCATTTGAAATTAACTTTATTGAGTGATCGTAATTGAGTAAACTGTATTATCTGCCTAGCCTTTTCCCAACTTTGTTGGGGTCGACTTCCAGTCTAACCGGATGCATATTTTACATGGAGCGACTGTCTATCTGACCCATACAACCCAGTTAGTACTAGGTAATACGATACTCCTTGGTAAGACTGGTTGTCAGACTTTCGGGCCACTGACTGCCTGTAACGACTGTCGAAGATCTACAAATGGCAGCTGAGACCAACGGCTTAACGTGCTCTCTGAGGCACTGAGGAAACTCGGTATGTAATGGGTGGTTACACCTCCACAGACCAACCTAGGCAAGCGCGGCTTGACCTAAAGATTGATTCAAGCGGCTATTATTTTTTAGCCACAAGCTCCTCCGTATTTAAGGACTGTAGGTACCGTTTTTTGGTAGTTTCCTTGAAAAACGGCTCTTGGGCTTTTTCTACAAATTCCAGCAACATAACCAGGACTGTGTAACAATTGTGGTGTACAATAAAGTATATTCTATCTACATTATTATTCTACCTATTTGTGCCTCATTTTCCTGGGTCGGATGAAATGCAACGTCATGATAGGCAGGTCCTAGGGGGGATGACCAATGTAATGACTATGCTAGATGGCCGAGATTTCCGAGGCAATGCTGATGTACAAGACCCGCAAATAACCACATCAGTTAATCTACCAGTTCGGCCAAATCGCCAGAATAATGAGGTTTCAAGTAAAGCCTGTGCGAATAAACACACATTGTGTGTTAACAGTAATTTGTTATTCCACAAAATTCGTTTCTATAAGAGTAAAATAACTTTGCTACTAGCTCATCTTGCCACAACATCACAAGCTGTATTTCCAGCTCGTGTTGACGCGAAAACTGTATTAGCAGTCCACAAACACATCACCCTTCAAAAAACTAAAAAAACGAAGTCCAACCGAAAAAAAGACCAGCGCAACTGTCCATTCACTTCAAATAAAAATAAAAACACGGAAAAAATGCAAAAAAGACAAAAAAAATCACGCGTTACATGGTAATTGAAGTACGCTGTAGTGAAAGTGAAATGATTTTTTAGACCTTTTTTTCAGTTCCCGCATCCACACTGAAATATTTCGGTTGAAAACCTTTATTTTATCACGCCATGCCAGCAGCACCGTTAGAATCGAGTTCGTCCGATGAATTTTTATTCATCCGCTTTGTATAGAAAGTGAAAATCCCGATTTGTTTTACTCTCACTTGCTTTTTTTTAGTGCTGTGTTTGTAAATATACGTGCTTTTTTACTTTTTATGGTTTGTGTGTACGATTTATGGGGAAATATGAATGAATTTAGGAGGGACGCGGATTTTTGTGAGCTGTCAGCTGGAATTGTAAAGTTTTCTCTGTGTATGCTACGGTTTGACTTGATTATTAGACTTCGTGTTCTGTTTAAACGTTTCCATCTTAACTTAAAGATGACATCTCAAGCAAAAGCAGTATCAGACCAGAAATGATTAAGAATTTTCTGAAAATCAAAAAGAGGAATGGAGAGTAACACTCCTCGGCGAATAACTAGAATCATAAATTCTGGGGATATCGATAATCAAAGACAGAGTCACTAAAGCGCTCTCAAAATATTCAGCGGACTATAATTCAAGTTTTTTTTTTGACAATAATTCACCAAACTCTTCCCTGTTTCCTTGTGGCGTAAGCAGAAACTACAAGAATCCATTTGCTACAACACTGGTCAACAATATTTGAAAATAACAGCATATGTTCAGCGGACTGTAATTCAGTTTTTTTCTTGACAAACTTTCATCAAATTTTTCCTGTTTTCTCATGGGGTAGGCAGAAACTACAAAAATCCATTTGCTACGAGTGGTCAACAATATTTGCAAATAATAGCAAGGAAATTCAATGATAGCATTTTATTTTGCTACTCCAAGACAGACGCGTTTTTCTTCAACGGAAATAAACTTGAAACAGCAGCAGCTACTAACTCAGTTAAAAGATTCTTCACCAAAGAGTTTGGTGGCTGCAGCTCCCCCAGTGACGAGCAAATCCGGAAGCCAAGTCTAGACGATTCGTAAACCTCTGCTTACTTAACGAAATAAAAGATTGAAGGAAAACATTTTGTTTTGACGAAGAAATATGTTAAATTAGTTTATGTGCTGTTTATATGATTTGTTTGTGTAAATTAGGTTTAGATGTAAATGATTTATTGTAAGAGAAAACATTTAAGTAAATGTATGCTATTTCTATTGTGAGGAAATCTGCAGTTATTGGTACGAAATTGTCAAGGCGTAGTGAGCAAATGAAATTTAAATCTGTTTATTTTTTCTTTATGAAGAAAATGATAACTTTGTCGTGCTGTGAAAAAATTGCTGGTTGATGTGATTTTATTGATAATAATGGGACTAGACCGTCTACTTGTCTTACGCAGTAATTGGTGTGGAGGTCAGATAAACAGTCGCTCCATGTAAAATTCTAGTATTGAGAGCACTTCCATCCAGTCAGACTGAAAGCCGATCCCAACATAGCTAAACTAGGCAGGTGATAATGGTAAAGTATGTCCTAAAATTTACTCTACTCTTATTTTTGGACTTGAATATTTCTGTTTTTACCAAAAGATCAACAACGAATCTTCAACAAAGATTTCTTGTGATCAAAATTATCCAAAATCTGACAAATTCTTTCAAGGAAACCCGTAATTTTCCTGTTTAACCAAACCAAACTTCAGTCCATCTTTTATAAACTTTAGCGGATTTTATTTCTTTAGAACAAAACCAAGATTAAATAAATACACGATGATTTTAAAATCTTTTTATAGAAGCCGCTTATTTCTGTTGTTAGTAATTAACTGAAAAGTAATAATACCAGCTTATTATTGTCCCACTGCTGGGCAAAGGCCTCTTCTCATACAGATAAAGCATGAGAATTGCTCATCACGCTAGCTCAAGGAAGATTGGAAAATACAGACAAAAATCTTCAACCTGATAAATAAAACATTATTAGTAGCTCAAACCAAATATTTTTAAAGAACTTTTACCGAATAATATTTGAACTTCCACAACTACACAAAAATTATAGATTAATAGGCAGATTTTTTTTCTTTTAGTGTGTTAAATAAATGTGTTGTCATTCTAGCTTTCCCTGTTAAAAAAACTTACACGAATACTTGTTGTTTTTTATTTCTTTCCCTCCAAAAACGCCTTACAGTCACGATCATTGTTAAAAAAAAACAACTTCATAATTTCACGTACATTATCTCTTATCACTGAAGTGCACGTCATCACACATTTCACTCTGTAGCCGGATTCGTCCATGAATCGCGGGTAACCCTTAGATATGGGTCAGTATATCTTGGGCAACGCACCCCCACGTCGGGCCGTCAACCCTAATGCAGCGTCTACGAGTACATGCGTTCTTGAGGAATGTCTCGGTCAGTGTGTGCGATGGTTGGGTAAGCATGAGATGGAATGTAGGGTAATTACCCTGTCGTCTTTGGAGAAGGGTTATTTTTGGCGATTGTATTGAATTATATAGAAGTAATGAATATTAATTTGTTTGTGATTTGATGAGAGCTAAATTAATTTAGTTAGTTACGTTAGCTTCTTGTGCGCAAATTTGGTTTTGTAGAAGTGGTGTTAATGTCATAAAAAGAACAGTATTGTAGGTCGATGTTTTAGGTCTTTTTCTTTTTAACATTTTGCTAAGACATCTTGACATACACTGAGATTTTTTTTAACCCTAAATTAAAAAGCTGAAGTAGAAAATTGAATCGTAGAAAAGCTTGTGGAGAATTACATACTTGTCTAAGGAAAATTCAAGACTTTCTTTTTTCATTTCTTTTCTTTATTTATAGTCTTAAGTTAGGTATCAATAAGGTCGACTACCTACAAAGCTAAGTAAGACATTTATTAATGGAAACGAAGAGATTCCACAAAGCATTAATGCGACGGGGATATCTTTCTTGTTACTTTGTTTTTCTTTTAAATTCTAGAGGGTTTCTTTGATATTTTATCTGTGAAAAGATATCGTGCATTTTGTAGTTTATTAGTAGTTTATAGAAAGATTTATGTTCTGGAGTGGATTTCGGAAGAAAGTTAGTACTTGTTTTGAAAAACTTGCTAGATAAATATAGTTGTAATTAATATTCTCTTAGATATGACTCATATTATTAACTAGAGGATCTTTTTAGGTGCATTATTATGTGATTACGAGAAAAAAAAGACTTTGTGTCTTCAATATTTTATGTTAAGTTGATAAATTGGCACCTTAATTTATGCACGTCACAAATTGCGTTGTTGCATGTTCGATAAAATATATCTGCATACTAATGACTATACTTGCTAGAAGTATGTCGAAAAAAAGGCGGACAATACGAAATAAGCCTAGGACACGCCCATACGAAAAAAGTAGTCGACACCCCCGGAAATAAATACACATATGAGAACAGAACCAATTTTTGCATACATTAATTACCCAATAACCTAACTTTACCCTTCCAATATTTAATAACTGATACATTCCTCTCAAACTACCCTCTAAAAAGCGTGTGTATACGATCTAACACGTAGGAACACACGACACCAATGTAATAAAAATTATATGCTCCAATTTACGATGGCAGGAGTTGGGGGATGGGAGGCCAAAAAATTCCCCCCTTCTCCCCCCTGATTGCGGGATCGAATCTCGCTAAACGGGTGTACGAAAAATTTCGCAGTAGGGGTGTCCCCCCTCGGGGCGCAATACATTTTTATCATTATCCCTTTCTCACTACTATGAGGGTATTTGGTAATTATTGTTTATACGTATATATTTTTTGTCGGCTTTTTTGCATGTTTGCAGTTTTTCGGGGAGTAGGGGGGCGTAATTATGATTGGACAGTGCGTCCAATGATTACTTATTGTGTTTTATATTTTCATTTATTTTGCGCTTAATTTATTTAATTGGATGTGTTGGTCTCTGGGTGATACTGGATTCAAATACGAGGCACTGTTCTATTCTTGAGCTAGGGTGCTGTAGATATTTGACAACTAAGTAACTAACTTATTTCCGTGTTAATTTTGGGGAAATATTTTTTACTTTTTTAACAATAGTACTGTAATCAAAATTTACAATTTTTTTCGCAAAACTGTCCAATTTCTTCAGTAAGAAATGTTAGTAACCAATCATTTTCTTCAAGCCTTATTACCCTGATATCTTCCAATTATTCTTCTATGTATATAGCGTGGGATGATAACGGATCTTCTACGTCTTCTCTTTGATTAACACGTTAAATAATGATAAACCTAAAATCACGTGATTTTTATCTTCACATAAGTGGGTATTTCTTTCTTTTTAAATGTAGGTTTGATTTACGATTTGATATTGTTTGTGATTTAAAAAAAAAATTATGTCCTTTTTAGGGTTTCGTAACCGAAGGGGGTAACCAAGGAGACCTTATTACTTAGTACGTCTGTCTGTCAGGGGGCTGTATCTCATGAACCGTAGTAGGTAGACAGTTGAAATTTTCACAGAATATTTATTTCTGTTGTCGCGCTATAATAACAAAAAATAAAAATAAACTAAAATTAAAGGGGGCTCCCCTTCTACGATGGAACGGTACCCTTCATGCGCGAGTCCGACTCGCACTTGGCCGTTTTTTACTTCCTCCGGATCTTTTTCTTTTGCGTGCATTTGTTCCGTGTTATGTGGGATCGACACATTTTTTTTTCTTTCACTCCTCGTTGTTAACCTGGTACGTTATCGTTCACTCCATTTTTATTCATTTCGACCACTACATCTACCTATAGATGTAGGTGTCTACATCTATAGGATAAAGGGGTTAAATATTTAAATTTCATACTTGTACATGTACATTTTACTTACGTTTTTAAACTATTATCACAACAGTTTTAGATATTAACGCTCTCACTCACGCCTTTATTTCGGGTTTGCGAGACATCTTAGTCTCGGAGTTCATCACGCTCCGAAGTCGCGAGTCAAACTGATTTTAAAATGTAAACTCCACCGAAAAAAGGATGTATCTTTATGTGTTTCTGTTTTAAATCGATAAATCAATCAATAAGGAAGTATTTTTAAGTGACGTTTTGTAACTATTAGCATTTGTTTTACCATTAAAAGAGCCTTTTCAGAAGTGGTGACGCTTTTACGTGTAAAAGATCGAGTTCGATAAACATTATTTTGACTGGCTACTGTTTACTACATTGCACTTGTAGGTTGAGTTGTGCAACAGTGAAAAGGACAACGCTTAGCACAATGCACGTGCCAAGTATCGTTTGTAGATCTCGGCTTCGCCTGGCGCACCCTGAGAATTCAGCTACCGCATTGACTGGCATATATTCATAATATAGCATAAGCTATGTAATAAGCTATGCTAAACAGTTCTTGTCGATATGACAGAAGAATAAGAAGACAGTTACTTATCCTAGCTCCTAGGATAAGTAACTCCTGAAACCAGGAGTTTCAGGTCGACAGTCTGAATCCATTTCAGTACAATTATCTAAAAAAGTATCACACCAAAAAGTTTTGGATATTTCATAAAGACATTTTCAACAACAGAATTATTATAATAAAGGCCTTGTTTTGTTGGTAATAATAGGAAGCAACCTATGCTGTAGTTTCCATCCGGCATATTGTTGGCGTGAGGCCCCTAATAAAATGATAATGGAGAAAACACCTGTTTTAATAATAGAATAATGTTTGAATACACCAAGGTGAGGTTTTCGGTAGTGTTAATTCTGTTTTGTGTTGTAATTATGATTAAACAAACTATTTTAAGTGAAAGCATTGTTTTTTATTAAGCTTGCCCTGTTTATTTTTTTTTGAGCAAATGAAACATGAACTTGAACCCTTTTTCTTGCTGACGTAAAAAAACTTGGTCTCACTTGCCCAAGATTTGGCCAGTTACTTTTTTATTTCACAGGCTAAGGAGTTTTGGCGCAACAGTTCCTTATGTTGAACTTAGGAACGTCGAAAGTTGGTACTTAGATTTCTGGTGATAACTGAAAGTTATTTGCAGTATAGTTGTTTAGGAACCGATGATCACCGATTGAGAATTGATGAATACAAATATATCAATATTGATTTTCATCAATTTTTTTTTTATGAAAATAAACGTTGACACTTTTTTTTTCATCAATTTTCATTTTTTTTTTTTTTGTTGATAGGTAGAGGACGTCCAAAGAAAAGAAGGATGGATTGTGTGAGGAATGATATGAAGGAAAAAGGAGTACACGATAGCGTGAGGGTTGACAGGGGAGAATGGAAGAAAAGAACGTGTTGCGCCGACCCCAAGTAACATGGGACAAGGAACGGAAGATGATGATGATGAAATGATCACCGATGGAAAATTCTACCAGGTATAAAGCTAGTAAAACCCTTAAGTGTCCATGACTCCTTGTGAACTAAATATTCAAACCCAAACTAACCTTCCCAATAAATCGATCTGTTTGTTATTTTACTACAAAGCTTAACTACAGATCTATCATTGATACCGTTGACATAATTTTATAGTTATTACAACCTTCGACTTAACTCCAAGCATCAGATAACTGTTTATTTTAAGCTTAACCTATAATTTTGTGGGCGGAATTCCAATTTGGCATTCAAAAGAAAATGACTTGACTTGACATTCTTTGTTAATTAATGTGGGTTTTATTAAAAGTATCTGTTTAGGATTCGGGAGCAGATTTTTTTTTATTTTGTCAAATATATGAAGCAATTCGTCTGTTCTTTTAAACAAGCAGTCTTTGCTCAGCTGTGAGATGTGTATTTTTTCGAAGTATAATCCATGTATATTTTTTATAAGTATGAATGCCTCGTTGGTCTAGTGGTCGCAATCGCAACTACTGATCATGGGGTTCGATGTCCGGGTCGGGAAAATTGTTATTGGGTAGCCACGGAGTCTGACTTTGTGCCCGGTTGATGGCAATAGGCTCGACCCGTATTACATGGGACTTCAACATATCTGGCGAAATGTGAGTGAACTATTACGTGCACCTCTGCCTAATCCATCGGGGATTACAGGCGTGATGTTATGTTATGATATAGTTTGTGAGCCCCAACCTAGCGTAACTGTTTTCACTACTTGTTCCAAACAAAAGGAAACTGCCCTTTGATTTTCGAATTCCAACGAAAATATCAACGCCATTAATTAGTTCTTAGCCTAATTAACTCACCTTATTATGAAAATACCGTCTCAAATAAATTATATTACAAATTGACGTCACTACGTCAAAGAAAAATCAATAGCAAGCCTTCAAAATGTCCAAGAAATTCTCGTAGCGGCCCACGAGCTACGCGACCGTAGCCGTAGTACTACGCCGTAGCCTGGGCCTACGCAAAAACAATATTTTCTAACGGCAGGGCGTTCCTAATTATATTGTTGAATCTCTCAATGAAAGTCTTCAGTAGAAAGTTTTATACGTTTTTAGATTAATTTTGTATATAAATCAAGCATATTTGTGTTCTAAATATAATTTTCGGTTGACATTTCTGAAAGTTTTGAGATGAGCTTTATTTTCGTAAATAATCTTTTTATTATTTAAATATTACTTCATATCTCTCTATGTGCTGTATTGTAATAATAAAAAAGTATTGAATTGCCACTTTCATAGGCTATTTAGTTACTTATTCAGCTAGTTTTTTAAGCCAGCTAGCCAGTCATATTTTGATGGATTCATTCTTTCTCATGGAACAAAACAGTTACTATATTTTAAGTAGTTGCTAAAACATCTCGCGTTAGAATTTCAGGGAATATTTATTCGTGTATTTCAAAATATTGCTACATAATAAAATTCTTCATTTTTCCTCTCATAAATGAAAAAAAAGCAAGCCTAATCACTCTTTACCATATCTCAAGTAGCCAAAAAACAAAATAAAACCATTCCACTTTGAATGACATCATACATATTCCCATACAACTACCCGCCTCCTCAAGCCTATTGTCTGAACTTAAGTTCGGTACAAGTCCCTTACAACTTGAACTAAGAATAAAGGAAGTACCCTCCGCGAACATTTTTGATCTCCCCTCTGACTATTAAAACTATCGATCTGGACCAACTCATTGCAAGATGCTGTCATTTTTAGGGAAGCTGGAGGGAACTTATTTTCTTTGTATAAATTAGAATTTTGAATAGTTAAATAGTAGCAACTATATAATATTTGTATATGTCTGTTCATACAGTTATGTCTTCTTTTTTATGATGTAGTTCTGGTTGCATCGACCGCAGTAATCAAGCTTCGTTGCCAATGTATATTTTGTACAAGTATAACATAACATCATGCTTGTAATCCCCGAAGGTTTAGGCAGCAGTGTACCTAATGGGACACCTACATTTCGCTAGTTATATTTATAACTCCCATATAATAGGGAGCGAGCCTATTGCCATCAACCGGGCACAAATCCAAAATCCGTGGCTGTTACTGAGAAATTCCTGACAATTACATTTTGTGTAAGCTTTTATAAATTATTTCGTGCTCAGTACCTTTTCAATTCATCTTGCAGTGGGACGATATGACAGGCTTTTAACTACTCTTGAGACTACAGAGACCTGTCGTTTAATAGTCTTTTCTACTATAGACAGTGGATTGGATTCGGGTATTTGTCAATACTTCGCGAATCGTTTGATCATGATCTGCTTTTTTTAGTTGGTGCTCTTACGACTTTATTACTCAGTTATTGAGGGGTAACTAGCGCTTAAAACAGTAAACTTTGTAATTTATAAAACTATCTTAATTTTCCTTTAAGATTTAATATCAATTTATGAAAAGTTTCACCACGAAAATTCGTTTTGTTTTTCTAAGAATATTAACAAACCATTGGAATCTTTGCAGAACAAAGAAAACATCAATTTCCTACACATTCTCGTAAACTTGACGAAAAGTAAGTGACTAGGGAAGCGCTTACCGGGTAGCGACAAGAATATTTATCTTTTTGAGAAAAAAAGGAAAGAAACTTAATTTTTTATCCTATAATAAAAGAATGAGGTCAAATATCTCGGTCAAGGAAAGTTTTGAATTTTTTTCATTGTTTTCATCACGGACTTCCTGGTATAGAGCGAGGGCTTTGGCTAGGCTGTTTTAAATACTCTGTGAATTTCTATGATGTTTGATATTATTACATCAACTGATGGGCATAGGCTTCTCCTATTCTGCTACTGCACGTCGTTTAGCTCTTTCTTAGCCACTCCTATCAGTAATTTATTCTAACACAATTTATATATCACACATACATTCACATTTAATTGTCAACTGTGTATCTATTATGATTATGATAACAGTATTGAGTATTGTTTTGATTTTTTTTCGCTGACATAATGTTCCATAAAAAAAATTTGTCTGCGCCCGCGTCTCTGTTCGTCAGTGTTGCCAGTGATACTCATGTCACAGTTAGACGGACAGTATGGTTACGTGGGGTGTAGATGTAATTTTTATTTTCTTGTTCTTAAATTGGTATTTATTATACTATATATATATATATTTGTTTATTCGTTGTACACTTTATTTTTTTTTCTTATTCGTATCTCCGAGTCATCAATTTGGTCCCTATCAGAATACCAGCGCTATGACGTTTTTTTTAATGTAACTGCGCCATGCTGTAGGGGGGGGCCTTTTGGCCTCGTTCAGTACCAATTTCGTTTGTTTTTTTTTGTTTACTTTTACATAATTTGTAGTACTGTTCATTTAACCATTTCTTTTTGTGTGTTTTGTCCTGTGCGAACTAATAAATACTTTTTCTTTCTCATTTTTTCAACTATTCCCCGATTTTAATTGTTTGTCAAAAGAAAGAAGATTGTTCTCCTTTGACAATCGTTTTAAGTTGACAGGCTTCAAAAATTACACAAGTAACTTCTGCCAAGTTACTTGTGTAATTTTTGAAGCAAGCCGCTTGCTCTTTTAGTTATTATATTATCTGCCTAGCCTTTTCCCATTTCTGTTTGGATCGGCTTTTAGGCTAACCGCATGTTAACTAGTATTTTACATTGAGCGACTGCCTAACTAACCTCCACAACCCATTTATTAGGTAATACTACACCCCTTGGTAAGACTAGTGGTCAAACAGTCTATCTAAGTAACTGAATTTTTTGAGAATTCCCTATTTATATTTTTCATTATTGATAGAAGATTGATTAAGTCTGTTAATCATAATTAAGATTAATCAATTAACTATTCAGTTTTCCTCCTTACAAATATTAATCTTGATGTCGTCGTAACTACAGCGTCATTGAGAAAGGACGAAGAATCAAGATATCTTTGAATTTTTTCCTCCAGTTTCCTTGTTTAAAAATACCATGAGTTTGACGTCTGTAATTCTATTTTCGGGGGTAGATATGAATTACGTAATATTTTTGGTATAGCCAATTCAGTAACACATTTTTGTGAATTTCTTTTTATTCATTTTTTTCAAAGTAGGTTTTTCAATGAGGACGAATCATTATGGATTTTGTGTAATTATCATTAGCAGAGGGGCATGATGGTATGTTATGTTTATAATGGTTTTCAGACTAAAACGCTAAGCTGTCAAAACTTTGCTTTAAAAAAACTTAGAGTTAGTAAATATCTTGTTCTTATAAAAGTAAATGTTCCTGCATCAAATTAAGTAGAAAACATTTAAAATATCACAAAAAATTGATTCTATGTACTTTATTTAATTGATTATTGAATTAAACATGTTTTTTATTTCATTTATAAAAAAGATTACATGTAACGTCATTAAATTAACAATATAAACTTGATTCTAAAAATAAATAAGTACCGTACGGTTATGTCTCCATTGTCAATGTTCTTGTTCTTTTTTAATAATGATTACAAGGGTTTTTCATGTAAAAGGAAAAATTACAAAAAAAACTTTGAAATTAAAGACACCATTGTAACCAGGTAATATTCTTGTTTGTATATGCTTTGTCCATTATTATAAACATGTAAGTACTAAAAACTAGCCAAAACGGATTTATCTTTATGACAATAATAATCAGGTTAATTAGATAAATACTTCTTGAGCTATGAGCACGAATACAGACGCTTTCATAAAATATCTTGGTTATAAATTCCCAATTGTCTTAATTACTTATACAAACCATTTAATTAAGTTTTTTTCATTTCAATAAGTTACCAAAAAGGTTACAACGTAAATTGGTTATTGATTTAAGAATAACTTGCAAATAATTAATAAGTTTGTACATAGTTTCGCATTAAGTAATTTTGAAATTATAACATTCTTATCTCAAGAACATAAGAAGTCTCGATTAAAACTTCTAAAGTCGTAGACACTAATTAAAACCTAATTTAACAATGGAAGTCAAGTTAGAACCTGTTGTTATCTTTTTATTCATATTTTTATAAAACTTTTATGAAAAAGATGGGTGTCCTAGTACTTTTGCCACCATAATTAAGATGGGTTAAGTTCTTAAAAAAATCCAACCTGTCTTTCTAGTCACATAATATCTACTAAGACGATGAGTAATAGAAGAAGACATGCTGCACCGACCCCAAAATAAATTCCGATAGGCAAGAGAATGATGACAATGGCAAGACGAAAGTCTATGACCAGTGTGTGTTGCCAGTGATTACATACGGGACCGAAACGTGGTCGCTCACAATGGGCCTCATCAGAAGGCTGAAAGTCACCCAAAGGGCAATGGAGAGGGCTATGCTCGGAGTTTCCTTGCGTGATCAAATCAGAAATGAGGAGATCCGCAAGAGAACCAGAGTTACCGACGTAGCCCGAAGAATAGCCAAACTTAAGTGGCAGTGGGCAGGGCACATTGCTCGCAGAACGGATGGCCGATGGGGCCGAAAAGTTCTGGAGTGGCGACCGCGAACCGGAAGACGCTGCGTTGGAAGGCCTCCCACTAGGTGGACCGATGACCTCGTAAAGGTTGCAGGGATCCGCTGGATGCGAGACGCACGGGACCGGTCAATGTGGCGACACTTGGGGGAGGCCTATGTCCAGCAGTGGACGTCTTTCGGCTGAAATGATGATGATGATGAAGAGAATGATGAAGTACGTCTAAACTGTAGACAGTGGCGATCCCAAGTATAATTATGCAAATTTTTAATCACTACAAATTTTTTAAGTACACTAATGGATGTTGTTTCCCATCCATCCAATTTAATCCCATAGTTGACAACGAAAGGCAACAAAAAATACGTCTTGTCTTAGCATGAACAAGTTAACCACCAAAGATCATATCTATCCGACCAGAACTTCTCTACAAAAAAATTTATTCAACATAATTTCCTCACATCGCCGACCACACACGACATCAACCGAGCGCCTCCGATTCTAACCACTTCGAACCAAAAATCAAAAGCTAGTCACACTTTCCCAGTACCAATAGATTGTCGCGTTTACGGAATGAAATTGACACACATATACACACACACATTATTATACGTACGTATATGTAGGGGTAGGCACAAAGGGGTCTGATTAAAAGGCATGACATGCGCAGAATAAATTTAAAAACTACCGGGAGGCTGGGTTAATTTTTAAGTATTGATCAAAAATTGCGTATATATATACGTTTCGTGTTTGGGCGGCGGGAGGGCGCGGGGGCGGGGGGTACCGTGCGTGAATTAGATTTCCTCTTTTTTTTCAGTATGTGTGTGTGAATTTTTGTCATTAGTATACGGTTTTTTTGGATGTTTAGAGGGATGATGCGGGGTGTTGGCGGATGCTGTGTGCCGGAGATATGTTTGATCTGAATGATGGGTGGATGCTGTAAAATGTTTTGTAATGAGATAAATGAGAAGGAATGGTGTATTAAAATTTTTGTGATTTCTAGAGGAGGAAATTCACATCCGGTCGAGTGTTATTTAGAATGATAATATGTAATTAAACGGGTAATTTTTGTATCTTTCATCCATTAATTCATGAACATTTTGTAATAAACCAGAAATAATAAAGATCTATTTAAATGAGTCTTAATACGAAATATGAGTAGTTTAAGTACCTACATAATGTTACTTTCGATGGCAGTAGGTTAAGTAGAACTACAATTAGAGCTTCACTAATTGAAACCACGTTTTGGCACAGAAATAGTACCTAGATTTAAAGTTGACAAAATTGTACTACTTGGGATTTAGCCTATTTGCTAAATTATGTATTTAAACTGATTGACTAGCATAAAAGTAAATTGTAAATTTTTTTTTTGTATTAAAATAATAATAACTGTATTTTTTCTTATTGAAACATATTGTCTGTTCTTTCTCATCCATCTAACTATTTCCTCTCGTTTCATGAGAAACGGTTTAGTAGTTTAGCTGTAATTATGTACCAAATGGACAAACTGAGACTGACTTTAGTCATTTTATTTTAACTTGAAACTGTTTCTATTATAATAATAATAGTCCTCCTGACCGTTTATTTTTCGGAGACTGCTTTCTTAGCGGAGATTAGCCATCGGTGCGGGAGATATTATAGTGTACAAGTATGCGCACACACAGGTGCACTCTGTTCCTTTACTCTCATAGTCGGATGGGACGGCAATCCGACATGACCGGAGAGAGATCAGGCGCAGGACCAACGGCTTAACGTGCGCACCGAGGCACGGGGGTGTCATACCGCCAACTTCTAAACTCCAGGGTCCTACTGAGAAATTCCTAATGGAAAAACCCAATAGCACTTTTTGCCCGACCCGAGAATCGAATCCAGAACCCCACGCTCAGCAGTCGCGCATGCAACCACGAGGCCAACGGAGCAGTGTTTCTATTATACTAATAAATCTTCCGCAAAAATTGACCATAACTCAATTTTTAGTTTCATATATCAATTTATCGTAATAACAGTTGTTTTCATAATTGAAATAAATTATTATATGATCAAATAATGAGTTATGGGTCAAATATGATACTATTATTAGTAACAATGTAAGTGATTAAATATGAACAAGCCTATTTGTGACATAACATAAAATATGTAAAAAAAAACTTTTTTTTCTCCGTCGGTTAATATTTCATGTGCTGACATAATTATTGTAATTACTAGGTACTCGCTCAAGTTACCCGGGCGAAAGAATAAACTACTAAGTAAGTAAAAGGCGTAAAAAATTAAGTTACTGGGCAATCTCTGAAATAGAGTAAAAGTATTACTTTTAAAACACCACTCGATTTTATTTATAAGAGATGTTTATTTTGCAAATAGGTTTTTGCAAACACTTTTACGGGTTGTCTTTTGTTACCAAATACTATAAAAATAAAAACAAGAAATGGAACTGTTCACAGAAGGACATAAAATTGCTCTTCCACATAGTTTGTCTAGTAGATTCAGAAAACTAGCACATTGAATGACAGCGCAAATTCTATGATCAAACCAAAGAAATTTTTGAATATACGAATAGTAAGAGACTACTGATTATTGTCGGTTCAAATGTCGGAGTCACTGAGACGTGGATCACAGTTATTCAATGAAATTTCTTATTATAGTTAATTGGATCACAGCTATTCAATGAAACTTCTTCGATAAACTATAGTAACTGAAGTCACTTTGAATCTAACTAACAAATCATAAATCATAATTTAGGGCAAAATCATCTATCAGATAAAACGATTTTTGTTAACAAATTAATGTAAATAACCTAATTAATATGAGAAAATCAAACAAAACACACACGTTTTTCAAAGGCACTATCCACAATCATTGTCCCGATGAATCGTGATAAAAGAAATTCAGCGGCAGTTCCTCTTTTGCCCGGACAAAGCTGATAATCATTCCGCAATAGAGATCGTCGCCCTCCTGCATTGAAAATGTGCGCAAAGGGGTTTGATATCGCTTAGAATAGTCGGTGTAAAGTAGCACTATTTGCGAGCCTTTTTATTCAACAGTTAGATTTAAGTTGTGTCTGCGTTTTCGTTTTTTTTTTTGATAATGATGATATTTATCTTGATAATCATGATAATTACCTTGATAATCGTGATAATTATCTTGATAATCGTGATTATTATCTTGATTATCATGATAATTATCTTGTCAATGTTAATCATATAACTATAATGAATAAACTTCCGAATCCGAATGCGTTTTGCCAATTCCGCGCGTACGCAAATGCGTTAGGAGTCAACTTTAAAATAAAACGGTCACAAACATTATATAAAACAGAATTTTTGGTACGTTTGTGTGAAAAATTAAAGACTAAAACTTAATTAGTAATAATAAATGTCATGTGTCTTTCTTTACATCATATTTTAGAACTGAAATTATCATTTTTGTAAGTCAAAAAAAAAAAGATCAAGTTATGAATTGTCTTGAAAATTACGAACCCAGTCGTGTTGTATGAAATTGTAATTTATAAATGTAGAAGTTAATAAAATAATAATAATCAATGTTTTTTTTTATTTAGGACAACATACCATATCGCGACTTAAAAGTAATGTTTTGTGTTCCTTTTTAACACGCTTATATTAGCTTGACTTGTAACAAACAATGTAATACAATCTTGGAAGTCAATTTAAACGTATTTCTTATAGTCGCATATAAATGAAACTTTGTAAGTATATGTTGTTCCGATGACAATACTATAATTTGGTATCTTGAAGCTGATCTGATGATGGAGCCGAATAGAAGAATGGAGGGAACTCTTGAGTGGCTATCAGTAAACCATTCCCGTTTTCGGGTCATATTATTAGATTTGATGAGTACAATAGATTGCACTTGTTGAGGACCTGATGATGGAGCCAGACAGAAAATACGAGTGAATATTTAGAGTACACTAGCTGTGACCCGCGACCTTCGTACGCGCGAAATTATTATAAAATATTACTTCCATATTTGAATCGGATTTTGTTAACAATTTAAAGGGTTTTAATGTTTTTGCACGGAACCCTAATTATTTCTTTTAAATAAAAGTAGCTGAAGTTACTCCATATAACATAAGCTATCTGCCAGTACAAGTTCCGTCAAAACCGGTCCAGTCCTTTTTTTGAATAATGTGTTAATTATGGCTTCCCACTTTGTCCTAATTAATATACTATTCCATTAATGAGAGTGGTTTCTCATAAAAGAATAAAAAATGATTTTTTATTGATTTGTTGGCACTCATGTGAGTGATAACATTCAAAACACAGGCAGCTCATTGTACCAGTCTACTGGTAATAAAGTCCTAGTGTCCTGACATAAATAACTTTTCCATTTAATAATTGTACCTCATACATTATACTTAGTCCTTTAGGAGCGTACCTTTGAACCTACTTCCGTTAAGGGACGTAAGAGCTGGCCCTAAGTGAATAATGTAATTTACTGCTTAATGTAGGTAATTACTTAATTATAATAGACTTTACTTCTTTATTCCTTCGTTGTAGAAGGAAATCATCTAATATTATGTGCATAAAATTATTTTGAAATTAATCTTCTGTTGAGTTTTTTGATGTTTTTTTTTAATCAGTGAAGTGATACAATTTTCATAATTATAAGTATATAGCCCCAAATAATCCGCTGTCGGAACAAACGTCCTAATCACCATTCAACGACAAATCACCACAATCACCATACTTTCACAATCAAACTGACGCTATTATGAGCATAAGAGAAAAATCATAACGTTATCCCTTTGACGCGACGCTTCCGTCGCATTTCACGTAGAAAAATAGGGTGTGGCACATTCATAGAACAATCACATATTACCTTCTATTACGTCATACCGAATAATCACTTACTAATTAGTACTAAACAGGTACTTAGACATCTAACAGTGAAATTCCATCACTCGAAACAAAGGCAGCGCCACACGCACGCTCGAAAAAAAAAACTAAGCAGCGTTCCACATGTGGGAATAATTTAAAAATACGCAAAATACAGCCACTTCACTTCTAACCAGGGCCTGCCACCCTCCCCTTTTGCGTATTTTTCGGTATGCGTGGCAGGTGGAGCGCCACCCCAGGGGTGTTCGTTAAAAAGCTCCCTAGTACGTAGTATTATAAAAGTTGTGCCTACTGTGTAAGTAGTGGGTTTGGGCAGGGTGGCAGGGGGTACCTACCTAGTTAGACAGTTAAAAGTATGCGGTATTAACAAAACGGAAATGAATATACGAGTAGCTACGTTTTTGGGAGGCTGCGTCATTCGGCTTACGGTAATGAAAAATACTTGGGTTTTTTTTTCTGTTCTGTTTTGTTGTGTGTTAGATATTAGATTAGGTGGCTAGGGCTTGAGTGCTCAGGGTGTGTGAAGGTGCTCTTATGATGTTTTTGTGAAGGTGTGGTTAGGTTTGTGATGTCTGATAGATCAAAATATAATTTTGTTAAATGATGTTCTGATAGCGGTAGCCGTGATGTGAGTTAAATAAAGTAATAGTATTTACTGTCAAAATACTTCAAAATTGTAGGAAAATGATAATTATTCCAAAAGTATTGTTACATACATATTTTAGAGCGGAAAGGTTATAGTATTTTGTTACATGGGTTGTTAAGTATTTCAATAATTATTTTATTTCATTACGTTTAATTAAAAGTAAGTTTGATTAATAACACCTAAAAATCGACGGATAGACTGTGCGATATGGTTAGGAAAGAGCTCACTACTGAGTTGACGACTTTACGAAGACTTGCAGCAGCGACCCCAAATACATTGGGATAAGAGCAGGAGAATGATGAAGTGCATTTGATTAATTTGTAGATGTACAAAGAACAAGTTATACAGGTACTTAAGTACTACTTTCTAAATGTCGTGTGCTTAAGTCAGGGCTTAAGCACACGACATAGCCACAAAAAGTAAATAAAAAAACACACATAAAAAATCAAGAATTCATGCCACAAACGCACTACAGCCAATCCAAATAAAATGCCGCAAAAATACATGAAAACACATTATTATTACGACGTTGAGTAAGCAAATAAGGCAGAAATAGTTCCTTTTACTCTCCCCAGTATCTAAAATCAACCCTAATTTCAATACGACAAGGTTTAAGATTGTGTGAGGGAAGTTTAGTGGGTATAATATTTTTACGGAAGATTTTTATAGTACCTTTCCGTTTGGGTGTAGTGACACGATATGCCTGACATGTGTACTGTGACTGACACTTGTAAGCAACAAGTATTGCTTGTCATGTAGGGTAGGCAGAAGTGTACGTGATAGCCGAGTGTAGAGGGGGCTTGTATGGGAAATGTTACCTTTGAATGTGAGAGAGTTTTGTGTGTTATTATAGTTGATTGACACACATATAACCGTTAAAGTAGTAGATATGTTCGCATATTTAAGAGGAAATGTCATCAAAATTGGCAGAAATTATTTTTGTTTGTTACACAGCTGTATCCGGTTTGACTGGAAGCCGACCCCAACATAGTTGGGAAAAGGCTAGGCAGATGATGATGTTACACACAAAGGTTACGCTGAAAATGCAGTAATGAGTTCACATTCACGAAATATAAAACCTAGGAAGTTTTCTCAGCTTAACAATCTGGAAAGCTATAAAAGCTGGCAATTTTAAATAAGTCCAAAGGTTAATTATGAACTACAAAAGAACATAACATAAGCCTTGGAAAAAAACTTAGAAAAAAGAAAACCATATGCAAAGTTACATGCATAGAAATAGAAACATTCAAAACATTACCCTCCTTCTGGGTCAGTCGGGTAAAAACACTCTTCATATTAAATAAACCCACATTGCTGATTACCCTTTAAATAACAAACCTTCTAAATATAAACAAAGCCCAGCCTAGTATATAATATATGAACAAGCTCAGGTCACTACCCTCCGCCTGCCAGCGCTCCAAGGAACTCAAGGTCAGCCTGCGTGGGTTTACAATCTGAGGGCATCTTTCCAGTTCCCAGAAAAAGGGAAATCGTGTACCTAGGTGAATATTTCATAAGGTTGATGGTAGGGAGACGGTTCCGGTTGCTGTACGCGGTTGATGATTATTTGTGAAATGCGCGTATATTGATCGTGCTAAATTTTAATAATCATAGCGTAGAATAATATACTGCCTCCACACCCTTAATAATGCACATTGAAGGTGTTGAAATGGTATATTATATCCTTCTAACATTACATAACATGACGCCTGTAATCTCCGAAGGGTTAGGTAGAGGTGTACCTAATAGTACACCCACATTTCACCAGTTATGTTTAAGTCCCATGTAATAGGGGACGAGCCATTTGCCATCAACCGAGCACAAATCCAGACTCCGTGGCTGCTACTGAGAAATTCCTGATGGAAAATCTCAACAACACTGCCCGAGCTGGGAATCGAACTCAGCAGTCGCGCTTGCGACCAGAAAGTGTCATTGGGTTTTTCTATCAGGAATTTTAGGAGTCTGAATTTGCGCCCGATTGACGGCAATAGGCTCGCTCCCTATTAAATAGACACTATTGGGTACGCCTCTGCCTAACCCTTCGGGGATTACAGGCGTGATGTTATAGACTTAGTTTAGGTTACGAGTGATTACAAATAAAAAAAGAACCTCGAATTAAAGCTGCAACTTCTATTTTGTAATAACACACCAAAATAGAAATGCAATATTTCAAAAGCCTTTTGGCGGCCCAGCTATCATAACTGCGTCCAATTAAAAAATATTAGCTAGCAACAGAACAACGTGTTTGCCAAACTAAAATAACTAAAATCTCGTTCAACTGGAATCCGTTTTTATTTTACTGCCGAATAGATCTCGCCAAACATTCTGTTATTTAGCTAGCAAATAACAAACGCTAAAAATAATTTTCGGTGTAAAAATATTATAGTGTTAACTACAAACCAATAACTGGCGAATCGTATCGAATTCGAATAAATTCTCCATTTGTTTGACTGATAAATAAAATTGTCCTATTTATAAACTAAACTGAACATTTATACAGCATACATTGACGATTAAATACCCGTTCTAATTAATACGATATCGAAGTAAAGCAGCAATGAAATCAATACCATAACTCCCCGACTTATGACGTAGTACTTTTCGAAGTAGCGCTAAGTCGTAAGCCCGATGCGCCTAAAAATTGCGGCATAGCAAGGAAGTTCATTCGAGCGCATTGCTATAACATTTTTTATAGGCGCTTCGTTCAAAGAAGCTTTTACTTAATATTCTAAGAGCGGTCTTCTATGGAATAGCTGCTTCAAGTATGTACAATTATATTCTGAGAATTATTTCTTAAGATGTTATTTATTGTGGGTTTTTAGAAGAGTAGTGGAATTATTTTTATGAGTAGGTTTTTTATGTAGTTAATGAGTTTGGTCGCTTTCAGAGATATGTAAGTTTTGTGCATGTAGGTCACGTGTGTCATTTGATTTGTAAAATATTATGTAGGTTGTAAGGTACCAACTACTACGGGACCTTACATTTACCTGTGAAATATAACAGATGTAAGTAAGGAGTTTATAGATTATGTTCTCAGCCAAAATATTATCATAAACATAACATAGTATTAAGAATGCTCTTACCAAAGTTATATCTTAAACTTCGGTCAATGAAGCAGCGCGCAGCAGAGTAATCCCGGAGGCCTAAATAATAAATACGACGCTGGCACGTCACACAAACACAGTGAGTAAAACAATTTATTACAAAATGTAAACAGGAAGAACCGTATTTTCATTTAGAATACGATTTCTCGATTCCTTGTACCCCCCTTCTACCAACCCCCTACCCGGGACATAGACGAAAATACCCCGGTTATGATTAATACCGAATGCGAGGCGCATTGATCAAGAAAGCAGCTTTTTACTCCAAACTACCCATCTCTTGCCTCCCTGCCTACCCCCTGTGCGAGCAGGACTAATGCACCTCTCCCCTCTCACTCTAAAACAAAGATGCTAAAACTTCTTTCGCTAGTATAAGATTTTAATTTCATATTTTTGACGAAACCGTTCTAATTTTACAACACCATGCAACGAATACAGAACTCTCATCACCACTATTTAGGACACATATTTGCTTGCACTCACAGAGCACTTGCTTCCGTCTTCTAATTCGGAATTAGTTTTCGAAGTGAAAAGATACAGTCCAAAGACTATACAGGGGGTATACTGAAATTCAGACCTTAATTTCTTAATCTGAGAGTTGATTTTCAGTTGAACATACATCGGCAAGAAATAATTCTTCAGTTGTACCCCCAAATTAGTCGAAATAGGGGAAGGGGTGCACACGAAGGGTGGTTTTAAAAGAAGCAAAAAGGTGGGGATAGAAAGATGCGCGAAGACTTAGTTCTCGCGGGCCGGGGTGGCGGGCGGAGGGAGGCGTTATAAAATATATAATTCTATACTTACAATACTTGTAAATACGGTACGCGGAAGTACTGCGACTGAGTCGTCTTGGTACTTCATAATTGGCAATAGTTGCATAAAAACATAGCATTATGTAACTGGTGAAGTCTTCACTTAGGAATTAATCACATGCACTCTTCACATAGGTAGGTTCAATTAGGTAGTACATCATGAAAGACACGGCATCCACATAAATCTCTACTAGAGCAAATCTGAATAAGAAATAGCCTTCCATAAGGCACGTTTGCAGTTTTTTCTTCTTTAAACATGCGCAATGAGGAAAGTGAGCGTGCACATGAATTCGGGAAATGCATTTTGTGTAGAATTTAATATTTCTTTGCAATACAGTTCCATACCATCGAAGAATCTTAGATGCGAATGTTTACACCTACCAGAAAATCACTTTTAAATGGCAACTGACAAATATTCTTGTACGTTACAAGTATGCACGATTTTATTGTAGAGGAAAACTTGCTTTCAACACAAAACTTCAAACATACATACTAGCACTACATTTCAAAGTCATCGAAAACATTTTCGTGAAAGGATTTTAATTTTTTTTTTACAAAAAAATATTCAGTCAGATTAGTTCCTTAGAAGTCTCAAGACCGTTCGGTCGGCGTACACCGCTACACTCGCTGATATTTAGTCGCGAAACTGGATGTATTATAAAGGCGTAGTTGTTTAAAATAAGAGCAGGCCAAGGCGCTTGTGGCGTGTTGGTTAGAAGGATCACGGGTGCGGGTTTGATTACTGGTTGATGTAAAAATTTTGGTGGGTAGGATTTTGTGGATTTCTTTGGTGGAGATGTTGGGTGGGTTGTTTGTTTGTTTTTGAAGTGCATGAAATTTGAAATAATAATAAATTAGTGATGACATTTTGATTATTACTTGGCTTGGATTAAAATGGATATAATTGTTATGATTTGTGGTTTAAAAACTTATTTTTGGAGCAAAATTTTTTATTGAGGTTTGGTTTACTATTTGCAATTTAATGTGCTACTTTTTTAGGTTATTTTGTAGGTTAAGTTGTATTTGAGTCCAACATAAGCGTGCCATAATTTATGGCAGCAGATCAGCCATTTCTATAAATGGTTTAACATATGACATGACTTTAACATTATAACAACTCAATAAGTAGATTACGTTGTTACTATTATTTTCCATAATGACATATCCAAAGTGCTTGTCTAAAATGATATTCAGTTAATGAGTCGGACAACTGACAGTTGCTATTTTAGTTAACTCGTTTAAATACTGATAATTTACATAGGACTTTGAATTTATCTTTGTAGGTACATAATAAATACATCGTTTTTATGCGTTATGTGCTACTGACAATAATGTAGAAACTTATTTATATGTATGACAACTACTATCAATATGCAACGAAACCTCAAATACATAATATTTAAAAAACAGACTTCGAAAATATTAATAATAATTTAATCTGTGAATATCTTCTAACATACAAAGAAAAGAAGGTTTTTTTAAGTACGGATAGTGCTTACTAAATGTAATAGAAAATACTTGCTATACCAATCTTAAGAAACGACCAAACAGCAGTACTATTACGCAAACAAAAAATAATAATACCCGAATAAAATAATAATTATTAGAAGTAAAGTGAAGCTACCTATGTTTTATCCACTCATTTCCCGTGGTTCTTAGTAAAAAGTTGTGTAAGAGGGGGGGGCGGCACTAGCGCCTACGCCGTAGCCGTGGCCGCTACGACTCGTAGGCCTCGCTACAAACGTAGCAGGGCTGCGCGCAGAAATTATTCTAATTGATTAGATTTATTCATAATTTCTTTGTTTTAATTTTTTTTTTTGGATATTTTTTTCAGTTTTCGTGGATGGTGTGTCGTGAGTATTACAGACAGTTTAACTTATTAGTTATTGGTTTCTATGATTTTCTGAGAATTGTAATATTGTATTTATTACTATTAATTTCAGTAATTAAAAATGAGGTGGTTTTGTATTTTACGTATCATATAAATTAATGCTTAATCAATAGAATTAATGTGTCTTTAATAAAGCCATCATTTTTAAACGTCACTAAACTTTCCATTTGCCGTTGTTATTTTTTAAAAAAACTTCGCTATTGATTTTCCCACCACAGATCTACGAAAAACATCTTACAGCGCAAAGTTCATTAGCATCGGCAACCCTAGCGTTTACTATCTTGCACGTTCCTAAGATGTCCCCCCGGGGGTGGTTTAAAACAACCCCCAGGGGGTGGGGATGCGGAAATATGAAGGGTGCTCTCATTTATCAATACGGAGACTGTTTCTTTCTCTCAGAATTGATTATATTCAACTAAGAATATTGATGTCCTCCCCCCAAAGACCCCCAAGAAAGTTTCCTAGGGGGGGCTTTGATTAGAGTTTTTGATGTGCGTCGTTTCCTGTTTTACATATAGTATATAATATGTGTGTGTATATCGTTAATGTGTTGAATTTTTAGGGTGTTGCCGTGAGTGTGAAGGGATGTACGTGATGTTGCTCCCATCCTGAATATTTTACGTTGTAATTTAAAATTTTGAGTTTCATTTGTTTTGAGTTCTGAGCTTGCAACTGAGAGGAAGCAGTTACAATTGGAGAATGTAGTAGTGTGAGTTAAATTCGATTTATATCATAAGCACGTATAGTTTCATGTAATTATAGAAAAATAAATCATAATTTATCTTACACCTTCTGAATGACAATTGCCTTGCAGTGGCCACTCATCATCTGCCTAGGCTTTTCCCAACTATGTTAGGGTCGGCTTCCAGTCTAATCGGATGCAGCTGAATACCAGTATCCACTAAAATAAGATATTATTATGGTACAACACAATGTCAGCGAGTTTTTGAGCTAGCTCATACTCAAATGAGAATAAATACAGGATATTTTGAATGTTATTTAGGGCAGCCCCTGTATCTAGCACTAACTTTGCTCTCTTGAGTTAGGAAACCTTTAACTGTGACTCAATCAGAGCTTTCGCACAGTTCTGTGATGTAATTAGGATCACGTTCACATTGCAAGGATTTTTCCGCAACACGCGCTGTATATTGCCGCACTGAATTACACTTCGACCTGAGAAAAACAAACTACACCGCTGCATTCTTGCTAAAAAGCCATTGAATGGATAATCTTAAAAAGTATATGTAATATTTTAATCATGGTTTACCTATCTTCTAACAATCGACCCTAACCCACTTTTGAAATAATATTGTTAGCCATCCATGACTTCCAAATCCTTCAATCCAGGGTCAATGTGGACTACTGGTCGTTGGTTCTGTACAGTTTATCTCGTCATTTCCTGATAGGTCTACCGCCTCGCCTTCTGGCTGTTGGTGTGTGATTATTTTGGCCCAGAGCTCGTCGGGCATACAGCAGACATAGCCAGCCCAGTGCCACTTCAGCTAAGAAATAAAGTAACACAATTCATTTAACAATTATTACAAAAATGCAATTACCAAAATAATCATACCTCTTCACCCAAACACTCTTTTTATGACAACTCTACTCATTCCCTATCAGTATAAGCACACACATAACACATGTTATCAGTTTAACCCTTACCCGATAGAAAACGCAAAAAAAGGGTAGCTGGAGGGTTAACTTGCAAATTGTAACTACTTGTATGTTACTGTTCGAGTTAAGTATTGCCTGTTACTTGTGCACGCGTATTGGTTTCTATCCACCCTTTTATGAAAAAGAGGGGTAATGTTTTTCAATACAAAATATTCATTGGGTAAAAGTCATAATAATTGTAGATTTTTATTGTTATCCATAACTCTGTTTTAGCATAACAATTGTAAAGTGGTGCTCTTCCTGAAAAAAAATCTAGGTAGATCTGCTATAGCACATACATCTACAACCAAGTGATAGTCATGAAGCTTAAGTTTCTACACGTGGGAAACGAGCACCATTATAATACACTCACATGTTACTTCTTACCTTTTCTCTATAAATGACATCGGCCTTATAACTATGCTAAATATGACCTATGATTAATTTCCAGGTTTCATCTGAAAGTAGATCAATGACCTAACCATGTATAATTGAGCCTAAATACAAAACAACATGTACTAAAACCAACCAAATCCCAAGAAACAGCCTCAGCGCCAAAACACCGAAAACTCAACAATCATAACTACTAATAAAAAAATTACAAGTTACATAAAACCCGCATCTGCATAGACGAGGCAACTAAGCGCGGCACGTCGCCCTCGGGCCCCGGGCTTCGCCCTCCCCCCCCTCACTCACACGCGAAACGAATAAAACACTAACACAAATAAGTAATAAAGTACACCAGTAATATAAAACTAAGGAGCATCAACATCTTGCCACCCTGAGGGGCCCACTCCCCCCCCGGGCGGTAATTCCCCCGAACTTACTAAAATACTAAAAACGGAGATACAGGGGGGGCTACCCCCACGTTTTCTTATGCAAGATCCTTATATTTTAACCTAAATGTTGTAGATACGTTTCTGTTTTTAGTTATAACTTTGTTATTTGTTGAGTTTAGCAGTTTTATCAGTTTTTCAGATGGTATTTTGATGATGAGTGTTTTTTAAATGAATTGTTTGTTTGTTGGCTAGGTTTTAGGTCTTACAAGATCTTAGTAACTTGGAGAAAGAAGGCGGTAGTTTGAGCTCCATTCGTTACATAATTGATGAGCCCACTCGTGACATAAGCATTAGCTCGAAGTACAGTTTACTAGGCTAGGCTTCATGTGGAACACAGATACCTAGTATTCAATTATAAGTACGAAATGTTTCACTTATTAAGGAAGTGCAAATTGATTTTTCTCTGAGCCGATGTCATCATGAATAAGTAGACTGATTAAAATGAGAAAAAGAGCGTTATACCGCTGAAAACGAATCGAATCACAGTGATCACTTCGAACAATTCGTTGAATTTTTTATAGCTGTGTGACATAACTGGCGACTTTGGGTACACCTCTACTTAACCGTTCAGGGACTAAAATCGTCATGTAGTGTTTATATAAATATTAGGAAAAAACTCAAATTCTAAGCAAATTCAAGTACTACAGATAAAAATCTTCAAAACACTTGAAACAGTCTCGCGGTGTAAACTAGTCTAATAAAAAACCCAGCAGGCGCTTGCAAAGATCAAAATGTTTAAAGGGTAGTGATGTTTTAGTGCAGGGCGCGGTCCAGGGTTTGATGCTTGTGCGTTAAAATATGTCGTTATTTTGATTGTAAAATTGATGACGAGATTGTAAAGATTTTCATGGGAAATTTTATGGGGGGCTAGTTCTAAGGGGGAACAGGGAAATGGGGAGGTTTTAGATCGATAAGTTGCGGTTTTAGAAAGATGAGACTGAAGATTTTCAACCCACTATGAGAGTAATTTTTAACGCTTTGTTGGTTAAAATAATAAGAGGAAAGTTTTGAGTACGAATGTAGATGGGTATAAAGTAGAGGAAGACCAAAGACACGATGGATGGACTGTGTGAAGGATGATAATATGGCAAGAAAGGAGATGTCTGATGAGATGAGGAGTTAAGTAAAGTATGGAAGAAGACATGCTGCGTTAACCCCAAATAAATTGTGATAAGGCCAGGAACCGTTCGCGTACACCCACATTTCGCCAATTATGTTTTAAGTCCCATGTAAAAGGGGGCGAGCCTATTGCCATCAACCGGTCACAAAACCGGACTCCGTGGCTGCTCCTGAGAAATTCCTGATGGAAAAATCCCATCATACTTTCCCGACCCGGGAATTGAACCCAGGACTAGACCAACGAGGCAGTCGCAAAATACTGTATTTTGGTTATTACTTACATATCTATAAAATATTGTATGGCTTTACATAGTTACAAGCTACACTCAAGTTTATCTCCACTAAATATATTATAAGTAATATAAAACACAAACTCCACCACACACAAGTTTATTAAGTTACTAATTTAAAGTAGACCAAGTTTACTTGACGTTGTGCATGTACTAAAGCCGATAACATACTTGTAACTTTGCCTACACACTCTTTATCTAGAGGGCAAAGTTGGTTCGCATTTACGTTTAGAATTATAAAAAGAAATTCTTTATCTATTTTTTTCATTTTTTATTAGGCTTTCTTCAGTCTTAATTATAGCCGGAAGCTAGGAATAAACAAGAAAATACAAGACTTATTGATTTTACCTTACGAATGCACAAGAATACCCTATTGTTCTCTTTGCGAAAATTATTGTATTCATCTCAATTTATAGTTAGACAAAGACTGTTCCCATATTTCAATTTATTTCATCGAAAAAATTGGAAAATTCCGGTTATCAATTTACCGTTATGAATCACAGACAGAAACATCAATGAAAGTGTAATTTAATCCTTTACACAGCAATGCCACAATAAATATCAAATGGAGCGAATAACAAAACTAAAAAAAACGCTTTTATATCGAAACCTAAACCGCTACAAACACCACACGTTGCCAATCAAATAGCGTGTTGAAAAAACAACAAAATCCACTTGCCGAACCTCCCGTAAAATACCACTATGAAATGAAAAATAGACGAAAAAAAAACCGCGAGAAAATAATGAATAACCCTGAAAAAGTAGTTCACGCAAAAAAATACCCGCAAACGAGTTTTTACCGATCTTTATTTGCCTTTTACGAGCAACTACTGAAAGCGAGAGTGGTCCACGAAAAAAAAACGTCACTATTTCTATCGGGAACGCGTGAAAAAACGGAAAAAATGCCATCTACCCGACGAGAGAGAAAGTTCTATATTCGGTATGCCCGCGCGCCGTTCGCTTTTATATTTTGGGTTCCGTTGTCGGGAGTTCGGTATTTTTTGTGAAGGAAATGTGACGTCAGCTCTTTGACTAAACATAAAAAAGACTATGTGCTGCTTCAATTTCGTTGCATTAGAGACAGTGTGAAGTGGGATGCTGTCAAACAGAATGCATTGTTATCATCTGCCTGCCCTCATTCTAATTTATAAGAGGAGAGAATACGGCATTTTTTCTGTTTTGATTATCCTATTCTATCCCACTGCTGGGCAAAGGCCTCCCCCTTTCTGTCCCAACTCTTTAGGTGTTTGGCCATATTAATTAGAAATTCTTTTTCTGTAAGAGTCATAAACCAATAAGTCCGGCCCTTTAGGGACCGCGCTTTGCTTTGTGCAGCAGTTAATGTAACCCCTCCTGAGGAATTCCTCCTGCGACCTAGTCACTCGAGTCGACACCGCATCGTTGCAACTGCATTGATATAACCCACGGTTAGGTAAAGAAACTGTTGTCCACACAGTACGTGGCGTTCTGGAGTATCTGACTGCCTCCATGAGCAGCATTATGAGTAGCTATCCAAACAGCAAAGACAGACCTTAACGTATATGAGAGTTTTCTTCCTCATATCTGATCATAACTATAATGAGAGAATGGATATTACTAAGCACAATATTTCACACAGAAAAATAACACAAGTACCTCCCCACATTGATATTAGCCCCTAAGTCCCTAACCCAAGTCCTTTGCTCTCAAACAGACTCCAAAAACGTTGCAAACAAACCAAAACTACAGGCCCCTTGCACAATCTAAAATTCGTTCCTGGCGGCCATTTTTTTTCTGTGTTTTTTCAAAAGGATTTTTCGGACGCGGCGTCCGGTCAGCAAATTTTATGCATGTGTTTTATACAGATACTCTGTTAGTTTGTTCATTGTTGTGACGCTGAATTCTATTTGATGGTTTTTTTTGGCGAGTGTCAAAAAGCCGTGTAGTGTAACTTTGATTGGAGTTCAAAAGTTTTTAAGGTCTGTCAGTAAATAGTTGGGGACGATGTGCCGCGTTGAAGCAGATTAGTGAGGTGGAATTATTTGTGTGAGTGTCCTGTTTTCACAAATGGGTTAAATTGTTGAAATAAGTTATGTTGATGTTTTTGGAATGTGGGTTTTGTCAGTTAGTTTTCTCTTCTAGGAAGTAGGTTGTCGTTATAAAACAAAAATGGCCAGTTACTCGAGCTACACCCCAATAGAATTCTGGAGTTAAGAACTTATAGAATAAGAAGATTTTAGCCGTGGCTTTACGTGGAGGTCCTATCAAACAGGAAAAACTACCTACAGTAAAACTGGGATAAAAAGTATCTATCCTATATCCTAAAATAGTTCTCGGTCTACCTGGGTGCCAGACAGATATTTTCGCATTTGGAATATTAGCGTGGAAGATAATACATAGTAACGTCTTCATCAAAAGAGCTACGAAAGTTGTGAACTCCTTAACAAAAGAAATAATAATTATAAACAAACATAAACTTGTAGGAAATTGATGTAGATACGTGTGTTCAGTCAATACGAATGTATTTAATTCAATATTGAGGCAAGAAAAGATGTATACAGAAACAAAAAAGACAACTGGAACTTAAATATAACTGAAGAAATGTGTGTCTCTACTCTCTTTGTAATATACTGCAGCTCTACACGTCTGCTTAACCGATCGGAGATTGTTACATCGTGGAAAAATGAATCTATAATCGATCTGTCTAATACGTTACTTTTTCGAATGAGTCATACTCATAGATCTCAAAAAGATTTCTGTCTACTCCTATGACAATCGTGGCCTCATTGGCCACCAAATCAGAGTACTGAGACAAGTACAGACTTTCAAAGAACATTAAGGCGTCCGTGGTGCAAATACCAACGTGTTTTCTGCACCACGTCTTGAAAGAGGACTTTTGGCTGCAGAGAGTGGTGTTCCGTCGCCTCCACGTGCAAGTGCCACATGAAAGCACAGAGACATAGTGCACAAGTGAGGTGTTACTAACATAGTTTTAAGGATCAATTTACTATAAAAAATACATTTTTTCAGTACGTATGTTGTGAGTCTGTAAGGTGGACCAAAGTTGCCTGAGAATAAATGACTGTTGTGTTTTGCAGACTTCTTTCTCCTCGTAATGCCCAAGACCTACGAACGATAGCCAAGAACAGCCTCTTAACGTGCTATCCAAGTCACGGAGGCGTGTCGGTTAGTCAGGGATGACCATCCATCCCCGTAACGACTCGGTGGGCGTTACTTAACCTTGAAGATCAACTCGTGCGGCTGCTATTATTTAGCCACATGCCACAGGTTAAGGGTAGGGTATGACGATGCCCGTCACATTAAGGGTCATCATCATAAACATTATTGCCGTGTTTATCGGACAGATGCGTTGCTGGGGAGTTAATTCCACTACTTCTGTCTCAGGAAGTGTTAAGGGGCAGGCATTTTGTGTAATCTTCGAGTTAAAAAGCGCTAACTCTCTGATCATATTGATCAAGTGTATTTTGATTTGATTCTTATCTTTTTAGCCACTGTCACTTTGGCAGTTTATCTCAATGAGCTCGTGGCTACATAATAACCGCCGCTCGGGTCGTTCCTTAGGTTAAGCCGTGCTTACCTAGGTTGTTCCGTGGATAGGTGCCCACCTATTGCATTACATAGTTTCCTCCGTGCCTCGAAAGCACGTTAAGCCGTTGGTCCCAGCTGTCATTTGTAGATCTTGGACAGTCGTTACAGGTAGCCAGTGACCCGAAAATCTGATAACCAGTCTTACCCAAAGGGTATCGTACTACCCGGTTCTAACTGGGTTGTGAAGGGCAGATAGGCAGTGGCTCCATGTAAAATACTGGTACTCAGCTGTATCCGGTTAGACTGGAAGCCAACCCCAACATTGTTGGGAAAAGGCTAGGCTGGTGATGACTTTGGTAGTTTACCTCTGTGCGTGAAATGAACTACCGCCGGAAAAACGAAGCAGTCCCTTCTCATTGAGTACTATTGTTTCAATTGGAAATGCCAACATTAATCAGAAAAGGGGACTTAAGGGGAGCCAACACATTAATAATTAAGCTCTAAATGCCGTGAAACCTGCGGTCAGGTGAACCACGTGTCTTGAACTTCAAGCGGGTGTGGAAAGGTTGGTTTTCAATAGATAGCCACATGTATTTTGAAAGCAAAGAGTAAGTGTAGTTTTATTCATCCCTTCTGACGTTATGTTAATTACTGTTATCATGAATTTTCTTTTATTTGTCACTCGGCAGAAGATGTAATTGTCTCAATAGTTGGCTAAGAAGTTTTTTTTTGAATTTTGATCAAGTCTTTCATTTTCATTTAAAAGTCACATTATGCATTCTACAAAAAAAAAATATAAATATTACTATTTTTTTTAATATGAAGTTGTTATCGCCTTGGATGGCTTTCTCGTTAATTTGCGAGAAAAGGTGAAACATCGAGAAGAGTGAAAGTAATGGGGGAGGACTTTGCCCAGGAGTGGGACGGTTCTGGCTGACAAAAAAAAATCTGTGCAACTATACATCTTTTAAATCGTTGATTTTTTTTTTACGATTTTCAAATGAATTTTGCTTCTTTTTTCATTATTTACTTCCTAACATTTGCTCCATCCGAAATATCACCATATGGTGTCTTTTAAAATCATTGAACAATCTCTAAAAATTGTAAAAATCGCCGAAATCTGTTTTTAATCTGAAAAATCACACTTTGAAATCTCTTTTAGACGTTTTCCTCTGAGTTCAAGTGTGACAAAACGTGAGGGGCAAAACTAGCGAATTCCCTCTTCAATATCCATCCCAACCTATGCGAAAAAAGTAGCTAAACAATTAAAAAAACCGCTGTAATCCAATCAAAACCAAATTATCGGCACATCGGTCACTCACCAAACACTGGTTCCCGACAAAGAGCCGCCGCAAATGAACATAAATATATAATGAACGCTGCATTTAGTTAAAATGGATCAACAAAAAAGTTATTTACTTGATAGTGTTGAGCTTACGGATACGCCTGTGAAATTATCCGGCTTAATTCAAGAAGGAGGAATTGAAGGTTTTTGATTCATGAAGATGTGAGATATTTTTAAGAACTATGTTTTTTGTAGAGGTAAAAAATCTGGTATTTTGAAACAGAAAGCGAAAATTAAGACTTTAATTCAAACTCTAAAAAGATCAAAAGACCCCAACATGTTTTTCTTTCTTAGTATATTTTATCAGTCAATCGGAGCTCATTGCTGACCTATAACCTATCCTAGTTGCATTTAGTAGGCAGTTGATGCATTCAAATTAACTTAAATAAGTGCCACCATGACACCTTTCATGTATCCGGGATACTTAATAAATGCCCTTATGCTTCAAGAATTTCATACTCATCAATCTGCATAGGTTTTTTCTAACTATGTCGGGGTCCGCTTGCAGTCTAACCGGATACAGCTGAATACCAGTATTATACATGGAGCCACTGTCTATCTGACCCCTACAACCCAGTTAGTAAAGGGGTAATACGATACCCTTTGGTAAGACTGGTCGTCAGATTATCGGGCCACTGACTACCTGTGACGACTGTCAAAGATCAAGAATTTCGTACTCTGACTTGAAAAAGCCAGAGGATGGAGGGAAGAGTATTTCCTTAGGTACTCTTTCTCTCTTCACTTTGTATCAATTAGTCCTCTTGCTACTTAAACATTAAAACTACCCACAACATCGTTATGCCCAATAAATCAACGGACAGACAACAACAACGTTCGAAATGATAATAGTACATGAGCACTATGTACAATGTACATACAGATTAAGGTAGTACATAGAAAAAAGTAAATACATGGTAAAAAAAGCCACATTTTATTATGAGCAGATCAGTCGAGAGAGGCATGTGGTTGTGTGAGTGTGTATACAGGGTGGTGCTGATTTTGGAACTAATTAATTATTATTATTAATGAAGATTAAAAATAATATAAAATCACGTCTGTGATCCCGGAAGGGTAAGGCGGCTTCTTTTGCCAGATAAGTTAAGTACTACGTAATTTTTTTTTGTAAAGTACGTCGGGTAAAGAAATTGTTGTATCAAATTATTATAGCTATTCTGCTTGAATAGTTATAATAATTTGATACAGCAAAATATGATTGGTTTAAATGTAAAACATAAATGAAATCGAAAATTTAAGTGAGTTTGAGTTAATATAGAAAAAAAATTGGAATCCGGTTTTACTCTTCGAAAATTGATCTAAATTAATAATTCGAAAGATCACGATCGAAATTCAAGT
This sequence comes from Noctua comes, assembly GCA_963082995.1. Classification (NCBI taxonomy): domain Eukaryota; kingdom Metazoa; phylum Arthropoda; class Insecta; order Lepidoptera; family Noctuidae; genus Noctua; species Noctua comes. Next base: position 16,950,063 of record OY720278.1, on the reverse strand, counting down.
CAACATTTAAATTGAACAACGAAAGCAATGAGACATACAAACAGAATGATGATAAAAACTTAATGTATTTTTTACGTTTCGTATTTTGAGAAAATCTCATGAATGTAGATAAAGTTATAAAAATAAAATGACGTCATAATAGCAATACGTAGAATATATTTAATGTTATGAATAATAAAAACTTACCGTTAAACATTTTATTGACATAAAAATGCCAATTTAAACCTTACGTAACATAGATGAAGGGATCATTGTTACAATTTTATAGATCGTCCAAAACATTCTTTTTATTAAATGGCATTCGAGATCGCGTGGCCATTAATCGATGCAAGTATTTATGACTAAGGGCTGCAAGAACAAACGACCTTATATTGCTTACAAGCAAAAAAACTCCACTATATAATTACGCATGATAACTCTTCCTGATTATCAAAAACCTGTTCGACAATATCTGTACACAATAAACAAACGAATTACGAGTTTATTTTATAACATTTTAATGTACTAATAAAAAATTACATGCCTTAAAAAAATGACTTAAAAATGGACATCAGCCTGTGTTTGAGTGAAGCATATGTGTTGGTGCATCTGCACACACTCACACAGGCATATGTGTTTGCATGTGTGCGTGTATTGGACTGTCTGTGTGTATCGAGGTCACATTGCAATGTACAGGGGCAGGCAGTTGTGATGCAACTTAAAAAATTGCCTCCTGTTTTTGGAAAGTTTGCCGTTTTCTGAGATAGCGGCGGCGTTTTAGTGTGCTGTATATTATTAGTTGTAAAACTGTATCAGACGTGCTGTGTACCTTAATAAATGTTTTAGTTTATGTTTCTTTTAAAAACCTCTGGGGACTTTTTTTCCAAGTTATTTTCCTGTTGTATCTGGTTATCATATAAAATCGTATAGATAGTGTCACTTACCTACAATTATATTCCCAGACTTCGTGCCAAACTCAGTAACTTTAAAGGTATCATGATTTGATGAGTGTTTGTGTTTGAAATTTGTTTCAAATAATGAAAGTAATGATATTTATTATTTACATTATTTACAAACTACAAATCTATAGTAATAAAAAGATGTACAAGTATCAAAAGGGTTACAGGGCGTCAAAAACTTCGTCCAAATTCGTTCGTTTTGATATTGTTTTTGAATTTAATAATTTCATTATTAAATTAAGTAGGTATTGTGATTGACATTATTAATTTCAGTCAAGACAACTGCCAATAATAATTATGAATTCAGTAAAAAAAAAACAATATCAAAACAGTTGAAAGCTCTGGAAGCAGCCGATTGCATCTGACAGTAAGGCTTCAAAAAAATGAGCAATGGACCTAAAAGTAGGCCACAGAAACCGTTACGTATAACCCTAAAATAACTACAGTACACAAATTGGTTTGTCATTAACAAACGACATCATTCCGCTTGTTCCACATACGCTCGCTCCGCCCCCCGGCGCCGTTCAGTTCCTCTTGTTATGCTCAACTCATGTTTGTGTGCCAGTTTTTTTTAACGCGTCATTTGATGCACATTTCCAATGTTTTATGATATCGTGACTGATCGGCCACTTATAAATTATATGTTTTTTTTTAAAATTCGGTTTTGGATGGTGACGTTTTACGCTAGGATATTGTAACTTTATTCTCAAAATTACAAAAAAAAATAATTTAAAAATATTTATAAGCGTTGTCTAGTTTCCCTAATTTCTCTAATATCTGAAAATAGTACCGATGATGTACGATCTAAAAAAAATTCAAAGTTAAAATTGCTCACAAGGATCAAATTTGAGACCATTTCGACCCCGATACGCAGTTATGTTAACAGATGCAAACATAATTATTTAGGTCAAACACAGTGAAGTTCTGTTCACAACGTTAGGTATTAAGTGTATTTCGGTACTCAAAGTCCGTGGTTTTTCTTATGTAAATTTTGTTCGGATTTAAATCAATACAGTGAGGTCGAAAACGCATTGATGACATTTGTGATTCCTTGTAACGAGTTATTTTTGTTTGATGTTTGTTTTCTGGTGAAATGTTCAGTATGTGTGGCCATATGTTTTTATGTTTAATTTTTAGGTAAATTTCCTTCAAACAATATATTTTTAAACACCAAGTTGGTTTTGAATTCTCAGATATGTTAAAAACAGCACGATCAAAAGGTTTTTGCACTATAAAAAAAAACAAATTTCATTTTATTTATTAAATATTTATCCTACTTATTTTTTAGACAAAAAGCTGTAATAAACACGTAGGTAACGACTTCCCTGTTAAAGAAATATGTTCTTAAAGTCATTCATTACTTATGTTAATTTAAACATTAGCGATAGCCTATGTTGCGTCTAGGTGTACTCTATTACCGAAAATGCAAGCCTTGTCGCGGCACGCATTAAAAATCGACAATCGTGGTGTGCTTCAGTGTAGCAAGGCCACATGCTCGTTTGTTACAATTTAAGTATTAGTTCATATTAAATTTAACGTCTTTAAATCTGTTTACACTAATTCTATAAAGAACTAATGAAGGTTTGTTGGTCAAATGTTTTTATAGACGAAGGATTAATATTTAAGGATATTTTTCCTTTATACTGTTTTGGCACTTTACACCAATACGACAAAAACGTGTCAACCTTTATTTATTAACAATTTATTTTGTTTACAAAGTTTATGAAGGTCGACAAATGGTTATTTATTTAACTTAAGCAGGTAAAGGTTTCAAACTTAAACTAAAGTATTTTTCCTTGATTCATATTCCGCCTATCCATCGCCAACATTATTGGAATTCTACTCTATCGCTGTCACATCACGGTTCTGTTTTCTTAACATCGTGTGTAGATTCCTAAGCAGCAGCCCTAAGGACAAGCGCAGAGACTGAACAAACGAGCCCTTCAAGGTTGGACGCAAAGATTTCCACAATGAATAATCAGTAACAGACTCTCACGTACGACACCTGTGCATAAAATGTCCATGAACATGTTAAAACCTTAACAAAAAAACATTAAAACAATGGCCTATAGTTTTTGTATCACAACTTTACGACCGATTTTACGTCAACCGGATCTCCAAAAAAACTTTTTATTGCAAAAAAAATCAAGAGACACCGTTCGCCAAAACTGTACGATAATGACATTTACACGAACACACCTAATATAAAGAGTAATGAGAGGATATTGATTGCATAAAAATCGTTTTCAATTGCATTCGGGAACCTGCTCGGCGACCTTTGTCGTTTGTGTCGGCATCAGCCTTGTGAGAATATTAAACTGCATGTCAAAATAAGAAATTTTATCTCGACATGACGATGAGATTATTTGAAGTGATTTCTTTTAAAATTGTGGGTTATTTTAGTAGCTTGTCTTCGTTTGACTTGTTTATTTGAGTTTTTAGTGACGGTAAATATAATTTTGATATTGTAAAAAATATTTTGTTTACTGTTTTTATGTATCTACATGATGAAATAAACAGAAGTAAAGGAACAAAAAACTAACACAAAGACAAATAAACGTTTACATTCATTTGGCATTGACGTGTTTTCTTGTTTTTATTAGACAAGTCACAGCAGCACTGCAATGTTTTTAACTGCAAGCAAAAAATGCAATTGCAAGTATCATAATTGCCCCCTCAGTAGTTAAACATTAATATTTTATAAAGTAACAACATTAACATATAATTTAAGCTCGTTTTCCCTCAAGGCATATAATGTTTAATTAAAAGCCTGTTATGTATGACCTTTGCGAAACAAAACTCCTTACATAAGACCCGATAGATGGCGCTGATGCAATGTAACTTCAAATTACGTCCAATTATGTTTCGTAATCAATATAAAAATAAATATTTTAGTTATTTAAATGTAATAAATTATCAATAAAAGTTGTTGCTCGGTTTTTTATTATCATGGTTGTTGTTCGCTCGTCATAAAACATTTGAACAATTGAAAAATGACAAGTGTGTTATTATTTTATAAAAATAACAGCAATTTGCGTGCACCTTGACATTTTAAGACCGAATAGTAGTGGTTTGCGAAGAACCACATAAGGGGTTACTTTAAGTATCGGGTTTTATTTACACGAGTAAAACGTTGCCTTTTTTTACGTTGCTTGTCTCTACAATTATAATTTGAGGAAAATGGTGAGAGTTTTAATTGTTATTTAATAAACTGATTTAAGACAGTGAAATAAAAGTGCGGATATTTTCCTGTTAAGCACAAAATAAGAATGCCTAGAACTTAGCAATTTACACGAGATCCGTCTTATTAAACTCCACGCTAACTGTGCCAAGTGTTACTCATAAATTAATTGCAAACAGTACAAAAAAGTAAAAGGAAACAGTTGCACAAGTTACTGCACATACTTATTAAACAAAGCCCACACTAGAGCGCCACCTAACGGATCTCAAAAGCAAATAATCTAAAACGCCAACCGGCGCCTAAAGTGCATACAAAAAGAAATGTGCAACACTCTCTCTTAGGTTCAATAAAAAACGACTCAGACGCACAGCGCTGCGACGATGCGTTTATTTCAGCAATTGACCTAAATACGACACATGGTCGCGCCGACTTAACGCACATATCTGTGTCCGTACGCAGCGCCTGCGCATGTGTGAGTGAGGATGCAGGCGTGTGCACGATACAGGTTGTATTGTGCCGTAGGGTGCGGAAAAAAGGTAATTTCGTTATTATTATTTTTTAAGTATCATTTTGTGCATTTTTTTGAGGATTAATTTCTTTCTTATCGTTCATCAATCATGTATCGTGATATTATAGTTTTCAGTGGTTTAAGATGATTACCTTATTTAATTATGTAGCTACTGACTAATTAATTGACCACAGAAAGGGTTCAGTGAGTAACGATTTGCAGATGTCGATATTCAAAATGTGCTTCACTTAATAATGTCCACTTCATATTCTTGACTTGGTAACTAATTGCCTAATGTAGGTATTATTAATTATAATTAGCTAATAATAATGAATACAATGTTGATTTTTAATATTCAGTCGAGCATTCATACTTAACCTATTTATTTAACTGTATTTTAATTAATTAGTCTAGAACTTAAAATATATAATTTTCATACAAAACTAAAACTTAGCACCCTATGAAAAATATCATCAACACGCCATAAACCCTTCATAATAAAGATCTTCAACAAAAATTAAAACCAGCAAGAAAAATTAAAGTCAATTATGATAAAAAATGCAATTTTATGCGAACGCTACCGGGAATGACAAGCGATATTGAATTGTGGGGAAAGTTTCGCCTGTGTGTGTACCGTCACCGTGTGCACTGAGTGCCATTCTTTCACACATTTTTGATCAGTACACTTTTTATTTGGGCGTTTTTTGTAAACGTGTGCGTTTTAGTTGCGTTTGTGTGTATGTGTGCGCTAATTGCGATAGCTACTTCATTTAAATTTCGACTGTCAGGCGGTTGGTGGGGAAATGATAGTAAGTCTGAATTCGATGATTTTGGTTCGGTTGTTTTTCTATTGTTATAGTGTTTTAGGTGGTCGGAAGTTTTTAGTCGTAAAACTTTGTTTGACGTGAAACTTATCTACACTAATTTTATAAAGAGGTAAAATTTGTGTAATCTTCGGAACTACTTATCCGATTCTGAAAATTCTTTCACTAACGGGAAGCTACATGTTCCCGGAGTGCCTACATTTATAGGTTACATTTAAAACGTTCCCGTGGGTTAAATCCGTACATAACGGGAGCGAAGCCGCGACCATAAGCTAGTAATCAATAATCTCAGGATACGGGTTTGTTTAATTTATAATGATGATAATTATTATGACTGGTACTTGTTAATGCAAAATTACTGTTTTGGTGTCGTTTTAATTAGCTTCCATAATGCATTTAGGTTGACACTGAATACGGAATAAGAACAAAGTTCAAACACTGAGGGGTTAATATTAAACGCTGTTTATATTAGTTAAATAATGAGTAGCGACTGTTTTACTATACATTTTTTATGTTTAGACGTCATTAACCATTAATATACATTTATTACTAATAACACACAATTACACACATACACACACAAAACGCAAACAAACACAAACGCAAAACAACACACAAACGCAAACATACACATAATGACTAAAAATTCTGTTATTTTTGTCTGTATATCATCGCTATCTTCCCTGAATGTTCGAATAGAATGAAATAATAATTTATTGTTTTTGTAGGTAGGTCACAAATAAAAGTAGTAAATATTTTAAAAATATCTCTACACCATACCCTTAGAATGTTACAATAATAATAAGAAAGAAAATAAACGAAAAAATAATAATGTTAGGTCTCGTTATATAGTTTGTGTAACTACCTTCATGTGCTAGTCACAATAAACACTTTTTCCTTCTTTTTTCTTAATTTTTTTTTATTAATATATTATTTTGCTTTAAAACAGTATTTGTTAGTACTAATTTCCGCTACAAACATTACCTACCTATTAATTTCTTTTTTACCCTAATTTACCATCTTAATGCGTTTTAAATCTCAGCGTCTCAAGAGGAAGCTGTATTTCAGTTAGTCAGCATAGACACCTGCCTCCCTGCCCACCTCGCAACCGACCGGCCTTGAGGAGCCGGAACCCGGCGGCACCGCCTAGTTAGCATTGAAAAGACGAACTGACTGACTTGGGCTTTGAAACGGCTGGCCTGACTGTGATGCGGTTTTGGTATGGTACTCGTAATTATAGTCAGTGTAATTTTGATGGCTGTGATAATTTTTTTTGGGGTTTTTATTTCAAATCTTTTTACGTGTTTTTTGGCCAGCATGGAAGTAACTGTATATGTCCGGACCGTTCCTGACAAATGGACTCTGACAGATAATGCCTGGCTTTATAAATAGCTGTCAGTACACCATTTTTTACCGGAATTTAATAGTTTCTGTATTTTGGAGAGATTAAAAACCATGAATGCAGACTCTTTCAAGAATAGATACTAGTTACGGCTTCATAAAAAAACTGATTTAATGGCATAGTGTTCGTGTAATATTCCGTAAAATAATAAAAGGTCTATTAATACTCATAATAAATGTCACAACAATTTAATAGTAGTCGCAGCAACAAAACCCACGTATCAGCTGCCACAATCAAGATAGCAAAAAATAATAATTTAATAATAACTTATAAGGCCAGCCTTACCATTTCAATTATGCAAGTAATAATACTCCGGTGATATATTGAACTTTGGCGTATTATAATTATTATTGTTGAAAGACCCAGACGAAACCGGACTAATATCATAATTGTGAATTTGTTTGTAACTTTTCCACATAATATAAACGGCTGAACGGATTTGAAGAAAATTCGGCATATAGATGAACTATGTCCTACATTAACACATAGGATACTTATTATGCGGGTACATGAGTTCTTTCCATAGACTATATTCAATAACTTCGTCCAACCACTGCCTTATATGGCAAAAACTTTGAAACCTGCACATTTCGCACAAGATTATCATGTATAACGTTCCCACACTTCCCACTGCTGGGACACAGGTTTATGTGAGGAACGAGCTATAATTCACCACGCGGACCCCAGGCAGGTTGGTAAATGTCATGTTTTCGTTTTTTTGGTTCTGGGACATGCCAGTGTACTTAGGATGTCTTCCTTCGCCGTTTTAAGAGTAATGTTGAAATCTCCTCAACTCAAATAAAAATCCAAAAATATAGTTTTTTCCAAAACCGCCGTTTCAATATACATAAGTATCAAGAACCTGCCTCTTCAAACGTCTACTTTATGCGCCTGCGCCTAACCTTTCAGTTTAACCTCAAAAATCAGATTACAAGATCCGATTATATCAATAATCTTGACCATTTTCGTTCGGCTAATTATGTAAACACATTTTTCTTATATTTTAATGCTTTAAGCAAGAATGTGATTCAACTATCATGTTTGGTGATCGTGGAGAGTTGATGAAGGTAGTTTGAGATCCATAAGTCTCTGATTTGTGTGGGAAAATTATAGAAAATTTATATATTTAGTATATAGATTGCTGTGGTTTATTGTACACTAACATTTTACCAAAGTTCATTTACAAAACCATTTTTTTTCAGGGTAAAATGCTTGTCTAATCGCTAGTAGCAATATTTAGCAGAAAATCTTATGATGGACTGGGAGACGTTAATTAAATAGTGGTATTAAAAAGGTGTTGTTTTATGAGGATTTCCACGTTTATCCATAAAAGTAGGGTATTTACTTTGACATAAAAAGTTGAATTTTCGAAGTAAAATCGCTGTCGTAGTCCGTCAAGATTTCATATCGAAATGTTATTGCTCTAAAGAAGATAAATATCGGACCCTCTTTATATTTTGGTGACGGCCTCTAAATACCCTCTGTCTACCCCTCAGAGGATCCGGCGTAAAGATACAAGTAATATGCAGAGATTATCACTTATAATTATGATTCATATCTGGCCACACAGTGAAAACAGGGTTTGGTTGAATTACATTATTTTTGCAACTTTCGACTTGGTGTAATGTTGTTTTAATTGATACGAAGAAATTTGCGTTTAGTGTGGTAGACTTGAGTGTTTGATCAAAGGAAATGTTCCGAGAATACAAATGTAAGAAGTGCTGTCGGTATTTTCAAGTTTTCTTTCATGTCAGCTCTATGGGGAACTGTAAGCTATTCTCGGGAAAACACAATTATTGAATAATTCATTTACATCCCTCGAAGAGCGTATTATTCATTTGAAATTTCTGTTACCTGCCAGTTACTAATCACATAACTTAATATCACGCTTGTTGTTCACCGAAGGGTTAGGCAGGAGAACAGGATAATAGTTCTAAGTACAGTCACGAGCACCAATATGTTTACACTTTCCTAAATTTAAACGCAATTTTCGCGAGAAATCACGATTGTAACTTGGAGATAGGATCTGTTTCATAAAAAATGAGTTCCAGAAGACTATGTTCGTAAAAAAATGAAACTTTAATCACAACAGTAGGAGAAAACACTTTCAAAACTTGTTAAGTTTTTACATATTGGTGCTCGTCAATGTACACCCACATTTTATCAACTGAATTATTTTTGACATTTTGAGCTTTCAGTTAAGCCATCTTTAAGTACTAGAAACATAATTCGAACTGACTAATAAAATAAAATACTCGCAACATAATTAAAAGGAGAAAACTAAAATACATTCTTATCGTGTTTTTGCTCGCGGCTGGCACACGATAAACGTTCGATGCAGCCGGACATTACGGCCTCATTTTTATTTGGCACATAGACAAAAACACCCTTTTTTTACATAATACACACGCACACACTTATGTACAATGAGTACATAAGCGGACAATACATAGTCGCGCCAACGTTCAATAATTAGTGAATGTTTTTTAAACAGAAAATTTCAAATGAACTTTTTATATTGTGATTCGTTTTTTGAATTGGGTATTTGTGTATTTTTACACATACTGGGTTTGTGACTTGTGTACTGACAGCATTGGTTATGCAAAATGCAAATTATTTCGAGGAATTTATGATTAAAGTAGAATGAGAAGTATTGTTGGTTACTAATTAAAAAGTAAACTCTTTTTCATCATTAATTCGTACCATTATGGTGACACTTAGTAATCTAGCTAGTGTTCGTATACTATAACTGTGTAGATGTGTGGTACAGTCTGGGTTTCGATTCCTTGTGCGAGTAAAACATTTTAAGGCAAGAAAAGTGTCTCTATACGTTCACATATGTCAAAAAGTGGGCTGAGCAACTTTTGATGCTAAAGTCAGCATTTGAAAATTGATAGGTTACTTTCTTCTCGGTTCTAGCTTTCTTTCTTTAGTTAGCTATAAAGAAAAGTTGTTACTAGACGAATTTGTGATCACGGGTTTTTTTAACACCAGACAGGTAACATCGCCAGAACCACTGTGATTAATGCGCATGCCTTCTCTGCATGAGAAGATGCTTTAGTGCTGCAATTTAACAGTAATAGGCTGTTGTTATTATTTCCTTTATTCATCTTTTCTGTACATTCATTTCATTTTTAAATATTTCTTAAAAAAAAACTATATAAATAAAAATATAAAATTGTGGGCCGCCGGTGTCCTGAGCAGGATCCAAGCTACTGGTGGTTAGGGCTCCAGAGACAGGAACCTCCTCACAATGCGGGCCGTATCGAGGCCCTGCATTCTGAATCAGGCGCTTGATCCAACCGCTTAGCGGGAGCCTCGACTGATGGTCGTCGAGGCTCTTATTATATCAAACAGCAAGACGCTTCTGCGCACCAATAGTTGCCATTTTAACAAGCACAGGCAGCTAAGAGGTATTCCGTACTTTGCTCAAAGAAATTAATTAGGTTCCGCTCAAAATCGTTCTCAACTACCTTCACCAAAATCTAATCTAAAATGTCAACAACTAAATAAAATCCTCAGCAGTAACTTCCATTCCTGCCTACCCCATTCCGTAGCTTAGCAACAGAATTAGACGACCCACTCAAAGCAAGGGCAAACCGCACCATACAAAGTATACTCTTACTTTAACCGAACCACCATAACTTGATACACTTCACCCCCTTGGCTCAACCAAGACAGGATATTTTCAAGGTGGGTACTTAAGAAGTCAGGGGTCTTGGTGAATTGGATGGTAGTTTTACAAAAAGCAAGGGCTCTTGAAGAACTGTCGGCTAGACTCGAAGGGCAGAGGGTCGAAAAAACTGGATTGAACCAGTTGCAACTATCTATGTATGTATGTGTCTTTGTTGGTTATTAGGAGACGCTATATTATTTTTGGAGGAATTTTGGTGTGTTTGGTGACAAATACTGCTTACCCTGCGTTTATATATTGCATGTTATACAAGTTGTGGTATTTATTTTCTACAATGTGTCAAAAACATGCCGTGTGTGTCAAACATGTATTAACGTTGTTTCATACATGTTTTGTTAGCATATTAGTTCACCTGTTCGACATTCTATGACAAGATAATTATGTTCAAGTTTTTATATTACTTGTTTTAGATGTAAACACTAAAACAGTTGATAGAACATGTAGAACACATGTTTTATGTCCGGGTGCAATTGCATGAAAAAAATTAATTTGAAACAGTAATTAGAGGATTTTTTTGTACTTTTTATTTAGTAAAACATAGTTTTTAAGTAAGAAAGTCGTTTATCAGTAACAATGTTTAGTAAGGAGTATACGTATTCTTGATAAATATAGGTTTTTAACTTTTAAGTTATTCTTTCTTTGTCAGTAACAGGGTAAGTTATTTGCGTGTTACAATGCAGTTTCTCATTCATTTTATATAGTAGTATAGTAGCGGAAAATGAATTATTATAGGCGTATAGTATATCAGGAACGCGTTATTTAAATTAATTCGAATGAAAATATTTTTAATGTTTTAAATTCTTTAATTGGTAATTTTCCGCATTAGTTTTTCAGCATTGTATTTTCAGTTTATTGTCTTATTTCATTACATTAGTTATTTTTTTTAAGTACATACTTTTAAATTATCATTGTTATTAAATGGTTAGACGTCTATTTTATGTCTTTTCATTATAGTAAGTTTTCATTTTGTAAAGTCGATGGAGAGGCATTGCTGCCATGACATGAAACAAACCATGTTTTCCCCGCACTTGTCAATCTCAATGAGCTAACCTTAAAAGGAGAGAACTGAATAGTTTTACTACACTAAAACATGATCCAACTATGCGAAAATCATTTAACCAACGTAAACTAACCGAAACATCTAACAAACTCACAGATTAAACTACAATTCGAACCGATTATTTCAATAATCCGATTCAAACTAAATCCCTCTCCGATTCCGCAAAATACACCCATACAACTATTCTATGCACACGAATACACATCACACTCACACACGCACAAGGCGTGCATGTGTGCGTCTATCCTTCTTTGACCTAGAGACGGCTACTATCGCTAGTTACAGTAGGTCAGGACCACTACATACTATACGGGACGTCCACTAAACCTTGGCCTTCCCCTCCCCCCGTTCTATCCCACATGTGAGTAGTCTGCGCTGCATTTGAATAGGTCTCCCCGTGTCTTGGTACGTTGGACATAAGGCTAGACGAACTGTAGACGGAATGCGGTTGGTGGACGCGATTAAATGGCGTCGTGTGGTTCTTGATTTGAATTTCGGGTTTAGTTTTAATTAGGGATGGGTTTATTAGTTATTTAACGTGTTTGAGGTAAACGTGAGGGTAATTTTAAACGTTGCGTGAGAAGTTTAAAGTGGGTAGTTAAATAATTAGGAACATGTAATAGTAACATGGGTTAATCGTTTTGTTAATTTGTTGTTTACATTCATGATTAGCGTTGCGTTTTATAATCAACTAGCTGTGCCCCGCGGTTTCACCCGCCGCTTCTGGCTTGTTTTCTTTTTGCTTGGCTCCTATTAGTCATAGCGTGATGTTATGTAGCCTATAGCCTTCCTCGATAATTGGACTATCCAACACTAAAATATTTTTTCAATTCGAACCAGTAGTTCCTGAGATTAGCGCGTTCAACCAAACAATCTCTTCAGCTTTATAATATTAGTATAGATTTAGGGATTTAGATTTCGGGCAAGTATTGTTAAGTTAGGACGTATGATGTCAAGTTTATCGAAACTAATATTTATGTCATCTGTGATAGGGTACGCAGAATAGTTACAAATTCACTAAATGACAGGTCTTTGGAATTTGGAAACTAAAACGTCTCTTTATGTTGTAGCTGCTCCTGAATCCATTAGTTATTAAAGTAGCTTGGTAAGGTTTTCCTTATTTGACATACCTAGGTAGATTTGGTATAGAATCAGAGGCCCTACCACGAGGGCGCGGTGTAAACGTTACGTAAACGCGTCGATTTTTGAATCGAAAAACAATTATTCTATAGCATTTTAGTTAAATTATTTACAACAACCACAATCAGTATTATCCATAGATACAAATGCATTCTTAAAATGTTGAAAATGTTAAATGTGAAACAGGTGTTTTTAATTTTAAAATGGACTTATTAGCCTTACGTTTACATCGCGCACTCGTGGTAGGGCCTCAGGTTTACTTTTTAATATTTAACAAAATCAAAAAAGAGGAATTATTATCCCAGGTCTATCGATAACTTTCAAGTAGAATCCCATCACTTCCTATCACAAAATCACAAGTACAACTCAAAACTCAAAGCATTTATTTCAATTAGACCATCACAAGCACTTTTGAATGTCAAAAAAACAAAAAAAAAAGCGAAGCTACAGTCACAGTCACAAGGCATAATAACTTGAGAAAGTACTGTAGTTGTATCTTAAATCAAACAAATTATAGAACAATCATCTATTAACTATCTCCCAAACACAAAACAATACGGCTAAAGGGCCATTTACCTCTCCAAAGCTCAAAGGAAGCAAATCGTATATTTTCATTCAAATTGACATGATAACGTTACTAGCAGTTTCCCGTTTACCTCAAGCTACTAAACTAGATTGAGGTAAGCAGCTTACGATCCTTTACGAATATTTTTCTTCACAAAAGCGGGTATTTCTCCCCTCGTTTCTTTTGTAGCATGTGTTATTTATTTGTTGGTGGTATAGCGACAAACTTGTTGCTTTTCTTTGATATTTTGTTGTGTGAGGGTGGTAGTTTGATTTTATTTTAAAAATGTATTCTTGCACTATTTAAAATTGTGCAAAGTTGGACTTAACAATACCATACCGATGACTTGTCTCGTGTAATTCTTGACGTCCAAAAAAATAACCGACTTCCAAAAAACACTAAAAACGAGAAAGTAACTTTACTTCCGGAAGTTGGTGACTTTTGTTTCATGTATGTATGTTTCATTGACAAAAATTTAATGGTGGTGTAAAGAATATTTTTTAGCGTAGTGTAGCATAGTATTTTTTAAAATTAAATAAAGACGAATTGAGAACCTCCTCCTTTTTAAAAGTGCTTGAATTAAACGATATTTTTTAAACAAAGTGTAGTTTGAGCACTGAAATTACATGATTTTTATTTAAATATAGAAAATTTCTACCGGTGTTTCAATTTTCTTAAAATATGTAAACAGTTTGATACTTCTTCTGTCCTCGTATCCGTAACAAAAAAATTGGCGAAGAAAAAAATAAGAGTGCTTGAAGTGAAAAGTGCAGAAACGATATTATGAAACTTTTCGCCAAGGAACCTAACCTGTCTTATGGGTAGGTAATTTAAAATATTATTATTCCAGCTACTCCAGCTACTCATTTCATTAATTAAGATTTTTCTTCTTAAACAAAGAGAGACAAACAATTCTCCCTACAACCGCGTGCGAAGTAAATAAAAAACAAATCCTACGCATGGACGCGCCGGGCACAGCGCCTGCCGTGAACAATCGACGATCGATACTTTATTATCGACTCGTTGTCAACACCATGGAAGATGGTATTGTGTCATAATGTGCATGGAGTCTGAATGTGTGGATGTTGATGGCAATAGGCTCGCCCCCTATTACAAGGGACTTAAACATAAATGGCGCAATGTGGGTGTTCTATTAGGTATACCTCTGCTTAACTCTTCAGGGATTACAGGCGTGATGTTATGTTATATGCATGTTGAGTTAGGAGACATTTTCTTTGAAAATTGGTAACGTAGGTATTGGTGATAGCTCTGATGTTGCAGCTTTATATTATCAGCCTCTCATCAGCATCTTCCTTCTCCTGTCCCATGCTACTTGGGGTCGGTTCAACACGTTTTTTTCTTCCATTCTCCTTCAACCGTCACGCACTCATTTAATCATTTTTCTTACATTTTATTCATTATCAGCCTCCACCGATAATATTTTAAATGATGAGATTTTATACTATTGGAACACAGTCCCCCACTCCAAGTAGCCGTTGCGGGTTGCAATGCGGGTTGCTGGTATCCTGGCAGATGTCCTTGAGTGGTTGGAGTTGCTTACTGTCCTTGCTTAGGCCCGATTCCCAAACCTGGTGAAATTCCCAATGATGTCCAAACTAACTTAGAGAGGTGTCAAACAGAACGTTTGTTTCTTCAGGGAAAAACGCATGATTCATTATACTATGTCTGAACATCAAAACAGCATTTCAGTAACTAGGTGAATCTAATAATATTTTTTTTTCCAACCCAGTTTCGGTATGATGCTGCGGGCAATATAAATAGATATTATTATAGTTGCGTTATATTTAGACTTAAATAATAGATGATGGTTTGCTGACGTCAGATAAGATCTTAAAAAAAAACTGCGTACCTTCCAACATTTTTGTGCCAACTTTTTCCTCGTCATCAATCAACAATGACTTTCCACTTGCTATCCCTTACATACCTATTCACCAAAAAAACATCATCACCCCCCCCTTCTCCCCTTGTCCCCCAAATATGCTATCACTATCCGGTCTAAATCCAGTCTAACCGGCTTTACATCGCTTTTCTACGTACACAACTACACATACATCTATATTTCTACGCACACATGTACCTATATGTGAGCAAAGTCAAGGGTTGTATGCACCAGGGTGAATGACCGCCGAAACGCAGCGCGCCGCAAGGTCACACACACAAGCGCATGCACACATAGACGCGACGACCGTGAAATTAGAAATAGTAGTGATGGGACGATGTTGAGTTGGGTTGTCGATGTTTAAGGGGGAAAATTGTCGATGGATTTTGGTGAAAATTTCGATGTTTCGATTGTTTGAAAAAATATTTTCTCATATTTTAGGGCTTTTTGTTAATGATGGAAAGGTACTCTACTTTCTACTAGTATGACGTGATTAAAAATTCCCTTGAAAATAAATTCTATTTTTTTTTTAAATTTAACAATTGATGATTTATTCCAATGAAGTGTGCAATTAAAATACATAAAAGCTCATTATAATGCAAAAACCAAGTAATTAATCGGCCAAGTACCTAAAAGTATATAATCAATTGAAATAAAACTGATTAACACATTTTAAAGGGTCAGTGTCCAAGAAATAGCTTTGTAACTTAAGCAATAAAATAATTATTTAAACCCATTGTAAATTATGTGTCTACCTACTGCTTTGTTATGTATGTAGGTAATTTATTTACTTCTTTGTAGGTTTTAATAATCCCTACTTACCATACTATTTTTGAAGAATATATTTTTTATTCTAATTATATTCCCTTCTGAAAAGTCTTGCTGTGGGTACTGTGTTACCCAGCGACTGAGTTGTGAAGGTCAGATAAGTGGTAGCTCCAAGGAAAATAGTAGTATTTAGCTGCTTTCGCTTAGACTGGATACCGACCCAAACTTAGTTGGGATAAGGCTAGACAAATGATGATGATTTTTTTTTTTGCAATTTGCACTAGTATCACTAATGTTTTGCAAAAAAATAATGTATAAAAAACTAACTTACACGCTTCCGTGTACCTATAACAAAACAACAATTTCACCACATAACCACAAAAAGTTTTTACGATAAAAAAAAATATGATGAAAATTAACACGCTTTCCCATCACTACGGACCCCATACCTCAACGGTGATATCCTTAGCCAATATAAACCCATAACCTTGCAACATGGCCGGCTTGACGTCCAAATGATATTCAAATCCGTCGGCCGTTGAATTAGCAATCGACGTAGGCTGAATACAAATGAGACTAAGAATGCAACCAGGGTTAGCATGAAAAAACAATTGTTTCCTGAACCCCAACTATGTTGCTTGCGTTTGTATGTATGCTTAATGTTAATAGGATGGTAATTTAATATATTTGTGAAGTTAGGTGCAGGAATTTCCTTTTAAAATATATTTTGACCATTTTACTACATCAAATAATTAGGTATGTTACTTAGTCGTTTCAACAAGCTACACTTTTCAGGTTCTAACTATCCATTAGTTAGAACCTGAAAAGTGTAGCTTGTCCTATCTAGAGGTATTATGCTCCATGTAGAACACAGGTATTCAGCTGCATCTGGTTAGACTGGAAGCCGATCCTAACATAGTTAGGAAAAGACTAGGCAGATAACAACTAAAAATAATTAGAAAAGAAAACCTAAATAAACATTAACATGATTTCTTAAAATGAATAATAAGTTGAGTATCAACTTTTTATTTTCTAAATAAAAATCTGTGTATTCCCCAAGGCATTGACGCACGTTATAATGTTTACATCAGTAGTGTCGTTGTACTATAAAAAATATGTGTGATTTCGCATTCAGCACTCAACTACTCGCACGGTTTTTTCGATAAACTAGCTTTGACTACTGTTTACATCAATATACAATCCTGAAGTACCGTTTTCATGATGGTTTTGTAGTTTGTGTACAACATATTTTATATCGAGTGATTTCTATATCTATTAATATATTTGACTAACATTTTGAAAGGCAATTTTCATTCTTTACTTTCATAAAATGCACTTTAATTCCTTTTCCATAGGTTGTTTTTTCTACACACGAAAACATGCAATTGTCGTCACGTACTAATACAATTTTATCCTTCAATTTTTTATTCTTTGGTTCTCCGTTTCTCATTGTTTCTTAACTTACCTTGCCTCCCCAGCCCAGATTGTGCAATGCAATAAATGATGGAATATTGTGTAAACAAAAACAACAAAGATCCTCTAAAAATTGTCTATCACAACTATCGATAACCCGACAACGACAACACACATCCCTCGACAGATCCATTTCCCCGCACTATGTGTGTCGTTGCACTACAGTGAGTAATTTCAGTAGCACTACTCTGGTTTATTTTCGTAACGTTTCTTCGACGCTTGGCTGTAACGCCTACGCGATTATGTTAACATTCTCCTATGTATATGACGTTTGAGATCTACGTCATGTACACAAATATATTGTAGTTATGACGTATATGTATTATAGGAAGGAGCTCGTGGCTAAATAATAACAGACGCTCGGGTCTATCTTCAGGTTAAGCAGCGTTTGCCTGGGTTGGTCCGCGGATGGATGACCACCCGTAATAAACCGAGTTACCTCCGTGCCTCGGAAAGCACGTTAAGTCGTTGGTCCCGGCTGTCAACTGTGGATCTTTGACAGTCGTTACAGGTAGTCAGTGGCCCGAAAGTCTGACAACCAGTCTTTCCAAGGGGTATCGTATTACCCAGTACTAACTGGGTTGTGGAGGTCAGATAAGCAGTCACTCCATGTAAAGTACTGGTATTCAGCTGCATCCGGTTAGCCTGGAAGTCGACCCCAACATAATTGGGAAAAGGCTAGGCAGATGATGATGACTTATATGTATTATTGGGTAGAAAAGGTCCAATATAGTCTAGCCGATTATGTAGTATTATTAAAGCCTGAAATTAAAGCATGAAATGTTTAGGCACTTAGTTAGATGTCACTAACTTTTAGTGGAAACGGGCACAACTCGTGTTAGATGTACATTGGGGGCCCACTGCAACAGATGATGCAATTGAAGAAACAACAGTTTCCAAAAGGAATTTGATCCCTCGTTTATTTGTTAGCAGTTTTGAAGGTATAACGTAGATGGATATAATATAATATCGACCTTTAAAAGAGTAATCTAAACTGTAGTTTTCTAAGATAGTATTTAGGATCTTGTGACAAAATGCGTATGGTTACTGTCATTTTAGATACACATCTACTCAAAAAAACTATCAAAATTTTAAAATGCTTTTCCATTCATTAATAAATAGATAGTATTAGGCCGCAAAAAACCTGCTCAGGTGGATTCATTAATGACTCTGCCCTGGAGTGTAAATGTGGTGCTGTTTCACAAACGATGGGGCACTTAATATTTTGTCCTGCGTTTCCTGTTGTTTGTTTGTTACAGGAACTGATGGACGCTACTAAAGGTGCCAAACTAGTGGCTTAGTTCTGGGCTAGATTGCCATCGACATGCTAAGAAGAAGAAGATAATATTCGTCTTCATTCGTTGAACCATCAGATACAGCCTTTAACGTAAAAACATAACTATGAGATCCATAATGATTTCCCTTGAAAGTGGCGGCACACTATTTTCTAAGAGCTTTAAAACTTTTCTGTCAGATCACTGACCGTCCAAAACACAGCGTACGAGCACGTCACGACATTCCTTAGACATTTCAATAGATCAGCGTTATTTGTGTTGGCTAGGTCGTGGCCACTAAATATGCCAGCCAGAATAATCTAATATTAGAAGGAAAGTTGTCCAGGAAACTGTTTCTACCGAGTTTTCGAACGAATTGGACGATTTTGTGACAATATTGAGGAAGTTTCCACAATTTTGTTGATTTGCTATTTTTGGGTGGTCAATGTTTGGCTTTTTATGGGAAATGGAGTCTGATTTTTTGTTGTAAAAATGTTGAGAAATATGTTTGTTGTCTAATAGTGGGTTTAAATAGATTTAGTTGATTATTTTGGGCTTTACATTCAAGAAAATGCTACTTTATTTCATTAGGGTAATGTTGTAAACAAAATTGCTGTTGGCTTGCCTTAATTGAGTATGCAGTCCTATAGATTTAAAAACAATATATCATTTACCTGTAATTAACATTTTCCTCTGTCAAAAAACTTTGGCAGTTATTTTAATTATCATTTTACAACCGTCCGTGCCTAGCGTCACCTTAAAAGCACTCCATCCGTCAATTAGCATTAACAACCCATTCTCAACCTTATCGCGAGAAAAATAAAGTATAAAATAAATCGAATAATAAACAACAGATAATTCATTAAGGCACATTAGAATTCCATCCTTAATTCAATGCTGAAGAGTTTAAATTCATTTGAATTAACAAAAAAGACCGGCTCCTACATTGTATTAACAATAAGCAGGCTAAATAATGCTTCAGCTATACAAGAATAGGGTTTAAATTCGATTGATAGTTGTATTTAAAGTTAGAACGTTCTGTGTGTGAAGAGAAACCGCCAAAATGCATCGGAAGGTCAACGAACTTCGCCAGCCAAGGACAGTGCATTCCATTTTTAAATAGCGCGCCAATAGAAGGCTCGATCTAAATAGGCCCGCCATCTTGGCATCATTGCGCGGGAATTGTATAATGGCGTCCATTTTTTGACAAAAACATTTTTTTTCGACAACAATGGATGGTTCCACGTATTATTTCGGCATAATTAGGGAGCCGGTAACGAGATTTTCGTTGCAAGTTCGTTATAAATTTTATTATAGTAAAATGGAGTTTCTGTGTTCGATAGAGGTTTTAATATCTGGGGATTCTAGTAATAAACTGATTGTTAGTAACGTTTGCGTACACATTTCCAAGAAAACGTTACTTTGAAAAAATAAGTTTTTAGTGTTAAAAAATCCGGTAAACGGATCTGGGTTTCTTTATTAAGAAAATTCGTAGTTTCTGAACACTAAAATTTCTATATAATTTAAGGTTTTCCGAACAAATAATGTGCTTCTAACCAGTTTTGAAACACAGGATGTCATTAAGATACTTAGTGTGTCCTACAAAAACTACACAACGACTTAAAATGGAGAGTATATTCTCAAAGCGTACGTAGTAGACGTGCTTTAGATTAAATTGTGACTTTGATAAGAAAGCTACCTTTACTACACTAGGATCGTATCTATAGTCAAGATAAAGTAATCACTTGAGTTTAAGTTATTACCTATGCAAATATTTTTATGCAATAGACAAGAATTTCAACGGTCGATGGCATCGATCGTTGATCACCAATTGATCGATTGTACAAATGACGACGATCGATCACCAATGTAGTAGAAACTGTCGATCGACGTCGAATTATCCAGTCTACCATCGATCGATTGATTGGTGTGGTAAAACGCTTAAAGAAATAAAAGCTAAGAATTCTAGCTTTTGACAGTTCTAACTTCAAGTAATTACTAGAGAATAAAAATCGTATCTTAAATAATGACTTTTACTCAAAAAATCACTTTGACTTATTTATAGATACGCGTGTACGTTTAATAGTTCAGGTCCAATCAACTCTTGTTCTTTTGTTTTCAGTTTGTCACTATTCATTGCTGGGCTTACTTCCCTTCCAAAGTCAGTGGTTTTGTCTCTGTAGCAAGAAATTTAGTGACGTGGTTTTTTTTATTTGGCTTTTTTAAACTACGTTGACTTTTAAATCTATCATTCCATTCCGCGAGGTACCCACATAACAAAGGTATCTTCACGACCTATGAAGGGCAGACAGTCGTCACGGTGGCTGCCCCAGCAATTTGTGTCTTCCATGAAATTATTAGCATACCAAATATACGGCACTTACTAATGTTTTAGATTCAAGATATGAGGAGCTTTGCCGTTTTACAATGGTCAAGTCTTTTGAAAGAATGATTGTGATTATGTCTTGTCTTTATAAAATCTTTGCAACTCGGTACAACATAACATAACATCACGCCTATAACCCCCGAAGGGTTAGGCAGAGGTTTATCTAATAGTACACCCCAGTAGCGAAGGGTTAATTCCTGTAAGAGGTAAGCCGGAGTACATATCTTTAATGTGATTATATTATTTGTCTATAGAATACTGACTGTGCCATTTTTCAAAGGGAAGCCGGTAGGAATTGAGTTGTATGGACCCTTCGCCACTGGTACACCCACATTTCCTCCAGTTATATTTTAGTCCCATGTGTTAGGGGGCGAGAGCATTGCCATGAACCGGGCGCAAATCCAGACTCCGTGGCTGCTACTGAGAAATTCCAGATGGAAAAACCCAATAACACTGCCCGACCTGGGAATCTAACCCAGGACCTCAAGCACAGCAGTCGCGCTTGTGATCACTAGACCAATGAGGCATTCGGTACTAAGTATTTTAAAATAGGTCATGCTATGTTATTGTTATGCAGCCATTTGTGGTACACTGTAAGGCAAAGGCTTCCATTCCCTCTTTGCTCTTATCCGTATCTATTGCTGACAGTAACCAATCTTTATGAAGTGAGTCGTTGCCGTTTGTTTGTTGTTTGGGTCTCATTGTGTGGTTGTTTGAACCCATAGCTCATCCGACTGGTTTTAGCCAGCCCGGTTCTGATTAAGCCCATGCTATGATATAAGAACGACGTGATGATCTGGACTCATACTTAACGGATTGGTCGGAGAAGGCAAATGTTACACAAAATTGGATAGCCATGGCGGAGGCCTTTGGCCAGCAGTGGGACAGAGTATGCTGAAAAAAAAAGGATTTAAGAAATTGCGAGTCAGCGGGAGGGGCTGATGCACAGAAAGCTGAACTCTTTCTCGCAGCCAACAAGTAGGAAAACATATTGCTCACACCCAGTGAGGAAATGTGGTGTGGTAATGCAGTTTTTTTTTCGCACTAAATCCAAAAATCACATTCCTACTAATATACATTGTTATACTTAGTTTACTATACAAGTTACATGACTTAACTTATTATGATGCATCAAGCAACATCATCAGTTGTTTAGCAATGTCGGTACTTTCTAAGTTATTCGTCGTTACGTTATTTAAACGTGTTTTGTATTGGTTTGTCAATTAATTTGAAAAGTTTGAAACTTCCATTAAAATCGGTTCAGTAGCTTAGAAGTCTATAGAGTACGAACAGACGAACAGACATTCAATTTTATATATTTATAGATTTCTATAAGAAACTTTTGGCATTCAGCTGCACCCGGTAAGACTGGAAGCCGACCCCAATAAATTTGGGAAAGGGCAGATGATGATATAAGAAACCTCCTCATGGGATCTTCAATAAACATTGGTCAAAAAAACTCTCGATTCAAATATTGGTTTAACGAATTCATCAAACAAAATATTATATCTGGAATTTGCACTCCCACTCTAAAAAACAGATCGCAAATACAATTCAAAAAACCAAATCAATCTCTCCTACACATTGGACGGTCAAAAATAAATACCGGTGCAAAATGAAAAAGCCGGTCGTTCTAACATTTTAATCCGTGTAGCGTAAACTGACTATTTTTAAACACTGACGTACAAAATCTATTACAATATTGAAAAAATACACTCACTCATACAAACATACACACACATACAAACACCATTCATATTTTTGAAACACGGCAGCAATATGAATGGGTTGCGTAGCTCGTAGGCGAGTCTATGCTACGAAAACTGTAGACCTATGCTACGGCGTAGCGTGTCTACGATCTATGCTACGACGGACGGCGCGTAGCTTAGAATTAGATTTTTTGAAAGTTTATGAATTTTTAGGAATTGTGGAAGCTATTTTATTTATGTTGTTTATACTAGTTTCATGTTTCAAAATAATGCATTATTTGTTAAAGAATGTCTCTACGTTGAGGTAGATTTCAACGTCTTTTTGACTATTATTTATTTATTAAAAGGGAATTTAATGACACGTGAGCGAGGAAATATTACACAGCTAAGGGCGTGTAAAGAGATTTATTCCCGTTTTCAGTAAAACTAACCGGCTTCTAAATGAAAGCCTAAATTCTATTGCACCGTTGGAATATCAACATACGGCACAGAGCGTAGAGTTGAAAATTAAATAAAGCGCTTTTATATAGGTAAGAAACCTTTGACTGTTTCGTAGTTCACTAGAAATATTCACATAAATTGTTCAAACTCCCCACTTACACCAGCCTCACTACCGTTCGTGCGTAACTGTGACGTAAGCACGTGCACGCAAGGACCACGCACCGCGACACATGTCCCGTCCCCGCGACACATGCCACGCTACGTACGACACATGTCACGCTACGTATACAAACACGTGGCTTAGATCTAGCGGCACATAGTGACGTTAGTTGGCACACGTGTGATCGCATGTGCTTAGGAGTAGGATTTAGAAGAACTTATGTAAATTTTATTGAGGTAGATGACGTTGTGATTAGGGAAAGTATCGTCATTGGTTTGTTTTGACAGTTCGATTTTAGTATTTAATTAATTTTATCGATGTGTTAAGGCTAAAAGCCGAAGTAAGGTTACACCTAGTTCTAGTCGGTAAATTAAAATTTGGAGGTTTGATGCAACCAATTTGGATGTAGCGTTCACCGGCCGCTGCCACAGCACCGCTCCGTGCGCTTGCTCGGCTCGCGCGCGTTTTGTCACAGTTCTAACCTAACCTAAGCTAATCCATTTGGTCGGTGTGTCCTAGCAATAAAGAGAATACACCTTAGTATAACAAACTGCTACTGGCCGCACCTAGGCATAGTCGGCTAGAACTAGGTGTAACCTTACTTCGGCTTTTAGCCGTAACAGATGTACAAAAAGGATGAAACTAGTTATTTGACATAGAGCCCTCAATCACCGCAATTATTTGCAGCGATGCAAACGCAAATAGGCCGCGATGCTTTGGCCACCTTCACCCACAGAATCACTATTCTATATCGCTACTACCGCGATGCTGTGGCTCCTTTCGCCCACGTTTAACTACGGTATCACTACCAACGAGCTTCAGTCGTCAAATGTGATTCAGTATCGATAGAAAAATGCCTGTGAACGTTGCAGTTGCAAGATGGACTCCAGTCGTCAGTCAGCAAAGGATGCAGTAGCGAATCTTTAATTTTATCGGTACATAAAGAGTCATCGTAATAATACTTTTGTTTAGTCTGCACCTTTTATAATAGGCTTCCTTTCCATGATTATACTGACTATTTTTGGCTAGAGCATAGCTAGCCTTATACACACCTCAAAGAAATATGTGAAATTGAAGTATTTTTGCCTTTGTGTAATCATTATTTCTGATTGGTCTTTTAAAAATGGCAAACAAAACTTATTTGACTTGGGCATAAAATACATTCTGCATTTTTTATTCATTCTTTTACCCCAATCAAACCATGATTATAGGGAAAAACGATAAAAGAAAGAAATGTATTTGTAAATACAGGAACAACATTTTCAACTAAACAACTTACAAACCACGGAACTAAACTGAATTCCTTTTCCATTTCCTTCGTAAACTAGTTTCCCCCTAACTCAGGGGTGTCGTACAGTCACCAGCACTTATACAGGGTGTTAACAGACCCTTCACGAAGCCGTCAACCAAGCTTTTCGTACATCAAATCAAGTAAATTATTATTAGGAAACGACCTTTTTTTTGGGAAGAAAAATCACGTTTTAAGGTAAGACTCAATGAAACGCATTGAAAACATTGTGCTCATGGATACTTTTAATAGTACGGGAGTCATGGAGATTTTAAAGTAAAGTTATAACATTAAAAACATGCATTTTAAAGTACGAAATCCGAATCCAACTATAGCTAAGAATCATCCAGACTTTTCCAGAGAGAGAGAGAGGCATTTTCCAAAACTACAAAAATAGCATCGATATCGGTCAAGTCATTTATGAGAAAAAGAATTACGAACAGACGCACACCACAATTTTATATGTATAGATTTCAAAATACTATAATCATAATAGTAGTAATTGCAATCAGTTTTGTAAATAAAAAACACTTTTAGAAGATGCTATTGGTGGCTCGTGACTGTACCCTCAGTGATGACGTCATCAAGGGCTGGGGGGGTAGTTGTGACGTCACTTAGAGATCGTCAAGGGTGATGTGCGGTTTGCTAATTGATATTAATTACTGGTATTGTGTGTGGTTTTAGTTCATATTTGTTTAAAAGGTTTTTCGTGGTTGCTGTTGTTATTGTACGGTTTGGGTTTTATCTTTATCCGTACAAATATAATAATAAGAAAGTACTGTCTATACGTCTTTCTGGCTTGGATGACGGCTGAATGAATTTGTGCAAAAGGTACAAAGTAGCAAGTCGGAAAAAGTAGAAAACAAACAAATAATTTCATTTATTTCTTAACTTTTTTCTTTTATTATAAAAAATGCTTTATTTATTTATTTAATTACAACGGCTGTGTTTACAACCAATTACAGTAACTAAAAATTCATTATTTATTTTTAATTTTATCAAGACCTATTCAATAAATAAGTATGACACAACAGTCCACCAATATTGACATACTCATTCATCAATAAATCAACTTAAAAAAGAACCAGGCATAGCCAGAAGGCAAACCCTAGCGCGTATATGAGGGTCAAGGTGATGTGTTTGTGCAACTTTCGAATCCTCCCCCCTCCGAGCCTCGTCACCCCTCCCCCCGTCTGATGCGCCTACCCATCGAGGGGGGAGGGGGGGGGGTATCCTTGCGCGATATTTATAGACGCGCATTAAGTGCGTTTCAACTGCGGAAGGCCGGAGGTCAGATGATGGCTTAATAAGGGAGGAATAGCGTCAGGAGATGTCTTTTTAAATCTTTTAACCGCCTTAAAAAAGGCATTTCTTAACGATTTTAAATAATCTTAATCTTTATTGATTGTATTTCTATGTTAAAGTTAACTGATTATTTTATTATGAATTAATGTCTCAAGACATTTTGGGAAAATAGAAGGTCAAATAGAAGCTAAATGGTGTTTTCTAGAGTTTCTTTATTTTAGTTTAGTTTTAGCTTTCAGTCATTGATATAGAATATCGACACTGACAGCTCTTGAACGTCGTTTAGATGTGATGATCGTGCTTAATTTTACTGGTGATTTCTCTCTGTCTTTAGAAAAATAAACCATTAAACTAAAAACTGCTATGGTTAAAGTAAACACTGCATGAAAACTTCTACAGGTTTAATCATTCTAATACAACCTTAATTTAAAAGTGAAAGAGAATCTCTTTAAAAAAGATAACCTCCTCCTTTAGAAACCATCTTTTATTTATAAAAAATCAACCTCTTATCAGAGCCTAACTTGTACCTACAAATCTCCAACAGATAAGACACATCACACATTTAAATCTTAAGATAAAACTCTAGTCTAAGTTAAAATTCGAATACAAAGCGATAAGGAAAAGCTGCGCATGCGCACCGGGCTTACTCACACGGACAGCCTTGGTGGCGCGTTGCTTTTGTTGCAAGTGCAACTGCATTTGTGATGGGTGGGCAGGGAGCTTCCTGTTCCAAACTAGCAATATCCAAATATTTCGATGTTTTATTATAGGAAATATTGGTAAAATTACAAAATCAAATCAAAATCAAAGCATTTATTTAAAATAGGCCAGTTACAGGCACTTTTGAATTATCGAAACAAAGACAACAATAGCTACAGTCCCAGTCACAAGGCATAAAAACTCTGAAAGTACTGCAGTTGCCCATTCCCTAACGTAGATCTCTATGGAGAAGAACGGGCAAGAAACTCCATGGACACTCTTTTAAATCAGAATACTTTTACAAACTCTTGGTTACATCATTCATATTGAGATGGTACATTATGTGAGAACGATGTAGCAAGATGTGTACGTTAAAAGTGTCCATAGAAAACAATTCAAAAATAAAATAATTAATTCAAATAAGCCGTGGCAACCAAGAGATGACCAGTCACAACTGACAGCGCCCGTTCACGTACATCAAATTTACATTTGATGAAATTCTAAGGTACGGTCTATTGTTATAACATTGTGATAACATTGAACTCCGGATACCGCCTTTACTACTACGGAATAAAAGCTGCCAAAGATAGAATGTTACCATGGGCATGGGGCTGACTCCACCAAACTTCTTAAAGAAAAAGAACTTTATACGATAGATTTTCAAGGTTTTGAAATAAATCCTCTTATATTTAAACGTACTGGAAGTTGTTCTCCAGTATTCCATTATCATGTATGTTTATTTATTAAGGATTTCCAATTCAATGTAGGTACACAAATAAAAGCAGTTTACATATAGTTTTTAGTCCTGTGGACTCCTTCAATTACAGCAGGCTACATCATGCTTATGCTGTGTTGGTCAAATACAAATATTTACAATACACTGCATGAATTTCACTGCTTTCTCCTCATACATAATACAATATTTAACCATTATTAAGGGTTTAACTAGGAAATTAAGCGTCAAATCATGGCGTTTGTGTTACCAAAGCTGCGCGCATGCACAGCCGGTGGTTACTCACCGTCACACCGAGACAGCCTTGGTGCATACATCTTTCTTTTATTGTAGCTCTGTTAATGTATGCATGTTTATCCTTGTTATTGGGTACAGGATCAGCTGGGATCTTTTACAGACATTGTCATATAATACTCGCAAATGTCGCCAATTTGCGAGTATTATCATTATGATATTCATATTAATGGTGATACTCGTTACTACGAGTATGTATAAGTATTTTCAGTTAACGAAACATTCGTATTATTTTAATGCCGCTGTACTTTCATTTTTTTTTTAAACAACTGACCCAGCACCCTACTGCTGATCTATACAAATAAATATAATGGAAGTGTCTGTTGGTAATTTCAAAATAATCCCTTTTTACTGAATACATAATTATGAAAGTATACACGGTAGTTATAACATAAAATCATTATTTTTTATTTTTTGCCGGCCTGTCCGTCTGTTTGTTCCGGCTAATCTCCGAAACGACTGGAGCGATTTTGACGAAACTTTTACTGGCAGATAGCTGATGTTTTAAGGAGTAACTTAATTTTTTTTAATTTCAGAAAAACAATTAAGGTTCCGTGCAAAAATATAAAGTCGCGGGCAACATCTAGTTCTACTATAAGATATAATAACATAATATGTTCTCATCTCTTTGAGTCTTTATGTTTCCTTTCACGACACTGTTGCACAGAGGTAGTATTTACCTCGAAAAGCTTAATCCTATTAATTTGAATACGAGTAAGGTCCGCAGAAACTACAAATTCCTTTAATTTATCTTAGTAGGGTTCTGTACCCGAGAGTAACCAATAGGACCCTATTACTAAGCCTTCGCAGTCCGTCCGTCTGTATGTCAGCGGGCTATATCTCATGATCCGTAATAGGTAGACAGTTGATATTTTCACAGAATATGTATTTCTATTGCCGCTATAACAACAAATAATAAAAATAAATTAAAAATAAAGGGGGCTTCCCTACCACGATGGTACAGCACCCTTCATGAAAAATCAAATCAAATCAAATCGTTTATTGCAATCCATGATGTACACATATAGGTGGTAAAATAAAAATAGAAACAATCATGGACCCTGTCGGGCACAGCAAATTTTCGATTTTTTTTTTTTTTTTTTTTTTTTTTCGATTTTTTCGGCATGCACGAGTCCGAGCTGCACTTGGCCGGTTTCTTGAAAGTCATCACACTCCAGATAAGTGCAACCATTTCCTCGATCCCCTGTCTATCTCGACACAGAGCAACGAATGCACAAAACGAAAATAAAGTAAGTAACTATGCAATTCAAGGTGCGCACACGCACCGCACACACCGGACGGCCCTGAAACTCGTGTTTGATTACGGAAACCTCTACGTAAAGTCTTTTCTTAGATCCAAGTCGGCAAGTTCTATTTTTAATGTATTTTTAATAGGTTGGCAGAAGTAGAACGTTTAAGTTTTTGAGTAAATACTTTGTGGTTAATTGGATATCGAGTTTTTATTGATTTCTTAGGGTAATTTGTTATTTTTACAACTTTTTTTTTGTTACTTAAAAGTTAGGACTGTCATTCTTTCTTTACCTCGTTGATCGAGTGGTTACGCGTGCTATTGCTGAGGTCTGGAGTTCGATGGTCAGGTCGGGCAAATTGTAACCTACTTTTCCATCAGGAATCTCTCAATAACAGCCTGTAATCTTGATTCGTGACCGGTTGATGGCAATAGGCTCGCCCTCTATTACATTGAATTTATCTATAACTGGCAAAATATCATTATTTTATAGGTACTCCTCTGCCTAACTCTTCGCCGATTACAAGCTAGATGTTATGTTATCATACAAGTATTAAGTACATTCACATTAAAGTTATTTATTGAGTAACCTTCATATGAGAATTAATTCATTTTCGTGACAATGTTTTGTAGAATTAATTAACAATATAAACCGACCAATTATAATTGATTACGTCATTAAATAGTCACGTTAAATGCTATTGTATGATAATGAATAGTTGCTCGTGGCTAAATAATAACAGCCGCTCGGGTCGATCTTTAGGTTAAGCCGTGCTTGCCTAGGTTAGTCTATGGATGGGTGACCGCCCATTACTTACCGAGTTTCCTCCGTGCCTCGGAAAGCACGTTAAGCAGTTGGTCCCGGCTGTCATTTGTAGATCTTTGACAGTCGTCAGGTAGTCAGTGGCCCAAAAAGTCTGACAACCAGTCTTACCAAGGGGTATCGTATTACCCAGTACTAAGCTACGCTAGGCAGATGATGATGATAATGAATTGTGTTTTATAGTGATACTAACTTGATTCACTTATACAAGGTGTAAACGGACCATTCACGAAGCCGTCAACCAAGCATTCTGTACATCAAACTAAGTAACTCTACGCAGAAATTAATGCTGGGAAACGACCTCTCTTTTGGGGTAAAAATATAACGTTTATAAAAATATATACGTTAAATAAAACGTTTGACGGTTAACTCAATGTAACGCACTCAAAACGTTGTGCTGATGTTTGCTTTGAATAGTACAGGAGTCGTGGAGGTATTTTTATTCTGTACATCAAACTAAGTAACACTGCGCTATCACAAAGAACTTAAAGATTACTTGTAAAAGGTGTATGTCCGATAGGTTCACTTCTGCTCAGCCCCTTAGATAATACCTACCGCGTAATGTAGGTTTTATTATTTTTCTGCCATTTTACACAGCCAAGTTTAAGTTTTATAGATGTTTTCTTTCATTGTTGCCTTTTGATAAACTTTTGTTTTTATTAATTTACTTATCTACAGAAAAGGTGAACCACTTTCTCCACACTCGAACATTTCTTTAGATATATAGGTATATATATCTAGATAAGAACCTAGTGAACTCTTCCTGCATGCATCCAATTTTTTTATTAAAAGGTTATTTTCATTAAATATTTTAAGTAACTGTTCTAAAAGTGTGAAGAATGTTACAAAGAATTGTACGAGTGAAAGTCCGACCACATTTGGCTCAGTAATTTTCGGGTGAAACGTGTGCAAACTGACGATTAAACCGGGTTTTTCTGTTTCGAATTTAGTTGTGTTAGAACGTTGTAAGCAGTGGTAGTTAATTATGGTGATGAAGATTTATGTACTTACTTTAAGCAGTGTGCAGTTATAGAAGGTGTAAACGTACCCTTCACGAAGCCGTGAGCCAAGCATTCTATCCATCAAACTAAGTAACCCTTCACAAAGATGATTGCTGGGAAACGTCTTCTTTTTTGGGGTGAAAAATCATACACTGTTTTAAGCTTTCACGGTTTACAACTAAACTTATACTGTCACTTACGGGATATGCGTGATTGTTCATTATTTTGAGCTCCCGATATTTCGACGCTGTTGCAAGCGCCATGATCGGGGGAGAATGGTTAACTGGCGGGTGGATGGAAAATAAATTGTTAAGAACAGACAAATCTATCTACCCTCTTTCTTTGTCTTTTGCTACGGCACTACTGGAACTCGACACTAAGTCACGGCAGAACTCACTCACAGTATCCCGCGACCCGCGATCATGGCGCTTGCAACAGGTAACAGTAAAAAAATAAGTTCTTTTTTCAGGAAACCTTTTCTTTACTTTATCAAAATTGCTTTAAAACGGCGCTACACTGTTTACGAGTCTTTCTGTTTTTATTGTAACTAAAACGTTACAAGTCACTGGCAGTTAAACTGACAAATAAAAATAATAAACGCATACAATAAAAGTCTTGTAAACTCTAAAACGAATCAATTGTCTTCGGCAATGATCGGCGCCTCGAAGATAGCCGAGCGCATTGCGGAAACTTCGGAAATCTTCGTGCGCACGAGTTTAGCCGAAGTCTGGCAGACATGGAGCGAAGTTGTCACAAAAGATTGAATAGTTTTCTTGTAATTTGCAACCAGACATCAGATAATGTAAGGTCATCAGATAGACCTTTTCTAGGAATTGAATCAAGCTAAGTTTTTTAATAGTTTTGTCATTTATTTAGTGGATTCTATGAAGAAAATAATATTGATGCTAGTACTTTAGGCTATAATATTGCCTACTTAATCTATTCTATTGACTTTTCTATTGACTTAGATTTAAGACAGAATAATAAGTATAACAAAAGAAACTTTCCATAATTATAACATCGGCACCGAAATATGCTCTTCAATAAAATAAAATAAATGTCAGTGTTGGTAATCTCTTGACAACAAACTTCTTTCTTTATTTATCGCTATCTCCTTCATACGTGATCCTAAGAAAGAAGACAGCGATAGTCTGTGTATCACTCAATATCTCATCAACGTTTAATAATCAGACTGTGTCATAAATGGAACACGCTACTAGCACTCCTTGAGATAAACCAGTATACCTTGAGCTCTTTTCTATTACTTTCTATACAACTGGACAGGTCTTAGTAAATTGGCTCTTTAAAAAACTAAATAAACGAAATTAGTATGTTCCTAAAAGCTACTAAAGCTCAGTTCAAGTTGGTTATAAACACAATGTTGCCTTGTTGG
Organism: Noctua comes; assembly: GCA_963082995.1. Classification (NCBI taxonomy): domain Eukaryota; kingdom Metazoa; phylum Arthropoda; class Insecta; order Lepidoptera; family Noctuidae; genus Noctua; species Noctua comes. Next base: position 16,917,855 of record OY720278.1, on the reverse strand, counting down.
AAAATCGTTAACACAAAATCAACTCCCCAATTTACCTTGACCTCTCCCGTCACATATTTGCTTCAACACAGAAGTTCGAAATAAACTGGCTCTCACCACCGTCATTCACAAAACACTATAACTGCAAAAGGAACACAACCAATACATCTTAAGACATGTTACCTTGTAATTTGTTCTTCAATAAAGGTCAAGTTAAGTCGGTACCGTGGTCTCTGTGTCATAGATGGAAAACATTACTTACGTTTTTTGCCAATGTACTTTGACACATGTTGTCCTACCTTTTATATGGTAGCTAAGGTCGTTTTAAATTGGTGGTATTCAGCAAGTAGACTCTTGGGCCTCCTTTTATGAGACTGGGTTTTGTTTCCTACATTGTTTGTTAGTTTATTTTCTCTTTAGTTGTAGCTAAGGTGGAGCATGGATTGTGCGTATATTGTTTATTGTCGCTTTGAAAATGTGTTTGTTTTCTTTCGAAATGTGTTTTATAAGACAGAAACTAATGGATTTTATGATTGATCTTAAAATTGGATAGTAACATAACATTATGCCTCTAATTCCCGATAGTATAGGCAGAGGCAGAGTTGTAACTACCTAATAGTACACCCACATTTTGGCCAGTTATGTTTTTAAGTCCCATGTAATAGAGGGTGAGCTTATTGGCATCAACCAGGCACAAATCCAGAGTCCATGACTGCTACTGAGAAATTCGTGATGGAAAAACCCAATATCAATTTGCCCGACCCGGGAATCGAACCCAGAACCTCATGTTGAGCAGTCGCGCTTGCGACCACTAGACCTACGAGGCAGTCCAATTTCATAGTTTTAGCGTCCCCCGCTTTCGGCTAAATAGACAACGGATATAGTAACTACTACAATTTGATATTCTTGATGGTCATATTAATCAAAAACAAAAAATATTTCACGTCTAGACCGTCTTCATTCAAAGTCGTCGTGCGACTAATCGCACGTGAATAGCCAGCTTAAAACCTTAAAGGTTTTATGTATGAAGGGCATTGAATATGTTAGGATGTTGGTCTTTATCCTTTAGTTCATATTTTATAACTTATTTGGTTTTAAACATGAAGCCGGCTTGATAAAGTAGTCAACGTAGCAAATGAACTCAGGATTCATTCAATAACTTGTTCCCATACTTTGTGAATGATCTTATAGAGGTATGAGGAATGGACCAGTCAAATCCCCATGGGCGGCATAAAATCTCTGACACCAGGTTAGGCACTAACCACACGATAAAGAAAGAGGAGGAACAGGGTGTAAAGTTCCTCATCCTCCATAGAAAAGGGCGGTTCCTCTGACCAGACGGGTGTTGTGTCTGGTGGGCTTCTGCCCGACGGTTGTTATTGGGGCTTCGTATTCTTGGTTATACGTCCTGTTTTCAGCCGGTAGTAACTGGGTTCACCAATCGGATTTTCAATAGTGGTGAGTGTGACAATATCCTTGTATCTTGTACTCTGGTTGTTGTCAATTGTCTCCTCGAAAAGTTACGTCAGTTGGGCAGCATCCTTCTGTCTCCACCCAGTTTGATCACCAGTCGGTTTGACGTAGTTAGCCTATATAGTTGAGCCCCGGGTATTGCTGGGACAAGGACCTCCTCTGTGGCCGTCCACCACGCCGGCCTAGTGCGGATTGGTGGTCCGTTCGCTAAGTCTGATGAAAGAAATTCCAAAGAATTGTGATTTGAGGCAACTTCTACAAAAGCCTCAGCAATAATACTAGTTTTTAAGAGCCTGTATACGACAGGACATTATCGTGTCCTGCGTGTCTTGTTGTTTGCACGTTACAGGAACTGATAGATGCTACTTCTTTATCGTGTGGTTAGTGCCTAACCTGGGGTTAGAGTTTTAAATGCCGCCCATGGGCATTTGACTTGGCTTTACATGCCATCGCTAAATATCTCTCAGGCTTGCTGGTTTCCTTCACCGAAGCAAATGATAATTATACAATACGCGCATGTATCCGAAAAATTAGAGGTGCGTGTCTTGTTTTCGAAAACACCATGACTTGGTAGTCTGACGGTTACAACACTAGGCTATCATTGCTTAGCTTGCTTATATTTGCGGGATGCTAATGAAGGCGCCAAACTCGTAGACAAGTTCTGGGCCGAGTCAATTTATATGACCATTAACACTCGAAGAAAAAAGAGTGTCTGTATTAGAGTAAGAACTCAATTTAGCTAGTATGTGGAAGATTCTGCCAAAACTACATAATAAATTAAATATTTTTTGACACAAACCAGCGAATACAAATTGTTGTTTTCAAAACAATTTGTTTTGTCCATGTATTGTGCTTCCAACAACGTGTAGCAGTTGTAAATATGTATATAAATAGACTGTAATTTATACTTCAATACGTCTGTTTTTATGCGCTCGCGCTGAAAACGGCTCTAGATACGGATTTTGGTGCAATTCACCATTTTTAGGTCTGCCGAGTTCTTTAAGGGTTACACATGTATTATATTTGTACTGTTTTATATATTAATAACATCAATAGAGGAAAGATTTGAACTAGAAGTACATACTGAGTTATCAGGCGTAACTCTCATCTGTTTTTAAAAAATTATCTATTTTGCTATAAACAAAACTACTAAAGTTTCTAACTATTTATCCTAACAAACATACATATAATTTGACAAAGCTGTTCAAACATTAGATTTAACTAGTTCCCATACACTTTACCTACACCACGGCATCACAAACAAAACACATTAATTTTGACTTTGTAAAGTCTTTGGAAGTCCCTATCATAGACCGACACACCTAATAGATGAACACACACACACACACACAAACACACACAGTGATACATGTGTTACTGAATAGTTTTTAGGCAAGCAAAACAAACGAATGTCATTTGAAAATCAAGAGTTAAATGACACGATCGTACACTTACGAGCACTAATAGGTATGCACTTTGAAAATTACAAAAGTGATTTTGTTGTAATATATCGTTTTTTGGTCTAGTGGTTCCAAGCACGACTGCTTAGTATGAGGTCTTGAGTTCGATTCCATGATATATACGGGCAAAGCGATATTGGATTTTTCCATAAAGAATTTCTCAGGAGTCAGGATTTGTGCCCGGTTGATGGCAGTAGGCTCACCCCTATTACATGGGACTTAAACGTAACTGGTGAAATGTAAGTGTACCATTAGATACGCCTCTGCCTATCCCTTCGGTGATTGTAGGCGTGATTTATGTTATATCTATTTCTATTTTGAGTGGAGGCCTATTTCATAATTGTATGAGTTCCAAAATACATTCGTAACTGCATAACATTAAAATCAGTACAGAAGGAGGAAATTACTATTAAAAGTGGCTTCGTGTATACATATTATTGGTGGTGAGTGTACGGCGGCCATGTTAGGTACTATAAATTTAGACTAGGAGGTTGGTAGCTATATCGAGTGGCCTTCGTATATGTGCAAGCGCAGGGTTTGAGGCGTCAGCAGGATGTCAAGGCTGTCTTGTAGGACCTTAGGGTCTGTTTATTATGGATGATAGGTAGTTAGTTTATTAAGCTAAGTGACTATATTGTTTGTAGTTGTGCGTCTGCATTTTTTTAGTGCAGAATTAAAAAAACAAATCTTTCTTTCTTGCTAGTTTGTTGGTAGTTTTCAAGGCTTGTAAATAACGTTTAAATTATCATTATCAACCGATATTGTTTCCTTTGGAAGAGGGAGTTTTCTATAAGCAACGAGCCCAGTCCGGATTAGTCAATTAATTTAATTTAATAAAAAATCGATGACTGTAATTATTACTTTAAAAAATAATATTAAGGTACCCCTGTCCATATTACGTATTATTATGGAAATTATCGTTTAAAAGAATGTAGTAGAATAAAAGGCTTGTTTTTATTTTATTTATTAATTTATTTATTACGCTCATAAATAAACAGTCGTACATGTATTAAGATTAAGGTCTATTTTGGCTTATGTACTGCTAGTATTTCTTATAGATATTGTAACGTGTTTTGTAAGGAAGATGTCTGCAATTCTGTAGGTCTGTATAACCTGTTTCTAGACTGGACGGCATCCGGAAGACGCAGAACCGGGTGCCGACACGCTACTTGCTTATAGTAGTGGTTTTGCTGAGCCTATTTTGATGATTTAAGTCTGTTTTTACAAGCTTTTCCATAACTTACACTGTTCGTATGGATGTGCAGGTAAGTTGTCCGCTTCAAAATTTTCAAACCATTTTTCAACCACTAGTTGGTATCTATTGTGCTGAAATTTTGCACACACTTTTGGTTATGATGACAATACATTTTATGATAGACATCACTTGATTTTTGCAGCAAGCGCCTCCTCACGAGAGAACTTCTCAACGGATAATAGTATGGACACGAAACTTTGTATACGCGTTCAATGTTGATAGATAAACGTTATTTTCTACTTTTCATTTTAATAAAACCTTATTTTTTAAGTTAAATTTTACTAATACTAGGTGACAGCTAAGTGGTGCTCCTGCTAGTAGCTAAGAGCGGAATTAAAGAGTACTGAGTAATGGAATCTCAGTGTTTTCAGAACAATTTGATTATTCGTTAAAAATATATTTTTTAAATAGCTTGGACCTTTAAATGCAATTTTGTATTATAATGTAATTTACTTTTAAACACCAGCCATCATTTTTATACCAAAACGTACTGGGTCCCTGTGGCACTCCCACTAACATAGACCTGGTGGTCTACCATGACGTCTTGATGCTGTACTGTTTTAATCTTATTCCAGAGTGGGAAAGAGATGGTGCTAGACGCTCTCTATAGCTCCGTCCCTTTCACACACTGGAGTGACATTTAAACAATATTACTTTAAGAAGTCATGGTAACCCCTCCCCCCCCTGGACTATTCCCCAGAAGTGGGAACTTAAGCTAAAGATGCTAAACTACCATAATAAATGAATAAAGAACGATGGCGTTAAAATAAATAACATCTTTATTTTAACGCCATCGTTCTGACAAATCATGATGATGCACAAAATGACTTTATTGACTTGTCTGGTCATTCACCCAATTGTAAAAAAATATTAGGTAGGTACTAAGGGGCGTTTCTAGCTTAGTACAAAAACATTATAAATAATAAATAAATAAATAAATATTTATTACCACAAAGTTCAGGTTACACATTGAAGTTCTTAATTTTGCATTAAAAGATGTTTAACCCTTATACACAATTCTTGTAGCGTCCGACAGTGGTAAAAATTTGGTAAAGAAGTTAATTAGTTATCTTTTACGTAAAGATACTTAACTTCGCCAAGTAAATAATATATTTTGTATAAAGCTTTTACCCACGACTTCATCTGTGATCTAGGATGCAAATCTTATGTTCTTTGCAGGTTTTGACGTGAAAAGGTAACCGACAGACAGAGCTTTGTATGGATTTACGAACGTTTTCCGGCCTACTGCTCGATTATTTCATCATTACTTTAATTTTAATAAATAAACTAACGCTGGTAATATTAATTAAATAATAAAAACTATTCTACTTTTAATTAATGTTACCTGCTTCCAATATTTAAGTCATTACGATTTACCTAAACGGCCTTAAGTATTATTTAAAATATTTTTAAATTGTGCTTATTTAAAATGACATTTTATGAAAAGTAACGACGAGAAATCTGTATTATTTTATCTTTTAAAAATTAAAACCGTTTTTATAATGTCCGAACAAAAACAATTCAAAATTATCAAGCCGTTTCAAATAGGCCTAACTTGCATTCAATAGCAGGAAATGCACACATTTAAAGTTTGTTTATAATGATAACATAACACCAGAAAATACTATGGTACTAGTTAGCTAGATAGCTTCTAAAATAAGGAAGAAAAAATAGTTCAAAATTCGAAATTTGAACAAAAACCAATATGGCGGGCCCGCGCCCGCGCACTTCGTAGGCTTCAAAAAAGAACACAGAATCAAGATGGCCGACTTTCTCGGCAGTGCATAGTACTGCTGACGTCACATCACGACGTGTCCTTGTCACTTGGTCTAGGGAGCATTCCCGATTTATTAGAAAATATACGTTTTGCAAAGTTATATCGTGTCTTTGTAAGTTCAACAGTCCCAATTGTGTTCTCCGTGGCCACGAATATGATGCTGATAATTCCTTTGTGTCTTTTAACTCGAGTATTGACTGTTAAAAATAAAATCATGGTTACAAAAGTTTTGCAAGAACGGACCTGCACACAATACGGAAAAATGAAAACGTCAGGTAAAAAACAACAAAAATGTCTTAAAATAAAAACAGAAAAAAATAAAAGTACTCACCAAAAAATAAAAACGGGAAACACAAAAGTCCAATAAAAGAAAATAATAAATTCTAAATTGCAATAAAATAAAACACAACACGACACTTTAGGCACTAGAGTCTTTTCAAACGATGAGAAATCTTGGTTTTTATTTTTTAAATATTAAGTCATAATCGGTGACGTCTGTAAAATAAAAATCCGAATAAGCACTGTGCCCGAAGCCGCGGGAGTTAAAATCAAAACGCTCGCTGAATTAACTTAATAAAAAAACTAGTTATCTATTAAAAATTAACTATCAAATTCAAACAAGACTCCAAGTGGAGCGAAGGAACGCGTTTCGGGTACTTTATTCAAAAAATCGCGACGGACTGGCGCGCTATAAAGTCCCAGGAAGAACGCCTTTCCTAGTGATGTAGACACAAAAATTCTTTTCAAAAAATCGCCAACGAGCGTTTTGAGCCAAAAAATCTAACCTAACCTAACCCAGGCGGGCGGGCGACTGGCGGGCGCGTAGGGGCCGCATTGCCAAATATTTTTTTTTGCATCTCGGCCGAATTATGCACTTGTATGCGACTTACGTCGTCCCTTCATTGTAGTGGTGCGACACGTACCGATTGGGCATTTTTATGTGGTGTCAGTGTGTGAGGCACACACACGAGCGCAACCGACGAAATTTTTGTCTGTGCGCGTTGTGAGCCCTTCGACGTGGAGTTTATTTAAAAAATTTGGCGTGTTATGTAAACACGTGAATTTTTTTTAGACACTAAAATACTTAGGTGTTGCCCGAAGGGGTCGTTGGCCGCGTTTTTCGGGAACTCTGACTAATTTCGCTAAAAGGATCTCTTTCGTACACAATCCGGTAGCAGAGGCTGTCGCCGAACTCCGGAGTTCGGTTTACGAACGCCGCTCGTGTTTCATCGTTTCGGCGCGAACAAATTTTGAACTGGGAACGTTTGTTTTCGAAATTCTTTATTAGTCTATGAATAAGTATTTTAGTCATTACTCGCGATTGGTCGCAGAAGTTCCGAGCGTTCAAACTTTATCCTGAATTTGAAACCACCAATCACAGAATCGCGAAACTGTATCTATGGTCCCACGCCTCAAACACAAAAAACTTTCTTTATTTTGCTCTCTTTACTCCGAAAACTTCATCACTTTACTCACAGTTATTTACACTTTAATATTATTATACCTAGGTGCCAAAACCCCGTGTATATCTAGGCAAACACTAAATTAGACTAAATGGAAGACGATTAGCTTCGACTAGACAAGGCGGTCATCTAAAAATAACCAATAAAACAACTATACCTAACAATATTTTATGAGTTTGATATTTTTCTAAGAATCTGATTCATTAATGCTAAAAGGGAAAAACGTTTAGATTGCATTCTTTGTATGCAATATCTTTTTGGCGTGCACTTTTTGGGAGGTGGACAGATTTGAAGGCATAATCAGACTCATCGGTAATAGTGTTTTTTTTTTGGAACATAATGCTATCTGCACATGAAACTGTACGTATAAGACGAATTCTATGAAAAAATCTTCAACGTCTTACCGACCGAATACTGGGTAACTTATCAATTTGAATTGCCATCGACATGCTAAGAAGACATTTAGAAAATCATCATAGCATGACATTCTAATAAACGAACAGAATGAGAGACCTTTGGCGGAGCCTGTCTTTGAAAATATCGCACCACCACACTTTACTAATCAAAAGAACTCATGGGAATACACAAAACCGTCCATAAGGCATACAGACGCGAGAATTCTAGCACACGCCATTTTTATTTACAACACAATCTTTGAAAAAACACCTTTTAACTATGTTCTTAGAAACGTGGTTTACGGATTGTTGAAGGAGATCAAATAAGTAGTTTTAAAAGATTGTATTGTTAGTCACAAGTTAAATAAGCATATATTAAGTGACCACACTAGTAAACTTTATTTAAATACTGTTTGTTCTTCACCCGCAGACAAATCGTGAAGACGGTTTTTTGTGGCATAGTTCGTAGGTAAAGGTTTTTGTGAACTTTTTTTGATAAATAAATAAAGGAAATAATAACCAAAAATCACCCCACCACATTTATCCATCCATCCATCCCTCATCCCCGCCCCCACTCACCCACTCTCACGAAAACTTACTTACTTACAAAAAGCCTTAAAAATACAAACCCGAACTAACTGCTATATTTAAGGTACCCTAAACCATAGTGTATAAAGGGCATCGAAGCAAAAAAGGACAATAAAGGTCGTCGGGCGACACAGGTGCTTCAAAAATAGTAAAAAACCCTTTGAAACTACTCAGTGGGCTTGAGGTCGGAGAGAACTATATATAGAGCGTGTTTTATTTGTTATGGATAGGTGATATCGACATTTTAACGGACGACTAGATATAAGATTACTATGCGCAACAGGAGCGGTGGCGGTACAGTGGCTACGGCCGTAGGTTATGCTGTCGTGGATCATGGGTTTGGACCCAGGCAGGCATACTATTTTTCTTTTTTTTTGGGACAACCCCGCTACACTTTTCCTAACTGCACTCCTGAAAGCCAGAATCAACAGTGGGACCACCAGAAAAGTGCCGAGACAATGAAGCTCGACGAAGTCCCAGAGATACAATTTAACTGTCTTGGATCCCGCAACGAAATTAATCAGAGATGAATAGCGGAGGAGTAGAATGAACATAATATCTTGTTAGGCATATTATTTTGTGTAATTCATTTTATTATCGGTTCTTTCAAAGTAGTGAGGGGAAAAAACGATGACATTTGATATCCACCAACCAACAATAACCCCGCGTTCTCTCTAGAAAAATTCTACACTGCACCATTTGTATTGCACTAAATTTTCTATGCATCAATTATGGGCATAGCAATCTACTAATTAAATTATTCATAAACATACAAACGTATAGAGAAAACTCAATCGCGCACACCTTTAAGCTCAGTGGCTATTCCTATGACTGCGTACCTTCGATCATAGGTTCAAACCCCTCATTAGAAAAGAAAAATCTAGTTTAAAATGTAGTTGTTACGGTGTTAGTCGTAGGTTACGTTCCTACTAAATTCATTAAATCTTAAAACCTCAACTTCAATTACACTCCATAAAAATAGCGTAAACATTAAAACTGCATAATGATATCATAAAAAATAAAAAGTGCATTTCCTGCAGTGTTCAGTGATAAACGTTGAAAACACTGCGCCGGCGCATTAGATCGATAGGCCCGGGTTGGCGGCCCGTCGCCCTTGTTAGACGAAGGACGAATCGACTAATACTGATAGGTCACAGAGTAGGAGGTAGATGCGACGGTTGGACATAAGGCTTTTATAAACTGACGTGTTTTTAATTGTGCCTTCAAAACACATCGACTTCTTCTTGATGAAACTTTTCCCTGTGCAAGATTTTCTAAAGTATCATAGCTTCTTCTTTTTTGCGTGTCGATGGACTCAAATAATACCCGACCAGCATATAGCCACCTACACAGCTCTTTCGTTGGCTTTGTTTAAATCCTGAAAGGTGCAGGAGGCTGTGCAGGATAGGAAAGGAGGTGGGGCATATTGTAGCTGCAAGCAGAGAAGCCAACGTAGCCTGGAATGGGATCAGCCAGCCAGTTTTGACTCTTCTGCTTCCAGGTCGCAGTTAATGCATACATAGATATAGAAATCTGTACAATGCAGATTATGACATGTCTTCCGGAGCTCTTCATGATAGCATGTAAAGTTTTTCTCCGTCAAAGTTGATATGCCAGTCAGAATCGACAAGAGTGCGAAAGCTCCTCAGTTTTTCAGCGATTTCCTTGATTGTATCCAAGCCCTACTATTTTCATACCCTGTCCCACTCCTGGGTAATAGACTACCCCCACTCCTTCTATATTTGACGAACCCTTTAACTTAAAAAAGGCACTTCAGAATTAATTCTAGGATGGTGCCTACAGTAACCAAGACATCAAAAACGAGAAGTCCAAAATGTCGCTTCTGCAGAAAATTTTCAAATATAACACTGTTCATGTATGCGTGTGCGCACACATTCTCGCATGCGCCCGCGTCGCTAGTCGCCCTTTGTTTTGGAGCCCACGGCCCGAGGATTAATGTTCTTGTGCACATTAAATGTTAATTTTTCGTCCCAGACTTTATTTCTCAAGTAGGTAGTAGAAGATTCGAGTTGTATGACTTTATGTATATGTTTTTAAAAGGATTGGTTTAAATGGTGACTAATGGCTTATTTAAAAATCTTTTAAATAAGAATTTGAGGAATTACTTTATTTTGGAAAATGGCTTTTGATTAATATAGAATTATTATGTGACTGTTTCAGTACCATAAAATATTAAAGAAAATATAATTGTGTTAATTTTACAGTTATTTCAAAATCTGTCTACTGATTCTGTGGTGTACCTAATAGTACACCAACATTTCGCCAGTTATGTTTAAGTCCCCTGTAATAGAGCCCAGGTAGGCCTATTGCCATCAACCGGGCACAAATCAAGACTCTGTGGATGCTACTGAGAAATTCCTGATGGAAATACCCAATAACACTTCGACCGACCCGGAAATCGAATCCAGGACCTGATGCTCAGCAGTCAGGCTTGCGACCACAGGTCTAACGAGGCCAGCTTCTACTGGTTTGGTTACAGTGGTCGACTCTACTAAAACAAACATCTCTTGGCTGCCAATTCAACGAACTCTACATTCGCGTGACTCTACACGTGACTTTATCATAATAGGTGTTTACTAAAAACACGCTTTTTTCATCATCATACAAATATTTATTACGTTTTGGAAAAAAATCTGGACAACGTAAGTGCATGTAGAGATTTTGAAAAATGTAGAGATGAATCGTAATTTTGTTGATAGATAAAAACAACAATGAGTAATTTTATTTATTGTTTACTAATTTGAGGTAGAGCTATTTTTATGTCAACAGAAATATCTGTGAAGAGATGAAGAGCAAGACAAATACATTATGTAAATTGGAAACTTTTGGAATATTGTTTTTGCTCTATTTACTAAAGAAACGTAAAAAACAGCCATAACCTACGCCAATATTCCTAACGGCAATCTAATATCTAGAACGTAACCTTGACTCTGCCGGTCAACGACTCTACCATTCTAAAAAAGTAGAGTCACGCAATTTGAAGTATTTTTCTATTATATCATGAACTAAATCAATGTCTCTATTAGACTAGAATACTAGGTTGACCTTGAAAGGTTAGTGACTCTATGTAGAGTTGTTACGTCTATGATAGAGCGTGACCTACGCCAACGTTTGTCGTTAGAATTTTAAATTTAGTTGGTATGACTCTACCGGTCATTGACTAGGGTGATGTGCGAATTAATACTGGTTGTAGTCTCTATTTTTATTCAAAGCTGTACAATTTGATGGTTATTACAAAATACTAATTTGGATAAATGATTTATGATTTAACTTTTAAAAAATTCTGTATAAAAATTTTAAGATCGATCTGAGAACTCTACCACTTCCTTTATTCACACCAAAACATTATTTTTCCAAAAAAAATCCTTCTACAAAAAAAAACATGAAAACACTTTATAAAAAGTCACTAGCATAATTATTATTGGTAGAGTGACTTTTTATAAAGTGTGTTTTAAACTTTTTTAAAGTGTTTTTTATGGAGTCAGTCTCTACATGAGATTTATCGTCATCATTTGACCTACGCTAACATCGAATCTATTCGGTGATCGCAACCTTGAGTCGGTCGGCGACTCTACCAACTCTACCGGTGACGTCACCAAACTAGTCACGTAGAGTTATTTGTTCTTAGAATTTGTGGCGGTGTGATGTAGAGTGTGTTGTGGTAGGACTCCACATATTTAATGGTGGCTCTATTTGCAGCATTTTTTCTGATTCTTTAGCCGCAATTAAGCGCTACTGCACAGGGTGAGTCTTGGTTTCGATTCCCAGGTCGAGCATAGGATTTTTCCATCAGCTCCACAGTCGTAATCACGGAGTCTGGATTTGTGCCCGGTTCATGGCAATAGGCTCTACCCCTATTACATTGGACTTAAACATAACTGCCTAACCCTTCGGGGATTACAGGCGTGATGCTATGTTGAGTCCCTCCCATACAGAGGAGGCTTGTGTTCAAGCATTCAGAATGTACTAATTATATGAAAACCGTTGAGGAGGAGTTTTTTGACGCCATTTTTTAAGTTTATTGTTAAGTTAGTTACTTTAGATTATTTTAATTTATAAATGTATACAATATTTAGCTCATAAATAGATATACAACGGTTCAATAAAAAATATGAACTAATTATGTCATATTATTGTGCCGGATAGGTACATAAAGGGTGTAAATAGACCCTTAACGAAGCCGCACGGCAGTTGTTCTCCCCGTCTATGCGATAATTTTTTTGTTCTAGACCATACCTAGGAACCTTCTAGTTACGGAGATATTGCGGTCAAAGTTCCAACTTTTTCACATTTTTTTTGGGAAATAATTAATCGGGCGAATAAAAATTTAATTGGCGACTAATATACTGAATGGGCGACTATTGTACCAAGTAAGTAACTATTTATCCGGTCATTGCGGCAAGGAGAATATAGGAAGCAAGAGCTAGGTTAGGTTAGGTTACTTTAAACCCTGAAAACAGAAATAGGAGCCCCGTTGCCTTATCTACAATCTAGTGGTTAATTGTTAATTTTAACATTTTAATTATTTTTAAAACCCTAAATTAGTTTGTCGCCGCGTTAAATACATGCCATTTTTTTTTTAAATACAAATTTTTAATGTTAAATACATAAATACCAACTAAATTTGAATCATTAACTTGAATCAAGGCATCCTTTCCACCAATATACTAACAAAACTATTATATTACCCCATTCACCTTTGACCTTGACCCTGACAGTGTCCCCTGACCTTGGGCTGGTCGTTCACGTGGCTCCTACGCCTATCCGGCCACTATTGTCAGCTCTACATAGAGCCAATTGATGTCAATGTGTTGTTGTGTTAGTAGAGTCTAACTCACAATTGAATGGCCCTGACATTCGTGATGCGTAGATTTAAGTAGCTGTGTAATGGGGTAAGTAGAGATCGAGACAGTGTTCAATTTGTGATGAGTAATGAGGGTAAAAATATAATTTTTCTAAAATAATATTAGAATAACCGCGACTGCTGAGAATGCGGTCCTGTGTTCGATTCCCGGGTCGGGCAAAGTGTTATTGGGTTTTTCTATCAGGAATTTCTCAGTACCATCCACGGAGTCCAATTTTGTGCCCGGTTGTTGGCAATAGGTTCGCCCCCTATTACAAGGAACTTAAGTGTACGTAGCAAAATATGGGTGTACTATTAGGGTACACCTCTGCCTAATTTATGTTATGTTAACATTAGAATAGTTGTATTTTTACTTTGTTATTCTTATTCTTTATTGCACACAAAATTACAATATATGGCTTATGTACAACGGCGAACTTAACCCACAAAAAAACAATCCTTAATTGGGTTTAGCAAACCTTACTTCGATTGCGAGATTTGTGCGATTGCGATGTGTGATTTTATGCACAAACAGTACAATCATTTTAAAACTACTACTTACATTGATTTTGTCCTGATTGTCATTTGTATATCTCTGACAATCGTTACAGGATAGTTAGAAGCCCGAATGTATGACCAACCTTCTTGCCCATCAACTGGGTTGTGGAGGATAAAAGGTATGAGGGAAGACGCTAGAACAACGTCCGAAAAATGTAACTCAAATCCATCATTTGTTCAAATTAAGCTCGACGGAATTAAGACCAGTTGGTTAGTTCGTAATTATGTGGTTCTTGGCTGCCTGTACCGGGTTTAGTTCGTGGATAAAGAAAAAAAATACAATCTACACAGGCATGTGGTTCCGGGTGTTGTATTTTCGTTTATGAAACCATAGTTTTATAAACGCACCCTGTATACTGAAACCTCATACTCGGGTGTTTTATTTAAAAAGTCCACCAACAGCGATTCCTTACCCCATCTCGAACCCTGCTCACCCCAAACCACATTCACAGAGAAACATCACAAACATAAAACTATTGCAGTACAAAATAAGACGACCATTCACTAAGCAGGCGGCATTGCCCGCCTCAAGGATAGCCATTATTTATGTAAAATTACACAGCTCAAACAACAGGCTACTTGATTACACTTTACGTAGTACCTACTTTGTTTATAAAGTAAAAACTGAAAAATCTTTTGGTAATAGCTTAGTGGCACCTGGCGGGAAATAGGAGGATCCCTGTGATTTCCACCATCAGAAAGGTGTGATACCATCAAACTGAACATTTGATATATGGTCAGCCCAGTCCAGACCTATTTTCATGGTTACGTGTCCAGTTATAGTAATTTCAACAAATTCCTAATTAGTTATTCCTTGTATTGTATAACGAGCTGGTGTCCGCAACTCCACGTCCTAAGCGCATATTTTGCGTACGGGAAATATAATATAGGCCCCTTAATAGCTAGAATAGAATGAACCATCCCATAGTTCACTACGCTAGGCAGAGGATGATAGGCTAGAAACCATGCCTGCTTTCATCACCACTGCTCTTCATTTATTTCATCACCACTGCTCTCAAAACGGTGCAGGGTAACATAGTGAGGAAACCGGCATGTCCTAGAACCAAAACATCGAAGACACGTGACATCTACCAACCCGCACTGGGCCCGTGTGGTGGATTATAGCCCATTTCCATTCTAGAAAGGACGCTGTACGTGTGTCCCAGCAGTGGGAACATTATAGGCTGATTATGCTGCTGCTGCATGTCTACTTTGTAAAATTTCAGTGTTCCTTGCGTACACAACATCTTCAGGATGGAGAGCGATCATTGACAAGTTATTTTAAATCAAACGGCCAAGGCCTACGTCCTGCTGCGCCATAACAATGTCAACAACCGCGTTGACCAAGGTCGCCGCGCTAGGTCGCTAGATCACTCACATTAGATGATTTTTCTCACGTGTTATCGGCATCATGTCTCAGTATGAACGCGTGTATTTTGTTACGTTTATTAGTTATTTTTGGCTATGAGGTCTACTGCTGGAGAAAGGCCTTTTTAGAGGCTCTGGTATTTTCACCCTTTTGTAATCACGAACACTGACAACCAGTCGTACCAAGGGGTATCGTATTACCGAGTAATAACTGGGTTGTGGAGGTCAGATAAGCACTCGCTCCTTATTAAATACTGGTAATCAGCTGCAACAGGTTAGACTAGAAGCCGAACCCAACATAGTTGGGAAAAGGCTAGGCAGATGATGTGGTCACTAACACTCTCGCATATTTTTTGTAATAGCAATAGATTCTACTTCATCGGCCAAATAGTCAAGTAGAAAGAGAATAGGCAGAATCGATTGACGCAGAATTGTCTGATATTGCTTAAAGTTTATTAATGATAAAAGTTGACTTAACCATATTTTTTTGGCTTCCATAAAAATGGCAAAAAACTGAACCCTTATACATTCGTCCTCGACTATAGGCGACTTAGAAAATTAAATCCAAACCTATATTTTATACTGCACCCGGTTAGACTGCAAGCGGATCCCAACATAGTTGGGAAAAGGCTAGACAGTCCATCATCATCATCATTCATCATTTCAGCCGAAAGACGTCCACTGCTGGACATAGGCCTCCCCCAAGTGTCGCCACATTGACCGGTCCCGTGCGTCTCGCATCCAGCGGATCCCTGCAACCTTTACGAGGTCATCGGTCCACCTAGTGGGAGGCCTTCCAACGCAGCGTCTTCCGGTTCGCGGTCGCCACTCCAGAACTTTTCGGCCCCATCGGCCATCCGTTCTGCGAGCAATGTGCCCTGCCCACTGCCACTTAAGTTTGGCTATTCTTCGGGCTACGTCGGTAACTCTAGTTCTCTTGCGGATCTCCTCATTTCTGATTTGATCACGCAAGGAAACTCCGAGCATAGCCCTCTCCATTGCCCTTTGGGTGACTTTCAGCCTTCTGATGAGGCCCATTGTGAGCGACCACGTTTCGGTCCCGTATGTAATCACTGGCAACACACACTGGTCATAGACTTTCGTCTTGAGACACTGCGGTAAGTTGGACGAGAAGATACCACGCAACTTCCCGAACGCTGCCCAGCCGAGTCGGATTCGACGATTGACCTCTTTCTCGAAGTTAGACCTACCTAACTGGACCGTTTGTCCCAGGTAGACATAATCGTCTACAACTTCGAGTGTAGAGTCTCCGATCTTGATAGGAGTGGGTGTTACATGGGCATTCAACATGACTTTGGTTTTGTCCATGTTCATTTTAAGACCCACTCTTTCGGAAGCTCTACTGAGGTCATCGAGCATTGTACTGAGGTCCTCCATGGTCTCAGCCATGACCACTATATCGTCGGCAAACCGAAGGTGAGAGATATACTCGCCATTGACGCTGATGCCTAGCCCTCTCCAGTCCAGAACCTTGAAGACATCCTCCAGCGCAGCGGTGAACAGTTTCGGAGATATGACGTCTCCCTGTCTCACACCTCGCTGCAGAAGGATAGGTTTCGAGGTCTGGTCCTGAAGTCGGACTGACATGGTGGCGTTTTTGTACAAACTCTTCAGCACCTCGATGTACCGATAGTCGATTTGGCACCGTTGGAGAGACTGCAGTACAGCCCAAGTCTCGATCGAATCGAAGGCTTTCTCGTAGTCCACAAACGCCAAGCAGAGAGGCAGGTTATACTCTTCGGTCTTCTGTATAACCTGGCGCAGCGTATGTATGTGGTCTACGGTGCTAAAGCCTTTTCGGAATCCGGCTTGTTCGGGAGGCTGAAAATCGTCAAACCTGCGCGCGAGACGATTCGTGATGACTCTTGAAAACAGCTTGTAGACATGGCTTAGAAGTGAGATGGGCCTATAGTTCTTCAGCCGGGCATTGTCGCCCTTTTTGAAGAAGAGTACCACCACACCCCTGCACCATGCCTGCGGCGTTTTCCCCTCGAGTATGACGGAATCAAACAGCTTCTGAAGGGTCTTAAGTACCGGTTTTCCACCTGCCTTCAGTAGTTCGGCCGTAATTCCGTCATCACCCGGTGCCTTGTTGTTTTTAAGCTGTTTCAGAGCCATCCTAATCTCGTACAGGCTGACATCCGGAATATCTTCGGTATAGTGTCGGGTCAGTCTAGCTCTTGGGTCGTTAGCTAGATTTGCAACGGGTTTACTGGTTGAAGTGTACAACTGCCCATAAAAACTCTCGATCTCCCTCAGCAGCTCCGGTTCAGTTTCGTGAGCTGGCTCTGCCCAATAGCCAGATCTCTTGAAAAAACCTTGGAGCCTTTATTCCGCTCAATAGCGTCTTTAATACGCTCGGTATTAAAGCGGCGGAGGTCGCGTTTCAAGGATTTAGAGATCCGTCTATTGAGCTGCCGGTATTTCCACGCCTCGTCTGAAGACTGCAGGATCATCTCGCGCCGCTCCTTCATGAGCTCGAGAGTATGATCAGAGAGTCTTTTGTTCTTCTGTGCACGACGTGTCTTGAAGAACTTAGACCCAGTCGTATGGACAGTTTCCACGAACCCATCGTTGCATTCGTCCACTGAGCTTCCTAGGCACTCGAAACGGTTCTGGAGTTCAAGCTGAAAGCTCTCGGGGTTTTGGATCTGGATTTGTGCTGGACGGAGCGTAGACTTCATCAGTCGAGACCTTTCAAGCTTTATATTGATGTTCAATGTGCCTCTTACCATGCGGTGATCGCTCCCGGTTTTCACCGAATTGATCACAGAGACATCATTGAACATTTGCTTCTTGGTTGACATGATGAAGTCAATCTCATTTTTAGTTGCACCATCGGGACTCTGCCAGGTCCACTTCCTGTGCTCACGCTTTCTGAAGAAGGAGTTCATCATATAGAGGCCCTCCTTCTCCATAAAACTAGCTAGTTGGTGACCCCGGTGGTTCCGACGTCCAACCCCAAATTGCCCCACCTGCAGCTCATCCCCGTCTCGTTTGCCCAGTTTCGCGTTGAAGTCCCCCATGACAACGGTGAAGTGAGTTTTGAAACCATGCAGGGCTTTAGAAATATCCTCAAGTCCATCAATGACAAGTTAATCAGAATTTTTTCAAAAGCGGTGAAACATGCCAGAAACCTCTATGACCTATATTTTTCCCAGAAACTATAAATATTTGTTCTAGGGGTTTTTTCTCAAAACGTTGTCTCAATATTTTTGCAGTCATTATCATACTTACCGTTTCTCCAGAATTCCTCAGTGTGTGGTCGGGTTTATACATATCTTTTAGCACTTTTAGGTTAGCAATTTGGTATCTACCGGGCTTACCCAATAACCAAAACTAGGCCAATAACGGCAATATCAGTCCTCAAATCCGCCTGCATTTTGAGACACCGATGCAGTGTGTTTCTTCTTCTCCATCATCCCATATCTCATCACAGACCTTCTTTCTAGCCATATAATATCATAAATATCTCGATAAGGAGGCGTCAGACAGTTGTCCATTTACAGTAAGGTGGTGTACCTTACTGTAAATGGTCATACAATTTAACATACAACCAATCAATCGTTTTCAACGTCCTCTATGAAACTCCCCGTGACCTCACGGCTATCCCCATCTCCCCATACTAGAACAGCCAATTTCTCACAAACAACGGTTTACACGTCAGGACAAAATAATCAGCACCATCCCGCCACTTAGTCATAATACCGCAGTTATTAGTTGAATGTCAACAACCTAGGCTCAAGGTTAGCGATTAGGTCGCATAGGCCGGACGTTGTGGTAGGTCGGAGCTATGCTGACTCATTTATTATGCTCGCATGTGTAATGTTCTAGCACGGCTTAGTACCTATTGCATGTAATCAGCTGAAATATTATATGAACACTTATTTTTGCTCATAGCTTCGTGTAGGTCAGAAATTATCCCACAGGAACGTACTTCCGGGATGAAAAGTATCCTAGATACTAACCCTGGTCAAGGTCT
The DNA here is from genome assembly GCA_963082995.1 of Noctua comes. Classification (NCBI taxonomy): domain Eukaryota; kingdom Metazoa; phylum Arthropoda; class Insecta; order Lepidoptera; family Noctuidae; genus Noctua; species Noctua comes. The sequence goes on along the minus strand of OY720278.1, from coordinate 16,898,672 downwards.
ACCTGTGTACTAAATTTCATCGATATTCGTTTAGCCTTAAAAGCGTTAAAGGTAGATAGACAGAGTTACTCCCATTATAAAATATGAATATAGATTGAATAATTATTAACAAAGTTAGTTATTAAAAATATGTAAACGGACCCTTTCCCGAAGCCGACAACCAAGCATTCTGTAAATCAAACTAAGTAACTGTACACAAAATTTATTGCTGGGTAATGACTTTTTTTGGGGTAAAAAATTACATTTCATGGTAGGACTCAATGTTACGCACTCAAAACATTGTGCTGATGGATGGCACGGGGGTCGTGGAGGTATTTGAAGTAAAGTTATAACAATAAAATCTTGTATTTAAAAAAAAACCCTTGTGAAAGAGTTGGAACTTTGACCCCCAGTATCCCGTAACTAGAAGGTTCACAGGTATGATCTAGAACCAAAAAAATATCGCAATGACGGGGAGAACCACTTCGTTAAGGGTATTTAACACCCATTATATAAAACTAACACATTTTATTCTTCATTCTTGGAAAATTAAGAATCTATATTATAAGAAATAGGATTTTACAAGAGTATTTACTCTAGCTTTTTCCTCTTTGTTAATTTCTAGGTAATCCTTTCCACAGCTCAAGGTGACGGTCGACCTACGATAGGTAGATCGTATATTGACTTTCGATCACACGTTTTTAGGTAGACTTACTTTTGTACAGCAGGATTTGCCACAGACACTGAAAAGTCAACAGTATTATTAAGATTTCAAGATTAAAAATTATTTATTTGCGTGAAATATGGTCTTATGAATAGAAAGGATTCACATATTTCGCTGATTTTATTCAGCATGCAAACTTCAAATTAAAGTACATAACACAATGTATAAGACTTAAAAGAGTCGACTGTAGAAAAAATAACTTTTCGTAGATTATTTTAACTCATAAAAAACATCTAAACATAATTAAAACACAAGATTCTCCTCACTGCATCCAAAATATAGGTAACCGACCAAAAATAACGTCAAACGTCAGTGTAAACAATTGATATTCGATCAGGCGTCCGCCATATTTGTTAGCATACGTTTAGTGTGAATGAATTCTAGCTGTCAAGGTCTAGCCGTCGGACATTGCGCAGGTCAGAGTACCTACTGACTCATTGGAATAGCACAATATAATATTTAATGTGTAAGTTTGTTTATAAGTGTTATTGGATCTTAGTTCTAGTGGTCGCAATCGCGACTGCTGAGCAGGAGGTCCCGGGTTGGATTCCCGTGTCGAGTAAATGTTATTGGGTGTGTCGATTAGGAATTTCTTAGTAGCAGCCATGGAGTCTGGATTTGTGCCCGGTTGATGGCAATAAGCTCGCCCCTATTGGAACTTAAATATGACTGGCGAAATGTGGGTGTACTATTGGGTACACTTCTGACTAACGTTTCGGGAATTACAGGCGTGATGATTCTTTATGTGTTGTCATCACACTATTACACCTACTCCTTAGTGGGCGTACGGATCTCTTGCGCTGGGAATTTTATTACTTAAGAAAAATGCTGCTGGAATTTTCATTTATAATATTTTAGATGTAGTAAAAATTCTTGTGAAAAAAATTACGTTACACTAGATTGTAAAGCTTTTTATTTTCTTATTATATTGTAAAGATCAGGTCTAAAACAAAAGAAATGAGAACAAAGAAAGTGTGTTTATCGATACTTATAAAAAAGTTTCCGTTGAAAAACCGCCCAAGGCCAATCATGTATGTAGCCTTGAGGCTTCACCCCAACGCCCCAAAATTACGGCAAAACTTGAAAATTCACACAAAGTTTCAACAAGGAACTGCCAAAGTTTCTCTTAAAACTTGTCAAAAAGGTGCATGTACGTCACGTCATCAAAGTACACAAAGATTTTCCGCTGCGACAAAAAAGTCGCAGGCACTAGACCAAAACAGCGCACTAAGCAGACATCACGAGTAGGTACGACTGTAGGTATTCAGACGCAACCTTGGCAGTGCTGTCGAACTCTCGCCTTGGGCTGGGAGGCGAGTGATACGAGAGGAACAGAAGTACCAATCCTTGCAACAAGCTAGACGCATTATCTTAACATGCCTTTTGGTATCTGTTTATTTCTGCACCAAAGGTCATCCAAAGGCATCCTTTGGTGCGGAAATAAGAGTTTCATTCTCAGACGTTGGGTCGTAGTCGTGGACCAACTGCTGTAAAAAGGAAGAGGAAAGGATTGTGGAATTAGTGGAACTTGTTCATGAAAACTTCTCGTGTAACTATGGTTGCGATAAAACACGTTCATATACGATTAGACAAAACTTAAGTAGCAAAATGAGTTTACTGACCGCACACTCGAATCTAAAATGGTCACTAATCTGAATGCATGGTTTTCATTAACTGGACCAAAATGAGTTTGTTTCTTCCCATAATAGTCGAATAGGAAACACTGAGCTCATCTAGTTTTGACACATAACTTATTTTGGACATGTTAGAGTGTTTTTAAAACCGATTTACAGAATTGTTTGTTGAAAAACTCATTTAACTTTATCGTAGACAACAATTAGTTTAATTAAGAACAATAAACCATTTCCAATATTGAGTTTTCCAGATTATGAAATAAAAAATAGTTCAGTCAACAGAACAAAGACAAAGACCCCCAAGACTTAGCAGACACACATTTTAAAATTCCGTGTGTAGCATAACTGCAACAAAACGGCATTTCGCTATTAAATTGCAGTTTTTTTACCTCATATATCCTTATAGACACAACCAAACCTTCTGCTTATTCTCCGCCAACATCCCGACGCACTAAATTTGCTCATATTAGTTGCAAACGCTGGGTTATTGCTTGTATTTATTTTAGCTTTAATGGCGGGTTGTTTATTTTGGTCCGATTTGTAAATCAGGTAGTTTCGGAGTGACGTTGAGCATGTGCTCCTGCGCAGTTGGGCGGTGTCAAGGCTATGCTTACTGACTACGTATTGTGTTGATGACTGATAGAAATTAAAATGAATGACGTACGTGCGAATAAGATTTGTTAATCTAGCACTTAGGTCTTTAATTCTCGGCCCTCGTCGGGTTCCTAGACGTTCAAGGTTTCTTCTGAGGTCCGTGCACCGACCTCAAAACGTAGGTCAGTTCAAAATAAAATCTAATTTATACAAAGGATCATCAGGCGTCACGTTACCCTACCATTTACCTATGTAACAATACACAAACTCTTCCTATTCTGATCACTTAGCAGCATTCATCTTCATCATATCATCAGCATAAACTCGTCTAGTGGAATCCTGTAGCCTTCACTTAGTCATCAGTCTAAGTTGTGGAAGACCTTCCAAGGCTGCGCGTTCCGGTCCAGCATAGCAGCATCGCTGTGTTTAAAACCAAAAATCCATCCATGACCTAACCGCTAACCAAACCTCAGACGCAGCTTTACCTCGCTGGTCCATAGATTCAGTTTTCAGCTGTCAACTTTCCCCATAAATATCCTCGAAGTCGACGTTCCCTCATAGTTCACGGTCACGGTCTGCCACTTTTCACACTTATGCCCTAAGTAGTAAGGTTGAGAACTGGTCGACCGTCAGTGAACTTAGTAGTACCTAAATCAATACATAAAACTTACAACTAAACACAAATTAACATTAGACAATCGCCTTGAACTTAAGTCGCAGTGCGTTGCCCCTCGGCGTCGTTCTTATTGTGAACATACTGCTTTGCAATTCTATTCCAAGTTAGACTGGTGTTTTTGTTATGGGTCGTCTTTGTTTATGTTTGATATGTACAGCTACCCAATATGTATTTATCCTCGAGCTGGAAAAACACCCAGCAGTTACAGCAACGATGCAAAACTAGGTTATTTTACACTAAATAGGCTTGCATTTGGCTGCAACTCGCCTGCTGTGGCCTTCAGTGGAGCACGCTTGCTTAAAAGAATCGTCGACCAGCTACGTCTTTAACTGCTGCTGTCCATCAATCAAGTGCGTTGTCAATCGAACGGGTGGCGGCGTCAGGACACCCGTCTTACTTATTCTTCATTTTTATATCACGTTTGTTAAGTCTGCTCATTCTTCTATCGCCTCAACACGAGGTATTTGAGAAAAGATTATGACAAGATGAAAGTTGGCAAGGTAATTACCGGGGCTAACTGCTAAGGGTGCACTAGAAAAACGTAAGCATTGTAGCTCATACGCACTCTAGGATGTAATCTGCTTCAATCAGGTCAGATTATCCCAATTCGCAGTGCAATGCTGGCTAGAAGCGGACGAATCTTTTTAACCGTCCTATTTACCAAACAATAAAAAACCACTGTGGGACGGCCTCGTTGCTCCAGTGGTTGCGAGCGTCACTGCTGAGCATGAGGTCCTGGGTTCGATTCCCGGGTCGGGCAAAGTGAAATTGAGTTTTTCCATCAGGAATTTCCCAGGAGCAGCCACGGAGTCTGAATTTGCGCCCGGTTGAAGCCAATCCCCTCGTCCCCTATTACATGGGACTTACAACATATCTGGTGAAATGTGGGTATAGGTAGGTACTATTAGGGACACTTCTACCTAACATTTCGGGGATTTTAGGCGTGATGTTATGATTTTAAAAAACCACAAAATATCAAAATGCTTGACGCATCAAACGAGGAAAAATCAACCTATGTGATGAGTGATAATGCACCTCTCACAATCTCCCTTTTAAGCCTCACGCTCCTATATCCTGCTCTATACATAACGCTGTACATAATGCGAGCATTAACCCACGACCAATGATTCATCTATTCTTAGTGCACATGCGAAGAGAAAAACACCCACGAGCGTCAGCAACGTCAGGAGTAATGAAATCGTAGAAGCTGGAGTTCATTGGACTTTGAAACTTCCTGAAAAGAAAATAAAATTTTCTTCTGCATGGTGTGTTACAAGGGACAATAGTAATTATCATAAGAAGAGAAGAAGCTACGTGATTACTAAAATCGCCAATAAATCTCGCCTGTAATCCCCAAAGTGTTAGGCAGAGTTGTATCTATAGAATTCCACATTTCACCAATTTATCAAGTCCCACGTAATAGGAGGCGCGAGCCTATTGCCATCAACTGTAAACATCCAGATTCTGGACTGTTTCTGAGAAATTCCTATAGATAAACTCAATAACACTTTGCCCGACCTGGGAATCGAATCCATGACCTCATACTCAGCAATAACGCGTGTAATCACTAGACCAGCGTCACTGGAAGCAACCAGACATATCACCAAAGTAACTGTTAAAAATGGCCGACAACCCTGCCTAACCCTTCGAAGACTACATGCGTTGATTTTTTACCGCTAAATTCTGAAAATCTATTCGTCAATCAACTACGGTATCACACATAGATTGATTAATTGGGCACACCAAAAAAAAACTACGTCCAACAATTTTCTTCTTGAGACAAATACAAAGAAAAAATCAGTTACAATATCTATCTTTAAATGGGTCTCAGAGCAGTGCACTCCTCTCGCGGCCTCCCAACGCTATATCCTGCCATACACTCGTACATAACAAGCACATAAGCGCATAAATATAAAATTGCGTTAGTTCATTAAACTGCAGTAGATAAACACATAGGTATGTTGCGTGAACCCATCTCTACTGACAGACCAGTTCATACATTGCAGGCCGAGATTGTTGACTCACTAAAATTATCAAATTATCGTATCTTGGACTGGTGCTCGTGGCCAAATAATAACACTTCAGGTTAACCTAATCTCCAGGTTAACCTCGGAAACCACGTAAAGCCGTTGGTCCCGTCTGTCAATTGTAGATCTTTGACAGTCGTTAAATAGTCAGTGGCCCGAAAGTCTGACAAACAGTCTTACCAAAGGCTATCGTATTATCCAGTACTAACTGGGTTGTGGAGATATTCAGCTGCATCCAGTTAGACTGGACGCCGACCCCAACATAATTGGGAAAAGGCTCGGCAGGTGATGAGTCGTATCTTGGGCCGCGATAAGAGGAAATCACATGGTTATGCACATGGCAATATTTTAGCTGGGATGTTGGACGCTCCACTCACACTCATAGAGATGAGAGTTGTGACCCAACAGTGGGAACAGATTAGTATGATATTGTTATTTTTCCATAACTTCTAAGCCGAATGACCTTCTCCAGATTGATTTAAAACTGACAGGAAAATAGGACTGACATTTTATTGATTAGCTTCTTAGGCCATCTAAAAGACCTCTAAACATCTTAATCCGTTCGTTACAAGCACTGTTTTTGAAATCGTAATGTTAATTCGATTCCCAGAGAGGCCAAAGATGCCTGGAGCTTACGACTGCCTTATAAAAAAGTATAATCTATTAAACTTAATTACCTACAGAAGTTACTTATACTTATATTATTATAACTTATACTAACATTTTTTCTAGTAACATTTGTAAAGCTCAGACAATTAGGTAAAAAACATGAAAAGTGCCCTACTAATGCGGGCAACACCACAAACAATATAAATCTAGATTGTGTTTATAGACCATAAGTGGTAGCTTGATCCTAGCCCGCATACAGGGACGCTAGAACTCATTGTGCCAATTAACAACATACACAGGGTGTCAGCAGTAAATTAATTGTTAACTGCGTTATCAGACAGATCGAAATGAAAAACAAACTTTATCAAACTCCTAAATAATAATAGTGAAATTTAAAATACATACTACGACTGGTTTAACCCTGGCTCATACTTTCAGCGAGTGTAGTATCTACTCATGAAAATAAACAAATTTTGGGACCAGCACGGAAATATGAAAAAACTAGCTTACGCCCGCGTGGAGTTCGATAATTGTCCCACGGGATCATAATACCGGGATAAAAAGTATCCTATGTGTTAATCCAGGTTATAAACTGTCTGTGTGCAAAATTTTATCCAAATCCGTTTAGTAGTTTTTGCGTGAAAGAGTAACAAACATCCATCCATTCATCCTCACAAACTTTGGCATTTATAATAATTATTATTTAGTAGGACTAATCAGGTTGTCCCATAGCAAAAGTTGATAATTTTCATGAGTACTATACTGCCTTAGGCGGTTATTACACGACGCCGCTCGACCGCGCGGACGTGCGGTGCTCACCACCTATCCGCGCTGGCGCGCGGACGAGCGGTGTCGTTTAAAAATCGCCTTCAAGTATGTCTCTAATTTAACCTAAAACTATGATTTGTAATAATTATTAGAATTGTGAACAAAATACACCCTGCCTACACAGTTTTCCATTTTCCCGAGCGTCATTTATTCTTGATCGCTCGCTCTAGTCTTGCTTGAAGTCGAATGTAAATCAGATGAAGTATTAATAGCAAGATGTTTTCTATTAGTTTGTCCCAAAAAACAATTAATTTACAAAAACACTTTCCACCCCCCTCCTAAAGCTCAAGATATTCATCTAAAAACTAAAATAAACTCCGCTCACCAATTTCCCTGGCACACAATGTAATGCGCGCTGCACATGAACATTTGCCAAATATTTTTTTCTAAATATGTAACCGTCAGTTCGTTGACCCCGACCGCCATTATCGGCCTCGCCGGACGAGTGTTTTAGATCGGCGCGAGCGCATCTCTGTGTGCATTTACGATACGGCGCACATTATAATCTGCATGTGTGCGAGTTTTTATGGCCCGACTTGTATTTTTTAGATTCAAATAGGTGACGTCATTTGAGGAGTGTGAGCCCAAATGTATGTACCTTGTGATTTTGAAGGTTATTTAGAGGGTTCTATTTGTGGTGGTGATGGTCACCATAGGAACTTACGAAATATATAGATGACGAAAAACGATTTTGCTGATGCCAGTTACATTTAAGTCCCATGTAATAGGGGGCGAGCCTATTGCCAAACAATTGGGACTGCGAGATATGGGTGTACCATTAGGTATACCTCTGCCTAACCCTTCGGGGATAACAGGCGTAATATTATGCTATGCTATGCGTTTCGCTGATGCCTCGTCATCCTGTGACCCCTGGCCTTGCTCTCAATTTATTTGGGGTCCAGTGTTCATATTTATCGGTTAGTCGAAACGATTGCTGATGACTTAATTTCCAACTTCGTTTAGCCTTTTAATTGTTGTACCTTTACAAGGATAGAAAACTTTTAGTCGTAATAGACTAGTAGATTTCCGATAGGAAAAAAACGGCCAGGGGCGGATATCATGGTTAGATCTTAGGCGTTAGTTGAGTCCGTTGTTCACCCCGGCTAGGGTGTCTTAGTCAAAGATGGTTTGAACTCACCCATTGCACTATTGACATAGAGATTCTTTCCTAACTTAGTTATACTTTTAACATCAATCTGATCAGAGACTGTTATCAGCCAAGTTTTCAAATAAAAAATCGTATAGTTACTGTGTGTTACTCTTCGCCAGGATACAATAGTATCGCTACGAGTATAAAAGGTGTAAATCAACGAAGCCGAGAGGCACTTGTTCTCCCCGCGATATTTTTTGTTCTAGATCATACAGGTATGATCCAGAACAAAAAAGGTCCCAGGTCTGGAAACCTAGTTACGGAGATATTGGAGGTTAAAGTTCCAAATACACATTTTTTTAGTAAATACTAGTTTTAAGATTATGACTTTACTTTAAATGCCTCCATGACCCATTCACTATTCAACTCATCAGTATAATGTTTTGAGTGCATTACTTTGAGTTTTACCGTAAAACTTGATTTTTCACCCCAATAAAAAGTCTTGTCACAGCAATATATATTTTAATAGATTGACCTACCTACCTATTGATTTACCTTTTATTATTAAATCAGTTCACGTTTATGGTTACAAACGTGTTTGAAACTAACACAACATTAAACAACACTAAAATCATCACAAAACACCTTCACACAATCCAAAAACACCCTTTACGCCCCAAACTACCCTTAACAAACAAACATAATAATAACAAAGTAAATAAACTATAAACTGGACAATTTCCGGTCCCCGTCTAGACTCGAACCCCGACCCTTGAGGGTCAAGTACGGTCAACTAGACAAGGTATCTATGAATACGTTATTGTTAAGTGTACAAGGGGAAATAGTTAAGACGGGTTTGTGAAACTGGTTATTTGTTGGGTATTTTGTGGTTAAAGTCTTTGTTTTATTGTGTAAAATAGTTATGATGAAGACCCACTCGTTTATTGCTCTTGTTAATTCGACTGCCTCGTTTGTGTAGTGGTAGAAGAGCATGAGATCCTAGGTTCGATTCTCAGGTCGGGCTAAGTGTTATTAGGATTTTCAATCTCTCGGATTTTCACAGTAGCAGCCACGGATTTGTGCACGGTTGATGGCAATAGGCTCACCCCATTACACCACCACCACCACCACCACCACCTGAAACATATCTGGCGAAATGTGTGTGTACTATTAGGTACTCCCCTGCTTACCCCTCGGGATAACTGGCGTGATGTTATATTATTTTGAATCCAAGAAATATTACCATTAACATGATTAGATCCTTTACCTTAGCCTTTACCGTACTATATTGGGGTCGGCTTCCAGTATAACTGGATGCAGCTGGGTACCAGTATTTTACATAGAGTGATCTGACCTCCACAGCCCAGTTACTGGGTAATACGATGACTCGTTGTCAGTCTGTCGGGCCTTGCAATTCATAGTTTAGTCGCCAGTTACAAAACCAGTAGTTACAGAACGAATTGTGGTTATTTCTGATACCTTTTTAATATAACCATAATGCAATAAACTCAACCACTACTTTTCAAAGACACACGCACATTTTTATAAAGCCAATTATCACCACAGCCTGAATTCACCCACTGCTGAATATGCCTCTCTTTTCTTAAAAAAAAAACCATTCAGCATGAGAATATTATTATGAAATAAATAACTCCCAACTCTCTTAAAACTATTTAACAACTAAACTAACAAAAGTCCAACCGCAGATTTCTCAAATCAAAACTACAAATCTACAAATCCGGCCAGAATAACCAACCCCTCTCTCAAGGCCGAAGAAAATTACAGTGTCGTGACATGTAACTATCCCACCGTCGGCATCGGTGACCCACTTCCCTATTCGTCCCACATGTCTAGACGAAGAACCCCCCGGGGGTCGGGGGTCGGGGGTCGGTCAAGTACGCCCCGATAGACGCTAGTAATGTAATGGGATTGTGTTCCCATAAGATTGGGAAAAGCCGGTTACAGGGGATTATTATAGTTTTCTTTTGTATTTACATTTTTTTTGTCCATTTTGGATTAGTAGAAATGGTGATGAAGTGACTGATGGTTGAAGTGGTTTTTAACCGATTTTAAAAAAGGATGTTATTTATTCCACCAGTAAATTTTTTTTCCATGTTTGTTCACCGATTTCTCTGTGATTTCTGATGTTTCTGTGTATTCTGATTATTGTGATTTTTTTTTTTGTTTGGTAGAGGAAGCCTAGCTCGCGCAGTGGTCCCTTATATTTTTTATTAACTTAACTTGGGCAGTTTATGAGTTATTTTCTATAATACGTATTTTTTCTTCTTCGGCTATGTTGATGACATGATGATATCATAATAACTTCTCGTTACAAAGTAATATTTATATAAGTCAAGAATTTGTGATATGGTTATCTCCACTAAAAAGTGTCGAGTAAAAAAAATTACATTTAATAATTTTTTTGCAAAAAATACTAAAATGGTTTGACAACATTATTTGCGTTTTAAAAGTCGTGGAATTCTGTTTTTAAACACTTGCAGTGCTATAAGTGATATTACTTTCTAGAATCGCACCGATATTTCAATTTCATTCCTTCAACCTTTAATTTATATTGTGTACGTAATAAAGAGTATTCTATCTATATACCCGAAACATGCCAGAAAAGAAAAGAAAACGTATAGTTATTGGTCTCACACAGGACAAAACAAAATGATTAACAATAAAATTTAAAATTATAAAAAGTAAACAGCTTAAAATAAGACATACATCATCATCATCTGCCTAGCCTTTTCCCAACTACGTTGGGGTCGGCTTCCAGTCTAACTGGATGCAGCTGAATACCAGTATTTGGAGCGACTGCCTATCTGACCTCCACAACCCAGTTAATACTGGGTAATACGATACCCCTTGGTAAGACTGGTAAAAATAAGACATACATTAAACTAAAATTGGTCCTGTACTAGGCCAAACGGCCCCTATCTCTGCATGGTGCTGAAACATTTAAAACAAATGTGACAGCAATTCTGATATGACCCAAAGTGATGCCACGGAATACGGCATACTAAGCGAGCAATACAACCAAGGCAATGCTCAAAATCCACCATCAAAATCACACATCACTAAAGTCCGTACAAGAAGCAAAACACATGAAACTATTCTCAAAATCAATCACACCCCCCGCTCTCCACCCCTCCCCCCCTCCCCGCCAGACTACCCTCGAAACGCATTCCCGTCCTACACAATAACCCGATCCTCTGCATAACCTTGAAAACACCGTCTTAACTATCAATAGACTCCACGCACGAGGGGGACAGCGATAGTCTGAAGTTGGGAGGGAGCGGGACGGAGTGATAACATAAGAAACGCAAGGTCGCCGGGCAGTGGGTCACTTCGTCTAGGCAATGTCTAGCACTCACACTAGTTTAGTTGTACCGATAGTCAGGCAGTCGGACGTGGGGCATTTATTTATGTAATTTAGTTTGATGGGATAAGTAAGGTGATGAGGTTCTCTGCTGTGGTTTCGAATGCGTGAAGGCACTACTAGTTTGGATTTATGCAATCAGGTTTAACAAAAATAAAAAGAGTCTGGTGGTAATGAAAATAATTCTGAAACCAATAAATAGTGAAAAAACGAAGAGAATGGTGATGATGACAATCTTGATAATGTGAATGAGTGTGTGTTTGCTGTAAGAAAACCCAATTCTGGGTTAAGCTCGCCATTGTACATAAGCTATATTATCGCAATTTGTATGTATATTTATTATTTTGTGTGCAATAAAGAATAAGAACAAGAATAATGAGGTTTCAGTTTGAAAAAAAAAAAAATTTAAACGGCCATGATAGTAGGAACACACTTGCATACATTTATGGACGTAATAATTTTATTGTAAAATACTACGAGTACATCTACGAAAAACAAAAGTATAATACAAAACGACTGTTCCTGACACGACGGCGACGTCTGTAACAAATGTATCTACATTCTACAACCGAAAACTTTTTCTTAAAGATTCTGCAATGGAAGTCATGCCTCCATATGCAAGTTCTTCGATGATTCGAGCACTGCGCAATGGCAAGTAATTATATAAAAAAAATACTTTTACTATTGTACAGAATTTATTTATTTACTAACTGGCCAGCGACCTTCTTTCGCGTATTTTTTTTTTAAACATTAATTCCCTAATTTTGGATCGAAATCGAAATTCTGTTAACAATTTCAATTGCACGGGACCCTAATCCTTTTCTAAAGTCAATTACATATGTATAATAGCCTAAGTTTTAAGCCTTATAACATGAGGCAAAAGTCTCATCAAAATCGGTCCAGCCGTTTCAGAGATTAGCTGGAACAAACAGATATTTATCTGTCAAAACAAACAAAACTACCACAACAACAACCAACAACAACAACAACTTTAACTAACTAAACGTAACTTTAACTTTATGTACAAGTAAAAAGCCGTACACCTTGGGAATTTTCTACCAGTCTACCTCAGGGTGATGCAGAGACAAATCATAGCAGGTACCATACAACACACCTCTACACACCACAACAGCACCTTCAAAAATTATAAACACCTCAGGAACAACTTACAACCCATGTTTCATAATCGACGAAAACCAAAGAATTAGCCAGTAGCGTGTCCTAATTAGCGGCATACACGTACTTAATGAACGCGGTCACACGCCGGCTGAATGTTTAGTGATCGGTGCCACTGAACTGGGGAGGAGGGTATTTGAAAGACGAAGGCTGATTAGTTGACGTGATTAGGGTTTTTAGTTTGTAAAAATCTCAATGCTCAAAGATATTATGCTCTACGTGGTTACTATAAAGGTATAACAGAGCGTAAATCATCTGCTACATGTAAGAATGTCGAAAGTCCTTAGCCCTTTGCGTGATTGGAAACTTCTTCAAGATTACTTAAAAATAGAACCTTTTTTTTAACCTGGGCTGTCCCACTCCTGGGTAAAGGCTTCATTGATTCCACGTCTCTCGGTGTTTTGCCTCTTCGCGTCAATTTGTGAGGAAGCCATCCAAGGAGTCAACGTCTTAAAAAAATTGAACCTACTCAGAGGAAATTCAAAAATAATCTCTGAAAACAGATTATATTATATTATTATAGCTAGAACACATTGTCCCACTGCTGGGCAAAGGCCTCCCTCCATTCCTTCCAAAGGTCACGCTTCTGTGCTACTTCTTTCCAATCCTCAAGGAAGACATCCAGAAAACAGATGTTGTATTTTATTTTTTTGTAACTTACATAAACATCATCAAACGTCGCATAGAGGACCCAAGAATAAAAAATCCAATCAATAATATATATTGGAGTAGTCAAAATTAAAGTGCATAAATTACCGATCGCAGTAGTTAAAGATTCTGGGGATTGCAGAAGTTTATTTAAATATGTAACACTAGATGATTGCGCAAATTAATTCTGTTTTTCACCTTTCGTACGTCTAGAATCTTCAACTTACATAAGACGCCCACATCCACCACTGTTCATCTTAATAAATAATTTCAGGCTAAAACTATAACCATTCTCCTGCCCTCATTTCAATTCATTTGTGAAACATGTTATCTTCTTCCATATTTCTGAAGTCGTCATATCAGTAGACAACCTCTTGCTATCTATATTATCTTCCACACAGTCCTCCCCTACTGTCGTAGTCATCCATATTTACACTCAAAACTTTCCTCAGGACATTTTCCTCACACACTCTTCTCCTCAGTGATAAAACTTCTTACTCTAACACTTTTTCGGAGCTAGAACACTTTAAAAAAAAGTAAATAAATCAAATAAAAAATGCAATACATATTTATTATTCTAACTTGCTATCCCTAGTTTACAGTTAATAACATATTATTTCTAAGCTACTTGCTAAATAAAAACATTTCCGATTCTCCAACAATACATAAATCTAATCAAAATGGACCAACATCCAATTTTGCTATCGCTACTACGCTCACACTATTGCACACTCCGCCACAGCGACCCGTGTGTGCGATAGTTGTCGTGGCAGGCGTATTGTTCGCTACCTACCAGACATACGATTATAGGATTACATGTGTGTAGTGAGGAAGACGGCGCGAATGGAACTTTGTGTAGGATAGCTATATTGGTGGGTTTTCCTGACTTCTGAGGCTTACTCAAGCGGGTAGAAAGGTCAGTTTCCTGAATCTGGCTAGTGAGGAATTCAGTTTCGCGACCGTGTAAATAAAGTTTGGATCGTGTGATAGATTTTGCACTGGCTTCCCCTAGGTTGAATTTCGGGTAGGTATCGTTTGAGTTTGATGACAAAATAAAATGTGATGGTTATGGAGTAGTTTCTTTTGAAAGAACTGACATGTTACACTTGAAAGCCTAGCCTAGCCTTATCTAGCTTATTCTTTTATTTGTATTCTTTAAGAATCGCAAACACATGGGTATGTTTGTGATAGTTGTCGTCACAAGTTGCCTAACATAATTACGATTCATGTTAGAGTACATACGAAGATGGCGGGAACGGAGCTACAATTATGTTGTTGGGTTTTTCAGAGGTTTTGTGGTTTATTCGAGCGCATAAATGAAAAGGTAAGTTTCTTGTGTTTGGTTAAGTTTTATTCAGTTTTACGCTCGTGTAAGTCACGCGCTTCTCCCGAGGCCCTAACACGAGCGCGCGGTCTAAACGTAATTTAAATACGCCGATTTTTAAATTGAAAATACTCGTTAAAATGCCTACAATATTATCATAATATTAACAATTTATTCATATCTATGGATGATACTGATTGTGCTTATTGCGAACAATTAACTAAAATGATAAAGGATAATTGTATTTTCGATTTAAAAATCGACGTATTTACATTACGTTTACACCATGCGCTCGTGCTAGGGCCTCCGATCGGTTCCAACTTTCGGTATCCCGATTCACTCGTGCAAAACGACGGCAAAATAGATCGGAGAATTAACACTAGATGCATGAAGTGGTCAATAGAAATGGTGGAAAATCCGCAACACGCGCGTCATCCCGCGTCATGGCGCTTGCAACAGCGTCGAAATATCGTGAGCTCAGAATAATTGATAATCACGGAAGATATCCCGTAACTCACCGTAAGTGACATTATAAGACCTTTTACTTCCAAAACGGTTCCCAATTCACAAGTCTTGTCACACTATATCAGCTTACACCTCACTATGTTGTCCCGGAAAATCATTTCTCTATAACATTGAAACATTCCCTATGGGGATACGTGGGGATTACAGAGGCTTACACGTATCGCAGTCAATTGAGTGATGTTAACTTTGCGGTTGTATTACGGGTTAGAACGTGGTTACAACAGTGATATTACACGAGTTTTGATAGTAATATTGTTGCTCAATGCGAGGTGGCAATAATTTTAAACTTATACTGTCACTTACGGGATATCTTCCGTGATTGTTCATTCCGTGTTTGTTCATTCCGTGTTTGTTCATTCCGTGTTTGTTTATATCAGAATAGTGAACAATCACGGAAGATATCCCGTAATAGTGACAGTATAAGTTTAGTTGTAAACCGTGAAAGCTTAAAACAGTGTTTGAAAATAATTTTGTATTAAAAAGTGTGACGTACGTAGTAAAGGGTTAAAAGCGTAAACGCTGTTTAAAAAAAAAACCAAGCTTTTATTAAATCAAAAGAAAGAAAATAGGTGTATCTACCAACGTTGAACACTTATACAAAGTTTCGAGTCCGTGCTATTAACCGTTGAGGAGTTCTCTAGTGAGGAGGTGATCCTGGCTGCAGGATTATGACATGTCTGTCATATAAATGTATTGTCAGCAGAACCAAAGGTGTGTATACAATTTCAGCTCAATCGGATGAGGGGAACTGGTTTGAAATTCAGTTTCAAGATTTGACCATTACATATTAATAAACAAACTAACAAGGCAAGTTAAATAAAAGCTGGAAATAATAACAATGAAATTGTCTTATACCTATGACATTCTGTTCCTTTGCTAAATGCATCCAGTTTAGAATGCCCAAGGCTACCCTGCCTGCCGTCTGGCTCTGCGCAGTACTAATCAATTAGTGCACCCTAAACGCTGAGAGATAGGGCGCCTTCTACCCCTATGCAGGGTGCATGGCATGTTCGAATTCACTTATTTTGCTCGCTTTGGCGGCTGGTTATAATTTCTACTAAAAAGCCGTCGTGTGTTCAAAATGGGTGGTTTTAGTTACTTATTTTTTAAATGTCTTGTTAGTATTCTGTTGATATTCTGAAAATGTAAAATATCTATATTTAAACTTATACTGTCACTTACGGGATATCTTCCGTGATTAATTCATTATTCTGAGCTCCGATATTTCGACGCTTTTGCATCCAGTTTTAAGTATGCTCAAAAGTAACAGCCGGCGTCGTAATAAGGACTCCACAAAACCTAGTGATACTGTGAGTGTGTTTTGCTGTGACTTTGTGTCAAGTTCCGGTAGCGCGCGTAGCAAAAGACTAAGAAAAAGGGTAGGCAGATTTGTCTGCACCTAACAATATATTTACCGTCCACCCGCATTCTCCAGTCATCCCGCGATCATGGCGCTTGCAGCTACTAGACAAACGAGGCAGGTGGAGGGAGATGTCGTGAGGAAAGTTTTGAGTATGAATGTTAGCTTTAGAAATACGGGAAGACCAAAGAAACGATGATTGGACTCTGTGAAAGACGATGTAGCTAGAAAGTCTACTAATATAGTAGTATGGACGCAGAAGACTCGCTGCACCGACGGTAAGTAAATTAAGGATGAAGCCAGGAGAATGATATTGAGAGAAAACATGAAACCACAAGATTTCACAGGGATCGGATATTCGGATGCATATTTACCTAAAGAACGTTTTTTCTCGGCATAGGGTACAAAAGTATAAAAGCGGCTTCTTTAGGAGAGGACAGCGTCCTCCCTCCACACCAGCCGCAGTGGTAGACGCCCACGGCGCCGGACGTCGGCAGACGATCTCCGGCCACCGTAGGCGCGGGCATGCGGGCGGCGAGTAATGGGCGACTCGCTGTCCGACCATGGACCATGCCCGGGTCGACGGCGCGTTGTGTTCTACGCGCGCCTTAAAGAGTGTCAGCATAATGACGGGGCCCCCCTCTAGAGGGCCAAAGCCTGCCGGGGTCGCGAGACTCATAGAATTACCGTGACCCTGGAACATAAAGGGCTACTGAAGGACACCGTGGATTTTAGTCAGTACAAGTCTGACAGTCCCTCCCGCTCTGCCCTGGGTGGGAGGACTCATTTGATGATTTTACCAGGTCAAAAAAAAAAAAAAAAAATGCCAATTTTTATCCCAAGATCGCGGAATTTTATAATACTTCAGTGTGTTTAAAATGTAGTAGGTACTCAAAAACAAAACGAATATTTATAATCTATTATAATCCTTTGAAAATAACAGGTACAAAAATACTACAACTATTTGAATTCAAATTTTATTGCCCAAATATCGAACGGGACAAAATGGCAAATAATAATATGACTGGACATAATTCATGTGGAGATAAACAAACAAAAACAAAAAATATTAAAATAAACTGGGTCTTTTCACGTACTGACGCGCGCTCTATACTAGTCAACACTCAAACTTTAGGTCATAACATAACTAATCATAATTCCGACAATACTGCGCAATAGGTGAGGTGCAAAGACCTACGCGCACACGTTTCTACCTCGTGTCTAGTGCAACGACCCAGCAGAGCAAGGCCGGGTCTCGTTGCGTCTTAGAATATTAGTAATGGCAGCAAAAAAGCTTCGAAGAAAGTTGTTTAAAAACTACTCTATCCTCGTTGGTACAAGCGCGATTGCTGGTTCTGGGTATGATTCCCAGGATGGGCAAAGTGTTATTGGCATTTTTAATTAAAAATTATTCAGTAGCAGCCACTGAGTCTGATTTTGTCCCCGGTTGATGGCATTAGGCTCGACCCTTAATACATGGGACTTAAGCATAACTGGCGAAATGTGGATGTACTATTTCGTACACCTCTGCCTAACCCTTCGGAGATTACAAGCGTGATGTTGTGTCTGTTTTCAAGCCCATCCTTCCTTAATACCGCTGGAACACTAAAGAACGCTTGCTTAACTACGAAAAATCTTCTCTATTATTATTTCATCTCAAGACATAACACCTCGTAATTTAAGTGTTTCTTTTTAAAGAACACTCAATCATCATCACATTTAAGCCAATTAAATCATGAATTAGATTCTTAAAAACATTGTTTACATAAAAGAAACTCACATAAACTGTATGCAGTGTATATTCTTTCAAAACCAGGCATTTATCTTGTCATCATAATATCCATAGACAGCTGAAAAGATCTAAAGCTTTTTATAACAGCCACGAGCAAACATAATCAGCCTTTTGCCATATTCCATTAAGGAACGAGTAAGAAACTCCATAGTTACTATTCAATAAAACCACTTAATAAACACCAAAAAGAAACTAAGAAATAAAGCTTATTTCTTCCACAAAATCTAAACCATATTTACCTTAAAACACTCATTCACAACAAAAACTAATTCAACAAAATATTTCGTTCGCCTAATTTCAGTGAGCTCACGTAAACGCAAAAAAATACGTTAACATGAAAAAATTACGTTTGCGTTAAGAATTTAGCTCACAACTCGGTACAAGGTTACGTTAGAACTAAAAGTTCAGTCTAGGTAGACCTGACCTACGACAACGAGAAGTCTAGCCGACGGCGTAGCCTTCAACTCGGCCTAGGACATTGACTCAAATTGTGAGTGATTGGCGGTATTTATTAGAAACACGACGTGATTAAGCTTGAAAAGGAATATTGAAGTTTCTTTTTCTGGATAATTAGAAGTTTTTTGTAAAACTAGCTGCAGGAAGTCTTTGAAAATGGATTCAGATGTGCTGTTAAGAAATTCAAAAGGAAAACTTGGGTGTTTATGATTTGGGTTGCAACCGTTCTTCGCTTATGACTAAAAGAGTGATGAATAAACATGATGATGGATGGAAAGGGAGAAGAAGGCCAAAGAAAAGATGCATGGATTGTGAGAGGAATGATGCGAAAGATGTTTTATTATAAGCAATCTTTTATTAAAATAAAAAGAAGAATATATGGTCATATAATATATGGAATATATTATCTATAAACATTGAACGCGTATACAAAGTTTTGTGTCCGTGCCGTTAACCGTTGAGGAATTCTCTCGAGAGGAAGCAATCCTGACTGCAGGATCAAATCATGTCTATCACAAAAATGTATTGTCACCAGAACCAAATGTTTGTGCAAAATTTCGGCTCAATCGGTTAGAGGGAACTGTTTTGAAAATCAGTTGCAAGATTAGACCAAAACATACTTACTAACAAACAAGGCAAGTTAAAGGAGTACCTATACGACAGTGTGACAGCTAACAGGGGAAAATGGACGAAAAAATACGTGTTACACCCTACTCCAAGTAACATGGCACGAGGTAAGGAAGATGATGATGAAATGTTTCCTAGCATTTGCCTAATAAATAGCTGCGAAATATAAGACAATTCTGAAACTTCGTTCCCGTTTTAGCTAGATCCGAGCGACTGTCACGTTCATAGTATGTCACTCATTTTTTCGCGAAACCTTAAGGCGCCATCTGTCGGTGCGATCACGCATTCGTCTTCGTCAGTCGCGCCTTCGTACAACGATCGCGTTGGTTACGACGCGGTCTTAGATTGAATGATACATAACAGCATTAGGATAGCCTGCATATAATGTTCCCACTGCTGGGACATAGGCCTCGCTATGGGAGGGAGTGGGCTGGAATACACCAAGTAGTAATAGTGCGGGTTGGTAGATGTTGAATTTTCAGTTCTAAGATATCGGTTTCCTCACGATGTTTTCTTCACCGTTTAAAACAATGTTTTTCATGTGAAATGTGAATCTATAACGCCGACGGCTCGTAAGTTTCGGACAATTTTCTCGAATTATTTATTCTTGTTACATAATAAGCTGTTATTTTATAAAACTTTCCATTTGTGACTGAAAGATATTAATTATTGTGATTTAATCACTTCTCTAAGCAATCTTGTATGAAGCATTTTCTTGCAAGAAGTAAGATTTATTTTTCGTAACAAAACGCATTTTTTTTAGTTTTACGGAATTTTCCCGAGTTTTGTTATGTTTTCTTGTTGAAATAATTATTTTTAGGCGAAACAGATATTAAAATATAAACAAAATGAAATTCTTATTCGTTTTCAAGAGATTTTATGTTATAAAAAAACTCAAAAGTAGGTCTTTCTGTAGGGGTTACAAAGACTGCAACGTGTTCATTTTTTACAGGTATTTTTATTTTTTAAATCTTATTTGCCGGATTTTAACCAGACATTAATATATTTTTTTGTTAACGTTACAAAAAAGGCACAAAAAGACAAGATTATCTACGTTGTTTGAGAATGGCGATATGCAAAGTGATTTGTCACTCACTACTGCGTACAAAGACTTCCTAAACAAGTTATTTTTAGTATCGCAAAAAATATGTCATTTAACACTATTAGCCGAGTCAAGAACCTATAATAAAGGGTGTAAATAAACCCTTAACGAAGCCGAAGGGCACTTGTTCTCCCCGTCTTTGCGATATTTTTTTTGTTCTAGACCATACCTGGGAACCTTCTAACTGTTGGTGGTTAAAGTTCTAAGTTTTTCCAAAGTTTTTGTGTACATGTTTTTAATCTAAGATGTTTACTTTAAACACCTCCACCTCCCCTGTACTATTCAACCCATCCATCAGTACAATGCTTTGAGTGCGTTCCATCGAGTCCTACCGTAAAACGTGATTTTTCACCCCAAAAAAGAAGTCGTTTCTCAGCAATATTTTTTGCGTAAAGTTACTTAGTTTGATGTACAGACTGCTTGGTTGACGACTTCGTGAAGGGTCTGCTTACACCCTGTATATTGACCCTAGATTGAAATTCGAAGTTTCTATAAAGATACCTCTACCCCTAGGTATGCTCAGCTACTCGCATCCAGTCTTTATCAGCCAACGTGTTTATGAACTTCGGACCAACTTGCCTACCAATTTTAATTTTTTATTTTGACATATCATCATCATCTGCTTAGACTTTTCCCAACTATGTTGGGGCCGGTTTCCAGTCTAACCGGATGCAGCTGATTACAAGTATTTTACATGGCGCGACTACCTATCTGACCTTCACAACCCTGTTACTACTGGGTAATACAATACCCCTTGGTAAGACTGACAATAAGAGTTGTAAATCTATTATGTACCTATAGATGATAGTAGAGATTTAGTAGATATTTCTTTTTCAGTTCATGTACACTAGTTTTTTGAAAAAACTTTGCGCTCACACTAACTCGTCTATTTAGGTTCATTGTTAATTGTTCTTCAAGGTGTAGATTGAAGATCTTTCGCCAGATTTCCTTATATCGTTGCAGCATCAAGATATTATGTAGAGTTCAAGAAAATAATAGTGACGTCAGTCGCAATTTGTTTTTTATGTCATGAACAGCTTCATGTTGCATCGGCAAGATCAAAGGTTCTCAGTGTGACAGAGATTGGGAAGCAACTCTTTTAACATGAGCATTCAGTTTTGTACATACAGCGATCGTAAGAAAACGCATGATCAACTTTTGCAGATCAAGTGGACCGACATACGAATTATTGGTAATGAGGAAATGTTTCCTTTAACTTGAATATCCTGAAAAATATACAAGCATCAGGACCAAATTAATTCCGCGGCTATCATCAATAAATCAGCATTTCCTTTGCAATACAAAAAAAACACTCGATCCAGAAATTAAACAAACAATGTAAATTAAAAAGCGTATATATAAAAAAGCCGCACATCGTAATTTAAAACGTAATGGCGTTCCATTTGGGAGGACGACTGAACGAAAATTAAACATGCTTTGCAGTGTGCCAGTTGAAATTATTTTTTCACTACTTACACAGCCCACAGTGTGTCCGATGCCGTATATACGAAAAAAAAACGAAAAAGGCACTAATACAAACACGCAAATCCATCATGTGAACAACAAAATTGCGCACACTTCGACTCAGTTTTACGCACTACATTGACAACTTCTGCCGAATACTGAAGCAGAAAGATTGCACTTATACGCGCACACTGGGAAAAAAACGCACACGTGAAGAAAATTCGGGTGTTCCTATAGTCAAAAATTGTGTGTCTGTGTGAGTGCCGTCATTCCCACGCACGGGTAATGTGTTAACATGCTAGTTCTACAAACAACACCACCGTATTGCAATTTCAACCTTACTGTTGACGTTCAAAGTCTCTATTTCCACAACCCCGTTTAATGATTGGGTTGCATTGCTACGCAAGTGTGAGTGAGCGTTTCGTTCGTTTTGTTCCTTTTTTAAATTACAAGGTTTAGTTCAATCTATTTATTGGTCGGTGGAGTAGTGTGCGTTGCGGTCACGTCTATACACGCGGTCAGTGCGCACGTGTGCGTACGCGAAAGTGCGTAGAAAAATGGTGGGATATAATTATGTATGATTTTTAACTAGCAAATTATACGACGCTGTCTGTCCTTTGTTTTTCGTTGTAAATGGGAATATATTTCGCGAAATAAGTAGGGGTGTAAGCAGTAATGTGCGGTAATGAAGTCATCATCGCATTTAATTTAAGACGTTTGCTATACATGGCTGTAGAAGCTATGAATGTTTGTGTTAGTGCGATTCTTGCATCTCTTGCATCCATCAGCGTCCCGACGCGTTCAACAAGTAGTTCGCTCGTAAAATGTGTAACCCTTGTTTCTTCCGTGTTGCAATCATCTTCTTGGAATTATTTTTCTTTGTTCTCCACTTCAGTTAGAAAAATCCTGAAAAATTAGGAAACGTCTAGAGTTCAAATGCATGGTTACCGACTTCTTCCATCTAGCATCTTCTACAGCAATCTTCTTCGTTTACTTCTGCGTGACCTGAAAAAATTAATTTTATTAAAGTGCTACTGATTCAACCATTCATTAAGCCGTTTACTGTTTATTGTTTGAAACTAGTTTTTCAGGTAAACAAAAGTAATGTGTCGGAGATAGACTTCAGGTTTTACAAGTATCTGACAGACAGTATGAAAGACTATCGTATTTGGAGCTAAAACAGGATCTACAAAGTTCTCAGTTAACATTAATATCAATTTAATTAACTTTTTATGAGTTCGGAAAATAATATGGAAGATAAAAAAAAATATTTTTCAGGAAAAAGTAGTTTGAAGTAGAATTACTTAGAAATAAGTTGAACACATTTTCTATTACTTTGAGTAAGTTTCAAAAGAACTGGGTGCTTGGAATTAAAGGATGTTCTGAGATGAGGTTTTTTTATCATTTTCCCAATCTTTTGGGAAAGCCCACATTAAGGTAGGTATCGTCCTATAACGAGTAGTAAAGAGTTTTAAATTCATAAGAAGAGCTGTCATTATCATGGCGTAGCTTTTTCTTATTTCTTTCAAAACTATTTAAATTTAACCTTCCAGGAAGTTCCACTTCATAGCACTAAATTAATTAATTATATAACATTTTAGACACAGAAACAACGTAGTATGTTTAACTTCAGTAATTTCTGTTTCTCTTATTCCACAAAGTCACAATATTTGAGTCATAAACTATTAATTTCTTAAGTAAATGTTTTTCCAATCAGGGGGTCTAAAATGGCGCTTTAGCAGAATCATATTATCCTATTGTGATTCTGCTATAAAGCCATTTTAGCCATTATTTATCCATTCATGTTTCTTTTTTACGGTGTGAGATTGAAATATCCTCTACCAACAATATTTAGCTCCTCCCAATCACTATACGCTATATTTTCTTGTAATTTTAAGTAAAATAAAAATTAGATAACAAGGCCATTGATCCCGGAGGGGAGTCAGGACATTGTACCTATTTACCAAAAGGGGGTGAGCTTATCGGCATTTTATTCTTAACTATATCCTTGTGCGATCAAACACTAATCACGTAAACTATATTTACTGAATGTATTTTGTAGTTATTCATAGAAAACAATACCTAGTTACGTTATCTTATCATAATCGTTCTCTACGAAAACAGATTTGAAAACTCCATATTATTTTCTATTGCTAGATGGACTTTATAAACTGTCAATAGGCTATTAGCTTGATTTCAAAGAAACTATTAGCTTGATTTCGATGTAAATGTGTAAATTGTGTTTTCTTCATGTAAAAATAAAGAATAATGTTTATTATATCATTCAAAGCATCCTCTTTTGTCCTCATTTCCAAGCGAATACTGCTAAAAATGCTAAAAACAAAAACTACTGCAAACTTATTTCATTACGACACAACATTCGCAAAATCACGAGCCTAAGTACCTCTAACCCAACATCCCTCCCCTGTTTCATCCCCTGCATTTGAATCTCAAAGCAAAAACGGACGTAATTAAAAATTCTCCCAAAATTTAGGGTGTCGCCCTAACTAACGAAACTAGTGCGATCCGCCGCGATCCGGCGCGAGCCGGTTCAAAGCAGTAACAACCGGTCTATTCCCGAATTCGTTCCTTGCCCTACAGGTGTGCATTAGTGCGTATGTGCATGTGTGCGTGAGGTGTGTTTGTGTGCGTGCCGGGTGAAATGCAACTTGTTCTTAGGAGTAGAGAACGGCAGCGGGGCTCAAGCTGTGGTTATTTTTAGATATGTTTTTGGTGGTTGTGTCAAAAATTTTGCGAGACTTGCAATGTTCAGTTGTCAAGCCAAATCACTAGAATATATCCGTCGCTATCACGGGAAAGCTGTGGCATAAGACGACACAAAATGGTGATCATCAAACAAACATCGTTGAAAAATAACCTACATGCGATTTTATTTCGTTCCGTTTTGCAAATACGCGGGAGAAAAAGGTTAGTAACCCTAAGGCCAGCGCAGAAAACGTATTATTTTACTAAATAGAACTAGGTAAATGAAAACTCATATGTGAAATTGGTTTACCAAACCTTTTGTTCACAGAGTACCTACACGACCAAAATACTTGTTTGGTTTAAAAAAAGACACTTCCTGTTTTTTGGCTGTAAAAGCAACCGGCGTTGATATTGTTTTCACTTCTGCTTACGTTTTCAGGAAAAAACAGATGTTGTGTGTGTTTACTGCATTACCATACTACTCTGTATCTCTGTGTTCGTACCTTACTAAAAACAAAAGATTTCTAAAAATAAAATTGTAGCATTAGAGGAGCTCGTGGCTAAACAATAACGCCCGCACGGATCGGTCTTCAGCGTTTGCCAAAGTCGGTACATTGATGGGTGAACGAGACCCCACAGAAAGCATTTTTAGATCTTTGACAGTCGTTAAAAACCTGAAAGTCTGGCAACCAGTCTTACCTAGTGAAACGGTGTACAGTACCTACAGTAATTGGGCGATCCAACCCAGTGGTTGCGGAGGTCAGATAGGCAGTCGCTCCCTGGAAAATACTGGTATTCAGCTGCATCCAAAAAAGTTAGAAAAAAGGGTCAGAGTGTCGTCTTGGGGGCACTATGAAAAAAATACTTAGAAAAATTTCGCGACCAATTTTGGGGTAGTTGGTCACAGTTCTAACCTAACCTAACCTATGGATCCCTTCTACATCGTTTTTACGACAAACGGTTAGTCGGAGACAAAAAACACCAAGACACTTTTAGCCTTATATTTAGGTGTTTTATACGATAGAATCGAGAAAATAAACGATTTGCAAAAATAACACTTTTTTGGCTAAATTTTTCTAAGTCCTCGCGCCGTAGCGCCCCCAAGGCTACACTCCAACCGAAAAAAGAGAAGCAAATGATGAGTGAGTCGCATTGTGTCCGGAAAAGTGTATACGTGCGGAGGAAAACTTTTGCAGGAACTGCAAGTTCTTGAAAAGGTTATTAAATACCACAGTCAATCCTTGGTGAGTTGGTTCTTCGTGTGTCGGAGAGAACAGTCCAGTCCAGTGGTTCAGATCGCTTCTTCCTTGGTGAAAAACATCATGTCATGCCAGTGAGTGAATAGCAATGCACTCACTGTGTGTTGCATTCCTACATGGTACCCATGTGTATTAGATACAAAATTATTAGCAGCACCATTATAATGTTTTTAGTCAATGCTGAAAGAAAGCATATATTTTAAGAATCATACGTGTTCAATGAAGTTAAGGTAGTAGTTTTACGTAGGTCTAAAAATGTCAGTAAACCTCGCGTTTACAATCAAAAAGAACTTGTGATACATGTTTCAGCAATTTATAAAAAAGACTTTTCAAAATAATGTCATGTAACGCTTGACACATTGTATTGTCGTTGTTTCAGACATAATTATATTGTTTACTGTTTTCTTCATCTTTTATATATTTTGGATAACATATCTGCAAGTATTGCACACAACTAGTCTTTACAGCTTGTTTTAGATGTAAGCGATAAACGAACACAAGGGTAACAAGTACACACCTACTAACAGAAATTCACAAACCCTATTAATATTCTAGAGAAAGCTAAAGCACCAGTCGAGAAAAACCTCTACACTTTTCTCATCCCAAATCACACCAAATTAACCTAAGCACTCAAAACTAAACTCATAAACACGACAGTACCATTAAGAACAATAACTATCTAACAAAAAAATATTAGTTCAACCGAAAAAGTCCCAGAACAAACATTATTTGTGGAGTATAATTGCAAAAAGTTTACAGCACCTGCCATAGAGTAATGTTACGCGGTAACAGGTCTGGGCCGCCATTTTGAAACTTTTTTTTAATGCTTTCGAATTTCGGGTGCCTAGGACAATGACCTCGTCCGCCCTGTAGGACTGAGCATAGGGTATTTTATGTGCGTTTTCAAGGCAATTGGACCTCCTTGGTAAGGTATAAGTAGTTAGTTAATACAGCTATATTTTTGTCGTAGTTTATAATACTTACCATGTTACAGTAGTTTGTTTATGTGTTTAAGAACTAGAGCCTGAGAATGTCTAAGTTAAATAATGATTTTGTCTGTGAATAAGAATAATCAGAGATCGAAATTTAAAACAAATAAATAATAATTAGTTCGTTTATAAATGAAAGCGTTGTGAGTGCTAAGTTAGTAACAATTTGTACTTATATTATAAGGTAGTAATAGGCAGAGTATAATATTTACCTAAACTTCAAGGAAGTATAATGTTTATAATAAAAAACTCCAGTAGGACAGGAAGGCGGTGTCTGATGAGAAGTACGGAAGAAGAAGACATGCTGCGCCGACCACAAAATTGGGACAAGGGCAACAGAATGATGATGATCCTCCAGTAATTCAGCACATTTCTTATTTATTACTCATTTTTACTGCTTATTCCGAGCTTTACTAATAAGTTCGTATGGCATTGATCTGATATTGTTTTTAGTTTATTTATTAACATATAGATAGTATAGAATAGATTTCATTTATAAAACAAAGTCGCCCCCGCTGTACGCTTAGATCTTTTAAACTACGCAACGGATTTTAATGCAGTTTTCAGCAATAGATGGAATTATTTAAGAGGAAGGTTTATGTGTACTACACTGCCCCACATTAGTATCTACATTGCACCCGTGCGAAGCCGGGGCGTCGCTAGTTGACATATAAAATCCGGTTTTGTTGACGTTTAGTTTTTGCTTTTAATATCCTAAACTAAGCTGGTTATTTTCTTTTTTTGTTTTATTTTTCGACAGTGAACCAAATACGATTCTAGGAAACTCTTATAATAATAAAATAGTGCTAAAAGCTTTCATAAGTGCTTTAAACTTCGAGGTTCCAGGAAACAGAAAAAATCTATAGCCTCATTCGTATCAAATAATACTCCCCTACATTGTTATTTTAATTTTTTTTTTATAAGCAGTGATAGCCTAGTGGTGTGACCGTCGGACTGCCAAGTCATAGGTCTCGAGTTCGAACCCAAGGCACGCACCTCTGATTTTTCGGATTCATATGCGTATTGTACAATTATCACTTCCGTCGGAAAACATCGTGAGGAAACCAACATGACTGAGAGATATTTCTTGACGCCATGTAAAGCCAAGTCAGAGGCCCCATGGGCGGCATAAAAACTCTGACACCAGGTTAGGCACTAACCACACGATAAAGAAGAAGAGTTGTTGTTTTGAAACATTGAAGTTAACGCTAAAAATAATCCTACAATAAAGTTGTTTCAGTCTATGGCTTAATTGCCAAGAGCCTCGACCTATATCTAAGGAGGCTCTCGTTAGGCAGCTGGATGGCTTGATTCAGAAAGCTGTTAGGAGGTTCGTTTCTCTGGAGCCCTGACTGCCGGTAGCTTACCCTGTTCCCGATACATACCAAAATATGTTAAAATAAGTTAGAAAATTGAATAAACGATAATGGTAACCTTCTAATTACTGAATTTTGTTTTTCCAAGAGGTGTTAAACTCATTTGTTTAGACTTCTTTGGTAATAGTTGAAATACAGTTTTAGAAAACTTTTGGAAAAACGTTGACAAAACACATCACTGCAGTAAATATTTTTTCGCAGTATCACTTATCCTTGGTTGACAGCTTCGTGAAGGGTCTGTTTACACCCTGTAAATATCACAGTGCCGTAGTAACAAAATCTTTGATCCTAAAAAACATCTAAAACCTCGACTTTCCTCAACTTGAAGTAACAGGCACAGTAAATCTATTTAATAGCTTAGTGCTTAAGTAAGTTGAAGTTTGAACACCGACTGAAAGTAACTGAAAATTACTTGAATTAATGTTAAGTTATTTGTGTTCTTATTTCAGAAGGGTAAGCAGTAATAGAGGTATTAGATACTTTGCTTATGATTCGAAAAACGTATTTTTAATTAAGAGAATTCCTTGCAAAACATTAGGTCGTATTAATAATAGTGTTATTTTTTTCTTTGCCTCACCTAAAGTACGCGCTTGGACGTGGAGTTGCGGAGACCAGCCCGTTATACAATACAATACAAAACGATATTTGTTCTCGCATAAAACCGTTATTTTGTAAGTAGTAATCAATGTCATTCATACAGGCTCTAAAAAATTGGACCATTCATAGTAATTACGTTAACCGATTCGATATGTTGTATGGGAAGTCAAAATTTTTTGTTTTTTAATTAAATCCAGTTTTAGTTCTATTTTTTTCAATGGTTCCGCCTAGGGGACGAAACAGATTTACGTGTGGCGTAGTCTAGACACCCTCCGATAAAGAGATAAGCCGGTCGCAACGTATTTAACTTGGTTAGTGGCTAATCATTTTACCGCGCTATGAGTTTTTTCTGGTACAGCTCGTGCATTGGAGATACATGGGGAGAAGACTGTAGGGTGTTGAATTATATAACATTTAAGTGTATATAGTTTTATGCATGTATGGGTCGATAAAAATTAAATCTGTGTAACTTGATTTAAGATGACGCCGCCCAGAGCGGGGGGGGGGGCGCTCTGGGCGGAGCGGAAGGTAGTGTCAGGCTTCTACTGACTAAAACCCATCCATGTTCCTTCTTTGCCTTTAAGAGTGTCCTTGGTGATTGGTGTCTGTTCTTCTCCATGGAGGAACTGCGAACTGCTCATCGATCACCTTCTTCTATCCCGTGGAAGAAGACTATCTTACCCCTGTTTCATCACAAAATGCAACTCAATGATAGTTGGTATCTACAAGGTGTTACTAATGGACCTTTCACGAAAGCCGTTAACCAAGCATTCTGTACATCAAACTAAGTAAGTCTTCGCAAAAAATCTTGCTGGCTAAAGTAAAGTTATAACATTATAAACTTGTATTTAAAAATTAAACTTGTGACTAAGTTGGAACTGTGACCCCCAATATCTCCGTAACTAGAAGGTTTCCAGGTATGGTCTAGAACAAAAAATTGACCGCAATAACGGGGAGAAAAAATGCCTTTCGGCTTCGTTAGGGGTACTTTTACACACATTATATCTAGATGATACCAATTGTCAATGCATGACTGAAACTTCTTTTCTTCGTAAATAACAAAGGACGATCGCCAATTTCATTATTTCCAATCAAAAAACTTTCCACTCTAAAACCGTAAAAAACATACCCTTATGTAAAAAAAAACTAGAACTGTGCCACAATTTTAATTTACCATCAGGGGTCGAAACCATTTCTAAGTTAACAAATTTTGAAGGGTTTTTTCGATGCCACCCCGGGGGCGCGGGGGGTGGGTCGCGGTCGCTTCAACAAATACGGTAAAGTAGCCAGAGGTCACTAATTCGATTCCCCGGCAACGTATACGTAGAACAAATATATGTGGTGCGGTGAAGGGGTCGGGTAGATGGACTGTTTATTAATTTTAGGACGAAAGTTCTTTTTTGTTTTTTAATGTTGGCCAGGTTTTATATTACGTTTTCTAGGATGGGAGGTTCGGTATTGATTGTTGAGTTATGTAATGATATAAAGGATCGTGTTTGCTTCAAGTGTAGAGGTTTTACATACGTCGGTAGCAGTTGTGACGATATTAAGGTATTGTATTTTATTGTTACTTGAGAACTTGAATTTAATAATAAAATACAAGCCATGATATCTTGACAACTGATTTAATGGCACCATTACTACGGATATTGAAGGCAGATTAGTTGTAAGGAAGTTTTAAAGAAAAAATTATTTTTGCTATCCTATCCTGCAGCATTACTATCCTAGTCAAACTCCATAAATAGCACTCAGATTTAACTGATCTCTGTTCTCAAAGCCTCCCACCATATGGGAGCTGAGAAATGACGATGTGATTGATGACCTGGTGAAGTCTGCAGAAATCCGCTGGACGCTAAGGGTGAGAGCTACGTCCAACAGTTGCCGTCTGTCGACAAATATAATCATGATGATGGGACACTTGAAATCGGCTCCTGCACTCCTGCCTGTCCTGTTGTTTGCACATAACAGGACCTGATGGACGCCACTGAAGTGCCAAATTCGTCGCCAAATTTTGGGCTGACTCAATTTGAATTGTCATCGACTCGCTAAAAAGAAGATCTTGACGATAATGAAACAAACAATATCGTACCATTTCCCCACCCACGAGACCGATTTCCAGGGATTGTAACAATTATTCTAACTGGGCTAATAATAAAAACCACTCACACATCATCCATGTAAACTTATAATTCACTTTTACCGCTCGTATATAAGAGAATCCGAACAAAAAAACTTTATTGGCGTTTCAAACGACGCCTTAGGGCGACATCGATCGTGCACAACATGTACCGCTTTCTAATGTACGGCGTGAGGCATGGGAGGTAGCGGAAGCGAGTAGCGCAGCGGGAAGGTTACACGTGCAGGGTGAAGAAAGACTTCACGCCGCGGAAAATGCAGCTTTTTAAGAAAATTTACTTAGGGTGTTTGAATATAAAATTAAGTCGGCCCAGAATTCCATCATGAGTTTTAGCGTCTTCAGTTCTTGTAATGAGCAGACAACAAATTCAAAATCATTTAATATCTCTTCACAAATATCATTTCATTTCATTTATTAATTCGTTAAACAATTTACATTGTGTTCGAAGTTACAAGACAATTACATTTCAAATCATAACAGAACCAATAGTCAAATATAAAGCAAGCAAAAATAAACAATAAAAATAAAACTGTCATTAATCAAAAACTGTTTACATGTCAAACCATAAAATGCACAAAACAACCATGTCTATTCCATTTAACGTAAATCAACGGAGAATTAAATGACAATCAAGTTAGGTTCTGTTCATATGTCCAACCATAAAAAGCTCAAACACAGCCATGTCCATTCCATAAATTTAATGAGAATTAAATGTAAATTATAAGCCACCTAGATGTAAATTAAATGTCAACTAAATTTAATTAAATGAAAAGCCAAATAGATATGAATTAAAATAAATGCAATGCAATTAAATAAATGCAGTTTAAAATTAAGGTACAAAAGTTTATGAGACACTGGTATCTGCACTAGGTATCGGTACCTATACCTATAGCAGATCACCTGGGTAAACACACAACAGGACACGCAGGGCTCAATTTAAGTGCACCATCGTGGTTACAACTTTTATTCAATGTTACAGATTCAATTCGTTATGGATTCTAGATTTCATGTAACTTTGTGTTCAGGTATTTTTTTTTCTGTCTTTTCTATTTTAGCCTGTTGCGACACTCAATGTTGTTGTTGTATAATTATCACTTGCTTCGGTGGAAGGAAACATCGTTATATTGGTTGGAAATCACTGTTAGGTAGTACGTTATTTCATTCCTTTCTTTATCACTCTTATTCCAGAAGTTTCCCAAGACGTGAAGGATTGGAATGTTTGTACTGACACTGAGATCATAATAAAAAGGACTAGAAAGTTATGTTGAGTAAAGTTAAGGATCAACGCTGAGTTAGAAGCGCTGCACGAGTTCAGCATCGCCTCAATTGAAGCCTTTCAGGATTCTGTCTATGAAACTCCATACTTCATGCTACACTTATGAGGATCGTTACGGCTTCAGCGTCGCCTCGAATCCAGATAAATAAAAAGAAGGTGAGGTGATGCCTATTTGTTGTGGTGCTTGTAAGTGTGCTACGAGCTTTAGTCTCTTTTCACTTAACCTCATCATCTTCCTGGCCTTGTCCCATGTTATTTGGGGTCGGCGCAACACGTTTTTGTCTTCCATTCTCCATTGTCATTCATCACGCTATACAGGGTCTACACAGACCCTTCACATAGCCCTCAACCTAGCATTCTGTACATCAAACTAAGTAACTTTACGCAAAAAATATTGCTGGGAATCGACTTTTTTTTTGGGGTGAAAAATCACGTTTTAAGGTAGGACTCGATGGAAAGCACTCAAAGCATTGTGCTGATGGATGGATTGAATAGTAAGGGGGTCGTGGAGGTGTGTAAAGTAAAAACCTTACATTAAAAACATGTATTTTAATAAAAACTTATGAAAAAGTTAGAACTTTGACCACCAATATCTCCGTAACTAGAAGGTTCCCAGGTATGGTCTAGAACAAAAAAATGATCGCAAAGACGGAGAGAACAAGTATCTTTCAGATGTGTTAAGGGTCTATTTACACCCTTTATATCATTCACCACCCAATACATCCATTTTGACGTGACAACGTCTTATAATTCGATGGAGCCGGCTGCACGCACGAAAAAACGTGACGCATGCGGCGTTACCTCGCTCTGAGGCGTTCCATAAAACAATTGCTCAACGCACATTAATTTTTTGAAAAATGCAACCATTCCATCAGTATTTTCTTATGACGTTGTCACGTTCGACTATCGTGAACGTGACACACAGACAACCGATTTTTTTTTCTTTGTTTCTTCTCTCCCTCTCCATCCTTCAACATTTATATTCATCACTCTTTTAGTCACAAGTGTCCCATGCCTCCTCATCACTTTTCACTTGACCTGATAAACTAAAAACCTAACTGCCCGCTCCCCGCTGCTACCTTGCGCCACTCTCTAGATATGTGAACCAACCCCTATCTAAAATCGCTTGGAAATAAAACGCGCATAGAGTTCTCCTGTAGGAATTAACTGGGGTAGGCAGAACCGCTAATATATGGCGATATAATAAAGGTAGCTTGCCTTTTTACTGACCAGGGTGTGTACTGGAATAGAGGCTGTCGGTGTAAAATAATGAGTTAGGTTTTGTTTATACGGTTATACCCTTTTCTAAAGAGATTATGATCTCAAATGTGTAATATGAGAATTAGTAATGTTCTGTAGCATGTGGAACAGTTTTAAAATCGTTTCAGGATTTTGACTCAAACAACAAAACAGAATGAATTGAATTTCTGGATAAATACAATTAGAAAATATTTTGTAAAGTACCATAGTAATGTAGGATAATGTCAATAGTATATTATCATTGGTTACCCAAGGAGAGCTACGTAGGGATTTCAGGGAAACAACAACAGAGACTAACGTGACTCCATCATCTGCTTAGCCTTTTCCCAAGAATGTTCGGGTCGACTTCCAGTCTAACCGATGCGGCTGAGTATTTTACATGGAGCGACTGCATATCTGACCTTCACAACCCAGTTAGTAGTGGGTAATCTGATATCCCTTGGTAAGACTGGTGGTTAGACTTTTATGGGCCCCGACTATCTATAATAACTGTCAAAGATCTACAAATGCAGCTGGATACATGACTCCAAACATAACTAACTGAGTGACTAGAAATATCATAAGTATTATTAGGTTATGGAATCGCCAACATACCATTCTCGTATCATAGGAAAACGCTTTGCTTGGTATTGGCTCATTTCTTTTCTGACTTGGTCCATTGAGATTTGAGCTGGCAATTCTCTTGGTACTCATTGTATGGTATTGTACGAGACTTATAACATAACTGGTGACATACAAACACCCTATCTTCCCCTTCGGGGTATGGAGGCGTAACATTACGTTCTTTATTAATAAATAATTTAATCTAACCCAAAAATATTTGTAAACATATACCCTTAACGACGTAGACATAACTTTTAGAAAATGTCAAATATTTCGAAAGGCTTATATTACCGAATACCAGCCCTGAGCGGATGGTATGTAATGCTTATAATGTTTAGCGTTATTTTTCTAAATT
This sequence comes from Noctua comes, assembly GCA_963082995.1. NCBI lineage: Eukaryota > Metazoa > Arthropoda > Insecta > Lepidoptera > Noctuidae > Noctua > Noctua comes. The sequence goes on along the minus strand of OY720278.1, from coordinate 16,864,097 downwards.
GCCTGTTTGTGCTCGTTTAATCGAGCATACATTTTTTTGCTCGGGATTTTTAATGGCTACATGTAAATATTTATGATGGAGTTGCTGTTAATATTGTGGTAATAGAATAGTGCTTTTAGTTGTCGTAATAAAATAATGTCTTGAACCCCCACAACCCAGTTAGTATTATGTAATACCCCTTGGTAAGACTGGTTGTCAGACTTTCGGCTCCTGACTACTCGTAACGATTGTCACAGATCTGATAATTGACAGCTGGGACAAACGGCTTCACGTGCTTTCCGAGGCACGGTGGAAAATCGGTCTGTAATGATGGTCAACCACGACCAACATCGGCAAGCACGGCTTAAACTTGAAAATCGACCCGTGCGGCTGTTATTATTTAACCACGAAGCTCCTCACGAATCATCTATAAGTATTATATAGCACAAACTAAAATGTTACAAGGGAAAAACGTTTCCATTCTTCCTTATTACCATATTTACTTGGAATTTTCCTTAAAAATAGGTATTAAAGATAAAAAACGCCATGTTTCAAAACATTAAAATATGAAACATCTTTCGATATCTTTTAAATAATGCTAAGTTTGTTCTGCAGTAAGAAATGTGGTTGGAATACTAATATCAATGGGAACAAGGGTCGAATGTAGGTTAGGGGAACTTTTATAGTCAATGCTATCAATTTGAAGTATTGATAGTTTTTCAGTACGTGGTCGGAAAGGAAATGTTTTAGATGTATGTTATATTGACTGGTACACAGGAGTGATGTTTGTTTTGTAGGGAAATATTTTGGGATATTTTTTTTAATAAGGTAGATTAGTAGATTTCATTATTTATTATTATTTTTATTGACCTGAAGAAAAACTGTTAAAGTTATGAAATCTGTTTAAGAAAGGCTATTTTTATTTTGATGTGAAACTAGTATCAACTTCTATTCAGCCACTGTGATTTTTAAGTGAATTCAGTTTTTTGACGAAATCGAAACACGGAATCTAAAAATATGGAAGCAATGATATGATTTTTATGGTAGAAGTAGGCATGCTGCGCCGACTCCATTTAAATTGGGATGAAGACTGGAGAATGATGATGAATGATATGATCTCATCGATCTATTTTTTGTTTTTCCATTGTTTTGTTATTTTTGTATAAGGTTTGGATCATTCAGTATTATTCAATATACATTACAATATCACGCCCGTATTTCCTGAAGGTTAAGAGAGAGGTGTACGTATAGTACATCCTACAATGTGGGCCAACTATGTTTCGATGCTCAAAAAAAAACATCAAAAACAGAACCCTTTATATTATTGAAGTCGGTTCAAAAGCACTCTACCTACCCCTAAAACCAATTATACCACGGTTTTCCATCCCAAAAATGCGAGAAAGAGACAGAGGATAAAATTCTCGTAGTTTTAGCTAATCCGTGATGTATTCCGGGCGACATTTTAAATTCGTGAGGGTTGCGGTGCCGCTTTTTTACCCGGGGTGGCACTCACAATTGAAAATAATTTATCACTGCTCTGCCATTGCAGTTTGTAATTAAAACTAATATTTTATTTAGGTAGTCTGCTACCTCGTTGATGAGAAGAGGTAGTACATTTCAATGTGTACATTTTGATTGAGAAAAACTAAATTACAGTCATAAATACTGGAATATTTTTTTTATTATTATCATTGAGTGTGAAGTCTTACCATACTGTACAACACAATCAACTTAGTTTGAGGAAAAGGTGAAATGTAGCATATTCTTAGACAAAAGAGACTTAAAATTATGAACTTACTGAAAATCTCTATTTGTTACGACAAGGAGTTATCATCAACATCAACATTGAGAAACACTGTTTTAAGCTTTCACGGTTTACAACTAAACTTATACTGTCACTTACGGGATATCTCCCGTAATCATGGCGCTTGCAACAGCGCCGAAATATCGGGAGCTCAAAATAATGAACAATCACGGAAGATATCCCGTAAGTGACAGTATAAGTTTATCAACATTGACTATACAAGTCAATCGCTCTTAATTATCGAAGTAAAATGTAAGGTACACCTTTGAAATTCAATAGTTTAACATTGCTATCAAAAGACAAAAAACCACATCTTTGAAACCATTGTTTCACCCCTCTCAATCTTAGGGGGATCTTTGAAGACACCCCTCTCAATGGCGGTTCACCATAAGTCGTATTTACACAACTATGGAGGCAAACTAGAGACTTAACGGTGCTGTGGCATTTCAAGTCAGAGATTATTGATATTATGTCAATAAAGAGACTAGCAACAAGTTTTGAACCATTGATAGTTCTAGTAACTATTTGATAATTAAAGGCCGAGGAGGAGGTCTTGGCTAAATAACAACAGCCGCTCGGGTCAATCTTCAGGTTAAGCTGCGCTTACCTAGGTTGGTCCGTGGATGAGTGACCACCCATCATAACGAGTTTCCTACCAAGGGGTATCGTATTGCCCAGTACTAACAGGGTTGTGGAGGTCAGATAGGCAGTCGCTCCATGTAAAATACTGGTATTCAGCTGCATCCGGTTAGACGGGAAGCCGATCCCAACATAGTTGGTGATGATGATAGTTAAAGGCCCACAGAAATGTCAAGTACTTTTTGCCTGTACCTAACATGCTACATCTATCAATAAAAAGCACACTACTTACATTGTTGACGGTAATGGTTACAAGAAAAAAATGCGTCATCATAATTTTCCTGCCCTTATCCCAATTTATTTGTGGTCGGTACAGCATATCTTCTTCTTCCATACGTCTGTACTAGTCGTCATCTCATGCGCCGCTTCCACTTCCTTTTTAACCATATCATCGTTCACACAGTCCATTCATCGTATCTTTGGCCTTCCACTACTCTTATAGCCATCCATATTCATACTCAACACCTTCCTCGTCTACTGTAAAAACATTTCATTTTTCGTCAAAGAGCCATCACTAGAGTTAAATATGTCTTCTTCAGTCTAAAGAAGGTACTGGCACAAATACTTCAGGTAGACCAGGAGCTACATATTTCTTTTGTACCGATAATCGCAATAAAAAGCATCGAAAACTGATTAATGGTTTTTGGAGAGTTTTGCAAAACAGTTCAAGTACAAGCGGTTATCTTATGATGATGATAAGAACCTGGATCTTCCGTTTCTCTCAATCCTAAACACCCACAAGAGTATCACCCACTTAGTTGTTATCCTAATTCCTAGCCCTTTACTTATGCAGGCTCTAGGCAGCATCCCAAAATAAAAGCGTAACACGAAACAAAAATATAAAACGACGAAAGGGTAAAACAACACACTAATGATTCGTATTTCGCAAACGGTTTTAATGCGTGCCTTCGGACATATTTAAAACACAAAGTTTTCCGTACCCTCGACCCCTAGACCCCTTCCCTCCACATTTCGGTAGTTAGCAAGCGGGCAAAAGAGAAAACAGATCCCTCTCGGTGGGGTAAAAAATACGTAGTTTTAGCTAATCTGCGTCGAGGCCCGCGCGGCATTTTTAAACTCGGGTGGGGTGGTTTTAGGCATTTTAACACTGTACAAAAATGTAGGGGGTGAGTGGGGGCGCGTGTGTGGAATCGGACTTATGTGGGAATCTATTTATGTGATGTACCCCCCTCGCGTTAATATCGGTTGCTATGGCAACGGGTAGATTACTGCATCGCATCTACTCGATTTTTCGCCGCTTTTTCTGTTGTAATCAAATGAGGTGCGACGCGTGTGTGTGGGGGTGTGATGAGGGGGTGTGTGGGGGTGTCGTGAGGGGGGTGACACGCGTGTACTCAATTATCCGCAGTGAATCAATAGCGGCGAGATGAGGGTAGTTGTGATGTTTGTGACGGGGCTAATGTCTTTTTATCAGTTTAAATTTTTTCCGTGTTTGAGCGGCACGGCGTTTGTTTGACCTATTTTCCGGGTTACTGCGGTCCAGGGGAATAAAAATGTACGTAGTCAAACGAGGGGTATTCCAAACATACGCGCGGGTATAAATAACCTCCATGTATTTTTTTATAATTTATTTTTGGAGGTATTTCCTGGTGTACTGCGGTGGAACAACATTTGTCTACCTTATTTTGCAAATGCGCAAGTTTAACGCATTATTATGTTAAAATTGTGTTTAATTTTGACGTAGGTAATGTTTTGAAGATAGGTGTAGTTTTTTTTTTTGTTTGGTACCTAGGTAGTAATGAGCCATTCCGTGAAATACGATCCAGCTGTCATTTGTAGATCTTTGGCCGTCTTTAAGGGTTATTGGAAGCCTGACAACCAGTCTTACTAGAGGTCTGGCTTTGAACGGGAACTGGGTTGTGGTTTATAGATCAGATACTGAATCGCTCCATGTAAAATACTGGTATTTAGCTGCATCCGGTTAGAATGGATTACAAGCTTTTATTTTTAACTTGCAGTATTGGTAGTCAGTAGCATTAAAGTCTGACAACCAGTCTTACCAAGGAGTATCGTATTACCAAGTACTAACTGGCTTGTGGAGGTCAGATAGGCAGTCGCTCCATGTAAATTTCTGGTATTCAGCTGCATCCAGTTAGACCTGGAAGCCGACCCCAACATAGCTGGAAAAGGCAAGCAGATGATGGTGTTTAAAGCATAAAGGTAGTGTGTCTATAATCGCGTAGGCACATGGACTCAATTGTGATTTGAACTAAAATTACGTGGAATGTACTATTGTTACATATTCACAAATCGATTTCACTTTTCATTAGCTACAGGTGTTCGGCATTGTATTACACTTAGTGCTTAATGACTGTAATACGTTACAAACATTTCCATGACATGTATGAGCTTATGTTTGACGAATTGTATTGGAAACTAAGATTAAATGACTCGGTAAATTTATATATTCTGTGGTACTAGAAGGGTATGTTTCTTAGTGAAAAGATGACTTCCATAAGATACTGGAAGTATTTTTATAGATCGTAATTCATCTTAATAAATTTTCTTGTTTCTGCACCAGTAAAATTGCTAGGTGTTGAAATATTTTCCCAACTATGTCAGGGAAGGAGCTCGTGGCTAAATAATAACAACCGCTTGGGTCGATGTTCTGCTTAAGCCGCGCTTGCCTAGGTTGGTCCGTGGATGGGTAACCATTCATTGCATACCGAGTTTTCTCCGTGATCGATGCGTGGTATGTTGAAGATGGTGACCCATCCACGTTCCGATCTCGGCAAGTGTACCTTAACCTAGAAGATCGACCCGTGTGACTGTTATTATGTAGCCATGAGCCCCTCTAGTAATATTAACTCGATAATTAGTTCAATTCCTCCCTGCAACCAAGTATCTATAATAATTCTATGATAATTTTATGGCCGATACTTAACGACCGACCTATTAACTATTAATGCTCTCTCATAAACATTATCTTCGCCAAAATCACCAGCTCTCTGTAAACAATTTCAACTAGAAATGTTTCTAGGGACCAATTTAATTCAATTTAGTATAACTACTTATATTTCACTGACTGACGATGATTAAAAACATTACCTATTCAAAATATAATTTTGAACAATATTAGTAAAACATTAAGCACATAGACTCAAAATATACAAATTCAATTCTAATTATGAAAACGCGAAACTTCTACTGACGAACATTTTACAGCATCATGATTTCATGCTAACAATATCCTAGCGTGTTTTCTTTTCTTTTAAATGGCATCTCGCATTGACCTAGGAGGTTGTTATCTATTTAACCGGACTATCTGTGGGTGCCTTGAGTGTGAGGCCAGCCAGGAGACCTAGCGTGAAGCAACTTTTAAGTTTTAAATACACGCCATCTCCCAGAATTTTCCGGAACTTTTACCTACAGAGAGCCGATGAAACAGGGATATTCTCATGAATACTCACCCTCTCACTCCCCAACATATTGTCACCCCAACTTTTCACAGTTCTTTAACCACCCGGTAGATGGGGCTGTCAGGAGGCAGCTTTTCTTTCGTGTATTAAATCAATATAGTTCTACTAGCGACACCTGTGACATCCGACTAACTGCAGTATTATAAAGCTAACTTCGACTACCAGTGTCATAATTCGTGCCATGAGAACGCAGAAGTTCGAACTTAGAATAATAAATGTTATATTATATTCGGGGATTGAAAGACTACGTTTTAGTACCATTTTTTTTAAACACTAAATAGACTTGCGTTTGTCCGCAAAACGCCTGATGTGCAGCGATTATGCCACCTAGGGAGCACGCGTGCCTTGAAGAAACCGATTCACTCGAAATTTGAATACATCCAGATTATTATGATCAACGAATACAGAGGCCGTAAGACAATTTGATTTCTAAAAGTTTGAATTAGGCTGGGATACGCGTTATTTTGTTTGTATGCACGTCATGTCCCTGCGACAAATAAATATTCTTTCTTTCTTTATTTCTTTTCAGAACAGAAAAATTATTTTTCCGATCAAATATCTATACTTAATATTATAAAGCTGAAGAGTTTGTTTGGTTGAACGCGCTAATCTCAGGAACTGCTGGTTCGAATTGAAAAATTCTTTTTGTGTTGGATATTCCATTTATCGAGGAAGGCTATAGGCTGAGCAGCGGGTGACACCGCGGGGATCAGCTAGTACATTAATAATAAATACGATAATATTGACTATAATGCAGTCCGTGCCTTCTAAGACAGTTTACACTGAAAAATATTACCGGCAAAAAATATTTGAGAGATTCCTCTGAGATCATAAGCGTGCCAGAGACAAAGGGTGTGTCTATTATTCTGTTTGTTGTGTGTTATTGATTATTATTTTATTATTGTTTTTATTTATGAAATGTGTGTTCGATGCTCTTTTTAATGTATAATGATTTGTTTTGTTTTTTAATGTATTATGATTTGTATTTTACGATTTTACTCTTTTTAATGTATAATGATTTGTTTTGTTTTTTAATGGATTATGATTTGTATTTTGCGTTTTTCAAAATAGGACCTGTAATTTTGATAATTATTAATAAATAAACTAAACTAAACTAAACTAGACATAACATTGTATCAGCGACAGCAAAATGAAAAACATACGGGATTAACTAATGCCGCCAAAACTCTTTTACCAATCTTATTGTAATTTGTTGTTGTAAGATGAAACTACCTAGATACGATTGCTAAGCTCCCAGAACGAATAATGTGTTAGGTAATTAAATATTTAGATAATTTTCTGCTAGCGGCATTTTTTTTTTCTTATTTATAAGGATAGAACACAATAATAAAACACACATTCCGCAAATCACTTTAAATTTATTTTATAAAAGTAACTTCAAATAAAATATTAAAATCATTAATGCGAACTAAATTCATTTACATACAATAATTATCACTTATGTACTATTTATATTTTTCAAACTCTTAGCTTTTCAACTAGCCTACAACGAAATCATAATTTCTTTAATTCATAATCAATATACGCGAATATTCCATTTTTTAAACTAGTTTTACGGGTAGTTTAGTTAGCTTAACTCTTTCTTAGAAAATTCAAATTGTCTAACGACGAATGTTTGAATATTTTTTTATTTTGAATCGAAGATCAAAAGATCAGGTGGCCTGTGGGAAAGAGACAGGTCGTCTAGCGCTATCTCTTTCCCACACTGGAATGACTCCTGCTTGAAGACGTCATAATAACACCCCCCTGCTTTCTATTTCCCCAATTACAGTTTAGAGCCTAACTGAAAGCGCTCAGTTGGATTTTTAACGCTAAGCAGATCGCGCAGAGTTAAAATTCCAAAAGTGTTTTAATATTTAAGTATTATTACAGTTTTGGAATACAACTAAGTGTTCATTAAAACAAGCATTAAGGCCCTTATTCACTATGACCAACACGCAGTGGTTCAGTTTTTGTACATTACCGTCTAGATTATGACAGTACCGAGGCCCTAAGTCGAGCGCGCGGAGTTAACGTCACGTAAATACGTCAATTTTAAAATTAAAAATAATCGTTTCACATATAATACTTCCATAATTTTAAGCATTTATTCATATCTATGGATGATACTGATTGTGCTTGTTGCAAACAATTTAACTAAAATATTATAGGAATGTATTTTCGATTCAAAAAATGACGTATTTACGTTACGTTTACACCGCGCACTCTTGCTAGGGCTTCTGAATTTGACACATTACTGTTAAATACTTTTGTATTCTCAATTTGGCTGTGTCATAGTGAACTTTAGTTATATTTTGGCAGTTAAAGTAACCCGTAAAACTAATTCAATTCAGTTTAACTCTTCATAAAGGTTTGTTTGGCACGTAAAGATTTCGTTTGTCTCGCGGACGGCACTAACACTCAAACTAAACACAGCATAAAGGCAGTTGTCGACTACAGTGTAACGTCGGCAGTGATTAGCACGAACGCTGACTTCATGCAGTTTTGTTTTGTGCGCATAACGATTACTAAAGGTACCAATTGCTTAGCTTTGCTAACACACCAGAGAACCTTGAAGTAACGTTATGGGAAAAAAATAGTAAGTTAAGAAAAGAGGAATCTTCTTAGATGGAAGTGTTGAGCTGATACAGGTGTTGTAATAAAAATGGTAAATAATTTTAAAAAAAAATATCCGGCTCGAAGGACCAAATCATAATACAGGGCGTATTACTTTACTATTTAGTCCTACGATTCAGAAACAGAGCCAAGGGCTAGGGAGGGGCTAGAGGAGGGCTTTTAATGAAATAACTACATTATTAAGCAGTGCCTACGCTGTAATCGACAACCAACATTACAGAAAAACATCATTTTCATTAATATCTATAAATTCTATCACAACTTTTAAATAATTTTCAAAAACTGAGCAAAACTAACTTTATCTAATAACTAACAAATTATATTGATTTATTAATATTATTTATAAACTATATGAATATAACTGAAAAGAGCCTTGAATATTGAATCTCAATTCCTTAATTTTATAAATAATTTTTAACAATAAGTATCTTACACTAGTTAGCAGCGAAATTTGGTGTAAATGCAGAAATGAAATGTTGACAGGGTCATCACAATAATATCTCTTGCTATCTACTATTTCATCATTCGGAAAATTTTCGAATCTATCTCTGCATTTATTTTGCTTCATTCTCGACTCATCTAGAAATACCCATTGGTTAATCTACAGAAAAATAAATATCGTATAGCGTGACCGTGTGGTAAATCTGGCGAAACATTCATAGCTCTGAGTATAAATTTTTAATGTCATCACTTCATCAGATAACATGTTTTATGTTAATGTTTTTCCAGTGCACATTAAGAGACAATAATAATAACGGACAAACAACGTAGACTCAAAAGATTTAAACATTGAAATTGTGCGTACTCTAGGCTATCACAAGTCTACAAGGGAACCTCTTCTGCCTACCTACATGGCTTCTCCCCATAAACATATTGTTGACAGTTATAATCTTGTACATAACAACCCTGTCAACATTCACTCCGCTATCACTTATCTATACATACAACTATTTGGCCACAACGATGAAGAACAGAAATGTACATATCATGGAAACGACTTCGACATCGACGGTTAAATGGTAAAGCAGAAATACAATATGCAAAGAAAAAATGTGAAGTCATTGAACAGGTCTAATTCGTCCAAAGAATCGAAATCGACACGTCAACGAAGCAGATACCAGTACCAAAAGTGTGACTTCATGTACCTATGTAGAATCGAATTTGCAGTACTGCTCTTCTCAGTTTGAAAAAACCATGATACCATCATAGTATTGTGTTTAATATCAACAGTGGTATTGTCAACATCAGCATCATCATTTGCCTTTATCTCAATTCATCAGCAGTTGGAACAACATGTTTTCTTCTTCAATACATATCACATAATGGCACAGAGTAGTTAAAAAAGAAATATTTTTATTTTTTCATTATTACGTCTTTATCATTTAAACGTCGACATGTTTACCTGATCACATGTTCCAAAGTTGATGCTTATCCTCTAAACGCTAGTATATTTAGATGGCATACATTAAATCGCATTTTCGGTAACTTTGTTATCAATTGATACTATGAAGCCGGTATCATAACCTACTGGTACCGATAGAGTATTCTTAGAAGAAGAAATAAGAAGCGATACTAATACCAATACCGACTTTATAACATCAATTGAACCGTAGGTTTAGGAAACTTTAAATTTTCAACTCTTTCTTAACTTTCTTAAAACAACCATCTTTAATATTTCATAGGGTTCTTTCTCGAAATTACCTTATTTTTCTGATACTGTGATATCTTTACGAAAATTACCATCTTTTAAGCTCGACAATGATCTACTGAAAACCTTTCTAAGATCAACCATCTTACTTTTAATGACGATTCCTTTACTCAACCTTTTCTGTTCCTTTTTCCACTTTCCAGTCTTCTAATAAAATTACAATACGTAGATTTTAATAAAAAAATGTCGTCAAAAGTAAGGCCAGTCGAACAAAATAATAATGTCGTCTAAATATACCAGCAGTAATCTAATTTATACAAATTCACCTACGGAGCGACACACAGAACGGTCAAGAGCTTCTAGTGGCTGAACCTGAACTGAACTGAAACAACGAGGTGACTCCAAGCTTACGACTACTTCATAGATTTTACAAAATTATGTTAATAGGAAATGCGGTGTCAGTGAGAAAGATACTAATCACTTTAAGAGTGTTCATTTAAGAATGATAAGAGAAATGGAAATAGGAAAAGTTGCGTATTATCAGAGTGTTTGTACTCTTGTAGAAAATTACAAAAAACTGCATAATTAAATTGACAGAGCAAATTCACTATTAGTCGTAGACTGTAGAAGAGTCAATAAAAAATGACGATTTTACACCAAGGGGATATATTACGACGTCTCCCCACCTGACACCGCACCTCAACACATCAAAAAAACAACCCTCTCCACACTATATACATAAAAACGAGCGCTAAATTAACTCGTGCCATCAGACTTGCTGGATTCACTCTCCTCTGTGATAGTGATCATAGGAGGCGTATCATACCCCACATCCCCTGGCGATGTCTCATTCATCAGCTTCTCAAACTTCGGCGATCCCGAAGGTAGGATTACATCCCGAACTGATTCGTACATATCTGTCCTTATAGTTGGCAATGATCCTCTCTTTCCTTTCAAATTATCTTTCCCAGAACCGTCGTCTTCTTTGATAGTTTCCATCGGCACTTTTTCCGCTTCTTCTTCTTCTAACCGTACAGGAAGACTATCAGCTCGGTTCAAAGACTTCGATCCTTCGACTTTCTCTGCCACAGGAACTGCTACACCGTTCTCCAGTTTCTTCTGGTCGTGTAGATGTTGTAAGCTGTATTCTCTGGCTTGAACATCTGATAGTAACGGTCCGTCAGTTGAGCCTTCGATACAGTATCCCGGTCCTTGTAAAGCCTCGTTACCAATGATGGAATCTTGCTTGAAGATCGCTGCAGTTACCACAGGCTTGTCAGGGTCTGTTGGGGTCTTGGTAATCAAAGGTTCTTGAGAGTTATCATTGACTATTCCTTCTGGGACATCGTCTTTCGTTGTATCGTAGCCAGCATAAACGGGGTACCCGAAATGACCTTGTTCATAACCCATTTGGCTGCTGTAAGAGTAGCTGACGTTATGAGAGCCAATTGAGGACATACTGAGGTCAGAAATTGAGAGACCGGTACTAGACAAAGCCATGGCTTTGTCTCTTTCATACTTCCCGCTACTCTTCTCGCTGTCTTCCTCTATCTTCTTCTCCAACTCGTCAGGGACGCGATGTATGAGAGCCTGGTTGGTGGAGATCTGAGGGTCGTGGGGTGGGGAGTTGTGGATAGCTTTGTTGTTGGGCCTGTAGGCTGTTGACTGCTGGACCTCCACTACGAAGATGCCGTCGTTGTCTGGTGAATACTTCATTTTCGTTTCTCGTCCGTTTCGAGTGATGTCCTGGAAAAATTCAAAGTATTTTATTAGTTTTTAACCACATTATTTAAATAGGACAAATAACATTTAAGGAGACTGCCCACTACACCGTACCTTACCACGACCGTGCTATGAACATATCAGACAAGGAGAAAATAAAGCACATACTACTATGCCAACAAGAACGTACCATCCGCGCATCATACCCACCACCACCGCACCATACGTAAACGGGAATACTTCGTCGGTTCGCTACGTGCATGGCACGCGACGGTGTTGGTCGGTGACGGAACGGTGTTGGGGCATAGTCTCATCAATACAAAGATATTTTTGCCTGATACGTTCATAGTACGGTCATGGTAAGCTATGGTGAAGTGCGCAAAATACTTTAAAGTAATTTTCTGAAGGCGATCTGTAATAGACATTTTTTAATGGTCTGAAAGAAAGGAAAGATGTTTTAGGCTATTGGTGTCTTTACGTAGTTATCCCAAAACAAAGTCAGTGGTTTAGTGCCCAACAAAAACATACTATAAACTCGTATTACAAGAAAGATCCTTACACAGCACCAAAGTCCCAGATTCCTAGTCTAATTATTTACGAAAACTTCTCAACCAACTATTTCTTAACACAGTTTGAGTTAGACCAGTGTAAGACAAAGTTCCCTCCCGACATGTTCCACCACGGGCGCCGGGAAATGCCTGAGGACACAGCGTCTGACAGCTTGTGTCTGGTATTTGCTGAACTTTGTCTGCGGGGTTTACGGTCCCTGCCAGAGTGCATGTGCACATCAACTTTGTAACTATCCTAAGCTGAACTAATACGGAAGTGCCCGAACTTTGCAAGCCTCATTAATTTAGGTGTTTCCGTTATGCTGGTCTTCTGAATTTGTTAATTTTCTTGTTGTTGTTGCAACAGTATTTTCTTATGGATCAAAACTGAGGATTTTCGGGTTATTTTACTCACATTCCTCTCTTCAGTCTCCACAATGAGATGATTATTCTTTAGGGTCATAGTGAAGATGGAGCCATTAGCAGCCGGCGGCTCCCCGCCGTCGGTGCCTGTACTCTCGTCCGTTGGAGACTTCAACTGAAAACGAAAAGTAATATGGTTTAATAATAAAGATTTCTACGTGATTAAAATATACTTGTGCAGTTTGGCAAAGCCTGAACAAAGTAACAGTGTATTTTTTTGGAAACAACGAATAATCACTGCTTTTTTTTCGGAAACTTCCAAATCGTCAAATAGCCTCTGTTTAACATGAAAAAGAATTAATCGCTTAGCGGTAAGAGGCCAAAATTCCGTGTCTTAATTTTAAGGAATTCCTTACCAATCAATCAATTCACCCAGTCCAGGAGTTTTAGGGTTTTTTTGTGAAAAGATGCAGTCCCAGTACAAAAGATATATTGATTGCCAGGTGTATTACATTAGAAGTCAATATCTGGCTAGCCTTTCCCCAACTATGTTGGGAGCCGTCTCCAAGAGCAAGAGAATCGCGGCGATATTTTCGTCGTGCCACGTATTTCTAAACGATAACCGACATAGTTAGAGACGGCCCCTTTGGGTCGGCTTCCAGTCTAAGCGATTGCAGCTGAATACTGGTATTTTACATGGAACGATTGCCTATCTGACCTGCACAACCTAGTTAGTACTGGGTAATGGCACGGAGGGTACTTGGTATGTGATGGCAGGTCACCCTATCACGGACCAACTTAGGTAAGAGCGGGTTAACCTAAAGATCGGCCGGAGCGGCTGTTTTAAACCAGCCACGAGCTCCTCATTACATTACAGAAGTCTCATGGCTAATTAATAACGTGCCCATGTGTCAGCCGTAGAACTGTGCGATCTGTAGGTGTGTGACAATTATTTACATATCGAACCTTTCCGAGAAATGTAAACATGGGGTTTACCAGTCAGCATTAAGGATAGCCTGGCATTAGGTACTTTAAATAAACTTATTTTTCAAAATTTACCTACAATTTTTCTAACCATGATACAGGAACAGATTTGTAGAAAGCAAACTTTAAAAAGACGTTCATCATGTTCTATTGAAGAGGGAGGATTCTCCGATCAGCAGGGCTAATGCGTATCTCTGTTGACAGTTCATAGTTACAAGTTTGATATACAATGACCGTTCTTGTTGCTTTCTACTGACGCTACCCGTGCAGAACTGTCATTGTATTTCAAAATTCGTAACCATGAACTGTCAACAGAGATACGCAATTGCCTTGGGTGTTGTGTCTGGTGGGCTACTACCCAACGGTTGTTATCGCCCGTATCGCCCAGGTCGAAGGGACACCGACGCTAAAACCACGTACGAACCACGTTACCACGTATTCAGTACATCATTCTGAACTCCCCCACAAAGAAAATAGTATTAGATTCAACCTTGTATATCCTTATCTCACGGAAAACTCAACCTGCGCGATGTTTTGTGTAATAATTATGCTTTCTTGTCCACAAATGTTTTTTATTAATTGTTTTTTTTTTTATTTTTCAACTCAACATTTTTATTTTTTCTCATTTCTCTGTTAACACCTAGTTTGCATGCTGTGGTTTCCTATAATTGAAGGAACACACGTATAAGAAACTTTTGAATAATCGTGACTTATAAACTGTATCGTAGTATTTTTTTATTTAATATTTTTGTCATTCCTTATTGTAAATACGTTTCTTTTAATTTTTCTTTTCTTTGTGTCAATAAAAAAGAAAACTATTTATTTATTAATCTGTGTTTTGTCTGTGCAATACCTTGGATTTCTCTGTTACATTGTACTCGTATATGTTTTTTCTCAAATAAATAAATAAAATTGGATCTGTGTATCCTTTGTTGCAGATCCAAATAAATAATCACCAGCTGCCACATTCAAATACGTACAGACAGATCAGCAATTCTGCATGTTTTACCTCAAACAAGTCAAACAACATCAGTTATAACCCAAATGGTGATGGCACTCGTAATGATTAACTGAGACTGACAAAGGAGCTATCCTCTCGTTTGGGCCGCTAATGACCCGCATTGACAAATCGTTCACCTTAGCCCACGTTGCAGGCGCAAGGGATGAGAGGAAGCGAGTAGTCCTTTTAGACATTTTATTTTCGGCAGCAACAACGCAACATCAACCTCATTGTAACGGCGATAAAGATCACAGTTTCAAATTTTATAGTTTAGTCTACGGCAGCAACGCAACCGCAACCTTATTTCGACGTAAATAAAGATCTATTCTTTGGTAAGTCAGGTGTTTAAAACTCTATAGTATGATCACTTTAAGTGTGCAGTTTAAGATAACGCTGCTTGTCAAGTAAAAATTCATCGATATATGTGAAACTTGGTACAGACGCTAGCACATCAAGCTACCCGAAACTGTCAAATATTCCAAATCAACCTTGAACCTAATGCAAATGTAAAAATAATATTATAGCTAGCCCACATTGTCCCACTGCTGGGCAAAGGCCTCCCTCCATTCCTTCCAAAGGTCACGCTTCTGTGCTACTTCTTTCCAATCCTCAAGGAAGACATCCAGTTCGTCCCGCCATCTCCTTCGTGGTCTGCCGCGACCTCGTGTCACTGTTTCAGGGCACCAATCCTGAGATTTACGAGCCCACAGTTCATTCGGCATGCGACAGACATGTCCTGCCCAGTCCCATTTAAGTTGGGCAGCCTTTTGAGCCACATCAACGATTTGCGTTTTGGAGCGCAGCGTAGTGTTCCGTACATGATCTATTAATTTTACACCTAAGATACTGCGCTCCATAGCACGTTGGCAAACCTTGAGTTTGACCAAGACCAAGTTTGTGCACCGTAGGTCAAGATGGGGAGAATACACATGTCCATTAGCTTTCGCTTCAGAGACATGGGCAGAGTGCCCTTAAAATACTTCTTCATGGAGCAGTAACTCTTCCAGGCATTTTCAGTTCGTCTGGCAATTTCCTTATCCTGCCTTGCCTGGAAAGAGATTACTTGGCCCAAGTAGATATATTCTTGGACATATTGTGTAAAAATAATAACCTAATGCAAATGTAAAAATGAATTCATTTGTAAAAATTTTTGCTATAAAGTTAAAAATGTATTTAATAAATTTGGCTGATTGTAGTAGCTTGATTTACTGGCGTCTGTACATTTTGTTTTAGTTCTGTTTTCCCGCCTGCACAGGTAAGTTCGTTGGGGAGTACGTAGTTTACCTGTACCAACAACAGCTGTCAAATGGGTGCCATATTACATCATAAACATAAAAGTCTATAATATTACAAACTCGTCGAGTCGTAATTTTTATTGAAAAAGGACATGGCATAAAAAAGATAATTCTATTTCAAAACAATTTTAAAAAAGGTTCCTGATGACTTTATTGAGTTCCGTTTGGTATACGTATAGCTTCTTTTCGAGTGATTCTGTTTAATTATCGGTGAAGCAATAGCACGTTCTTTGTAATTTTACTTCTTTTAAACATTTTCCTTATTCTTGATTGCACACAGAAATTACAGGACATTGTTACAATATTACAAAGACAGCTTATTAGACACAAAGGCGAGCTTAACTCTGAATTGGGTTTCGCTCTCGCGAACTCCTTTAACTTAAACACAAACCAAAATAAAAGGACCTCTAACGTTACATAAAAAATCCCTAATTCGTTTTACAATTTCAGAAACGAAGGCAGCGGGGGAGGTCTTTCAAAATTGGTCGTCTCGCCATTTCCAACTCACATAGAAATTCTTCTGCATAAACATATTGAGGTAACATTAAAAATAAAATAGCTTTAAGCTTAATTACTTTGCAATAGAGTTGGAAATCATTTGGCAGGGATTTTTATGATTCGCGTTTGAATGTAAAAATAAAAATAAGTGTTTCGGTATTTCAACTTTTTGACAGGCAATGAAGCGTGTCCAGGTGTTGCCAACCTTTGGGAATTATAATTAGTTATTTAGAAAAAAGGTATGTTATAATATGATATCTTAATAACGATGATTCAAATGTAATTATAATAAGAAGGAATGTTCTTGATTTGGTAGCAGCTGGAAACATTTTAGGAATTTTAGGACATGTTGACCACATTTCTATTTTTTTTTTTCTAATATAACTGAAATAAACCTACCGACATAGTTTTGAGGTCCATAATTCCGAATACAATGTGATTTTAACTTGATTGGAAAATTTTATCATCGTTTTAAAAATATTTTTTACTGTGTGTTTCGATTATGTTTTCATTACAAATTAAAAAAATAAACTAACTATTTATTTCATGAAAAAAAGACTATTAAGTTGACATTATGACCCATGATGGATTGGGTCATTATGATTATGATCATCTTCATCTTCCATACTTCTCTATTACTCGTCATCTTATCAAACACCTCATGTCTCGCCTTATCATCCTTCACACAGTTCATCCATAACGAATTCTAACAAAAAGCAAAATTATTTATTTCCCTTAACACGCATCACGCAATACTTCAAAAACTCAGAAACAAAGCCACGTGCTTCCCAACGTGCCAACACGACCCACGCGCTCACTTCCTCCAGTCCTAACCATAGAGTATATATAATCTGTGGCCCGACTCAAGAGCGGGAAAACAGAGGGACGAAACACGTGAACACGTGATTTAACCCTTTCACGTTTGTGTGATTTATTAATAACTTTAAATCGACAAAGAGCTTGATCTATTTAAAGTTTATACTAAATACTGGTTCCTTTTTTTTAAAAGAGAGGCCATTTGATATGCAGTGAGACTAAATCTTCCGTAGAAAATCATTTACTAAGTTAATTTTTAAACTATACTCGTGCATGTATCTTCCAATTTTAATTATATAAGATGTGGATAACGTAGCTAATTGCACTCTGATGCAGTCTCGTACAATTTTTTGTTAACCATTTATAGTGTGTAATTGTTTGTTTTCCCTAATAAATAAAATATACTAGGTATATCTTATTATCTCATAAAGAAGAAGATACTATAGAGACTCTCTGTTAAAGTATTATAATTATGGTTGTCTATTAATGGTTGTATTCTAAAAATAACACAGAATAGAACAGAATATACTTTATTGTACACTAAAATGAAAACACAACTGTTTACAATATAGATATTTAACGACAAGCGTTCTATCTTACGTTTCCAATATTAAGGTAAATAGCCACACACACCAACGTCCACCAGTCATTAAACCCCGAAATACCTACCTACAAACATACACGACACAAAAGTACACAATAAAACACAAAAAATGTACAACAAAAACGTACACCCACATTCACACTTAAGACCTAGGTCCTTAGGTCTAACTTTGCCAGGTCATTGCCCGGTCGTCGCCCGCGCATTTTGGCGTACTCTTATTTTTTTTGGGTACCCCCCGTCCCCCGCCTCTCTCCGCAGCCTCCCAATCGAGTTGCAGTTTTTAGATGCACCTACTTGAGTCGTATGACTATCTAACGACCTGAAGAAAGGTGGCCGTGGAGTAGACAGTGCATGTAAAAGATTTTGGGAAACTATTATGAAATTGGGTGAAATTAAATCTGCTGTTGAAGTATTTTGGACAATCATTTTTAGTGCACCGTTGATATAGTGTTCGCATTACTTTGCATGACATTACAGGTGAGCGTAGGGTCCAAAGCTTAATCCTCAAGTCGAGCAAAGTGCCATATGACAGTTTCCAAGTCAACATCGATTTATACAAATAGGATCAATATTTAAGACCTTCAACTGAATATGTTTATACTTTTACTTGGTGATTTTGCAAAAAAGGTTCTCATTTTGGTATTCAAACAGGTTCTGACTAAACTAAAATGACTCTCTTAGCTGTTATTTTCCTGCAAACCAAAACAATTATCTCATCTTAATCACTCTCCATTAAACCTGAACAAAACTTCTACATCAAACTCGACTCTACCGACCTCCACTGCGCACACGCATTCATCGAGAAGTGCGTTGCACTATAGCGAGCCAGTTTGACTAGATTTTTGGCAACGCGCGGCGCATGCACTGTTCCTCCCTCCCCCCTCCTCTCTACCCCCCTAACCGTGCACCCCCCCCCCCCCGGCATCGCCTGCACGCCGTGGTTATGACTTTCTGATGGGGTTTGAAAAGAGATGAAGGATAATATTATTTGGTAATTAGTTTTGTAAAGTCAAGTTTTGGATATGAACTTAGTGTGGATGTGTTTGAAGATGAGAGTAGCAGAGATCGAAGTTGTATTATACAGCTAAGCTTCGTTAATATAGGGGTAGGCAGGTCTTTGAAAGGGTAGGATTATTTAGTGATGTCAACCACGATGCTGTGAGCCATAATCCATGGTTTAAGCACCCTTACGGGAACTACAGTAGTCAGTAGCCCGAAAGTCTGACAACCAGTCTTAAGAAAGGGGTACCGTATTACCCAGTAGGTACTAACTGGGTTTTGGAGGTCAAATAATAGTATTCAGCTGCATCCAGTAGTCCACTGGAAGTTGACCCCAACATAGTGAGAAAAGGTTAGGCAGATGATGAAGCATCCTTTAAAATTCATCAAAGTAACTTTAATTGAATATGATGATACTCAAAGCATCTGTATTTCTAGAAAGACTTTCAGCAGAATCAGAATAAGGATTGTCGTTAACTTTTCGGTAGCTAATGTCAATTCTATAGATTTAACTTTGCCATCATGATTATCGCTGATAGAATGTCACTTTGCAGTCCCTAGGTAATCCACCCTGCCCTACCCGCATTATTAAAATTCAGATTTCTGTGTAATCATGTCTAATTATTCCAATTCCAAACACAAAAAACTAATGCCTACTTTTTTGGGAAAATCCGCAAAAGTATTTCACAAATATGCTAGATTCAAATGATAAAAAAAAACATTATACCACAGCTTCTCGGTACACTTGTACCTACAATCAAGATAACGCACTCTCACGAGTGCGAGTGGGTGCCAAGTTTTACAACTGTTTTACTACTGTGAGATGTCTCAGATTCCGTGTTTAGGTAATTGCTGAGACTGCAGACTTTACGTTTTACTCCTTGAAGGTAAAACACAAAGTGACGACTTTGGGTTGTAAAATGTAGAATGAGTGGCAAAGTTTTTCCTTGTGTACCCACACAAACCTCTCCTTTTAGTACCTACGACTTACTTAGATCATAAGTATCTGTCATGGAGGAAATTCTGGATTTTTTTCTTATTTAGAACTTAAGGAAGAAAGAAGCGCCCGGGTAGCCTATTCTTAGGTGTTTTGAAGAAAAAGGAATTCAATGGGATTAAATGAACTTATAAGGTGGTTTTGATAATTTTAATGATTGTAACTTATTAAAGCCTAAGAGGAGCTCGTGGCTAAATAATAACAGCCGCTCGGGTCGATCTTTAGGATAAGCCGTGCTTGCCTAGGTTGGTCTGTGGATGGGTGACCACCCATTACATACCGAGTTTCCTCCGTGTCTCGGCAAGCACGTTAAGCCGTTGGTCCCGGCTGTCATTTGTAAATCTTTGACAGTCGTTACAGGTAGTCAGTGGCCTAAAAAGTCTGACAACCAGTCTTACCAAGGGGTATCGTATTACCCAGTACTTACTGGGTTGTGGAGGTCAGATAGGCAGTCGCTCCATGTAAAATACTGGTATTCAGCTGCATCCGGTTAGACTGGAAGCTGACCCCAATATAGTTGGGAAAAGGCTAGGCAGATGATGAACTTATTAAAGCCATGTGTTACCGTCGCGTATCATATTTTAATCTACATACAACCTGACACTGACCTGCAAATTGCAAAATACGTTAGACAATTCGAATTTCCTAAGCAACCTTGGCGCTTCCATTTTAACGTAATGAAGGTAGCATACGCCCGTGTTGGGGATTATGGAGATACATTTGGAACTTTATAGGCCGACATAGAATTACACTCGCAATTTTTTTTTGTGATCAATAAAATACCCATAACAATAGATTATAAAACTAATATGCCCACCGTCACACAACACATCTTTTATACAACATACCGTTTATCTCCATTACAGAAAGGTTATTTAATTATGAGAAAATTAAAAATGGCCGTGAGATTTTAATCAATTAACCTTGAGCAATATACCTACGTTATTAAACCCTCAAATTATGAGTCAGATTGTATTAAGCAAAGCATCAGTTCCTAATTTGAAAAGACGTCAGTAAAAAAAGAAAAAAAAATGTTTTTGACAGCGTCATCGAGACCTAACATTCAAATTCCTACGTTACATTGACTCGAGCAAAACGTTTGTGACATCTAAATTAAAAAGTACTCTTTTTTTACCAAATAGGTTTGCGTTTGACTGCCACTCGCCTGATGTGAAGCGATGATGCGGCCTAGGGTGGAGCACGCTTGCCTAG
The DNA here is from genome assembly GCA_963082995.1 of Noctua comes. NCBI lineage: Eukaryota > Metazoa > Arthropoda > Insecta > Lepidoptera > Noctuidae > Noctua > Noctua comes. Next base: position 16,842,912 of record OY720278.1, on the reverse strand, counting down.
AATAAAACGATTCAAGCGAACTTTGAATAGATCAAGATTATAATCTTTTATAGTCCGTCGTTTCTTTATACAAGGTGGAGACGACAATACGACAATTTTGGCCAAGGTTTTTGAAGTAGCGAGTTGGCAACATGTGTTTAACTTTATACCGTTGCGGGATTCGTTAACCTGTTGATGGTAGCCTATTATGTACACTATGTAGAAAATGCTAAAAATGAAAAATAACGACCTGTGAAAAAACTGCATACAAAATTCAATCGAAAATATCCAGTAATTTTTGATTGAATTTTTGTATGCAGACTGGGAACGTCATGAGTTACATACAGTTTAATTTATTGTCACATTGTCGTCTCCACCCTGTATTCGGTTCCTAAAAAAAAAGTAGCCAGAGACATAGAGAAATCCAATATCTTCCAAACACAAGCAGGCTGACAAAAACCATGAAAGCATGAAATGCTAGTAATTGCTCAATGTAATCGCTCACCATAAGAAAGTTCGAGAATGAATAATCTTGCTTGTATCATTCGGCATGGATAACTACGCTAAGTACCGTCCATAAGGCCGAACATATCGATAGGTAGCCGGAGGCTCCGAGTTATGGGCGCTAACGGTCAACGGGGCCTCTTGCGAAATACCTACAGGTAACGATTGCAAAACAAGCTACAGAAGTAAATGAAAATACAAAGAAAAAAGTAATAAAAGCCAAATTTGAAGAATTACCTACGTCTCAATTTTTTGTAGGTAAACCAGAGTTTGAGGATCTGGTACACCGACAGAATACCATAAAATTGTTAGGTGTACTTTTATTTATTTGCTGCCGGGTGTCATTTATAGATCTTTGACAGTCGTTACAGGTAGTCAGTGGCCGAAAGACAACGAGTGACAACCTGAGAGGTATCGTATTCAGCTGCATCCGGTTAGACTGGAAGCCACCGTTACCATAGTTGTAAAAAGGCCAGGCAGACGATGATGATTTATTTATTTATAAGGAGTAGTAGGTACCCCAATTTCCTTTATCTGGCTGCCTACTCATGACTTCTTAATGCAGTATTGTTTTAACATTAATATTGATAGATCCCCATTTAACCTTGTAAGCTGATCGATAGCTCGGAGGCACTCTCCCGTGCACTAATTCAGGTCCAAAGCCACTCGTGTGAAGTCTACCTAGCTACTCGTACTGGAACTTAGATCAAAGGGAACCCCGAAAATCGATAGGTATGTACGTATATGTGTTTGTACGTAAACTGAAAAAGGGTAAAAGGTCAATTATTTTCTTTATAAGCTGTTTCTAAAAGGAATATTTGAATTTTGTGACAAAATCAAGGAGATGTAAGGCAGGTACTATACAAGGTGGAGACGACAATACGACAATTTTGGCCAAGGTTTTTGAAGTAGCGAGTTGGCAACTTGTGTTGAACGTTTATACCGATGCGGAATTCGTTAACCTGTTCCTGGTAGCCTATTATCTACACTATGTAGAAAATGCTAAAAATAAAAAATAACGTCCTGTGCATACAAAATTCAACCGAAAATATCCAGTCATTTTCGATTGAATTTTTGTATGCAAACTGGGAACGTCATGAACTCATGAGTTACATACAGTTTAATTTATTGTCGCATTGTCGTCTCCACCCTGTATAGAGGCTCTCAGAAGAAAATTTCATAGAAATACTGTGATGATATTCTGCCTCGTTGATCTAGTGGACACAATCGCGACTGCTGAGCATGAGGTCCTGGGTTAGTTTCCCAGGTTGGGCAAATTGTTATTGGGTTCTTCCATCAGAAATTTCTTAGTAGCAGCCAACGGAACTTGGATTTGTGTCTGGTTTATGGCAAGACTCTCGTGTTCATATAAATCTGGGTGTAATATTAGGAACACCTCTGCCTAACCCTTCGGGGATTACAGGATTGATGTTAAGTTTTATAAATGCCAAAATACTGTCACTTACATCTTCCGTGATTGTTCATTATTTTGAGCTCCCGATCACAACAACCACGGAATCGTCGTCACGGAAGATATCCCGTAAGTGACAGTATAAGTTTAGTTGTAAACCGTGAAAGCTTAAAACAGTGTTTATAATTGGCAAGTTACAGCAGGAAATTTACGATGTGGTTGTCCCATCTATCGAAAGAATACTGAAATATTTTTGTACGCAATTTAATCTTACTTGCTCATTTAAAATGAGCTTCATGAAAATGGTTGTTTATCTATTTAGGCAAAAAATACGAAAACGTAAACAATTTTATCGATACCAATTTCATTTCACCTGAACTTTTTCTGCTATCGTTACATTCCTCCCTCCAAGGACTATCTCAATCGCGCCGACCCGGAAGGCAGCTTCTCGCCGTATTCACCTTTATTTGCATTCAGTCCCTCTGTACCCCAGACCTCTGGCTACAAAGCTATCTATCCCGCCGTCCGGTTAACGTCTTTGAAATATTCTACTCTCTTTCAGAATACCCTCTTCTATAAGAATACGTATCTATTATGGAAACACCTTCGTTATTTAGAAGGTATCTATTTTAAGGTCCTTTTTTATAAGAAAGGTTAGGTAAAACATTGGACTATGTATTTTATGGTTAGCTTCGGATCTTGTGATACGACTGTTTACGCCACGCACGTACCGTTAGGCCTAACCAACATCGAAAACATAAAGTATTGTATAGAATTCGAAAAAAACGACAATATATTTATAAAAAATACGACAATATTGCTGCCGAACATAGAGGAGCTCGTGGCTAAATAATTGCAGCCCCTCTCGGGTCGATCTTCAGGTTAAGCCGCGCTTGCTTATAGGTTAGTCCGCGGACGGGTGACCACCCATTACATACCGAGTTTCCTCCTTGCCTCGGAAAGCACGTTAAGCCGTTGGTCCCGGCTTTCATTTTATATCTTTGACAGTCATTACAGGTAGTCAGTGGCCCGAAAGTCTGACAACCAGTCTTACCAAGGGGTATCGTGTTATCCACTACTAACTGAATTGTGGAGGTCAGATAGGCAGTCACTCTATAGCTGCAACTGATTAGACTAGAAGCCGACCCCAATACAGCTGGGAAAAGGCTAGGAAGATGATGATTGCTGCCGAACACAAAGGTTACCAATCTTTGAATCAAAATACTTATGTGCTAATCATTTCTAGCCTAAACTATAAGCCAGTGATGCCGTTTCGCGAAAGCAAAATGCGTGATAGTCTACATCATTCGCCTGCCCTTAGATATCAACATTTATTTGGGGTTGGTGTGTATATTATATCTTCTTTTCCATACTTCTCTATTCGTCGTCACTTAATCACGAAAAAGCATGATAGCTTTATTACTACATAATCTAGTTTTTGCTTTATTATTTGTCCAGAATCATAGATCTTTTTTATATTAGCCAACTCTGTCCCACTGCTGGTCAAAGGTCTCCCCCATGGCTTATATATTTATGGGGGGTTTGGATCATATGCCGCCACGCTGATCCAGTGCGTGTTTGCGGGTCGCCAGAGCCTCGTTGATTGAAAACAGGGTGGACCATGAGCAGGTGAGGTTGGCTTGAGCTCCTAGACTGTTATTCTTATTCTTAGCGTGTCGATGGCAAAAAGTTCAAATGTTATGTTTAGCCCAAAACTCAGCCACGCGAACCCCACTCACTGGTGCAGTAAGCAGATCATCAAGTGCGAAGGAGATAGGGCATGCGGTGCAAGATGGAAGGTGGGCGTTGTCAGTGGGGAGACTCCGCATACGCACTTGAGGTCTGAGCCGTCCATGAACCCCCTTCTGCGGACATTGTCTTTGGTCCGGCCGATTTGGGTTCGAAGTATGTTTAAGGATTTCCAAGTCGGCCACGGCAACGCGTGCCGAGGTGGAAGGTGTTCTGACGGTTTTCAGCTGTTATTGGGAACCCCTCACACCCTAATACCTCCAAAAAACAAAATCTACTAACCACTTCAGATCGGATACATCCCCAGCGCAGTTACCCACTGAACAAAAATCTGTAACTAACCGAATAAAACATACAAGACCCATCAACTTGGAGTATTCTCAAGTCGCTTGTCCTATATATAATTCAGTTGTACGGAATACTGTCCCTGAGGGTCGGCTCTCCCTCCGAAGTTGACGGGTTAAGGAGTACAAGACTTGGGAGGATACGGGTAGTTTAACGTTCTTTTTTTAGGTTATCAAAATGACAGGATGATAAAACCTTTGCGATGTTTTTGATACTTTTCGTCCTTGTAAAGACGCAGCTTAGTGAAAGCCTACATCCAGCAGTGGACAGCGTAAAGCCGAGTTGAGAGTTTTACTAAGTTCAATTAAGATGCCTTTCTTTCCAAAAAAGTGTTGGTTGGTTGGAAAAACTAGCTAGCTACTAGATTAGTACAAATTGTAAACGCACCCTTCACGAAGCCGTGAACCAAGCATTCTGTACATCAAACGAAGTAACTCTACGCAAAAATTATTGTATTTTTTGGGGTAAAAAATCACGTTTTACGGCAGGACTCAATGTAACGTACTCAAAACATTGTGCTGATGGATGCCTTTAATAGTACGGGGGTCGTGGAGGTATTTAACTTGTTTAAAAAAACTTAAGAAAAAGTTGGAACTTTGACCCCGATATCTCCGGAACTAGAAGGATTTTTTTCAATTTTTTTTTTAATTCAATAAACACTGTTACACTATTTCACAAACACAAACAGTTCTCAGGTATGGTCTATGGCAAATTAAATGATCGCAATGACGGACTTCGTTAAGGGTATTTAACACCCATTATTTAAGCGGAAAGATCTGGCTGGCACTTTTTTCACAAAAAAACGCTTGCGCCAGACGGCGAGCTATGAAACAACCGCAAGGAGAGAAAAACATGCAATTGTTTTTTTTTTCAATCCACAAAACGTGACATAAAAGAATAAAAAGAATTGATACTACTCACGCTTTAAATATCTACTGCCTCCATAGTATAAAACAACGGATGCTGCAAAATATCTTCTCCATTACACTTTTCTCCACAACAACACATTATGATAATGTCAAGACATTATAAAGACTACGATTGTTCTACGCGAGCACCATTTTATTGCTCGCTGTTAATATTTCTATTAAATTATAAGGTAAGGTTATCGTTAATGCTGAGTGCTGACTGTTCCTGTCGTAAATAGGTTGATGATACGCACTTGAATTATTGATTGGGGAAGGAAGAAATCTTCCCCATTTTTTAGCTTTATGGGCTATCAAATATGCATGATTTTGGGTTGAATCGGGACATAGAAGATGTAGAAACTATCATGATTTGAAAGAATTTAGGCACAGGTATCCTATAGTACACCTAAATTCATCAGTAGTTGGTTGAGTATTATTTTAAGTATAGATGACTGCCTCATTGATCTAGTGGCCGCAATCGCGACTACTGAGCATGAGGTCTGGGGTTCGACTACCGGGTCGGGCAAAATGATATTCGGGTTTCTCAGTAGCAGCTTTGGAGTCTGGATTTATGCCCAGTTGATGGCAATAGGCTCGCCCCCTATTAAAAAGGGTATAAACATAACTGGCGAAATATGGGTGTATTATTAGGCACACCTCTGCCTAACCCTTCGGGGATTTCAGGCGTGAGGTTGTGTTATGTAGTTTAAGATAACTGCCATATTTGATATTGATTATGTATATCAGAAATGTTACTAAATGAAATTAAAATTGAATACTCTGAAGTTACGTCATTCGATTTAAAGTCTTCGTAAATCAGATCAAAGACTTGTTCAGTTCAACGATCGAATTTAAAAACCGAACGTTTTAAAAGTCGCCAATAACGTTCATAATTTACGCGATACTTAACAAAACTCGTCGAACATTCACATCGTTACGTTTCAAACAACTTATGCCCGAATCCCGCCACTGCCAGCCTGTGGCACTCACTGCCGGCTTCTCTGTTTCCCGATCATTATAATCTGGATCTCTTCAAAGTTCGATTGAATCGGTTTCTTCTAGGCGTGCTACAGGCGAGTTGCAGCCAAACGCAAGCCAAATACAAATAATAATAAACAAAAATACACACAAAAAAAAAAAAAAAAAAAATACACTTTAATTTATACATGACCATCGTCATCAGCCCTGGTTAGACTATGTCCCGTCGCTGGAGTGCCCAAAACCTGCACCGCTGAGAATCTGATCAACGCTTTTTTTTTTTTTTTTTTTTTCTTATGGGAAATCATCAAATGACCCCCCCCCACTCTGGTGGAGCGGAAGGGAGTGTCAGACTACGGTATCTCTTTCGAACAGTCCCGCAGATCTGATCCACGCCTCTAACACCGTAATTAACGTGGCCAGTTACATGGCCCAAATAAGTTTAGTATGGATGGATGTAATATCGATCCGAAAAGAAGAAAAAGAATGGTCATCATCTGCCAAACCTGTTCCTAATTATGTTGGGGTCGACTTCCAGTCTAACAGGATGCAGCTGAATACTATTATTTTACATGGAGTGACGGTCTATCTGGTAAGACTGGTTGTCAGACTTTCGGGCCACTGATTACCTGTAAGAATTGTCAAAGATCTACACATGACAGTTGAGACCGTAGCCATGAAGATAAATTCTGGGTCTCTGTATGTAATGGATGTTCACCCATCCACGAAACCACCTCAACAAGAGTAGCTTGAGTTTGAAGAACGACCCGTTGTGCTGTCATTATTTAGCCACGAGCTCCTCCGAAAACTTGATTTTTAACATGCCACAAAAATTAGAATTACGAGGAGTGCCGAGACGTAATATTTAACGATACACATAGAGATAATATCGCCCATAAAAGAGTATTAAGTGTGTTTACGAGGTTTTTTCATTACGGTCGAATGTTCAGTCAACTATGCGGGTGAATGTAAAACTGTTGTTTTTGTTGCGAGTTTTGGAAACTTCAGCTTTTGCTTTGTTGATGTAAGTAGACCGAGGTAGGATGAACTGTAGGGTTTTATGCAAGCTTGAGTACTCATATATTCACAACTAGATGATGCCCGCAGCTTCGCCTGTCCGATAATTGTCCCACGAGATCATTTTACCGGGATAAAAAATATTCTATGTTTTAATCCAGGTTATAACTATCTGTGTGCTAAATTTCATCCAAATACGTTCAGTAGTTTTTGCGTGTTTGTTACTCTTGTAACAAACATCCGTCCATCCTCACAAAGTTTCGCATTTATAATATTACTAGTAAGATACCAGTCTTTTCCTGGAGGTAGTTTGAATTCTACTCTAGTGGGAACATACCTTAAACCAAGGTTTTGATTTAGGCACGGCTTAAGTCTTCGAGCTAGTTTACTCATCTTAGACTTTAATTCTTAATACCAAAAAGAGTTTTATGAAGTCAGTTTTTGTTTTGAAAATTTGAACTCTATTTGAATAAAATTCAATAAACACAAACGGCTTGAAGGTTCGAACTTAGACTTAAGTTAGGTCTCGTCGATGGTTAAAGTTCATTTTAGGGAGAAGATGATACTTCAATTCAACAAATCTTCGAAATACATTGTTTTAGGAACATCAAAGAAGTAAAAGTACCTACTACAAGCAACAATCAAGTAAATTATCCTCCCATATTTTAACAAAGTAAAAGTTACAAAATCACACGGCAATTTTCTGCAAAGAAATCGTATCTTTTCTACGAATTCGTCAGTAACCGTCTAATTACGTAAAAATGGGACCCGTGCGTAACGATGCGATGACGTGCGAATTCGGCGTAACTCATTCAAATCGTGCGCAAGTAGGACGAGACGTTAGCGGGAGAAAGCATCGCAGCGTGCAGCGGTGCGCCGGCGCAGAGAGCTTTGAAGTTATCGATCGCGGTTAGGAGAACCATGAGTGGTCGAAGTACTGGTATTTCGCTGAACGTTGCTGCATTGTGATGGCCACGTCGCGTTTTCAAGATCGGAAAGGGTATATAGTAACTTATCACCATTTAACCCAGAACATAATAATTTGTTATTTTACAGAAATTAGTAAGGGACTGACCAAACTGATCTAAACGAAATTGGCTTGAGCCGGACAGAAAAAAAATTATATCCGAACAAATGCCGATGACGTGTCGCCTCATTCGCACTTGCTCAGTTTATTCGCTTCCACAAACTCATTGTTGAGTGACAGGGATGCTGCACATAGACCACTGGTTCTTGATCTTTTTAGCCCGAATGGTTCATCTCAGCGAGCATCTTAACGCCGTCTTTGGGTCATCTATAACTCCTGATCTCCACTCAAAGACGGCAATCAACATCAGCTACACTAGTCGTATTTTATTCCATATTTTATCGCAAACGCAGTCACCTTAGCCCTAACTCAAGAATCGTGAGTTCCAACAGTTATCATCTACACTAATAGTATATTATCCTATATTTTATCGTTAACGTAGTCACCGTAGCCCGAACTCGCCGAAGGGCGCGGTATGTGGCTAACGCCGCGGTGAAAGTTTGTAGTTGCCACAACTGAAACACCGCTTCAGTGCTAGTACATAAATAACTTTTTTTGTAGGTAGCTTTAAAGAACGCTAGTGGTTCAAGTACAGGAAGTATTGTAATGAGATTTTATTTAAATAGATATAACATAACATAACATTGCATCCTGTAGTCCCCGAAGGCTTTTCGTACCTTTTAAATTAATCATGTAATGCACATTAACGAGTTCCAAATCTTAAAATCCATGGCTTTTTATAAATCTTCTTAGCAAATGATTTCTTTTTATTTGTCCTTTTTAGGATGCCGCTACACTACGATCCGTATATAATTCTTTTCATCATATACGTAGTTCGGTTGCGTTACTATTATTACAACAAAACTTTAGTTATAGTAGAACCTCTGTATCCTCGTGCTTTCTGAACCCTTCTAAATATAATATCCAATAACTATAATTTTCGGAAGCCTTTTGTACCAATAACCTGATTCTGTAATCTCATAACCGATAAATCGTTGTTAGGGGTCGTGGGTTCGATTCCCGACTAACGAGAGAAAGGCCCGCTTCTGAGAATAACTCGGTCATTTAAAGCTAACTTTAAGTTGCGGTTTGGTTCAAATGTAGGTTAGTTCCCTATCTGTGCGCGTTGGTTTAAGACTGAAAAGTAGGTGAGATTTAACTACAGATTGATTTAAGACATTGTAGACTAAAAATAAATAGTTTATAATTTCATTTTGTTTATAGGCCGAATAAAAGTATTTTGACTTTCATCTTGTGTCAAAACAGATTTTCCGATATATACAATTTTGGCTATAAGATTGAATCGTTGTGAGTATGCGCGCCGATACAGGAGAAATTCTTAGTGCGAAGCATAGTATTATAAAATATGTTTCCACAGCTGGGACACCAGACCAGATATATATATGAGAGGGAAAGGAGCGGTCAACCATCCCGCCAGCAGTTGTGTGACATGCCAGTTTCCTCGCGGTGCTCTCCAACACTATTTTGAGAGCAGTAGTGTTGAAATAATTAACATAAAGTAAATGCGTGCTGCCACGGCTTTAATCTTGAGTGTAAGTACGATTTGTCATAAGTATTTCCGAACTAAAACAAACACATTTCCAACTAAACTGTATTTCAAAATCCGCCGTACCCTTAAAAGAACAATAATTACTTTACAATCAAACTATTCTTATGCAAATCGAGTCATCAGATTTTTTTCCACTTTGGCGATACCAAAGGTGGGTTTTGACTTCAAAAAAGGCTAATGAAAGGCGAAAAAGACTTTAAATAATAAAGTGAGCGCACACCTGCTAATTAGAGGGCATCGGCAGATGTGCCAACGTTTGAAAGTTGACATGTATTGCAAAAACTGTAGGGTGGAAGGTACAATTAGCGTCCGAAGGTATAGTTTAAAATTGGTTTGTTTATGTTTTTCCTACTCCTCCGCTATTCTTTTCTGATTATTTAGTTGCGGGATCCAAGACAGTTAAATTGTTTCGTCGTGCTTCATTGTCTCGACGCTTTTCTGGTAGTCGCCACTGTTGATTCTGACTTTCAGGAGTTGCAGAAGTTTGGGAATAGTGTGGCGAAAATGTCCTAAAAAAAAGGTTTTGTAATGAATGTTGAGTGCGTTTTGTAAAATTTAAGTTGCTGCTTTATTTTAATTGTATTATTTGAAAGTGATTTACTTGAAAACAAAAATACGATGAAAAAAGTGGATAACACCTTTTTTCCTAGTTTTTTTTTTGGTATACAAGTCGTTTAACATAAATTACGATGTAACTTTAACGAAACGTAGAAAACTCATTCGCCCGTTAATAAAATAAACGCTCGAGGGTCTAATAATGGGGTTCTATCTAATAATTGTTTAACCTACCGTAATTAACTTGAATCCACAATTTTATAATCTTTTGTTGAACCATAAAGGTAAAAAAAACCTTTATAATTTATACATTGTTAGGAAAAGCACGAAATAACAGAAGGATTTTTTTTGGCGCTAAATATTTTACTTGTTTCAGTTTACTGAAAGCATGAGAGTTTTCGGGTCACATCAGTAATTCATACTTGATATACCGCTATCTTAAGTCTTGCTCTAGACGTCACACATCTTAGCGATATTTATTACTAGAAGTTTTGTTTCTTAAGAGTTTTGGCGAAAATTGTTCTTTCGGTATGAAAGTTTCAGTATTGCAGTAGTTTCTTGAATAAGCTAAATATTTTCATAGTGTGGGCACAGAATACTTGATGAAAAAAGGATAAAAATAACAAAATGTTATGCCAAAACGTAAATATGACACTAAATACGTACACTCACACAAACGAATATACTTTTATAACCAACACGTTTTCAAAACACATTTAATTTTCGATATCACCTTTCACTCCAATGCGTCAAACCGCAGGACTGTACAAGTACACCGTTTTAAAAAATAATGGCTTTGAATAAATAATGACAAGGAAGATAATTGGTGTTGACACCCTACACTCGTCCTTAAATATCGAGTGTGCCTTTATTATTAGCAGAGAAAGTCTTGCTTAACCTTCCAAATATTACGCATCACTCCTTTATGTACTTTGAAGGATAGGTAGGTACGTACTGACGATATTTCGTAAAAATATGCTTTGTTCAAACTGGGCCAAGGAAAGTTTAGCAAATGCGGTGTAATTTTCTTTGTAAAGAAAAGAAAAATTAACATTATGCTCAGGAAATTTTTGCAATTATACAGAAATAATAAAGTGGTTTATATTCTGTTTCAATACATTAAAGAATAGGCGTTAACATAATCAGCCTATAACGGTCCCACTTCTGGGACACAGGCATCCTCTCTGAGAGAGGGGGTGGCTATTAATCCACCTCGTGGACCCAGTGCCGATGTAACACGTTCTTGTATGTTTAGTTCAAAATTTAGAGCCATTTTATACAATTTAGGCTGAAAATTGTATACTTTTTGGACATCAAAATTAATGATTACAGTGTTTTAAGCTTTCACGGTTTACAACCAAACTTATACTGTCACTTACGGGATATCTTCCGTGATTGTTCATTATTTTGAGCTCCCGATATCAACAACCCGCGATCATGGCGCTTACAACAGCGCCGAAATATTGGAAGTTCAAAATAAAGAACAATCACGGAAGATATCCCGTAAGTGACAGTATAAGTTTAATTATTACAGTCAGGAATAAACTCCTGCCACTTTTTTTTTTTTTTTATCGTGGTAAAATCATCAAATGAGTCCTCCCACCCAGGGCAGAGCGGGAGGGACTGTCAGACATGTACTGACTAAAATCCACGGTGTCCTTCAATAGCCCTTTATGTTCCAGGGTCACGGTAATTCTATGAGTCCCGCGACCAACTCCTGCCACTCTGACGTTTTTTGAGTGCAGTGTCTCTAATGAAATAAACTATACGTCATGTGTCCTTCTGGGTTAAAAATCCACAACCTTAAACTCGTAAGTCGGAACCTCTACCACAGGACTACCTCCTCATTTGAACATTTATCCCTAAACATTTCAGCACGGCGGCGCGGCGTCACGGTCTATTTCCAAAGGAACTTGGCGGAACTCCCGGCGCTTTAACTACAGGTTAGCATGGCATAATACCGTAGCTACTAAATGGCTTACAAACATTTATTATAAAGGGTAATGACAGGTTGAGGGGCTGCTAGCTTTTGGAGTGCCACCCACTTCCTGTAACAGTGGTCAACCGAAGCTTGAACTGGACAAGAATCTTTTGGCGTCTGGCCAAAATCTTGAAAGTAGTAAGTAGTACGCTGTTGTTTTTTTCTATACATTTTTAGAGTTCTTCGATAAAATTTTAGGTAGCTAGTTACAATATTATTTATAATCATTTTGGGTTTTTTTAAACCTTTTATTGTTTGTCTCAGTTGCAGGTAGCAGATTGGATAAGTTTCTGCAAAGGAGGCTTTACTGCTAAGTTAAAACACATAACTTTTTCTGTAGAAGATACCTAAGCAATCAAATTACATATTACTAAAGTAAAACTGACTATAATAATGAATATCTACTTGTGATCAACCAATTTTAGAGCACAGAATCCTAAAAAAGCAACTCCATCACCATGTAAAAGTTACAATTACTTTCGCCAAGAGGGACTGATCCGTCATCGAAAGTCAAGAAAGTACTTTTTCTTAAACCAACAATTTTTTTTCCTGTTACCCTCATTTCTAAAAAATACTACGAAAAAATTGCTCAACCAAAAAATGATTCATGACACTTCTACGACGACCACCACAAAGCTATTACAATTTACGAGCAAGGCAGTAAAGACACCAAATTTTTGTAAACTATACAAGGAAAATGTCGAAAACAAAATGGCTGACATGCTTGTTTGAATTTACATCGCGACACTTTACGAACAATGACGACGAGAGGGATATTAACACGTTTTCTTTTTAGCTATACTGTTAGCTGACCGGAAAGTTGGCTGGAACCTTTTGTGACTTTCAATGAAAGTTTTCACAGTTTTTCTCAGACAGCTGTATGAGGACGTGTTCGGAATTTGAGTGAGAAAAATGGCGCGATGGCGTCAGTTTTTTTTATGGTTTTAAAAGTGTTAAAACTATATTTTTTAAAAGGCACTGCCAATGTTATCCCAATGTATATGGGGTTGAGGCAGCATGCCTACTTCTTGCATACTTTTCTAATACTCGTCATTTCATCAGACACCTCCTTTCTTGCCCTACCATGCTATCTATGCGTATACTTATTTAATTATGACAGCCTCAGAAAATTACGATATTTCCAGGGTGTAGACTATTTCGCTGATTAGCACAACGTAATACTTTAATTTCCATTCGTATCTACTCATACTATGGCATATAGACGTGGGTATAGCCGATACCAACACCACATGATAATAACATAAGCATTTACACTTCGAAACAATGGTTTCAAACCATAACAAAATGTTCGGTACTCGAAATACAAGTCAAAACGTAAAAATAATACCAACAAAATGATCCTACACACAAAGACTTTCCATACTCAGAGACATAATTAATCGTCCTTCAACATAATCAATCTAATCACCCAAAAAGCCTCACAATCAATCCTCTCAACATTAATCTTAAAGGAAATATATAACAAAGTTCAAACCCCACATAACATAGGTACAAACCTGAATTACCGTTAGCTCCAAAACATCCAGTAACAAAGATGCTGCGGTTTCATACAAACATCTTAGTAACCCCATGGTTAAGGAAAAATGACTTTTATTGCTGTGGAGACAAGGATCTTGGATTTTTTTCCTGGTTGTTAGTTCAATGTTGGGTGCAATTTATTCGGGTTTGCCAATTGTATAGTTCTTGGTGAACAATGAGGACGGTTTTTGTTATAGCCCGGACGTGTGAGGAATGCGCTGGCGGATCATAAATCGTGTTTATTATAGCTCCTGCTTGCTCCCAAACGGATAGGCTTGCTTGATGGTTTGTTGAGGATAAGTTTTGGGGAAATTGGGCATTGTAATGTTGCATTTAGAACGATGCAGCCAATCCAAGATCTATTGTTATGTCTGGCGTTATTTATTAGACTTTACAATCATGCATTTACTTATGTATTCGACTATCTATAAATGCCAACAGACGTAACATGAGCCAGCGTGATAATAAAATCAACTTTCCTTTCCTCTTCTGTATTGGGATTTCCTAAAACAAGATGGCAGTACGAATTATCTACACTTAATATGTTTGTAAGTTTGGATGTACTGGGCAATCCCCGAAACTACTTATCCGATTTCAAAAATTCTATCACAAATGGATAAGTACACTATCACCAAGTGCCTTCTTCTTTCTTTCTTTTTCGTGTGGTGAGTGCCTAACCTGGTGTCAAAGTTTTATGCCGCCCATGGGCCTCTGACTTGGCTTTACATGCCGTCGAGAAATATCTCTGAGGCATGCTGGTTTCCTCACGATGTTTTCCTTCACCGAAGCAAGTGATAATTATACAATACGCACATGTCTCCGAAAATCAGAGGTGCGTGTCTTGGGTTCGAACTCGAGACCTATGACTTGTCAGTCCGACGGTCACACCACTAGACTACCACTGCTTACCAAATGCCAAAGGGTATGTTTCTCCAACGTGGACGGAGTCGCGGGCAGAAGCTATCTCCAGTTCTAGTATAAAGTATGTATGTAATCCTCGAAGGGTTAGGCAGAGGTGTACCTAATAATACACTCGCATTTCGTCAGTTATGTTTAAGACTCATGTAATAGGGGACGAGCCTATTACCATCAACTGGGCACAAATCCAGACTCCGAGGCCGCTACAGAGAAATTCCTACTAACACTTTGCCCGACCTGGGAATTGAACCCAGGACTTAGGCTTAGCAATCACGCTTGCAACCACTGGGGAAACCTAATACTTCACAAAAAATATTAAGACCCGTCTAAAAATAACTTTTTCGGGGTCTCACCCTAATAACCCCTAACTCGATCAGTCCCCCATAGCCCCCGCAGTTCCCGAATCGTCTCACGTTGCGACATACAAGTCCCCACTAATTGGCAACATAGCCCGGGCAAAGTTACAGAACTGCTGATAGTTGCCAGGAGCGTGGCGGGGAATTAAAATTAATTCGGGGATGGTACGGGAAACGATTTAGCTTAGTAATGGTGAAAATTCTAATAAACGTCATTACATGGAGGTGACTACCCTTATTTTAGTTAATTACTGTCCATTCTTCTCTGTACAAATACGAAACTACCTTTGAGAATGGGCGACTGGAATCAATTCTATTTAATCACAGGTTCAACCTAGTTCAAGCAATAAGCAACTGCTCTATTTTATTTCTTAAGATATTTTATTGTAAATGTGCCCCCTTTTTATAAATACTGATACTGATACTGTTAGCCTGCGTCATCCTACTGCTGGGCAAAGGCCTCTCTCCATGACTTCCAAGTTCTTCGATCCAGGGCCAATGTGGACCACTGGTCGTTAGTTTTGTCTAGCTCGTCCCGCCATCTCCTGCGAGGTCTACCGCGTCGCCTTCTGGCTGTGTCAGGGCTCCACATCGTGCTTATTTTGGCCCACAGCTCGTCGGGCATGCGGCAGACATGGCCAGCCCAGTCCCACTTTAGCTTGGCGGCTTTTTGAGCAACGTCAGTAATTTGTGTTTTGGAGCGCAGTGTGGTGTTGCGTACACGGTCGGTAAGTTTGACGCCTAGGATACTGCGCTCCATTGCACGTTGGCAAACCCTGAGCCTGGACTTCTGAATGTTTGTCAAAGACCAAGTCTGGGATCCATATGTCAGAATGGGAAGAATGCACATGTCCATGATTTTTCGCTTGAGCGACAAAGAAAGATTTCCTTTCATAAGCTCTTTCATGGACCAGTAGCTCCTCCAGGCATTTTCGGTTCGTCTAATGATTTCCTTGTCTTGTCTGGACTGGAAAGAGACTAACTGGCCCAAGTAGATGTAGTCATGGACATATTGCAATTCTTCACCATTCACTCGGATCTTGTATTTGGTGGTATTTGACATCAGTTTGGTCTTCGACATGTTCATCGCGAGACCAACCTCAAGGCTTGCATCACTGAGCTGGTTTAACATAAGCTCCAGTTCTGCCGCCGTGGAAGATATTACGACAATGTCGTCGGCGAAGCGAAGGTTTGTTAACCGCACCCCACCAATTTCAATGCCGCTTCTCTCCCAGCTGACCGTAAGCTTTTTAAACACTTCTTCAAGCGCGCTATTAAAAAGCTTGGGTGAAAGCGGGTCTCCTTGCTTTACGCCTTTTTCTATGGAGAATGATGGTCCAACGGTCTGTAATCTAATTGAAGCAGTGCTGTTTAAGTACACGTTACGAAGCAGGTTGATGTAAGTGGGATCGATCTCTTGGTTGTTCAAAGCGTCAAATATTGCATTGTGTGTCAAACTATCAAAAGCTTTTGAATAGTCTATGAAGGCAAGATATATCGGCATGTTGAACTCTTGGTATTTTTCAATTATTTGGTTTATTGCATGCAGATGGTCAGTAGTAGAGAGGCCTGATCGGAAGCCAGCTTGTTGAGGAGGTTGATGTTTGTCCAACTGAGGTGAGATACGCTGGTCTATGACTTTGATAAAGGCCTTATACAGATGGGATATAAGACTTATCGGTCGATAGTTGTTCAGGTCCGACTTATCTCCTTTTTTATGTAACAGTATTATATTAGAGTGGCAGAAACCATCCGGGAATATACCTGTTTTTAAAATAGAATTGAAAAGATTTGTTACTACAGGAAGAAGAGTAGGTTCGCCTATTTTCAAAATCTCTGTACTTATGCCATCCTCGCCTGGTACCCTGTTATATTTCATTTTACTAAGTGAGGAGTGTACTTCAAAACCAGTAATGGGGGGGATGGTATCTGGACAAAAATAATTTATGCTGGGAGCTGGAGGTTGGCAGTTTGAATATAGCAATTTGTAGTATTTAGTGCAGATTTGTAAAACTTTGTCTCTACTTTGATGTTTTTGGCCGTTGTTGTCCTTAAGACAATTTATCCACTGTTTGCCATTTGTGGTCCCTTGTTTGGCTATTTTTAGTGAACGGTTCTTTTCTAGAGCTATTTGGATCAGTTTGGTGTTATATGACCTAATATCTTTTCTAATATTGCGTTTAACTTCTCTATTTTTATTTTTGTATTGAGGGTTTGTCTTATTTGCGCTTAGAGTCTGTCTTTCATCTATAAGGAGTATTGTATATGGTGATAGTTTTTTGATTTTGTTTGGTAATGTTTTGATTTTCCTACTAGCTATTTTAACACTATTAACTATATTATTAAATTGTTCTTGTACATCGTTTGTTTTTACATCTAGTATACTAAAACTGTTTTTTAATTCTAAATTAAATTGTTGTCTATTGATTATAAGTGATTCTTTGTTTAATTTTCTTATTTTATCTGTAAATATTCGCTTTCTATGTAATTTCAAATCGAAAAATAGAGTTGCACGTATGGGTCTGTGATCAGAGTTGTATTTAAATTGATTGAGAACTTGAATATTTCTTACAATTTGATTATGTGAGGTCAATATGAAATCGATTTCATTCTTAGTGTTTCCGTTAGGTGAAACCCATGTCCATCTCCGTTGTGATTTTTTGGGGTAGAAGGAGTTGCTAATGTAGAGATCTTGGGCAAAAGAGAATTGTATTAATCGTGTGCCGCGGTCGTTTCGGTTATAAATAAACGATTATTATTAGACATTTTGACATTCAAAAGCACCTTTTAGTGGCCTAATTGAAAATGATTTGATTTTGATTTTGACTATCAATTTATTCATTTGTTCTTTCGTTGAGACTACATTAGCTTTCAGCCCTTGTAGCATTACCACCGTAGACACCGTAGAATTTCTTTGACGGAAGAATCGAGAAAATGACAGATTGTGTCGACACAATGACAGATTTCTTTGCAGGGCAGGAGAAGTGGATATAGCCATACTTAAAATTAAAATGTACGCCCAGCATGTCCTGGGCTGTCAACTCCACTAACTCATTTCCCAGTTACTAACCATTTGTTTCTTTACCAAAATGTCTTAAGCTATCTTCTTGATACATAAAAATCACGCGTCACTATGTTTGTACACGCTAATCTTCGAAACCACCCCACCGATTTCAATTAAACTTTATGACTGTGTCTGATTGGCTCCAGCTTGAAAGATAGGATAGTTTTCACCGGTAGATGGCGCCGTGCGAAGCAGGAGCAGGACGCTAGTTCTAGTATAAATTGCTCAGAAACGGGGTGATGAGTAGCCTATAAAACTAGACAATGCCAGAATTTTTCGGGTTAAGTTGACTAGCTAACATTCAAACATTATCGGTTAACTCCGACCAACATTTCATCTCAAAAACGTAGGTACTTGTTAAACTAGATTGAGATCAAGAGTAGGCCCATATAATCTAAAAAGATAAAAAATAAATATTTTTTCCAGGCACTTGTGTGATAATCAGGCTATAACTTCTCTTGTCCGAAGATGTCACTCAGATGTAAAACAACTCACATTTCGATAAAGTTATAAAACTTTAATAGCACAAACTTAGCTAATAAAGTCTTACTTTGTTTTGAGGATAAAAACAAAGAGTTTTAAGTTCTTCCCTATCATTTGCCTACTACGGTATTGATTCTTCTCCGTCAACCTTTGGCCACAAAATGAGTGAAGGTCTCTTCCAAATCTCTCCACTTTTGACATTGATTGCCAGATTATTTTGGATATTTCGTCGTGACTAAAATCACTTACACCTTTGTATCTTTATATCCTTTTAAAAGCGTCACTTAGCATAAAGGCACATTTCATCACTTTATCAAGAAAAATCCAGACTAATACTATAAATATGGAATCAAGTCTAACTGCTACCTTTTCACTCATAGATAGCCAGGGACACGGAAAAGGACATAGGCTACTTTTTATCCCAGATATCTTTATACAAAAGAAAAACACACAAAACAACAAACAACAACATAAAATACACTCAGACGACGTCACGGATAACGTCTAGAATCTAGATTCTATTTATAAATTAAATCTTTTTCTAGATTATTCTTAGGTCTAGTGGTCGACTGCTGAGCAAGAGGTCCTGGGTTCGTTTCCCGAGTCGGTCTAGTTTCTATTGGGTTTTTCCATCAAGAAATTTTCAGTAGAAGTCACGGAGTCTGGCTTTGTGCCCGGTTGATGGCAATAGGCTTGCCCCCTATTACATAGGACTTAAACATAACTGGCAAAATGTGGGTGTACTATTAGGTACATCTCTGTCTAACCCTTCGTGGATTACAGGCGTGATGTTATGTTACGTTATTTTTCTCCGGTTCGATACTGTACTTTCGAATTTCATAACAGTAAGTAAGTTGTAGTATCTCAGGTATGTACTAACAAAAATGAATAATATGTTGTCCCAAATAAAAAAAAAAAAAATATTTATTTAAAACACCATTGAAAACTAACAATAAAAAACCGCTCATAAGTTCTACGCCCTTCATCTTACATTCGTCTGTCATTAATCCTTTTACGACTTTCAACACGACAATATACCAATACATAGACTTATATTACCTACCAAACAAGGACAAAGCCTCACCAGCCGCCTACATAAGGCAATCGACAAAATACTGGACAAAAAAACGCAACAGATACTTAAGTGCATAATGTTGTATGTTTGTTTGTCCACGTAGTTTTCATAAAAGGTATGTAAGTAATTCTAATAAAAAATAAATAATAATCTTGAAAATGGAACAGTTTTATCGAAATCGGTTCAGGAGTTTTCGTCTATTTTGATTATTTTATATTTATAATAACTATTAGTTACAATGCAAAATTAATTTATGTAGATTTTGTGTCGGATACTGTAGGTGGTAGGTACTATTTATTTATTTATAAACATCATAACATCACGCCTGTAATCCCCGAACGGTAAGGCAGACTCGCAGAGGTGTACCTAATAGTACACCCACATTTCGCCAGTTATGCTTAAGTCCTGTGTAATAGGGGGCGAGCCATCAAACCGGGCTCAAATCCAGACTCCGTGGCTGCTACTGAGAAATTCAAAAACCCAAAATGAAAAACCCAATACCACTTTGCTCGACCCTAGAACCTCATGCTCAGCAGCCGCGGTACTGCTTATTTCATTAGAAATTTCTTCCAGCTTTAAATAAATATCAACTAAGCGAAGCCAACGACTACCAAAACTAAAGTTATTACAAAAACCGCGACAGATGCTACACTTTGTGGCAAAGTAAGAATAACCCCCAAAAATTCTTGGGCCTCATTAAACTATTTATAGTTGTATGGGTACCCTAAAAATGTACTTTGGTAAACCGGCTAACACACACATGGGAAGTAGGTACAGGTATGGGACGTGTGTGTGTGTCTGCGCATGCACTCACACACGCTTGAGAAGGGCGAAGGGAAATTTTGGCAATAATTTCGTGTTGTATAGGCTGTGTGGAGGAAGATTGTGCGTCGTTTTGGTTTTTGTATAGTTTGTTCTGAAGTTTATTATAGGATTGATAAAATGGGTGTGAAATGCGTTAGATAGTGTAGTTGTGGAAATATGGATTTTACTAGAAAAATAAACAGTTTAGTTAATGCTTTTACTAAAGACAATTGAGAAACAAAGGTATGTACATACTAATTTGCTCTGCAGTTTCAAAACTTCAACAACTAATGTGAGTGAGAGATTCTCGTAGCAAGTCATAGACGAGTGCTACGAATAGCTACGGCGTAGCACTAACTATTTCGTAGACTTTGCGTAGCTTCTACAACAATTAGTGAGCTGTTCTAGTGTTGATCTTGTTATTTTACGAGAACACTGGATATTCTTTGAAGTAAATTCTACAAGTTTTGATTTTATAATTTGACAAATAAAACCTTTTTATACAGTCGGAATAAAATACATTATCAGGCAACATTCACGTGGATATACAAACAAAAAAAAACAAAAACCGCTACTAACATGTATTTTTAATAAATATCGCACCTCATTTTAGCGAATGCATACTATTGCACCATGCCTATATTCCACTGAATAATGCATTTGTGTGTTTATGTATGTGCGTGAGTGTGCGTGTGTGTGTGTGTGTGTGTGTGTGCGCAGGCGATCATTATTCGTAAGTACTAGAGGAGTAGATATGTTTGTATGTATGGGTAGAATTTGGCTGCGTCCGAAGATACGTTGCAATGAAGTTTTAAAGGTTTTATTACTTGTGTATGTTACTGCATTGAGTTTTATAACTTTTGAATTGCCTTTTATGATAGAAAAACTAGGTGCGATGTTTAATGTTTAAAGATAATAAAGTGAATTGGGGAGTCTTCCTGACGTTTACTAGAAAACTGCATTAATATGTGCCTAATAATAAAACTGTGTTTAGCTAACCCACTCACTGCTAGACGATTTTTAGTTTCGTCAAGAAGCCAAAGCAAAGAGGAACAACTAAATTAACTAAATGATAGTGACGGAATACTTAATCTTTAGCCTTTTAAACTCCTGAGATGAACCTACGTAAGTTTCATTTGTTTCTTTATGTATAGAAATATTATTTTGGCATCAATTAGAAAAATATACGAGTATGCACGACAACACAAACGATTATGCACTGTTTACTCCATCTGAGATCCATGAGCAATATTTTCTTTCTCAATTAATCGTTTCAGAAAGTTATTTTTAATGTTCAACTACGATATCGGCCAAATTAAACCCTTACTCAAGTTAAATGCAGTGAAAATAACAAATGAGCGCGGTAACCGATGAATTTCAAGTAAGTCGACATCGCGCCGAATCGATAACTGTCAAGCACTAATTAATTAAATCACGAACGTTCACAGGGCCGGATTGGGTCGGTAAAACGACTGCGACTGCCGTTTAACTAAAGTTTTAATTTAAAATGTTCAACTTTTCAGATATCTTACCGGTATTTTCTTTAGATAAATCAAATCAAAATAATTGTAGCATTTCACTCCAAATTTTAAAAGTCTGTTGTAAAATGAAATTTTTAAGCTATTTTGATTGAATAATAGCTGAAATAACAACATTTAATCAAATCACAAAGCTATTGCCAAATATAATAGCGCATTTATTATGTTCAGATTTTATTAAACATTGTTAAGTATTTGGTTTACAATAAAGTATGCCTATCTATCTACATAACATAAAATATTATTCCTTCGAGCTGCAGACCTATAAAAACCGCTTACGCACGGTAACAGGATATGCACAATTTTTTACCGGTTTCGCTAAAACATGATAGTTATGTAAAGTTTTTCTGCTGTTGGAATATTTTCCG
Organism: Noctua comes; assembly: GCA_963082995.1. Taxonomy (NCBI): domain Eukaryota; kingdom Metazoa; phylum Arthropoda; class Insecta; order Lepidoptera; family Noctuidae; genus Noctua; species Noctua comes. Next base: position 16,820,743 of record OY720278.1, on the reverse strand, counting down.
GACTACTGTCACTAGTTTTTGGACTTTTGGGCCCCAATTCCTTGCATACCAACCGCCTCCCCGATCCGTCCCTGCACCGTGCAGTACTCGTTAAGCGATCGCGCGACTGGTTGCCAAACAATCGCTTAATTAATACTATTGTCCAATGTAAGCGACTGGCTTTGTGTTTAGTTGTATGATAAAGCGACACCTTGTGAGCGAGGCCCGAGTTGAGGAATATTGTCGAGAGAAATGAGATTAGGTTTGAGGAACAACTTAATTGGTTTATGGATTAATTGAAGTCCAATAAGTGTGTGGAAATTGATTTCCAGAGCGTCTTCACAAAGTGACATTATATCAGCGATAACATCATCATTATCTGCCTAGCCTATTCCCAACTATGTTGGGATGGGTTTCCAGTCTAACCGGAAGCAGCTGAATACCAGTTTTTACATGGAGCGACTGTCTATCTGACCTCCATAGCCCAGTAGCTGGGTAATACCCCCCTCCTTGGTAAGACTGGGTGTCAGACTTTCGGCTTCTTACTACTCGTAAAGACCGTCAAAGATCTACAAATGACAGCCGGGAGCAACGGCTTAACGTGCTTTGAAAGTTGGTATGTAATGATGGTCAGCATCCACAGACAAAGCTCGGCAAGCACGTCTTTACCCTGAAGATCGACGCGAGCGGCTTGTATTATTTAGCAACGGGCTCCTCTTATGAGCTTTAACAATTATGGAAAGTCTACAGTGTGTTGGAAGTCGTTGTAAAAATACCTACGAAATGCTCTATAAGCGATAGCCACTGCAGGACCTCAGTTCGTAATTGTAAGAGTATTTAAGGCGAATTGGAATAGCTTCGGGCGCTCCTCAGTTATTCTGTTCCGCTAAGAAACTTGCTAACTGGCATAACTTTTACCACAGTACTTATGGGCTATTCAGGTACAGCTACCACCGACATAGATAAAGCGATCTGTGAAACGATCCATAATCAGCCTATAATGTTCCCACTGCTGGGACACAGCCCTCTCTATGACAGGGAATGGGTTATAATCCACCACGCGGGCCCAGTGCGGGTTGGTAGATGTCACATGTCTTGGAATTTTGGTTCTAGGACATGCCGGTTTCCTCAAGATGTTTTCCTTCACCGTTATGAGAGCAGTGGTGATGAAATAAATTACACAAGGTAATGCACCTGCCAGGGTTCATACCCACGACTGCTGCTCGTAAGTCGGGGCGGCCACAACACCACTGGCCCAGCGCTGCTCCCTGTGATATGATAACAGCCCAAAATTATAACTACAACTGCACACATTCAGTGTAGTTACACTGTACTAGCGTTTAATACCCAACAGTAATTTCTGCAATCAGTCATAGAATAATGATACCAGTCATTTTGTTCTAAAAGAATCGAGGTGAGAAATATCAAACATTATGTATATTCATTTCATTCTAAATTCAAAGAACCCTGCTTTCTTCTCGCATTAGTTCCACTAAAGAATTGCAATAAAAAGACATCGCCACGAAATATCTCATTACTTCGATTGCGAGCTTGTCCAAACTGCATTTTTGGGTTCTAGAGAGCGCTATCCCCGTCCCTCTCTTACTAAAGTGTTAGAGGGAGAAGCATGTAGTTTGACCTATGCGCCGGCGACCGATTTCGGGGCCGTTGCATGGCAATACAGTCATGAGCAGCAACATGTATACACTAAGCAACTTTTAAACAGGGTGCAAGGGACACCGACACACAAACGGTTACCACGTATTCAGCTACTTTTATTTGTAAGTATTTTTTTCCTAGTGTATTGTATATTGTTACGTACATAACAATTCGGACCCGTACTTTTATGAAATAGCCATACTATCGTTTTACAACGAATATATCGTAAAATACTGGTATCCAGCTGCATCCGATTAGTCTGGAAGCCGACCATAACATAGTTGGAAAAAGGCTAGGCAAATGATGATGACTATTATTAAATCGATATTATCACAGAGTTGCAATAAATTATACGAAAAAAAATATACCTATTTATCACATAAACTTGGGCATTTATGAACGTCAGTACTTTACGTGTACGGCTCAGGTTGATCGTTTCCTATAGAGAAAAACCGGCAAGAAACTCCGTGTTCACATATAAGTGCTCGCGACTGTACACGTCCGTGCAATGATTTCTTTTTGTTTGATTCATGAAACTGTAGCAATATTTTGGGAGCAAGAGATTTTGCTTCGTCGTGCGTAATTGTTGTAACGGTTGATAATGTTGGTCTTGATTATGTTATTTATGGTTGCTACATAACTTTATGATCATTATGATACAATGAACCGAAGACTTGACGAACTATTTTAATGAATTTAATGGATCACTCTAAACATGCATAGTTATGTTGTATGGTGCAGACTTCAAATTCATTTATTTGTTAGAATATGGTACATTATATGGTCTTACGTTTAATCAGTGGTCTCATCACATTCTGCCACGTGTGAGGTACATAAATATAATTATTACAAGACAAAAATATTAGGTTGGTACGAATTAAAATAACAATTAGTGGCATGTCAGTTAAAAATATTATTTGGATTACGTTCAAAATATTATTTAATGTCAAACTATGACAAATTTAATAAGATTACAATTCAAGTAGCCTGTCAGTGTCATTCAAATAGTCGTTTAATTTACATTTCGTTTACATTTTTTACATAATAAGTCTTTGAATTCCTTTTTAAACGCATTTAAATTTAACTCTTTGATTTGTCTTGGAATTTTGTTAAAGACTTGCGGCAATTCAGAATATGCTTTTCCACATTAACGCTGTTTTGGCTCTACGTCCGCGTTGCATAAAATCTACTTAAAGAGACTATCTGAGTACAATCTTATGGAATGTGCAAAATATTATGTATTAAATAAATAAGATAATAGAATAGAATATTCATTGTTATGTATACCATACAAGTAACACAATGAGCTGTCTTATCGCTAAAAGAGATCTTTTCAAGAAAACCTTTGGATTGATTACAGGAAGACGGAGAAGCAATACAATAAATATAATATAATAAATATGTGAAGATAAAAACAATGGTTTCCTCTGTTTACAGCTATGATTACGATACGATTAAAATAAAGTTGATCTATCTACCACGAATTCTTCTGCTTGTTCCGTAGCAGCCGTCTCGTCTTGTGCCCGGCAGATGGCACTAAACCCTATTACATGGGGCAAAACCATAACCAGTGAATTAGGGGTGTTCTATAGGTACCTACACCTCTGCCTAACCCTTCAGGGAGTACATGCATAATGTTGTGTTATGTTACGATCTTTCAAAGTTGATCATCATCGGCCTGCCTTTTCCCAACTAAGGTTGAGGTCGGCTTCCAGTCTAACCGGATGCAGCTGAAAACCAGTATTTTACATGGAGCGACTGATCTGTCCTCCACAATCTAGTAAGTACTGGGTAATACGATACCCCTTGGTAAGACTGGTTGTCAGACTTTCAGGCCACTGACTACCTGTAACGACTGTCAAAGATCTACAAATGACAACCGGGACCAACCGCTAAGCGTGCTTCCCATACAGGGACCAACCGAGGCAAGTACGAGTTAACCTAAAGATCAACCTGAGCGGCTGTTATTATAAAGCCACGACCTCGTCCTCATACTTACTAACAGCTATATTAATTGTGATGACAAACGTTAAATTCCCAAGCCCTTATACATCCCCACCACCCCTCCAATCCCCAAACATTAACCACATTACCAAGCATTATTCTCCAAAAAGAATGACCAGTAAACACACGGAGGGTAGCTCTTAAATCATCGGAACGTGTGATCCCTCCCTACGGGGAGGTAAATCCTCCGCCTGACCTCTGCTGACGTCACGGAGGTTTATGCCGTGCAAATACTATGTAATTTTCAGGGGTAATGCTCCAGAGGGGCTTACTGGCCACTGGCCTACAGCCACTGTGGAAATGGAGTGTTTGTTTGAGGAACGAGTTGTGATTTGCCGGCAATTTGGTTATTTATTTGCAAATAGCAGAGCGACTGATGGGGTTTTCTGTCTAGGTTACAGGGTTATTGAAAAAAACACTAACAACCTCTTACAGACAGCTTAGACATACAGAAACACACACACACAAACACGCACGCACAAACACACACTACACTTATGCTAATCTTGTCTACTTACCTATGTTAAATATGTTATTAATATTTTTCTTTCTTTTGTTATAGAAGAGCGGAGTCTTCTACAGTCATTGTTTGCTTAAAAGAAGCCTCCAATCACAACCTAATTGTTGTAATTTTGTGAAGAAGTAAACAATTTTGAATTGAATTTAATAACTTTTGTACTATGACTTAGACTCCCGATTCAAATTGACGCGATAAGCTGATCATTTTATAATAAGACGTGTTTTTTTTGTGCTAAATTTCCAAAAGTCATAGAAAATGATCGCAATGACGGGGGGAACAACTGCTTTTCGGCTTCGTTAAGAGTTTTTACACCCTATATAAGAAAATGTAAGCTATACACTGTCTGTTAGTGGATGAATTTAGGAAATAAAAGTATTTAAAATAAGTGTAATAATTGAGTTTTACTTTGACCTGACTTGATTTTCCATTCATTATTCCCTCAATACCATTACAATCAAAATACCTCGTTATACCCGAGTTCTACCCATAAAACCAGAAATTCATGCATTCAGGTTGTAAGATCATAATCTGTATTTAAACCATGGCTGTATTCAAATACAGTAAATGAATCTAGAAAACAAAAAAACTTATACACTCAACACCCATGTAACATATAATAGATTGTATTTAAAAGATCCAAGTTAGTATATTCCGTATGTATACCTATTACTGATAACAAAAATCACCTTCCATAAACTTGCAGAGTAACTCGCACCCAACTAACATAAACAAATGAACTGACTGCCAGCGCCTGCAGCATTTACGTGAGCAAACCGTTGCGGTGCATCGATCACATGCGGGTTAGCTTTAACTAGTTAACTAGAGTTTAGTGACTAGCGGTAGCTTTGTTTATACATCTAGCAAGTAGTTAGGTTATTTTTCATAACAAAATTCTTTTATAACTCCTTTAATTCGCGCTTAACTTCGGTCAAAAGCTGCATAGGTATTTAGTTCAAAACTTTATCAAAAAGAATACTAGTACTACTCACAATAATGTATAAATGAAAATTAATACAATAAATAAATGACAATTATTGAATATTTTTTATTTGTAACATTTAGGATTATTTCTAATTTTATTTTGTTGACTTTCACAATTTAATTTGTATAATAATGAAAGTGTGTGTTGTGTTTTGTCTTATTTTTATTTACTTTTCTAATATTTTTTATTTAATGTATCTATGCTGTCATATGATCCAACTGTTGATTGAAATAAAGAAATTGAATTGAATTGAATAATTTATGCAGCAGTTGACCAGATCACCCGAATGATGACGGAAATATAGTTGTACAATCAGCAAGATCAGTTTTATAAAGATTATAAAGGTCTTCCGTACAACTTAATTACATGTATGTAGGTATTAGTAAGCATGTGCTGGAACCTCAAACCTTTGGCCACTCATTTAAGGAAATACCTCGCGCATGCATGAACAGTGGTCACTATTCTTACTGCTGTCATATATGATTATGAAAGATTTAAAAAAATAAAAACCAAATCAACTTCCGAGTTCTCTATCAAACAACACGTTGCTATCCTAAATTCTGCAGGCGTTAATCTAACTAACCTTCTACAAAGACCTGTTATAATTGAATCATAAACTGGAAAATAATTCGGTTAGTTAAAGTCTAGCCAAAATATAAACTTGCCTTTACGTAACTTAGAAATCATGTTAGTTGGTCAAGATTAGATTAGGTGTAGCAGCTGTCTAGATTAGATGGTAATTGGTGAATAACGGGCAGCTATCTAGGCTGTCATAGTTACATTTCGCTGTGTGAATTATCTGTGTGAAAATTATGCTGGAAACGAGCCGTGGGTGGGCAGAGCCAGAAGTATGTCTAATTCGTACACTGGCCAGTAGTACAAGTTTATTCAGCTGTACATAGATCGGTTAAGGTATTGTTTGAAACATACGCGAAGTTGGGTCTAATTCCTTTACTGTTATAAAACGTAGGTGTTTATAATTTCAAGATATCGCATTTTGACACCAAAAACCTAGATTCAGAATTAATGCTATGTAACATAGGTATGGTATGTACATAGTAACATTCCTACAGTAGGTACCTACCAGTGACGAAGGTTCCATACAACCCGATTCCTACCGGCTTCCGTTTGAAAAATGGCACAGTCTGTATTCTATAACCAATAATATTCCAAACAGTAAAGATATGTACTCCGGCTTACCTCTTACAAAAATTGACCCTTCGCTACTGGTACCTACCCACACGCACATTTCGATTTCAGTTATGTTTAATGCTGCATCATAATCACTAAGAAATTCCAAATGGAAAACTCATTAAAACCTGGGAAACGAACGCAGCCTTATGCGCAGCAGTAGCGCTTGCACTACTACATCACTAAACCATCACATCACAGGCATCATATACTATTAACGAATCTGGTTTTCAACTATTTCAGAAATTTCCTCTAGCTTGACCACTACTCGCAACAGTATTAAATCCAATCACCATGCAGTGTGCGGCTCTGTGGTTTGATTGACTTGGCCTAGACTGTGTGACTACAGTTTATAACTCACGTCTAGCCTGTGTCTAGTTCCCGTAACCCGTTCAGCTGGTAATTCTGGGAAAACGGACAGGTATACTTGGAAAACGGGTCGGGAACGCCTGCGGTCCGTTTTGGAACAGAATGTTGCATTGCAAATTAGGACAGCAATAGAGAGGTTTTGGAAGCTGTTGGTTAAATTCTTGAAGGAAAACATGAGTGTCCTGCTGTTTATAAATGCAAGAGGTTATAAACGACAGTTTCATTTATCTACGACTTCCTTTGGAAGTCGGCAATAGCTTTCTACCAGTGTTTTTTTTTTTTTTTTAAAACGTTGCCCCACACTACGAATTTCTCCTGTATCGTGGGTGCGTTTACAAACATTTAAATTCACATACACAAACAGACCCAGAACAACTACCTGTAGGCCATACAAATATTTGTTCCGTGCAGGAATCGAACCCGCGACACGATGCGCAGCAGTCAATCGCTCAGCCACTGCGCCAAGCGTGTTGAATTGAAACAGGGTGCCTAAAATGTCCGCTTTAGCAGAATCATAATTCATAATAGAATAGCAATATAAATCACGTTTAAATTCTTAAAATGGTCACAGAGGCTGTTAATACCTATTATAAATTTTCACTTTGTGACCATTTTACGAATTGTAACGTAATTCATATTATTATTATCCTATTGTGATTTGGTGTACTTTGAAAAATAACTCCTTACGAATAAGCCATTGTACCTTTCCACGGCGCGACGTTCCAATTAAGCATTTTTTCTGTCAGTACCTTAATAGGTCACTATTTACGAAACTCGTTTCGTTTTTATCAATCGAAATAAATTTTAAAGAAGCTGGCTAAAAGCATTTTTAGTTTCTCTTTGTTTTTTGTTTTAGATCGTATTTGTTTGACTGCATCGTGGTCGCAAACGCGACTGCTGAACAAGAGGTCCTAAGTTCGATACCCCGGTCGGGCAAAGCGTAATTGGGACTTTCTATCAGTAATTTCTCAGCAGCAGCCACGGAGCCTAGATTTGTGCCGATTGATATCAATACACTCGCAACCTATTACATGGGACTTTAACATTACTGGCGAAATTTGGAAGTACTATTAGGCACACCTCTGCCTAACCCTTCGGGGATTATCGGCGTGTGTTATGTTATGTTGTTTGTATATCACAACATAACATTACATCACGCCTGGTTACAGAGAAGTGGAATACATTAAACAGAAGAGTAGAGAGAAGAGAGCACCATGTTCAGAAATCCACATTACCTGTCTGACGTCTTCTACATATAGAATCTCTGACATTTCTATTACTAACTATCGATAAAACATTTATGTCCCGGATAACCTCATATCCACGATAGGAAACCGATCTCTAAGGATGTCTCGGATCCCGGAACCTTGGAAGAATCAATATTAGAAACGATATACCGACAGTTTCTTACTTTCTGGAGATATCAGATCAAAGAGAAATGTACGGGAAAGGGTTTATTTTATATATATACACTGTTTTGAGTGGTACTTTAGTATGAGACGTTCATTCTCTCAAGCTGTTTCCTTATTGGTAGTTATTCGAACTCGCTGGTTTTAGTTTCAAGGTAGCCAGATCTGGCTAAAGATGGTTCCTACTTTCGTATCTGGAAGCCCTATAACTGCGCAAACCAAATGCAATTATTAATTTCTAACATTTGATTTGCCAATGTCAAAAGACAGAATTTCCGTGAGAGACAGCGACAGTGTTGTTTTTTTATTTTATTTTTTATAAAGGGTGTAAATAGACCCTTAACACAAACGAAAGGCACTTGTTCTCCCCGTCTTTGCGATCATTTTTTTGTTCTAGACCATACCTGGGAACCTTTTAGTTACGGAGATATTGGGGGTCAAAGTTCTAACTTTTAATAGGTTTTTTTTTAAATACAAGTTTTTAATGTCAGATTTTTACTTTACACACCTCCACGATCTCCGTACTATTCAATCCATCCATCAGCACTATGCTTTGAGTGCTTTCCATCGAGTCCTACCTTAAAACGTGATTTATAACCCCAAAAAAAAAAAGTCGATTCCCAGCAATAATTTTTGCGTCAAGTTACTTAGTGTGATGTACAGAATGCTTGGTTGACGGATATGTGAAGGGTCTGTTTACACCCTGTATACTAATGCGGCTTTCGTTTAGCCGCAACTCGCCTGATGTGAGGCGATGATGCGACTTAGGGTGGAGCACGCCTGGATTTAATTCACTCGAACTTTGAATAGATCCAGATTATAATGATCAGGGAACAAAGAAGCTGGCGGTGAGTGAATGGGTGTTTTACAACAACTGAGCTGCTATTTAATGATGTGAATCTACTTGCATTCAGGCAGTAACTACGACATCATCTGCCTAGCTAGCCTTTTCCCAACAATGTTGGGATCGGCTTCGAGTCTAACCGGATGCAGCTAAATACCCGTATTTTACATGAAGCGACTACTATCTGACCTCCACAACCCAGTTAGTATTGGGTAATACGATACCTCTCGGTAAGAGTGGTTGTCAGACTTTCGACTGACTACCTGTAACGACTGTCAAAGATCTACAAATGACAGCCGGGACCAATGGCTTAAAGTGCTATCCGAGGCAAGGAGAAAACTCGGTATGTAATGGGCGGTCACACATCCACGGACTAACCTAGGCAAGCGCACCTTAAGATCGACCCGAGCGGCTGTTATTATTTAGCCACGAGCTCTTCATACAGTACCCACGTAAACAAGATTAATCAAATAACCAGTGGCGAAGGTTCCATAGAACTCGATTCCTACCGGCTTCCCTTTGAAAAATGGCACAATCAGTATTCTATAGACAAATAATATAATCACATTAAAGATATGTACTCCGGCTGACCCCTAACAAAAATTGACCCTTCGCTACTGCAAATAACATCATTTCTTATAACTAAATAACTGGTTGCTTAAAAGCATACACGTTCAAAACGAATCTAGCCTAATAACCCGAGAAAATTCCAACAACCAATTTCAAAAATAATATTGTATCGAGACAAACTTCAATGAACCTAAATCCAATTACATTATTGGCAGAAAATATAGAAAGTAATCTTTGTTTAAAATGTCGTGCGGACGGCGGTCGGGCCCACAAATATTGGGCCAGTCCGCGGCAGGCCATCTCGGTCAAACGGGTGCAATTGATTTTTAGCTAGCGAACTTTCTGGTTAGCATTTGAATTGGATGAAAATTGTAGTTGGAGGGGAGCTTTTGATATGTTAACATTGTCGCTACGTTCTGTAGGTGCTTGTAAGAGGAAGTATTTGAGAGACGTATTTAATCCAAAAGGTGCATATATACCTGGTGGAAGCATCGGCGCACAAACGGTCACCTTGACTAGACCACGCAGCGTTTTGATGCTGCGTGGTCGGTATGTCGTCGGTTTTTCACAAAAAATTATAACTTTTCTATACAGTTTAACCGTGACCGTTGCACTTTTATAGGAAACAGCAGTTGTTTTTTAATAACGAATGAAAAATGTTGACGATCTAGAATTCTATGTGGATACACCTAGTCGTAGTTCACTAAAACGTAGATACATCTAGATTTATTTATTAAGCTTTTATGTTCCAGGCCCGAACAGACTTGAAAAAGTAATACTTGAACCCTATAAGCTGATTTTAACAAAAAGGGTTCGGTCGATTTTTCTTCGATTCTATTTATACGAGTTTAGGTATTGAGTATACTCGATCTATCTAATAAGAATAATTTCTGACCTGCTGGTGATTAGCGTCCTGCTTCTCGCTGCTGTCAGAAGTAGTGGATCCCGTTGGCTTCTTGCAGAACGTGGGGCAGTAGCGTCGACATAAACACCTGTGGAAAGAGTGTAAGAATTAATATGTTACGGTAAAGAATCTGCTAGGTAGTGTCGACAGTTGTTATGACGACGTTAGACCATTATTATCATCACGGCTGTAATCCCCGAAGGGTTAGGCAGAGGTGTACCACATTCCACCAGTTATGTTTAAGTCCCAACACCTTCATACATACATAATAATCTACCTCTAACCTTCTAGAATGTGCCTACAAAAATATACGTCTGTCAGACCTAACATCATGTTTATTGCCTGACAAAAACCTAAACGGCGCACAATAACGAGACGATGACACTATTATATCCTGCTCCCGCGTCTCCTTTGTGTGGAACGTTCTAGAGTAAATTAACAAGAACATAATAGCATCAACAACATCCTGTCGATAAAAGCTGAGGCCAGGCAGGTTGGCGCCAAGATTATTATTAAAGGTAAAATAGGGTAGTCGGATGTTCGTTTACTGGTTGTTGCTTTGAACTTTAACGAGGTTAAATACTGTTAAGTGGGAGTACAAGTGAGCTTTTTTGTGGAAGTGAATAATGCGATATTGTTCTTGTTTTAATAGGAAGTGGTTTTGAAAATGTAGACAAACACAATGTAAGGGATATTATGACGCGAACTTTAACCATACTTTCAGTGCGTGATTATAGAGCCACCTGCCCCGTTGGTCTCGTGGTCACAAGCGCGACTGCTGAACGTGGGGTCCTGGGTTCGATTCCCGGGTCGAGCAAAAAGTGTTATTGGGTTTTTCCATTAGAAATTTCTCTGTAGTAGCCCGGACTTTGGAAGTTTATAAGACGGGTCTATGACACTGCTGGGCAAAGGCCTCGTTTTCCATTTAGACTGAGATAGCCAATATCCATCAATCGGCACAAAGCCAGACTCCGTGGCTGCTACGGAAAAACTCAATAACACTTTGCCCAACCTTGGAATCGAACCCAGGAACTCATGCTCGTGCTTTTCTTCTAACCTCTAGATTTTCCTAATCCGTTTGTCAGCTTCTACTGCACCCATGAATAACAGCGTCTTACTCATATGTTAATGTAAAAAAACGTATTAACCAAATTTTAGCGTAAATTTTGTGAACACACACGAAAAAGGTTCTTTTTAATGTCTGCTACAAATAATGGCCCAAAACACTGACCACGAATGGCAATTGATTTGATCGCAATTTTTTAATACTGCTATTTTATAGCTCCCTTAAAAATGCACCCTATTCTTTACCAGAAAGTATAAAACCTGCCAGTATTGCCTAGACCCGGTCCAGTTTCTCCAGCATTACATAAAGGTACATGTTAAGCAGAGTAGATAGAATTCAATAAACAATTTGGCGCGGCTCCAGCTGCCGCGCCACTGAATATATTTTAAAACGACTTCATTTTACTCCGGGGGCGCTGGACTGTTTGAGTTGAGACCAATTTAGGGTGGAAAGAAATTGGTCTGGACGTTTTGCTAATAAATTAGCCTTTAATTATGTACCTCGACTGTGTTGTTAAGCAAACTAAGCAACTAGGCATTTCATTAGGCCTTTTTTCTAGAGCCACACAGTTCCAGTCAAAATGGTTTACTAAATACTAGCAGGTCGCCCGCGACTTCGTGCGCGAAAATAGTGATAGCTCGGCTAATATGCATGATATCTTTATAATTTATTTCTACCAGTGAAACAATTTTTTATTGGTTCATTACTTCCGGAGATTACCCCCTACATACAAACAAATTTTACCTCTTTATAATATTAGTATAGATTATTCCCTTATTAGCTGTTAATAGCGACCTTTGTCCACGTGTTTTGTTTTTGCACGGAACCCTAATCCTTTTTTTTTAAATAAAAGTAGGGTAAGTTACTTCTTATAACATTAGCTATCAGCCAGTGAAAGCCCCGTTAAAATCGGCCCAGCCGTTTCGGAGATTAGCCGGAACAAACAAATAGTCAGACAGCCAAAAGTTTTTTTGGGATTAGTACTTTTATACTCATTCAATACAAAGATGATATTTTTAAATCACAAACAGACACTTCAATTTAATTTATTGGTATAGATTTGTGTCTCACGTGTTTACCTGCCTTTTTATTTTTCTTATTATGTCATTGTAATGTATTGTAATATGTGGGTACATTGATTATTATTATATGGCGGTAGGTTGTGTTTAGGGATAGGATTAGTCTGCGATTGAACTTGTACTTGTCAGTACGCGTATTATTTATTCCCGTGTCCCGGACTTCCAAGTGTTCCAGAATCCCAGAATACTTCAGTTATCAGTCAATTGTGTCCCTCTACAGGGCAAAAGTCTCCTTTGCCTGCTTCTACTTATTTCTATTATTGCTTTTTAACGTCAATCTTTGAATTTAAAAGCTTTTTACCTCCATTTAAACCTAATTGTCTAACAGATTACCAACTATAAGAATCTGTACAATAGCGATTACGTACGACCTACGAACTAAACTCCAAATCTAAACGGCATTGACTACGACAGGTAAGACTTTAGAATTCCTCAGATAAATAAAATTTCATCATTTACCTAACCACACTACCTTCCCATTTCTCCATCGAACTATTGTAAAGATCTGTTTATACCCCAATAAATGCGGAACCCTTTAAAGAAAGGTTCTTACCTTAATAATTCTATTAAGGAGCGAACAGTCCTTGTCAGCTCGTTACTGAAGAAACATACGTTTGCTGACCCGAGATAATGGTGCCCAGCGTGGGACACAATCACATGTTTATAAATTCAACCTTTTATACGATTTGGGTTTCCGAACACTCATTGTTGAGAGTTTTGTGACAATTTATTATTTAAAACAATCAGAAAAGGTTCTGACGGTTTTGATAATGAATACAGCACTCTGTATTCATTAGGAAACTTTCGAAACTGTATGTTTCTTATTAAAATTATAATTTGGCTTGGTGTTTTGTTCACCCACAAAAAAAAACACAAGAATTTAGCTATTTTCTGATAAATAAAATATTTACTTCTCGAAACTTGGTCCCACGTGGGCACCATCTTCATTAAATGGCCTCCAACAAAACTATTTCATACTACTCTTTTCTGTAGACAATAACAACAATAAACTCGACAACAATAGGCAATACTCTAAAAAAATAGCATAAAAACTTAGCTTCTAGTCCATTATTATTTTAACTTGAACACAACTATGTCAGCCGCACAAAGAGGCACATACATACTTTGTAGCGCTAACACTACAAAGTATGTGTGTGCCTCTACCTACAAAAATAAAAATGCAAAGTTGAAAACTAATTGTGAATAAATGTTTACCCGTTATTGTTATGGGATTGTCTGTCGCTTGCGGTCAAAATCTAGTTATTCAGAGATATATGTACTTGTCAATGTCGATAAAATTCTTACAAATATGACAATTGCCGACTGTGACTTTAGAAGTTAGAAGTACAGTCAAGGATGTACTTCGCTCATCAGTAAAATGAAAGCCAACATAAATTAGTTAAATATGAAACATCGCCAAAAAACAATCCAAACTTCATAATGACATTTCCAACATCTAATTCAGACTCCCAAAGAAACACGGATAGCACTCCAAGAATGAAGAAAATCTATTAATACTTCCTTAACTTTGGACCTCTGACCCTCTCAGACCCCATACTTGGACCTCACGCCATATATTTAACACAATAGAGTCTGAATGGACTGCACGGAACACTATTAGGGGCGGGTCAACCCGGCCTTATCGAATTACTGTAAGCCGTGCTAGGAGATAGATTGTATGTAGGTGTTATATGCTACTGGTAATGAAGTGTTGAAACTTTTTATTATGTGGCAGTAGACCACTTAGTTTACTTATATAGGGTGACTGGTAATTAGAACCGTTTTTACTTAAACACGTGATTGTACTCATGATTACAAACAACTTTCCCAAATAAACATTTATTTTTTATACTTGCTCACTTTTATCTCAATAACACAACAGCCGTATGAAATTCGCGAGCGCGCCTTTGACCTATCAGCTGTTAGCTGCGTGATGCCGATCTGTCTCCCACTTTGCTCTGCCTACCCACTGTTGCACGGAACGATAGTAATGAGACAGAAAGGCGTCACACGGCTAACAACTGGTGAGTTTCTGAACAGTCTCCTTGCCGTAGGGGCTTTCCGTATTGTTGGTTCCTAGGCACGCCACTGTTGGGAACAATATTTTTTTTTCTCCATGGCACCAACGTAATGTATTGATCATAATTATGTAATGATGAAAAAATTATCAGCAGTCGCATATAAAATAACTTATAAAATCTACCCCAAGAAGTTGGTACCTCAGATTGTGTGCCACTAGTTAGTTATTATAACCCAGAGTGAACTCGATCCAAAAGCTAAAACCTACCTGAAAAGCCATAACCTTCCTGACTAAATTAAACAACATACAAAATAAGTTAATTCTACATGTTAACACACACAACACGTTAATGCAACTGCAACCATTTTCGTAAAACAAAATAAAACATAAAAGTACCCTCAAAACATTTTTAATATGCAAGGGTTTAAATAAAAACTGCGACACACGGCCGCCATTACTATGAAACAAAAAAATAGGTCGGGTACACATGCACTCGACAAATCCAATAACTATTTGTAAGTCCATCGTTCCGTATGCAAGTACCCTCATAACCGTTTATATTTTCAAATAATGTACCAATATTGCGCTGTATTTTTATCAGCTAAGGTTGAATTTTGTTTGTACAAGAATGTAAGAGCAGGTATAGGAGTTTACCAATGGGTATTGACAGGCTGTTAAGTAATGCTCCGTTATTTGTCATAAGTCGTATATTGAAAGGGGGATATATGGTGTAATATTTTCCTCCTTATATTTCCTTTGATATCTATTTCTTAGATATTTGTCTTCTTTTCTCTATTTTTCATTGCGGTTGCTGGCAAGTAATATGGGCATCTTTTTCATACTGGATTTTTTATAAGCTAGCTTCATTCATATAGGAAATACCACGTCTTTCATATTCAAAATAATTTTACCAAGTGAATTCTAATATTTGACAAAATTTAATAAAGTGTTTACCATCACAAAATATGTAAGAAAAATTGGGAGTCAAAGTCAAATAATTTATTTAAATTAGGCCATTAAAAGACACTTATGACAATCAAACTTTACCTAGATATAGAATTGATTCTAATATATGTTTTTCGTGTAAAAGTAGTTCCATATGGAGAAGAATGTGCAAGAAACTCCTGGAGATTTTTATAAAGACTTTTAAAGTCCAGGACTTGACTGCCTCGTTGGTCTAGTGGTCACATGCGCGACTGCTGAGCATGAGGATCTGGGTTCGATTCCCTGTTCGGGCAAAGTGTCATTGGGATTTCCATTAGGAATTTCTCTGTAGCAGCCACGAAGTCTAAATTTGTGCCCGGTCGACAATAGGCTCGCCCCCAATAACATGGGACTTAAAAATACATAACTTGCGAAACGTCGGTGTACTCTTAGGTACATCTCTGCCTTACTCTTCAGGAATTACAGGCGTGATGTTATGTTATGTAAAATCCAGCAAACATTTATCCACCTGTAGATTTCCATAAACAGTTTCCAGTCTACGAAACACAGCGATAAATAATTACCCGGGAGAACGCTAGCATAGTCCCTACTACCCACACTTGAGCAAAGCCGGTACTCGCAACAATACAGCTTGCAAGACGTTTAATTATAATTAACGCTCACTAAGGACATGAAATATGAGCTGAGATTGTGCGGCTCCCGATTATACAACGTTTTGGATTTCACTGTAAGCAATACATAGGTATTTAGTTTGAGGGTAGTCGGAGTATTGTCTGAAATATTACCAGTAATTCAGTTTTAGACGTCGACTGCGCAGGGAATGTACAATTTGTTGTCTTTGTCAGAGAGTTGAAATTAGTGTACAGATTTCAAAGACTGTTTTGTGTCAGTCATTAATAAGCAAGCTATTATTGTTTATTAGCAGTACCTGCAGTCAACATCACTAACTAGTCAGTAACCCCCTTTTTTTTTTCAGTTCGTACCTACATCCAACGCATATCTGAAAAATGTTGCTATCAGCGATAGTTCCGTAATTGTCCCTCTATTCGTAGAATCCTAAATTAATATTATAAATGCGAAAGTAAGTTTGTTAAGTTTTTTCACGCTTAAACCACTGAACCACTCATTCTGAAATTTTGTGTAACGTATGCGCAACATTTCAGGATGATCAGCTCAGTGGTCCGTCAGGTGTACAGAAACGAACATAGGGTACCTTTCATCCAATAACGTTCTTTTGATAATAGATGGCGCCACGTCTTTCGAATCATGATTTAATTACATTATCACAAGCAGAGTACAAGCCGAATTGATTGTCAAATTCTAAATTTACGCGAGCAAAGCCGCGGGCAAATGATAAAAGGTAATATTGTACAAGAACCGTCTTACAATTTTGGTGTACAATAAAGTATCTTCTACCTACCTATTCTATCTCACAACTAAACTAAAAGCTAGGTAAAAATATAGGGTTATATTCTCACCTGATGAGTAGCGTAGCGAAGAGCACGGCGAGCAGCGGCAGCAGCGTCCCGAAGCATGCGAGGAACAGAGTCTGGACGTCCGAGTAGCCTGAGAAAACAGACAAAACTGCGACAGTTCACATGACAGGGCAGCTTGCAGTACTAGCACGTGCTGACTCATCTAGCACTGAGCAGTAGACCTCACACTGACTCTAAGGCTGACATCTGGGGCTAACTTAGGCTTACCTAAAGCACACTTCATCCTAAAATAAACCTTATTTCTATAATGTTAATGTCTTGTACATATTCCACCACAAGTGACTGTGATCAAGCGTGTCATACGTATAAGAACGTTAATTATATAGAGCGCGACTGAATTAAGTTAAGTTAAGTTAAGTTTTTTTTTTTTTTTTTTTTTTTTTTTTTTTTAAGTTCGCTATAATTTTTGGCAATTATTTTATATTTCCTATCACAGATTAACGTAAGTCTGACATTGCAGAATCATGCAGGATACTTCTTCAAGAAAGTCACACACCTCAGTCATGCATCAAGGTATTTTTTTGAAAATTAACTAAACTACCTATTAGTTTAGTTAATTTTACTATATTATCTAAGCAATATCGGTAATCAATAGCGTAATAGTAACGTCCGTTTAAAAAAAGGTAGTATTCTATAACCTTTACACATTTGAAAGGTCGAAATTAGAAATCTGTTTGAATCAAATATCGTACAGCATCGGTATATGTGTAGCACCTACACGTGTTTTGGAGTTTCAGCTTCGCACAGACCACTCCATCAACTCTAGTTGACATGGCATAAATCAGAAAGATGGATTTCGCAACGCAACGTTAGCTAAAAAAGTGTATTTGATGACATGTGTGGCTTCGGTTGTTGTATTTTGGAGCCATATTGTGTTCAGCAATGAATAACCTAGATCTACGTTAGTATAAAACTAATAGGGAGACATTAGATCAGTAGCTAGCATTCTTTTTGAAAACAGGAATACTAGTAGTACACCTTTTCTTTTCTTTTTTCGCGTGGTTAGTGCCTAACCTCATGTCAGAGTTTGTATGCTATGGGCCTCTCTCTTGGCTTTCATGCCGTTGGGAAATATTTCTCAGGCATGAGGTTTCCTCACGACGTTTTCCTTCACCGAAGAAAGGAATAATTATACATTACACACAAGAAACCGAAAAATTAGAGGTGCGTGTCTTTGGTTCGAACTTGAGATCTACGACTTGGTAAAAATACACCACAAAATGTTCACAAAACACCGAAACATACGTATAACAGTTTTCACATCTCTTTTTGAAACAAGAAGGCTCCTAAATCTTCCTCCTCCGGTTGTCTATCATTACCTACATAACATTTAATTTTAATATTGTTTACTACTGTGCCCTAACTGGGTCCATAGTATTGTTGTTAACTGTAAGCCTTTTTAACATTGTGGAACGCAAATAAAAGGAATATGAATAAATGCGACGCTCGTGAAATCGAATCGTTCAACGAATAATGAATAAGTCCTAAAATAGAGCCAAACAAAACAATAAATGAAAACAAGTTCATTTCCCAAGAGTTAAACTACCTCAATATTCTAATTTTCGTTCGACTGTATTAAATGGCACGTCGCAAGACTGTTAGAGTAGTAAATATCATCGTGTATTTAAACAAGCAACATAAACAAGTCGACTGCAGCGCCCTCTAGCACTTAAACTACACAAACAAACTATCTGATACTACCAACCGCACTTACTCCTAACATAACATCACGCCAGGAATCTCCGAAGGGTTAGGCAGAGATGTACCTAATATTACACCCACAGTTCGCCAGTTATGTTTAAGTCCCATGTAATAGAGAGCGAGCCTATTGCCATCAACTAAGGAAACTAAGAAACTAAGAAATTCCTTATGGAAAAACCCGTAGTAGTTAATATCATCGTGTAAGTATTTAAACAAGCAACTAATATAAATAAGTCGACTGCAGCGCCCTCTACCATTTAAACACAAACAAACTATACAGTAGCAAGCGCACTTACTGCCATGTAAATAAAAGGGCCATCAAAAGTTCATAAAACTATAATAGCTTCAGGTGTGTACCGATGTGTTTTCATAAACATATACACAATTTTCATAAACATGTACACAGTTGTCTACCTTCAAACGAGCTGTAGGAAAGCGGTAATGTTCATAATAAAAAGTTTCTAGGAATACATATAAAGTTCGTGGAAAAGTAATAGAGCCAACGAAAACATTACTGGTGAAACGTGGGTAGGTCGTATATTTTCATTGCCGTCTGAAGCTTAGTTAGGGTTCGGTGAAACCGCTACGGACAGATCGTGGAATTAGCTCCGGACACAAACACCTCAATACAAATACTTTTAAGGTTCGACAGAACGGGTTCGGACAGTTTACTTTGACTCTCAAAGTCAGAACTGTCCGGAGGCACATCCGCAATTAATACGTTCCGGTTTGACCGACCTTCAGTATTTGCATGGCGGTAATGAGCGGTGTAATGAGGAAAATGTCATGAGAAAAGTTTTGAGTATAATTGTGCATGGTTATAGGGGGTAGAGGATGACCAAAGAAACGATGGATGGACTGTGTGAAGGATGATATGGCACGAAAGGAGGTGTCGGATGACGATAAAAGAGAAGTATGGTAAAAGAAGACATGAATGATAAATGGTGTCCAAGTCCGGAGATGAACGTTTACCGAAGTATCTGTCTGTATCTTTGACTGATTCTTTAGTGTCAATTATCTCTTTTACCAGTTCGGTGGTAACTGAACAGTTACCACCAGTCCCATGTTTGTTGCAGAACAAGTTAATACTTGAAGATTCAAAGAAAACGTGGAAATAATGAGCAGAATATTACAATACTATAGTATAACGGTAGCGTGCATTTTCACACTAAATGCAATTTGATCTCTATTCCTATATCGTTATGAGAGTTTTGGTCTTGCTACGATAAAACTGAAGTTGAATTATAATAATATGAGAAATGTTTAGTTATTCAAGTTGAAGCAGCGTTGCAGCGGGGTATAGGAATATAATATGCATGTTTCTTGGACAAAGTTTATTTGCTTCAGATCCTATTAGCGATACAAGTCCTTCGTCAAAACAGGGTATTACTGTCCATGGTAAAATCAATCAAGAGTTATTCTATATTTCAAATGAATTCTTGGTCCCACGCTTGGGCGCCAATAGTAAAAACGGCGCCCAACGTGGGACCACATAATTAGACACTGATATTAAAGCATTGCTGACTGGATATTACTTAATAAATTTTTAACCCAGCTGAAATTGAAACTCAGCAAAAGAATATTATTAACCCAAAAAATAAAGCGTATATTCGCATAGAATATTATTAACCCAAAAAATAAAGCGTATTAATCACAGTGAACTTTATCCAGACTTCTAAAGTCCACGTTAAAGAGCTACACGCTTCAAATAAGTCAATTTCCGATGTTCTTTGAGCCGGACATTCTAAACCTGGGCAGTCTTCCAATTGGCACCCAACATGGGACCGGTCTATCTTGCCGCTGCTGAAAATCTCGGCACCATCCCGTTACAAGCATCGATTTTACGTGACCGAACTACCAATTAGCCGCCTGAAGAATTAGCCAATAATAAGCCGCAATGAAATTGTATTACTGGCGCTTTTCGCTTTGTCTGCTTTCATTCGGTTCATTTGGTTTCTTATTTATTGGAAGGTTTTATGAGGATTTATTGGATTTATGTAGCTAGACGATTTGTATTCAAATGATGTTGTTTCGTCTGAAACTCAAAGCATTTGTTTTAATTCTAAACTAACTTATAGGAAATGCGAAAAAAACGAAGGTAGGATTCTGTGAAAGATGTCAGGGCTAGAAAAAGTTGACCACTTATATGACGACTAAAGGCCAGTGCAGACTGGGGATAGCAGTGCAGAGTATTTTATCTTTACCCGTCATAAATTCATACGAAGCTAGTGGTAACAAAAAGAAGACATGTCGCGCTGACCACAAAAAAAATAATGATAAGCGCAAAAAATAATGATAACACCAATAAAAGGCACTTTTAAATTCTAGTGTGAAATGTTATCCATTCCTAAGCGTATATTCCAATGGAAAAGAAATCAAATCAAGTTTTACGTTATTGAAACTCGCTCAAGTAATTGTGTCAAGTAAGTGATCGGTTCCTCTTACTCACCCACTTTCCGTAATCTGATTCGAGAGACGGAAAATGATCCGTTAGAGCTAGAGAGAGATTCTTGAACGTTATTGAATCGATTTCCCATAAATGCTTTTTTTACAATATCTAACTGCTTCGTTGGTCTAGTGATCGCAAATGCTACTGCTGAGCATGAGGTCCTGGGTTCGATTCCCAGACCGGGAAAAGTGTTATTGGGTTTTTCCATTTGGAATTTCTCAGTCACAGCCCAGAGATTGGATTTGTGACCGGTTGATAGCAATAGGATCGCCCCCTATCACATGGGAATTAAATATAATTGGTGAATCGTGGGTGTACTATTAGATACACTTCTGCCTAACCTTTCGGGAATTACAAGCGTTGTATTATGTTCAATTACTAACAACGCATTTAATGAACGCTTTCAAACGATTTTATAGAAATCAATAACTTGCCTTAAACTTCAGCCGAACAAACTTGAACAATGGGTGCCGATACAACAGAATTAAGCAGCTTTAATTGGCACAAACAATGTAAACAGCTTCTGAATAACAACACGATGGACAAATGGACGTCATTTGTTCTGTCTATTCATTTAATTATAATTTGTGAACACAAACTCTCATCCATTATGGCGGAATCAAAACAGGAATGTGCGCGGTCCAAGATGTAATATTTGAAGCGAATTGTCAAAAAGAATTGTTTTAACTTTCATTTTACTTATTTAACATACCATCACCCTTGTAATCCCACTTAGGCAGAGATGAACCCTGTACTTTCCGCCATTGTAACAAGGGGCGGGCCTATAGCCATCAACCGGGCACAAATTCAAGTCAACTTTTTGACTTCACTCGACCTACTCGTATTTGTACATTTTAGTCATGTATTCAATGTATCGTTGGCCACAACCTAATTTGGACATCAATGTTGTAAATAGTATTTTAACTTCAACGGAAAAAATTGGTGAAAGGCAGGATTTGGTGGACTGTCTGAGCAAGAAAAAATAATCTTCTTCTTAGCGTGTCAATGACAATTTAAATTGAGTCAGCCCAAAATCTGGCGATGAGTTTGGCACTTTTAGCGTCCATCAGCTCCAGTGATGTGCTAGCAACAGGACAGGCAGGACACAATATCAAGTGTCCCCATCGTTTGTGCAGCAACACCACATTTACACTTACGGTGGATTCATAGATGGCTCTTCCAGGGCAGAGCCATCTATGAATCCACCTGAACAGATTTTCCATGCTTCGGTCAACCTGTTCAAAGACTTCCAGATCAGCCATGGCAACTCCTGTCCAGAAAAAGTAATGATACCTACTCAGCCTAATTTGAATTAATTTAAAACAAAAAATTCTTATCCAATCCTACTTTGAAATTTCACCCTACTGTCGCCCCCGCTCTTAGCGCACACCACACGGCTCAGTGCTGCCGTGGTTCCTCAGGGACTGAATACAAATTCTCGCTGAGCAACATTGCTGCTACATAAATTTTGAAAAAGGCCGCTAATTTGTCAAAAAAGGAACCCGGGACAACGGTACCGTGGCGGGCTATAGAATACTTTCTACCTCATTCATGTATTTAGTTACGGTTCGCTTATATTCAGAAAGTGAGTGAAAAAGACAGGAATAAGAATGGTTGGTGCAAATAAAGGAAGATTTGCAACAAGCATGCAAGCTTTTGCGACTTTACAACCGATTTGACTAAAGAAATACAAATATAAGAATGACAGTAATAGATTTGAATTAATCTGACAGCTACCCAAGATATAAACCAATTACTGAACACTCCTAAGTGTCCATATAACCGCACTTTTGCAGACTTCATGAACGCCACTGAAACTGATATTGGCGTAGGGCACGCCACCATAGTGGCTATAAGTCCCCTCTTTGAGGAGTGGCTAGAGAGGCGCCACGGCGCCCTCACCTACCGCCTGACGCAGGTCCTCACCGGACTCGGTTGTTTCGGGAGGTTCCTGCACCGGATCGGGCGGGAGGAAACGCCCGGGTGTTTCCATTGCGAGGATCGTCCGGAGGACACGGTGGAGCACACCGTGGAGGTCTGCCCCGCTTGGGCAGAGCACCGTCGTGTCCTTGTAGCGGCGATTGGCGGCGGCGATCTCTCGCGTCCGGCCCTGGTTCATGCCATGGTCCGGAGCGAGAGGGAATGGGAAGCCGTCACCTCCTTCGAAGCAGTCATGCTAGTGAAGGAGGTGGCGGGACGTGAGAGGGAAAGAACCTCACGTCCCAGCCGCCGCGGGAGAGGCCCTGGGCGTCGGGGGTCACGTGGTGGCTCCCGGCCACCGTAGGCGCGGGCCTGTGGACGGCGAGCTATGGGCTAGCCTAGCCCGCCGTCCGGCCGTCTTATGACGACAGGCCGTGTCGACGGCGCGTTCGAGTTCCACGCGCGCCTCAAAGAGATGTCAGCAATGATCTAGGGGCCTGCAAGGGCCGATGCCTGCCAGGGCTGCGGGACTGTTCGAAAGAGATACCGTGGCCCTGGAACACAAAGGGCAAAGAAGGAACATGTATGGGTTTTAGTTAGGCTGACACTCCCTTCCGCTCCGCCCAGAGTGGGGGGGTCACTTGATGATTTCCCATCCGAAAAAAAAAAAAAAAAAAAAAACTGATATTGGCGTGGCCGCTTACTTCGCCCAACTGGTTTAAATAGTACCATCGTCACAAAAAGTAGAAGATTTGAATAAATCAGACAATAATAAATAATTAACAAAAAAGAAAACCGTACCTAACTTAAGCTATTAATCAACTCAATGAAACAAATCTAATTATGTAACCTGCACCAATCTATCCATAGTAATCGTGATTACCAAATAAAATCCATCTATAGTCATATTCGGCCCACATAAAGGCGCACGTAGACGTCATCAGCACATCAAGCTACCCGAAACTGTCAAATTTTCCCAATCAACCTTTGAACCTAAATGCTTTAGCGATAAAGTTGAAAATCGATTAAAGAAATTTGACAGATTGTAGTAGCTTTATGTGCTGGCGTCTGTACAAGAAAGAGATTATTTCGACTAGCGTAAGCCCCAGGTGCTATGATCCGGTTCAATGACTCCATTCAGAACCTTCTTGATCATTAATAAGGTTCTCTATTGTGTCACCTAACTTTTTTATCCATAATTTAAAGTGCCATAACTTTTTTTGTCCTAATCATCATTTGTCCGAATGATAACTTACCCGAACTTAATATCACATAATATCACATGCCATAAAATTGAAATCCCTAAATATAATATGTCCTAAATCGGTTTGTCATAAATATTACAATCAATAACATACAAAAGACATAAAACCGTTTTCAATAAAAATTATAAGTCCTAAATTCAAATTACATAATGTTTATTTATAATAATAATATTCTTAGAACAAATTTTTATAACAAAGCTTTTGCTATGAACTTCTCTCTCTTATATTTTTTTATTATACATAAATAAATATATTATACATGTACTCAATAAAGCAGTTGATTGTGAACATGTGGTTTTTGTAAGCAAGCAAGCATGCAGCATGCAAGCAAGCATGCAGCATGCAAGCAAGCATGAAGCAAGCATGCAGCATGCAAGCAAGCACGCAGCATGCAGCATGCAAGCAAGCACACAGCATACAAGCAAGCATGCAGCATGCAAGCAAGCATGCAACATGCAGCAGGCATGGTTTCTGTCACGGCTCCGGCGCTGCGGGGCTCCGGCGGTCCCACGCGAGTTTATCGTCGCAGATGGGTTTAACGCTCACCACCGCAGCTTCGGCTTGCTGGCCGGCAAGCCGGCCAGCCTCAGCCGCGGCGGCGAGTGTTACAACCACCTGCTCCTCAACTCGCGGGCCGCCTCGCCCCTCCGCGCCTACGCGATTTTAAATTACACTCTTGGGGTAGAGCAGACAAGACTGCGTGGAGTCGGATTTACAGCGATTCGTTTCTGTCACTAAAACCTAATTTTTAGCAAATGTTTTAGACTAAAAAAATTATTATAAATGAACATTCGGAATAATACACATTATTTAACACAATACTTAGGACATATGACTTTAGGTCATGTAAAATTAGGAGATTCAATTATTATAGTACTCGATATTATGACAGAATACTTTTAGAACTAAAGATAATTATGTTAAACAAAATTTCGGGATTTTGATCATTATGGTTACTGAAGTTTATAGCATACGTGTTATGGATAATGATTTTCGGACAAACAATTTTAGGAGAAGAAAGGGAGTACCCATTAATAATTATAGTGTCTGGAGAGCGGTCAGGTGGACTAAGAGATAAGCCAACTGATGCCAAGCATAACACAAAGTGTCTTAATACGATAGCAGTAAAGGTGAGTTTTAAATTACTGGTGATTGCTAATATTCCTGTAAATACGAAAGCTATTACTCACTTCAATCTTGGCATATTTTATTCAGTTGTTGAGGGACTTAGTTAAACATGAATACTTAAATAGGGACACTGCTTACTTACTTTTTATACATTCATCGAAATATTTTTTTTACTGTTGAACCGTTTTTTATAGTTTACGAATCGAGTACGACTTTAATAGTGAAAGCTTTTAATATGAATATGACTTTGAATATTGCCGGTGACTAAATTCGCCACCCTGTATAGTTCTATCAGACTAAAAACTAAAGTTACATATCTGAATACTCACTCGTATCGGGCGCCAAATCGTTGTCCACTTCATGTCCTGTGATGTTCATCATCAACGCACTCCTGTTCTCCTTTGATGGCTTGGCCACCTCCACCAGCTCCACATAATCAATCTTCTTCAGAACATCACTACTGTTCCTATCTCTTTCCGTCTCACTAGCACTCCTATTCGAAAACTCACTCTCGTTTATTTTAGCAGCTATTAAAAATTCAAATTTTGGCATGTCGTCTGCAAACTCAGATTCTGGTCTAAACAGAATATCTGTTATCGTATCTTCTCTGTTCGTTTCCGAATTAATGATGTCATCTAACAGACTACTTGATATGTTCAATTGTTTCTCGACCCCGCCCGGTTCTCCGCTCGGTATTTCCATCATTCTCTGCTCTAATCTGTTCGTGTTCTGGTCTTTCATGACTTTCTTAGATAGATCCTCGTCTCTGCCTTGTTCTGCGTTCATGAGACCTTCTAGTTCTGATTTCGATGTTCTGTCTGTCTCTCTTATTTCTTCATCCGTCTCCTCGGCCACGATTAGAGTATCAGAGTTTGGATCGACAGGTAAATTAAATGTGTTATTATTATTTCCGAACTTGATGACGATGTCTGTTGTGTTATCTCTCTTATCGGAGTAGGGTCTCGCGTGGACTATGTCGGCAGTTAGTAAAGCGTTTAGGAGGAAGAACATTAGTTTTAATTTAACGTTAGTCATATTGTCTTCGATCAAGGGTTCATTATTATTCTTTTAATGTCAGTTCATTTTTAATGGAAGGATCGTCGGAGCTTCAGTGGTTGTCGGCGAACATCTGCGGACAAAGAACAGTTAACTATTAAAGTTTGCACTAATTTGATAAATATCTGGCAGTAACAATGGCTGGCTAATTAATTTTTCACGTGGACGCTTGCTTTGTGAAGGAATTGACTGATGAAACTTTACTATTATACGAGCTACAATGGTCTTTTGTATTTCCATTTCGTTTGAAATTGGTTTCTAATTAAGTAAGTGCGATATATTCATGAACTTAGAAGATAATATAATAATGATCTTCAGCAAGTTGTAATTTACCGAAACTTTAGGTTTGATTTCCTTTGTTAACGGATTGAACCACCCTAGATCTTGCTACATCAAGATACCACCTTTAACCAATCCTACAACACCTAAAAAGAATTAAGCTCCAAAATCTAAAGACTGTGTATCTTCAACGCCAAATAGAACTCTCTCCGTAGCACGTGTCGAGTTATCTGTAAGATTAACATAAACACAGAAACTCAAAATGCCATGGGGCAATAACCAACCAGCCACAACCGCCGTCTAGTAGGAGGATACTCCTTTCCGATGGAGGACGGGTAACTTCCCCCCCTATTTCTCATGCCTATATCAGACTATTATCCACTGCATCCACAACTCCTCACATACAACATGTAAATATAATTCTACATACATTTGCACAGCGCTAACTGTTACACGCGATCTAAACAATCTAATTGGTCTGACCGGCGACCCGTTCAGTCTAACCCTGCCGTTGACCTAGTTCTGAACGTCTAACAAAGTAACGACGCGTTTAACTAACGCGTAATAGAATAGAAGTTGTGTAGGTCTGATAAATTGTTGTGGATACAAGTGTGGTGTAGCGTATAGTCTGATTAACAGCAGTAGTCCTTGAGTTTGTTTGTGCTTTAGTGCATTTGTATTCTGAAACATGTTCACTTCCCTATTTTTAATGCTCCCGACTGCTGTACCTAGTGGACAACTGTTTTGTTTATGTTAGCATGTTTTGCATTACTATTCCCAAACAAATATGTGATCATCCAACAAACATTAGCACCTTATAATTTTCCCAGTGCGGAGACATAGGGCTACTGCCTTGAACGGTTACGGGCCGCTCACTTTCACAGCCATGGATGTTTAAGTCCTCGATTTTTTAATTCTAGGACATGCCGATTTACTCACGATGTATTTGTTCACAATTTTTAGAGCAATAGTGACGAAATAAATTCACAAAGTAATTAATTTGTCTGTTTATGTTCAAAGTCATAACCTAAAAATCGTAAATCGAGGTCGGTAACAAATTGCTGCTGCTTATAACAAGTGATCTTAGTTTGATATATAACTATTGAAAAAGTAGTTTCTGCTCCCTCTTTTGCGCATCCAGAGTATCGTACTTATCAGAACACTTCAAGTCGCGCCGTGGTGGGGAGATCGGCTTGTCAGCAAGATTTATTGCAAGATTCTCTCAGGGTGCGCCGGACGTACTTAGTATCTATCGTTACTTGAAAAAAGATCCTTTAATGCAAGCCATTAAAGAAGTGATTTTTGACGAAAAGAAAAAATAACTAATCAGATTATTCTGGTACACTAAGTACCAGAATAGTCAGCGACAAGTATTTTCTAATCATCAGTACTTTGTTACAAGCAAGTAGGCAAGCACCTACAACAAGGTATTCATTCACAAAAGTCTTCTGAAACTGTCGTCTGTATATCGAGCTGTACCAAGACACAAGTTGACCTACAAAATGTATAAAAACATCAACCCTAAATTGAATCATCTCAGCTAACCTCAATCCAACATAAATGAACACGCAATTGCAATGAGCAGTACATACAAAATTCACCACTTCGCAATCTGAGCTCGCGATCCAACATTAAACAGCCGAAGTAAGAAGCGCCCTAACCACTTGGCCACAAGTTTCGCGCAAAGGCGACTCGCGTCTCACGACACCAACTGTGAAAAAACAAATTAAAAGAGTGGTTTAAAGCATGCATAAGCCCAAACAGAACCAATGTTCAGATGAATTGGCAATGAGAAGCAGCAGAACCGATGACCGTTGGGGTAGATATTCTTGAGCTGATACCGCGAATCAACAAGCGAAAGAAAGGTCGCTGTCAGTCTAGGTGCAGCGAAGATTTCCGTAGGGTGGTTTGTAGCAGCTGAACAAGAGTTGCTGAGAATTGAGCAGAGTGGCGTGCAATTGAAGAGGTTTATGTCCAGCACTGCACTGTTGTAGACTTATGATGGGGATCAAAAGGTCACCGTCGAATGACGACACTTATCACATCGCCCGAGGCTGTGAGCGGGGCCTTACGCGGTGGCCATAAGAAGGGCCCTAACATCGTCAGCTCGTGGCCCATAACGTATGAATTAAGAATGACTTGCCGGCAATTTGTCAAAGTCAAGTTTGGCGGCTCATTCTATTGAATGACGTGTCTTTTGAACACGTTGCGGTTTTTATTGGTGTTGCTAACTCGGGGTTTGTGTGGAAATAAATTGGGTTTTAGGGGGAATATAAAAAATTTGTGGGAAAGTAGGTTTTCAAAGAAAAACTTTATTTCAGTTGCCAATTGTCCGTATTATGAGTGCATTACAAATAATTCTTACTTGGCTTAGTAGGACTATAAAACCGAAAGTAGCCATGTCTGAGTGTCGGGTCGATCTGTTACATTTTGCCCCCTTAACGGCTGAACGCATGTGGGTATTTCGCACACGGATAGATCATAACCTGGTTAAGACTTAAGATACGTGTCGTCCCCGGTAGGATAAATCCCAACCCCCATGCGTCCAAATGCTTGTTATATAATGGGTGTAAAAGTACCCTTAACGAAATCGAAAGGCACTTATTCTCCACGTCATTGCGATAATTTTTTTTGTCTAGACGTTACCTGGGAACCAGTTACGTCGAAATTGGGGGACAAAGTTATAAATTTTAATGTTATAACATTGAACAATGAATCCATCACCACAATGTTGTGAGTGCATTACATAGAGTCCCACTGTAAAACGTGATATTTCACCCCAAAAAAAAAGTCCTTTTCGAGCAATAATTTTTGCATAGAGTATCTAATTTGATGTACAGAATGCTTGGTCGACGGCTTAGTGAAGGATCCGTTTACAACGTGTATTTGTCCCGAAAGATTATTATGTAAACATGTACCAAACCCACAAAACTTAGTGAAGCAGCCATCTTTTAAGCACTGCTTAACGAGAAACATGACATAGGACCCTACATCCCTTGGCATTTAAGATTATGTAAAGGCTACTTAAAACTACACATTGGAAAATGTCGGGGCTTTAAAATCATTGTGGCGGAAAAGGGTTACACCTCAAAGACCCAAAATAACCCCAACCCTTATAAACTTAGTTTGTTATTTACGCAAAATCTTTTGAGTTTTATTTAAATTATTTTCGTGGTCGGCCTTAGCCACATAGGATCAAAGTTTACAGAGACAATTATAAATTTAAATGAATTAAAAAAAAAAACAAAATTGGTTTTTATTCCTAAACCATAGCTACCCTTTCATTATTTTTAAATTCTCACTATCCTTTGTTACCATAGGGGGATACGCAAAGATTCTAAGGAGACCAAATTCCTTTAAATTGGTTAAGGCGTTTAGAAGGTATGGCGGAACAAATAAACACACATACATACATGAACCCTGAAAACATAACACTCCTTTTTTGGGTACTCGAGAGAAAACAAGTCAAAATAATTTTTAATTTTTTTACCTGTCGACTATACCATGGCGGGTTAGTGCCATATCTATTTCAGTACGAGTTATACAAAACGAAATCATTATAATTATCTTTTTACCTGACTACGACAAAGCCAAAAGGAATTTAAATCAATCCTGGTGACATAAAAGTTCAGTTGCGTAGTATTCGACACTGACGTACGTATCTGAACGTGTCCCTACTCAAAAGTACTTAATTTATTTATTTAACACTTCAAGCACATAAGTACAGAGGCGGACTTAATGCCATAGGCATTTTCTACCAGAGACAAACAGTGGTAGGTGTGTATCTGAAAATAATTTGAATTAAAACTAAGATAAGCTAATTGTACGCTAGGAAATAAAATAGCTAGCCTAGGTACAACTAAAGAGTTATTTCTCTCTTAAGAGGCAGTATAAAAGTGATAAAATTCGACGCGTGCCAGAGAGCACTCCTGAACTATAACGTTACCGGCAGCGTGCTTCTCTTTGTCACGCTACCGGCCTTCATTTTTTTTACAGTTTATGTAGACAGCATGTTTGTAATTCCTCAGTCTGGATTTGTGCCCGGTTGACAGCAATACGCTCACCCTCGTTTACATGGGTCATAAACATAACTGATGAAATATGTGGGTGTATTATTTGGCAATACTCTGCCTAACCTTCCAGAGCATTCTGTGAACTATTAGGTTACCGGCAGCGCGCTTATCTCTGTCACGCTATAAGCCTTGATGTAGGCTGCTAGTGTGACGTAGTATACTTACATAAGTATACTACGCCATACATACTTACGCCTTATTTATGAGGGTAGACAGAAACAACAGGACGCCATCTACTTCTTCTTAGCGGGTCGATGGCAAATTTTAGCTAAACACATTAGGCCCAAAATTCAGTTACGTGAAATCCCATCACTAATGCAGTCATAAGATTATCAAGAGCGCAGTTGTCATGGCATGCAACGCCAGATACTTTGATCGTTACATACTCCTTTTGCTTCGTTTTATATCTGGCCATAACCTGACGGGATACCGATTGCAAGTACTACGCTCGTGAACTTTTTGAAGAACCTCACCAATAAGGTCAGTGTATGTTCTATAAACTGACTTGTTATGTAGACGTGTTGTATACCTAATTGGTTGCCTAATTTAAGTTTGAATTTTATCAAGGATTGTTTTTAACACACATAATATCACGACTATTACGAGACTAGCTTAGATTAAAATACTCTGTGAACTTTAAGGTTACCGACAGCGTGTTTATCTTTGTCATGCTACCAGCCTACTTTTAGTACTGACAGTTTGTATGACATGTTTGTAAGAGTTTATGTTTATGTTTAATTTTTCAAGGATTACTTTTAACTCTCATATCATCACGCCGGTTGCCTCGAAGGGTTATGCAGAGGTGTACCTATAGTACTCCAAAATTTCGCCAAAGTGTTTAAGTCCAATGAAATATGGACATCAACCAGGCATACATTAGAGGTGCAGTATAAAGGCGAGAAGAGGTGCAGCATCGAGAAAAGTGGAAGGAATGGGGGAAGGCCTTTACCCAAGATTTTTGGGACAGTAAAGGCTAACAGAAAAAAATACACGTAAAGTTCACCAGTACCTACAAGAAAAACTATTTATGAGATAGAGCCTCATGGCCATTGGGCAAGGATTTCTAATAAAGAAACGCCGAATCTAGTTCTGTAGAAGGATTAAATCTACATTCTCATGACCCGCAAACACGCTAACTCCAGCAAAATCAATGAAGCGGTTACATGAGCTAGATTTTTGAGATAAATTCCCGCAAGCGTGCTAGAGATTAATATAGGTTACCGGGAGCGTGCTTATCTTGTTTTATCTTGGGTAACGTGCCAGCCTAAATCTAGTGCACACATATACCTTTATATTATACTGAGGCGTGAGGAGGCTTTGGTTTTAGTGTCTCGCTCACTAGGTGATTTTTGTGAGTCACAGCTAGGAGACAATGACTTAAAGCAGATTACCCCAATGAATCTAAATGCTATTAGCACATCTTAATAAAGGAATTTAAGAGCTGTTAATGTTTATATTCCATAGCAATGTTGAGGGTGACTGCTCTTAAACGCAATTTCGTGTTTAAAGGTTCATAACTGAAATTCATGTTACGATAGTCGTCTAGTCGAAGCTCATACATAGACTCAAACTCATCACTCGAATCGTCGTCGTAGTCGTAGGTCTCATGTGTCAGTCGACGTAAATCCCTTAGGCATACTCCATTATTCCTTTTGGTAGGCATAGGCTAGTGGGGGGCAATGAGGCTACCGTTAACCACTTTTACAATTGAAATACTTGTATACTGCTCCGTCAGGGGTACTACAAACCATGACGAATTGGTTTCCTTGTTCAATAAATACTGCCGAACTAAATGTGCCGACCCGAACAGTATTCGTTGGACAAGAAAACCAATCCAAAGGGATTTCTATAGATATTTGGGATTTCATTCGGCTTGTGCCGATCGGCAACCTCGATCGACACCCAAACTCGATAATCGCTGAAACATCTTTGGGTTGGCTTGAGAGAATTCCAACTGAGCCAGGCAGATTTTTTCCAAACATAAATCAATAGATATTTTATTTTACCGCCCGGCTGTGCCGAATCAAACCGAACCGATCGTGTAACACGGCTTTACATATCTATGTACACGGAGGCACCAACAGTCGCTGCAATTTGTCCGGAACGTCAGGAGAATAAAAAGTATTGTGCTTTTAAAACTCTAAATGTACCTTCCTAGTTTCATACAATGCGATGCTGCTGAAAGTATAAAAGACATAAAAGCGTCGACGTAGGTAGCCATTTTGTTGGAATTAGCTAGAAAGTTCTGAGCTTTTTCGACCGTGTTCTTAGGTATTTGACACAGTTCCAATTACGACCGATGACTAGGAATTCTCAAAGATAAAAACTCGATTACATTTTCTTGCTTTTGTAATTAAGGTCTTAAGAAGTAATATGTTTCGGTGTCAGATGTAAAAAGTGATTTTTTTCATCTATTTAGCGTTTGGTCTTGCTTGAGCATCAGTGTATTAAAGTAAAAATAATAATAATAATAATAATAATTTATTTGCATCAAGTTTAACATTTTACTTTAGATACATGTTAATACATACAATTTAAAGAAAATTAAACAATATTGTGGCGACACCAACACCCTTGCTAAGTTGTCAAGACAACTTGTGTTAAAGATGCTGGGCCCGACCCTTTAGTGGATGTTTCTTAATTGTAATTAGTTACATACATGCCATTTTACAAAAAATATGAATAGTCCATTATGCAACATAAGTAAACGGGCAAATAAACTATTTAGAAAAGAAATAGAATAAAAACAAAAGTAATATATGGTATGAGCAGAGTAGTGTAGTGTGAGTGTGTGTGTACGTGTGTGTGTGTGTGCGTGCGTGTGTGTATGTGTGTGTGTGTGTTTGTGTGTATGAGAGTGTGCATGTGTATGAGCATAGGATAGTTTAACGGGAACTATATTGAGTCAACAATAAATTTTCTGTATTGTTGTAGTTAAATGTTAGTAGCCAATCACTTAGTTTCTTTTTGAGTGACATTTTAGGTAGTGAGTAGAAGTCTAGTACTTTGTTAAGGCTATTATAGAGATGAGGACCTTGGAAACAAGGAAATCTTCTTGTAAAAGAGAATTTACAGGGGAAGGGTTGACATACCTTGTCTTTGCGTCTTGTGGTGATTACTTCAAAGGAGGTTCTTTGGTGCTGATATAGTACCATGTGTAAGACAAATAATTGCCTCACCGTAAGGACTTTACAGTTCCTATATAATTCCTCAGTTGGAAAAAGGATGGACCTAAAGGTGCTAGTTTTTAGCACGGCTCTCTGAGCTCGTTCTAGTTTCAAAAGAGTAGTTTTTGGTCCACCACCCCAAGCGCTTATACAGTACGTTAAGAGAGACTGACAAAGAGCAAAATATGTACACCTAATAATTTGGGGTCCTGCTATGTGGCGAAGAGTACTAAAGACAAAGATTAGCTTTCTAATTCTTTTCGTCAGTAACTCTATATGTGGTGCAAAGCTCAGGCTGTCGTCAAGAGTCACACCGAGATATTTAATGGCTCTACAGCGTTCCAGTTCGGGACATGTACATGTCGCATTGCCAGGCAGTACACAAGAGTGCGCTACCAAAGCGTACGAATTTGGTGGTTGACTCGAATTTCTTAAACTGTATGTAAGAATTTTAGTTTTGTCGGTGTTGATTGTGAGAATGTGTCTTTTGAGCCATTGTAGAACATTATTTAGTCCTTTTTGTGCGGAATCGAAGGTGTCATCCCACGTATCACCAGAGAAGGTAAGGACAGTGTCATCAGCGAATGCCACGATTTTTCCACCTCCCAAACTCAGATTACATAGTTGGTTGACGTATATTAGAAATAAGGTTGGACCAATCACACTGCCTTGGGGAACGCCGAATGTCACTGGAAGCTCTCCACTGAGGCAACTTTGTATTTTTACACATTGTGTTCGATTTTGAAGGTAGTCTTTGAAGATGTTAAGTGATTGGTCACGTATCCCCAGTTCTTCAAGCTTTATTATTAAATCAGAAATCGAAACCGTGTCGAATGCCTTTTTTAGGTCCAAAAAAATTGACAATACCTTCTTTTTCCTGTCAATATTTTTGGTAACATAGTCAATTAGGTCAATTACAGCGCTACTAGTAGATTTATTGCGTCTAAAGCCGAATTGGTTGGGAGAAAAAAGCTTTTTATCTTCCATGTAAGTCACGAGTCTTTTATTAATTAGTCGTTCTAGTATTTTGGAAATGGAAGGTAACACTGCAATAGGACGATAATTATTTACCAATTTTTTGCTACCAGTTTTATGAATTGGGTGTATGATGGCCTTCTTGAAGTACAATGGGAAAGTACCAGTATGGAAACAGAGATTAAAAATATGTGTGAGTATGGGGACTAGTATCAATGAGTAGCGTTTTAAAAACTTTGTAGGAATATTGTCCCAGCCTACAGCAGAATCTGTTTTAAGTGACATTAACAATTCTCCAACCTCCGCTTCATCGGTGTCTAACATGACGAATGATTGTAAAGGTGGAGATGTAGGGGTAGTGTCTGATGGGACTTTATGACTACCAAGTGGACGTGAAAAGTTATCAGCAAGTTCCTTGCCGATATTGGCAAAAAACTCGTTTACTTTGTCCACCGAGAGCTGAGGTGACGTAGAAGAAGCCAATAATTCGGTGTTGGGTATGTTAGGCTTGTCTGTGTTAGTCACTCTCTTTATCACCTTCCAAATCTTTTTATTGTCCTTTGAAGCCTCAGTCAATTCTCTCCTGTCAAAGTCCCTTTTTAATTTTTTCAAAATTTTTGTGCAGTAGTTCCTATACCTTTTAAATGTAGTACTTAATATAATATTGTTTGGAGAAAGCTTGAGTTTTTTGTGCATTGCATCTTTATTACGCATACAGCGTAGCATACCAACGGTCATCCACGGTTTGAGTAAACGTTTTTTATTTGGAACCTTGATTATAGATGTGTGGGTATTAATGAGTCTAGCGAGAATGGTGATTAAACTATTTGTCGCTTCATTAGCATCGGTGTGTTCATAAATTACTTGGAAACTTGTAGTCTTCATCTCACTATCAAGAGTTTCGTAATTAGTCTTCAAAAAGGTGTGTGACTGTGGATTGACATCTCGTTTAAGATCAAGGCACAGCAGTACAGGGTTATGGTCGGTGACAGAGGCGTGTAAAACTATGGTGAGTGCAGTCAAGTGAGTTTTGAGCATGACGTGGTCAAGACAGGCATTATCTCGAGTGGGAAGTGAGTGAGCAGGTAGCAAGCCATGGGAAGCTATGAGATCGAGATAGTCCGAGGTTTGGTTTGTAGATAAATTACTTGCGATGTCAAGGTTAATGTCACCAACTATTGCTATGCTTTTATAAGTAGTCAAGCTTGATACAAGAGAGTTTAGAGACTGTAGGAAGTTACTTAAGTCTCTAAAAGACGGAGATCTATAAATGCATATTATTACCTTATCGGTGCCGATTTTTAGCACTAGACAACTGGCATCCGAGAAGTTAGGTTCTTCGACTGTGTAGTTTTCTATATTTTTAACATAAAGAACCACACCATCGTTTTGATTGAGGTGTTTTTTTGTTTGGTAATAAGAGTAGTTATCGATGGTTGGGATTGAATCATTATAACGTTTCAGCCAGCACTCAGTCAACACTAATATATCGAAGTCAAGGTTTATTCTGTTAAGGAGTGTTAAAAAAGAGTCGAAGTTTGCATGAATAGAGCGAATGTTCTGGGTAATTATTTTTAATTTCTTGGAGGGGTTAGTGATATAGTTAGTGCATTCTTCGGGGTCACAATTAAGTGTGGTAGAGACTGAGAGCTGATCTATATTGTTTATAATTTCTTTAACGATGTCCTCTGTTAAATTGTTTTTTTGTGAGTGAACCAAAATAGGGCGTCATTGGGTGTTTGGTACGTAATAATAATGTATAGTACCATTTAGTTGTATTATTATTAATGAGAATGAGAAAACATATGACAATGAGTGGATGGATGGATGGATGGATGATTGCTACCCTTTCACAGGAAGACGGTTGGATGAGCGTAAAAGAAGCTTGGCACAGAGATAGTTCACAATCAGGAACAACACAAGGGCTGCCTGTTATCCCAGTACTAGGTCGGCAAAACCGCGGGCATAAGCTAGTGGAGAATATGTGAATGTAAAGTAAAAAATAGAGTGAGTTTAGTGTAACTATATGTATTAAATACTGATGTCGTGGATTAAGTGTATTGTGTTTGTTATTAGTCGTTGTGTGAAATGATAGCGTGTATTGTGTAAGTAGAGATAAAATGTACTTTGGTTTTAGTGTGTTGTACAAAAATGTAAAAAACAGAAGAAAAAAACTTAAAACTATGTTAACTACAGAAAAGTTTACGAGGCATGCAATTTTCAGACGAAGCTCCAATGTATTAGGCAGGACACGTTGTTGGGTGTTGGTAAGAGTTTTTAGTCACTTTTTTTGTTGTTTCAGAGCTTCAAAATCAGATTCTTGTGATATTCTCTTTGCCGGAGCACCCTCTGCCTTTTTTAC
The DNA here is from genome assembly GCA_963082995.1 of Noctua comes. Classification (NCBI taxonomy): domain Eukaryota; kingdom Metazoa; phylum Arthropoda; class Insecta; order Lepidoptera; family Noctuidae; genus Noctua; species Noctua comes. Next base: position 16,783,331 of record OY720278.1, on the reverse strand, counting down.
GTAGACTTTGCCATGTGATGTCCAGTGATACGCATAGGCGTTTAGCTTTGTAAACTCTCTTGCTTGATAGAAGAGCTTCCTGGCTTTAGTGGTAAGGCTCTCCGAGACAAAAATGGGACTATTACCCGGCATCTTAACGTGTGAGCTGTTAAGTCTGTTGGTCTTGTGGTCCCGATTGTGCTTTTTAATATAAGCAAGAAGTTTGTCCTTGGTCATGGTTGACGTAAATTCGGCGGTTATGGGCCCATCGGTTTGGGGTTTTCTGTTGCTGGTAAGACGATAGACATCTCTGAGCTCACCTGATTGTATTTCGGTGCCTACAGCGGTTCCCAGTTTTTTCACAATGTCTAACAGGTCATCCTTAGACTCATTAAGTTTTTTCGGTACGTTGCGAATTTCTAAGCTAGATGTCTTTGAATTTCGTTCCATGATCTCGACTTTTTCCTCCAAATATCCTACGTACTCCAATGTGCTTTTCTTTTCATTTTCCAAAAGGGCTAGTTTAGTCATGAGATCGTCGTATTTACCACTCAAGAACTCAACCGTATTTTTCAGCTCCGTATTTTGAACCTTTATTTGGTCTAAATTGCATTGCATCAAACCAAATTTCTCTTGTTGCTCCTTTCTCAAAGTAACAAGTGATGACATAATATCTTCCCGGAGAGATTTAATTTCAATTGATTGTTCAGAATCATGTTTACGTTTTTGTCGTAAAGTGATTCTGTCCAATTTATGTTCCGAAACTGGTGTTGTCAAGTCGGGCTCGGAACTATGGTGACGAGGTGTTTCACTGCCAGGTTTAGGTGGTGTCCGCTTCATCATTTTAAAAAGTAAAATAAATGCACCTTACGTCTGGCTCAGGAGTCTACAACTGCTGAGGCGCTGACACACGTTGCTCGGCGTAAAGTGTTAGGCGCTTATATCTGCAAGTAGTCAGTGCAGAGCGCGGAGTTAGGTGATAATGACTCACGCGCAGCTGACAGAGATGGGTAGCGTGGTTTCTCTCTCGCTCGCCGCAGGACTCGATCACTTGCAACACTCTGCGCGCCTAGTACTCGTCGAGAATTAAACTTGCCAATTATATTTATTTTTGAATTAAAATTTAAATATTTAATAACTTAAATAGACTTTTTGGGTAAAACACGTCCGTGCACAATGGCTGTCCGGGGGGAAGGGGGTAGTATAAAAAGTAGTAAGTATGCAAATTATTTCATCCTCTTTGCTCCAAAACAGTAAAACAAAATATTATGAGGAAACCAGCAAGCCCTAGAACCATAAATTCAAAGACATGTGACATCAATCAAACCGCACTAGGCCCACATATTAGACTATTATCTCACAGAGAGCTTCTCTCTTGTAGGCCTGTATTCCCGCAATGGGTACATTATAGGCTGATCTTGAACAAGACTGTTTATTTTAAGATCAAGAATTCGTTCCTCGAATGGAGTGAAGTAAGTAGGTATTGCTTAACCTTTACAAAGTGAAGGTTATGATCATAACTTCCCCTATAATAAGCCTTCATGAAATACAAGTGTTTATTACCGTACACAGACTGTAAGGCAAGTTAATTTAAACTGCAGATTTCCCGCGGGACCCGATTCAGTTTCGCACCGAACAATACTTCAAATTCCATTGTATTAACATTGTTGGAGAGATTCTTTTGGTGTCCGTTAAAATTCAATTATAATCTGTTCAGTTCTTTTTACTATACGACATTCAGAAAATGGAGTGAAGTAAGTTTTGAGTATGAATTTGGATTGCTAGAGATAAGGGGAAGACTAAAAAACAATAGACGTGTGAAAGATTATAACCCGCACTGGGCCTGCGTGGTGAATTATAGCCCATTCCGTCTCACAGAGAAGAGGCTGTGTGTCCCAGCAGTGGGAACATTATAGGCTGATTATTATTATTATGTGTGAAAGATGGCATGCCTAAAAAGGGGGTCGTCAGCTGAAATGACGAGATAATGACGAGACAGTAATCCAAAATCAAGCCAAATCATTTTCTTTTTCCTACAGCATTAACTCGATAACTCATGACAACGCTCATTCAATAACATAAGCAAATCACACATAACATACAACTGCTTACTGAACCGACACAATCTACCAGAATCCGATTGACACGCTCCTGGTAGATTCCTAGCGTGACAATATGTATACGTAGAAAGGGTTTCAATGTACGCCTGCGGCCTGCGGTTAGGTACAAAAAACATTTTTGAAATGGCATTTTTTAATATCGAGAAAATTTTTCGCTTTTTTCCGTGTTGGTCTGACGATTTTCTGCAAGGGAAGGACTAAGGATGTCGTTAAGAGGATTATGGGATTATGTCAGGAGGATCAGGCTGATTCAGTGTTTTGGTCGAATGGCTGCCGTCAGAGTTTTACAGCTAATTAAGCTGTAAAAGTTTGACGGCTGAATTGCTACCCACAATGTAACAATAAAATGTTTTTAGCTAGTAAAGCCGTCGATTTTGAGCCACAGGCTCAGAGTTGTTGTGGTAAAGGTATTCCGCACGAGGGAGATCAGTTGCCAAAGTTATTGGGCTTTTTTTTTTTTTTTATCGTGGTAAAATCATCAAATGAGTCCTCCCACCCAGGGCAGAGTGGGAGGAACTGTCAGACTTGTACTGACTAAAATCCACGGTGTCCTTCAATAGCCCTTTATGATCCAGGGTCACGGTAATTCTATAAGTCCCGCGACCCCGGCAGGCTTTCGCCCTCTAGAGGGGGGCCCCGTCATAATGCTGACACTCTTTGAGGCGCGCGTGGAACACAACGCGCCATCGACCCGGGCATGGTCCATGGTCGGACAGCGAGTCGCCCATTACTCGCCGCCCGCAAGCCCGCGCCTACGGTGGCCGGAGATCGTCTGCCGACGTCCGGCGCCGTGGGCGTCTACCACTGCGGCTGGGGTGGAGGGAGGACGCTGTCCTCTCCCTCACGCGGCCCGCCTCCTCCTTCGCGAGCATGACTGCTTCGCAGAAGGAGGCGACCGCTTCCCACTCCGTCTCGCCCCGCAGCATGGCCTCGACCAATGCCGGGCGCGAGAGGTCTCCGCCTATCGCCGCCGTGAGGACACGGCGGTGCCCTGCCCAAGCGGGGCAGTCCTGCACCGTATGCTCCACCGTGTCCTCCGGGCGGTCCTCGCAGTGGTGACACCCAGGCGTTTCCTCCTTCCCTATCAGACACAGGTACCTCCCGAAGCTTCCGTGTCCGGTGAGGACCTGCGTCATGCGGTAGGTCAGGACGCCGTGACGCCTATCCAGCCACTCCTCAAAGAGGGGTCTTACCGCCGCGATTGCGGCGTGACCGAAGTTATTGGGCTTCCGACAATTCGGGACGACCAACCACGAAGACAGCGGCTTTAAACTCACAGGTCAATCGACCCACGATTTTAAGCCGATTTCCGGAGGCTAAACGAATTGAATCGAAATATCTTTTCGCAACGCAGTTATCATGCTGATCACAAAATTTAGGGTGGTGATTATATATAGTCTGGAAAGGTACTATTAACAATTTAACAGGGGAAGTTTTTACGTAAATGATTAAAAAGGGTGTTTTATTTTACTAAGGATAAATACATTTGGTCTAAATGCTGTCTACAATGATAAATTAAAATAAAGGAGAGTTTACCGGGTACTATCAGAAGGTGCAATGTGAAAACTGTTATTGTACCTATTTGAAAGTACAAAAATAAAAAAACAGCAAGATCGTGTACCTATGTACCCTTGTATATAATGTGAAGCACTCACTTTTGTTACAATTTAAACACACAGGATTTAAAATACGTTTTGCGAGCTTACGGCCGCTTACAAAATTCACTTTTAATCCTTTGAAATTAAAGGTTTTTTAGAACGTTTTGTGGAAAATTTTCACATAAGCCTCGAGTATTTTAAATTATAACACAATGTACGCTCTTTCATAGTGTTGTGGTTACATAATATCATATACGTAGCTACAGTTGTAAATCTGAATACTGATTAGTTGATTACACGGCATTTTCCTCATTTCTCCGCATCACATGACCATTTCATGACAACCGATTACCAGACCAATTTTCAGTCATCGATGCCACTTCCAGAACTTTATTCGACAAAGATTTCTACACGTGTTTGTAAACAACTGTTTATCTGTGAGTTATTTTATATACGTACCTCCCTCTTTGTGTGACAAATATTATTATAGAGGCATTCAGTTGTGAGTACTTTAATCAAAGAGCTCTAAGTAAACAAAACAGAAATGAGAAGAGCAAATAATAGTTTCGTTTCAAAAAACAATATGACGACACACTAATCAATAGTTATATGCTTTGACGACAGATTTAAAACCATACAAGAAATGGGGGGCCAGGATTTAGGTAATATCATCCATTACTCAGTTTCTCCAAATACCATTATTAGGTATATTTCTTTTACGCAATATAACATCACACCTATAATCCGTGAAAGGTTAGACAGAGGTCTACCTAAATAATACACCCATATTTCCCCATATAATAGCGGTTGAGCCTATTGCCATCAATCGGTCACGAATAAGTCGGAAAATTAAAAACAATAAATTGTGGATATCTCTAATCGGACAACAGTTATTTTCGAAAATGTTTGCTTCATTGAACCACCATCGAAACACCTTTTGCGAAAATAGGTTAATAAAGCATCGGTACAGGGAAGATTGGACACAATAGCAGGTAAGATAGTGAGATATCTATCTACACGGTTACCCCTAAGCGCTTGCAACACAAATATATTTCAAAATAACAACGGCATAACCGGAGGATACGAAGTAGACAAAGCATCGGTATCTGTGGCACATAGCAGATAACACAAAAGGTTTATCGTGTATCGTGTGGCTATTTATTGGTCACAGTATCGAACCCTGGCAGAAACTTTACTTTATATAAAAAAATTACATCACTAGGCCTCAAAAACTGTGAAGGAAAACATCACGAAGGAATCGGTTTCCCCTGGAACAAATATTTCAATGTGTCTTTTAGTACCTACATCAGGCCTTTTACACATGTTTCTACCAATGAATTCCAAAGTTGAAGGTGGCTCGGTGGCTATCATCAGCTGCCTAGCCTGTTCCCGTTCGGGTCGACTTCCAGTCTAACCGGATGCAGCTGAATACCAGTATGTTAGATGAAGCTACTGCCTGTATGATCCAAAACCCAGTTATAGGGTAATACAATGTTACTAGCTGCAGGACCTCCTGGCTAAATAACATCAGCCGCTCGAGTTGATCTTCAGACAAATCTCTGTCAGATTTTCAGGCCACTGACTACTTGTAACGACTGCCAAAGATCTACAAAATGAGAGCCTGGACCAGCAGTTCAGATTTTCAGGCCACTGACTGCTTTCAGGTAACGACTGTCAAAGATCTACAAAATGACAGCCGGGACCAACGGTGGTTATAAAAGTGGTTTAAATGCAGCTTTAACCTTCTGCAACCAACTTCACAGTGGTAAACAAACAGACGCGGCAGATTTACTGCACAGAAGCTTTCATTGAAATTAGATGATCGTCTAACAGAATTTATTTTATTGCTTTTGAGAAGGAAAACCATTGTTCCCGACCGTTTTACTGTTGCAGCTAGCGAGCTATGGGGAGAGGTGCTGGACTAAGAAACTGGTTAACAAAAAGGTTTAACGAATGTGTTTAGTTGTGGTTTTCATCGGAACATAAAAATCTTTTGAGTGATTAGTTTTCTGCCAATCATATCTTCCGAAAACTAAAACGAAATTTCACATAACGCCTGTAATCCCCAAAGGTTCAGACAGAAGTGTACCTATTACTGCACTGCTTCATTGGTCTAGTGGCTGTAAGCGCGACTGCTGAGCATGAGGTCCTGGGTTCGATTCCCAGGTCAGGGAATATTGGGTTATTGGGTTTTTACTTCAGGATTTTCTCAGCAGCAGCCAAGGAGTCTGTATTAGTGCCTGGTTCATGGCAATAGGTTCGCCCCCTATTACATGGGTTTTTCCTTCAGGAATTTCTTAGTAGCAGCCACGGAGACCGGGTTTGTGCCCCGATTGATGACAATAGGCTCGCCCCCTATTACATGGGACTTAAACATAACTGGCCAACTGTGGGTGTAATATTAAGCACATAAACATATCCATTAACCCCGAAGAGTTAGACATAGGTGCACCTAATAGTACACCCACATTTGCCACACACACCACATTTAACACTTTGCCCGACCTGGGAATCGCACCCAGGACCCGAGACATCATTTCGCATCACCAATTATTTAGAAATCCTCTCTACACTGCAGTCACAGAAGCCGTGCTTAGTAAGTTAATGGAGTTTCGTCGTCACCTGAAGTTCACAGGTGTGAAATGAGCTTTAAAGTTCACTGAATACAAATCGTTGCCCTCAAAGTTATATAACTTCGACTGGAACTTGTTCAGCGTGTGAGAGAGCTTTACTTACGTCTCTGATGAGAAAATCTTGTGAGGACTGCTTTTTCAGTCGTCTTTTTCTGAAGAATAAATGTGACGGTTTGCCATATTTTCCATGCAAAAGCTGTCTAACCGCATCTTTTATTCCTCGTGTTAGTATATATATTCGCGACCATAAGACATATGTATTTACAGAATTATATTCATTAAAATCATCAATACAACCCTCTAAGTTCATTTGATCCCATTGAATGACTATTTCATAAAAAGTCGAAGCCAAAAAACTTAAGATAATTTTAATTTCGTGGACTACCATGGTGCTTCCCTCTTAACGACATAGTTTAAGGTAATATTTTGAGCCACTTATGACATCGTTTGTGTATAATTAATGTACCTACTTATGTATTACCTGGATAATAAACTATTTTCTATTTCAGATTTAAAGATAACCGTACGACGGTTTACGTCAAGCAGAAACTGTTTATACTAGGCTCTAAGGTCCAATAACAACCTCATCACGCCAGCCCACAGTGACACCTGCCACTTACATTCACCCCCACAGTTGTTCACACGTTCAATTTTATTGCCTTTCTACGGGGTTTGCGCCATTTTCCCTATAACTCCCATAGGAAGGCATGCAGTTATGCTTACAATAATATCTTACTGCGAGAACCCCTTCACCCCTATTCGGTTGAAAGCCCCTGTGGTGTAGTAATTGTAAGGGTGGTTAAGTCCTGTTTTTTTATTTAGCTTGTGTGTGAGGAGCTTTGGATTTTGAACCGTTGGTGTGTGACAATTTCTCCCTGCGTAAACAGATTATTTTCTTAAGCCAGTTAAAAAGGCCCAACGCTAAAATCAGAAACAAACTGAGATTTTTCAAAATTGCACTCATCAAATTATGCATGGGTCTTAAACATTACTGCCGAAATGTGGGTGTACTGTTAGGTACCTACACCTACACTTTTGCCTAACCCTTCTGAGATCACAGGCGAGGTGATATGTTTATAAAATAAATATTAGGAACTTTATGAAAATAAAAAAAATGCGTAACATATTTGTTATGCAATTTGGTTGCTGGTCTAGAATTAAGTTACCTGCACTTAGCAAGCTATTACATAGTTTTTTATAATTTACAGCGAAAACCGCAAAAAAACTATTTTATTTGTTTAAAGCAAAAGTTGAAAATACTCAGATACAATCACTAATTATTTCATGCATTAAAATGTATAATTTCAAAAAAAAAACACTTTACAAGCTCATCTTTATATTAAAGCAGCTTAAAGTTCATTAGCTATTAACATGAAAGATTTTAAGCTATTATGAAGTTAAAACCGAGACAAGACTTTAAATAAATTATAAATAAACTTTAAAGACTTGAGAAATTTTCTAATAAATATAAAAGAGTATTAAAATTGTTTTACAGTTTGTAGATAATCTCAGAAACACAAGTTCTACTTTTGTTTGTTTATAAAACGGCTATTTAATGTCAAAAGGACTAAGGCTTTTAAAATTCAAGTAATTAACTTAGCATCGCATCTAAATCTAATCAACATTATAAAGCAAAAGTATACCAGAAAAGGTAGGCGCTTCGATAATCTTTGTGTTCCCGAATCGGTACGAACGTTTCGTAACTGAGTTTTGCCACGGTTGTAACTGCTTCATATTAGATCCCATCATCGGTTGTTCGTATTTGCGAAAATAGACGATGATTGCCGAAGTGCCTACTTTAACTGGTCAATGTGTTTCTTAATTAATTGAAACAAAACACGATTAAAAACCAAAAACAATTAAGTCTATAACAGCAATTTACTAAAAAAGCAACGAAGGAACCCTAATTCTCGGTAGTAATTGTTCGCAAAGGGTTCCGCTCAACCTCTTACTTAATGGAAATAAGGCTGAAATTGGCTTCCTTTGTAAAACTCAACGGTTTATTTTCGGAAGAGGTTTTTGTTGCAAACCCCTTATGTTGCTGTAAAGGGGCTTTTGGGTAATTTACAAAGGTTTCTTAGCTCGATATTAGTAACATATTTTGTGTTTGGGATACTTGAGCTTTGAGGGTCCAACGTTCAGAAATCGATTGTTATTATTTATACGGGGTAGAAGGGACACCGACGCGAAAACGTGGCAACCGTTTTCGCGTCGATGTCCTTTCCACCCCGTATTATTTTTGACGTGACGTCTTATAATTCGATGGAGCCGGCTGCACGCACGAAAAAATGAGGCGTTACCTCGCTCTGAGGCGTTCCATAAAACAATTGCACAACGCACATTCATTTTTTGAAAAATGCAACCATTCCATCAGTATTTTCTTATGACGTTGTCACGTTCAACTATTGTCAGTAAACCGACTTTACAGACAACCGATTTTTATTGTGAATAATGTGATATTTGACATCGAGGCATAATTTTCAACACGAAATCAACTTAGTAATACATTATTTTAATAAGGTCGGTTAAACGTTAAAAAATCTTCCAGTGTGTGTAATTTAGTAGCATTATAGAGTAAAAGGTGATTACAAATATTTGGCACAAACAAAGTGCGCAAATTTCGTAAAGTTGAGGTACGATTCAGAACACCACCGCACCTGCATACCGCAATGGATTGAAGCCACGCGACTGGTTTCTACGCTACTCCTTGAAAATAGCAACAATAATAATTAGTAATTCATGGGGGCAGTAATTCCACCATCTATTTAAACATTTTAAGTCACAAAGAAACCAATCGTGTCGCACGATTTTTTTTTTTTTTTTTTTAACGTGGTGAAATCATCAAATGAGTCCTCCCACCCAAGGCAGAGCGGGAGGGACTGTCAGACTTGTACTGACTAAAATCCACGGTGTTCTTTAGTAGCCCTTTATGTTCCAGGGTCACGGTAATTCTATGAGTCCCGCGACCATCGTGTCGCACGATTGAGTGACTTTGCCGGCGCGGTTTGTGGCTGCGGTGGGCTTCGGAACAGTACCTTAAGCCTGCTTATCTACCACAGATTTGCTATGCATAACGAGAGCTGATTAGGAGCTAACCAATAACATCGATTTTTTTCCACATCTTGAGTTAAGGTACCAATGATTGGTTTTACGCACTTTTGTAACGAAGCCTAATATGAGTTTAGAAGAGTAGCAAACTGACTCTAAATAAACAAACACAAAACAAATGCTACAACTACATCAATTTGACAAACAAACTGCAACTATTTACCTAGTACCGTAGTGCTCAGTACCGCACAGAGCAATCACAATTAGTGCTTCTCGTAAATGTCAGCGCTGCTTCGCTGTAAAGCGCTGTATTTCGCTTTATTGAGCATTTGTTAGAATTAGCTTGAAATTACTTGTTTACGTCAGGTTGCTTGTTTGGCGTAGGCTGTAAATTATTCATCTATTCCCTTTGAGGTGCCTCACGGCTTTTTGGAAGCAGCGGGGATAGTACAAACCGTGATACTCAGATGCGATTGGCGCTGTCAGTCCAGTTTGGTTAGTTTCGGCTGAGGGCACGTAAAGCTATGCTCACGTGAGCTGACTCGGAAAATCGCATATAGGGGCAAACATTGTTTTCATCACCCTTACATACGAGTCAACACATAGCATAAAACATAAACAGAGGATTCTCATTAAACTATATGTGTTTATTTAGTATGTTTTATCGGAAAATTATCAAACTGATTTTTTAGTTTCGGCGGAGTGGTTACCAACACGTATCAAGGAACGGAAATAAAAACATGAGATACACGTAAGCGAAGCCATAAAATCCAGTATTCAAAATAAAATTACATTACATAATAATTAATTAAAGTAATCTCCATCAAACGCAATAACGACCAGAAGCCTATTAAATTTGCGCACGTCTTAGAGGTGTGCCTGATAATATACTTACAGCGTGTTCTTACGTACTTACAGGGTGTTCTAATGAGCAATTGACGCGGGCGCCCCCTAACGTCACTAATTATGACTACGGGGGTGACGGTTGCTAGGCAACGAGTCTTGTTAATTTTATGAGTACGTAGATGTTTTATACTTGTGTGAGATCACGCGTGTCTTGTTTGGTGTTAAGTAATTTTATTCAAAAGTAGGAAATGCGTCGTAAGCCGTAATCACCGTGCGAACTGATACCCTAGCACGAGCGCGCGGTGTTAACGTAACGTAAATACGTCGATTTTTTAATCAAAAATACAATTATCACATAGCAGTTGAGTTAAATTGTTTGAAAAAAGTACAATTAGTATCATCCATAGATATGAATAAATTCCAAAAATTATGAAAATATTATACGTGAAACGATTATTTTAATTTTAAAATCAACGTATTGACGTGACGTTACACCGTGATACATGAAACACGTTGAAATCTCTAGTTCTCTCTGTCTCTCATCTTTTAATTTAAATCTTTTATCTCATCAGAACATGTTTTTAATCAGAATGTAACACCAAAGCGAACGCAGGGTTAGTGTGTTTTGAGACATACGAAACCTTTTAACTTAAGTATACTATATTACATGAAAACCCGAAAGCCGTTTTCTTCTCTAATGCAGTAATTAGAGCCCCTTCACAACGAACGATTTCATTTGAGCAACCAACAAACAAAAGTTCTTCCTGAATTCCAAAAGTTACTATTGTGGTCGAAAACACGAGAAAAATAGGTGTATTGTTGAATTTTAAAACGAAGGCTTTCCGTTACTATTTATTGATTAGGAAATTGTGTTGGTTCTTAAATATGTTTAACTTCAGACCTAAAACTAAGCTATGTGAAAGACCAAAGTCCAAAGATATTTTATAATGGCACGGATGATATGTTAGTGCCAGTATTCCCTCTTTATCTTAGCGTCATTTTTTATAGTCTTGCAAAGAACACCTACCTTCAAAACTGCCCCCAATTTTTTTATGAATAAATAAAAACAATCATTTTTCGAAAAAATAAACCTTGTACATTTTCCTCACATAGTTACGTGTCGCTATTGAATGAAAAATGGCGGCCCAGTCACTTGTCAGTTTGGGTTAACGTCAAACCCACGCGCGTTTATATAATACAACAGCCTGTACCTATATGTTATTATTTACTTATCTGAAAACATCAATGTTAATACATAGCTTCGGTTGGTAGGCCTTTATGTAAATATTTTGCAAAATTCTAGGAAATTGAGACTGGATATTTTAAACAGAGACCCGTAGAAACAATTTGTATTTCGGTATTTCGGTTTTTCGGACATAACATAACGTCATGCCTGTAATCCCCGACGCGTTAGGCAGAGGTGTACCTAATAGTACACCTACATTCTGCCAGTTATGTTTAAGACCCATGTAATAGGAGTGGAGACTATAGCCATCAATCATGCACAAATCCAGACTCCGTGGCTGCTATTGAGAAATTCCTAATAGAAAAACCTAATACCAATTTGCCCGACCTGGGAATCGACCCCAGGACCTCGTGCTCATCAGTCGCGTTTGCGACCACTAGATCAACGAGGCAGTACTTTAATAAAATTACTTTAATAACATTATAATATGGCTTTTACTAATTGAACGAATAACCACGTCGACACCGTCTGCCCCAGATGCTGTTTCTACAACTAAATCAATGCTTATCCCCTCATCTTACTGCTCACACACACACGTACACACAGACGTGATCCTACTTAATCGTGTGTCAATCATCGTTGAGCGGGTTACAGCTAACCCTCCCGTGCCAGCTTTGTTATAGGTATTGACATGACCTACCGTACACCTATAGCGGGTTAGGGGTTAACACATCACGTGGTTAGTAAATTATAATACTTAAACTAAATGACAAACGCTGTCAAAGCCTTTCGTATTTCTACAACAACTGTCAACAGAAATGACAGACCTTTCGATAGCTTATGTCAATTCAATACATTTTTGAGTTTTCGGCTCTTTAAATCTTTACCTACTGAATTTTGTACCGCGCAGTTGAATGGAAATAGTTATAGAATAGATTCGTACGGTACCTTTTATTTACCATACTAAAAGGCAACGAATTCCAAAAGTCCCAAGCTCTGACGACTGAACGGATTTGGATGAAATTTGGCAGGCATAGGTATACTAGGAGCTGGGTTAGGACACAGAAAACCTTTTATGCTGTAGGATACGTTTTCATAGGATTATTTCTGACATCAACGTAGACAAAGCCCCGGGCAAAAAATAAAAAGACCTCTCTATTTGTATAGTCCGTTTTCCCTCGAACTTTGTTTAAAAAGCTTTTCTTGTTTACTTACAAAACATTGGGTAGCCATATTGTTTATTCGAATAAAGAATAAACCTTATTTTAAGGACTTAACGGCTTTCCAAACAACATGGTGTTCTCTTTGCGAAATAAAAACATTTGACGGCAGCGTGCGACTGACAGCCAAATTATGTGCAGCCCTGACTAAAATGTACATTAAGGACGTGACATGTGAGTTTTAACGCTATTTTGCACTACGTTACTTCTGTAGGTATATGTTTATTATAGAGACAGCAAAATTGAAGCGATTATTTACATTTAAATATTTACGATTTAGTCTGTAAATGAAAACGTGATGATTTTATGTGTTTTTTCCAGTGACCACCACAAAAGAAGAAGACTGAAAGAAAAAATATTTAATTGTCACAGGACCGTGGCATACAAAATGACAAAAAAAAACTTACAACGCATAAAAACTTTTATGAATACAACAGGAGGGAACAAAACAATCGTCAGCTTACACGTCGTGATTGCGGCAAGCAGGATCCCATCAGTATGATGTCGTGCTATGGGGGGCCCACAGCACTGGTTTTCAGTGGTCACCCCTGAAAAACGTACGGAAGCCAACACACCACAACAGCCACAGAGAAGTGACCGGATTAAAAAACCATCGATATTTCTTAATTATGATTATGTATGTATGTAAACGAAGCCTTCTGGAATAAAACCTGCAGGTTCCTAAATGATTTTGAAAACTGTTGTCGTATTTTAAAGAATAACAGTCACACAAACAGACCCGAAAAGCAACTATAATGTTTGTCGGATCCAGTCGTTAGTAAGGACATAAAGTGAATTCTAAAGCGCGCCTGTGTGCAGTTGTGACATCACGCGACCACCTTACCAGTCTACCCACAACACAGCGTGCTTCTACAGAGCCCTTATTTTTAACTCTAGGCGAGGGTGACAGTCAATGTCTGATCGCGGTGGAGTTGAGACGTCTTAAAACTGTACCCGATTCATTGTGCCCCGTGTTATTGTGTTAAGTTGTAATCTCGAGTAATTCGTTAGTTTTGCTAGAAACAGTGTTTCGCACCCAGTGTGTTTTCATAGCACGAAACCCATCGCCTGCCCACATGATATACGAGCCTTACGGAATAAATCCTGACATATCCGACATCTTCAATAATATATGTAGAAATAAATATTGTTTGGCTATTCTAAACGGCAACATCTGACTCCGATTGCGACTTAGCCACCAAAATAACTCTCAAAGGTGACTCGACGGCCGAGTTCTGAACTTGCTACACAAAATATTATAATGCAATTAAGCGAAGCTGATACTTCTAAACAAAAGTTAGTACGGCGCTTAAGCGATGTTTGAATAGTTGTTTGTTATTTAATCACGTTAAAACGGCTCAGATTTCAATGTTGAGTAGAGCTTTATCCTGAAAGGTCTACGTTTACGTCACATTATATATAAATCATATTTATTTCTGTAAGTTGGTTATTTAAAAAAAAATCACTTTAACACGTCACGTGACTCTGAGAAGAAACAGCTGAAACAAACTCAGAGTTCATAGTCTCTTTTGAAGTCCAGAATCCATAATCTTGGTCAGGTCACATGACGACCATGCAGATCAGTGTCTGAGATGGTCTTTGGACTTGTGTTTCGTATTTTAACAATGACTTTCACATGATTGACATAAACTTTTCGGTAGCTTTACACAATCCAATTCCCCCAACCCCATTCTATCACCGGATGAGCAGACTATACGGCGAAGCGTCACCTTTATATGGCTGAAGTTCCACGGAACCGAACACTGCGCTATGCGTACACATTTATTGTGCGAACCGCCAGGCTGTGGAATTCTGTTTCCCGATATTTATAATCTAGATCTCTTTAAATTCCGAGTGAATCGGTTTCTTCTAGGCAAGCGTGCTCCGCCCTAGGCCGCGTCATTGCTTCACATCAGGCAAGTTGCGGTCAAGCGCAAGCTTATCTTTCTTTAAGTTTTTCATCATCCATATCGCTAACAGAACATCATTTTGTATAAGCCCCCTGGATGCTGTCGCAATGGCATGCATGCATGAGAAAAATCAAGCGTCGAAACTGCGATATTTAAAGCAAATAGGATGATTAAAAAGGCGTTCAAAAACTTAACCTCATTCGATAAGCATCAGCATTTCGGCTGAGTAATCCTAAAACGTTCAAAATTACTTGTTACGGTTCACTTAATTACATAAAATAATTGTAATGCTTCAGATAGACCCTTCAGAAACAATAAAAAATGTAATTTGGAAACAAAAACCAAGTAACGACGCTTTAAGTATATTGAGTACCTTTTTACTCTTCATTTCCATTTCTGTTCCCCTCTCGTTCTTTCATGAGAATATAAAAGAGGAAGGAAACTCTTTGATAATCTTATCATTATCCTTTCAAAGGTTTGTCGGAAAGACTGACTTATCTTTTTTCTTTCTTTCATTTGAATTGATTCTTTTATTTTCATTTTCAATGATACATTGTGATATTACGTTTTGGAGATACTAACAGAACTGGCGAAATGTAGGTGTACTATAAGGTACACCTCTGGCTAACCGTTCCGGGATTACAGACGTTATGTTTTGTTGAGAAATTCTGCGTCCATCGCAAAGCCTGTAGCGCCAGACTTTTCATGGTCACAACCAAAGCCTCTTACGTTGAAATCCGAACAACTACTAATGCCGAAATGAACAAAAAGGCCCGAACATTCCGACACAGTATTAAATCTCCCAGATGACGGTCCGGCGCACGCTCGTCCGGAATAACCGATGTATTGCTAACAATAACATAACGTTTGTAATCCCTGAAAGGTTAGGCAGAGCACCCAAATAGTACATACGCATTTCGCCAGTTATGTTTAAATCCCATGTAAGGCGTGCCGCCTATTGCCATCCATTATTCATTCAAACCCCATGGCTGTTACTGAGAAATTCCTGAATGAAAACCCAATAACACTTTTCCCGTCCTGGGAATCGAACCCAGGACCTCATGCTCAGCAGTTGCGCTTGCGACTATTAGACCAACGACAAACTGCCATAGTATGTACGACATAGATGGCAGCCCTGCTCACGCCCGCACGGAATAATCGACATATTGCCAACAATATCCAAATGTTTCCGCTCACCAAGTTTTGACACACTATTAAACGCTGTTTTGTTTCAGAACTGTGTGTGTTGTGTATTCATGGTAATAATAACGTGAAAAGGTTTATGCAGTGGTATGAAATACGGTAGTATGGATGGCAACGTCGCGCTTGTTTTAATCGTAGAATGAGAAACGGTTACTGATAACCTGATCAGTTTTCCTAAATAGTAAAACTCGAATTAAAGTTATATTTTTTCGTTGTGATTAGTTGCAAAAAAAATATCAGTTGTTAAATCAAAAGGATGTAAGACTTAACACACTGACCGACCCACGCTGTCTGACTTATAGGTTGTCCATTTAGAAAGTTGGCAACGTCACAAATTACCATAAAACATTTCGCTGTTTACAATACTTTATCAATATTACTAACTGAAAACATGAAATACCGTTGTGTTGTTGTTATTTATCGAAAGTTTAGTTGAATGGATGATTATGGATGTTTGTTACTTAATCACGGCAGAACTGCTGAACAAATATGAATCAAATTTGGCACAGAGATAGACAGAATAGCACAGAGGGGTTTTATCCCGGAAAAACATGTAAAAATTTCCACACGAACCAAGTTGCGGGCAACCGCTAGTGAATTACTATTGAAATACTAGTGCCGCGACATTCTGGCTACTCAATGGAGGTTTGAGTTTGTAACTGGTTACTTTTGAGAAACATCGTGGACAGTATGCCTGAAGTTGTGGTTAAACCAAGCGGACTGGACTCCGAATCGGACTGCGGACACCAAACTAACGAAATAACTGCCAAAGTCTGTTTGTCCGCAAACAGTCCGTGACTTTGACCGCACCTTTATAGATCATGTCAACTGTGTCAAACACACATTGAATTGACATCCTACTCAATTCCCATTCAATTCGAATACTTTCCTGTTCATATTATCGATACATTTCACCCGAGTCATAGCTGATGAGTTAATCTCTACGGGTGGATGTTTAAAATACGAGATGTTTTTGCTTTTTAGCTAATCTAGCTGAACACGAAACGTTGCTTTTGCATATTTATGAGGCGATAAGTGGAATTCTTGTGTATAGCCAGTTAAAATATAGAAATATACGGTATTTTCGTGTGTAAAGTTGATGTTGACGCATTTAAAGTTGATTGCTTGATTTTTGTGCATTTTTTGGTTAAAAGCTTTTGTATAGACAGATAGTTATTTATTTAATACTTTATTGCACGCAGAATCCAACAAAAAGGACAAACATACATAGGTGCTGATGCACAGTGGGCGATCTTATCGCATACTTATATTTTTTCATATTGACATACTTATTCTTTAAATCAGCTTCATACCGAGTTTCCTCCGTACCTCGGAAAGCACGTTAAGCCGTTGGTCCTGGCTGTCTATTGCAGATCTTTGACAGTCGTTACAGGTGTCAGTGGCCCGAAAATCTGACAACCAGTCTTACCAAGGGGTACCGTATTAACCAGTACTAACTTAGTTGTGGAGGTCAGGTAGGCAGTCGCTCCATATAAAATGCTGGTATTCAGTTGCATGCGGTATGCCTCGAAGCCGACCCCAATTGCTTGATATAATTTACATACTTTCATTGATGCACGCTTCTGAAATGAAGAGAGCCCCAAAATCTTCTTTGGGAAAAGGCTAGACAGATGATGACAGAAGATCAATCAAGCAAGACGGTCCATCATCAGCAGATACAGATACTAGAAACCAACCCCTACCTACAACTGAACTAACAAAATATATTGACATCACGTCAGCCCACGTCACAACCAAATGTTTGCTCGGTTCAACACATAACACATCTAGCTAAGCTCCTTAAGTTACGTATTCTGGCCTTTGATACATAACACTGTATCTAAGTAAGTATATACGAGAGATAGAATCCGATAGAAGCGATAATGTCGACGTATAGAGCAAACAGTAGTGTAGTTTCGCAACAGACTTCAAAATCATCAAAAAAAGATATGTCATTTTCATCTGCCTAGCCTTTCCCAATCATGTTGGGGTCGGCTTCCAGTCTAACTGGATGCAGATTAATACAAGTATGTTATATTGAGCTCTTAAAACGGAGAAGGCAAACATCGTGACGAAACCGGCGTCCTAGAACCAAAAACTCGAAGACGCGACCGGCCGGCACTGGGCCAGCGTGGTGGATTACGAGGTACGTAACTACTGGCATAACGTAATTATAAAATCAGCGTTCTCGAGCTTGTTGCAAGGAGAACTTTTGGGGTAAAAAACTCGTTAAAACAAGTTAATTTAGAAGTGCAATTAAGTAGTTAGTAAAAAAGCTAGTGGTGGCATTGCAATTTACAACTTTTTTGCCTTACCCTTGCTCAAACTGGACTTGGTTTTTTAGGAACACTTTTAGTGAGAGCGATGTTTCTCAACATGTATAACGTGATATAAGATTTTAAACTATCATGGTCATTAACGTTATTATTAACTAGCTGTTGCCCGCGACTTCGTTCTCGTGGAAAAATATACATAAAATAGATAAAATAAATAATCTCTATCAAAAAAAATTACAACCAACTACAAAAAGTATAATTTTACTGGGGATCGAACTTGCAACGTGATGCACGTAAAGCGGTCATGAAACCGTTTCTCTATTTGCTTCGCTGACATATACTTTGAAATAGACGTTGTTACGCATATCATGGCTGAAACGATAAACAATTGAATAATACTAACATAATGCAATATTGCTCATCCCCTTAAGCAAGTAGCGTGATAATATATAGCCTAACATTTGAAGAAGCCTATTACAGATATTTGTGCAAAATTTGAACAGGATCTATGCAGTAGTTTTTGCGCCAAGTCGGAACATCGGACCGGATTTTAACGATTTTATTATATGTAGAGAAGAGAAGAGAAGAGAAGAGATAGAGAAGAGAAGAGATACTCGAAACGGGATATTTACTATTTTTACATGTACCATGTTTGTTTTGTTTGTTTGTGTGTGTGTGCTTGCAACAGCGCCGAAATATCGGGAACTCATAAGAAACAGTAAACATGGTAAATATCCCGTTTCGGGTATTAATAATAATGTATAACGTGTAGGTAACGTTTCCTTGAATCAAATTTACATTTTACTGACTTTCTCCTTTGGTGGTAGGCAGAAAGTACAGAATCGCAGCTGTTTCGATCTTTACGTGGGTATTATTTTATTTGGTCCACTCTCATACACGCACACCGCGACCGGTTGCGAATACTACGTGTATAACCTTTCTGAAGAACATCACCAAAGTGTCTATTAGTGTATGTCCTTCAAGGGCGTCCCCTAATGGTGTTTCTAATGACATCTGCCTTGTAAAAGTATTTTCGTTAGTCTCCATTCACTCATCGTCTCCAAATGACCTTCCATGAAAAAGCAAGCTTGACTTTCAAAAGTGGCCTTACTTTCATTAAAATAATTGGTGTGACTTTGACTTTGACCATCTAAGAAAAGATTAAATACCGAGATAACCCTGGATAACCCTGAGTAAACCCCCCTTGGCCTACTGTTCCTTCCCTCCACACACGGGTGTGCCAACAAATCATGGAACCTAAGGGTTCTGTCCCATAAAGACGTGAAATATCGAAGCTACGCGGCGGAGGCGATCCAATCGCGTCTCATAACAGATAATGTGCTTGAGAGTCGTTACGTGTTGACCTTTTTGTGATACTTCCTAGATTTAAGTGCTTTTTCATATTAAAATTGTGGGTAGTGATTTATTTTGGTGAGGGTGGTTATTCTTGGCCATGTGGTTTTGTTATCTTTTTATCTTTTGTTATTTTTTATGTCATTTAGGCTATAAGAGTATAGGAAGACCAAAGAAACGATGGATGGACTGTGTTAAGGATAATATGGCTAAAAAGGAGGTGTCTGATGAGATGACGAGTAATAGAGAAGTATGGAAGTAGACCGCATGCTGCGCCGACCACAAATAAATTGGGATAAGGGCAGGAGAATAATGATGAAGTTTTACGTCTATCGTGGTATGAACAAAGCTACATGGCTTTCATAATATCACGAAGGCATCAAACCCCAGAAAGATCGGCAGAGGTGTCTATTTCACCCATATTTCGCTGTTATTTTTTAGTCCCAAGTAATTTACTGGATCTTTTGACATAGTTTTCTGAATGTTTTCAACATAATTTTCATAGTTTTTACCTATGACTTCCGCCGTACTTAAATAAGTACCTTTTTAGCTGTCAAAGGCAGAATTATCTCTAAAATGACCACCTTTACTCTGCAAAAGCACTTATATACAAGCCAATACTTGACCTAGCCATCTCCTTAGATTTCCCATCATAGCCTCGTACAAAGATTCATATTCACACGGCCGCACAAAGGGCTATAAACGTCTATTGTGACATATGTGGCCTCCCCCGCAAACGGCCACAAAGAATAGCCAGGAATATTGCTACGATCACCACAGACACTCTGTTTTCTTTTTAATATTGGAATATTTCACACCTTTAACTCTAAAGGGTGTGAAATGGTATGTTATCCATACTGATAGTATGATTGGGAAAGTAACTCTGACTGTCTGTCCATGTCCTTTAATGCTTTGACGGCTGAATGGATTCGACGGAATTTGGCATAGGGGTACCCCAAGATCTGGGTTACTTGGTTTTCTTTTCATTTTCCGAACATCCCCTGAGCAAAGCCGCGTGCAAAACCTAGTCATTTAGAAGTCTAATACTTACGTTTTATGAAATACTGGCTTCCATTAAGTTGTCTATAGTAGAAAATCCCGTGTCATTTGGATTTAGTCTTTTCCTTTTTTGGGGCACCAATTCTAACGCCTTTTATGACTACCATATTTTCTTGTGCAAAAACTCTTTCTAAGTACCAGAAAATGACACACCCTACTTATTTGCAGCATACAAAAGTTTTCTTTTAAACCTTCGCTAGTTTGAGGAAAATGTCGGTCCTAAGCTTAATGACAACAATTTTCGCGCCATATTTGTTTCGCGCTAAAAGAAAATGGCGGCTGTAGAAACAAATGAGCGCCATTGTGGCAGTCGAGCCGTGCTTCGCTGGAAACAGCTGATTTATTTATTACCTTCTTTCGCTTTAGAAAATGTAGAACGGAAAATGTTATGGTAGGAATAGAGAAAATGTTTATTTTGTGTTGTTTTATATTATTCTTCTGCTCGTGCATCTTTATTTTCTAGGTATTTATCTGACTTCAATTGGCAACCGATCCGACGATATTGCGCTTAGAAACATGGTGGAAAGACTAATGGCAGTTTGCTGTCAAGAATGAAAAGAAAACGGAGTTATATTTTTATTCACCCTTGCATTTACACCTTGATCATTTATAAACCTATGAATTTATCTTCAAATTACTTCAGTTACGTGTGCTTACAATAGCTGAATTTTATACAGAAAGCCGACCTTGAAACCCCGTAAGCTCGGCAGGTATGATACGAATGAAGACGTAGCACTATAGCCTATTATCTAGGTATCTATATACCAAGGCCGCGGGCACCTTTAACGTGATAAAAACGAAAAGGGTTGCGCCTAACCCTAACTGCCGTGCGAAGTAAGACAGATAGATATATAGATCGCAATTGTCGGTTTATATGAAATTTTTTTTCTTAAAAGCATAAATAATTATGTGGTCCTATCATTTCAGAAGGCCAATTCTTTTGATTAAAAACCTTCATAATCAAAATATTTTATTTAACATAGGCCTCGACGGGCACTTATAAAACGTCGACAAAAAGGTGCACGGTCCGGGTTGGTCGTTTCCTATGGAGAAGAACCGGCAAGAAACTCCATGGTTACTCTTTTCAAATCATTTGGTGTTACAATATTATCTATTATTTTTAGTTTATTCTTCGAAAAACAATTTCTAATCTAATCTCAGTGACACATATCAGAAACTTGTCAAAATGAAAGTAAATTAGAGGTATTTTTGTCAGATTGACAATAAAATAAGAATTCAAAAATTCTTAAAACTAGGACGTTAATTTGCTTTTAAAACAAAAAAAAATGTTTTTTAGTTTTTTATTTCAGCCTTTTTAGTTGTGGTGTATGATAGTATCTCACAAAAATTCTTATCGAATACTCATTTTCCATTATTACTATAAGTTATGAGCAGATCATCCACATAGCCATGAAAGAAAAAATATAACCAACAACAAAATTTATATAAGACCACCGCGCAAGCTTCTTTTACCAAATGAAAAATGAATCACGTAAATCGGACCAGTAATCACAGAGTTATGAGGTAACAGAGCCTAAATAAACAGCCGAATTGAGAACCTCCTCCTTTTTAGAACTCGGTTAAAAATGAATCAATTCAAATTATAATTCTGTCTATCCATTCCACGTTTCTATTACTCAGTAGGAATCTTTCCTCCCGTCGTACGGGGCATTGTTAGTTCAGAGACATTGATCCTGATCATGTCGGAAATATCAATTGTGGTCAGAGCACATTGGCTTCCTAGACCCACTCCAAGGCCCCGCTTTATTCGCACACAAAGGATTTATTGAAGCAGTTAGCTTTGACGACGTAACCTTGAAGTGTGGCCAATACTTGATACGTAGTTCAGTACGTATTTGACTAGACAAAGATGGTTTAATCTCTGTTTTCTAAGGGCGACTGTCATCAATGAAACGGAACGCAACACACATATTAACAGCGTCCAAGAACGGTCAGTGTTTTTTTTTCCTCTTTGGCAACTGTGCCAATGTCGACTATTCTGCCATCCTGCCAGCGTCCAACTGTCAGTGTTAAAAGTGTTGTTCAATTTTGACTCTGACAGCTATTGAGCGCGGAATAGATGTGCAGATCGCGTTCGGTTCTGTTTGTGAATTTTTCATCCCTAGAAAATCTTTTCTCGGTGTAGGAAAACATCGAGTGGAAAAACAAAAATCACCGTACTGCGTGGCGTGGTGGATTGTAAGCTAATTGTAATATTCAAATAACCAATCATCCAGGTCCAGGTAATAGACCTGTGTTACAAGAGCCAGTGCCCTCTTAATCAATCAGTTTTCAACTCTTTCAAGAAGTCGACGGTTCTCATTGGCTTTTGATATTTCCGCCAACCAACATCCAGCTATATGAGATTTGAAATTAGAAACCTGATCGGCCTTTGAGAAACCCGGATTCAATGTGTAAATATTTGGTAAGCCGGATTTAATATTCGTATTAGTGTGGTTTAACTAAACTAAGTCTGTTTCTCTACGTTTACGAATTTTAGATTAATCAACACAAATCTTCATTGACCGAGGGCGAATTTTTATTAACCTAAACCAAGGGCTGTCAGGGCTAATATTGACCCTGACAGATCTTGAACGCAGTTCTAATTAACTGATCGCGATCAGTTTCTTAGTTCAATTTCTATATCAAATCTCAAACAGATTTCATATCAAAGACTCCTCAAGTTGCTACGGGACATTAAGCACCATTAACCTTGACAAGGTCAAAAATATACCAATATTGATACAGGTACCTTCTACTAAGATGAGAGCCGACCCAACACACACTCGAGAAGGCTTGGCTGATAACACACTTACGTTCTACAGACGACCTTCGCGAGATACCAACGAAAATGTATGTAATAAGTATATTCATAAATGCTTCGTTTGAAATATGTATGAAGTATCTACGTATCTTGACGATTTGGCATTTTAAGACGGTATCTTACTGGTAGCATTCGCCTGTAATATTCAGATTCGAACATTACATCAGTAAGGGACGAGCACCGAGGAGGTGGTAAGTTCCATAGGTACGTAAACTCACATAATTTTCCCGTGGTGGTAGTCAGAAACTGTAGAAGCCACCTGCTACAATCTCCACTTCTCCACATCTCAGCATATTCCTCTTGCCTCGTCTACGTTCATACTTCTGGGTAAAAACGCCTCCGATCTTTCTGAAGAATGTATCACACCAATAAGGTCAGTGTGTGCCTCTTTTGGGAGTTCCCTTCCGGCGTTTCCACTCACATCATCATGTTTATAAGTTAGGCTATTCCTTTTGTTCGTAAGTTGTTAGTTACAAACGGTGTCCTTTCGTTACGAAGAGAAGATAAGAATAAACACAAAAGTCTTCGTTACTCCACAACTGCTGTTACGTTCCCACGATAGAACATTTGCATTTGAATTTGAATTTAGAACGCCACATACAGTTGACATAATAGGGATGTGACTGGGTGTGACATTTTATTTTACCTAGAAAATCGTAATCAACAAAACTCAATTAAAAACATCGTTTCTCATAGTAGTTATTTGAATAACTACTTTCTTTAGCTATCGAATGAATAAATCAATTATTAATGTCTTTTAATCCTTTTTTTAATAATAACTTCAACCCATCATTATTGATAACCTCATTTCGGCACTCAAATTATTACACCGCCACCGCATCCAACTACAATAATGTATAATACATTTTAAATTAACATAACAACAGCAGTGCCACATCAATAATCATTTTTATGTCAACATAAAAAAAAACCGTAACTTTTTTTACAAATCACACCTTTAAAGAAGGAAAATAAAAAAACTCCGTTTAACATTCAGCAAAGTAAATCCTATAAGCAACTGAAATCTCCAATCAGGCAAGACTGAGACGAGATAAACCCTAATCCTCCAGCCTCTTGAGGTCAAAGAGGTCTTAAGCTGACAAAAGCACAGTTCAACCTTAGTTACATAAATGTAGATCACGCAATTGTTGCTTGCGTTGCCGTCTTCAAGAAACCGGTAAAGATATTTAAGTTGCTACTTGTTGCCTTTACCATGAATTTTAATCAACCGTAACTCGTAAAATTTTCTTTGTTATAATTCGGCCGCAACTGTTTAATTTAATCTGACTTTTCTGTGAAAGGAACAATGAACACTTAAAAAAATTTACTCTAATATTATAATTAGTATAATCATCAATAAGACTTACCGTAAATCGCATGGTCCGAAACAGATATCACAAATTGACACCTCACTTCAACTCAAAAATTAACCGTAACAATAAAGAATTTCGCTTTTTTTTACTTAAACAAAGGTCACAATCACACACGGAACCTCCACTCTCACACTGGCCGAATAAAAAAGAAATAAATTCCAAATTCAAATGTGACAGCTCTGAAACGCGGCAGACACATTTTTTGACAGTTCGATTACTTTTTTTAATTATTACGAGGGCACTGATCGAATTTTATCCGGCGTCCGGGGTTTTTCGTCCGTACACGACGTTCGCCCGGGAGATCTCGCCGGTTCCAGAGGCTGACTCTGGCTCGACCGGCGATCGAAGCTACGTATACTGCGCCTCCCCTCTTGCGTAACTGATATCGTTGTAAATTATAATAGCTCTTTCAACCTACCTCGTATTGGTTTCTAAATATTTTCTTTTCGGAACGGTTTGGTGTAATGCAAATATTTAATGCCGTCATTATAACTTGTCAACTATCAAAGACATTTCCATGCAAATAAAATAAAATACACAAAAGTTAGTTTTGACAGTTTACTAACTTCTGCTTTACTTCAATAACTATATTCAACACAAATTAAAAAAAAAACATAACTTGAAGTGGAAGTCAGTATCATTCCACAGTTTTTATTCACCATACGAAGCTTCGACCGCCCCACATCTTTCGGGAAAACCCTCAACGCGCAGGCGTGAACTGGAAAATTGGAGCGAGACAACAATACCGGCTTCGTACAAAAGAGGGAGACGAAACTACTGACGAAGTGAGTGCAATATTCCTCTCAATTTGTTGTCTAGGCACGTTCGAAATTTAAAAAAGATATTTTTCATAGAGCGCGCTTTTTTTGTGGAAGTGTTGATTCATGTTGATAAAGTTAATAAGTGAAAATTAAAAATGGCGGGCATTCTAATGAAGATTGAAATTTATTAATGTTTTCACCTCCAAATACGGGGTTTTTTTTTTAAATAGCGCACTGGTGAATTTTAAGGAAATGATGCCAATGAATGGTTCGTTTAATGTGTTTCTTTGTCAGACGGTTGCCATTGTGAGGTAAATCGGTGAATTTGAAACGTCTGAACATTAAGAAGGCGTCGGCAGAGTCACATGACACGATATTAAATCTGAGGGTCTTAATTTAACGTGTGGAGGTTTTTTATAATAAATTCACGATTCTTTCACATGGGGGTAGGCAGGATCTACAGAACGGCAACTACATCAGGCACATAGTTTCTGTAAATACTGTGTAAACTCTATAAAACGACACTTAACAGACTGAGTATTTTTCGGCGTTATAGAGAGTGGTCGTTAAATGGAGAGTAATAAAATATATTATTTTACGAGGTAAACATGTGCACGTTCATCATGCAAAAACAAAAGACAAGTTTTTTTAAGAATTTCCGGTACGTCAGTTGAAGTTAACACGTGCTAGATAATATAACAACAAAACAGCAAACAAAAGAACGTACACAACTGCAGTTCTCATCAGCTTCGGCAACTTAGGAAGTACTGCTTAATGATTTATAGTTTTTTTTTTTTTTTGAAACTTTGCCCCACACTAGGAATTTCTCCTGTACCGTGGGTGCGTTTACAAACATTTAAACTCACATACACAAACAGCCAGACCCGAAACAACTACCTGTAGATCATACAAATATTTATTCCGTACGGGAATCGAACCTGCGACACGCAGCGCAGCAGTCAATCGCTCAGCCACTGCGCCAACAGTACCGTCAAATAATGGCTTATTGTTCTCGTTAAATAAAGTGAGTGTGACGCTATATATATAGTGCATAGAAAACAAGGTAAACCAACCAAACTCAAGCAATTTCGACGTTTTAAGGAGTGTGTCGTTAAATCGAGTGACGTTATACAGATTAGTTTTTAATTTAGTAGTCCTTTTTACTTGTAAAAGTAAATATTTTGAACTTGACATTGACCCTATTGATGATGTTCTTCACAAGATTCAGGGGGGTTACTATGATGTCTTAAAGCAGCAGTAATTCCAGTGTGAGAAAGAGACAGAGCTTTTTTCTTTTAAATTCAAAATGCTATGCAGGTCGTCTAGCGCCATCTCTTTCCCACACTGGAGTGGGCCACCAGGTTAGGATTAAAAATGAGTGCTAATGTGAATATCTTAGCAGGTAGTGTATTGTAGTTTGTGCCTCCTACCATGTAGCAATGTACCTAGTAAAAAGCGTGGTGTTTGTATAGATCTACATATGCTAAATTAAAAGTAAATCAGTCTAATGAACGTTTGGACAGTATACATTTCCATACCCAAGAATATCACAGACCACAGCTTTTGAAACTACGACAAATGCAAACTTGACATCCATTTAAATACCCACTTTATGTCTTACGAAATAAGGTAGAAATTCCAACAAACCGGAAGTGTACTAACATACAATACTATGGAGTGGGCATACTGGGCATGTAGTTTTAACTGGAAGTTTTCTCTTCCGGTGGGTTCTAACTGAAGGCTTTAACAGACCGTGTGGTTACAGACCTTTTACGCAAGTTAAGCTTTTGTATATAATCCTTTCATCTTTTACCTTGACGTGACTACCCAAATGAAATTGATCTTTATATCCGGTACAATAAAGTGCTGTTGGCTTGCAGCTGCAAGAGGTAAAATAACCTGTGGACAGACTGTACGTAGTTATCCTTTGTTAGATAAGCAACCTTTTTACTCTACTGTGGTGGGTACAAAAGGAGGGTAGATAATGTTTTGACATCGCTATGTATATGACAAAAATAATTGAGACAATGGACCGCTTAAATTTAATAGATACCTATAAAAATCTGCCAAAACCTAACGCAAAACTAATCCGATATAATAGTAGAAGCAATTCGTAGCTATACAAACTACCCCTATCTTAAGGGTTACCACACTAATCGATCGATCGTCGATCGATGCCATCGATCGGAGGTAGTCGGTGGAATCGGAAGAGAATAACTATCGATCGTCGTCTACTAATTCATTTTACCATCGATCGACGATCGATCGATTGGTGTGGTAACACCCTAAGAGGGGATTTATATTCGTTCAGAAAATTGCGGTTTAAATAAAATAAAAAAATCTTTTATTCTACTATTGATAAAAAATGCGGTTTATTATAACTTAAAAACTTAGCTTTGGGTCTATGTGAGATTCGACCTGCACATAGTCAGTGGCGCGAACGTCTGACAACCAGTCTTACCAAGGGTATAGTATTACACAGTACTAACTGGGTTGTGGAGGTCAGATAGGCAGTCGCTCCATATAAAATACTGGCATTCTAACTAGTAAATAAATATTATTTATTGCAACATCGTTGGAAAAGGCTAGGCAGACGATGATATGGAGACGACAACCTTCTGAGGCTAACTGTTTTGTAATCGAACGGTGTACAAGAGACCTCAATTTCTAATTATAAACTACGTGGTTTGGAACTGTTTAGCTTGGAGCACTTTTCAAGGACTTTCAGTTTTAGTTCGCTTTTCATTCTGTATCGCTGTGTGTCTTGTGGTTTAGAACCTTTTACGTTACGTAGCCCTATTTGTGTGTATATTAGTTTAGTTTTGTTTGTATTCGTTTTAGTTTATATCGAGCGGATGTTTGTAGTTTGTTAATGATCACCTGCTAATCGTAAAAGTTTAAGAGTATATTAGACTGTTTTAAAAGGTACTTGAATCTACTGAATTAAAAAAAAACACTAGACTGTGCGAAACCTTTACTGTTGGTTACATAATATAATACTACTAACAAAACAAAACAAATAAAATCTATATTCAGAATCCCAGAAGGTAAAATACAATATGAATCTAAAACTAACAATGTAGGAATAATAATGTATGATGTCTGTACTAGGGTAATCCTGTATCAGAGGCTGCAAGAGCTCTAACAATATCTTAAAAGTAGGACAGTAGTTTTTTTGTTGTTTAATATTTAACTAAGGATTTATAAAGGTTTTTAATAGAAAATGAGTATGGGAGTTCATCACTTCTCATATCTTTTAGGATAAACCTGCAACAACAGATACAAATATATCATCATCCCCCTGCCCTTATCCCAACTCATTTGGGGTCGGCGCAACAAATCTTCTTCCATACTTCTATTATCCGTAATTTCATCAGTAACCTCCTTTCTAGCCATATCATCCTTCACACAGTCCAGCTATCGTTTCTTTGGTCTTCCACTACTCTTATAACATTATTAATACTCAAAACTGTCCTCTCAATGACCGAGCTTTTCAGACACAAATATACACGTCAGTTATTTGTCCCTTACAATTTTAAACCAAGCACCCTCCTTTTATTGCGTAAAGAGTAAAGAGCTTGTCATTCGCTCGCTAATTCGCGGAGTGAGTGGTAAAGCGACGCGTCAGCTCATCTGAGCGAACGAGCGAGAGATACCGCGAACGGTAATATGATGCGTTTTCTTTTTATTGGATTTGTTTTTTTTATTGCTTTTAAGGATTTTTTAAGTGGAAAGTGGAGAATGAGGGTTGAAGTCTTTGTTATAGTTAAGTGGTTAGATTTCCCTGAGGTGTAGCAGATTGAGTTCCTACATAGAACCTAACGCCAACTATGTAATGAGCACCGGTAATGGAATTTCAGCTTTGTCTCTATGATGGCAACGCACCTGGGTTGTCTCTGACATAACTGACTATCAGGGGGCCGCCAGCTTATTTCCTACCTAATAATAGCCATTGGACATCGAGCATCTTCAAAGCTGAGCCACAATACCCGATTCTCCAATTTTCGCATCAAATCCGTCATTCGGTCATCAGTCAG
Source organism: Noctua comes (assembly GCA_963082995.1). NCBI lineage: Eukaryota > Metazoa > Arthropoda > Insecta > Lepidoptera > Noctuidae > Noctua > Noctua comes. The sequence goes on along the minus strand of OY720278.1, from coordinate 16,753,905 downwards.
CCTTGAATCCCTATCTACGCCCGCTGATAAGCGATTTTCTGTTCCAAAAACTATGTCAGCTATGTCGGTTTCTTTGTAAATCTAGTTCTGTTACGTATAGCTTCATTTCGAATCCAACCACGGGTATCTACATATAATTGATTATGCTTGCTATCTTCAAATAATATACAAATCCACAGAAGCGACAGCCCAGTGCGTCACCGCCCGTCGATACCTACGCGCTACGTCCAATTTGCTGGCGTTGAGACTTGGGACACGTTTCTGATACAATGTAAGTAATTGTTTCCGCGCCTTATTGTGCCATGCACGTGTTGATCGACCCTACTACCGGTCACTACTCACTTGGTAGTCACTTTGATAGGTGAAATAATGTTTCTTTAGCGCCATATTTTGCCATAAGTCATAAGTCATTTATTTCAGAACAACATACATCATATAGAAATTTAGTAAAATAAAATAAAACCCTAACCAACATGCCTAACTAATATCATATGATTATAAACAACATGACGTCTCCTGCGCAAATTATCAATTAAATGTGAAACTGGAGTGATTGCCCGTATGTAATAGCTGAAAAAGTTTTTTTGTGGTACTGACTGGCTGGCATTTACTTACAATTTCTAGAAGAACTTTATCGGAACTCCAACTGTCTAACACAGAGAAATATAACAGTCTTCTCCTTTTCAGGCCCTCGTAGTACATCTTCCAGCTTAAGCCAAAATATTTCGAAAACATTTTCCTTATTTCTAAAAACCCTTAGTAGTGGCAACAATACGGCCCACCAATCACGAGCCAGCTCCCGTCGCCCGCGACCGGCAACCGTCAGATAAAGGTGTGGGCACACCGGACATGGCGAGTCGTTACGAGTTACGAGTTATCTAGCAGCTAAAGGTGTATGCACACCGGACACGATGACTCGTTACGTGTATTACGTCGCCACTTTGTATTCATACAGTGGAATATTCCTTGTAAACATTATTGTAGTGTGAGAATCAAGGAAGGTAGGTAGGTAATAGGGCTCTAGGACTGGGTTTATGAGGAACAGTACCAGTCATCTGGGTGTTGCTTTTTGTACATCTCGTGGGCGCTAGCGTTATTATTTGCCATGAGGTCAGCGGTCAATAGCGGCGCTGTGCGAGGAACGATATAAAAGAAAAAGGGGGTTAATGATGGCGTGACGGTTGGTAGGAAATAATGGATGAAAAAAACGTTTTGAGCCGATCCCAATTAACATGGGACATGGGCAGGAAGATGCTGACGATGATGAAGAGGTTCTTGCTAATTTAATTTTCTGTCAGGAATTCCTTACCTTACATGCCTTTGCTAACCCTTCGGTTATAACAGGCGTGCATTTATGTTCAATGAATGTAGTTGTAACATTTAGAATTACACTTTTTTTCAGATAAATCCCGATCAACTATGCGAGTATGTTTGTGAAGGATCACAAACAGGATAACGGGTCGTGGGAGTGACCCCAGCGGTGCGGGTGACCTTGTCAAGGTCGGAGTGGCTCAATTGGCGCGGAGTGTTGTGGTGACGTGCATTGGGCGTTTGTTATTATTATATTTACGTTTTATTAGCGTATTGTTATATCATCAAAATATTATCTGGTGACAACATTTTCATATGGTTCCTTTATATCATTCTTTTATTTCTTAAATATCAAAAACATTTTTCCTATAATGAAATAATGTATAATGTTAATAATAAAGTAGGACCAGGAGCAAACAGTCAACATCGAACAGTGGTAACAAGAAAAATTTTCAACAAGGAAGACATGCATCGAAAGTATACTACCAAGTTTTAATAATATACTTCCTTATCAGGAATGAGCAGTTTTGTGGTCATAATTTCTGGCCACTTATTAAAAGTGGGTACTGTGGTACCGTTTCAGAATGGTAATGAGAGTAATTCCTGTAAGTTATATGTCAAATGTTTTACATTTATTTTGAGAAAACTGCCTCCAAAAACAAGAAGTTCCAAGACAATTTTTCACAACATGTTTACGGCGCAAAACCAAAAGTATTGGTACTTATTTAAATAATTGATTTCGAAGGATTCATGCGTTCATCGTTATTAGAAAAGTATCAGTTAAACATCCTGAACGGCGTAAATTTCTCACAATCAGCAGTTTATGGTCCAGAGGTGAAACATTTTGTTGCCGTCCTCGTGGTTGATATTTTTTGGTGATTATTTTTGTAAATTTTGCTGACAAAACAACCAGTTTTACTCCATAAGACTAACAGACCCTAAAAACGAAACTAAACCCAACTAAAACAGACTTGGCAAATTAAGAAATTCGCTCAAAATAACACAACATTGCGAGTGCTACGCCGTAGCGTCGTAGCAGCGTAGACCGTGCTACGTAATTTACGTAGAACAGTGTTCATTTACATAGTGCTACGAGTGTTTCGCATAATACATATTTACTAAGTTAGTAGACAAGTATTACATAGGTACTTGAAAGCACTTTAAGTTTATTATGAATGGTTGATGATAAATTTTGACTTATTTATTTATACAGAACGCTACGGAGTTTTTCGTTAAAATTCTGTGCAGTCTCGCATTTTTCAAGTCTTTTCAGTATTGTTCTAAACTTAGATTTTTATGAAAACTTTATTTGCTTGAAAAACCAGGTATTACTGAAGAGCTAAAAAAAAATAGGTACTCATAGATGGGAAATATCTAACCCCCCCCTCTACCTGGTATCAGAGCGTATTTAGTTCTTATTGTATCTTATTTTAATTCCTTTTATCGTGCTTGTTAGTGATCCTAATATTTCTACATTTTTTTTCTGTTTTTACTCGTGAGAACCTGTAATTAGCTGTGTTACATGAACAATCGGTATCCATCTGTTATAGCTGTTGATTCTCCTTTTTATAAATAAATAAATAAAATCTCCTGTTCCGTTTTATCACTAGCAGCTCAAGCGTCATCTCCCTAGAAAATGGTTACAGCCATATTTTCATTCTGTTTCTTCAATAAAAGTAACAAAGCTCTCCCTCTCTTCAGGCGGTAGTTCTATAATTGTGTCAAGCACATCCGCCTGCACTAATTACTTCGGACTGTCTCCAGTAATGAGACTGCAGATAACGAGGAATAAATCAACTGCATTTATTTTTCATGAACTTGGTACAGTACGTGTATAATGCCTGTTTTTACGAATTTATAGTTTCTTCTTTCTTTTTTTGTGTGGTTAGTGCCTGACCTGGTGTCAGAATTTTTATGCCGCCCATGGGCCTCTGATTTGGCTTTAGATACCGTCGAGAATTATCTCTCAGGCATGCTGGTCCGGTTTCCTCACAAATGTTTTCCTTCACCGAAGTATATGATAGTGGTATTGGCTGATATTGCTAGTTATGATATGATACGTTCCATGTGAGAACGAACGACCAATTTCCAACGAATTGATACAAATACAGGAACTGGATGGATTCTAAGAATGTCAATGTATGTATAAGAAATATCCATTAGCATTTAGCCTAATCCAAACACCGAGCCCAAGACGATCATTAATTACCATTTATCACAAAACTAAAGTGGTATTATAATTTTTAATCAATGGGAGATTTCTTTTATTTTCAAACAAACGTTTTTTTTCAGAAGAGCTGCAATATCGCTTACTACTCTCTTAGCCCTTATTTATTGCTATAGGTTCACCAACAGCTTCTGTGTACAACATATCTTAAGTCTTAAGTATAGGTTTTTACAGTCCTGGGCTTACACAGTCACCATTTACTGGTCAACCATCATTCACAAAACCCTCTCTCTCTCTTTGCTCTTTACAAAAACCCTTATCTAAAACCAGACGATATCATAATTACCCACTTTTTTGTCTAACACTTGTCCTAAGGTCCTTGACATGTCCCCGCATTACCTCTAATTAGTCTATTAGTCGCCAAATGTCCAGCACTTAGAACCTTAATACATTAGTGTGGACATTATCATTACTGTAATGAGATGATTATCCCCCTCTAGGTTCCTGTCCCATTGCTGACGACGAAGCCACTGGCTATAGACTATTTCCTCGCTCAAGAAATGTACAGTCGCCAGCGCATCAAGTTACTACGAACTGTCAAATTTTCTCATTCGATTTTGAACTTGAATCATCAACAATTTATGCTTTAAAATCATTTGGAGACATTTGACAGTTTGTGGTAACTTGATGTGCTGACTGTGCGATGGTTGTAAGTCTTATATCAGTAAAAAGAAACACTGTACTTAATCGCGATGTTCTTCAGAAAGGTTAGGTGCATGCATAGTTATCGCAACGGCGTGCGTGTAAAATCAGATGTATGAACGTAGACGAGGCAAAAGAATTGCGCAAGGATCGTAGCAGGTGTCTTACTGTAGTTTATATCCACTGTATGTTAATCTTGACAGTTAATTCAAACTATCGCGCCGGTGAAAAGTCGCTCCACTAGTTTTCCAAAGAAAAAACTCGCTCAGCGACGCTCGCTTGGCGGGTAGAGCCCTCGCTGAGAACTTCTGGCTTGCCACATAAGCATACCAGTAAGACTGGTCGTGATTATTCACCCATCGCACTCGCGCACTGATAAAATCCCACTTCCCTATAAAATCCTGGAATGATTTTTAAGTTCCTTAATAACACTGTTAAATTAGAGAGAGGGATCCAAATATTACTTACGTCCTTAAAGTTAAGGTAAATATAATCTACCAATACCGATGTCTGCTCATAGCCCAACTACAAAACTATCCGAACTACGCCCGCTGCTGTCCGCTGCTCGCCAGATCTTCTCGCTAATCGTTGACAGTGGGACAGACGCCTTATCCCCCTAGAGGCCGCAAGTGATTGGGGACATTAAAAATCGTCTCGCTTGCGGTTCTAGTGTCTAGTTTTATTGGTGGCAATGATAATGAGAGGGAGTTAATTATAAATGAGGGTATATCTCAGGTTTTTATCTATCCAGGATAATGAGCAAGGCAAAGCTAATGCTAGTATTCTCTCTCATTTTTTTCACCGTTGAGTTATGAAAAAAGCGTTAAAATAATTTAAAATGTCTAATGGTTGAATTTACATGGCGTAACTTTCAACTCCACGCTGTCATTAATATACCATCATCATATCGACCCAAAGACCTCCATTGTGGAACACAGGGTTCCCTCAAGTACGCCACATCCCCCGGTCCTATGCTTCTCTCATCGAATTCCCACACACTGGTCTTTACCAAGTCATCGTTCTCCCTTTCATCGCTGCACCATTCACTGCGTGGTTGCCACTCCAGAAACTTAAGCAACGGCGTCGGCCATCGATAGTCCTTAGTAAGAGGAAACCAAACAAGATAGATACTGACAGCTCCACAAAGTTACCTCATAAGTATGGAATTAAGTCAAGTAGGTGGTCGGTGATATCCGAGATCCACTCTCAAATAACCGTTAACCCTCAACTCAAATCACCATACTACTCCTGCTATTTACTCACAATACCTAGACCTATAACGATTGACCTTCACAATATAGGTGGTCTGATCACACCAACAGAACACAATAACAAAAACATGATTGAACCATTTTCATCAATTGAATAACGAGGTGCACACATAAGGGGAGCTACGCACTAGTTCGAGTCGGCGTGATTTGGCCGAATAAGTCGCGGGACAACATCGAGTATAACAGGTGTAAAATACCCTTAATGAAGCCGAAAGGCACTTGTTCTCCAAAGTGCCTTTCGGCTTCGTTAAAAGTTACAAAATTTTTTAGAAGTTTTTTTAAATACATGATTTTATGTTATAACTTTTTTAAATACCTCCTTAACCCCCGTATAGTAGTACAATCATACAATGCATCCATCAGAAAAATAGTTTAAATGCGTTACATCGAGTCCTACCATTGTGTAAAACGTGATCTTTACCCCAACAAAAAAAAATTTTCCCAGTAACAATGTTGCGTAGCGTTACTTAATTTGTTGTACAGAATGCTTGGTCTTTGAATGACGGCTTCGTGAAGGACCCGCTTACACCTTGGATTATGTAGAATACACTAGTGTAGCTCTGATGGTGCCGAACGGATCCGAACATGATTTAATAACTTTAATAAGTGTTCAAGAGTTTGCCGATCGGCACGACCTGAATGAAAACCCAATATGCGTCGTGATTTCACACACACTACGCAATTTATTTCATCATCTCTAAAAAGGGTGAAGAAAAACATCCAAAACCATGTCCTTGAACCAAAAATCGAAGACTTTCGACATCCACCAACCAGCACTGGGCCCCCATGGTGGATTACAGCCCACTTCCTCTCATAGCGAGCCCTGTGTCCCAGCTGTAGGAACTTAATAGGCTGATTGTGCTTGTGCTAAATACTGGCGTATTGAACAAGTGTGTAGCCACTATAAGCTGTTTAGTGTCGCTGCCAACCTGCCAGCTATAAATATGTTTAAATGGAACTACCCATTTGTGCCTCATTGACATCGCAGTGCGGAGATATGTGTAGAGGTATACCTATGTTATCGTTACTAATGTTAGAAATTGTTGTGTCTATTGCCTGTAAAATTATAAAACGATTTCCATGTTATTTAATACATTTACAATTAAGAACTCAATAGACGACGTTGGAACCAGTGGTCTAGGGCACAACAATATGTAAGTGCGCCTCATTACTTATATCAGTGTCGCATGGTCTTCACTTTGCAGACCGCACCGATTGTATGGGACATGTTGTGATCCCTCAAGGAAGAAAGCACTGAAGAGCACTTAAATCAGTGTGGCATGGAAGAATAAATACTTTATCTATTCCAGTGTGTAATACCCTGAGTATTGGTAAAAATGTCACTTACATTACTCTGGTTCCAACGTCGTCAATTTCTGGTATAAATTAAAATAAGTCTCTAATGATCGAGTGCAACGATCAGACAAATAACATTGAACTTCTTGTAGGTCCTAAAAACGGAGTAAAGCCCCAATGTGCAAGATAAACCAGCCAGGAAGTTCGATGGGCTGACTAAACCCTACCTAACCCCCTTTATTAACAAATGCAATGTAAAGTTAGAACTAGTAAAACCGTCAGATTATACGTAATTTTTTAGAGGATTAAGTTTAGCATAGTATAACTTTACACCCCGTTTAACAAGGAGGTAAAAGACACTGAATTCAGTTGAAACTTGTCACTCGCAGACTTTGCAAAGATGCGGAAAAAACGAGCGGACTGGAGTCAGCGCCGGACTGCGGACAGCTGACATGGACAGAAATTGTACTGAAATATCAGGACTGGCAAAGACCGGTGTCATTAATAGACGCTATTATGTGCTGCCTGAACTTAATATATTCCATAAATACTGTTTGTTTCTTGTGAAAACAATTGTTTATTTAAATAGTCACATAAACCAGGCGAACCCACAGACCAAAGTACTAGTACAAACACGCTAGGGTCACGTGACCATGCATTTTAACTGGGTCAGCGCGTGCCACTCATTATGCTTCGTATCGCAGGCATCGCAGCTGATTGCGTTCATTATAGCGAGATAAAGGTTAATTATTGACGCTGCACCAGAGGGGTGAAGCGGAAATTAGAAGTGTGATTATGGGGGTGAATTACTATTCTAAATACATGAGTGAGGTTCAAGATTCCATGTATAATGGGTGTAAAAGTACCCTTAAAGAAGCTGAAAGGCACTTGTTCTCTCCGTTCATTGAGATATTTTTTTTGTTCTAGACCGTACATGAAAACCTTCAGTTACGGAGATATTGGGGCTCAAAGTTCCAAATTTTCACAAGTTTTAAATACAAGTTTTTAATTTTGTAACTTTACTTTAAATACCTCCACGATCCCCGTACTATTCAATGCAATCAATACAATGTTTTCAGTGCGCTACATTGAGTCCTGTGTGAATTTTCACCCCAAAAAAAGTAGTTTCGCAACAATAATTGTTGTGTAGTGTTACTTAGTTTGATGTACAAAATGCTTGGTTGAAAGCTTCGTGAAAGGTCCGTTCACACCTTGATACTGCCTTCCCTTTTGGGTCGTACAGTTGTGATGTAAAATCGTTGGTTAATACAAAAATATCCCTTATTGGTGGTGGCTTTGCCCACGTGGAGATCAGATAGTCCTGGGGGAGGCCGGGATAAATGGTAATGTATGTTATATTCTAATTTCATCAAAATCTTTTCAGCTGTCGAAGCGTGAAAAGTTGGCAGACAGATAGACAAGCATAAAGATGGCGTTACTTTCGTATTTAGAATATTAGTATGGAAGTATAATATGTATCACAAAACATCTAAAAAAAGACGATTGTAATATTAACTTTATACATAAAAGCGTCACAAGTTTCATAATTGAATTTTCATAATTGGATTATTCATAATGGAAATCTGCGGAAACATTTGAAATAAACTAATGATATTGTATTTCACAAGTAATACTACATAATAATATTAATTTGTCAGATATTTAACATTCATGTATTTTATTTACGAGCCCAGAACGTAAATATTATTTTCACAGAATTTTGTGGTGTTCAGTCTAATTAATTATCTCGTGTTCATGAAAACAATTAATTAAATGCATGTAAATTAAACAGATTCTCTGAAACACTTTTTCGTTGGAATAATTAGTTTAACAAAACTGTTTCTGGATCTCAAAAAGCTGCCATTTGTGAAATATTCCCGCCACGAAATGGTAAGTATGGTAACAGGAACCTTATTCTCGACTTGATTATCTTTTTAAAATTGGATGACAAAATATACACTTGATAGTTGAAAAATAACTGCATGGTTGCTGGTACAGAGCAAGCCAGATAGATTGCACTCACCATTTCGAGGAAAGAGATAATCCTACTAGTTTCCTCGAAATGGATGAATAGTAATAACATTGTGTCAAGAGGGATACATAGTTGAGAGGGATACATTCAGCTGTATCCGGTTAGACTGGAAGCCGACCCCAATATAGTTGGGAAAAGGCTAGGCAGATGATGAAGAGGGATACATAGTTAACATCAACGTAGACCAGACCTCGCCCAGGAAGTACTACTTCCTTACCTATCTGCTGCCGAGCAGCGTGGATGGCTATACTCCTTCCTTACTCCTCCTTTTTTATTAATTATTATTCGTATCTGATCATCAGTGTCATCACTTTGGGCCCTATCAGAATACCAGCGCTGTAACTCTTTTTTAATGCTACAACACCATGCTGAGATAGAAGCCTTTTGGCCTCGTACAGGACCAATTTCGTTTGTTTTTTTTTTCTTTTTTTTACTTTTTTATATAATGACTAGCTTCTGCCAGCGGCTTCGCCCGCGTGGATGTCGAAAAATATCCCACCCGAACAAACAAAGTTACTTACCTTCATCCGCTGAGACACGTATAAATTAATTTTCAATTGTCAGCCTAAACACAAAATTTGAATATCCTAACTTCAAAACTGACGGACTTTCATATAAACTTCCATCCCCTATTTTAACCCTTTATGGGTGGAATTCCCAAAAATGCTTTCTTAGTGGATACTTACTCTTCACAAAGAACACACCCTCCAAGTTTCATGTCTCTAAGACCAGCGGTTTGGGCTGTGTGTTGATATCACCCAGTCAGTCAGTCAGTTTACCATTTTATTTATATAGATGGTAATGTAATACAAAAATCAGCACCACTTAAAGTGAATCCGAAGATATCTTTATAAACTTTTATTGCGATAAGAATAACAATAAGTTTAACCGATGTGCTCTTTCCTCTGCCGATTCTTGAGAACGCCTATTTCTTATTCTCTTAGCTTCTCTTGAATTTCGAGATAAAGATAATCGTTTTTTAGGTGGCATTGATGCAGGCAAATAAAAATAAATATATATTATTACTGTATTTCATGTATAACTTTGGTGTTTCTATACCGATTTCTATGATTCTTTTTTGTGGAATAGTTAATAATGTTAACTTTTTTAATTAGGGATGACTGAGAGTGTTATAAACGTAAGAGTAGACAAATATAATCAGAAAGCTTCGAACTGCTAAGCTATCGGGAGTTACACGTGATATTGTGAGTCAACCATAAAAGATAGACATATGCTGTCGTGGGATATTTATTATATAATTTTAAGGAGAACATTTCCGTCATACATGATTTCTGTGTAGCTTTAACCATTAAGGTTGCACACGCGACGGAAGCTTAAAAAATGGAGTAACTTCTCCCGTTTTCCCAACATTTCCCTTCACTGCTCTGCTCCTATTGATTGTAGCGTGATGAAAAGTATACTATAACCAACTCAGGAGTATGAAAAATAATTGTACCAAGTTTCGTTAAAATCCGTTGAGTAGTTTTTGTTTCTATAACGGTTATACAGACAGACAGACAGACAGACAGACAGACAGACAAAAATTTTACTGATTGCATTTTTGGCATCAGTATCGATCCCTAATCACCCCCTGATAGTTATTTTGGAAATATATTTCATGTACAGAATTGACCTCTCTACAGATTTATTATAAGTATAAGATTTACTGTTAATTTAACCATTTTTTTTTTTTTTTGTCTTATGCGGAATAAGAAATACTTTTTCTTGCTTTATTTATTTCTTCCGTCCTTCGGTATGGTACGGTGGTAGATACGGTGTAAATATCACGCACATTAGGCCTTAAGTTTTGTCTCTGGGATGGCAATACGGTATGGGACAGTGTCGTAGATGTTCCCAGACACATAAATCTGTATTAGTTAACATCAGATGTTTGTTGAAATTCAATAAAAGCAGGTAATATAACGTCTTAGCTCTAGGGCTATTGTTTCCTCATAAATAAGTCATCGAACTGTCCAGAAAAACAAGATATATTGCTGTGTAATAAAATAGATAGTTATTGTAGCAGTAGCAACATTGACCCCGGCGGCAACCGGATACAATAAGTAACGTCTGTCGTTCGATACGCCTACGATTATAGTGGCCACGTCCATAGTAGAAAGTGGGATAAAATTGTTGATTATTTTCAGTAACTGAGCGGTTTTTGGGATACGCTTGCCGCATAAATTGTACAACCAGTAACCAAGAAGGGTAGTCGTGCCGACCCCAGTAACTATCGACCAATCGCCATCACCTCCATACTTTGTAAAGTTATGGAAAGGGTTCTCAATGCGAAGCTGCTGGCGTACCTAGAAGCAAACGACCTTCTCAGTGACCGTCAGTATGGCTTTTACCGGGGACGATCAACTGGGGATCTTCTGGTGTTTGCTACGCACTGCTGGGGCGAGGCCATCGAGAAACACGGCGAAGCCCTTGCCGTTTCGCTCGACATCTCGAAGGCTTTCGACAGGGTATGGCACGCAGGTCTGCTAAGCAAACTTCCTGCATACGGCATCCCCGTTGGCTTTTGCCGCTGGATATCTGACTTCCTGAGCGAATGGTCGATCCGAGTGGTCATTGATGGCTGCTCCTCTGACCTTATCGCTATTGATGCCGGAGTTCCTCAGGGGTCTGTTCTCTCCGCGATACTTTTCCTGCTGCACATCAATGACCTTCTGGTTCCTGGTATTGTTGGGTACGCAGACGACAGCACTGTCATGGAGAGTTATGCATCCAGCGCAAAAGCCAGCGGTGATGAAGTGCGCTCAATGAGAGAGGCCATGGTTGAGCGAACGAGTTCAACCTTAAGTCATGTCTCCAAGTGGGGTGATGAGAATCTGGTTGTTTTTAACGCCACCAAAACACAAGTGTGCCTGTTCACCGCCAAAAGGAGTCCGTTCAATCTGGCTCCTACTTTCCGGGGTACATCTGTACCTGTCACCGACAGCCTCGAGCTTCTTGGCGCCAAGTTGAGTGCTAATCTGAACGTCGGTGCCTACATTGAGTCGAAAGCTCAAACTGCGGCAAAAAAGCTGGGTATCCTTAATAAGGTTAAGCGTTACTTCAAGCCTGGACAGCTTTTAGTCTTATATAAAGCACAAGTTCGGTCCGGCATGGAGTATTGCTGTCACCTTTGGGATGGCTCCGCCAAATATCAATTGGCCACACTCGACTCTGTTGAGCGCAGAGCCAAGAGGCTCATTGGTGACGATAAGCTGGTTGGTACCAGGCTTCATAGCCTGGCCCACCGGCGCAAAGTTGCATGTTTGTCGGTTTTTTATAGATTGTACTTCGGTGAGTGTGCCCAAGAGCTCCACGAGCTCATTCCACCATCTCCCTTCTTCCATCGGGAGTCCAGACGTACTGCAGGTTATCACCCATACCTTGTCGATGTTCCACACATTCGCACGAAGCGCTTTGCTACATCATTTATTATGCGCACAGCCAAGGAGTGGAATTCCCTGCCTGCGTCGGTGTTCCCAGGTTCATATGACCCTAATCTATTTAAGTCGCGAGTTAATAGGCTTCTTTTGGGTTAGCTCGTTCCATCGTCGACCTCATCTCTGTCCCCAGGACTAGATTGAGGTCAAGAGTAAACTCATTTAGAATTAAAAAAAAAAAATTAAAAAAAATTAACCATAGCAACGCTTCTCAAATATAATACTGTGATTGTGAACTTTACCTTTTTCTGTTTAGGAAAATCGAATATGATGCTTTAACTTGTGTATAACGGGCTGGTATCCGCGATTCCATGTCAATGCCAGAAAGAAAAAAAAACGTCAAAGCGCGTTTTGCGTACGGTGTTGGCTGCTTTATTTAACAGTACGTGTAGAAAGTACTGCTGAAGATTTCATATACTAGATCAAAAACAGGGAGCTCAGAATTCGGTTTAGGTGTTACAGTTTACAAAACAGATTTTAAAAGACCCTCCCTTCTTACACAATTGAATACACACCACGACCACGTGCATGTCGAACTCAGTTATTGTAGTAGAGGAGCCCCCTTTAATTTTTAATTTATTTTATTATTTTTTGTAATAGTGGCAACAGAAATACAAATTCAGTGAAAATTTCAACTGTCTACCCATTACCATAAGATACAACCCGCTGACAGACAGACGGACGGACGGACAGCGGAGGCGTAGTAATAGGGTCCCGTGGGTTACCCTTCGGGTACGGAACCCTAAAAAAACGATATTATGAAACCTTACTCCCAATGACCTAATTTATAAACTAGAATATCTCTTTTAAACCAAACTCAGATACCCCCTACCACTACGGCCTATCGGTTGAACTTCCAACCAAGTTTGTATAGAAAGCCGACAAGTTGAAACTCTTAATTCAGAGCTTTTATAGAAGCTTACTTGCCTACTTGGCGAACAGTTAAGTGCTGCTCAATTGATCGATCAAGAGCCTAATGGATATGGTTCAGGTATTTTAATTAAAGTCAAGTGTTTGCAGATACATTTTTATTGAAGAAATGAGTGTTTGGTTCTGGTATCGAGTTATCGTCATTTATTGCCTAGATTTTATTTTGGCCTGATTTAGGTATCGGTTTCAACACTCACTTATACATTATTCTTGTTTTCTTCTTAGTTCTTGAATGGGCAGCTGTTTGCCGCCACATCGTCCGCGAGAAACAATTATAAAAATATTTTTTCCCTAATATAATTGAATAGATTTTTTAACGATTTTAAGAAGTTTAATTTTTTTGCACGGTCCTAAACTTCCGGTCCTGTTCAACCTGCACTTATAACAAATTGCTATTACAAAATGTGTATAAGACCTTCATTCAGTGAACGATAACAATATTATTTTCTAACCAACAATATTGAACTTATCGGTAATTCCAAGTGTGCTTTCACCTCAATTCAATTTAGGTCGCCATCGATTCTTAGCCGTTTGCTGAATATTAATTTCACACCTTTTTTACTGCCTCATTGGTCTAGTGGTCCTGGGTTCGATTCCCAGGTTGGACAGTGTTATCGGGTTTTCCTATCAGCAATTTCTCAGAAGCAGCCACGGAGTTGGATTTGTGCCCAGTTGATGCCAATAGGCTCGCCCACTATTACATGAAACCTAAATGTAACTGGCGAAATGTGGGTGTACTTTTAGGCCGTTAAGGCTTGGAAGGTAACAAACAGCTGACAAACAGAATTAGGAGTCACCCATTGCCGGATAAAGGCCTCCCCTTTTATCCTGCCGTATTTTTTAGTTCCGGGTGTCCCACATCCATTTAAATTAGTATACTTATGAATATATAAATGTATGTACTATGAAAATAAACGAAGTTTCTACATATTTAAAGTTTTCTTTATTCAAAATTTAATATAATAAATAAAACATACATTCTCAAAAAGCACTGTAATTGGTTGAAAAATACAATCAACAAAACTCGTTTCATGCAAAGTTTATTGGCAGTCTGTTTGCTTTATTTAAGCATCAATTTATCGCTTGCATAGCAATTCAATTGCTGTCAGTTACAGTATTATATTTTAACCTGGAACTTTTGCTGCAGAAGTTGAGATTATTTACCTGTAAGCTACTTGTATGGCTATAAAGAAAACGAATCACAAAATTTTAATTACGCTTTTAATAAGGCAACAAAAAATGTTTAATTTAAGTACTAACTTTATTCATAATCAATTCCTTCTTAGTACTTTCTGGAATTTTTTTTCAAACACCACTGTCATCACATGAAAGCATAAATCCACACCTACAAGTCATAAGCGACCTACATAATGCCTGCAGTCACTCTTGAAACAGGTTTCGTTTTTATGTTATATGTATGTATTATTCTAGTAGGGCAGGGCACATTGCTCGCAGAACGGATGGCCGATGGGGCCGAAAAGTTCTGGAGTGGCGACCGCGAACCGGAAGACGCTGCGTTGGAAGGCCTCCCACTAGGTGGACCGATGACCTCGTAAAGGTTGCAGGGATCCGCTGGATGCGAGACGCACGGGACCGGTCAATGTGGCGACACTTGGGGGAGGCCTATGTCCAGCAGTGGACGTCTTTCGGCTGAAATGATGATGATGATGATTATTCTAGTTACTTTGAATTTTGATGATAATTTCCGAGAAATCTCTTCAGCCAGAAGTATTATACCCGTAGTTCCTTCCATCATTGGTCTTCAAATCCTCACCATCTTTTCATCAATCAATAGTAACTCTACTGACTCGATACGAATCCCCGACCACTTCTGCAGTACTATATCTTTGGAAGAAGTGTCCCTTCGTCTCCAACCCAGTCTCTCCCGTCATCCCAGTGATAGCTGTCACCACATCATTGGTCTTCTTACCACTTTTATGACCTAGGGTTATGTTATACCGGTTGATTTCAAGACCTAGGTTCCTAGAGCTGAAGCTACGGCCTAGGGATTTAGATCTTTTGACTGCGAACTTGTCTTTGGGCATTTTGATGTCGTATATAGGGTTGATGATGCCGGTGTAAGGCGGGGTTGGGGGGGTTGATAAAGGGTTTATTTGAGTGATGGTGGGTTCTAGTTGGAGCCGACTTGGGGGTAGGTAGTCGGAGTAGCGGTGGGATACCTGTAAGAGAAATTGTTGTTTGAGATCATTGTACAATTGAAAGTGGCGAAGGGCGTCTTGGGAGACTGTCTCATGTAATTTTGACGTACAAAATTAACAACGAAAAGACAAAAAGTAATCTGAATAAATTACTTTGACTTTGTAATTAATCTAATAACATCTCTTCTTAACTATGATAAGAGCCATTGCTAATCCGGGTTCAAAATTGAATTAAATTTAAAAATGAAGCTAGAAATATTACTTCTTACATTTTTGTTTCCAATATTATGTTATGACCAAAATATTTGTAAAATAAGATCATAATTTAATAAAACAATATACTTAGATAGATAGAGTATACTTTATTGTTAATTGTTCATATAGTATACTATAACTATGTGTCTTACCAAAGTTGTTACACAGCTCTTTTACTATCCATGAGTACACTGGGCATTTGACATTCTGTAGTTTTTACAAGCCCAATAATAAGGTATCATGCGAAAAACATTCTGAAAATACTGTCACTTTATATAGACCTTTAAAAAAATAAAGTATGAACTATACTAGTACCATAGTACCATAAATGTCAGTCGTTCATACCTGTCTCCCGATACTAGAGGTCCTGGGGAGTGGCGGCGGGGGCGGCGGGGGCTGCGGGCCCTCGTCTCCGGACACGTAGTCCGGGTGGCGCGGCTTGTACTTCTGCGGAGACTCCACAGTGGCTCCCTCCGCCTCGGGAAGGCGCCAGGAACTGAAAATGTGAGCGGTGTTTTAGAAATCATCATTTCAGCCAAAATGTATGCCATAGCTAATCTGATAACACTGAGCCACTGGCACGTAGGGCTCCACAAAGCGTGTGAGTTATCTCGCCATCTTATGAGTAGCGGTGCTCAACGGAAACGGCTGCGACTTACGAATAGTCATTGCTTCGAGCCTAAACAAGCCTCAAAACGGTGAAGGAAAACATCGTGAGGTAATCGGCACGCCTTAAAACCAAAACTTTAGACATCCAACAACACACACTGAGCCCGTGTAGTGGATTATGACCAGCCCCCTCTCACAGAGAGCAAGCCTGTGTGCCAGCATCATCATCATCATCTACCTAGCCTTTTCCTAAACTTATTGGGGTCGGCTTCCAGTCTTACCGGCTGCAGCTCAATACCAATATTTTACATGGAGCGACTGCCTATTTGCCCTCCACACCCCAGTTAGTAATGAGTAATGCGGTACTCCTTGGTAAGACTGGTTGTCCGCCTTTCCGGCCACTGACTACTTGTAACGACTGTCAAAGATCTACACCATCAGGGACCAATCCGAGGCACCGAGAAAACTCATCATGCAAAAAAGGTCACCCATCCACAGAACGACCTTGGCAAGCGCGGTTGAACCCTGCAGATCGACCCGAGCGGCTTATTATTTAACCACGAGCTCCTCTGAGCCTGTGTGCCAGCAAAGGAACGTTATACGATGATTATACTGGGCTAAGATCGTGACCCATCTTTAAAACACGGTTTTCCTTCTCCGTTATTATGCCACGATCCTGATTTAAATGCGTCAGTCCAGAATATATACAGATTTAAATGAGTTTGGGCATACTTCAATTACTTTTTGTTACATTTTGTCCGTGAGTTTCGCGCCCACACAGTTTGGAAAGTTCCTAACAGTGTAACTTTGCAGGAGTCAATGACATCTGAAATAATTTTTTTTATCTATTCTTGGGGAAGGAATAAGTCGTTGCCATGTATTTTTTTGAACGCAATGTATTACGAGAACTCCTTTAAGTAGATCATACGCTATCATAATTTTAGTATTATGGATACTAAACGTTGGAGGAATGCAGGAAGTTATTATCTTAAAAAATATGCGTCTTCCGATTCTCTAGCAAATGGCATCAAAAATCACAATGTTAAAACCGCCTAAAAATGACTTACGTGGTGTTAGAACTACAACGACAATATCACCTTAAACACACATTCTCACTGCCACATTCATACTCAAAAACTTTCTCACGCACGAAATTATCCTGATTTCTCCGCATCACATGCCCATACCATGACTCAAATGAATGAGGTGAATGTAGGGAGCGTGTTGTTGCGTTACCTGGAGGCCCTCTCACTACTCCTCGAGCGGGCAGCCCTCGCCAGTCTGTGTAGAGCGAACAGTGCACCCTCACTGGCGTCTCCCAGAAATGAGCATAGCTCTTGTAGGATCTGGAACAATCTCAACAATTACAATTGAAGATACACAAGTTTAAAAAGTGATGGGAGGTGAACTGTGTGTAAATAGAACGACTGAAGTAGTAACCCTCCTTTTGGGCACCGTCATAGTCGAATAAAAGATGGCCGAAGAGGTACTTCAAAGCTGTTATTTAGTTACATTAAGGGCTAGAATAACCCCAAATTGTGAAAATTTCATGGCTCTCGTTTTAATTTTGTATTTATTTGATTAATATTATGTATAGCTAAGGGAAGCGCGCACATTGTGCAGTTTTATACACTGTCTCATTGATTGATATTTCAGTTGCGAGGATTTACATCACGAATTTTATGGACGGTCGTGATTACGACTGTGAATCTTCTGTGAAGTGTATCTGAGGGTGTGACTGTGAATGCTAAAAGGGGAAGGTTGACAATTACGTAGTTTTGTTTAAGACTTACAGTAAACCTGCCACGATGTAGGAGGGCGAGCACTAACTCTCCAAGCGCGAGGTGCAGGGTATGATGTCCACAGCGACCTGCTATCAGGTTGAGAGGCGCACACTGACCTACCAACCACTCGTCTTCTAACGACCAGGCTGAATCTTCAGCGTCCGAGGCACCGGATTCTTCAACTGTACAAAAGATAGTTAGATTAGAGTCGGAGACGTAATCTGGATTTTTATGTCAAACAATGACTGAGATTCACCCAATTGTAATCAACCAAATGTTACTGAAAATCACGAACGTCTCACTAAAATTTACCCGAGTGTCACTGAGATACACCCAAGTATCACAAAGATTCACTAAAATTTCCTGAGAATTATCCAAGTGTCACAGATATTCATAAACGTGTTCCTGAGCACCATGTAAGTTGTACGATGTGTTAATGAAACAAACAAAATAAACTTAAAATCGGACTCACCACACAAAGCACTCTTCACGCTATTAATAAAGTCCAGTGTCTCCAATATACTCGGTCTACTTAACGCCTCCTTATTCTTGATAGTAGACCCAGCAGACCGTGGTCTTTCCCTCATCTCCCTGATACTTTCCACCGGCTCTGTATACACCAAACTTTTCAATGTATGATACTTCCTCCTCATAGTCTTTGTATCTGCATGGTCAGAAATGGAAATTTCTGGAAACCCGTATGACGTGGCTGGTCGGTGTCTTCGTGACCGTCTCCTGACCTTGGGCAGGTTGTCCAGGGTGTCTCTGGAGATGTCTTGGATGGATGACGAAGGGATGATGTCTGGTTTTGTCGTCCTCCAGTAGTTGCCAGTTTTGACGTTTGCGAGTATCTCGTCGCTGCTTTCATGGCGGGATATTGGTTTTTGCTTTTGCCTGATAAGGGGAAAGAAATAATTATTAACTGCCATCGTAGGAACCTTGAAGTTTACTGGGAACGGTTCCCTGCAGCTTTTTTGGGAAGGGAAATCTAAACATGGCTTGCTACATATTGTAGTTGAGTCATGTATAAATTCAATAAAAAGCCATTTGCCATTAGAAGTAGTGGGGATGAATCTTCTTAAGCATTTTACTGGCACATCTCCAACGCTCACGCAATCACGCAATCGCATACACTTAGAGCTTTACTTCGTTTACAACATAACATAACATCACACCACGCCGGTAATGCAAGAGGGGTTAAGCAGAGGTCTAACTAGTAGTACACCCACATCGCCATTACCAGCAACCGGGTTTACAAAATATATGGAGTAGAAGGAACCCCGACGCGAAAACAGTTACCACGTATTCAGTACATCATTCTGATGAAAAACAGATGAAAAATTTATATGCAGAATTATAATTTATATTAAAAAAAAAATCAGCCGTTCCATACATTTTGACCGTTTAGGTACCTATTGCACATTTGTAGGAAACAGCTGATTTTTTTTTAATAACATAAGGCTAGAATCAGGGCTCGTCAGTGCCCCTTCCACACTGTATTATAGTAGGCCTTTTTACTATTAGGATTTTACGATTTTGAAAGATCCCTAACCTTTCTAACAATACGTAATGAGTTTAGTTATTCCTGGTAACATCAATATTCTAGAAGTTTCGATACTACAAATACAATTACTCGCAATATTAGTTAGTTATCGAATTCAGACACAATATGTTATCCAACAGTTTAGCGAGTTTGATATCCCGATCATGTATTAATTAGTCGAGTTTGGATTGATTGAGGAAGTTTGTTGATATGGATGATTGCGTTGCAAGTCACGTTTTACAGCGTTGTTTCGCCAATATTTATTCCAAAAGTACATATTTAAAGTTAGGTAGGTATATATATATAGCTAGCCCACATTGTCCCACTGCTGGGGAAAGGCCTCCGTCCACTCCTTCCAAAGGAGAATATATGTCATAGTAGAATTCCTTGCGGACATAATAACATCAGCATAATTATTTTGCTGTTATTTTGCTATTATCTGAAATGGTACTAGTGTAGAGGTTTGACTGCCTCGTTGGTCTAGAAGCGCGACTGCTGGGCATGAGGTCCTGGGTTCGGTTCCCGGGTCGGGCAGTGTTATTGAGTTTTTCCATTAGGAATTTATCTGTACCAGCCACGATGTCTGGATTTGTGCCCGATTGATGGCAATAGGCTCTCCCCCTATATAAATATAGGTGAACTATTAGGTACACCTCTGCCTTATACTTCGGAGATTACAGGCGTGATGTTATGTGTCTTGTTCCTATCGAAATAGGGCTTATTGTACCCTGACATCGTGGCGTGTGGGGTGAAATTAACAAGTCATGGTACATTTTTAACATCCTACATTATAAGCTCAATCAATACGGCTCAACATTATTCAGCATTACATTTAAAAATCATCATCAGCGCAACCACAATTAAACAGCGGTAGCACTGGCGGTAACAGTGATAATTCAGCCCACGACCGCAGCATATTGCATTTCATTGTCACAACACACTGATAACAAACGCTCACCCTTATCAGTACGTGACAAAATGCTTACTACAGTATATTATTGTAACGTGTAGATGCGGGAGATTGGTCTGTTGCAGATTTTTGACAATGGAAATTGGAATTGTAATCATTTGGCTGCAGCAAGTTGCCTCTGCGAGTACCAAAGTTATCTCATCATCTGCCTAGCCTTTTCCCAACTATATTGGGGTCAGCTTCCAGTCTAACGGATGCAGCTGAATACCAGTATTTGACATGGAGCGACTGCCTATCTGACCTCCACAATCCAGTAAGTACTAGGTAATACGATACCTCTCGGTAAGACTGGTTGTCAGGCTTTCGGGCCACTGACTACCTGTTACGACTGTCAAAGTTCTACAATTGACAACCGGGACCAACGGCTTAACGTGCTTTCCGAGACACGGAGGAAACTCTATTAATCACGATGGCGGGATGGGATAGGGTGACAATCACGTGATTTTTTAGTGCGACAAAAAAAAGGAAATGTTATGTATTAAATGTGACCACGTAAAAAACCCGAACAAGAAAATTTGAGAAAAAAGCACCTTTTTTGATATAAAATATTATTCTAAAACTCTCTGATCTTTTCAATAGAACAATACACGTGACGCTGGGGGGCGGAGGGGTGATCTAAAACCTCCATGTATCACCAAGGGGGTGGGACGGGTATAAAAGTGACCTAAAAAGTCCTTAAACAGAAAAACCAAATCGAATGCTTGACGACAATGACGCTTCTAGCCTTCTACTTATGTGATAATATTTTCCACAAGCATTTTATTTACATCGCGTGTTCTGTTTCAATTTACATACGAAACTACCGAGCAACAAGTATGATTGAAAACCTTACGATTTGTATCTCTATCATATCATTTATCTTTACATCTATACGAATAAGAAAATTGAAGTGTCTGCTTGTAATTTCAAAATAACAACTTTTTACTAAATGCATATGAAAGTAAATTCGATACTTATACCAAATAAAATTCTCTTTTAATTTTTGTCTGTCTGTTTGTTCCGGCTAATCTCCGAAACGGCTGGACCGATTTCGACGAGACTTTTACTGGCAGGAGAAAATTAGGTTACTTATATTTTAGAAAAAGGATTAGGGTTCTGTGCAAAAAAAATTAAACCCTTAAAATTGTTATCAATCCAATTCAAATAAAGAAGTAATATTTTTATTTATTATATTATTTAAGAATATAATTATATTATTCAAGAAGTAATATTTTTATTTTATATTAACGCGGACGAAGGTGACTGCTGAGATGACGAGTAAAACAGAAGTATGGAAGAAGAAGACATGCTGCGCCGATCCCAAATGAATTGGGATCATTCCTTCAGTCTTTTTTGACCTGACGCCACAAGGATAAAGCGCTATTATTTTAATTTATGTCGTTCCGCACCAGCGAGAAAGATATAGTTTTCACCGTGCGCAGCAGCGTTAAGCATCGTATCAAACGCAAATATATCACACAAATCAATTAATTCAAGATAGTTCATTATGCTCTGTACCAATGTTGTCATTGTACTTCGGGAGACTGACGCAAGGTTACCTTTACTTTTTGGTTTATTTATGAGCTGACGAATACTGAATATTAATTACAAACGAGGTTCAATTTCCAATTACTAGAGTTTCAATAACCGCTACTATAGAAAATATTTTATAAAATAATCTCAGGGTTTATTTTTGCGTCGACACTCCTGTACTCTTTCTTTTATTACATGCATTTTCCATAACCATTGAACCTATATGTCAGCTACATATACCAGACATATGTCTCCATCCATTATGTTCATCAGTAGCCTTGGCTATCCTGAAAGTCTCTAAACAGACTTTAGACCCAGATTGACCGAAGCAAGGAAAACCTGACCAAGTGGAGACTCATAGATGCTTCCACCCTGGAGTGCAAGTGTGGTACTGTTTTACGACACCTAATATCGTATTTTGCGTCGTCATCAATCTCCTAAGCTGCGCTTATCCCTATTTATTTGGGGTCAGCGCAGCATATTCTTCTTCCTCCATACTTCTCTATGACTCGTCATATCATCAGACACCTGCTACAATATCGTATTTTGCGTATCCTGTTCTTTCTGCTGAACATGGGGTCCTGGGTTCGATTCCCAGGTCGGGCAAAATACTGTTGAGTTTTTCCATCAGAAATTTCTCAGTAGCCGTCACGGAGTCTGGATTTGTGTCCGGTTGATGGCAATAGGCTCGCCCCCTATTACATGGGGCTTAAACATAGTTGCGAAATGTGGGTGTACTGTTAAGTACACCTCTGCCTAACCCTTCGGGGATTATAGGCGTGAAGTCATGTTGTTTTTTGCACGTCACATGAAATGACGGACATTACTGAAGGCGCCAAACGGATTCTGGGCCTGGAATGTATTTAGAATGCTAATAGCCCCAAAGGCAACAACAACTTAATATCCTCGTCTATTCCAGCCCTGGATACAACCGCTCTGCGGTTCCACCCTATAGAATGACAAATGACTGGCGCCCCCTTACAACACACTAATATATTAATGATGGGCTGTTTGTTCGTGTTCAACTTCAGTTAAATTGTCACAAGGTTGGAACAACAAGTCTATCGATTGTTAGTTGGGCTGTTTTGCTTTGATATAGTGGTATGAGCTGGGATAAAGTTTCAGCGATATCTTTGATAATGATCTAGTAATGGTGGATCTAAATGCAGTTTAATTTAAGTCTGTTATTGTGTCACAGCTTCGCCGCAGGGCAAAGACCCTCCGTCGCAAAATTGTGGGACATTGCGTGTTAGTGATAGCAAAATTCAGAATATTCGGTCCAGAGGGCATAGCACGTTAAGCCGTTGGTCCCGGCTGTCATTTGTAGATCTTTGACAGTTGTTACCCGAAGTACAAACAACCAGTAACAACCAAGGGGTATCGTAAAACCCAGTTGTAATTGGGTTGTGGAGGTCATATAGGCAGTCGTTCCATGTAAAATACTGGTATTCAGCTGCATCCGGTTAGACTGGAAGCCGACCCCAATTTAGTTGGGAAAAGGCTAGGCAGATGATGATGACGCTTTCTGTCGGTCTATCTATTACGTTTTTAAATCTTGCTGAAGGATTTCGATAGCATACAGATAGATCATCACTTGGGTTTAGAAATAGGATACTTTTTAACCGATAGTACATTCCCGTAGGACAAATTCCGATCTAAACAGACGGGACAGTAGGCAAAAGCTAGTCTACAACATTTCATTACCTACGTTAACTTAGTAACTCCCACGCAAGCAAAGTCACGTTGCTAACCTAACTAGCGTTCGACAAAGTTGCTGAAGCAAAAGTTTTAACGAAGGCCGGTTAAAATCGACCGGTTTAATATAACTGCTAGCAAACGATCTCTAACATTTGAACCAAGGGTTCGACGATCGAGTTTATTTTGTAATCTGATTTGGTTAGCAGTTTCAAGACTGTTAGAAGTCGTAAAAGCCGTGTGTAAATTATGTAGGACGGTATGCTGTTTTTGTTTAAAAGCGGAAGTGAGAGTAAAGTTATATATTTTGGCGAAAAAACGCATATGGACTAACGTTATTCTGAAAAAAATAGTTAATCGTAACTGCTAATTTGAGACAGAACTATCACCTTCTGTAAAAGGAGTAAATCATATTTATTTCTGTAAATTGATTTTAAAAGACACCTTTTCATGTCACATCATGTTATGTTTTAAAACTAGATGAGGCCGGTGTTTCGTATCTGACTCTCTGAGAAGTAACAGCCGAAACAAACTCAGAGGCCACTGTCTCTTTAAAGTTCAGACATTAGTCAAGTCATATGAGGACCATGCAGATTAGTGTCTGAGATGGTCTTTTGTAGAAAGAACCACACAGATTTGAGTGGACCTGTCCAGTCAGTGCAAGCATTTGTCAGTGATCGTGTAGCTCGACTCAAGGAGCTCGACACGACGAACAATTGGACAGTAGGGACCGTTCCTTATGGTTTAAAGGGTTTTAAAGCCCAAACTTTTAAGTGCCCATAAAGACGTTGTCTTGGCAAAAACGATTTAAATCCTCGTAACGTAAATAAGTATAGATACCTACATACTTTGTGTTAACGAAATTTTGTATGCGTGTCAGATCCTATGGGCCTACAAAGAAACATGTGTTTCTCAATGCCACAGACGGCAAGCTGCGAGGATATACCGTGTATGTAATTGAATTTGTAATGAATACTGGTAATTACGTAACGTGTGACATTGGAAATATCCTCGGGCGTTTTAGATGTGATGTTCCGTGTCTTTGTCTATTTAACTTAACACATTAATCGAAGAATCCGCAGAAGACCTTAGTAATATTGAACCATACAATAATACATAACATCAAGTCTCTAATTAAAGTAACGACAATGAATGTTGAATGTTTTGTCATAGAAATGAATGATAGAAACCGGCATTTAAAGACATAAATATTGAAGAATTGTATACTCTAACTACATGAAATATATTGTAAAATTTTGCATGTCATATATACTTATCTGACTATGTATTGGGAAGCTCAACTTACTTTAAGACCAATATGTACCAATACTTATTGCAAATAAATGGTTGTGATTATTCCGCGAAGGCAAGGTAGCACGTTTCACTCTGAGTGAAGATGCCGAATGATATACTAAAATGAACAAAAAGTGACGCTCAACGTAATGTCGTTGAGCTCGTTACATACAAGGTATGTAGCATACAGGGTATGTTACATACCTCGTCTACGCCATTTCCTTCATCATCTGCCTAGCCTATTCCCAACTATGTTAGGCTCGACTTCCAGTTTTACCGGATTCAGCTAAGTACCAGTATTTTACATGGAGCGACTGCCTATCTGACCTCCACAACCCAGTTAATACTGGTTAATAGGATAGCCCTTGGTAAGACTGGTTGTCAGACTTTCGGGCCACTAGTCAGTGGCCCGAACCTGTAACGACTGTCAAAGATCTACAAGTGACACCCGGGACTAACGGCTTAGCGTGCTTTCCAAGGCACGGAGGAAACTCCGTATGTAATGGGTGGTCACCCATCTACGGACCAAATGAGGCAAGCGCGGTTTGACGTTAAGATAAACCCGAGCGGCTGTTATTATATTTTAGCCACGAGCCATTTCCTTGATTGTAGGTTTTTGGTCAAAATCGTCTCATACGGAGAAAACCGTTTGAAAATCAAGACTTTAAAACAACATTAGTTAATAACAACAAATCAACAACAAGATGCAACAGCAATCACAATTCCCTCTCCCAAACACTGCAATATCCCATTTCAGACTTCAAAACAATTTTATCAATGTCAAAAAGCGCCCGCGAAAGTTTATTGGCAACGAGGTATTATATCTGGCTGAATGCCAGAGAGATACCGATATGAAACGATACGATAGGTGGATGCCACCGGTTTAAACCTGATACCGGTAAATAGGTGTAGTTAATAGGGTCAGATGATGCTGTTGGGTAGATAGATGTGTGACTGGTTTGAACTAATGTACATTGTGATTGGTTGAGGCTCATGACGGATCAGGGGTCCTGTGAACATAACTGGTGAAACCACCTCTGTTTGCGAAATAAACATACGGCCCCTGATTACTCTTTTGAGGAATATTGGCATGATGTTATGTTATGTTGTAGCTCATTACGTTATGGTGAATTTAAATGCCTCCACGTGATATGGTACCCAATTGCGTCAGCCGCATCTTAAGCAATCTATTAACACCCGTATCTATAAACATGCCAAAGTGATTACTTGAGTAAAAGTAATTACTAAAGATACAATTTTTATTCTATAGTTTAGTAATTGCTTGAAGTTGGAACTGTCAAACCTTAGAATTTGACGGTTCTTACTTCGTTCAAATGCTTGTCTATTTTATAAAAATGGTTGCATAAGTAATTACGCAAACTTTACTTTGACTATAGATACCAGGGTAAGTGACCGAAGCGCATCGTGTACAAAATCACAACACTTCACTACACTTCTTATCAAATGCTAGCGACCCGCCCGTGCTTCACACGGCGCCAGATCTTTCAATGTGGGATCAACCATGCACATTCGCTAAATTTCACTAAAATGGGTTGTGGCTGGTTTAGGATTCCAATAAGCGTGTACCAACATGTGACATATAATTTTGACCTGCATGAATAGAAGTTTATGGTCCCTACTGTCTACTCACCTTCTATCCCCCACTAGTGCAGTAGCGAATGCTCCCAACACACATCGCTTGGACAGCCGCAGCTTGGCTTCGGCTTTATCGCGCCGGCTCAGCGTGAGGGTGCGGGCAGAGCTGTGCTCGCGACGTGAAGGCAGCTTGATCGGGTAGGAGATCGCCATGCCTTCGCCTGTGGGGAATACTAGGCGGAAATCTGGAACAAGAGCTTGGATTAAAGAAAATTGTGTGACGAGGCACATTATGGCACGTCGAAAGGGAAATGACCAGAGGACTATCACCCGTATCTATAAAAAAGTCAAAGTGATTGCTTGAGTATAAGTAATTACTTAAGATACGATCTTTCTGTAGTTTAGTTTGCTTGAAGTTGGAACTGTCAAAAGTTGGCATTCTTAGCTTTGCTTTCTAGTCGGTTCTTACTTCGTTCAAATTCTTGTCTATTGCATAAAAATGTTTGCATAAGTAATAACTTAAACTCCTATATTACTTTAACTTGGCTATAGATACGGATGTAAAAGGTCATCATTTTATGGTCTTTTGTTTCATACGTTTAGTTTACTAAAACACCCAAACAACATTCTTGGCCAATATCAGCAAAATGCGGATTCAGACAATTCTGGAACGAATAAAGCCAGATGTACAATGAAATAAAATATTTTAGCATAGAATGAATCCTAGTGCTTTAACGATTACTGTCGGATTTCGCAAGCTCTGCAGCGCTGCAAAACGCTTGAAATTCAGTAGAATATGTTAAACGTTAAAACTATTGTAAGTATCGCTCACGGAGACTACGGCAATGCTCCACTGTAAATCTATTTAAATAAAATTTCACGTGGTGGTTTTAGTAGCAGCTAAAACTTTTAAAACTAATCCCAATACTTACTTTTTCGATAAATCTTCACATGAGATTACATGCACGCTACTGAAGACGCTAAACATAGCCAAATCCTTGGCCAACTCAATGTAGATTGCCATTGACGACCAACGAAGAAGTTTACAACAACGTCGTTCCAGTGTACGTACGATATGCACGGAAGAATTTACCACGGTTAAATTGATACGCGGTTTTGCCAGCCATGCATTTCTACGTAGTGTGGACGTGGGACGCACTGGATGACCGCGACCACATTTTCATACAAAGAGCCATGTGGCGCGAGACATTACTCGCACTACAAGTTTACTTTCAATAAGAGAAGGAACGAGTATTGATTTCGTTTTCTATCTGCACGCTGGCGAGTGCAAATCATGAAATCTTTTCAATTTCCAATACAAGAAATGGTCACAAATAATAATGGCGCAGTAATAGAGATGGGCGCGATCGGGAACAAGTCGCGGGAACAGACTCCGCGCCATCCACAACTTAGGCGGGATTTGCAACTCGCCACAGTTTCAAACTTTAACTGAGAGATAAATCGCTGGATGTATACGATGTAAACGTTTTAAGGTGCAGTCAAGCTTAGCGGACTAGCTACGGACTCCGGACTATACCAAGAGTTTCAGTACATCGCGGCATCGGTGAAAACCCCGCAGTTCGGTTCGCGGTCCAGTCCGCTCGGTTTAACCGCACAGCCTTCCTCGTTAGACGGACAATAGTTTTGTGGGAAACCCTATCTCTGTCCACGATGTCAAACGTAATTAATCGCATTGTAATCATCATCTTCCTGCCCTTGCCCCGTGTTACTTGGGTTACGCAAAACGTTTTTTTTCTTTAATTTTCCACGGTCAACCGTCACGCTATCATTTACTCCTTCTTCGTTCATATCATTCCTCACACAATCCATCGGATTGAAACAAAATTCTTCATATCGGATTACAAACATAAACAGATCAGTAACTAGTATGAGTTGAATCCGCTCCTATTTTCCAATTTCCTGCCAAACTGACATAACATATTCCCCAGCCTTCTCCAGTCACATCCAGCCGTCTAGATCGCCACCAAACCAGCCACAGCCAGCATTAACTCCTGCCCACTCAACCCTGACCCGCTCTGCCCAAACTTCGCTACAATACCCAATACCAGTGTAAACTGGTCATATTAAAAATGCTAACGTATTCCGTTGCAAGCGAAACGATCTTGAAATTTTGATCCACTGGATTGTGATATAAAATAGTGGCTTCTGCTATCGTTGTGTACGTTTTAAAGGAATTATTTGGTATTTTAAAGTTTGTGTTTTCGGTTCGTTGGGAGTTTAGAGAAGGATGAAATGGAAGGGCAATGTGATTTGTCGATTGGGAATAAATGAAGATATTTATAATTTGCATTGAGGTATTAAGGCCATCTTTATTTGAAGTCTGATTGCTGGATACAAACTGGAGAGCCTATACTAAGTGAGTTCTATCAGCAGTAACAATAACGGTAGGAAAAAAATGCGTTGGATTAACATAAGCCAACGAGAAGCTATGTCAATCCTATTGAACGTCTTTGTAGATACGGACTACACAAGTGACAATAAAACGCTTTCGAAGCGTTTTCTTTCAAATCTATGCTAACATATAAACATCTTTATCGTATATGGCCTGAAAGATCCAACCCTCGGATCAAATGTGATGGATGATCTATGTATATTAGAAGTAACATAACATCAGGAATCTAATCCTCGAAGGGTTAAACAGAGGTATACATACAGCCGCATGTATTTACCCTACATTGAAATTGAAATAACATTCCATTATTATTACAGAATTTCACTAAATTCATGGTTTATTCCCAATTTCACCGCGGTCGGTTCTCTATTATCCTAGAATTTAGCTAAATGTGGGGCTTGCAGTAAATTTACCGCAGTAGTTTAACGCGGGGTTCAAACCCAGGGGCTTTGTAATTAACAATCAAACTGACTGTTGTGTTTGCATGTATTCATGAGGGCAATGACCTGTGGGAGGATACTTTATATTGATGCAGTGTTGTTGGCTGACAATTATTTAAGGGGACGGTCCTCCTCCACTTTTTATGCACTACAGAAAAACTACGTACCTAGCGTTAGCGTAACTGAGTACCTAGCGTTAGCGTAACTGAGTACCTAGCGTTAGCGTAACTGAGTACCTAGCGTTAGCGTAACTGAGTACCTAGCGTTAGCGTAACTGAGTACCTAGCGTTAGCGTAACTGAGTACCTAGCGTTAGCGTAACTGAGTACCTAGCGTTAGCGTAACTGAGTACCTAGCGTTAGCGTAACTGAGTACCTAGCGTTAGCGTAACTGAGTACCTAGCGTTAGCGTAACTGAGTACCTAGCGTTAGCGTAACTGAGTACCTAGCGTTAGCGTGACTGAGTACCTAGCGTTAGCGTGACTGAGTACCTAGCGTTAACGTAACTGAGTACCTAGCGTTAGCGTAACTGAATACCTAGCGTTAACGTAACTGAGTACCTAGCGTTAGCGAAACTGAGTACCTAGCGTTAGCGTAACTGAGTACCTAGCGTTTGCTACTATTATTTCGACTATCATTAAAACATGGAATATCGTCGTCAATGATAAACGAAATTATCATTGACGACTCAATGATAATTTCGTTTGATCTCAAAATAGTTTTGGGTTTGAAATCATTTTCCTATATTATTTCTTTAGTAGAGAGTTCTCCCTTACTCGAATTGGGGAGTTTTCGAGTTCACTAACCTTGGTACCTATGGTTAAGTTAAAGTAATCACTTATGCAACTATTTTTATAAAATTGACAAGAATTTGGACGAAGTAAGAACGTCAAATTCTAAGTTTTGACAGTTCTAACTTCAAGCAATTACTAAACTACAGAATAAAGATCACTTATTTTACTCAAGTAATCATTTTGACTTGTTTATAGATACGGGTGTAAAACCTTGTTACATAAATAGACACTGAAATCTGCGATTAACATTTATGAATCCACCCTACGACGAAAGTGGAGAAAAAAAAAATTCTATATTCTATAATTCGTAAAAAGATAAAACATATCTATTTACGACAAGAACAACAACCATTTAGTACAATAAGAAGATAAGCACTTACCAATATGCCGAAACCGATCCACGAAGTCCACCATAGCCTTTGCCCAGGCAAACTTTTTAGCAGCATCGAGCAGCCCCATGCATGGCGCCAAAGACCCATCATGAACACCCAGACAGTACTCCTTCAATCCATCATACTCCGTCAGACACTTCTTCCCATCGAAGTCTTCCAGGAACCACGCATTCTCCAAAGAACTGGTGAAAAGACCATCCAAGTACGGTCTCAAGACTGGACCTAGGTACTTCTTATCGTCTTTGGAACCTTTGTAAAGCCAGTTGAGGATGTTCTTCATGACGACCAGCTGGTCTTTTAGGTCTATTCGCCGGAGGTCGGGGTCTCGTCTAACGGCGTCGATGAGGCAGGCTGATGATGCGTCGTAATAGTCTTTGAGTTTATTCAACTTTTTTGACCTGTTAGCAATTTCGAATGATAAATGATGATTATTTTGCAAATGGATTTGACAGAATTCGTTTTTCATGAATTTTAAAACTAACCTGTAAGCTGACTGTTCCCTATCGAACTCTCCTACATTCCTGGATTGGAAGTTGTTCAGATACAGGTCTCGTGCCTGGTCCAGCATGATCGCCAGGATGTGGATCAGATCCTCGATTGGCTCCTGATTCAAAGACGTTACTTGGATCAAGTTAGCTCTGAATGTGCTGTGGTTCTCCTGAAAAATATGTAAAGCGAACTAAATGAAAAAATCTCTAGTTTCTTTAAAGGAACGATGTGATTTCTCTAAAATGTCTTTCACTGTTCAAGACCTATGAGAGTAGCCACCATAGTAGATACCATATTGTAGCAATGATTATTACTTGTGAATACAAAAGTGACTAAGGTCGAATTTCACAGAGGAGCCTGAACGCGATCAGCACATTTGAACTGCGTTACTTACGCACAGCACCATACTCTTGCACCTCATCAGCTCACCCACCACCCTCCACAAGTAGCGCAGCTGTCTCCTCGAGTACGTAGGGTTAGAGAGCCGCGCCTCTCGGTTGAGGCTCTCCCAGCGACCGAGGAGAGCTGTCTCGAGGCAGTCTGAAGGAGATGGCGGAATGTCTTCACCTGGTGATTGCGCTTTTATTAGATTTATCCGGCTCGAAGGACCAAATGCAGCTTTTTAGCAGCGATAAGGAGGGTATTTAGCACAAAAATAAAACAGGCTAAGAAGGAATTTAATTTGTTAATGGTGAAGGCAAAAGGTCTTACGTCCAAGCCTCCTCTTCCTTTGATTGAAAGTAAACAATCCGATTCGTGACATCCTTGATTGTATTTAATTAATTAGAGCTTTGTTTCAAAGTGAAAAACCTTGAACCATAATGTAATATTATTAACGGTAACGGCAAATTTTAGAATATTCAAACGACGCTGAGAAGCTAAGTTCTAAGCCAGAGCACATGTATGCATAAGATTGGCATCACCTCGACTTCCATTCGAGTTCTGCCTGTTTTCAAGATATCTATGCTTTTACCATTTACGGTAATGGCACCATCTCTAGGATAATGCAATTATTCAGCACAGAGCAAGAAATCGCCGCGCCAGGAGTACTTACATTTGTGATGCCTAAAATGCATTAGAGGCACAACTTCCGTCACTGCTTTCAAAGCTAGTCATAGTGCAACTCGCCTCACACGTATAGAAAGTGTTTAAATTATGATCTCTAGCAGCGGAGGTTCTTACCAGCAACGTGATGCATCTGCTGAAGACAGCTTTTGACGCAGGCAGCATCAAACTGCCAATCGGCGTCCCTTGCCCCCCGCCTCACTACAGACCCTCGTTCCACCGGGTATACGTAGCCTGCCACTCCACCCCGCTCACATAAGGCGTACAACCTGGAAGATGTCCACATAAGTGCCAAATGAACGAACTAAAATGAATAAGACGGCATGTACTGCATGTGCAGTTCGCTTGGTATGGGCACGTGATGCAGAGGAATGAGGTATTACGAGTAGAGAAAGACCAAAGATGCGATGGATGGATTGTGTGAAGGATAATTTAGCAAGAAAGGAGGTGTCTGATGAGATAACAAGGAATAGAGAAGTATGGAAGAAGAAAGCATGCTGCGCCGACCACAAATAATTTAAAATAACGGCAGGAGAATGATGTACTGCATGTACAGTCTAGAGCGCTACATTGTTAACTTAATTTCCAAAGTGATTTTCTCGAGGAATAACGATTGCAACCTTGAGATAAGACCTATTTTTAAAACAGTATGGGTTCTGTGTTAACGTAAATACTGAAATACCCACGAATAGTATAGAATCTCTTAGTTTAAAATATGTTGCAAACTGGTACAAACAATATGTAATAGGATCAAAGCAGAAGAAGTGAATCAGTAGATAAACCCCCCAAAAAAGCCGGCCCGCCGCGTGGCCTAAGTTATAAATGACCGGATAAGGTCCCAGCGCAATCAAAATGTACAATAAACTCACGAATCCAGCACCAGTAACAGATGATGCGAGGCATGCGTGGCCACGCAGCAGCGCGCCGCCGCCTGCGCGTGCGCAGCGCAGCGGTCCAGCCGCCGCCCCAGCGCACTGTGCGCTGCGTAGCGACTGACGACGCGCAGCGTGCCCTGCCGGGAATGTGGGAAGTGATGAATGAAGTTACGTAGACATTGAGATATTTTGACTCTGTAGATGTAGACTAGTACAAAATGCTTAAGCTGCAACAAACGAGCTTAAGCGCGTTGACACTGTCACTACTGGCGGATCGTGACATGGCATAAAGTCGCACCTGCGTTTCTTTTGACGCGAATCGCGTCTCAAGTCGTATCGCCTAAGGATGTCCCAAAGCAAAAATAAATAATTGTACAACGGCGGCCTTAACGCCTTTGTATAATATTTTTTAACTGTGCGTTAGGTTCTCTTTTAGTAAGTAATAAATTTTATTCATGATCTACGAAAAGACATACAATAAACAGAGGAACTGATTTTTGAACTTATTAAAAAGGATATATTGGGGCTAATTAACAACATTTAAGAAAAACATCGCCACAGATCAGGGAGGTTGGTGGACCTACTGCTACTGCGTAGAAACCTTAGAAGACTAATAACTGACCTGATACACTCCCTCCCTCATCTTATCAATGAGCACATTGAGCGCACCAGCGATCCTGGCCACAGTGGACAGTTCAGAACAGTGTGCGTCGAGCTCAGCTTCCAGGGAGGGATGCCACAGCTGCCAGGTGGATGAACGGTCGCCGCAGACCAGGGTGGATGGTGGACCTACTGCGACAGCATAGTAACCCTGGAGAAAAAAAAATTGAATGTTAAGCACGAGCAGATTAAATTAAGATTTTTAGTCGTGTGTAAGAATAGATTTTCACTCGTCTGTATATAATGTGACCTGAGATGACTTTTGGAAATTCATAACTTTTTTTTTAGTTTTACCATACATGTGGATCAGCTGATTGCGTCCTTTCCTATAGAAAGTTTTTTTTTTTGCGAATTTCAAGAACTCGTAGAACAAAAGTTGTTCAGTTTCATGGTCTGAGACACCACACGAGAGGTCTTGCGTTTATTCTGTTACACGTTGTTTATGCTATCAATTATTAAGTTACTTTTGAATCCCATAAAAACTATTCGACTGTCTTTTATCCCGCAACGAAATTAATCAGATAATAAATTAGTTACTCACCCCCTGAGCACTAGTATAATGCAACAACGCCATCGGATGCGTCAGCGGCACCCTGTTGGTATACGCTGCAGCGCTGCACCCCTCTACCCTGGCGCCCAGCATCAGCTTGGCCTCCGCTTCACCAGCGCCCACGCGGACCATCACCCAGGCTGCGCCTTCGACGATGGCGAGGCGACGGTCGGTGCTGGATAGTAGTGACGACCCTGGGATGAAAGCGTAGTGTGAAATATACGATTATCATTGCTGGATTTAGGGCATCATCTGCCTTGTCTTTTCCCACCTATGTTGAGGCTTCCAGTCTTACCGGATTCAGCTAAATAAAGGAGGTCAGCAAAAGCCCATACAATTTTGCCCAAATATGTACCTCGAGGTACACGTGCGTCAAATCGTAGAGAAAAAATAGAGGAATTCGAAAATAATTGTGTTTTTATCCATAAATAATTGAAAACTATTTAATAAATTATTTAAAGTTTTAATAACCTGTAACACAATTAAATCATGAGGCAACTTTGCATGTACGGGTCGACATTAGTAGTATATGTGTTCTGTGGAAATTTTTTCGTGGATAAATGTCATTTACATGTCATTCCGTTCGTTTCTGCGTTTCGGGGTACTCTGTTGTTCGTTTGTGTTGTGTATTTTGTTTAATAACTTGGCTATTCTTTTTAGTATTCCGTTTGTCACCTCACGATTCGGTTCTTGACGATACAGTGATCCCGAAATCTTGGCTATTCTTTCTGGACTTTTGTTACCTCACGATTTGGTTCCTGTACTCCTGACGGATTGGCTAATGGCTATTCATAATCGACATTACGATTTGGATACTCAGGCTTGAGTATCCAAATAGGCTATCAGAAAATATATATAAAATATATCAGGCTTTGGGTTGGGCTCGGCATCAAGAAAATATAGCAGCGCCTGCCACTTTCCTTGATAATATTTTAGTGAGAGATGACATTGAAAATGAAGAACGCTAATAAAAAAACAAAAAAAAATGTTGTTTTATTCCATACAACTAACTCGATAAGTCTATTTATTCCATTGCTATAGGTTTTATTACTGGAAAGATGACTTCCAGGCTTTAATTCATTGAGTGCCACTCGGGCTCCAGGGCCCGATAACAGTAGGAAATTCTTGAAAGGTTAATTGAATTTCATGAAGTGGGCTACTCAGTATCTAATCTCAAATTCAACTTCCACCCCTTATGCACATCACAATAGAGGCAGAGTAAGCATAAAAAAGTGTATTTTATGTAAGAATTCGATGTTTCTTGGCATAATGTTCTATTTATTTAAAGAAATCAAGATAAAGTCAATAAAAGGCTTCATTTAAATGCGACTTCTATTCACTGAAGCCTGGATGATCTGGCTTGATTTATGTTAAGCTAGGATATGACGGAGGATCCAGGTCCCATCAAGTTGAAACCGCTGGATGTCGGCGCTAAGGAACTTATTTATTTATCGAGTTTGTTATTCGCTCTGATAGACTTCTAACACTGCTTCCTATATTAAGTACTGTTCATCAATATTCACAGCTTGTTTGGGTCATCAGCTACTTTGGGTATAAGCATCCTTTCTTATGTTAGGTAGGTACATAACTTTGCCTAACGAAAATCGATTATACAATGAGAGTTATTATTGAATTCAGATTGAATTAAACTATAAAAATATTTGAAATGAAACCAAAACAACAGCAGCTAAAGCCGACAGACAACTGTCAACATGACAGTTGTTTTTTTTAATAGGTAAGGTAATGGACCAAGGTAGTATAATTGTGCCCAAAATGGCGAGCTTTTTATTACGTTAAAAGTTATTTTATTCTCGTCCACGGGTAACGATAAGAAAAATGTATAAATGCAATATTATTCAGTGTAATCTAGTCTATTTTATGCCACTAAGTGTACCTCGGTACTTCGTTTGGGCAGATTTTGGTGACATCCTTTGGATTTGGGTCCTATAAAGTCCGAAGATGCGCAGGAGAAGAGTAAGTTTAGCTAGGTAGGGTAATTTTAGCTTCTGGGACATGCTGGTTTCTCACAAGGTTTTGAGAGCAGTAGTAATTAAATATGTAGATTAAAATATAGAATATGAGAGAAAGTATAGCGCTTGCCATGGTTTGAAGTCACGACCAACAACTTGTTAGCTATACACAGCTATACTTATTGGAACCTGTTAAAAAGCCAAATCAATTATGAAAAAGTGAATGTAACTTAGACATGCTTTTACAGGTATGTTTGAACGTAGATGACCTTAAGCCTCGTCTACATATATCTCACCGAACCAAAAGGTGAACAATGAGTTTTATTTAAGCCAATACAGTAATAAATGAAGTGACTGCAATGCCCTGGACAGCCTTATTACTGGTCAGTGAATAAGTTCGCCACCTCCAGGGAAATCAGAGGTCCGCAGTCTGGTGTATTATGAGCGAATATGTACTAATTCACCTGAAATAACCCCCGACACTCGGGGGAAGACTTGGTTATTCGGGAGCTTTACCCTCCACATTATCAGGTATGTCTTTGAGCATGGGTATTTAACGGTCTGTTAATTACATAAGCGGATTATGTGGGCAGTCGTAATGTTTGATTAGGAATGAGATCCACGGCTAGGCTTCCTTTTAGAAGTCTGACAACCAGTACCAAGGGCGATTGTGTAATCCAGTACATATTGGTCAGTTATGCAGTAATTGCAGTTATAAAGACACATTCATGACTGTATTGCAGAACCTAGACCTTTAAATGACCACTACCATCAACCATGTTTGGAAATACCTAAGTAGGTAATCATTCTTCCATCGTGGTTGATCCTATCATAAGTTTGCCCTCGTATCAAAATTTACTATTATAGCACCTACGAATGAGGCAGATTCCATTCTGACATACCTAAGTGTTGTTAGGACAAGAATAAGACATTTATTCGCAAGAATCTGAGTAAATACAACGTACATAAGCTGACAAAATATAATATGCAATGTTGGGATCGTCGTAGTCCACCATCACTTTCCTGAAAAGAGTAACCATGGAGTTTCTTGCCGGTTCTTCTCCATAGGAAACGATCAACCCGAACCGTGCACCTTTTTGTCGACGTTTTATAAGTGCCCATCGAGGCCTATGTGAAATAAAATATTTTGATTTTGATTTTGCCGTTGTGCCATGTTACTTGTGGTCAGCAAAACACGTTTTTTTATTCCATTCTGCACTGCCAACCGTCACGCTATCATTTACTCCTTTTTCCTTCATACCATCGGAAATCTAATGAGGTATAAAAACATCTATCTTATTTAAAAGAAAACATTTACTCGCGCACGCTATTATTACTATAAACCATTTTACCTAAAAAGCACTAAGCTGCAGTATATCTTTTATTTCCATCTACATAGCCCCCAACGCTAAATAAGATGAATACGGCGCTCATTTTTCCACTTTGCAAGTTTCATTTATTCTTCAGCCATTCAGTCGCGAGTTTGCCCTAATTTATTATAAAAACTGTTCATAATTCATGCTTGGTTCCCCTGAGTGCTTCTGTAGAAATATTAGGATGTCTACTCGACTTGGTATTAAGAATGTTGCTAATGAAATAAGCAAATGTAGCGAGGCAGAATAGTGATCTGATGAAAGGTAACGGGCGTTATTCAATTATTTATTCAATTATATTTATTCCAAAAGATTTTTTGATTTATTTAAGACTAGCTGTTGCCCGCGACTTCGTTCGCGTGGAAATTTTGGTGTGCATGTGTGAGACTGCCTCGTTGTTCTAGTGGTAGCAAGTGCGACTACTAAGCGTGGGGATCGATTCGGGGTCGGGCAGTGTTACAAAAAAAAATGTTTATTTCAATTACATGAAGTTGTCACACACAATTAATGGACTTATGTGACTCCGCTCTTCCACTTAACATTAAACAATGTATATGCAAATGAAAAATACTATGAATAATAGTGTTATTGGGTTATCCCATCAGGAATTTCTCAGTGGCAGCCACGGAATCTGGATTTGTGCCCGGTTGATGGCAATAGGCTCACCCCTTATTACATGGGACTTCAATAAAACTGGCGAAATGTGTGTGTAAGATTAGGTACACGTCTGTCCAACCCTTTGGGGCTTTAAGGCGTGATGTTATGTTTTGTGTGAGAACTGACTGCCAGATCAAAAGGTGATAATGTACTGATGACTACAAAAGGTCCTATTGGGTGCTGTAATTCTGGGCAGCAGACGTCCGAAACAAAATTAAATGGCGTTGAGGCGACGATATGGCTTTAAAAATCGGTGTATTTTGGCGCTATACAACTTTTTTTCAAAGTGAACTTTGTTGGGCGCTTTTTATTCTAATACCATTCTGTATACAACATTAAATGACTTTTTGCGAGAGCCCTTAGACCTCCATAAGTCGGCACTGTCGCAAAATCCGTTCTTAGCGAACGTCTACTAACTATAACCTACCTCACTGCCAAATATTAAGTTTGTAGCACAAAAAGTTAAAGACTTTCATCGAAACTTGCGAGAGCCCTTAGACCTCCTTAATCCGACCCTGTCGCAAAATCCGTTCTAAACGAACGTCTACTAACTATAAACTACCTTCCTGCCAAATTCCAAGTTTATACGTCAAGCGGTTTTCGATATTTCGTGATGAGTGAGTGAGTGACCTGGCAAAAGACTTAATACAAATTTTCATGGTTTAAACTACAAAACTAACGGGTTTGCCATTTATACTTTCATCCCCTATTTAACTCTCTTAGGGGTTGAATTTCGAAAAACACTGAAACACGTGATTTTTAATTATTCCCCATAATGATAAACACCAATTTTCACGGTTTAAACTACAAAAATGACGTTTCTCCATACAAACTTTCATCCCCTATTTAACTCCCTTAAGGGTTGAATTTCGATAAGCACTGAAACACGTGATTTTTAACCAGAATGATAAACACCAACAAACGAAACTAATTAGTCTCCTCTGCACCATTGATGGTGCAGACGGTACAACGGGCAATTTTCATTGTTTAAACTACAAAAATGACGATTCTCCATACAAACTTTCATACCCTATTTTACTCCCTTAGGGGTTGAATTTGGAAAAACACTGAAACACGTGGTTTTTAATTTTTCCCCATAAGGATAAACACCAATTTTCTTGGTTTAAACTACAAAAATGACGATTTTCTATACAAACTTTCATCCCCTATTTAACTCCCTTAGGGGTTGAATTTGGAATAACACTGAAACACATGGTTTTTAATTTTTACCCATAATGATGAACACAAATTTTCATGGTTTAAACTACAAAAATGACGATTTTCCATACAAACTTTCACCCCCTATTTAACTCCCTTAGGGGTTGAATTTCGAAAAATCCTTCCTTATTCCTTGTCTACATTATAAAGGAAACCTCTGTGCAAAATTTCAGCTTTCTAAGTCCAAGGGTTTGGGCTGGGCGTTGATGAGTCAGTCAGTCAGTCAGTCAGTCAGGACTTCTCTATTTATTTATATAGATTTTTTTTTAGGAGTTCGACAAAGATTTCAGTCAGTAAGATTCTTTGTAACACGCCAAAAGACGGTAGTGTTTAAAAAAGTTTGAGAAGTCACGACCTTCTACTATGTATCTCTATCTCTTTATCCCCATTATACGTGACATCATAGAATAACATCACGCCTGTAATGCCCGAAGGTTTAGGCACAGGTGTACCAATTTCGCCAGTTTTGACATCGTTTACTGGGTGTTCCAAATACACTCCATCATTACAGAGGTTTTTGTTACTCTTGATGCTAATGAGACAATGCCTCGTGTTAACGTTAAAGAATGTGAAAAAGCCGTGTAAAAATTAAGATAGAATTTATTTAAAGCGGTTCCCATACAATTTTCAAGAATCTATAACTCGAAAACTATCATGAATCGCAGAACATACTTGGGGTATTTTCGCATGCCCCTGGGCTTGAGGAATCTAATATCTTTTATGATATCACTATTTGGACCACTCTGTATATTAGCTGTTATAACAAAAGCATTTCAATAGTGCTACCACTGGCGAACCGCTCACTGACTCATGTAATTTCTGCAACAGCTCATATTGAAAGCTCTGTGGTTTCAGCACTTCAAATAAAACGTTCCGTTTGCTATAACATAATATTTCTATACAGCTAGCATTTTCATCATAGCAAGTTATCACAACAGCCGCGATCAATTCTACGAATATTTCTACTTCACTGAGATTTTCCGACCGAACGAAGTTTACCCTATTTCCTTTACCAAGAATCTGAATATAAACAAATGGTCGGAGGTTTCACTTCGAGGGATAGGTTTCATCTACATAATATCACACTTATAGTGCCCGAAAGGTTAGGCAGATGTGTACTACAATATTTCGCCAATTATATTAAAGACCTATGATGGCAATAGGCTCGTTATAGGGTACAAATCCTGAGAAATGCTTGATGGAAAAACTCAATGATACTTTAGCCGACACGGGAACGAACCCAAGACCAATGAGGCAGTCGAGAGTTCATCTATTTCGTTGAAAATACCACGTCTGGAAAAATACAGGGTGGAAGGCACACAGACGCACAAACGGTTACCACGTATTCATCACCCATCATCATCATTCTGAACATAGATTTTCATCAGTAATTAAAACAATAAATCAGCTGTTACCCACAAAAAGCAATAACTACACGGTCAAAAAGAATGGATCAACTGATTTTTTATTAATTATTACCGACGAAAAATTTATATACTTCTACAGAATGATGTACTGAATAAGTGGTAACAGTTTGAGCGTCGGTGCCCCTTCCACCCCGTATAGAATATTTATTTATTACATGGAACCCATCCATAAACTCAAATGGGAACAACATAACAAAGTTGTGTCCGCCGGGACGCAAACCTCGGCCAACTGTCAAACTGAATAAATAGTTCGCTACCAATCCCTGTGCATATGCTGTTGCGAATGAGAGGAAAATAACTCGGCAAAATATTGTGAAAAGTTGGAGCCAGTTCACTCGAGTTTTGCAGGCGATTCCTCGAATACATAATAATATTTTCACCCTTAGCCGGTGGTAATATCTTACTTAATTTATGTTTTCGTAGAATTTGTAGCAATTTAAACTTATACTGTCACTTACGGGATATCTTCCGTGATTGTTCATTATTTTGAGCTCCCGATATTTCGGCGCTGTTGCAAGCGCCATGAACAATCACGGAAGATATCCCGTAAGTGACAGTATAAGTTTAGTTGTCAACCGTGAAAGCTTGAAACAGTGTTTGTAGCAATTTATTATAGGGTTTTATGAACTGTAGCTTTTCGGAATGGATAAAGAATCTCAGTCTTCCTCACCGTTTTTTGTCAAGTCACCCAATCTCAGTTGAGACGAGCCATCATTATCTGCCTAGCCTTTTCCCAACATGTTGGGGTCGGCTTCCAGTCTAACGGCATACAGCTGAATACCAGTATTTTCCATGGAGCGAGTGCCTATCTGACCTCCACAACCCAGTACTGGGTAATACGATACCCCCATGGCAAGACTGGTTGTCATTCTTTCGGGCCACTAACTACCTGTAATGAATGTCAAAGATCTACAAATGACAGCCGGGACGGCTTGACTCCGTGGCTGCTATCCAGATGGCAAAACCCAATAACACTTTGCCCGACCTAGGAATCGAACCCAGGACCTATGCTCAGCAGTTGCGCTTGGGATCATTAGACCAACGAACCAACGAAACGTGCTTTCATCGACGCAGGAAATATTATAGTGCACAAATATGCGCAAAAACAGGTGCACACTCTTTTCTCTCAATGACCTATCATTTTTTTATTATAGTAAACCAATATTATACTTACCCAGATATCATTTTCATCATAACAAACAATTCAAGACTCGCTAAGTTACTGCATTTAGCCTACTTCACAACGCCTTGAAAACCAAATAATCGGGAACTAAGCAAAAGTTCCCACTTAACTACAGGTTACGAACAACCTTCAGTTCAACTCTCCGTTTCCAATAGCCGTAACCGCCTAACTTTACAAGTTTAACTGCTTTCGGTACAGTTAACGGCACGTTCGTGGTAATATTGGCACCGCCTTAACATCCGCGCTGGGCCCGCGTGGTGGATTACAGTCCTCTCTCTCCCATAAAGGCTTGTGTCCCAGCAGTGGGAACACTTCTTCTTTACGTGTTGATGAATCTCAAATTGTGTTAGACCAGTATGTAACCATCTGCACAGTTCTAACATTTGCTTCGATTTAATCCTGAAAGATGCAAGTGGTTGTGGGAGCAATATTAAGGCCTCGTACGTCTTTATGTCCTATCACCAAAAGTGACTTTCACAGTTAAAGTGTCAGTTTTGGGTGTAAGCTAGAAAGCCCGACAACCAGTCTTTCCAAGAAGTATCGTGCTGTACAGAAACTCAGTTGTAGAGGTTACAAAAGGCATTTGCCTGTATAATACAGCTATCCGAGGAGCTCGTGGCTAAATCAATACAGCCGCTCTACCTTCAGTTAAACAGCATTTGCCTGTGTTGGTCCGTGGTGACCTGCACCCATTAAATTCCGAGTTTCTTCCGTGCCTCGGAAAGTACGTTAATCCGTTGGTCCCAGCAGTCAATTGTAGATCTTTGACAGTCGTTACAGGTAGTCAGTGGCCCAAAAGTCTGACAACCAGTCTTACCAAATGGGGTTCGTATCACCCAGTACTTACTGGGTTGTGGAGGTCAGATAGGCAGCCACTCCATGTAAAATACTGCTATCCAGATTCATCTGGTTAGACTGGAAACCAACATCGGAAAAGGCAAAAAAAAAGTAAAAGTAAAAGCGATTTTCATAGATCAAGTGTTAACACTGATGTGTGGTTGACTATACACTCAACCTGTGCACCATCGCTTGGAAAATTCCCCTTTTAATTAAAACTTAAGCGACTTTCCGGAACCGAGGATATGGAAATACGTGGGGGTGTGATATGTGGAAAATTAAATAATTTTCTTTGTTTTGGAATTTCCTTGTAAGTTGTATCGTTACGAAATCAATAAAGAGAGAAAAAAATGTGGGGTATTTTTTGTTTTATATTACTTGTTCAACTTCTTGTCATACAGAAGTTTCTAATATTTCTGAGACTGGGGTACAGAGACGCAAATCAGCAAATTGAAACAAAATATTGGTAGTACACATATTTGTTCCTTGCGAGAATCGTAGCGACTTTTCTAGATGCTACTTCATCAAATTTTCAATCCCAAACTGGTTACTCGTCTACATAGTTTACTCCTTTTAATTTTTTCTGGTATGTACACGACATCGACATCGACTGACTCTCAAATTGTTATCAGGAATACCACATGTCGCACGTCCTCAAAAAACTGTCGTAACAAGGAAGTAGCACTTTTGAGAAATACACATTTTAAGTCGCACATGATCCCAAATAATGGTAAAAGGGAAGGACAAATAAAATATTACAAGAAGACACTATACTAATTCTTCTGGCGCGTAATTGAAAATTTTATAGCGAACACCTCTTCGCAAAAATAAATCGCAATATCAACTAAATGTAAAGCGTACTTTTAAAGATAGGCATTTAACTAAAATTGGCATAGTTTGAAATCAAGTTTATCTACAAACGCTTTTAAAACTAGGTCAAAACACTCCAGACTTTACACCACTCAGTCAGATCCGTATCTACGGCACGGTATCTATTTGCACCTAGATACATAAAAATGTCTCCGTTCGACCCCGGTCGAGGTCGGCGCGCTAAGAATGTTGTTATCGGCCCGTGCCGTTCCCGGGAAATTTGTGGCCATCCGATCAAACGACGAACCGGTGGAGAACTGGAGATGTTAATGCTGTGGTATTAGTGTGAGAAAGGAAGAATGCTATTGATTTTAGGAAGGTTTTGTAAATTGGAGATTACAATATTTTTATACAGGTTGTGCAAAATGTTACCATAATTTATGATTCTTGATACA
Organism: Noctua comes; assembly: GCA_963082995.1. Taxonomy (NCBI): domain Eukaryota; kingdom Metazoa; phylum Arthropoda; class Insecta; order Lepidoptera; family Noctuidae; genus Noctua; species Noctua comes. The sequence goes on along the minus strand of OY720278.1, from coordinate 16,709,737 downwards.
CCAGCGTTGGAATTAGTCGCCGCTTTGTAAAAAAAAAAACTTTTTCCTGCAACTACTGTTTGAGGCACGGCTGGCGCAGTGGCTGAGCGATTAGCTGCTGCGCTGAGCATCGCGGGTCCGATTCCCGCACGGAACAAATATTTGTATGGCCCACACGTAGCTGTTTCCGGTCTGGCTGCTTGTGTATATGACTTTAAATGTTTGTAAATGCTCTCACGATATAAGAGAAATTCCTAGTGTGGGGCAAAGTAAAAAACAAAAAAAAGAGATAGAGATAAAAGTGCAATCACTACACGGCCAAACTGTATGAAAAAGCAGTTATTTTTTATAAACCGCTAAAAACGAGTACGCTAAAAACATTCTACGCTGGGGTACGTCCATCACATGTCCTCTAAAAAACTAATACGTGGTTATTAGATAATACCCTAGTCAAATTCAATTAATTGGCACAATAAATCCTTGCTCTATAATTGAAAAAAAAAGCGCCATAAATAAGTACTACTGCGAAAATAAATCACCGAATGGCACAAGCGATTAGAATTTTTACGGAAAGCATCAGTAAGTACTGGTAAGCATACAAAAAACTTTAAAATGCGTATTTTCATAGATCAAGTGTTAACACAGGTCTCCTGACTTGTCTGCGCCATGATAACCTTAACCTGTCTTAGGTTGACTGTTCAGACAATTGAGCTCGCAAAAGATTTCATTTAAAAAAGGATATTGTGATTTTGATACACTCAGCATAAAGGGGTCAACTGCAATAAATCGTACTGACATAAACCTAACTCTTTGTTTTTGTTTGATTGTTGTGATTGTTCATTATTGTGAGCTCCCGATATTTCGACGCTGTTGCAAGCGCCATGATCGCGGGTAGACTGGAGAATGCGGGTGGATGGAAAATAAATTGTTAAGGGCAGACAAATCTACCGATTTGTCTGCCCTTAACAATCCTCCTAGTCCTAAAGAGGGTACTGTCTGAGGGTACTGTAGGGTTTGTCTAAAGAGGGTACTCTTTCTTTGTCATTCCATAAGTGACAGTACAAGTTTAGTTGTAAACCGTGAAAGCTTGACACGGTCTAACTCTTTTCCTCTTTATCGACTCTAAAAAGCACCTTATCACTCACAAACAACTCTGCAGTCGTTTGTGAGTGATAAATAGGTAAATAAGGTCAAATCTTGCCCTATATCACTAAAAACATCTTACGTAACGATGGCCGATACATCGCCAAATGTTCGAGTCAGCGTCGTGTTCGGAATCTCGACGTGGCGCTAACATTACATTCCTGGAGCGCCGACTATGTTCGTACGAGACCGTGTCACCAGGACTATATTACTATGTCTTTGTAACACGTTTTTATGTAGGTAAGGAAACAATGAAAAAATATAGTGATATCTTTGAACGGCTACAAACATGCAAGTGCAAAAAATATTTTTATGAAAATAATTGTATTGCATTTTACGGATCTTTTGACGCAATGTCAATATTTTTTCAATACATTATAAACAACAACTTCACCAAAAATATTTACCAGCAGCGTCCCTCTTTCAACAAGCGACCAAAAACCACTGTAGGTATACCAGCTTTCTGTCTTACAACCTAGGAAGACTGGGACTCTTCCTAGGCTAAAACCAGAGCACTGGTCTACCACAATCAGAGAACGTATTTGAACCCTAGTAGCTCCCCTTTTACTTTCACAATAATCCACTCACCTCTCTGCAAGTAGCAGTGCCTATAGGGCGCAGCATGTTGCACGGCTCTCGCACACAACACTCGGGACCCGCCACCGCCGCGCGCAGACGTGCAGCGAGCGATCAGCTCCACCCAACGCTCTATCACTTTGTCCCTAGAAGAAGACGGGGACTTTGAATAGCTTCGAATGTCAAATTACTCGATCAGAATAGTTATGATCTTTATAAAAAAAAACTACCATAATAAGCTCATTATACACCTCTAAGCACTGTGCCGGATCTTTTTTTTTTTTTTTTTTTTTATCGTAGTAAAATCATCAAATGAGTCCTCCCACCCAGGGCAGAGTGGGAGGAACTGTCAGACTTGTACTGACTAAAATCCATGGTGTCCTTCAATAGCCCTTTATGATCCAGGGTCACGGTAATTCTATAAGTCCCGCGACCCCGGCAGGCTTTGGCCCTCTAGAGGGGGGCCCCGTCATAATGCTGACACTCTTTGAGGCGCGCGTGGGACACAACGCGCCGTCGACCCGGGCATGGTCCATGGTCAGACAGCGAGTTGCCCATTACTCGCCGCCCGCAAGCCCGCGCCTACGGTGGCCGGAGATCGTCTGCCGACGTCCGGCGCCGTGGGCGTCTACCACTGCGGCTGGGGTGGAGGGAGGACGCTGTCCTCTCCCTCACGCGGCCCGCCTCCTCCTTCGCGAGCATGACTGCTTCACAGAAGGAGGCGACCGCTTCCCACTCCGTCTCGCCCCGCAGCATGGCCTCGACCAATGCCGGGTGCGAGAGGTCTCCGCCTATCGCCGCCGTGAGGACACGGCGGTGCTCTGCCCAAGCGGGGCAGTCCTGCACCGTATGCTCCACCGTGTCCTCCGGGCGGTCCTCGCAGTGGTGACACCCAGGCGTTTCCTCCTTCCCCATCAGACACAGGTACCTCCCGAAGCTTCCGTGTCCGGTGAGGACCTGTGTCATGCGGTAGGTCAGGACGCCGTGACGCCTATCCAGCCACTCCTCAAAGAGGGGTCTTACCGCAGCGATTGCGGCGTGCCCGACTGTGCCGGATCTTCAACATCTCACCTCTAAACTAGTAATTTAAACCCTCCAATGAAGGTAACCAAAATACCAACCTGCACAAATATCCCGAGGGTGTCAGGAACTCCTCCCACTTGTCAGCCTCTCGACCTGTGAGACGGACGCGCCCGTAGCCCACAGGTCCGTCTTGAAGACGACAGTCGTCACCCAAGTTTAGAGGGGGAAGAGAGTCCAAAGTCACCAGATATTCCAAGGAACGGGAACGCATCTGTCGAAAGAACGATATTAAATAAATATTGTAATAAGATAGCAGCTAAGTCAATATTATCGAAACTTTTCAGCGCTTGCTCTTTCCAAGGAGATTTCTTTGAATAAAACTCAATTATTTCTAACGAATTTATTTTTGTACTGTAGCTTTTTGCTTTTTTACGTATTTATGTGTAATGCTGTTTTACCTTCTTCCCTCTATGTAGAGCTATTAGATGACAGCATCTGAACCTGGGGTCTCTCTGCCCAGCTCCGTCTACTATCCTCTGAACCAAACTCTCCACTGTGCTCTCCAGCTGAGTTGAAATCCGTCCTGTATAGAAACACAACAAAATCTGATCGAAATTCTAAATATTTATAACCAAAATGGTACATGATTGTGTTCAAACAATTTAAATAACCTTACGTAGGACTGACGGGACAAAGCGTATAAAATCGTAATCTACTTGCAATAATTTACTAGTTAGTGTTCAAGTACAACATATCACATTTGGCAATTATGTAATTTTGCTGTATGGCCTCACTGAGACATAGTAGCTTCTATGACATTTCTGCTGGCAACCTCTCCTACTATATTTTTAATCTTTGTCCCTGCGTCTAAGTGACCAGAAACTTCTTTTCAAAGTGTCAGCAAAACATTATTTAGTGTCTGTATGTAGTATAAGAGCAACATCAATACTTTGTGAATTCAAACTACGTGTATACTTAATCGGTTTGCCCGTCTGCCTATGAATTTCACAATCACCAATTTGAAGGATGTACCTGTCTGATCCTCCTCCCAGAGATTGTCGACATAAGAGTTTAGTGTTCTGAGCTGGTTGAGTGAGAACCGCAGCCCTGATGCTGGTAGACGCAGGTCTCCCCCGGGCGTCTCGCTCGCCAAACCCGAAGCTCCCGAACCCATCGCTCCTGACAACAAGAAATCTGGTAAAGAAGATAGACCATAACATCACGCCATAATCATTTTCAATGGTAAATGAGGAACTTTCTAGCCTGTTCCTTATCCATCTTCCGGCTCTTTCTTCATGGGTGACATTTTTGGGGTCGTTGATAAAGAAATTGAGGTCAAAATGAAAATTCAAAATGGCGTCGAGGAAACTATACATTTTTGCGTAGGGTTACTTAGTTTGATATACAGAATGCTTGGATGACGGCTTCGTGAAGAGTCCGTTTACATCTTGTTTAGGTCTGTGACTACACTTTTGCCACATTTCGTCAGATATGGCAGTCATGGCACTATTCTAAACATTCTGCTCATGTCCAAATGGAAAAATGTAATATTACCTCTATGCTCTCCCGTCGATCGACCCATGACCCCAGGCTCAACATTTGTACTATACCAAAGAAGTAATAATTTCTATTACTTACCTAAGCTGAGAAATAACAAATATAATATTGTACACAAACAACTCTGCGTGCTAAAAGGCAATAAAACAAGCACCATCAGTAGAGTTAATTATTTAGATGTTATCTCCAGATGAGCGGGTGACATTGAACGTGCTAACACCATGTCCTACACGTTTGGCGCGACGAATGAAGTGACCTTTTACCTTCATGCTGTATTGTTTATTTATATGACAGTCATTGTTGATGGTGGCCCAGTGGAAACGGCCGCGATGAGTCGATCGTAGGTTCGAACCCAAACACGAACATTACTTTGTGTAAATTATTTTTGCACAAAGTAAAGTGCCTAAGTCGAGGTTATAGATTGTATTTGTAATAAGAGGGTTTATTAGAGACGAGGGAGGTCTATTAGAGAGCAGAGATGAGGTCCTGGGTTCGATTCCCAGGTCGAGAAAAGTAATATTAACTATTCTATCAGAAATTTCTCAGAATGAGCTTGATTTCTGGATTTATGTCCGGTTGTTGGCAATAGATTCGCCCCCTATTAACTGGGACTTATACATACTAGGAATGTGGGGGCACTATACGCCTCTGCCTAGACTTTCAGGGATTACAACCGTGACGTTACAAGAAAGGGGTGTTCTTCATCAATGCACAATTGCACATATTAAGTAGGCATGTTAGTTGATATTATGACAATAATGACAACACAAATTACATGTTTAAAAACATTCCTTCCCATCGATTTACTCCAAACACGATAATCAATACAATGACAATCGATTGTGCAACATTGATGATACGGTGTGCGCCGGCGCACAATGTGGGCAGAAATCAAAATGGCGGCGATATTGTCGCACTTCCGCCGGAAGCGTATTATGTGGTGCCGGTCATGCGAGCAGGTGGCCGTGGGCTGTTATCTATTTGGAGTTGTTTGCCAGGTTTGTGGACGAATGTTTTGAAGGACTTATTGATGTGAGAACGGAAGAAACTATAGCTTCTGATCAGGCCACGGTCAAGTGATGCCAGAAGAATAAGGCATTTAGATGGATACGCTAAGGCAGCCGGCGAAATTCAAATTTTCTTACGTTTTTGCAATTTACAAGCCAGTGTTAGGCTAAGAAAATTTGAATTTCGCTTGCTACCCTAATTTGGGTAGCCTTAGCAGTTCTAATAAGTAAATTAAGCCGAAAATCAACCAATCAGTCCCACTCGCACTCCACTGATGGATAAAGACATCTCTCACAGCACCCTGTTCTACGTCTATCGCATTCAAGAAAAGTATCCGTGTCCTACAATGGCCTCTGATAAAGAGTGTTAGACAGATAATGTTTAGTTCCTATAAGTAGTTACTAGTTAGTAATATGCCTATAAAACTTTAGGAGCCAGCTTTTAGTGTGTTGGTGTTTACTTAAAAGGGATATTGGTAATAAATATTCGCTACTATCCCATTTTCCTTCCATCAAGTTTATTACTACTTTCAGATTCAATAAAAAATCAGCAATATTATTTCTAAAATAAGCCCCTATTCAACCATTAGGTTCTCCAATAATACCCACTCAATTCTCAGGCTATTTTGCTAATCAATGGAACCGTAGAATCCATTACGTGCACACAATTGAATGAGTCATTCAACCAATAATACCACGACTTCCATTGATAAATATTAACGGCCTAAGTAGCTACCCTGTTAGATGGAAAAAGTTTATTGAAACGATTGATGTTTCGTGTGTATACACTGTAATAATTAATCATAACATTTTACAACGAAGGCCGAAGGGCAGTTGAAAGAAAAGTCACTGAAAACCGCGAGAAGAATAACAAATGATTCTATAGATAGATAGACAAAGGCAATGAGAGCCTAAGGAGTAAAATAGATACAGAATATTGAGAATTAGGAGCTGTTACACTGCACCTATTTAGGAAAACTACGGCTGAATGGCGTGGGATTGAAGAGGCCCATGTCCAGCCGTGGACTGCTGTATGTGATGATGACCACAAGGACTGATTTATGTACACTTTAATTAAGGAAATCGATTCTAATTGTTTAAAATCCTCGGTTTTAAGTGGCGCGCTGGCGTAAGCCCCACAGATCGAAATGCGTTTAACACTAATCATATCAGCCTGTAATGTTTCACCACTGGGACACAGACCTCCTTTCTATGAGAGGGAGTGGGCTATAATCCACCACGCGGGCCCAGTGTGCGTTGGTAGATAACGCATGTTTCCGATTTTTTGGTTCTAAGCTAAGCCATACCGGCTTCCCCACGATCATTTCCAATATACAACGCAACGAAATAAAACCTTCAACAAAATCTTCTATAATTAAAACAAAAGACACACGGACGTGACAGCACACAATCTCTGGCATACCCTTCAATCTCAAACAAACACTCACCAATTATCAGTTTTTTCTTACGAATTGAGTGACTGTGGTTATATTTATCGTTTTTGCGAGCTGACGAGTTACGGCCGACTGCCTTCCGTGTGTCGATGTCGGCGACAATGGGTAACGAATGGACAGTCGTTTCGACGACTAATCGTTGTCATTAGGATAGCATTGATGTATGTGGAGTATGTGGTCCGTCTGTGGACTGTGTGTTTTTGAATTTTTTAGGAATATTTATCTAGTTGATTTTGATCATATAATGTTTTCTAGTTAGTAAATGTGGAAAACTGCGCAGGCTAGGGACTAGACAGTTCGTGTCGCTCGGTCGCTTTTCGGGATTCTCATTGTTAATATTATTGATTTACACCATCTTTTAGAGCATTTATTAATCTCATTTAAGGTGTTAATTATTTTTTGTCTAACTTAGGTCGAGCATATCGGTATTGAATCCCGGCACAGCCGGAACGAATTGCTGTTAATTCTTAAAATAACACATATGCCTCGTTGGTCAGAGGTCCTGGTTTCGATTTCCGAATCGGGCAAAGTGTTATTGGGTTTTTCCATCAGGAATTTCCCAGTAGCAGTCACGGAGTCTGAATTCGTTCCCGGTTGCTGGCAATAGGCTCGCCACCTATTACATGAACTAGCGAAATGTGTATTAGGTTCCACTTTTGCCAAACCCTTCGGGGATTACAGGCGTAATGTTATGGCATGTTGTCTGTATAAAATAACAGTAACTTTATGCAATGGGAACGTTACTGTATTTTTATCAAGACAATATAATTTGCACATCGCTACTACCTCACGCAATTAAAACCCAACTAAAATTAACATAACATTGTACTTGCAAAAAGCAATTAATAGGTAACCAATTGATTACAATTCTATTACTGGTCGTCACCTGCAAAGTGACCTTAATTCCCATAGACCAAGGTGGATGGCGTGAGTCATGGTGATTTTATGACGTGACGAGATAATCTCTTGCTACTGATAAGGGAGACGCCGTAGATATGGGAGATTATCATGGCGGATGGTATGAGTTATATGATTAACACGTTGACAAATTATGCAGGTCTTTTTAGGTAAGGTAATAATAGATGTAGGTACACACGACGACATATCCATCTGTACAATGCCTGTATGTTCTGTCATCGTACGGACAGCGACCATGTTACCTTGAATCATCATCTTATAATATTCCTATTGCTGGCACTGTCTGGGTTCCCTTTTAAAGTAAGAAGAAAAGCCCCGGAGAGATAAGTGAGGGTTTATTTCCGTCTACCCCCACCACCGGTCTGTCCCCACTGCTGGTAGTTGCATCTACCACCACTGGGGGTGGTTGCGTCTGTACTCTTGTTTTTAGTTTTTTTTTTAAACGACGATGCTATACCTTAAGTAACTAGTAAGGTATAGCTCACCGTCATTGTAGTGCATTTATATTAGGTAATTTGTTGTGTCTGCAATATCGGTAAGGTAATTCATAAAGAAAACAATAAAATGGCGTTGAGTCCCAGTCGTGCGCCAGCGACTTTTCTAAACCGGGAATGGAACTCATTACCTAAGTATTTGCCCAAGACCTAGGATTTTGTTAGCTGCCTGACTTTTGAAGGAAACATTGCAAGAAAGCAAGAAGCATAATTATATTATCTAAATGCAGAATGTATATCTAATTTAAGGTTTTTATTTGCCGGTTAGGTACCTAAAAAAAATATTTAACAAAATATAAAAACTAACTCAAATACCTGTTTTCCAAAAGTTTCACAATAATAAAAGCACAAAACGAAACTAAACAAAACTAAAAACAAACTTCCATTGCTGTCAAAATTGCCGCGCAAACTTTACGAGTATTTTCCCGAGGCACAGGCGCCGCGGCGTACAGCCACACGACAAATGTTTGTGTCCGAATACCATTGTTTACTCTGTCATTCTGCCTTTGTTACTATGGAGGTTCGTTGGAGGACGAGTTGGCTATTATTTATTACATTGCTTTACTGATTTACTCTTTTCGGACAAAAACTTTTTTGGTTTTTCCGCGCATGTGGCATGTTATTAGAGACTATTACAACGCTAATCATTATCCGTGATTTTCTGTTTTTATGATTTGCAAATCTTTATTAGGATGTTACAATAATTAATGTGTGGAAATGTTCATGTGTAATAAAGCGTGTGCCTCAGTCTTTTTTTCTTTTCTGGACTTTTATGGGTGTAGGTACACCCGCTGTCCCCTATTACTTATGTACTTACCATGGGACTTTAATACGTAATTGGAGAAGTGTGTAAAATCCAAGCAGACACGATTGTAATTTATATCATCACCACTGCATGCAGGCCACACTGAGCCTGCGTGGTGGATTACGGCCCACGGGCCCACCGACTCTCACAGATAGGAGACTTGTGTCCCAGCTCCCAGGACTAGAAACGTTATAGGCTGAATAAGTTTTATACCTACACCTTTGCTTAAGCTTGGCAACTTACCCAACTTACCTACTAAAGTTCAAAATCATCCACTAGACTGTAAAATATTCATCCCTTTAATCCCCGTAGACACATAGTTACGTAAACTTGAATAGTTTCGTTATCAGTCGCTCAGTCGCCGGCGAAACGTCTTATCGCGCAAGTTTTGCCCCAAATGTAGGGCTCCACGTTCAACAGTATTAAAAAGCTATTAGGAACGGCGAACGGAATGAATTTGTTGGAAATTCCGAGGTTGCTGGTCTTTTACGACTGCAAGTTAGGTGTCTTTTTACGAACAGAGCTTGTATGCTTGTTTTTTTTTCACGAACACTAAGTGACACTTATAATAATACCTTAGGTGTTTCCTAGTGTACCTAAGTTAAAATGGGAATTTGTAACTTAGATGATCACCTGAAGAATATAAACATCTAGGCATTCATCACCCATTTGTCTCACATTCGTCAATTAGGTACCTATTAGCTACCGCAACAGTAATTATCGAGTTCCGGTTCTTCTACATAGCCAACCCGAACAGTGCATACAACCTTTAAAGTTTCATAATGTATGAAATATTTTGATTGACTCTCGTTAGTTTAGTGAACACAAGTGCTTCTGCTGAGTAAAGTGTTATTGGGTTTTTCCATCAGTAATTTCTCAGTAGAAGCCCGAGTCTGGATTCGTGCCGATTGAGGGCAATAGGCTCGCCCCCTATGGTCCCTATTCGGGCATGGGACTTTAAAATAACTGGATTAATATGGTTGTTATAACAGGTAAAATACACTTGAATATACGTTACCGTGGGGATTACAAGCGTGATGTTATGTTATTAAAGAAACCTAGACTAACTGGACTGGCATAAGTTGCCAAGCGAGATGATAAGATACGGTAAGGATCTAACAGGTAAGCAGACGGGGATACCCATATACTTGCAACCGTTCATTGCAGAAACCCGTTTGATTTTATGGGTACCTACTCTAAAGAGTATGAAACCTTACCTTATTGCCATATACTCCCAAGTTTATTTTGAACCAACTCGAAAGAAAATATCCGAAAGAAATCAAAAGACCGAGCACTTTTAAAATTAGAAGACGCTCGCGATTCAGCAACACAAGTGAAATACTTTCAGGCGAGGCAGTTGGAGCGCGGCTCGGATTACTATCCACACAGAGCGTTATCTGGGGAACTTACACCCCCAGGCGGGCCGGAGACATGGAGAAGTGTAACTAGAAGGACAAGTTGAAGCAAAACTGGCTGGCAAGCGTGCATCACACCCGGCAAATTTGCAACCAATGACGATGCCTGGAACCAGCTACGCTAGCGCCATTAGTTTCACAGTTGCCATACCCACTCGCTAGTTCTGGAGTTGAACAATCACAAATATTCGATCTTATTGTAAGTGTGAACGTTCTGTGACGACGACGCTGACATTAGCTAGACCTAAACTCATCACAAAGACGTCCACTGTGTTCCAGCTGTTGTGATCATGTTGATATTGATTCTCTTCCTTCGCTAGACCTTTTGTCCATACCTGTGTAGTTGCAAGATTGTGACCGATTCAAGTAAAACGTTCAACTTCGTCTTTTGATGGAGTATGAATAAGTTTCTCGAATAATGAGAATTGTAACCGAACTGCCTTTGATACCTAACACTGAAGGAATAGACGCTTTTATTTACTTTGGTACCTACAAACTGCAAAGTAATATTATTAAACCTCTAGATACATACCACTACAGACTACATTCATGAAACATGTTTGACTTTCTTTAGATGTCTCTGACTCTCACCATAATTTTGTCCAATATCGGGTACAGTCGCCACTGTCGCCAGGGCATCAAGTTACCACAAACTGTCAAATTTTCTCATTCCATTTTGAACTTAACGATCAACATTTTATGGTTTAAAATCATTTGGAGAAATTTGACAGCTTGTGGTATCTTGATGGTTTAGCGACTATACTTGTGATCGGAGCCACATATCTTCCATTCCCTTCTTTCGTCGTTGACACTGCAATATAATTTTGCCACTATGCTTAATTTTCAATATTATTCAGTTCCAAATTAGGCCTAATAACAAAATGAAGTTAGGTGGTCTTGAACGCTCATCGATGCTATCATTTACCTACTCCTTTTTCTTTTACATCATTCCTCACACAATCCACTTATATTTTCTTTATTCGACCTCTCTCTCTACATCCATCAAAATACTTCAACTTTTGGATCTAGCTACCCACTTTACCCCATTGCAAATTCTCCACCACTCCAATTTATTCAACACCTCCCAAATAACAGGCTATTACAATCGGCACAAGAACTTCGCGATAAAGGGCGCGATTTTACCAACAGTCGTAATCACGAGATAATAGCCACCAAGCCACCAAGTTTTAATTTATTCCGCAAACTGTTCGCGAGCACGCACACCGGGTGATAGGTACAGTCATGAGCACTAACTTGTATGAGGTCAAATTTAATTAGCTAACGAGACTCCACTGTCCGGTGTCGATTGTCGACTGTCCATCACGATAAACAAAAACACATTTGATGATTGTTTTGGGGGTCAATGAACTGTATTTAGACGCGGCATGTATGCGGAGTTACAATTGCTAATTTAGTTTGTTTTATACACTTTATACAACAAGTTTGAGATAAGAACTATTTAAGTATTCACTATTTATCACACGAATTCCCAAATACTGTACTCGCAACAACATAAAATTACAATCAACACAGTAGGATAAAACCACGTTTAAAAGTTGCTTATCTTCTTCTTTCGTGTTGTGGTTAATGTCTACTGGTGTCAGAGTTTTTATCCCGTCCGTGGACCTCTGACTTTGCTTTACATGCCGTCGATAAATATCTCTAAGGCATGCTGGTTTGGTTTCCTCGCGATGTTTTCCTTCACCGAAGCAAGTGATAATTATACAATACGCAGATGAATCTGAAAAATCAGAGGTGCGTGTCTCGGGTTCGAACTCGACACCCACGACTTGGCAGTCCGACGGTCACATATAATCGCTTGTGACTGTACTTAAATATCAACAGCAGTGATAGATTTGTGGCAATCTACGACTAATCTAACGCTAAAGTTGGAAGTTACAGCGATTATCGCTAAATTGAGTTGAATATGTTCGGTTTGTAATTATGTGTAGTCGGCTAAAGGTGAAGGTTATAAGGTGAGTTTGGTAATTTGAAGGTTAGTGTAGAATTTTCTGGCTTATGGAGGACAAGAAAGAACGAGATTCGTATGCTATTTCAGCGAAATTCGCCAAATTCTATGCGTGACTAAGTTGCTCACCTAGCCAAAAATAAGAAGACAAGTTTTACGATTGGTTGTTTTATAATTCCTAGGTTATAAGTACTTTTTCTGTTCTTCACCATGAATAAACACTTTTTCGTTAATTTTTTTTTTCTTAGAATAGCTTCCATGAAAACGGACACCAAACGCACTGGCAACATGCTTGATCAGTTTTCAGAACAGATTGGGAATTTGTTCCGCCACTTTTCTCCTATTAATTTGGAGGCCTGAAGCCCTAACACGAGTGCACCGTGTAAACGTAACGTAAATATATACAAGGTGGAGATGACAATACGACAATTTTGGCTAAGGTTTTTGAAGTAGCGAGTTGGCAACATGTGTTTAACGTTTATACCGATGCGGGATTCGTTAACCTGTTGGTGGTTGCCTATTATCTACACTATGTAGAAAATGCTAAAAATGAAAAATAACGTCCTGTGAATAAACTGCATACAAAATTCAATCGAAAATATCCAGTAATTTTCGATTGAATTTTTGTATGCAGACTGGGAACGTCATGAGTTACATACAGTTTAATTTATTGTCGCATTGTCGTCTCCACCCTGTATTTATAATTTTAAGAATTTATTCATATCTATGAATAATACTGGTTGTGGTTGTTGTAAACAATTTAATTAAAATGCTATGGGATAGTTGCATTTTAGATAAAAAAAATCGACGTATTTACGTTACGTTTACACCGCGCGCTCGTGCAAAGGCCTTTGTTTTATGTACAGTCGCCGGCACATCAAGTTGTTGAAGAAGTACTGTGAGAGGAATTTATAAAAGTGTTGTTAACCTTCTTTTATTTATATTTTCACTTTAATTATTACTATAATTTGTTATTTTGTAATTTAATATGTGTCATAATTGTATCTTTTATTTTTATAATTTTAATTACTGTAATGGGTTCTTAACACAACCGTTGTAATTAAATAAATAAATAATCAAGTTACCACAAACTGTCATATTTCTCCAAATGATTTTAAACCATAAAATATTAATAGCTGAGGTCAAAATCGAATGAAGAAATTTGACAGTTTGTGGTAACTTGATTCGCTGGCGACTGTACTTATCTAACACTGTTTTAAGCTTTCACGGTTTACAACTAAACTTATACTGTCACTTACGGGATATCTTCCGTGATTGTTCATTATCGGGAGCTCAAAATAATGAACAATCACGGAAGATATCCCGTAAGTGACAGTATAAGTGTTCTTATCTAATTTTGACGTAGGGACATTAAGTGTTCATTTTAGTTTAACTGAGGGATAACAATGAAAATTAAAAACTCATATTCGTTAAATAGCACTTTATTTTCTATTTACATGTTAAAATTAAGAATAATAATTTTCGTGTATAATGTGCAGACAAAGTGACAAACAAACAACTCGACCTCGTCAACTAAGACGTTGTGTTTATTATCATGCTTGGATATTAGCTGTATAAGCAGAAATCCCCCTAGACCTATTTTATTTGTGTATTTTAGGGGTGCTAAAGATTCTTCAAAAAAAAATACTATGGATAAGGCATTTTTTGATATTTGTTACCACTATGTCTTCCTAAACACAGGATTATCCTAATGTTCACTCCCATATAACTAAAATAAATTATCGAATTCCGACACGGGAATTAAACCACCAACTCCGCGGTAGCCCACTGTACAATAGAAGTATTTAGTACATCATAGAACTAATTTATCTGCTCATCTCCTAAATAAAATCATGAACCATTATAATAAACATTTATAGCAACATCTTAGCTAACGGAGTAGATAAAAACAATCGGTACTGTAAAACATAGTGGGGTACAAACAAATAAAGACTCTCACGCATATACAAATAGAGTATACTTTACATATTGTGCTAAACTAACTCTTAAACAAGCGATATTTTAAACGGGTAGCAGAAATTTAACGTAAAATATACATACTTATAATAAAAGTAAATAAGAAATCTCTATTTTTATGTAAATATATTACTTGCGTAAATAAGTAGCATAACGAAGGCACTGGTCCCGCGGTTAACGAGAAGCTAGTAGTGCTAGGATGCCAGGATCCACTGTTTACAACCTAATTCAAACTATAAAGAGAAGTTAACCTTTTCTTTATAGTTTGCAACAAATTCGAAAACAATAATAATTAAAACAAATCTTCAACTCACAATTTCCCTATCCTTACATTGCCTACCAAATAATAACAATAAGTAAACATCAGTCCGTCGCTTCCGCGTATGATCCCGCTTATAACATCGCTTGCTTCGGAGCCCACCGCCGAGTGTCATGGTGACTCTGAACTTCTACCATAAGACCATGAGCATGTAGCATTGATATTGTATAAAAAACACGGAATAGTAAGAGCATGGAGTACACACACGTAACATTGTAGTGCCTTCCAAGTCCGTTCCCTATTTAAAGCAGGTCTTTCACCGGGAGCATTCAACTCTAATGTAACAGTTCAGACTCGAGCATTACATCAGTGAGTGAGGAGAACCGAGCCGTCTTCAAGTACGCAACCTGTAACGATCAAATTTCTAACAATCACTTGTTTCTGTACTAAACCGAATCTTAGATTGTTTCATTAGAGGCGAATGCTCCCCCACCGCGAGCATCTATTTGTAACGTAATGCTAAAAATCGAGTCATGGATTTTTTACATTACAGTGTGAGGGACCATCTTAATGTGAAAAATACTGAACTGGAGCCATTATGAAACCACAGTTTTAACCCGACTGCATCCTACTAAGCCATTAGGAAGTGTTATGATCTAATGACACCTGGTACACTAAATTGAAAGTGGTCATTCCATTTACTTACTACTCCGTGGTTTACGACACTTAGCAATAACGATATCATTTATTTTATAATGTGTGTGCCACCACAATTTTGTCTTGTGACGCCAATGTATATGACATACAATATTTATTGAATACAGTAATACCACAAGTTGTTCTATCGTTTTTGTAGCATAGCAAAACGGTGCACTATTGGCCCATGAATTTACAAAGAGTGATTGAAAATAATTATTTATAGACCGACCGCTTTAACGAGTCCTCGCGAAGGTTTCAATTTAAATGAAATATTCTGAACACTGATCACGTATTGGTTCAATGAGTATCGTAATACCTACGTGGATTATGGTTATTTTAAAGCAAATAACCTGTGGGATATTATTAGGACTTTGTGGACGCTTAATGCGCCTTTGATGGGGCAAGGCGGAGGACTCATTAAAGCGGGTCGGTCTATAGATATAATTATCTAGATGAGTAACTAATGCTTAAAGGGGACTAAGTATGAATAAATTCTGTTTAGAAGTGCATATCCAAGCATATTGTGCTAAACATATTGCCTAGATACATAAATTCATTCCTGTTTCTCATGCGTGTAGCCAGGCATATATCTATACAATCTATACAAATAAATAAAATTGAAATGTCTGTTTGTAATTTCAAAATAACAGCTTTTTACTGAATGCATATGAAAGTATGTATGGCACTTACAACAAGAAAACATTTTTTTTAATTTGTGTCTGTCTGTTTGTTCCGGCTAATCTCCGAAACGGCTGGACCGAGTTTAACTGGCAGATAGCTGATGTTATAAGAAGTAACGTAGGCTACTAGAGAAAGGATTAGGGTTCCTTGAAAAAAAAAACGCTAGTAATTGTTAACAAAATCCGATTCAAATAGGGAAGTAATCTTATCTTCTCTTATATATAAAATTCTCGTGTCACAATGTTAGTTACCATACTCCTCCGAAACGGCTTGACCGATTTTTATGAAATTTTATATGCATATTCAGTAGGTCTGAGAATCGGCTACTATCTATTTTTCATACCACTAGGGTAGGTAGGGTAGGTGGTAGGATAGGGTAGTTAGGTAAGGTAGGTAGATAAGGTAGGTAGCTAAGGTAGGTAGCTAAGGTAGGTAGCTAAGGTAGGTAGCTAAGGTAGGTAGCTAAGGTAGGTAGCTAAGGTAGGTAGCTAAGGTAGGTAGCTAAGGTAGGTAGCTAAGGTAGGTAGCTAAGGTAGGTAGCTAAGGTAGGTAGCTAAGGTAGGTAGCTAAGGTAGGTAGGGTAGGTTAAAAAAAAGGTGCATTGCAACGCATGCCGGGCACAGCTAGTATTTTTATAATAATTTCACGCGAAGGTCGCGGGCAACAGCTAGTTAGCTAATATATCAATATTACGGTCCTAAAAACATAAATTAAAAGGCATTTAACAGATATTTATTAAAAAACGCGAGTCTATCCAATCACATATATAAATATAGGTATTTCTCGACCAATCCACATAAAGCGCTTTCATACAGGGCACATTTTTTATGAATATTTACTTAATTTAATTGGGGCATTACTTTGGTTGCTACAATGTATAACTATCGTAAATTTGAGGTATTACTGTATACTTACAGAATATACAATTTATCATAGAACATTTTAAGTAAACAATATTTTTATGTTATTTATTTTATTAACGCTTGTCCCGTTTCAAAAATACGTCAGCGAATTGTGTTTACAAGTCTTGGATTGCAGCTAAAATCGTCATTATTTAAAATCCTTTGGGAGTGCTTTAACTTTTTCACCTCTCTTTCTTTAACCCTTAAAAAACAGCTGGCGCAATGTTTTGGGGAGAAGACAAAGTATTCTTCAATATCCCATAAGTTATTGCACACTGATTAATATCCAAACTTTATAACAATCCCATGGCTTACTTGATGAGGCGTTACTTAAAATTCACCTAAATTGGGAGTCGGGTTAAATCTTTACTCCAACAACAACAAACTCGCACTCTATATCTTATTAGCATTTAATTTCTTCTCTAATACATTCACTCAAAATTCATCCTTTGAAAATACGGTATTTTCCCCAAAACACAAGTCCAGTGACATTCATAGAACCACAAGACCGTCAGCGGTCACACATAACCTCATCCTGGTCTATTCCCACCGACTCTTCTTGCCGCTCTTGCGGATGCGCTCAGCCCGCTCCGCTCGCTCAACTCGCGCAGCTCGCTCCTCGGAGCGCTCAGCTTGCTCGTCGTTGGGTTCGTCTGAGCGGTCTTCGGATTGCGCGGCAGGAGCGTTGACGCCCGGCTGGATGGTGGGACGTGTTTGTTCCCAGGAGTGGTCTGTTGATGCTGTGAACTGGGGGGAGGAAAATTGACGTTTTTATGGGATGTAGTTTAAATAAGCCATGGCATACGGCGCATTGAGTGCCTGGAGTAATCAGGGGCCCAATAGAAATGGCTAAAATTATCATTATTCCATTGTAGATAAGGGATGGTGCTATATCATCATGAATGCTTCTAATGAATTAGAAAAAATAATATGAAGATGAACCAATTTAGTCCACTGCAGGATAGCTCTATGGGTAGGCCTTAATATCGTAACTAAACAACAATTTACAATTTACACAATTTCTCATCTTTCTCATCTTCTTTCGTCAAACTTGGTGTACATTTGGACAGATTTTCGACTACCTGGTTGTACTGCGAGCGGAAGGCGGCCTTCAGCGACGCGAGTCTGTCCGTGGCGGGGCCGTGCGTCTTGTCCGCGCTGACAGCTGGGAGCGACTCCTCGCTCGGGGGCGGGAGGCCGGGACGCTCTTTGTATCTGACGAACAAGAGAGATTAATGATAACATTGAACCACCAGACGGTCTAATAAGACTATCTTCGTCAGTAACCTGCAGTGCTCAACATAGGCTTCCTTCAAGCATAGCCTGTTTGGCCACATCAACAGGAAACATCTGATTATTTATTTATTAGTTTGATAATACGACAGGATAATGTGCTTTACCATCGTTTACTGTGTAAAATGCTGGTCAGAATACTGTCCTATGCGTGGTGCATAGGGCATATTATGTTCCGCAGTTTTTCATGCAGTGGATTCCTGCGACCTTATCTAGGACATTGGCTCTTTACAAAGAGAAATATAATTATCAAGGGATATAATATTAGTTGATAGGTTTAGCACGTACCCAAGTCCGCATCCGCCGACGTTGAGGTTCTTTCCCTTGCCCTTCTTGAAGCGCGACTTGCGGAACCACGCGGACTGCATCGCCATCTGCATCAGGTCTTCTGGCACTTCCTGAAAACAAACATTACACATGAAAATATATGTTTGTTATATCTGCTAGAGTATTGATAAGAGATTCATAGGATATCGACCCATGAGCTGATGACGGTCGCCAAAGATTATTATTTGTTTGAGTTCTTAGTATTTTTGTATTTCCTTTTTTTAAATTTCCAGACAGGGCTTTTTGGTATTTAGAGATGGGCCGAGTACTCGGTTGATACTCGGTACTCGGCGTACTCGGCGGGTTTTTTTGATACTCGTACTCGGCCGAATAACTCGGTTTGAATGCCGAGTATACTTTGTTTAACCTTTAGCTACTGAGGTGGGTTTAATTTCACGTAAACACTGACGTGGGGGCCTCAGAGTCCCGTACGTATATGTGCTTATATTTTAAAATCTTTAGGTTTTTTAGGGTTTAGTGTTTAATAATTAGCTTGAGTGGATATATTTAAATAAAATAAAACAATTTTTGTATAATTTATTGGTTTATAATTAACTATTATATCAAAGTTTAGAAAACACTTGGTAATTTTTGGCACACTTGCTTGCTTGGTAATCACATGAGGTCATAAATCACTAAGTTTTAATTAAAATTATTGAAATAAACAACAAATTAACTTATAATCTTAATTTTTAATAGTTTTTCTAGCAAAGGGCACATCAGTAATTATAATACTATAATGGGAACAAAAAATTACAGACATCAATAATATCGCGAATTACGCACAATCTGGGCAAACTTGCTTGGCACATTGAAGGCATACATGTGTTTTGCATGCATAACATCTGTGAGTAGTTTTCCTTTGAAGCTTCAAAGGACATGTGTAGCACCTTCTTTTTTTCTTCTTCGTTAACTTCTTCGGCCTCCCAATGGCTAGAGTATTCACAATCTATCCACGACGTCACGGCTGTCTCAAATTCGTTGTTGCATGGCACTACGGTTCTTCTGTTTTTCGCTACATGTTGTTTATTATTATTACCGAGAGACCGTTGTGTCCCGGACGACGTACATACGGCGACACATGAACCTGTACATTTCCAGTATAACTTGGCCTCGCTTTGTATAGATTTCCTATACAATGAGACATCCGCATAAACTGGTTTTGTAAAGTTTGATTGGCCGTCGTGCGTACTGGGCTCTATATTCAAACTACTGCAAAAAAAAGACTATTACTAAATCAAAAGTATTTACAAAAAAAGTTACGTAAATACTGATGTGGGGTCTGAGAGGCCCACGAGAAATTTCAAAATGGATTTACTTACCGAAATTGCGCGTGGAAACACGCGCACAGCCGTTGACAGACTCGACGCAACTAAACTCGAAGGTACTAGAAGGTACACATGTGTCGTGCGCGAGGGAAGGGAGTAATTCAACAATTTTACTTTTTCAAGGCCTGAGAGGCCCCCACCTCAGTAGTTAAAGGTTAAGAAAAGCAATATATTTAGGTAGATATAATTAAAACAACAATGTTAATCACAAAGTATTTTTTACTTATGAAATCTATTTAGGAAATCTTTGACAATCTCAATTAATAAAATCATACATTTCACTTTTGCTTTATCTTCTACAATCTCGTCGTAAAACGCCCAAATTCGGGATCTTTTACGTGACGTCATTATGTCAACAATCACTGATCAGGTACTACACACAGTCAATCGTTAATTAACAAACTTTTTCAATTATTTATCTACTATGACGCGCAACGTGAAGTATTTGTTTGCAAACCATCAAGCGACTGGGACTGGTAGTTGAAAGGCGCGGGCCGGGTGACGGGTGTATCAACGCGAGCCGGCCTCTCGACCGGCGCGAACCTGTTTGTACTTGTTTACGCGCGCGAAATGGGAATTTGATTGAACCGAGTTACTCGGCCGAGTACTCGGTTGAAAAAAAATTGAGCCGAGTAAAACTCGGTACTCGTTACTCGGCAAAAGTGTTATTCGGCGCATCTCAATATTTTCTATTGTAACATTACGGTTGGTTTTGTCCAGCTCGTCCCGCCATCTTCTACGGGGTCTGCCGCGACGCCTTCTGGCTGTGCCAGGGCTTCAGAAAGGATATTTTGGCCCACAGCTCATTGGGCAGGCGGCAGACGTAGCCAGGCCAGTCCCACTTCATCTTAGTGCCTTTTGAGCAACGTCACTAATTTGTGTTCTGGACCGCAGTGTGTACACGGTCAGTTAAGTTTGGCGCCTAGAATGCTGCGCTCGATTGCAAGCATTTTTATATTGGCAGACCTTAAGTTTCAAAGAAAGTATCAGTAACATTACGGTAGTCATTCAATTTGTCTGTGTCATTGCTTAGACTGTATTGTGCAGTCGTGATAAGAATCACAAGTCACGCGCGTGAACATGGCGACCACTCGAGGCGGCAACGATTGGTGGCTCGTACATGGGACGGTATCATGCGAGGAGAAGTGAGCTCGCTCATGGTACAAAGCTGCTCATAAAAATTGTCTCGGCGACGCATAAGATATTACACATCGTGGTAAGCTAGCCTCACCTGCTGCACGCCCTCGAGGTTCCTGAGCAGATGTCCGGCGAAGTCCTTGTCCTTCCCTCTGTCCAGTAGAGTGTACGCGTCTCCCCGCACTCCCGCGCGTCCCGTACGTCCCACTCGGTGCGTGTGTGTGTCGATGTCTCGCGCTACTGTGTAGTTGACCACTGTTCTGATGTGCGGGATGTCCAGACCTCGGGCTGGAGGAGAAAATGGTTTTTGTATTATTTCACTAGATTATATTTAAAGCCCGTTTTCATTAAAATTTCGTAGCAAAGGTGTATAACAGCGTGCGTGCTTCAGTATAATATTGTCGCTGCGGGTACTCATATAACCTCTGAGTAGGCATTCGTAAGAGATACGCCGTCCATTATTAAAACAAGGTTGCTAATTTCATTACTCACACATTTGCATCCCAATGGCATCAATCGGGGTTGGGGATGCCGAACCATATTTTCGGCATCAGCACCTAATTCGTTCAGTGGCTACTTACATCAAAATTCAAAATATAAATAGAATTGAATTGTCCGTTTGTAATTTCAAAATAAGGTCGAGGGCAACAGCTAGTTTCTAATAAACCCACATGAGCAAGGTTCAGGTCGGTCGTTTACTAAGAAGAAGAACCGGCAAGAAACAACATGGTTCATTGGTTACGTACCCGCGACGTCGGTGGCGACGAGTATATTGTTCTCGTTGCGCTTGAAGGCGGTGATGACCTTGTTCCTGTCCGCTTGCTCCATGTCTCCGTGCAGTAGCAGCGCGTCGTACTGCTGCACGCCTAAGTTCGCTGCTGTCTGTTCTGCTTCTAGCTGCAAGCATAATGGTATTGATGGTTAGGTTAGTTTTAGCTACAATAAGTGTAATAACACTAACACAACAAAAAAAAATTCAACTTACATCATATCAACATTTGAAATATCTTCGAAATTGGAATACCTAATAGTTTAAAATTAATTGAGGATGTACCTTCTTAGTAACAAATATTAGCACACTCCCAGCCGATAGGAACTCAACCAAGTGATGAAGTAGCCATGACCACTTCTCTTCTGGCTTGTGGAATATTCTGAAAACAAAAATAAAATAAGATTTATAGGACATTCTTGACGACTTAAGGACCTGACCTCGTTCTAAGGAGGTGGGTTGCTACTACACAAAGTGTCTGGCAGTGGAGGAGGCGAATCAACATTCTATCCTATAAGAAATATCAATGTGAAAATATGACGTTACTTGACAGCTATTCAGCACATCTTTGTTAGCTGGTACCTGTCAAAGCTACCACGAACGACTTTTCATAATAGCCAATTAGTTGTTGCCTGTAGTGTAGTGTACTTCTGCACAAAAAGTTTTAACTTTTATAAAATGAGTTAGAACTAGTGGTCACGGGATCTTGTAGCAATAACGTGTTGCCTATCAAAAAATGAGATAGGGGTATGCAGATACGGCATCTAAGGGGTCCATGGGTCGAAAGGGTCATGTTCCATACCTGACGTGCTGCTGCACCAGATGGCTGGCCTCTCCCGCGGCGCCGTGCTGCACGCGCACGGGGTCGTGCAGCGCGTCGCGCGCCAGACGCTCCACGCGGCGCGGGAACGTGGCCGAGAACAGCAGTGCTTGTCGGTCCGGCCGCACGTGGTTGCAGATCGAACGAACTTGCGGCTCTGGAGGGTGCACAGACATTGAATATGAAGCATTTTTTGTTTGAGTGCCCAATCTTCTATAAGTGTGCTTTTACAGCCGTCGAATTTCGCTTAAGTGATGCGCCATCACCCATTAAGCAGCACACTACACTCGGAAGAGTCGAATATAATAGTGATCCAAGATATTGAGTTCTATAACAGGGATCAAATTTATCCATAATATTTAGGGGGCGCGTTGAATCTAGAAACTGCTTTTCAAGAATTTCTTAATTACTTTTCTTTTACGATAAACATACCCTTGTAATGAATGACTGCCTCGTTGGTGGAGGTCACAAGCGCGACTGCTGAGCATGAGGTCCTGGGTTCGAGCCCCGGGTCGGCTAAAGTGCTATTGGGTTTTTTCCTTCAGGAATTTCTCAGTAGCAGCCACGGAGACTGGATTTGTGCCCGGTTGATGACACTAGGCTCGCCTCCTATTACATGGGACTTAAACATAACTGGCGAAATGTGGGTGTAGACGGTGTACTATTAGGTTCACCTGTGCCTAACCCAACGGGAATTACAGGCGTGAATGGGTACCCTAATAATATCGAAAATTCTATGCCTTACCAAATCCCATATCAAACATCCTATCCGCCTCGTCTAGTACTAGGTAGGTAACTCGTTGTAAATTGGTCGCCTTGCACTTGATGAGGTCAATGACACGGCCAGGAGTGCCCACCACTATCTCTGCTCCTCCACCTGAAATCAATACGGCAACATGAATTATTGTCACTTTTAATAAGGTGTGAAGTGTTGGTTCTCTATCCAAAGAGAGTTAAGTGTGAATTTTGCATTTTTGTGAGTTTGAATCAAGGAAAATGCAACAAGTTCACAGTTTTCCAATTGTCGTGGCTTTGTACCTTGCAAGTCGCGTCATGAATCATGATAAGACTTGTACCATTCGAGTTACGCTTCAAAATATAGTTACTACACCTAATCTTAGATAACGGGTTTATGGCTCGCCGTACTACATGGGACTTTACATAACTGGCAAAACGTACAATGTACTATAGGTACAACTCGGCCTAGCCCTTCAGGGATATCAAGCTTGATGTTATCGTGACAGTTGCGGTTATGAAACGTGCAAGTAGGACGGTGAATATTTAGCTCGCGTTATCTCGCTCCCACATTTCATGACCGCAACTTCCACGAGTTTTGTTTTGTGAGCCGTTTACTAGAGTATAACTCCATACCTTCTAACGCCTTGCACTGTTCCCATTTGGACCCGCCTCCGTAGCAGCACACGCATCTGATGTTGTACACCTTGCCGAAACGTTTCGCCTCCATGTAGATCTAAACAATTATTAAGTCAGAAAATATTGTATCTAACTATACATATTACATCGCTATAGTGCAATTATTTTCTGCAAGGCCAAAGACCGGTTTAACCGTTTGACCGCCATTGTCACATAAGTAACAAGCAAACGCGTGCCCTGTACGCCAAACGACACTTTCACAAATAAGTGAAAATAGTAGTTGAAATTGTGGCTTTGTTGGTCAAAACCTTAAAGCTAATATTGAATACAAGATTCAAGATCAAATTAGCTAGTGGAACTCCCAAAAACACTAGCTTATTTTTTTTTTAATTTATTTTAGATATAGACTAGTGTTGCCCGCGTTCGTGTTACCTTAGAACATCAGCTATCTACCAGTAGAAGTCCCGTCAAAATCGATGAAGCCGTTTCGGAAATTAGCCGTTTGAATCGGATTTTGTTAACCATTTCAAGGGTTTTTTGTACAAAGCCCTAATTATTTTTCTAAAATAAAAGTAGCCTAAGTTAGACCTTATAACATCAGCTATCTGCCAATAAATATTTCGGAGATTACCGGAACAAACAGACAGAAAGACAAAAAAAGTGTTTTTGTTTTAAGTGCCCATACTTTAAGAGTCTGTATTAAAATATTATTGTGAAATTGAAATAAGCCTTAATGTTCTTAGTCTTTTGGATATTGTAATGTGATGGCTGTTGGTGCAATAAAGAATTTATGTATTCAATTTATTTATTCAATTTATTTATTTAAGTCATTTATTCAATTTATTTATTCAATTTATTTGTTCAATTTATTTGTACAATTTATTTCTACAATTTATTTATTTATGCTGTTTACCTGCTGTGCCAATTCTCTAGTCGGCGCTAAGATGAGCCCAATGGGTCCGTCTCCTGGCCCCAACTCCTTCTGATCCATGATATGCACTAACAGGGGCCATAGGAACGCCGCCGTCTTACCAGACCCCGTGCGAGCGATACCTGCGGGAATAAAATTGATTTAAAAATTGAATTATTATAAATACCTTAATTTTGAGGATCCCAAGACAGTACCTAAGAAGCCACCCTGACAAATTTTCACGAGTAAAACTATAGTTAACTAACTCTTGTCCGTTAACCCAAATCCGTTAAACCGCCGTGAAAAGATAACAGATGGACAAACTGCGTTCTATGACATTTCTAATTCTATTATGCATTTGAGTGCAGTCAACCGAATCACACAGCAAGAATGCAATTATGGCATTAGTGCTGTGTGATTGGGTGTTCAAATAAAACACTATTCATTATTGCTCGTTCTGATCGGTGGTGCCATCTATCGACCTTGCCCGGCACATACTGTTTCAAACTACTAAGTCGTTTAAGCGGCAAACATTTTATTCGCAATTGGGGTGTGGAGGTCAGATAAGCAGTCGCTCCATGTAAAAATACTGGTATTCAGCTGCTTCCGGTTAGACTGGAAGCCGACCCCAACATTGTTGGGAAAAGGCTAGGCAGATGATGATGATTTTATTCACAATTGGCCTTTTGACCAATATTTTATAATATTTCAAAATCCAGATCTTACCTATTAGATCTCTCCCAGACAAGGCAGCCGGCACGCCAGCGGCTTGCACAGGGGTCGGTTGTGTGTACTCCGAGCGTCGGATAGCCTTCATTAGTTGCTCGTCGAAGCCCAAGTGAGCGAAGCTGCTGACTGGCTTTGGCGGGTCCGGGCCTGATATCTGAATGTTAAAAATATTGTTGAATGTTTGACCTCCTGTTTTATTTAACACATAACATCACGCCTGCAATCCCCGAAGGGTATAGGTATAGATGTAATAGTACCCACATTGCGCCAGTTATGTTTAAGTCCCATGTAATAGGACCCCCTATGTTTATGACCCCCATGTTTTATTAAAGTCGGGTAATAATAAGACTAATGATGTACAGAGTGAAAATGGACCCTCCGCTAAGCCATCAACCAAGCATTACAAACAACAAACTAAGTAACTTTACGTAAAAACTATTGCTGGGAAACGACAATTTTTTTTGGGTGAAAAATCACGTTTTACGGTAGGACTCGATGATTTTTGGTGAAAAAACGTTAAATTGAGTCCTACCGTAACACAATGTAACGCACTCATAACATTGTGGTGATGGATGGATTGAATCATATGGGGGTCGTGGAGGTGTTTAAAGTAATAATCTTACATTAAAAACACGAACTTAAAAAAAAAACTTGCGAGAAAATTGGAACTTTGACCCCCAATATCTCCGTAACTAGAAAGTTCCTAGATATGCCTAGAACAAAAAATAATCGCAATGACGGGGAGAACAAGTGCAGTGCTTCGGCTTCATTAAGGGTCTTGTTACACCCATTACGTATCACGATTTATTAAGTAGCAGCCTAGACTTTTATGTAGAATATTATCCAGTTGATGAGAATAGGCTCCTATTACTTGGAATGTAAACATAATTGTAATAGGAGCGAAATCACCTACTAGGAGGTCCCTCTGCCTTGCGTTGTAGGAATTCAGGCGCAATGTTATATTATTTGTAACTTTTTATTTATTATTGAATAGTACGGTAGCGACGGCACGGTTGGCGCAGTGGCTGAACGATTGACTGCTGCGCTACGTGTCGCGGGTTCGATTCCCGCACGGAACAAATATTTGTATGGCCTACAGGTAGCTGTTCCGGGTCTGGCTGTTTGTGTAGTTGATACAGGAGAAAATCCTAGTGTGGGGCAACGTTTTTTTAAAACAAAAAAATAATTACGCAAGTTAGCCAAGTCTACAAATAAGGTCTTTTAACTTGCAATTGAAACATCTCATCTGATGGTATAAGATGATATGTTTGACAATACAATCTCAAATTGAGGTCTCTCAGTTTATGGCGATCGAAAAGTGCAGGACGTACCTTGACTCCCAAATTCTTCTTCAGCTCCTCAGCTTGCAGTGGGGTTAGCTGCTCGATATCCTCATGTGGAGTATAGAAGTTCTTCTCAAAAGGCTCATACTCTAACTCTGAGTGGTCTATGGGTGGGAGTGGGTCTATGAATTTCTTCTTTGGTGGGGCGATGGGGTTGCCATCCTCATCGTATTCTATCTCCACATCTGAGCCATCGTCGCCGTGGTTTAGGGGGTTGTCTTCCATGTATCTGTGGTGAAGAGAGGGAAACTTATAGCTTTTAAGTTTTTAAGACAAGACACTGGTTTAAATCTTCACATGTGATGATAGAGAAGTTCATCTTATACTTCTGTCAACCTTGGTGATTGTTTTTCTGAAGCATTGCTTTCTTTACAAAAGAATAATTTAAAAAATACCCAAAAAACTAAACCAAGTCAATAAGTTGTTAAATTCTTGAAATGTCATAATTATTACACATTTGAACATTTGCAATAATGTTGCCAAAATCAAAGTGCAAAGTACTTTACTACTATAAGCCAGGGAAAACTTGATCAGAAACTGTTCACCACACTAATCATCATAGCAAACTAACCATTTATTATAACACCCTATTGTAATGAAACCTACATTTACGAATAAATTTGATTTGATTTGATTTGATTTGATTTGATTTGATTTGATTCAACAAAACTTACTTATAATAACTCTCCTCATCGTCCATCTCATCTATATCTCCCCTCGTCCCTCTCCCACTGTCCCCCTTGCCACTGGCTGCATTCTCCTTACTGGCCACCAGGTCTTTAGCCGCCTGCTGTTCCAAGCCAGCCATGTAGGCATCCAGGGGATCCTCTTCATCTTCTTCCTGTACCTGTAATGAACTTGTTACTGTAGCTGGCACTGGAGCTAAAAAACTTTGAAGATTGCATGTTGTGCCCTACCACTGCAATAACATAAGAACTTTAAATTTGTATCAGTCAAACTTAAGACTGCACCAACGCCCTGATCATTGACGAACTGTACTTTTTACTCTCCATCATCTACATAGTACTAGCGGCCCGTCCCGGCTTCGCACGGGTGGACATTTATTTTCACCTAATTCCCCCCCCCCCAAGTAATTTTTCCTAGAAATAAATATAGCCTATGTCACTCAGGGATAACGTAGCTTTCCATTAGTGAAAGAATTTTCGGAATCGGATCAATAGTTCCGGAGATTACTATTATTATTTGTAGGGGACAAACAAACAAATTTTACTTCTTTATAATATTAGTATAGAAGTATAGATAAAACAAACTCGCTCCCGCTGTTTGTATGCTTAGATCTTTTAAACTACGCAACGGATTTTAATGCAGTTTTCCGCAATAGATAGAGTGATTCAAGAGGAAGGTTTTATGTATACCTGTATGTGTATCTATATTGCCCCCGTGCGCTAGTGAGATTATTAAGGGTGACCATGATTGACAATATTTGAATTGAAAAATATAACTCCTGTTGGTTTCATGATATCGTTGAGGTGAGTGTTCCCACTGCACACTGGCAAAAGCTTCACGTAAAAACATCTTGTCTGATGAGATAACAGATTTCAAATAACAGAAGAGACAAATAAGGATTTGTTTAAGTTTTAACTAAATGTTTGTCAGTAGGAATACACAGAAAATAAAACAGTAAACCATAGCTTCCCAACGGGGGCGGCACCGCCCCCTAGTGGGCGCTGGAGCTTTTCGTGGGGGTCCAAAGGCAAATGGGGGCTTTATGACAGTCAAGAGGCCGCGCGGCTACGGCGTAGGTACCTACCTAATTAGAAATCTAAAATTTAATTTTTAAATAATAAATACTTTGAAAATATGTACATCTATTTTCATGAAAAAAACATTTTATCCAGCCGTCTTAGATGTTTATCTTATTATTATGACGTAAATAAACATTGAAAACATTTTAATAAGCATAAAGGAAAAACTAACTAATTGATTCCGTTTCAAGACTGTCGGTAACAAGTCTATGCAAATTGGTAAGCAAAGACGTGATTTAGGTACGCAATCAAGCATCATCATCATCATTTCAGCCGAAAGACGTCCACTGCTGGACATAGGCCTCCCCCAAGTGTCGCCACATTGACCAGTCCCGTGCGTCTCGCATCCAGCATGTATAGTCAAAAATACGGGATATGTAACAACCAGGGCAAGTGCACCGAGGAACCGCAAACAAACAAAGCCATACAAGTTGTAGCGGCCTCGAAATTAAATCTTTAAAAAGCAGGCATAGCTCTTCTAATGTCTTATTGTTTTCGTGTGCCCCGCCAGTGATCCATAGTCGCGCCTGACTGATAAAGTATAAAAGTCATTATAGCCATTAGCTTTATAACTTTCTATAAATCGGTTGAAAAGTTAATGTATTGAAATTGTGAATTCCAAAATGTCTGAAGCTAAGAAAAAATATCGGCAGTATAACATTGAGTATTTGAAATATGGATTTACACAATCTCCAACAAACCAATTATTACCTACTCTACTTCCGACCCGCCCCGGCTTCGTACGGGTGTATATACATTTAAACCTTCCTCTTAAATCACTCTATCTATTAAAAAAATACCGTAGTTTTAAAGATCTAAGCATACATAGGGACAGACAGCGGGAAGCGACTTTGTTTTATACTATGTAGTGATGTGTTTAATTTGCCAGTATTTTTAAATGAAGCCATGAAGCCTCCTAGGCTCCAAGAACATTTGAATAAAATACATGCTGATAAAAAGGACAAAGATTTGTCATATTTTTCCAAGGACTTGAAATGACATACAACATATTTGAAACAGCCAACTATATCAAACCTTTTTGCATCCTATTCTAAACAAGATGATGGACTACAAGCTTCATAATATTGTATTTAATTATTAAGCGCTAAAGCAGGAAAACTGCACACTATTGGTGAGGAATTAATTATGCCAGCAGTCAAACGTGTTTGATTAATAATCACAACCCTCGGCCAAGACTACGAGTAGCATGATTACAGAGAGAGAGAGAATTGATTTTTAATTTGTGAGTATTAATAGATAGACAGACATATAAAATTGGTATTATTAACTATTATATAAAGGGTGTGTTGGATTTTTTTTCTTGTATAGGTAGTCCATAAAAGGTTCGGAACCTAAACACTAAACCATATAAACAGAGAAAGAGTTATCTTCCCTGGTTAGCAGTAGCGAAGGGTCAATTTTTGTAAGAGGTAAGCCGGAGTACATATATTTAATGTGATTATATTATTTGTCTATAGAATACTGACTGTGCAATTTTTCAAAGGAAAGCCAGGAGGAATCGAGTTGTATGGAACCTTCGCCACTGCTGGTTAGTTATTATTTCCATAAATTAGTTATGTGGTCCTAAACAAATGTTAGGACTAGATTAATTAACTAGATTCCAAGTAATTCCAGATGGAGCTAGTCATGTCTCCATTTATCTTCTATTAGATTGTTGTAAACAGAGGAGCTGAGTCCGTACCTTAGAACTACAAGCAGCTTCATATGTCGGGCTCCCAGGTGCAGGGATGTAGGCTAGTGCTGGTGTTGGAGGTTCATCATCCTCATCAAAGTACCTGAACAGTAACATGGCAAGATTCAGTTTTCTGTGCAGTATATTCTTACTTTATTCTTTTTGTGTGGTTAGTGCCTAACCTGATGTCAGAGTTAGTATGCCGCCCATAGGCCTCTGGCTTAGTTATATTCTTACTGCAAAGATCTTACACGTACTTCAGTTGAAAACAAATACAAGCTATCTAGCAATAAAGCTACAGATAACCTCTATTTATCTATGCAAATTGAAAAAGCTGATTCAAGTAAATGTTTAGTATAAAATTGTTTGGAATTTTGAAACTTACTCATCCTCAGTCTTAGACCGTTTCTTCCCCAACGAGCCCCAGTTCCCGGTCACAGCATTCTGTGTTATCGCGCTCATGGTGGAGTAGCCTTGCTTGGACAGGCCGGTGGAAGGAGGCGGCACGGCATGCATCGGCGTCGTCGGCGGAGGCACCGCGTGAAGCGACACGTTCGATGGGTTTCGCTTCGGCATCGTGAAACCAGCAAACCCAAACCCTTTACTACCACTCCCACCCGAATTATAACTCATTTTAATTATTTAAAAGCCACTAAATAACAATAAAAACACCCCGCTGGGAATCTATTTTCATTACCGTGATAAGGTTATTTATTAATGTTTACTACGATGCTTTTCATTAATCTTCGAGTTTAAAATAACATCAAACAATTTTGAAGCGCATGTTTCCTATTTTACAGGAATTAGCCAGTTATTTGCTATTAAAAACAATAAAATATCAACTTCAACGGGAAAACGATGATGACAATTACAGCGCTCGTTGACATCTGTTTGATTGTGTTGCCACTCACACATAGAATTGTTTACATTTTTTTCTTTCAAATGGGTATATTCTCGTGGTTTAAGTTAGTGTTCTACTCTTTGTTTTCGAACGACAAAAAATAATCGTTTTTTTTATTCTGACTCGACTATTCATGTGACATAATGATTCAGCAGTGGTCCATCCCTGAACATTATCAATTTGACATGACGTGACAAAGAAAAAAACAACTCAACTCAAAACACCAAAAATTCACAAGTACAAAAAGAATTTCGTTGCTTCCAAATTAACAATGTATTTCAAATTGTGTGTATTCCTATTCACCTTACTAACCGTAACAAATGTTGAGGCAGCACAAGGCTACGACTTCGGCGACTTTTTGGCTACAGTTTTGGGACTTGGAATTGCTGTAATAGGAATTTTCGCGTGTTTGGGCAAATATGCAAGACAGCAAGCAAGAAATGAGTTCATATAAAACATCCTCCACATCTGGTAAGTACCTACATTTCAATTCAGATTTTGATAAAACGTTTTATAAATTGAAATCATCAAAACCGGTTATTGCGTCCTTGTATTCACGCTATCAATTTTTCAATTAAGTTGCTCAATAAAGCGTAAAATGTAGTAATTGCATACTAATGAGGTTACAGTATTATACTTATTAAGTATGGTCAATATTGGAGTATAATTTTATTTTTCTTTTCCAGAACATGCTAGCACTGGAAAATATAAAGGAAGTGACGACATCATTCTTATTGTAACGAAAAATAAATAATAACCATGCTGTTCAATTAGTTTTTGCATAAGTACATATTAGCCATGAACATGTGAAAAATATGGTATACATTGAAGCAGGAAACAAAAACTATTTTAATAATATAAGTCTCGAATATTATCATTATAAGGCTTATCGAATATGTAGCAAATGTAGATTATAAGTATATTTTTTGTATAAAAAATAAATTTGTTTTCAGACAAACTTAGCCGAACAAGCATATTACCGATCAGAGTTTGTTACTTCCTACCCACTTGCACATTTAAGCGAGGTATAACATATATTATTATTGTTCTTGAAATCTTCGGGTAACTTTCTAGCTAACCTTTTCCTTTGTAAAAACATGTTGTATTAACTTTAATTAACAGTGTCTGAAAACAGATAAAAGCCTGACCAACAATACCATGTGATATTCCTTGTATTATTAGAGATATCTCTGAGATGGAATAGGCAGTATAGACTATTGTTTTTCATTAATTTTGTAAAATTGCAATCTATAAATCAGAACTTCAATGATATTATTTTGTATTTAATATAAATAATTTGTTATAAATTTTTATTTTTATTGCAGTGTCTACATAAATCAGACTATGTTTGTGGAATACTTAGATTTCACGAGAAATTGTATAATAGAACTACTTACTGAACAAAAACACGACAAAATAGTTTTGTAAATAATTTATATAATAAAGAAAATTCATTAATTTGCACCCACACAAAGAACGCAATCATTCATGCAAACCATAGTCAAAATTCCATAGTTTTTCAACAATAAATTTTAATTAAATTTGGTATAACTTATTCACTATCTATCTCTAAAAGTCCAATATCTCTGAGAATGTCATTTTTCTTGGACATC
The DNA here is from genome assembly GCA_963082995.1 of Noctua comes. NCBI lineage: Eukaryota > Metazoa > Arthropoda > Insecta > Lepidoptera > Noctuidae > Noctua > Noctua comes. The sequence continues at coordinate 16,676,876 of OY720278.1, read as the reverse complement.
TTTTCTTTTTGATCCTTGTCAGGGGTTTTGAGGGAGCCAGACTTAATTTTCTCTTCGAGAGTTTCAATCTCCCTGAGTTTCTTTCTTAAGTTCTTGAGGCGTTTGACGGGGTCTGAGGCCGTGTTACTGGGGGTAGAAGGTGCTGGTGCTGGACTTGTGAAGGTAGGTTCTGTTATCTCACATTTGGCAAGTTTGTCTGCTGCTTCGTCAGCTCCTGGAAAGTGAAATATTGATAAAAGCATTTTTCTTATTTTTGAGTTTCATTATAGCAAGATTACTTTGGCCCAGTATGTGGCCCCATGGATGGCTATTTCATTAGCCTTCTTTACACCCTCAAATATGTAGGCATAAGATAAGAATGAAAGGTTTCATCAAAATCACAGAGATCCCTGTTACCCTGTTAAAGCTATAACATAAATCCCATGGGGAAGTCCATCTACCCCACATTTCTCAAACTGTAATTTATATATTCAGTTTTGCCAACAATAGTGGTACCTAACCAGAATGCTGATATTTAATTCTAATTAACAATTCTTTAAAAGTTTCTTTTTACATAACTAGAGTGAAAGTGAAAGAATTTATACATGGAGTGCATTTAAATGAATTAGGTATTTTACTTCTGTTGTTTATTTGAAACTGCACAACAAATGCCCACAACAAAAGAATTATATTTAAAATGTAGTATTTTCTATTTGTATGTAATAGATTCTAGGTCTTTTAGATAAGAAAAGCACTTGAATATGTATGTATGAACCGAGCTTTTGGCTTCACTTATGTTATGGTTGGAAATTATCTTAAGAGGAATGTTTTAAATATACCTATGAACCTCGGGGACAATGTAGCTTCACAAATGTGAAAGAATTTTTGGAATTGGATCAGTAGTTCTGAGGATTACCCCCTACCTCCAAACTTGCAAACTTTACCTCTTTAAAATATTAATATAAATAACTAGGGTTATGGGCACACTTAGTAACCTCATTACTGTGCCTGCTTATTTGCTGTCTTCCTGTTTGCAACAAAAAGAACATAGACAACTATTACAATTTCTAAACACAATTTCGGCACTATAAAAGGAACCAAAGACAACCAACCTGACTTCTTTTTCTTCTTCTTTTTGTCAACATTGATGAGCATGCCAGGTATGGGCTGAATGACACCGTGGTTCTTCTTCTTCTGTGCTTGCGCCACTATCTCAGGGGTGAGTCCCACGGGCAAGCCAGGGTTCTGACGAGCTTTGAACTGTTTGCCCTTGCTCTCATAAAGAGGGATCTCCTCCTGAGGGACGTAGCCATCCTTGATTCTACGCGGTTTGCGCCAGGTACCGTCGGGACGTTGCGTTGCGGGTATAAATTTGCCTCCTGGAATTTAGAACAGTCAAAAGATTGTTAGATAAACCTGTATATTAAACATGATAAATAAAAGTTGTAAGTAATACTGTCTTTGTACCTTCCCTGAGGTGTCAAGTGCGGCGTGATGGTATGGCGAAGCGTGTTGTTAACTGATTGACACTAACAAGCAAAACGACAAGAATGTTTTAATTGACGCATTGTAAAGTTTATTAATTTATCACTTCAAACTTTTTTACAGCAGACTTTCACTGGATTAGCAGCTGCACAACGACCGCTTGAAAATATGGAAAGTCGAGGCAAATATTATCACGCACCGAAATACTGTTCAATTTCTAATTAAATAAACAAACTCCGTAAACGTATTTAAAAAAAAACAAAGGATGCTTACCCTCAGCATCATGCTCATACGCTGATGTGGCCATTATAATTCATTGATTTGAAGCGATAAATTTGTGTAAATTAAAAATCTTCACAACCTGGTAGGCCTTGCGAAATTCTCGTTTCGCTATTTTCGTACACAACTATTTTGACATTTGACAAAAAGACAAATGTCTTTTTTTATTTCTACCGACGCAAATTTCATACGAATTCATTCGGAGTCTTTCAGGCCATGAAAAAAAACAAATGAGATCCAAAAACAAAAAATGTTGCCATAGTAAAACTACTTCTAGTGATGCAATTGAAATCGAAAAAACCGTTATTAGTGTATTTTCGTGCAACTCTAGTGTTTTTCATTCATCAAACTATTTTACGTGAACTCTTGAACAGTGACAGCCCTTTCAGCCAGGCAAACAAATTCGAATTTGGTCAATAGTCGTGTTGTTTTTGTTTTGATTAAAATTTTAATTCCGACTTAACGCGATGCCTAAACGAAGGCGATTGTTCACGCCTTTGAAAAACAAGTCAAAACCTAATCTCAATAGAGATAGCAACGATGCAAGAGGTAATTCAAGACAATACTTTCTATTCTTTAACCCTTAGTATTAATTTAATTTAGGGCTAAAACATTTTATTTCTTCCAATAGAGTATCAATAAATTTTAATATTGCTGTGTTTCTGAAGGGTATAGGAGTATCTTTGAATTGGTCCTCGTGGAGTACAAAGAAATCGATGTAGTGGCAAAAAAGATGAAGGGATTTTTTTACGAGCATTGTAATACGCCACGTATAGCCAAGACTTTTGGGTTTATTAATACTTTCGTACCAAATTATAAACTCCGTTACAGCAATGACCTACTTCCAAATTATTCACTTTCATTGTTTGTGAAAGTGAATGAGAACTAATCAATAGTTTCTTTGTTTGTTAGATCAATACTTTTACATACGTCGTAAATAATTATTATGAAAACCAGACATGTGCATGCTTATGCCATTAATACTTAGTTATGCCATTTTCAATCATAAAACCATGCAAAATTGCAGGTACTTAGTAGCAAGAGTATCTGAGAGACAGGCAGATGGTCTGGCAAAACCTACATTTATGTTGGAAGTTTTCTTTATACTTTCAAGATACTTTTTATTTTTTTGTAGAAGTATCAACAGCCCGTGGGCGGCTCAAAGGAGCCTTGATGGAGGTACTGGACCCCACAGCTGATGAATCTGATGCATCCTCTGATTATGTTCCAGATAAAGGAGATAGGTTTGTTTAACTCTCAATAACTATCCTAATTTTAAAAACTGGATCATAAATTTGATTGGTTTTGCCAACTTAATACCTAAGACAAATAAATAGGCTGGGTTTATTCAGCCTTTTAATAAAATGTGAGGAACATTTTTTGTTTGTGACAATGTGCAAAGCATGCAATAAAATTAAATTATTGACTAAATATTTTCAGTCGTGACTATAGATCTGAAGATGATGAGAGGCCGTACAGAAGGAAGCGTTCACCACAGCGGCAGTCCTACGTCCTGAAGCTGTTCGACCGCAGTGTGGACCTGTCCCAGTTCAATGAGGAGTCCCCACTGTACCCCATATGCAGGGCATGGATCACTAATCAGCCGAGAGCCAACTACAGCGAGATTGGGTATGGAGATTTTCTGTTATAATATTTAAAGATTAGCACTTATTATAATACTGCTATACAATAATAATTGTCCACCTGACTGTTTTCGATCATGGAGACCAATCTCAGCCCAGACCAACCATTGACGCAAACATTGATTTAGTGTAGAAGTGTGTGGGCAAACACAGGAGCACCGTCCCTTATTCTTTGCTGATAAGTTGGAAATCTAAAATGATTGGAGAGGTATCAGGAGGACTACTTTCCAGGGGAATCGAACCCACACTCAGCAGTCGTGCTTACGACCTCGAAACCTACAGGCGGGACTACACAATAACACTAGTTACACAAATCTAAAACAATATCATTAACCCTCTATTTTTCAGAAAATTCGTAACTATCCGTGCTTGTAATTATCACAGTCTTTACATTTCGATTTCAGCACGAATCAGGATATTGATCAACATTCAGAGACATTAGAGCTACCAGGACCAGAAGGTTCGCCTGTGTCCAAGATACCGCCGCTGCTACCTGAACAGCTAAAGGCCAACAAAAACAATATCAACTTGAACTATGTGAGTTTTTATCAAAGAATAACAACTATATGTGGCCATCACACTCATAAGAAGTGAGAGTAGGATGGCATTTAATATAGACTATGGTATTCCTAAAACTGAGGCTCATGTTAATCTGGCGTGGTTGTTACGAAAGCAAGAAAAATACAATTGATTGTTAATGCCAGTCAGAAGACACGTTAAGTGCCAGTCATTCTGTAACTGACTTTAAGTCGAAACTGAGTCACTTTAAGTATTTTGCCTTACTGAAATATTCTTACAAACACATCTTCACTTGCTTCCAAGTACACAGAATGTTTATTATAACCAATGTTTCTCGCAGCGCGAAGCCCCACCCCCCACCCGTGAGCAACTTCTCGCTTCCCACTCGTCGCGTTGGATGGCAGTGAGACAGGCCTGGTTGGAACAAGCTGCTAAAGTGGAGGCGCGCTACGAAAACGCACAGCAACTCCTCAACAGGATCAATGTTAAGTAAGTACTGAATAACCGATACATAGAAGGTCACTCTGAGTCTGGTGTAATGCAGATAGATGCAATCTGCTCAAGAATATTTTTATTTAAATACCTACTAGAGTTGGTATAGGTGAGCATGCATAGCAACTTAGTAACATCGCTTAGATAAGGTAATGGTCCAAATTAGCTCATATTTGACCACAAAATGTAAAACACTTATCAAAGCAGCTAGGCTTCAGCCAGTCAGAGAGAGCTATATGCAGTGACGAATCTCTGAATGATGAATTTTTTTTTTTCGCTACCACTTACTATGGACAACACAAAACTCCTCTGGCTCAAGCCGATACCATATTCATAAGTTTTGTCACTTCCTACATATAATATGTTTATGTAGAGATGTGTCAACACAAACTCCTGTACGAAATTCCTTTCCACCATAAAACGAAAACCTTTTTTGTTTCAGTGCAACCTGAGATCTGCTACCATTCCGTGCTACCTCAATATAATTATACTAAAATTTTGATTATGTTTACAATCATTTTAATAGAATTATTTTGATTATAGAGAATAAAGAAAACCAATCAAGTTGATTTGACGAAATAGAATGATAAATGAAACAATTAGTGTTTTTATAATGATTTATTGTGTACATATAAGAATATAGTGATTATTATCAATTATGCACTTTTTCGTTTCTTTTTATTTTTTCCCTGTAGTAGTGGGCAGTCACTCTGCTTGTGCCCTTTCGCTTTGCAGTTGAAGCAAGACTGTAATAAGAAGAATAAAGATGACAGTTTTATTATTGGAATTACTCGGAGTGTCTTAAACATGTTAGGTATCCTGTGAGAGTAAGACCGCTTTCACATTTAGGCGACTTTAGCAGCGCGACAGTCGTGCGCCTAACGTCCAAACGGTAAAAAACGTACTTTTTGTTTGCAAATGTGCTTCTGCCGCGCTACTGTCGCGCAGCTAACGTCCTAATGTGAAAGCGGCCTTATTTAGCGTCGGAACGATTTTGACAACCGCCTTTGTTCGGCGGAAATGGTCAGTCGGTTTTCCAAACAAATGAGTTATTTACAGGGTGGAAGGCACACGCGGGCGTTTTCGCGTCGGTGTCCCTTCCACCCGTATAAAGGCGTTGATCGCGGATTCGCGCGACTGTTTGCTTTAGGTAGGATGCAGGGTGAGAGAAAATATTATTCATTTAATCGTAACGACAAATCTTTGTCGAATAAATAGTGGGTAAATCCAACTGATATGTAAATTTTTCGGTGGAACTGTTTACTCAGTGTATGAAGTTAAGTTATGAAGTAATTCTTACCTGGCTCTCAACAACAACACCGCACACGTGATTCCTCTGCTGACAACACCTGCCACACTCCTTACAATGGAAGAAAGTCGGCTTCACACACCGCTTGCAAACATCACAATGTTTATAAGTCATCCCGTTCTTGCTTGTACACTCTCCGCACTTGTAACAGTGGTTGTTAGACGTTGAGACGTACAATTTACACTTGTTACACATCTTATAGTTACTGTCGTTGGACAGGTCAATGGTCCGGAGTGGCAAGTTGGTAAAGAAACGGATTGGTGACGCGAATTTTCTGCCGTCTTTTGTCTTGTTTAGGAATTTCTTGTGGTTTGTGTACTCAATCTGGAAATAAAAAGGTTAGAGACAATGAAAGAGGCCTTCAATTTGTTTTTACCTAACTGGTATTTTTAAGTGATAATTTAGGATTGCAGCTTTTAACTGTAGTAAGGTTTCAAGTCAATAGACCACTCAGGTAAACGTAAAATCTACAACAAAACACAAAATAAAAATTAGCTACTTCTAAACAAACCTGATAGTCATGCATCTTGATCTCTGACGCATTGTTGCTAATATAAGGCTCCGAAAAGTACGGGAAGGCCCACAGCACAGGTAGGAGCCCTTCATCTGGCTTATCACAGATCTTCCGGTAGAAGTCTGTCAGTTCCTTCAGTGTTTGGACCAGTGGTTCTACGCGGCCGCCGAATGGGGGGTCCATTACTATGCAGATGCCTCCCTCACTGAAACGGAAACAGATAAGGTCTTGTCTAACGAACTTGAATTATCTAATTGCAGCTCCAGTGCTGTGTCGGTTGTACGGTGGGCCTGTTGTTTCAACTTTCTGACTGACCAGGGTTCGATTGACTATGCAAAAGTGATTCACTATCTATATATATAAAAGTCAATTGCTGTTCGTTAGTCTCGCTAAAACTCGAGAACGGCTGAACGGATTTATCTTATCTTGTTCTTGAAATGTTTGTGGAGGTCTAGGGAAGGTTTACAAGGTGAGAAAAATTCGAATAATTGGTAGGTAGTAGGTAGGTAGTGGGTAAGTAGTGGGTAGGTAGTAGGTAGGTAGTACGAAAAGGTGCATTGCAACGCATACAGCTAGTATTTTAATAAAACTTAAGACCATTGATAACATAGGGGGATATTTTTGGACTGGGCTATTTACCAGTGCCAAATAAGAAATTATTTTTAGTAACCATGTTAACGTCTAACAGTTCAAAAGATCTCATCATCCACTTAAGTAAATTATTAACAGATATGTGTAACTTAGCACTTACCGGGACTGCTTAAAGAATTTCTTGAGCACCTTCTCATCCTCGTTCCCATTAAACATGTAGTTGTTGAACATGTTGTACCAGATGAACTTGTTTGGTGGGTTAAAGTTCTGGTGACGCTTGTCATAGTCCAGGAGGATGGAGTTGAAGTCGTCCCGGGATTGGGCCTCCTCGTGGATGGAGGGTGTGCCGATGCAGAGGATGTTGCTGTAATAGGATAGATTCAAGTGTTACAGAGATAACTGGGTTGAAAAATAGAGCATTCATTCATAGATTAAAAAAAAAAAACCTTTCAATTGCATTACATAGCTGTGATTCAACACTCTTTGAATATCAAAAATTCAAAATTACATGAGATTGTACCCATAACACCAGGTATCACCAGCTTTTAATATTATAGTTGGAGAAAAGAAGTGGCAAAACAAACTTCCCAGCAAGACATGCCTGATTAGACATTTTTTTTTTTTTAATTATTCTATTCTGATACTCCTGGGCAAAGGCCTCCCCGATTCCTTTCCAACTCTCTTGGTGTCAAAATAATGTGATAATATTCTATTAGATTCAATATAAGTTTCAAAAGGAATGAGCACTATCCTTTAGACACAATATAACTTTGACCATTCATATCTATGCTATTTCTTATAAAATATTTATATAAAGTGTCCTTATTTACCTGATATTATTATTCTTGAGTATCCCAAACACAGTGCCCACAGATTTCTTAGTGAACATGTACTGTGCTTCAACAGAATCATTCTCTAACATTGGTAACCATGTAGTGGGGCGGGTTAGCTGCTCATCTGTTAATGGAGTGATGATCCTGTGGTCCTTGGCATGCTTCTTAGAAGGCTTTGAGACTTGGTAGAGCTCCTCGCATGTGTTGCAGAATGCTCTGTCTACGTAATGGCTGGATTTTACCTGGTTTTTTAAAATTGTTAACAGTTTATAAAATTATTCACCATAATAATATTGTGGAACATTATTTATTTATATTTTGCCTTTAAGATTTTTGCAATTTGATTGATTAAAAATGGGAGTGTTATTACTTTTTCACAATTTAATAATGTTAAAGGTAAGAAAAACTGTTGTTTATATTCAAAACTAACCTCACTAAAGTTACTCCATGCTGCCGCTTTATCAATCTTCGGAATCAAACTGTAGTACTTTTCGTTGCGTTTCCTTACACTTTCCTTCTGCCAATCTTCCTCGTCTATGTGAACTGTACATTCCTTATTCCTACACGAGGCGCAAGCGAAATATCGGCCTTTTTCAGTAGAAAATAACAAAGTTGGCCCATGCATACATAGTGGATGTGAAGTTACATCTTCTATAATCACTTCCACAGGTAAAGATTTCTGGGTATTGGTGTCGTTTGTTTCCAGCTTACGTTTTCTAGGCATATTGGCGTATTTTAGTCAGTTTATTATACAAGAATTCCCAATTATATGTCTAAAAACACACGCGAAACTACCTATATATAAAATTACTCTGTGCGCGAAACTGACACAAGAACCACTCGGCTTTCACGTCACCTTGACTATTTAATATTTAGGGTTGCAAGCAGTGGTCTCGAACGTCATAGAGCGAGATCGGTAGAGTTGCCAGCAAAAATCGGTATATTTGTACCCAAAATCGGTATTTGACAAAAAATATACAATATTCAATTATTCGTTTATTTATTGAAAAAAAAACTTACAATACATACATTATTCTTTGGCCATAGCCGCGGTCATCTTCGAATTAATTTCAAAATCATAACAATTAGCTGTAAAGAGTCGTTTTGCATGTAATAGACTAGTGATTGATTCAGTAGACAGCCTATTTCGCTGTTTTGTTTTCAAAAGGTTAATATGTGAAAATATGCATTCAACGTTAGCGAATGAATGGGAAAGTGATAAAATATTAAAGATGAAATTAGACAGCAAAGGAAACATTTGAGTTTCATCGCCACGCTTTAGTAAACTTACTTCATCCCAAAATAGTTCTACATCATCAGAAAATGTTTTTATTTGTTCATAATTTCTTTAAATGCGCCACTCTGTATCAATTTCCTGGAAATCATTGCTCTGAAGTGTAAAATCGGTAGAAAAATCGGGCGAATTTCCATGTATATTCTGAAATTGTCGAAAAATCGTTACATTTCGGTATTTCGGTAGAACAAAGCCCATATTAGTAGAAATACCGAAAAATCGGTAGGTTCGAGACCACTGGTTGCAAGCACCTAGTTTATATTCACCCAGTAATTTTCAAAACAAAAGTAAACATAAAACTAAGACTCTTCAAAACCAGAGCTCCATTTGGTTTTGTGGTGTGAGGCCATTTTATGATCCTCCTTGACATTTCGAAGGCATGATGTATTTTTAACTTACAAAAAAAATAATGGACTTTGGGAAGAAGGTTGCTAGGCTAAAATGAAATTGGACGGGTCACGTCAGCCGCATGCACGATTACCGCGGGGCACACAAGTCCCCACACGATGGTTACCCCAAGACGGACGGCGGAGATGGCGAGACGATCTAGACGCGTACCGCGAGGGCTGGTTCGAGGAAGCACGGGAAAAGAGCACATGGAAGGAATTGGGGGAGGCCTTTGCCCAGCAGTGAGACAGTACAGGCTATATAAAAAAAATGTTCCAAAACCTATAAAAGTACCTCATACTGCTGGATGATTATGTTGGGTTTTTGCTAGAGTAAAAAGGTTGCTTTGTCAGTAGAGTTGTACCTGAAATGGAGTCCAATTTTAATGCGAAAGTTTACGGTTTATTGTTAGTTTTAATCCCGACATTCTCGTACTGATTGCAAAGAATTAACCCTGATTTTACGCTGCTGGCAACCTTGTCTTCAGACCGGCGGCGTTCTATTGTGTCTTTTGACATTTTTTCGAATAATTTTCAAGAACTTGGTGACCCATTTAGAATTACTGAGAACTAGTAAAAATGAATGGATTAGGTAAAACTGCGCAACGCGTATTACAAAATTGCGTTAAAAGCTCAACATTAACGGGTGTCTTAGTGTCCCGCGCACAGGCTCCCGTAAAACGTGACTTCACAAGGGGAATATGGCACATGAGCTGTTCAAAAAGGCTAGATGGAATTGCAGGGTCGTCTACCCTCCTCCACAATCACTCTAACACATGCGGCTGTGGTTGCGGTCTGAAGGCGTTGCACACCAAAGGTAATATAGCCAATTTTCATTGGGACAATTTTGAGGTTATGTGATTGCACCACCCGCAAAGATCATGCCAGAATTTGTGTTGCTTACACTACCACGCTTGTTTTGTCGTCTTATTTTTCATTTGCATGACTACTATTAAAGATGCTATCATTTGTCCAGATACGGAAATTGACAGTGCAAGTCCTCATCAACTGAAACCTAAGCCCCTTGGTGAGTCCTTTCCTTTCCCTTCCTCCGCAACATTTTCATCAAGATAAGGTAAGTTTCCTTTGCTTTTTGTTCATGTTTTTAGCTTCCCAAAAATTCATTAAACTAAGCTCATTATTTTTGACCCACCATTTGGCACTCAAACATGCTGTTTTGGTACAATATAAGATTTTAGAATATATTAGTAGCCTATACAAAAAATTTTGATACTATGGTAATAACATACTTGTATTTCATGATACAATTATGTAGTATCTTTGGTCTAGTGGTCACAAGCGCGACTTCTGAGCGTAAGGCCCTGGGTTCGATTCCCGCGCACCGCTTAACCCCCTGCACTATTGCCACACTGTGTCCTCCAATCAGGAGAGGCACAGCGCCAGTTGCAGGGTAGAGTAACTCCATGCTCACATCCAGAAACACGGACCTGTGTCTTGTTTCTGCATAAAATCATGGGACATTTATTTTATTTTTACTTTAGAAACAGCTTTTGATAATCCATTTAGTTTACTCTTTATTATTTACAATGTACAAGAATAAAATGTTGAAAAAAAAATGTAATTTACACTGCCATTTTATTCTTTAAAAAAAAAAACCATAAAGTTACATTGGTACTTGACAGGTTTGAACATACTACCACCACCTGCCAGATTAACCACCGGGCCAGGAGACATCACCAAAAATAGTTAGATAACTTTTTGTTCCCACATTAACAACTTATGTAAATGTTGCATCATACATACATTCTAATATGCAAATAATAATATAATAATACTATTGTATATATTTAAATGATTGTTTATATTAGAATATTTAAAAATGTAATTAATATGTGTGAAAACAAATAAAGGAAATATAATAATACACATTTTATAACTTTGAACATTTCAGAAATCATTTACAATTTCCTATTAGTTAAATTTCATTTTTGACAGGGCTTTTTTAATTTACCACAAACTTAAAATGGAGTTGCACACATTTTTCAGAGTTTGAAACTAGGTAAAAAGTTAGAACTTGTTAGTTATTGTATCCAAGTTGACATATTATCTTCCGATCAAAGTTTTTCCACTAAACATTCACTGGATAATGTTTCTAGGAGAGAGAGAACTGGTTGAGTTCCTGACTGAAGAGATTGTTGCTGAACGCAAGGCACAGAAGGTGAAGGTGCTGCCGCCAGAATTTAATGGCTTTGTTGTATGCGGAGAGGGCGCTGAAGTTGTGCTAACCAAGACACTCAAGGATGAACTGTAAGTATCTAGCTAGAAATACTTCTTACTTGGCTCTTCTACTATAGCTAACCAATGGAAACCAGCATACTTTTAAAAGTATATGTCTCAAGCCTTACCTTTCAGTTTTGGTCCAATTTTCTAGAACACAGTGTCCATTAACTATTTATCCCCACACAATTGCCACGCTTGACATAGCCACTTGATAGCATGCTCAGGTGCCATGTGTGGGGTACAGTAATGCAGTCAAGTAGAATACCACTGAGCACCATGCCAGTGAGTATGGAACAGTACTGCTACATTTACATCTAACTACAAAATACAATAATATGGAGTTTAGCTTCAAATCTAACCAGACACAGCATCAAACTCACACATTGGTATATCTCTACTACAGCATCAAAATAACTTTCAACGTAAACCACACGGTGGATTCCGAAGACCTTGAAGGCGACGTCCAGCCAGAGAAGCAAGAGTTTGCAGAGATGAGGTCCAAGCCCCAGTTTGAGGTGGACATCGTACGCGGGGACACCACCCTCGGCTTCACCTGCTCCTACTTGCAGGAGCAGCCGGCGGCTACCACGACTGCTGATGAGTACAGTATGTATAGCTTCATATGATTTATCAAATATTTCCTTAGGTGATAGGAGTATGGCCACACTTTTCCAAGGCTGAATCGGCTGTTCAAAAAGAGCTTAATGATATGTAGATGCAATAAAAGCAAAAAAGAAGTCATCAATTCACTTGTACACAGTGTCAAACTACTCGCTTTTATTTCACGAACAAAGACTTTCTGACCGAAATGATAAAAAAAAAGAAAATCAAATAAGTTAAATGAACTCTGAACACGACAAGAAAGGTATAAAATAACAACATTTAAAAAAAAACTTTCGTTTCATAAATAAATTTAACACATCTTACATTAATTTATAAAAACAAATGCTAAATATAGAGCAGTTTTCTTATACTATGAAAAAATAATAACTTCCTCAATTTGGCGTGTTCACAGCAAATAGGTCTTCTCCTTTCGTATCGATGTTACATCTTGTCAGTCCCACGTTAGTCGTGGCGACAGTAGCGTGTTTTATATTGTCTCATTCTAAAATGCCATTATAGAAACAGTGGAAATTAAGCTGTCGTGCTTTGACAGAAGGAGGAACAACTTTGATGAAATATCTAAAGCGAAAGGAATTTGGTATAAAGTAATTTAGAACGAGCCTCCTCGCGTGCCCTTCAACAAAATTGAAGATGTGCAACATTTGCTGATGGAGTCCTTTAGGAGCAAGAATGAAAGGGAATCATTGATTAGAGTTTAAATTAAACATTCTGGACATTTGGCTAATCCAAATCATTTTAGCAAACCCTACATCAACTATGCAAAGAGGTTGTGTGGCTTGGTGAAGATATCTAGTCAATGATTCTCCTTCTAATAGAAACATAGTATTCCCCATATGTAAATAGTTAATAAGGTACGATGGTGTCGTATATACGTATGGATAAAAAGCCCCTTTTAGAAAACTGGAAAACTCCAGCAAGTAGGCCATCATGGTGTGGTCGTGAGCGCTGCATACAAATTCGAGTGCCGAAAGGATCTAATATTGATTTCGAAAGGAACCTACAAGCTGTTGCGTATAGCCAGAGCTATTGTTTCCATCCCCTCACAATTGCCACGCTCGACGTCGCCAGACAATGGCATGCTCGGGTGCCATGTGTGGGGTACAGTAACGCAGTCAAGTAGAATACCACTGAGCACCATGCCAGTGAGTATGGAACAGTACTGCTACAAATAAACCACAATCTCTTGTAAAATCACGCTTACACAAACGGATCATCATCTATTGCGCTTTCCTTTTATGTCGCTTCGACAAATTGAGTCATAATAGACCGCTAGCAAGCTGCCGCATTTATTCACATTGAAAGCACGTTAACGTGCGGATAGATTTCTCGCTAGTCTAACGAATAAAGCGCAGGCCCCACAGCCAGCTAGCGAGCGAGCCGGGCGAGGCATCGTTTCACTTCTTTTCATACCGAAAGAGTAGTATGAAAAGAGACCCGCCCGGCTCGCTCGCTCGTTAGCTGGCGGTGTGGCCTGCGCTTAAGCCTGAAAGTGATAGAGGTAAAGATATCTTTTTTCCTTCCTGACATCGAAAAAATAATAAAAACGCCGCATCCGTGCGTGAAATGTAATATGGATAACCAATAAGCAAATGAAATAGTTGTATGACTTAGTATGGAGCACCTTTATAAACAACACGCTTTTGCCCACGGCTTAGCTCGCGTTATGTTGGGAAATTGTCCCACGAGAACTTGCAAATATAGCCGACACTCGAAGATAATGTAACTTCACTAACTTCTCATTAGTGAACGATTTTTTGAACTCTGATCAGTAGTTCCAAAGACACTACATCCAAACACACACATTATCTTTTTATGATTTAATCACGCTACCTTTTGATCCAGTTAATAAAACGATATGTGTTATTTTTTAACAGATGACGTGTTTGGTATCGATGAGCTGACCATCTACAAGGGCGAGTGGAACGACAAAGTGTATGCTGTTGCTGGCGACGTGCTTGACGGGGTACGTTATTTTATTTATTTGTAAAAATAATAGTTATGTTACAATATTCATAATTAGTAAGATGTAGGTATTACCCAAACTATTGTCCACAGAATATTAGCGATTTTAGAAATAAGGAAACGGAAGGGAGGGTAAAAAATAAAATAAACCTGAAAAGTCACCCCCAACAAATTATAAACCAACCTACAAATTATAAAGTAAACACACAATGGGTCCTAAACGGCAACGCGGCAGGCCCAGAACGAGATAGCGAGACGAACTCGACTCTTTTCACAAAGATTGGCGAGTAACAGCACTGGATAGGGATAAGTGGAAAGAGGGAAGGGAGGCCTTTGCCCTACAGTGGGACACAAATGGCTGATAATAAAATAATAATAATTGATAACACGTGTACGGACTGAGGGACTGACCAAACTTTTCGACGCGAAAATATCCTTGACCTGATCAGAACTAATTGTTGAATAGTCCGAAGTAATGTCGTGTTGTCTGAACTGAAACGAGGCGGATTGCGTTTTTTTGGCTCGTCTCTGGTCACGAAATATTTACCTAAATCTTATCGTAGTACTGATAAAAGTTTACTCTATTGCAAACAGCTTTATCTCAAAAAAGAGTCACCATGTAGACAGTATTTTACTCTTCACAACTTTTAATCGCGATAATTCGGAGGTCTTAGCACGAACGCGCTATGTAAACGTGATGCAAAATTCGAATGATTTTTAACCAAAATCAAAAATATAACTATCCCATAGTATTTTAGTTTAAAATTTTGCAACAAGCACAATTAGTATTAAAGTGTTAATATGATGTTCGTTAATTCGAGTTTATGTTATGTTTACTCCGAGAGTGCTAGGCCATACTGCTTCAAAGACTGCTTATGTATAACGTAACGAACATTAATAAATTAGCACCAGTATGCCATACTTCGTAAGGTTTAAATTCGCCATGACATTCTATGTTTATTTGGCCTCGTGGCTTACCACGCCTACTCGTGATCCTGTGGTCTCGAGTTCGATTCCGGGTCGCCCCATTTCTATGCCACACTTGATACTATCACACAAGTAGTCGTCAGGTGCCAAAATCGGGGTATATTGACGCATTGAAGTGAAGTCGATCTCGCAATATGTGTGCGGGATATTCGTTGAGATGCTACATTTTTGTAATAAATAAATAGTTTTTAACTAGAACATTATAGTTTAGTACTAGAATAGTAGTTTAAAATAAAACACTTTTTGGAATGTTTTTGTTAAACATTTTTCTTTTGTGATTTATTTCATACTACATGTTTACTTTAGTTGTTTGATTTGACTGTAGTTTTTTTTTGTTACTTAATTTAATCAATTTATGGTATATTTCACCATCTGTCGGTGAATTTATTCTGGCAGGTAATTTTTTTTCAAATGTTGTTGCTCTAATTTAATAGATAGCAACCTACACATACTGAAACATGCCCTGCATATTATTTCCTTAAAATTAACGTAATTATTTTAATTCTATTTTTTCCTACTTTCCAGTATTTATACGACCTGCTGATGAACTTACTGGAGGAGAAAGGCATCAGCAACGAGTTTGTGAATAAGCTGTCGGACTTCAGCACGGCCTACGAACACCATGCCTACATTAATCTTCTCGAGACCGTCTCGCGCTTCACAATCGGCAAATAGACACAGATTAGCCTCCTTTTTGAAATCACAAAGAACAAAGTGTCAAATTATATAAAGGTCATTGAAAATTCGACTATTTTATGGCAGTGTTTTGAAACCACCCAATTACAGTATATAGTTGTTAAATGCTTAGAAAAACGTCTTTGTAGAACTCAGAAACGTCAATTTGCCATATTAATGCCAGGGTACTGTAATTGGGTGTTGTTTTATTTTTACCAATTTAGGAGATGACCTCCATAAACCTCTTAGTATTTGTCTTTTATCTGAGTTTCATAAGATAATGTTATGTTTTTTTTTCTACAAATGTTATGTTCTTTTAAATAGTCGAATTAATTAATGGCTGTAATAAAATTCTGTCATGTGAAGTGTTGCGAGTTATTGAGAAATTTGAACCAATGAAAATAACTCGCAACTCGCCAATATTGACAGAATTTAAAAATGCAACTGATGTTTTTTAATGTATGAACATTTCATTAATTTAAAATCTGCCCGCCGCAGTCTAACCGGATGAAGCTGAATACCAATACTTAACATGAACCAACTGCTTATCTGACCTCCACAACCCAGTTATTGTGTATCACAATTAGTTCATTAAAGTTTGATATTTCAAATTAATGGAATGTAAATACATTTAAAATATCACAGTTTATAAAGAGAAGCATTTATGCTGTAGCCAGCTTTAAAATAGTTTAGTTGTGTCATGGTGATGTTTTGTTTAATGTTAGTTATTTCAATTAAATGGTTCTAATTTATTTGTGTGTTTCTTCTGATTGCGTTTTCCCTGTTCCCCTACTATAAATCATGTTCAACAGAAAAAGGTCTGTGCACCAGTATACACCGAGAGCGAGAAATGCCTCTTGACCTGTCCAAAAGAACGTCAACAATGACATAATCAGCAATATAATGTTCCCATTGCCGAGATACAAGGACACAAGCGTCCTTTCTGTGACAGGCATCTATAACGAACGTATCTTAAGTAGTAGTAGCAGTTTTTACAAAGGTTTGACAAAAATGCAGTCATGCAGCAAATTCTCTCGATTTATGGATGATGAAGAACGACGTTTTTTGAAACTACAGCTACAGTTTTTAATACTTTTGCTGTAAGGATTGCCTAAAATACATAATTTTGAAATAGTCATAAATACCAAATAACCCGCGCGTTCCTATCAAAGAGGCGTCTCGCAATCGGTCAGCTGACAGCTGTTCGTTTCGTTGTTCAGTGCGTAGCTCGAATTTCGCAGTTCGCATATTTTTTAATCGCCTCACAGCTGTTCTATAAATGTCATGACAACGTGTCTCCATCTCTTTCTTATCAGTGACTTTCTATGAATTTGCTCCATAATACTTCAAAACAACGTTCCGTCTTTTAATCGCCTCGGCCAATCAAAACTAGTCTTAATTTAAGCTTAGAAAACGAGCTTACGATCAACCAATAGGAACGCCGCAAACCACGTGAAGTTCGTACGAATCCTTTACTGCCGCGCCGCTGTGACATCCCGGCGAGCAAAGCAAATTGCAACTTTGCGAGTTTTCATTTATCTCGGCAAAATGGCTGACGCATCTTCGTCGGCGATGCGCTCAAAGAAAATACCCGATAATTTGTACGAGCTGTGCCTCACGAATTTAGTGAACTATTTGCAGAAAGCTAAGTGCGACAGGAATGTGCTCCAAGGGATTCCGGACACCGTCCGCATGGATGTTTATTACAAGGTGAGTTATGCCACACTTAGCTCGTCTTTCTCTTATCGATAAAAAATATAGTGTACAGTAAGAATACCGTTATTAACTTATTATTGTCAGATATTGTGGCTGTTGGCGATAATGTCGTTATCAGAGGTGCTGCGGATCGATAGTGCTTCCACTATGTTTAGTAATTAGTTTGATTTGTGACCGTGAACGTAGCCAGTGCGAATATTCGCAACTAGTCACTTTCACTGCTGCACCGTCACACGATCGCTCTTTGTTACGAAACACGTAGCTGTGCATCGGCAGCGTGCGTCGATACCAATCTGCCCACTATTGTGTTTCATACGACCCATAAATGTCCAATTTGTTGCTTTGTGTGGCAATAAAATGTTCGATTGCAAGCGAGTTTTTTGAAGTAGTGACTTCCTTGCACATGATAGACTTGAATCCGTGACTGCAGACGCTAATAATGCGATAGTATTCACTTGATCTGATTATGTTTGGTTTGACCCCCAGCAGGCACTGATAATGCCTTTTATGCCTTGTCTATGATTAACATCTATTTAGATATATGTGCTCTTCTATTACCAATTAATTAAAGTGCTCAGAACTACAGTTTACCAAATTCCCATATTTCCCATCCATAGCAAAGATGGGGAGATCCATGTAGGTCCTCTGAACAAAAACTGTTGGAATCCAATAATAATTTGGGGTTTTGTAGTATATTTTCCAATAATTAATTGGGCTGATAAAGTCTAAACTTTCTGATTTTACTGCAAATTAAAATCAAAATGGAGTGTTTGATTTCGTACTAGTCAGAAACATGATCTAGGAGAAACTGACTCACCAAACATGCAAATTATAAACATTACCTGCTTATGTTCTTTATGTGGGGCCAGTGGGACTATAAACAAATTCATTGATTAATTTTAAAAAGCCTAGTATATTTTATCTTTACAACAAATTTTATCTGTTATTATAATAAAATATAAACAAAAACAAGAAGGACACATAATGATAGGGCCTGCCATCGGTGTTGGTAAAAAAGGATGTGTAAAGATGAGTAGTTTCATACTCACAATATTTCAGCAATGTCGGATGAATTAATGAAAACCATAGAGGGTTCAATGGTTGCCATGAAGGTATATACATTAAATTGGTTTCTACAGCCCCGCATTGGTGATGGCTCAACTTGAGCTGGTCTGAGTTACAATAGAATAAGGAACCAGCTTACAACTCTTCTAACCACTTAAATGTGGCCTACTATACCAGGTACACATTATACAAATGCAAACAAATATACAGGAAACGAAGAAAATCTTATCATATTAGGAAATTACTTCCATTATGTAAGCAGTAGGTTTACTTAATTATCTGTGTAGATAAAATAATCATCGAAATAGTTATCTGACCACTTTAATGTAAAATATAAACAAAACTAACTCACTTCATTTCAGTTCATTTCCATTTAGATAAATAAATAATCTTTTATTTGCAGACCTTGAAGTCCATAGTGTTAGATTTAAGATATTATTTATTTGTTTAAGATATTATACACGAAACTAGAAAGAAATGCTGCACTTAGAATAGGTACATTCTTATGTAATAAATATATACCTACTTGATATTATGATAAATCCTTGGCGATTTATTTTAAAGGCCTTATTAAAAGTAATAAAGAGATGAGACTACAGACATGACTTTAAAAAGTTAAAATACTGAAAAATCTTAAATTATGCCTTTGATAATCTATATATATAAAAATAAATCCCTGTTTCCCTTGGTCACGGCATCACTCGTAAACGGCTGGACCGATTACGCTAATTCTTTTTTTTGTTGTGTTCGTAATTGTCAGGAGAAGGTCCTTATGAAAGAAAAAAATAAGAAACTAGTACTGTTTTAAGCTTTTACGGTTTAAAACTAAACTTATACTGTCACTTACGGGATATCTTCCGTGATTGTTCATAATTTTGAGCTCCCGATATGCAACAGCGTCGAAATATCGTACCTTAATGCTTTCTACCATCTTGCATGCATGTATTTTTTCTGTATGTATGACACATGTTTATGCAAATAAATATTATCTTATCTTTTATCTTAAAAAACGCCTTGTATGACAATAAAATACAGATTATTTTTCAATAGCAAAAACACATTAAAACCCAGAAATGTATGACTTAAGTAATAATAATAAACATACGAGTTTGAGGAAAGAATATTATGTCAACAGTTAAAAATATACAAAAAACCGGCCAAGGGCGAGTCGGACTCGCACGCAAAGGGTTCCGTAGCACCAAACAATTAATAACAATATTTTTTTTATTTTTAACGCTCATTCATATGTCAATTTACAGCAAAACGAAATTTGTTTTTCATAGTATGTTAATAAAAAACAAAGTTACTACTGTTTTCATAATTTCACATCAGTTTTGTGTAGCACTTCATAGAAGACTCTCCTAATTTCAACTGTGTAGTGACAACAGTGTCGGAGTAAAATGGCTGTGACATACAGACGAACAGGACGAACGACGAAGGGTTTTAGACAATTGGCAACGGAACCCTAAAAAAACAAGGAACACAAGTTAATGGTAACAAATAACTCTGTCTGGTTATAACATTGATCTGCCGCCATTGACAAATCGGAGGTTTTTGACCCGTTGCTTTTTTTTTCTGTATTTCGACAATAACAGAAGAAGGACGCCCCTGAATAAACTGTCTTTCGATTGTTGATTGTTTAATTTTTGTATAGGTATCGATTCTATCAGAACCAGTTTCTCGATACCTATACAAAAATTAAATACGACGACTATTGACGTTTTTTTGTGAGAGTACCACTTACCACAAGATACGGAAAAAGGCGCAGCAGCAGCGGTAGCCATGGCGTCTCCATGCTTTGTGAGAACCTTGGGCTGCGCTAAGGTAGCCAAATACAGTATCTCCTGTAATTCAAATTTTTCGCCTAAACCGATTAATCTCTCATCATCATCATCATCATCATCATCATCATCATCATCATCATTTCAGCCGAAAGACGTCCACTGCTGGACATAGGCCTCCCCCAAGTGTCGCCACATCGACCGGACCGGATAATCTCTCAGCTTCGTCGATATTGCGGTATAACCAGTTAAGTTACCAGCTATCAGTGGTGACGGAGTGGACGGAGACATCAACGCAAAAACTATTACTACGTATTCAATACATCATTCCGAACCCCCTCATAGAGGTCGGCGTCCACCACACTGAAAGAGGCATCCAATTGCAAAAAGCTTAGTGATGAATTAATCATAATGAGGTCATTATTCTTTGCATCTGAAAAGACCTCTAGTATTGATATTTGATACCAACCTCTGTTAAGTGCACCAGCGCAATGTGACGACTTTGTTATTCTGAACCCTGTGACAACCGTCATGTGTGCCAATCAATGACAAATATATATGCATTACATTTGTTTAACAATACATATTTACATGTGCATAGGTAAGCAAAACACAACTGTTCATACAAATTCATGCCATGAACGCATCATGAACGTTACATGTCAGAAATGTCACAATGTGACAGTTTCATACTTCTGATGTAGCGTGGGTTTCTTAAGGTTCTTCATCTTGTTGCCAGTCGCTTCCTTATGTCTGATAAGTAAGACTTCAATGGGTTGACTGCTTTGTTCTAATCCAATCGTATGGTCTTCTATAAGGACCTTCCGGCAGCCTCATTCACAATGTCGGTCCATCACATAGACATCACACAGGTTCTCAGCTCCTGCTACACGGCCACTAATATTATCAACTTTTTAGAGTATCTTCATTTGCGCTAAACCGAGTTTCCAAACAATAAGAGAACTCGCTGTGTTCATAATGGTGTTTCGAAAATCGCCGATAAGTGAATAACATCCAGACTTATCAAGGCTACAGAACATTTTGCAATGCCGTTGGAATCTGTTATCTAGTGATAATTGGTACGGATAGATTATGGCTGGCAATGGCTGCGGACACCGGGACGCTGACAAATACTTTCAGGACATTATCTGTCGGAGTCCGGTATCCCGAACTGCGTTCCCAGTTTGTCCATACTCGGTTAAAAACTGATGAATTTTAGTCGAATAATTATGGTATCTGTCCTGACCTATCCTGGAAATGTGTGTGCCACATTTCTAGGATGGCCCAGGACAGATGGCCAGAATCGTCACACAGTGGGTGCCTGAAGACGGTCTTCGTCACTGAGGCATGCCCAAGAAACGCTGGCGTAACCATTTGGAATCGTTCCTGACTGATTGGCCTGAGGAGGCAAAACACTGGGATAGTTGGAAGGGACTGGGGGATCCCTGTGCCTAGCAGGGGGAAAGAAGAGACTATAAAAAAAGAAATGGTATATGAAAAATTATGAGCTTCCAATGAAGAAAAACAACCATTGTTTTGTGTTAGTACAGGTATGTCATTGAACTCTTTGACATCAACAGTTGACTTCGTTCCATGGACGAGGTTATTGTCACATGAATGCTTTGCCTCTGAGTCATACATTCTTTATGGCTTAGGGAATTTAAACCTTCCTTTTGATTGGAGCTACTACTTTAATCTGAATATTAACAGGTTACCAATTTAGAGTTCACTTACGGTCGACCATTTTTCAACCTTAGAACTTAGGGCATAAGGGTGAATGAAAACTGGCAGACCTTCAGTGTACTCGATAGCACATCACCAACTGCTTTCAGATATTTTAGTCGTCCTTATGTAGCTTACACACCAGAGCCGCTGGGCATGTCGGCAACATTCGTACGCGTTCAGTTGACATGTTTTGGGGCTTTGGTGTGTAGACTCCGTTAGAACTCGCAACAGCACTAGTGGTTAGCACCGAGCACCTTGTTTTGCTGCTAAACGAGTCTTAAGTTACAATGGAATTGTAGTTTTTTTTTTTATATCGGAATAATTAATATTTACTACTTTGTAGGCATCATTATTCTTCTTACATTTTTTATCGTCGAAATTAATCTTGTATAGTAAGTAAATATTTTGCTTGTTACTGCCAAGGCTAATGGTCTTGTAATTTTCCTGTTTTCGTCTTCTTAATGACACGCCGTTAAAGTATTGAGAAACAAGAAATGCTATATCAACAATGGAGCAGTAGTTTTTGAGAATGTCGCGGTCAGACAAACGTACAAAAAATAACGCGTTATGATATCGTGAACAGAGTACATTTTTGCCTAATTAGCATTCTTATGCAAATATGCAACTATTGAAACTAAGACATTATTAAAGGTCACAGGTACAGTTTTATGTAATCCTGTCGAACCACTTATTTAAGCTGGTTTTCTTCACTAACGTACCACTGGCTTTTCAATAACCCATGTAAACGACACGAGACGAAAGATTCTTTGTACCTACTTCGAACAAAGTACAAAGAATCTTTCTTACTATTATAAATGTGAAAGTTTGTGGGGCGGTATGGATGTTCGTTCCTCTTTCACGCAAAAACGATTGAACGGATTTGGGTGAAATTTGGCACACAGACTGTATAACCAGAATTAACAAAAGGATACTTTTTATCCCGGTAGTAAAATCCCGTGGGATAATTACCGAACTCTGCGCCGGCGCATCCGCGGGCATAAACTAGTATAATATAATTAAGACATCAAATCAGGCGCGTGTAATTGGCTGCCATAAAAAAAACATATTATAGGTATGTAATGTACGTTCTAGTGCCATAAAACATTTTATTTGAGAGATAAGGGTAATAATGTCACGATTTTCATTTAACACTGCTTTTAGTATTTACTTATGAAAAAAAAAACGTATGTGCATTCGTTCACTATCAGACAATGGCTTGTTTCAAAGAGAATGAATTGAGATTGAATTTTTACTTGACATTATTAAAATTCAAACACTGTTTTAAGCTTTCACGGTTTACAACTAAACTTATACTGTCACTTACGGGATATCTTCCGTGGTTGTTCATTATTTTGAGCTCCCGATATTTGCGATCATGGCGCTTGCAACAGCGCCGAAATATCGGGAGCTCAAAATGTAAGTGACAGTATAAGATTATTAAAATTGTCTCTTAAATTGTCAATCCGAGAAACGCTGGCGTAACGATTTGGGCTCGTTCTTGACAGATTGGCCAGAGAAGGTAAAACACCGAGAGTTGGAAAGTAATGGGGAGGCCTTTGCCCACCAGTGGGAAAGAATAGGCTACACAAAAAAAAAAACAATCCGACAAACGCATGTTATCGGAAACCATGATAATCGGAATTTAATTACTTACAATCGAAAGCGTTTCTTTTAGTCCAAAACTTGTTTGTATCTCCGCTTACTAACCACATGCTTAACCACTTCTCATTCTTGCACACAGACTTTATCATCCGAGTTGTTCCTATACATAATGATGCTCCCGAGGAACTCGATAGTTTACCACTCTGACTGGTGGCCATGCTGGTTGTTTTCGTTCTTAGGGACTAACCACATGCGTACGCATCCGTTCAGCTTTCCGCGTCTATTCAGATGCGTACGCATCTCCATACAAAATCGTTATTTTCTATGGACAAAAGCTGAACAGAGCTGAATAAGTGTGGTTAGTCCCTTAGCCTCCAGATTTGAGAACATTCCATGCTTTCACTCATGCTTATCCATACTAATATTCTAAAGAGCTAAAATTTGTTTGTAAGTTTGTATGTAGGGGGTAATCTTCGGAGCTACTGATCCGATTCCGAAAATTATTTCACTAACGGGAAGCTACGTTATCCCCGAGTGTCATAGGACTCATAGGCTACATTTTAAACGCTCACGCGGATAAATTTCCGTACAAAACGTGATCGAAGCCGTGAGCAAAAGCTAGTCTTACATGAACCCCATTTTCGCAGCCTTAATTACTATATTCATTCTGGTTCATAGTTAAAGTTGATGATAGGGGATGGACTGTGAGGAATGATATGTAAGGAAAAGGAGTACATGGTAGCGTGACGGCTGACAGGAGAGAATGGAACTAAAAAACCTGTTGCGCCTACCGCCGACCCCAAATAATATGGGACAAGGTCAAGTAGAACACATTTTTCCCCTCAACGAAGGTAGTCGACATAATGGGTGTGAAAAGACCCTTACGAAGCCGAAAGGCACTTGTTCTCCCCGTCGCGCCATTGCTATATTTTGTTTTGTTTTGGACCATACCTGGGGAAGCTTCTAGTTACGGAGATATTGGAGATCAAAGTTCTAACTTCTATACAAGTTTACAAAAAAAATGCATTTTTTTAATGTTTCGACTTTACTTTAAATACTTCCATGACCCCTGACTATCTATTCAATGCAGCCATCAGCACAATGTTTCCAGTGCGTTACATTCAGTCCTACCGTAAACCGTGATTTTTCACCCCCAAAAAAGTCCGTTTCCCAGCAATATTTTTTGCGTAATGTAGGGTTACTTAGTTTGATGTACAGACTGCTTGGTTAACGGCTTCGTGAAGGGTCTGTTTACGCCTTGTATGTACATATTATGTTGTGGTAGAATATCCTTCAATTGTTATGTCAGTCGTAGTATTGGCACAGCCGCTTACGAACAATGCACTGAGCCACTGATGCAACGGTTGCTCAATGCATTCAACTGTGCCCTACGTTTGATATCTATGGTCGATTGTGTGTCTAGGTATATTTGCAACTTGCTTTTACCTTGCTCGTATGGAGGTCGGAAAGATGAAAAGGTAACAGACAGTGGTACTTTCACATTTTATAATCATTAAAATCATCAATACAACCCTCTAAGTTCATTTAAAATCTAAGTCTATTCAATAACTATTTCATAAAAAAAATCTGTGATTACATGAAATGAAAAATGTTTTTATTTTACGAAAACCTTCATGTACAATGAATTGTGCTGGGGGCCTCCTTTTAGGCAAACAATGCCTGTGTTGGAAGACTCCGCTCTTCCATATCTGAATTAATAACATTTAAAAACTTAATTACTACACTTATATTTATATAATTTTTATAGTTTAAAATAATGTCTTTTATACAATATTTGTATCATGATTGTAGTAAGCGTAGCGTTTACATACGTGTTACTTGCGCGAATTATATTTTCATCAACATACAACCTGACACTGACGTGCAAATTGCAAAAAACTTAAGAAAATTTGCTTTTCGCGGTCTACCCTGGCGCTTCACCTGAAGTCTAAACCTTCTAAACACAAATATATGTGTTACTAATTTCTTTCAATGAGTAAATGCGTAAGAAACTTATACCAAGGTTTGTTAACACTTTTATCCCTTAGCATTGGAACAGACAATACTTACCCTTCTGCTCTGGTATAGAAACTTTATTTATACCAGACCAGAGGCTATAGAGCGTCGTAATATTTTTCCTTATTGGTTGAAGAATTCTAAACATTGCCACTTGCAAGTTCATTGACTAGGCTGTTAGAGTTAAACAACATAACATCACGCCTGTATGCCGGGCAGACTTAGGCAGAGGTGTACTTATATTACACTCGGATTTCGCCAGTTAAACATTTTTTTAATCAAAGAGTTATAAACTTATACTGTCGCTTACGGGATATCTTCCGTGGTTGTTCATTATTTTGAGCTCCCGATATTTCGACGCTTTTGCAAGCGCCATGATCGTGGGTTGACTGGAGAATGCGGGTGGATGGAAAATAAATTATTAAGAGCAGACAAATCTGTCGACCCTCTTTCTTTGTCTTTTGTTACGCGCACTGCTGAAACTAGACACTAAATCACGAAAAACACTCACAGTATCACCACGATTAATATCGGGAGCTCAAAATAATGAACAATCACGGAGGATATTCCGTAAATGACAGTATAAGTTTAGTTGTAAACCGTGAAAGCTTAAAACAGTGTTTCTAAGAGTTGTTTTTAGTTGCATTTGAAGGCTCATATACACCTCCATCGTTATTCTAATATTGACAAAGAACGGAGAGCAACAAATTAAATTTTTAGATGATATCACCGTTATTATTCCGATATTAACTTTCAATCGAGGTTTTAATCTCGCGATGTAACAACAGTATCCTGTTCTCATTTTCCTTAAACATTTTGCAAGTGAGAAAGTCCTTGTCCAACCTACCTATACCCACAGGCTATATGCTGCACTCTCGAATTCGCAACGATTGTCATGCGACCAAGCGATCGCATCGAAAGTGTCTGCCATACAGAATACAGATAGAACCTGTACTAATATGATGAAGTTTGTTTTGTTGTTTGAACGCGTTAATCTCTCGAACTTCCAGTCGAATTTGAAAAAATCTTTTTGCATATGATAGCTCAATTGTCGAGGAAGGTTAGAGGCTATTCATCATTACGCTATGACCGTTAGGACCTGAGCAAAATGAGAAACGGCAGGGCACAACTATAAGAAACGTTCGTTCTCATTTCCCTCTATAGAAAGTTGTCACGTGGTGAGACAAATTGCAATAATCCTTTATGATGTAACGGACATCAGAAATGTGGTTGATGATGTAAAATGTTATGAGATGATGAGCGCCATCTCATAACATTTTACGAAGCGAAAGTTATTTTTTGTTTATGTTGAGATTCTGTTGCTCTAGTCTAGCTAGAGCTATCCGGTTTGGGTGAACTAAGTTGCGGTTTACTTGTTAATGAAACATAGATGGAGAAGCTTGCGAGGCCAAGTGACTAGTTGCATGCATAGATTCAGGAATATTGTGGGACAACAATTTTTTTTCCGCGAATAAAGTGTTGGTCTCATGTGATAGTTGTTCAGTTGTATGGTCTGAACCTGGACTACGCCTTTAAAATAATGTCGTTCGATAGAGAGGGAGAAGCTCAAGGAAAAGATAGATGAAATCTGTGAGGAATTATAAGAAAGAAATAATGATAACGTACGTGTTGCGCCGACCTCATGTAATACGGAACAAGGGCAGGAAGATTCTGAAATTGGTGGTCATATGCCCTAATGTTTATGATCCCTTACTACTGTTAGAATGTATTGTTTTTTTAGGGTAGGTGGCATACGACCACGGCTATCCTCTGAACATCACGCTGAATATTTTTCTTAAATTCAATAAAATATAGAACGTGTAAATTGTTTATTTAATAGACGATAAATATTGAATGGTCTGTAGATAATAATATCGCCTTGATTTTTTAGAGCGTGATTTTTCAGTAGTCGGATTTGAGTTTATGAACCTATTTTTATAAAAGTTTATGCGTGTATTACATACATTTTAGTGCTAATTTTCTTGGGAAAGGAAGTTCTCGAACAAGGAGTTTTGATAACGATGAATCGTGGCATAACAACGCCACACGAACAAGTTTCTTTTAAAATTCGATGCACAATCGCGCACGATTCAAGCATTATAAATTCAAGTGCAATGTGGATAAAAACAGGATAAAATAATTGCGAATTTGGCTTCAGTTCAATGTTAGTGTATTTCCTGATTTTCGCAGTTTACTTCAAGGGACTGCAATCAAACATAATCACATTTCTGTTTCGTTAACGAAACAGAAATGTGATATGTTTGATACGCAATTTAAATAGTCGCACTACTCATATTTAAAATTGTATAAAGGGTGTAAATAGACCCTTAGCGAAGCCGGAAGGCACTTCTTCTTCTCGACAATGCGATAATTTTTTTGTTCTGGACCATACCTGGGAACCTTCTAGTTCGGAGTTATTGCGGGTCAAAGTTTCAACATTTTCACAATTTTTTTTTTTTAATACTGGTTTTTAAGGTTATAACTTTACTTTAAATACCTCCATGACCTGTTTACTATTCAATGCATCCATAAGCACAAAGTTTGGATTGCGTTACATTGAGTTTTACCGTAAAAGATTACTTTTCACCCCAAAAAAAAAGTTATGTCCCAGTAATAATTTTTGAGTAGGGTTACTTAGTTTGATGTACAGAATGCTTGGTTAACGGCTTCGTGTAGGGTCTGTTTACACCTTGTATATCGTTCCAGACGTATGTATTAGGGTTGCACCTCATCTAGAAGCACAGAATCGCATTTTTCCATGCTAGCGAGATACAATGGGAGTGCTATTGCCCGCGGCGATAATGCGCTCGGCAGTACGCTATATTTGATTCCATGCTGCTAGATGAAGCGCAACCTTAAGTCCGCTTTTCTTAGTAGTAAACACTGTTTCTCTCCACCTAAGTACGATGAGGGCACATATACAGGGTGGCCGGAACATTGACGTCCAAAACTAAAATTTAGGTCCCTCGTACCGTGGGGTATCCGAATCACCCCCATGTATGTTCCGCGACTTTTCATAGTTTTCGAGTTATGAATGTTTTTCTGATTTTTTGAGAATGATCGTTAAAAAATTACGTTCGGTAAATTATTGCTTAAATTTTCAACTTTAAATAACAAATTTAAACATGTGACTTCATGGTTCCTAAGCAGGCTTCATAATTCAAAATGGCGACACGCGTATAGCAGTAAACACAATGTGAGAACGACTGATGTACTTGTTTTGCGTTGGCTTCGGTTGCGCGCTTTACTATCTCTGCTATCTCTCTCACTCTCGGTGGCGAGAGGGACACCCCTCGTCACCGTTTACCGAACGTAATTTTTTCACTTTAGACCATCTTTTTCATAACTTCAATCACAGTTACGAAGCTGATTATTTTATGCATAAAAGTACTACTCATGAAGATTCAGTTGCAAAAAAAAAATCTCGACAAAGTCTTGTACTTTTTTGTCAGTTCGATCATTCTCAAAAAATCAGAAAAAAATTCATAACTCGGAAACTATGAAAAGTCGCGGAACATACATGGGGGTGATTCGGATACCCCACGATACGAGGGACCTAAAATTTATTTTTGGACGTCAATGTTCCGGCCACCCTGTATAGCCTAACTCTTTGGATTGTGCATACCAAAGAGTTAAGTTGTTTTGCCGTGTCACACTTGACACTACACCTTATCAGGTAACATGTGTAAGTGTGACGCGTGACAAGTGTAAAGAAAAAAAAAAAAAACGAAACAATTTTCTCCCAAGATTTGATTAACACGACATCGCGCCTGTTCTCCGCGAAGGGTTAGGCAGTGGTGTTCCTCATAGAACACTAAGTCTTATAAAATAGGGGCGAGCCTGTTGTCACTAACCCAAATTCCTGATCGAAAAACCCAACAGCCCTTTGCCCGACCTGAGAATCGAATCCAGGACCTCATGCTGACCAGGACAATAGACCAACATGGCAGTCATTTAAAGATTTCATATTACCTTGACGAAAATGTTTCGTAATTTCTGAGAATAGAAGAGAAAAGCGCTTTTATATTTCACAACAATATTATCCCATGTTCTTACACGTGAGTTCAATTTCACCTCAAAAGGAACGGCGTCGTGGCTTTTAATTTATACCTACGTTTACCGTTTACCTGTAACTTTTGAATCATTAGCTGGGGGACCAATCAGCGAACAATACACAACGTGGAAGCCTAAGCAGTGCTGTAAACGTGACTCCTTCCAATTTGCGAACCGTCGCGAAGAAGTTTTACATAAGTAGGTACCTTATTTTGTCAGCGATAATTTATAGCCTAGCACGAATATTGAAGCTTTCTGCCAATGAAAGATTTTTTATAATTGGATCATTCCTACAAATTTTACCTCTTTATAATATTATTATAGAAAAATAATGATAACTATGCCACTAAGGGAGGTGGTGCCACTAATGGTGGTGTTACTATAATGGTGACTATGCCACTTTGGTTCTATGGTCTTTGTGTCGTTGGCACGACTTTATATTTTTAGGCTAAAAACTTCGTTACTTCAACTGTTACGTCGGTGGCAGATCAGAGATCTCTTTGGCTGCATGTTTTGAGGCTCAGCGGGCAGGAAAGAGAGAGAGAGAGATCATTTTATTTGTTCAGGATAGCAGGTGGAGTATAGTTTGCAACACAGCTCCACATTCTTCTGCTGGTCTGACGAGGTAGCCCCCACTAAAAAAAGTCCTACCTCGTAAGATTGGGGTTTTTTTGGCAACTATGTGTGTCTGCATCCGTTGATAATGTTATAACGTATCGTATGTCCATAGTAATGTTTGCATGTCTGATGATAGTACATCTCGTGAATTTTAGATTGGCTTATATCCATTATAAAGCTATTTGGTATTAGTTTTGAATCGGAATTGGCTGTTGGCATATTCGCACGTCATGCTGATAGAAAATTAATATTACTGTCGATATTTGTTTATCTTTACGAATTTATCATTTTCGTCATATTATAAAATTCCGGTGTACGCGTGTTTTTTATTCTTCTTCTAAACGGTTTCACCGATTTTGAAGATTTTCTTTTGTTTTTACGGGGTCACCTGGTTTTTAGCTATAGTTGGACCCGATAGGTGGCGCTGTTATTACAGGACAACGACTGCCTATTGCTAGTTAAGTATAAAAAAACTATGAAAGTGTAACTTGAATAAACACGTAAATTATTTTCAATCTTCATATTATGAAGGCGTCGCGGCAGACCTCGTAGAAGATGGCGGGGCGAGCTGGACAACACAAACGACCAGTGGCGGCCCACATTAGCCGTGGATCGTAGCAACTGGATGTCATGGGGAGAGGCCTTTGCCCAGCAGTGGGATGACGCAGGCTAACAGTAGCATTATATTATGCATGACAAAAGTCCAAGAAAGGAAAGCTCAGCTGCTTAGTACTCGCTAACCCAGGTAGCAGGTGGCGTTCTATAATTTCTGCCTACCCCCATGATAAAAGGCATGAGTTGATGTAATCTAAAAAAATCTGTAAAGGAACTCTCTAAAATCAAATCAATTATTTACATTACTTTCACTGCGGGCCAGTTAGGTTTCGACAACATTTGCCAAATATTTACTTAAACTGAAGAATTCATATGTATCGTGCAGAAAGACCTGAGTATGAATTTGGGAGGCAATAAAAGTAGGGGAACACCAAAGAAACGATGGATGGACTGTGTGAAATATAATATGGGTGGAAAGGCAGTGACTCCTTGAGATGACAGGTAATATAGAAGTATGGAAGAAGATAACTTGCTGCGCCCGCGCCGATCCCAAACAAATTGAGATAAGAGCAGGAGAACTTTAGCGAGTTCCTGACTTCAAATTATCATTAACTTAGGAACGGTATTAAGATGAGGTTAATGTGACATGGTATGAACTATGAATCATACATACATCTCGTGCGTCATCATCTAGTATGGCAGCAAAAAACATCACTTTCTATCTCAAGTAATTGACTTTTAAAATCACTTGGCATCCTTACGAGCAAAAATAACAAGTTATTTACTTTGAAAGTGAATTTGCGCCGTTCTTGAAATATACGGTCTAGCAAAAAAATAACTAAAGTCGAGTAAAAGCGTACACAAAAAAAAAAAACCTGTATTTATATAAATTGTTCAGCTATGTAAGCTTAAGATTTGCCAGCGGGCGATGTAGCGCAGCATAATAGGTGCCAAGCGATCAGACCGCGTTACAAACACCACCCTGTGGTCCATAAAGCTGATGTTGGAGTAAAAACAGCCAAGTTAAAGTTGGAGTGGGCTGGCCACGTGGCACGGATGCACCCGGAGAGGTGGGCATAGATCGTCACTAACTGGACGCCTGAGGGTGGCGATGTCAACCGCGGCGAAGGTGGCGTGACGATCTGATCATGTTCGCGGGGCAAGCGTGGCCAGAAATTGCACAAAACAGAGAGGTTTGAAGGGAAAAGGGGGAGGCTTTTGCCCAGCAGTGGGACACAATAAGAAGTAACTTTTTAGCTTATATTACATACAAATAAGCTTATGTTTTGATAACGGATAAATGAGAGAAAATATTTCGATTTCTCCAAGCCCTTAATTGATAAGATCAGCGCAATATTATTCAGGCCGCACGAAAAGCTGGTAAAACTCCGCTCGTAACAGTTAATTTATGACTCATTTTAATACTTCTTTTACACCTTTTTGGTACAGGTAGAATTGGACCATAGGTACTTCATCGTCTCTGTATAAAAAGATAAAAATCACCAACTTTCTTTTCTTAATTATTTTGTTTACTTTATGGTGAAGTTATTTAGAGAGGTCAGGTGCTTACTTGCAACCAGCGTGCGTGTTTCACCTGATTTATGAACTTGGTCAAGACAAAAGACTGTCTGGATGTCTGGATCGTAGCTGATGGCGTGGTTTCTGCTTACTGCCATGGGAATAAGACGAGAGTGTGATGTATGTATGTTTGTATGATTTTAACCAGCTTCTAAAAAAGGAGGAGGTTATGTTATTCCACCAGCACCCTTTTTTTCTTCATGTATTTTCACTGATTTGTCCGTGATTACTGGTTCGATTTAAGTGATTCTTTTTTTGATTTGTAGTAGTCCATATAAATTTTATTAACTTTGCTTAGGTACTTTGAGTTATCCTGTATAATATGCAATTTTTCTTCTTCGCCTATGAGGATGATGTGCTAATATTTTCTAGTTACAATGTAAAAAGGATTTGTGTCAGATACCACAAAATAAAAGGGTAAAATAAAAACTTGGCAATAAAGTAAATGAAACAAACAAAAGTCCCCCCCCCCCCGACTCACGAGAGTAATTTAGGATGTCGGTTATTTTTTTTGTTTTCTGTCGTACCAACTTACTCACATTATCTTCTAAGAAATTGAGGCATCATTGGTAAAACCCACAGAAGTTTACTTACCTTATTATTTAGGGTTCTGTGGTAAAACCTAACTTGCAACTTGCTTGCTTAAATATGTACTTACGTGTTGAAAATGTTCCCACAAATAAAATGTTATGTTCGTTAATACCTTGGCCTTGCGGTTTTTGTTCTACAATTATTTTGTGTTGACGTTACTTCACACAAACACACATTAGGATCATAATCACTACATAGTATAAAACAAAGTCGCTTTCCTCTGTCTGTCCCTATGTATGCTTAGATCTTTAAAACTACGCAACGGATTTTGATGCGGTTTTCAGTAATAGATAGAGTGATTCAAGAGGAAGGTTTATATCTCTATATATATATATTGCACCCGTACGAAGCCGGGGCGGGACGCTAGTATTAATTAAACGAAATTTCCGTTCTTACAAAAAAAGAATCCCGTTTCTAAAATAACGTCCCACGTTTCCCGTTTCTTCTGGGCACGCTCGTCCCATCATAGACCTCATCTATCGCTTTCCATCAGGCGTGATCGAGGTCAAGAGCAGTCACATATTGTAAAAAAAAAAAAAAAGTTTTTTTTTTCTGAAAGGCCTATTCCGTAAAACATGCCTTAATTGGCGACGCCCTGATCTTGTAGATCGTGTCTTAATCTGTGCTGAATGAATATTTTTCTTTCCTTGTTTCTTTACTGACATAACCATTAAACAGTATGTAGGTCTTTAGTCTTTACGGAAGGCGTGTCTGAATGATCCGGTCGAAATGTAAACTACCGTGATATTACAAGCAATCCTTTACCGTTAGATATCTGCGCCGTCTCGGTTACCGCTACGAACGATTAGCATTTTAGGTGAAGGCAAACCGGCCATGTGAACTGAACGGCGTGATCCAACGGAAATACTACCTTATTTTTCTTGGTATAAAGTGGAATTTGATTGGATTGCGTTTTAAAGAAAGAAAGTCGATTATTTGCAAGAAAAATTATGTTTATTTGAATGTTATGTGATGTCTGACGACTGGCTGTCGATTACTTGACGCGTTTTTATAAAAATAAATAATTGGATTATGCTATCACAGTTCCACATTCGACACGTCATACTTAATTAAAATGATTTCTATCAAAGATTTATTTTTTTGTTGGCTGGCTTTCGTCTTGTTTTCGACTGCTCCCGACCTTAGTCCGCGTGAAATTATTATAAAAATATTACCTATTGGAATCGGATTTTCTTAACAATTTCAAGGATTTTATATTTTTTCACGGAACCCTAATCCTTTTTCTAAAATAAAAGTAACTTACTCCTTATAACATCAGCTATCTGTCCAGTTAAAGACCCGTCAAAATCGGTCCAGCCGTTTCAGAGATTAGCCGGAACAAACAGACTGACATAAATTGAAAAAAAAAGTTTTTGTTATAAGTACCGTATATACTTCCTTATGCATTCAGTATAAACACTTCGATTTTATTTACTTGTATACATAGTTGTCAATTGATTAAAACACCGTAATCTTATAAGATCAAATCTAGATAGTATTCATTTATTTTAAGTTTACGAAAGCTAATGAAAGGTGACTAATTGCGCAACACACTTTCCATAACAATCCGAAGGACTTTGAAGGACTATTGCTTCATATGTTTGAAAAAATCGTCTGCTCGTGAAGCGACTGCACAGCCCAGTTACTGGGAAACAATTATCCCCTTACTAAGACTGGTTGTCAGACTTCCGAGCTTCTAACTACACGCAACGACTTCCTAAAGATCGGCCATGACTGTCAGGACAAATGGGTCCACTTGCATTAAAGAAAAGTAATAAAGGTCGTTGCTCTTATCATCGGTGACTCATGATCTGTCGGTAGGTAGAAATTGTACCAAATGTTCCTGTATCTGCAACGGTGCTTTAAGATGCTAACCGCTAAAATGCATGACCCACAATCGTTATGATTTTGTGAAAGTTTCAGACGTCGCCTCTTGTCGTATTATTTTATTAAGGTTTATGTCGTGTCCTCGATGGAAGTTCCCATTGGCAGTATGATGATGGTCAGAATGTTGGTTGTATGACCACAAAAGGGAGGAAAGTGGCTGAGACGAGGATGCTAAGGGGGATGTGTGGTGTTACAAGAATGGATTAAATAAGAGATGAGTACATGATAAGACGAGGTCTGAAAGTGGCGCCGGTGGCTGAAAAGTTGTGTGGCGGTATGAGCATGTAATGCACGGGAATGAGGAAAATGTCGTGAGAGAAGTTTTGGGTATGAATGTGGATGGCTACAAGAGTATGAAGGATGATATGGCAAGAAAGGAGGTGTATGATGAGATGACGAGTAATAGAGAAGTATGGATGAAAAAACATGCTGCGCCGACCCCAAATAGATTGGCACAAACGAAAAGAGGATCTAGCAATGGGTGAAGTAGGGCTGTGGATGATGATGGACCCCACGCTCAGCAGTCGCGGTGACTATACGATGGAATGGATGACACTATAATATTACTACAGTTGTCAAGAAGCATTATCGGCATCCGAACTTATTGCAAAACAAGTACATTTCAGATAATAATAAATCATACAATTTATGTAGGCAAAGTTGCAAATAAAATCATATGATATGACGTACTTGTTTAAAAAAAAAACATATTGTGCCTTTTGGCAGGTCCCACGTTACGTTTTAAAATTTCGAGGTCAGTTTTTAATCAAAACATAAGTAATAAGAATACGATACATGGAGATAAACAGAACATAATTATTATTTCTGGTAATGATAAGATTGGTTCCGGATCTGGTTAATAATATTACGTTTCATCAATACAGACTTAAGCCGAGAGGTGACAAAAATAACGGTTCATCGTAAGTACGTGCTAAGTAACGTTTAGAGATCGCGG
This sequence comes from Noctua comes, assembly GCA_963082995.1. Classification (NCBI taxonomy): domain Eukaryota; kingdom Metazoa; phylum Arthropoda; class Insecta; order Lepidoptera; family Noctuidae; genus Noctua; species Noctua comes. Next base: position 16,640,921 of record OY720278.1, on the reverse strand, counting down.
CCTCACCGTCGCTATCTAAATTGAGAGTTAGAAGTTTGGAAATTGTCAAACTCTAATACTAATTAAATAAAAATATTGATAGTTACAAAAAAACTAAACAACAAGGTTTAGAGTGACGCCATTTCATTTCTCGTATTATTCACAACAAACTCATATCACGGAAATGCCAAAAAAAATGAACTAGTCCGCCATATTGGATTTAGAATGACGTTACTAAGCTAACCACGTATTGTCATCTAAACTTAACGTGTATGCAAAATTTCAGCTCAATCGGAAACCGGGAAGTGGGTTAAATTTAAGTTCTAAGATTTTTTACAGACAAGGTTATAAAACCGTGAGTTTGTTTGAACGCGCTTATCTCGGGATGAAACCGTGAGGCGCAGCTAGTTTAATAAATATTGAAATAGGTGACAAGAGAAATAAATACAATAATCTAGTTTAATACCCAACCTAAACGAGTACGTTCGTCGTAAAATATCCTATCGTATTGCGATATATATTGAACTTTCTCCATAAAATATGTGAAAACTATGTTAATACATGGATGAGGGAGGCGCAGAAACGCGAACAATGACTGAAAGAGTGGGCCTCTTCTACCCAGCAGTGGATGGTTACGGGCTGAAATGACGAAGTTGAGTTCGGGCTGTGTTAGTAACTTAAATTTTAAGTGACACCTAAATCAATTGACTGTCTCGTTGGTCTAGTGGTCGCAAGCTACTGCTGAGCATGAGGTCCTGGATTCGATCCGCAGGTCGGGCAAAATGTTATTGGGTTTTTCCATTAGGAATTTCTCAGTAGCAGCCACGGAGTATAAATTTGTGCCCGGTTGATTGATGGCAATAGGGTCGCCCCCTATTACAGGGGACTAAATCATAATTGGCGAAATGTAGGTGTACTATTAGGTACACCTCTGCCTAACCCTTCGGTGATTACAGGCGTGATGTTATGTTACCTAAATCAACGCCTACATAAAAGTACTAGCTGTACTGACGAAGCTGATGCGTAGGTAATAGATCTTTTGGTCAGCAACGTTCACAGGCGTAAGAAGAAAGTCTACCAAAGTTTCATCACAATTGGATCAATAGTTCAGAAACGCATAGATGACAAACAAACAAACAAACATTCATAGAGAGTTTAACCTACAATTGGTTGAACTATAGGTACCTAACAATTAATTATTCTGTTTTATAATAATGTTATAAACTTCAAGTGAATGGTATTTCATTAGTAATGCTCCTCATATTTTTGAAAAAAATAAACGTTATCATCCACCAAGCCTTTTCCCAAGAATGTTTTGGTCGGTTACCAGTCTTACCCGGATGCAGCTGAATATCAGTATTTTACATGCATCGACTGCCCCTCTGACCTCCAAAACCCATTAACTGGGCAACACAATAAGTACTCCTTGGTAAGACTGGCAGTCAGGCTTTCGTGCTCTGACTAGCTTATTACGACGCCAATGCAGTACTTTCTGGCACTATCTTCCTCAGCAAGTTACTCAACTCTTTCAAACAAAATGTGGGTGTGTATTCAAAACTTATCATCGGTTACCTAGATACCGTTTGTACTGGTTTTGGTGGGAAACTGGTTGTCGTTCAGAAGCCACCTACCTACCTACCATCCGACGAGAAACACGGTCGTGATGTGTAACCACCTTTCGCTTTTCAAGGGGAATTTCTCTAGCAGACATCTGTTAAGGCGAAGCGCTATCGTAATATTCACATCTACGCGTTTTTTAACAATATTATTCGAAAAAAAGTGAAGAAAGAAAGCCTTTTGGCATGAAGTCTGTCTGTGTACCATTACTGTACACTTTCTCATCATCGTCTTTTTGGCCTTGTCCCATGTTAATTAGGGTCAACGAAACACGTTTTTTGCCACTTTCACCTTTCAGCTGTCGCACAATCCATACAATCATCTTTTCTTTGGTCTTCCTCTCCCTCACCATCCATCAATGAAATTTAAATAAATAAGAGTTTACGGGGTCTTTGAGTTGGTTGCCGCTTTGCGTACAGTGCGGGTATTCTAAAGAACTTGCTCTTAGGCCGTATCATTATTTTGCTGGCTGTATAAACTTCCTGATTTAATTTAATCAGGAAGTTTTTGAAGGCATTGATCAGAGCTTTTCGCTATCGAATACTTATTTTATTAAAAAGAAAGTCGATAATTGATAATACCTAAACATCTTTAAGAATAACTGTATGTCATTTATACATTTATAAGGTTACTGCTGCCAGTTCCAACGTAGCTGAAATATAAATGGCCACTTCATTGTATCAAACCCGTGTGAAAGTCCTTCAGTGCAAAAAACCACTTTTCACGCAGGAATGATCATTCATCACCCAGTTCCATCTGCTCGTTGAAGATTCCCGACTACAAGAAGTCAAAATAAACTCGTCATGATGTTCTTCCGTCTCATAGATATAAATTACATTGTATTTTCTTTACAACATGGCTGTTCTGTTAGCAACTCTCGAATGTACTGTACAACCAATTTCGTCCACTGTCCACCGACAACCCGACACCAAATGAAGCAATTATTGTAGTACTCCGGTAATTGTAACTGGCTATTTTTGCGCTACACCGAGTCTATTGCCTCCCAAGGGCAAAGACCTCTATTCGAAGTTATCAACGCGAGATAATTGCGACCGGCACTGTTTCCGACCGCAACGCGTTATGTAGGCGAAAACACAGAAAAATAAACAAGTTGTTTTGTAATCGGTTTGGTTTGAAAGTTTGATCGAATGCTGGTTTGACGTTTCGCAAGTTTTTAGTTAATTTAACGTTATGAAGGAGATAGTATACAACAATGCCGCAGTGCGCCCGCGTTGTGGATTACGGCGTGCTTGTGTCGAAGTCCTGAAAATTATCCATATAGGTTGATTATGAAGTTGAGAAGACACGACCTGTTTTTTGAAGGTTTTGTTCTACAAAATCTGTGGTTCTGTTATCTATTCACGCATAGTAACTGTAGTAACATCGACCTATAACAAATACAATGAATATCCATCATTTTAGTCCAAAGTTCCAAACATTTTCCCTGTTAATATTTGTAAAACATTACCCGCACCGTGTCTCAACATTTCAAGGATAAATAACTCACAATCTGTCACATAATTTACAGTCATTAGGCAATGCACGGACTTTCGCATTTCACACTGTTTCGCACACTATTTATTTAAAGCTGTGGAACTCGTTAGACGGTTGCCATCAACCGGGCACAATACCAGACTGTGGCCGTTACTGAGACGCTCGACCTGGGTATCGAACCCAGGACCTCATGAGCAGTTCATCTTCAGGCCTTTTTTTTTTTCAACTTTGTCTAATATATATTTTCTGTCTTTCATTTATTAAAAGCCGAGTGTATGTCCCCTTAACACGGTGCGGGTCGCGCGCAGCTCCGCGAAAATTTCACTTTCGCTTGGTTACATAAACTACTGCGACCTTTTATCGAATATCACGCGACTTGTTATTTACGTCGCGTCTGTCTGTGTGCAAATTTATGGTGAAGTTCGGCAAATTATGAGGAAGAATCTTTTGTTCCTTGAAATTGTGATCAACCTCATCTTCTGCTCATGCCCCATATTATTTGGGGTCGGCGCATCAGGTTCTTTTTCCATTCTTCCCTGTCAGCCGTCAAGCTATCATAATTAACTCTTTTTTCTTTCATACCGTTTCTTAAACAATCCATCCATATTTTCTTTGTTAGAACCATATTCGCTTACCCCAATTAATTTGTGGTCGGCGCAGCATGTCTTCCTCTCACATAATTCTGTGTTAGGACAAATTTCACCATTGAAACTGAACGCGATTAGCACTTCTAAACCGCGTTCAAGAGCTGTCAAAGTCATAATTTAGTGCCCGTTAGGATGTGCTGTAATTGATGACATCGGCTCTTTGACGTCATCACAGTTGTTATCATTACCTTTCTAGCCAAACCATCTCCATGTTTTTGGAAATTGTATGGTAGAGAATAAAGCTAAGAAAAAAAAAGCTAAGCTTGAAGTGTTAATAAATAAATAAGTCCTACATTGGAAGTAAAGGTAATTTTAAAATTGTGGAAGATAAAATGTAAAGTATAGATTACATTGCAAGTTTATATTGCGTTGCAAGTCGACCTACATTGTCTAGAGAGCTACTGCTAACAATTTGTAACTTGTTTACAAAAATCTAGATTCGTAACATTGTATCAAACGGGGTCAGGAGATACACAATGTGTAATAATAACAAAGTATTCATGAATTTAGTTTACCATAATTCTGAAAGTTTTACATATTTATCTATTCAGTCTGTTCTTAAATCTCAATGCAATTAAATGGTTAGCAGTGGCGAAGGGTCCATACAACTCGATTCCTACCGGCTTCTCTTTGAAAACGGGCACAATCAGTATTCTATAGGCAATATAAAATTACATTAAAGATATGTACTCCGGCTTACCTCTTAAGAAAATAACCCTTCGCTACTGATGGCTAGTGGATGTTAACCAACCCCAGTCATGATTCGATCAGAATTTCTTGCACGACTTTAACTGAATTATGCATAATCTAAAAAATGTTGTTGTTGTTCCCACTGCTGGGACAGTCTCTCTGAGCGGGAATAATAGGCTATAAAAATGTTTGGTCCTAGGACAATCCAGTCTCTCAAGAGGTTTTTCTTCACCGTTTTGAAAGCAATGGTATTGAAATAATTTACAAAAAGTTAATACGTCTGAGTTAGAATGTAAGATCGATAACGTTTTTTTTTTTTAATATAACTGTGCAACACTGCGCACTTGCACTGTGCTTTGTGTGTGTTTTTCTTTGCAGTGCTGTGTGTGTGTGTGATTTTCCTGCTGCTGCTGCCGTTTCTACTGCTCCAAGCCTATTTATACAGGAAACTATGACCGAGTCCTAATTAGAGTGAAAAGCAATGTTTGATTCGCACCACGTCAATGTTGTGTAAACAAATTTACGAAGAATGCAAAGATCTCACACACGTCGCTTTATCAGATAATCACATATACACAGCATGCCGCATGGCGATGATAACACTAATGATTGTTTGATAACCACTTCTGTGTTGTTGGGAATTTAATGGCTTTCATCATAAGCTTAGATAGAGCGTTGGTGGGAGACTGGTCGTCCCTTCTGTGAACGAATGGTGATGGATGTGACATGCCACATGTCTTCAGATGTATGAGTATGGGTCTTCGGATTTTTGGTTCTAGGAAAAGCCTGTTTCCTCACGCTCCTCTACTGTCTTGGGAGCAGTGTTACTAAAAGAGTCACTGAAACAGATATTTCTTTAGATAGCCTCTCTTTTGTTTCTTAAATCTTTTTGCATTGAAACTAAAGGTGCTCCCTTACCGGGAGCATTCGCCTGTAATGTAACAGTTCAGATTCCCTTGTTTCCATACAAAATCGAATCTTGGACTGTTACATTACAGGCGAATGCTCGCGGTGAGGGAGCACCATTACGAGTTTTTATTCGAAATTGTACTGCAATACAAACATAATCGCCATAACATTAAAGGTTTCTCCGGAACGATTCAATTATTTTGAGTCATAAACTGGTTGTGCCGTTAGTCACACATGGTTGCAGTATTGATTGCAAATACATACCTACATATTATATTAAATGCAACTATCTTCATACATATATCACATAACAGAAGACTATTGATTATATCAGGGCCACTTATTTATTTATCCATCTATCTAGAAATAGTAGTACAGCTACGTACTGTATTAATCGCCTGTCTATCTGATTGCGTTTAGCGATAAGTTTGTTTTGTTATTGATCCTCTTTATATTTATACAAGCTCCTATTCCGCACGAGTACAATGGAAGTACATCGAGATTTATGTGCTACAACAGCGCCACCTATCCGCTCCAAACTATCCTATCTTATATGCAGTACCATTGTACGTATGCTTTACACATTCACAAAATTGAATTACTTATTGAAGTCGTGTGGGTTCGAAGATTATTGAGTACGAAGTTATAGAAAATAGTGACACGTGATTTATTAAAACTAGCAACCCGCCCTGCCTTCGCACATAATTGGAACCAAATTTATCCTATCTTTTGAGCTGGAAGAACCATAAACGTTCTTCTAACATATTCTTCTTTATAGGCATAATGCTATGAGATACTTGCTTATGCTTAGAGTAGTTCCATATTTGAATTGTTAAAAAATATGTAGGTGCTCGAATGTCCACGAAGTCACAAATAAAAACCAAATTGTTATCCTTCTTGCATGTTAGATTTCGTGCTTTAATGAAGCACGAAATAATTATAACAAGCAATGCGTTTGTTCTAGTTACTTTTTTGAACATAATAATATATTATGTAGCTAATGTGTACCTATATTTTAAAATAAAAGGAATGAGGTAAAATAAATGTAGTTATTACTACGAATAACTGTCATAAGTTTATTTGAAAAAAACCCACAAAGCTGTATTGTGCTACGGGTACATTAACTCATTTATAACACTTTTAATAGAAATGTTTAATTAATTCAGTTGTACCTTTTCAGCCATGAATCAATCCGAAAAGCAAAACCTAACTGTAATTAACTTACGCTTAATTTATGCAATTAAATTCAAAATGCACAATTACTAACATAGTTTAATAAACCAGTATCGCAATATAAATATGCTAACGTGTTTAAAAATAAGTTCTTTAGCATTATAACGATGTGACAATGTTTGTTTTCACCAACACTAAGCAACACTTCAATGCATGCCTATATTGACACAGCTGGCAATCAATTTAAACCCTCGACGCTAAGCCGAGTGTTGAAAATCCAACCTTATGTTGTGTTATTGAAGACGGCCATTAGGATCGTTAACTTGGTGATTCATGTGTTTCAGTGCCTTCCATGTACCTACATAGTTTTTAGAACGAGTTGCGAATACCACTCGGAAATGTGCTGATTTTGTGTTTTTTTTCCTGGAGTTAAACTTAGTATTATTTACTAGCTTTTGCCCGCGGCTTCACTCCCGTTAATTTAGAATTTGACAACCTAGCGGTGTGAAATATACTTTTCAACCTATTCTCATACCTACCAAATGTACATAAATCGGTCGAGTCGTTTCGGAGGAGTGCGACCACAAACACCGTGACACGAGATTTTTATAACAGATAACATGCAATTCTACAAAAGAATGCGCCATTACAGGAAAGTTGAAAGGGAAACGACTGCCTTTGTATGGCATGTGATGAGGAGGGACGAATCGCATGTGATGTGACTAAAGAGTGATGAATATAAATGTTGATGGATGGAGAGGAAGACCAAGGAAACGATGGATGGATTGTGTGAGGTATGATATGAAGGAAATAGGTGTAAATGATTGCGTCACGGTTGACAGGGGAGAATGAAAGAAGAAAAAAACGTGTTGCGCCGACCCCAAGTAACATGGGACGAGGTCAGGAAGATGATGATGCAACCCTTCAAAAGATCAAGACCGTCTATATTTTTCCCAATCCATGTAATTTGTTCGGTTTTCATATTACTATGCTCTCTCAGATCAAGATTCCCTCAGGGTAACAAAATCGATTGAACACAAAGGAAACCCTACGTCTAGACATGTCGTATACTAGGACCAAACAATCTTAATACTTTTGTAAATCCACACTTTTTTTTTTTATCGTCGTTAAATCATCAAATGAGTCCTCTCACCCAGGGCAGAGTGGGACGGACTGTCAGACTTGTACTGACTAAAATCCACGTTGTCCTTCAATAGCCCTTTATGATCCAGGGTCACGGTAATTCTATAAGTAAATCCACACTTTAATTTGCATAGAAGCACCGTTGGTTCCTGTTGTCATTTCTAGATCTTTGACAGTCATTACAATATTACAGGGAGTTAGTGGCCCGAAAGTCATACAACCAGTCTTACCAAGGGGCGTATTTATTACCCAATACTAACTGGGTTGTGGAGTTCAGATAGGCAGTCGCTCCATGTAAAATACTGGTATTTAGCTGCATCCAGTTAGACTGGAAGACGACCTCAACATAGGTGGAGAAAGGCTAGACAGATGATGATGCTGGGAAACAACAGGTCACCTCTTTGTGTCAAAAACCAACAACACCGGCTCGATGCGGGTTGGGACTTTAATATCTATTATTCTTTTAAAATAAATGATAAAATGTAATTTACTGTTATCATGGTAGGTAATTAATTATCAGATCAATGATAATAATGTTGTTTGTTTTTCTTTACAGGTAAATAATACGAAGTGCTACACCTGCAATGAACGTCAAGTTACTCACTGCGTTCTCCTGTGGTTCTGGTAAAGTACCTTTTTAATATTCGAAAACATTTGACATCCATCAGCACTGGCCACGCGTGTCGGCTCATGGCCAGAGATCGGTATACGTAGGACATATTTACCTTGAATTCAAGGAACTCAGTAACAAGCGGATATAATCTCCCTGATCCCCCAAAGGATATCATTAAGCTTCGCATGATACTTTTAGGTACGATTCGACTGATGTCCTTTTGACAATTTAAAGCGCAGGCCACACCGCCAGCTGGCGGGCGGGCGAGCGACGCGAACGACGCCCTTTTCATACTTTGTTCGTATCTTTCGATAGTTCGCGGTGTGAACCAAAGTATGAAAAGAGGTGAAACGACGCGTCGTTCGCGTCGCTCGTCCGCCCGCCAGCTGGCGGTGTGGCCTGCGCTTTATTACGGAACTATTACCTATTATTTAAAAAGCACCGTGGGTGTGACCGTCAGACTGCCGTCATAGGTCTCGAGTTCGAACCCAAGACACGCACCTCTGATTTTTCGGATTCATGTGCATATCGTATAATTATCACTTGAATCACTCACTATGTTCCTTCACCGAAGTGAAGGAACATAGTGAGGAAACCAGCGTGCCCGAGAGATATTTCTTGACAGCATGTAAAGCCAAGCCAGAGGCCCATAGGCGACGTATAAACTCTGACACCAGGTTAGGCACTAACCACACGATAAAGAAAGAAAGAAGATTGCGGAACTAAATATTACACTGGAATTTTAGACAGAGGTAGTCTTCACATGTTACTTCGTTGAAGTTTAGGCAAATATGCTCTGTCCGACATCAAGTTAAGGCTCACTCTCTCTCGCAGAGCCTCTCTGATTATTTTTAATATTATTCATCGAACGTTTTTCTACTAATTTGGAAGTAGGTGTGTACTGCGTCAATTACTTAGCACTTACTGGTCTCTATAATCAGTTAATCACGACGATACCGGGCCGGTTACTCACCATTGCTTAAGTTGACTTTAATGTTGCAAATAGGGGCTTTAATGGTCTTATCGAAACCTGACGCGGAAACCAAAGGTGTTCAATATTGCTACGATATACGGGCGAACAACATCGTTAATCCGTAATCCACTTGCTATAACCAACTGGTTGATATGGGTAATAGCGTAACCTGTAAAACTTGGAAAATGTCATTTGGTTATATGGCCTCAATGAGACAGGATTACCGTTTTATGACATTGTAGCGGCATACATAAAACATACAAAAAGTAGTGTAACGCCATCTATGACGCATATGAAGAATTAGAATCTAATTCCTTCATCGCCCTATTAGAGTTCTAAAGTCTGATAACCAATCTTACCAAGGGGTATCGTATTACCCAGTACTAACTGGGTTGTGGAAGTCAGATAGGCAGTCGCTCCATGTAAAATACTGGTATTCGACTGCAGCGGGTTAGACAGGAAGCCGACCGAAACAGCTAGGCAGATGATACGCTGTTAGAGTTCGCCGGGGGATAAGAACATACAGAAAAACCCGGCAACACCTGTCGAGCTAAAGTCCAACAGCCACACCCGTCTGGTCGGAAGATCCTCCCTTTTCAATGGAGTATCTTATCACCCTGTTCCTCATACACCTAAAACATTTTGTCGTATAGCCACTCCACATCTTAACCTCTTTGATTGAAGCCTGTTACGTTAATTCCTTTATAACACCTATTTCCCTATAATCATGCAAAACAGTTTGGTCCTTTGTCTACTTGGGCCTGACGACAGCAGTGGCTACGCTATTCTACATCTGCATAGTGAGTGAGGTAAACTCATTCTCCATTTCCCATTACCCATTATCCCAATTTATTTGGGGTCGTCGCAGCATGTCTTCTTCTATACTTTGTCTTTTCTCTTTCACACAGCCAATCCATCGTTTCTTTGGTATTCCCCTTCTCTCACAGCCATCAAAATTCATACTCAAAACTTACAGGCAAGCGTATAGACTATAGTATCTTTATCTTTACATAGTATAAAACAAAGTCGCTCCCGTTGTTTGTACGCTTAGATCTTTTAAACTGCGCAACGGATTTTAATGCAGTTTTCAGCAATAGTTAGAGTGATTCAAGAGGAAGGTTTGTATGTATATGTATATTATCTACATCGCACCCGTGCGAAGCCGTGGCGGGTCGCTAGTATATTATATACGAGTCGCCATAATGTGTTTACGGCTTGCCAACGGTTACGCGTTACGTAAATTACTATGTTTATAGGTGTGTTGAAATGGTTTAACTACGGGTTTTACGACGCTGATTTTTAACATTAGAAAAAAAAATGTGAAAGTGTTATCGGGTTTTTACACCAAGAATTTCTCAGTAGCAGCCACGGAGTCTGGACTTGTGCCCGGTTGATGACGATAGGGTCGCCCCCTTTTACTTGGGACTTAAACATAACTGGCGAAATGTGGGTGTACTATTAGGTACGCCTCTGCTTAACCCTTCGGGGATTACAGGCGTGATGTTGTTTAATTTCCAACGGAGTATTGTACCGATACCCAAATTATAGGAGAGAAACGAAGACGAAGTGAATAGGAGGAGGACAGAGGGAATAGAAACAAATAGGCATTTTAAAGAACTTTCGTAAGATGGTGTACTTAGAAAATTGTCATACTGATAAATTACTCTCATTCATTTCCCTAGACGCTCCACCTAGACTAACGACGTCTAGCCCCCCCCCCCCACCTTTATTATCTGTAAAACAAATCATGGCTGCCACACACAAGCAATAATCCAATAGCACCCTTATTTGGTCGTTTATAAAGATCATTGTGATTTCGATAGAGATGCCAAATCATAGGTAACACAACTTTGAAAGTACCGTAAACAAAACACTCCTACCATTTTGCGTAGACCACAAACAACGACACATTTTGGGTCAAACGTCAAAGTCATATCAAGAAAACTGCGCTGTTATCAAGTACATAGTTGTTATCGATATGTGCAGTAAAATAGGTTATTGCTCTCGATGGCTGCGTTCACAATTTCCTATTCAAATGTGTTTCGATTGTGCAATTATACAAGCAATATATAAATTCAATTGTTTTAGTAATAAAATATTAAAACAATTGAATTTAAATGCAACGACGGAAACAAAGTGTGACAAAGCGACAAAGAAGGGCCACTAATACAGTTTATTTCGTTTCTATATTACACATCACCAAACCAAAGGGCCAAACGACATGAAGCAATCCCTTTCACACCGATTCATATCTGTGTCAACCACTTTCAAGTTTCAATAAGATTTAAGTAGTGATAGCCTATTGGTGTGACCGTCGGACGGTCAAGTCATCGGTCTCGAGTTCAAACACAAGACACGCAGTTTTGATTTTTCGAATTCATGTGCGTATTGTATAATTATCACTTGCCGAAGCAAGTGAAGGAAAACATCGTGAGGAAACCAATCCAGCAGACCTGAGAGATATATATATATATTTTTTTTTTTTTTTTTTATAAAGAACGTTGCCCCACACTAGTAATTTCTCCTGTATCGTGGGTGCGTTTACAAACATTTAAACTCACATACACAAACAGCCAGACCCGGGACAACTACCTGTAGGTCATACAAATATTTGTTCCGTGCGGGGATCGAACCCGCGACACGCAGCGCAGCAGTCAATCGCTCAGCCACTGCGCCAACCGTGTCGTCAAACAATATTTCTCGACGGCATGTAAAGCCAAGCCAGAGGCCTATGGGCGGCATAAAAAATCTGATACCAGGTTAGGCACTAGATCAATAGGATCAAGTTTTCAGTAGCTTCTGACGTGAGTTGAAAATATTTTTGACTTCTCGATCTGCGTTATCGTTGATAGCATATCTCTTTGTCTATGCTGTCAGGGTTTTCCAACCTGTGGTTTGGCAGATACAGGGTGTAACAAGACCCTTAACGAAGCCGTCAGTCAACTAAGCATTCTGTACATCAAACTAAGAAACTTTACGCAAAAATTATACTGGGAAATGACTTTTTCTTTTGGGGTGAAAAATCATGTTTTACGGTAGGACTAGATGTGACGCACTCAAAACATTGTGCTGATGGGTGCATTGAAAAGTCATCTTACATTAAAAACATGTATTTAAAAAAAACTTGTGAAAACGTTGGAACTTTGACTCCCAATATCTCCGTAAATAGAAGGTTCCCAGGTATGATCTATAACAAAAAAAGTATCGTAATGACGGGGAGAACAAGTGTCTTTCGGCTTCGTTAAGGGTCTTGTTACACCCTTTATACAAGGTTGGGCTTCCCTGCACTGTCAAAAGTTTACTCTGCCAATTCTTGCATGTATAGTCTGATGTTTATTATTTCTTGCGATACCCATGTCAGTATTATGCTAATCAGAGAATGTATACAAAAACTTCGTCACTTTACAGTGTATTAAACGGGCACCAAACAGGTTGTTAATCCATACATAGTCGATAGAAAACTGTTGGACGTTACTTTTTCATGCCCTTTAAGCGCTGCGCATACGAAGCGACCTTAGTTGTTGCAATTATCAACTTTATAAAAGGTGACTCGTTAACCGTTGCCAATTGCAGCAACGCCTATGCCTGCGGACTTTCTTGAAATTATATGAAAACTTTATAAAAAGTTAGTTGCGGGTTGCGAAAACAAGTAAAAGATTCGATTCCGAGGATCGAAATTGCTCCGTCTGCTCAGCACCCAATATACCCAATAACCAATATATATATTTTTTTTCTTCTTTCTTTCTTTTCACCTTAGTCTAGTACTGAGGCGTCAGCATAACATATTTTTCGCCTTCATCATTAATGTCAAGCCCAGTCAAGCATAAACTATGAGTGTGTGGCTTACAGTGGAACATTCTACACGTTATACACCAATTGAAATTGCTTTCTTATCAGATTAAACTGGTTTTTTTTGTAACTCATACAAACATGTTTGGATCTTAGTATTTTTGTCATTTAAATGATTATGAAATCAGTTTGTCTGGCCCTCGTCCCACACAAATATCGAATAAGACAATCATGGCAGTCTTACAAAATATGGACCTTTCCTTAGTTAGACAGTCTGGTATCCTTCATTTTTGAAGTTTTGGTCAAGAAGGACCAATACTCATACAACCACGCTGTGGTGTAATTGCCATGACAATCAGCGGGGCTAACGGCTCCTCCAGCCCCCGTAGCATGGCCACCGTAGACAAGGATTTCTTTGACGTAAGAATCGACAAAATGACAGATTGTGTCGACACAATGACAAATTTCTTTGCACTATCTGTCATTTTGTCGATTCTTCAGTCAAAGAAATCCTTGTCTACGGTGGTCATGCTACGGGGGCAGTGATGTGCCCTGACAGGCGTTGCACAGAGGGAGTTCTAGATCTGTCTTCCATGTGCTGATGGTGGCAACTGGGGATATTTTCATGAGGTTATTGCTCAGTGTGCATTAGACGTAACCACACGTATCACTGGTCGTATAAGTAGACTAGGCACACGTACGCTAATGTGCCTAAGCCACTTCAATTAATGTAAGTTACTTCCGTGTAGGTCGCCTTATTCCAAATCGGTCCTACGTTCGTTAGCACTCTTTTTTTCTATGTTCAGCATTTAACTCTATACCTCGTTTCCTGGTGTTTTTGTGCGAAATTCGCTTTGCTAATTTAAATATCGCGTTTGTTTTATAAAATTAGTCTTTTTTTGTTTTCATTTGAGAATAAGTGAGCAATTGAATTGTCACTGCTGTCAGCTAGTTATTGCAAATGAATTTGATGAGATTAGTTGTGTTGCTGGTCAAAACTCTAGGCTGTGTTCTTCACTCTTTTGTCATGTCTAGAATCTTTGGCCCTGCAATGAGTGGAGCTCTAAAACGTCTACCTGTTGCATTGTTTCTTGGTCTTTGTATCCACTAAATAATTCAATTACTATCTCAATCAAAACACTTCATCGACCGATCAGTACGTTGACCGTATTACCGACATGCAGCTAGCTGAGCCAACGGGACCAAGGTATTACCATAAATGTTAATCAACGTTATTAATAAACATTAGCACCGCAACAAGTAGGCTGTAGGACACTGTAGGTCCTCTCAAGGACTGATTTTTATCATAACTTTCACACCGTCTCAGCATTTGTGGACTGGCGGTCCTAAATACTGTGTCGTCTTATTGTACGCCCTCACAAGGACCACTCCAAGGTGTGTGTCCACGGTACACTTACACACAACTGCTATTAACTTGCGTTAATGTGTGTCATGCGTTTCACACAAGTCTAGACTGGGTCGTATCTAGGCAATATGCGCTAGACATTCTAGGCTCAGCCAACTCGGTAACCGGGTGGCCTGCTTGCACACTTGCGCGAGCGCACCTTTTTGTACGCGCCGTACGCGTTTACGGAGATCGTTGGTCATAATTATGTTTGTTAATTATCTGGCTTCGGCTTCTGGGAAAATATGTGCTATGTGGATTTATTAGAAGTCCGACTGGTTGGTCGTCGTGCTGTGTTTTTAGGTCTCGGTTTAAAAGATCGCGGATGTTGTTGCGCATGCGTGGTTGTACGTTTATGGGTGCAGCCGGTATATGGTAGCGACTTGATGGGTGTGCCTGCCGTGTGGAGGCGGCCTTACAGTTTGTCGATTGATGTCAAACTATGAAATTGCAAGAAGGGGCTCATGCAAGTAAGCAATAGTATTTGTCTGATGTTGGTTAAGCTTTCGATTGATAAATCTGTTTGTTTGGGTTTACAAAAAAGTGTGTTTGCCAACATATGTGCTGGTGTGTGCTCAATCCAACTTCGCCTTCTTGCACAAAGGTTTTTCTATCTATCTATTTACACAGCCCATATTATCTGATGTGTCTGAATTTGGTCTTTGTGATAGTCTGGAAACTTTTTATATTACGTTTTATTGTATATTTCGAAAACCACCATGACTACGGTGACACCACTAACTCCCAATTACAATTCAGCTCGCACCACCCATAATCGGCACAGGGAAGCTAGCAATATTGATTGTAATCCGACGTAGGTACAGCACTAGTAAATAAAACATTTGGCGGGACGCTGGTATGAATGATAATCATTTGACAGATGAGGAAGTGACGGTATTGATTTAATCTTAGGTGTTGGGTAACGTTTTTGCATGGTTGCAAATGTGTAAGTATAGATTCGGCTAGGATGCTGGAACAGGAGGCTAGAATTTAATTATTTTGCTACAAAATTAGTATGCCGAATTTAGTTGGCGGAATATGATGAACTATTGTGTACCTTTGTGTTATAAAATCTGTAAAATACCATATTTCAGGCAAATAAAAATGAATCTGAATCTGATGAGTTGCAATGCAGAAGCATCGGGAATACTGTTATCAATAGAAAGAATCTTGCTGGGGAGCTACCCAGCTAAGCCTAACTACAGGGAATCAGCGGAGGGCGAATTTTTTGACGTTCAAAAATAGCTGATTATATTATCAGCCTACATTGAATAAACGACTTGAATTTGATTAACTGGAAAAGATTGCCGCGTTGGTGATTAAATAGCTATAATAAAAATTAATGCCTGTTATAGCAACAATAAAGTCTTGCAAGTACTCATTACACCACTTATAAATACTGTACCAGCGTAGACTGCTGCTTCTTAAACTCTTACAGTTTACTTATTTTAAGAGGAAAAGTGCTGGTCCTAACTTTGGGATTGGAATAATTATGCACTCATGCCTTCACAACATCGCTACTTGACAATTCTTTACCGTCGATTGAGTGTCTTGGCAGCCTGCCAGGTTCCTCTTTGCATGGAACCCTGTGGTCACCTTATTCGGTGTTTATGTTTGACTTCCGAAGTCGTAATCCTCCTTCTTTAATCTTCGGGGTTTATGCAGCATATTTTCCTCTTACATTTGCCTCCATCTGAATCGCAGAAATTCATCCTTTTTCAGGTCTACGCTTCACACTTTCATTATATTCTCTGCTCCTATTTCATTTGGTGTCATACCACCTGCTGCTTTGAATGTTATAACTTAAAAATTATACAAAATATCTAATGTTATACATGACATGCATTTTTTATTACGTGTTACATAAATAGCAAGGTCATCCATCACCTGTTCAAACGTTGAGATAATATAATGTGTATAGCAACAGTTGATTCATTCAAGCCGTTTTTCCAATCGTGAAAAATTTGACCAACCAGGTTCTCATGAGCTGTACCAAGATATCGATATTCTTGTTCATCTTCTTCATTGTTCCCTCAATGCTGAGGATCACGATCACATTATGACGACTCATTTCTAAGTTATGTGGTCTTCTGCGGTGTGGACTGCTCGGTGTCTGCTGACCCACCAGCCTTCTTGATCGCGTCTATCATCAACCATCTTGCCGGTTGTCTGCGTTTCTCTCCTATCGGCGCGACATTCGTTGTCAAAACAAAATAGAAGACATTTTTCTGAATAAAAAAATAATAAACAGCTTTTATGCATGGCTGCTGCATACCACAATGGGCACAAAAACAAACTTCACTAAAACAAATATTCCGCGTTAATCTCCATGACGTCAGGGTGGCGCCGAGATTCCTCCGCGAACACAGAGGTTAATGCTATTACAACCATCAAACTAAACGCTAAATGAATAATAAGATTGAGAAAACGTTCATGTCCACAAACAACTAGAATTTTGTGTAAATTGACAATTTTGCAAAGCGCTTTAAAATGAATTGTACAATGTATATGTTGTGGAGAAGTCCTTGTCCACACAATTCTCCCATTCGCATTGAATGGGAAATATTGTAATTTAGCAAATTTGTTAGGTTGACTATTGTGGATTGGAGCTTCTGTAATTGTTTCGTGGCTTCGTCAATCTCCCGTGTTTACCTGGCTACAACGTGATGCGTAGAAAACATAACGAGACCGTTAAACCAACAAAAACCCCATCATAAGGTGAGAAAACGGCGCAGAGCAGACTCAAAATCTAATTTAATGATTCGGAAATGTTTTTTTTTCATGTATTTTCTGTTAAGGCTTTTAATAGCTGAGAGTTTGTGCTTCTGTAGACCTACATGTGTGTGTCAGTAGCCTGAATAAGGCAACAATACATTGGCGCGTTTACCCCATGAACGCCACCTGCTCTACGTCTCTCTGTCTCTCTCTCTCCCTCTCTCTCTCTCTCTCTCTCTCTCTCTCTCTCTCTCTCTCTCTCTCTCTCTCTACATACTCCTTTTGCTGCGCACCACGACAACTATCTTGTGTTGTAATTCTTGTTTATTTTTCAATAACAAAGAATTTAACTTTATCATGTTAACGAAGGACACTCACTTCACTTACGTTCTTATTTTTTGCGCATTAACTAATAAGTACTATAATTGTATCTGCTGTATAAATAATTATAAAAATGTCACCCTCTCATTGCGAATGAACACAAACAATGACACATAAGTCATAGATAACGCTACAAATTGTTTCATATTTGTAATAATTTTCCTTGTAAGTACAATAATTATTGTGATATTACGTAGGTACCTGATAGGTACAATCTTATAACCTAGGAGGTTGACCATACAAAGGTATGATACTGAATGATCCGTTTTTTCAAAATCTACGAATAATAATCATCTTTTCTCTGTAGTTTTCCCAGCTGTTTTGAAGTGTAGGTTACACTTCCGGATGTAGCTGAATATCGGTATTTTACATGGAGCAACAGCCTGTCAGACTTCCACAACCCAGTTCTTGGGTAAATAATATGATACTCCTCGATAAGACTACGAATACAGATAGCAATTACTCAAAACGTTAAAAGGGCAGTCTCCTAAATACGGCAAGCGTGCTCCACCCTAGGCCGCATCATCGCTTCATATCGGACGAGTTGTATCCAAACGCAAGTCTATTTAGTATAAAAAAAAAAAAACAGTAACTAGTAAGGGAGTACCTGCCCTTACTGCCACGTTCCAAAAAATACAACAACAACATTCATTTAAATACAACTACATTTTTACAGCACATTTTAGCACTGCATGAGTCTTACCAAGGGGTATCGTATTACCTAGTACTATTCTGGGTTCTGGAGGTCAGATAGGCAGTCGCTTCATGTCATCATCATCATCATTTCAGCCGAAAGACGTCCACTGCTGGACATAGGCCTCCCCCAAGTGTCGCCACATTGACCGGTCCCGTGCGTCTCGCATCCAGCGGATCCCTGCAACCTTTACGAGGTCATCGGTCCACCTAGTGGGAGGTGGGTGGGTCGCTTCATGTAAAATACTGCTATTCAGCTACATCCGGTTAGGCTGGAAGCCGACCCTAACATAGTTGGGAAAAGGCTAGGCGGATGATGATGATAATTTTATCACTGCACGAGCCAAGCCAATGTTTTCAGTTTTGGTAGTAAACAGTCCGCAAAATTGCACATGATTGCAATTTTCGAGTGTTTCTGCTATTAAAACTAGACTGTTTTGAAATTTTCATGATGATTGCGTCTCACAGTTTTGAAATCGTTAATTCCGGAGTGATTGGTAATTGTTCTTCTATAGCCGTGATATTATGTAAAGTTTGGGCACATGATTGATAAGCAAATTCACGATCAACTTAAATTGTTCGGAAATTAAAATCTCAACTGTGCATTTAAATCTTTGACAATCGTATGAAATGACATGTTAATCTATTCAACAATAGAATTCCTTGAATGTGCAAACGTGCATTGTATTGTATAGTTTTCAAAAATGTTTTTGTTTTAATTAAAGGATGTTCATATTTGTATGAACATCGAGTACCAACAGCTTCATTACGCCTCTTGAACTTACAAGTGGCCTGTTAAATAGCGCAAAAACAAGGCAATACAACATACTACACCGTTATGTATACTATGATATCCATATTAGTAAACATAACTAAACAAACATCAGTGTGCGTACGCGCCGACGAACTGCAGTCATTGCATTTATTGCAATTTGTGTCGAAGGTACCTTTCCACAGCCGACGAAGAAGCGCTATCGGCTACATATTTTATTTTCTCGTATTCATATTTTTGTTAGGTCCCTTGTCAGCGAAACAGAAACATGTTTGGTCTAGTGGTCGCAAGCGCGACTGTTCAGCATGAGGTCCTGGGTTCGAGTCCCTGGTCGGGCAGTGTTATTGGATTTTTCTATCAGGAATCTTTCAGTAGCAGCTATGGAGCCTGAATTGGTTCCCGGTTATGCCGATAGGCTCGCCCCCTATGACATGAGACTTAAATGTGGGTGTACTATTAGGTGCAGCTTTGCCTAACCCTTCGGGGATTACAGGCGTGATGTTAAGTCTTGTTCACTCCGGCCCGCAGCAATCGAAGCTCTTTCACCAAACAACTTGTTTTTAGTTGCTAGTTCTACTTTCACGCTAATTGCCGACTTTGTCAACACACCGCTATCTGATAAGAACATTAAATAAGCTTACTCTTACCCAATTGGCTGGTTGGTCTGTTATGTAGGTTTTGGGTCCGCGCTGCGTTGACCGGGTCACGTTGAGTAACATGACTGGGTCAAGGTCGTCTGCACATGTCTGGGCTTTGTGGCACGAAATGTTTAGAGCGTTGTATTGTATGCATACTATGCAGATTTTCTATATTGTATTTTAATTTTTTGCCGTCTGTCTTAGTATGTATGTATGTCATGAATGTGACGCATGTGACCAAAAGAGAATTCCGATGTTGATAGGAAAGGAAGACCAAAGAAAAGATGGATGGATTGTGTGTTATAAAAGAAAAATAATTAAGTTGTAGCGTGACGGTTGACAATATTTGAAGAAAAAGCATGTGTCATTCCTCTTAGCGTGTGGATGATATATATGAATCGGGCCAGGATTTAGCGACGAGTTTGGCACCTTCAGAGTTCAGTAGCGTCCTTTCTATCAATTTGTGTCATGCTCAGACAACAGCACAGACAGGACACGGTACTGTGTACCTACTTCGTGTTTCCTACTCATCGTACGTAGAACTCAGTAGTTTAACGTCTTTAGAGCGACAGTGTTTATGCTTGAAACGTATCAGATAGTCTGTAATCTTTTTATCACGCTACGAGCTACACTCATAAAGTTCATAGATAGGATAAGATCCCGTTATCTACATACTGATAACATTACGTAGACAATAACATCGCACAGATCCGACGCAGGGTTTAACCCGTATCGCCCGGTTTCAACCAAAGCGGAGACATGCTGGAATCGATTCACATTGGTTGAAATCCACATCGAGTCTCGCGTTTCTCTTGCGATTGGTCGAAGCTTGCAAGTCTTCAGTCCGCTCGTCTCGGCTTTGGTGGTAATCGGGCCTTAACCCGTATGTGTGGTATGTTGTGGCAATAGTGTGGCAAATGACCGAGTTTGCCTTGTGAACAACTGACGGGGTCAAGGTCAAGTGGAAATACACGTGCGGTTCGGCTGAGTGGCTGTTGATTGGTGGTGACATGTGGACAAGGAAATGGGTGGCCGAAATGAGAGGGGTCTATTGAATGATACAGTAGAACAGCATCAAGAGAAAATGAAAAAAGGTGATGTGTTTCACAAAAGGTAACAAATTGTGACAAATGCGTAAAAAATACAGTGAAAGATGTAGTGGTTGGATTGTGTGAGGAATAGTATGAAAGAAAAAGGAGTAAATGAAAGCGTGATGGTTGACAGGGGAAACTGAAAGAAATAAACAGTGTTAGGTCCACCCCATATTATATGGGACAAGGGCAGGAAGAAGATGATCGCGTTTTAGAATAATGGCGCGACTTTTCCCGCAATCTGCTTGCGAAGCTGCCATTTTGCCTTTGTAGACTTGGAGAGTATTGCCTCTATACTTTCTTGTCTTTACACTTTGTTCATACCCTAGACACAGGCCCCGCAGGTGTGGGCTGACCTTGTAAAGTTCAAGTGTCTGTCAGAACGGTTATTGGCAGTTCACATCGCTGACTCAGCCTTTGTCTGCCGCCATTGTTGCCTCATTGTCGCGTCCGGTTCGATGGAAGCCGAGTTTAGCTGAGCATTTTTCATTAGATTGGACCTTGGGATACGACGAGTTGATATTTTGTGGGGGAACGATTTTCAATTGGTGATTTCGTTGTTGGGATTATTGTGAGTGTGGTTAATGATGGATGAGCTCGTGGATAGATAATAACAGCCGCTCGGGGCGATCTTTAGGTTAAGCCGTGCGTACCTAGGTTGGTTGGATGGGTGACCACCTATTACATACCGAGTTTCCTCCGTGCCTCGGAAAGCACGTTAAATCTTTGGTCCCGGGTGGCATTTGTAGATATTTGACAGTCGTTAGGTAGTCAGTAGCCCAAAAAGTCTGACAACCAGTCTTATCAAGGGGTATCGTATTACCCAGTACTAACTGGGTTGTGGAGGTCAGATAGGCAGTCGCTCCATGGAAAATACTGGTATTCAGCTGCATCCGGTTAGACTGGAAGCCGACCCCAACATAGTTGGGAAAAGGCAAGGTAGATGATGATGATTAATGATGGAAGATGAGACCAACATGAATCACTAAATATAATTAGCGCTAAGCGAATTAAAGCCATCGTTCTATGTCAATTATTTGAAGATAACAGACAGACGGCATGATGTTTTGAATACCGGTAACCCTGGCGTTAAATTAATTGTGAATTGAGGTGGAAACCCTAAAAGATAAATCCACAGCCTTAAGTGAAAGTAGCTTTTCACCTCTGACCGATGCACCACATCAGAGTCTGAAGCCTACGGTTGTGCAAGGTGCGCTCGCGCAATTTTGTAACATAACACAGTGTCGGCTTGTGTCGAGGTCAGCGCCCACACCATCGCTTATCGATAGTGAATTTGAATTAGTTTAGTTTCTACCTTCAAAATACTGAATAACACTGGGTTTAAATTCTTTGTTCCAAGACATAAAACGTAGACGTAGTCTGACGAAATTAAAATGGCACATCAAAATTGCGCGAAACTGGCTACAGGTAGGGTTCCAATCCAAACAGAAGCCAGCGACGCGGTAGGCCCAGAAGCAAATGGCGTGACGAATTCGACGCTTAGCTACACGATTGGTCCCAAATAGCTACAGAAAAAGAAATGGTAAGACGGAAGGAAGGCCTTTGAATGCAATGGGACACAACTGGCTCATAATTAACCGTACAATGATAAGCTGTTAAACAAACTCAACTTATCCACATTTTAACTTTACCTTCACAAGGCGGAAACTGACTCTTTACTAAACGCTTTGAAAGATAACTGCAGTATTAAACCTGCAGCATTGAGCTGTTTAGTCGGAGTACCTAGCAATTTCCTTTTCCAGGCGAGAATTTGTGTTACTTCCGTACAGAGGTTTTAGGTTGTTTATTTTCTGTCTGGCCATGCCGTTAGATTTGCTTAATGCTGAAGTTTATCGTCTAGGATTATCCTCCAAGGATCTGCTTAGTAGTTGTGGATATGACTGCAATTAAAATTTGTGTTTTATTTTCTTTTTCAACTATACTTCCTTACTGTCAGGAATGATATATCAAAAACAGTTTGATGAACGCATTCTACCTGCACGTATTCAAGCCTATTTTATTTCCATTCTTATTTTACCGTTACATTCTCACGATGATGTAAAATGAAAGTGAAGCCGGTGGCCTTTCTCACGGTATCAGTCAATAATTGTATCATTGCTTGGTTTATAATACGAGCATCAAAATTGATAGGTCAATGTGTCTCGGATTGGTGTCACTAGATCTTTGTCTGCGGCTTCCTTATAGGGTCTATCTTGGGCCGGTTGAGCAAGAAGAAACTGTTGGTCTTATAATGTTATTACTTAGCTTACTGGAGTAAACGTCGCTTGTTAGACCAGACTAGGCATAACAATCAATCCATTGTCCTACTCCTTAATAGCCTCTTCTGTAACACACTGCTGGGCAAAGACCTACCCCAAGTTCTTCCAGAAGTTTTTATCCTGCGCCACCTGGAACCAGCCCTCGCGGTACGCGTCTGGGTCATCACGCCACCTCTTTCTGGGACGGCCTCTGTGGCACCGTTCATCTTCGACTTTTGTGCAGCGGTTGTCGTGCATTTTACCGTTTTGGAATTCTGTTTTTTTATAACCAAAATGCTACTTTCGATTGCCCTTTGCCAAACTTCAAGGCGGAACTTTTGCGACTCGGTGAACGACCAGGTCTGAGCGCAATAGGTTAGGACGGGCAGGGTGCATGTGTCGATGAGTTTATGCGTCTATTCATTACATTAACAAAAATCATACACACAATATATCTGGGTATAATCGTGTGAGGAATGATATGAAAGAAAAAGAAGTAAATAATGGCGTGACAGTTGATAGGGTAGAATGAAAAAAAACCTGTTGCGCTAATCCCAATTACCATGGGGCAAGTGCGAGTAGATGATTATGTCCGGACCTAGCATTCCATGAGAAAACATAGCTATACTTTCGACCCTCTTACCTAAGGAATCAGGTTCATTTGATTAATGTGGCAGTTATCATCTCAAGAATGTCATCCATTTCGATATTTATTATCACCAGATGAGAAGACAATCGAGTCTTGCTATTTGTTTCATTACAAGCGAATACTTTGTGCAGAATGGATGGGTCGACTTGTCGTGAGGTGGTTGATGAAAGAATTGTTTGTTTGTGGCACAAGTGGCGTATTGTGGTCTGGTCTTTTGAGTTGCTGGCTTTTTACTTCGTGTTTGGGGACACAAGCCTGGAATAGAAATGGCGGTAATTATGTAATGGAGGGCCTAGACTATGACAGTGGAGTTCGAAGCGTTGCTACGAACTTTTGAAAAGGATTATTATAAGGCTTTTTTCAATAGCTTTATGTCAGTCCCAGACATTAAATTTTCCATCGTCGCGTCATGATTACTGCTGTCACTTTCACAAGACCCTAGGGTCAAATGTGGAAAAAGTAAAGCTATAAAAGATTGTACTGATGATCTTTCTCGAAATCTACGGTCAGCACGTTATCGTGGCTTTTCCCTGAAATCTAGTTAGATGTAATCTTGCTTTCCTTTGGTTAGAAACCACTCCCGTCAAATCCAATTTCGCGGAGTACTCACCTTGCTCAAGATCAAATATAGACGTTAAGCCTTGTGAGAGTATGGATGGCCTTCTAACTTTTTGTAGGTACGTGATTCTGTCAGTAGTTATACTTATTTTAGACTGCCTCGTCTTTGGTCTACTAGTCGCAAGCGGTACAACTGAGGATGAGGTCCTGGGGTCGATTCCCAGGTCGGGTAAAATGTTATTAAGTTTTTCCACTACATTGGAATTTCTCCAGCAGCCCTGAGTTTGGATTCGTGCCCAGTTTATGGCAATTGGCTCGCCACCATATTACATGTGACTTAACTGTGGGTGTAGCTACTAAAACACACCTCTGCTTAACATTTGTGAGATTACAGGCATGATGTTTTGTGATATTATTTCTTTAAAATCTTCAGCACATTGGCTGATTACTGAAATAAATCAAACAAACGTTACGTGCAGAGAAACTTGGCTTACAGTGCTGCTGTAGCGACTGGCGACCTTGTAGCAAAACATCTTTATTTAGTGCTAAGCTATTAATACACCGTATCATACATAAGAGTATGTGCTGCGGACTGACTATTTGTTTTTTTTTTTTGCTATTTTTAGGGAGGCCAGAGATCAGTTTTATTATGTCATTTTGCAGCGTTAGGTTAATGCGCTTTTTGATAAATTATTTTACAATTTGTAAATTGACTATAAGAGTAGAGGAAGACCAAAGAAACGATGGATCGACTTTGTGAAGAATGAAATGGCAAGAAAGGAGGTGTCTGATGACATGGCGAGTAATAGAGAAGTATGGCAGAAGAAGACATGCTGCGCCGACCCCCAAATAAATTGGGTATGAAGGCAGGAACAATAATGATGATGTTTAAAGAAATTGTATCTATCTACATGTAATATAAACCTGACTATCGCATTTGAATACAATTTCTTAAGATAGGTCAAAATTCGCTACGAAGACTTGTACTCCAATTTAAGGTTACTGGCGATGCTATTCGTTTTGACAGTTCAACAACATGCGTTGTTGTTCGAGGCGACCAATTTTACAAACACAATATATTATGAACCATTGGTTAATGTATTTTCTTTTGAAATACTTCGGATTGTGATGGAAACTGTGTTATGCAATTAGGCTGCTGACCAACCTTAACTATAACGTAAGAACGTGTTGGGTGCTGACGAGAAACATCTACAGGGTGTAAACAGACCCTTAACGAAGCCGTCAACTAAGCATTCTGTACATCAAGCTAAGTAACTTTACGCAAAAATTATTGCTGGGAATCAACTTTTTTTTTTGGGGTGAAAAATCTCGATCGAAAGCACTCAAAGC
This sequence comes from Noctua comes, assembly GCA_963082995.1. Classification (NCBI taxonomy): domain Eukaryota; kingdom Metazoa; phylum Arthropoda; class Insecta; order Lepidoptera; family Noctuidae; genus Noctua; species Noctua comes. Next base: position 16,615,384 of record OY720278.1, on the reverse strand, counting down.
ATTGTGCTGATGGATGGATTGAGTAGTACGGGGGTCGTGGAGGTGTGTAAAGTAAAAATCTTATATTAAAAACATGTATTTAAAAAAAAACTTGTGAAAAAGTTGGAACTTTGACCCAACATCTCCGAACTAGAAGGTTCCCAGGTATGGTCTAGAACAAAAAAATGATCGCAAAGACGGGGAGAACAAGTGCCTTTCGGATGTATTAAGGGTCTATTTACACCCTTTATAAGTTCTATATAGCTACAGGCAATAGCTTTTTCCTTAATTCTGTAACAAACCTAATTGTAAACAGTCGTGAGACCTTTCATCACCTTTCAGAAAATTATACTAGCACTAACAATACAGTGTTATGCATCCATAATGCCTAGCTAGGTGCTGAAGTATTGACGATGAGTTGAGTGAAATTACAAACGTCATTGGTAATTGTTATATTATTATTTGTGTGGAATATCTGCACATAATCTTCACACGTCACGTATTTATCATAGGCATTATCCATGTGAATTACATGTCTATGTAAATTAAACCTGCATGTAGTTATTACATTCTTCATATCTTTTGATCTATCTGCAAGCCTCGATCTCTCTTTCCCTATTGTGATATCACATATTCTCAGCTAATTATTTTTGTAATCATCCTGTTTCTCTTGCATTTTCTAGCACTGCAAAAGCAGGAAAGGCCTCCATCTCCACTTTTCCTGCAATGGCATTCTTTGCTAAATATGCTTTCATTCATCATCTTCCGCTCTTAATATAATATATAATATAATCTGACGGCACGGTTGGCGTAGTGGCTAAGCGATTGGCTGCTGCGCTGCGTGTTGCGGGTTCGATCCCCGCACGGAACAAATATTTGTATGATCTACAGGTAGTTGTTCCGGGTCTGGCTGTTTGTGTATGTGAGTTTAAATGTTTGTAAACGCTCCCACGATACAGGAAAAATTCCTAATGTGGGGCAAAGTCCAAAAAAAAAAAAAAATTTTCAATCGGTTAGTTCAGTACCGCCCGTCGTCTTCTTCCAAACATCTCTATTACCATAGTCATCTCAGTAATTACTCCTTGTATAACTCAAGCTTCTAGCTAATCCTTTCTTTATGGTGCTAATAAGATAAGTAAGCGGAAGAATAAGATCCTAAACAAAACTACATTCTATAAGTGATAAATGATAAATAACCTTGAGGTAAAACTCGTCAAAGAATGTATTGGAAAAGCGATCCGATCCTGCTGAAAGCTATTAATCCTGTTGCAAGTTGTTGTAGGAATACGGAATACTTTGAAATCGTTTGGCTCGTGTACACTTGATTTCTAACCGTGGATTTCTAGAAGATTACGTGAGGGTCTGCCTTTAAAACTAAGTAACTATTGGATAGATTAGATCATTGGTCCTCAAGTGCTAAAAGATGGTACGCGAAAGCTTTAAATTGTTGTGAACCACAAGCATAGATCAATCACACGGGAACGGTGCTCCCGCAGGTCGCAGCCCTCTTCGATTATGACTGCAAATTAGATCGATACTCCCCGTCCGTTGCCTGTCAGTGCACACTATAGAATAATTTTCATAGCAATAATAGTCGACCCGCATCTGCTTCGCCCCGTGGCGTTTATTCATACATATAAACTTTCAACACCTATTTCTCCCGCTTAGGGGTTGAATTTTCCAAAATTCTTTCTTAGCGCATGCCTACGTCATAATAGCTGTCTGTATGCCCATTCGGTCCAGTGGTTTGAGCTGTGCGTTGATAGTCAGCCAGGACCAACGGTTTTATAAGTATAGATAGTTAGATTTTACACACACACACACACTTTAGAAGTCGTTAAAGGTAGTCAGTGGCCCGAAAGTCTGACAACCAGTCTTACCAAGGGGTATCGTAGTACCCAGTACCTACTAACTGCGTTGGAGGTCAGACGGTTCTACGACTCGAGCCGTACATCTGGAGCTGGTTGGTAGTTTAACAACACAGGGTTTTCTATTAGCTTTAAAACGTTTTATATCACGTCGTGGAAAGCCATATCAAATCTTTTCAGACAACGGAAAAAACTTCGTTGGTGCTGAAAAGGAATTATCAGTAATTTTCGAAAATTCGAATGACATTTTAGACTTCACTAGTAATAATCAAATTCGTTTAACGTTCATAGGGATGAACGTTAAACGAATTTGATTATTACTAGTCGTTGTTGTTGTGTTGTCGTCGTCGTCGTTGTCGTTGTTTCGGAATATAAGGAGGGCCTTATATTCCTCATTTTGATGGGCAACTAAATGTACACACGAATGCAATAAAGAGTTTTGAGTTTGAGTTTATGGGAGGCAGGAGTCAAGTCCTGCAAATACCATTTAAGGCGTGTGCTGGGCAATGCGCGGCTGACATACGAGGAATTTGCAACGGTTTTAACGCAAATTGAAGCCTTCCTCAATTCCCGTCCATTATCCCCTTTGTCCCCAGATCCCAATGATTTTCTCCCACTGACTCCAGCACATTTCCTGGTAGGCCGGCCGCTGACTGCGCCTGCCTGCAAAGACCTGACCAACATTACACCTACGCGCTTGGTACGCTACGAGCGAGTGGAGCAACTACGACAGCATTTTTGGCAACGTTGGTCCAAGGAATTGTATCCGAGCTCCAGCAACGTAGTAAATGGAAGGTTGCCAGAGAAGACATCATCCACGACAGTCTCGTTCTGATAAAAGAAGAAAACCTTCCGCCCTTAAAGTGGATATTGGGCCGGGTTACGCAGGTGTTCCCAGGAAATGACGGAGTAGCACGTGTCGCTGAAATTCGCACGGCGGCTGGCACTATTCGGCGGGCCTTCTCGAAGATTTGCCCGCTACCTGTGAAATAACCCAGCTGTTGAACGTCATCAAGTCCTTCATGTTGCAAGCTTGGGTCCTGGTGCTTCCAAGGCGGCCGGTATGTTCAATATCGACATTACTAGCACCATCTAGCGCTTCTCCCGAGCAGTTTGCAAGCGACGTGAAGTGTTGCGCGCAAGCCGACGCGCCGACGGACACAGCACCTGGTGGGAGCGCGCCAACTTCATATAATATATTCTCTCGTTATGCCTGGGTCTCAAACGTTAGGCATACAAATTGTACAGTATTCGTTTTCTTTTTTTAATTATATTTTCGTGTTTAAATTAGTAATAAAAGGATTCATTGAAGAAGTCCCTGGCTGCATCCAATACAAAACCAATCCCAAACATAGGTCCTTCGAGCCGGATTAGCAGTCGGCCGATAGGCAGTCGCTCCATGTAAAATACTGGTATTCAGCTGTATCATGTATAAGCGTACCAAGTAAAGTAATTATTTACTTTGTGAAGAGATTCAATTTCTAGGCACAAAGTAGATTCTTTGCGAACAATTTACAACTTAATCAAGCAGCCAAAATCGTAAAACATGCAGTAAAATGTAAACGTTCCTATAAAAACGTCTGCTAGTCACAAAATAGCTGAGAGTGTAAAATATATCTCACCATCATCATCTGCCTAGCCGTTTTCCAACTATGTTGGGGTCGGCTTCCAGTCTAACCGGATGCAGCTGAATACCAATATTTTACATGGAGCGACTGCTTATCTGACCACCACAACCCAGATAGTACTGGATAATACCATACTCCTTGGTAAGACTGGTTGTCAGACTTTGGGCCACCGAATACTTGTAACGACTGTCAAAGATCTACAAATGACAGCCGGGACCAACAGCTTGACGCGCATGGAGGTCGGTTAATCATCCCACGGAAACATACTACCGGGATAAAAAGTATCCTATGACCTAACCCAGGTAATGGTCTACCTGTGTTCCAATTTTATCCAAATCCATCTATCCGTTGAAGCAGGTTACAGAAAGAAAAGTAAATTTTGCATGTAAAATATTTGTATGGATCTTGGAACCGCACATTGTAAAATTTCCCTTCATTTCCACATCGCAAAACCTTTTAATTTAAGCCCTCGAGCTCAAGGTTACAAACAACCCTCGGCTTCAAAGCCTTCAACTGAAAACAAACAACAAAACGACGTTTGTTTGAAAAATACAACCCTTTCTTTATTAACTGACGGGAAAGGCCAACTTGCGGGCTGCGGTCCAGTTTTACTGAACTTTGAGCACTTGAATACAAAGAGGAACCTTCTGGAAATGTAAATAAGACAAGGCTGTAAACATTTCATGTGGTTACGACTGACTTAGTTAGGAACATGGTTCATTATACATACATAGATGCAACATGCTTGAAGCGATTGTAGTCTTTATTGTCTTGGCAGTGTGGAAAATCTAAAATAATGAACACTGGTTATATCCATAAGAATATAATCAAAGGTTTCGACACTCATTCGGGTATAATTGATAAATAAATCTGGATATAGTCTGTATTTGTCGTACTTATTGTGGAATTCTTCATCTATACCCCGATTCTTATTCATGTACTCCACAATCTCTTCCAAATATTATGTCTTGAACCAACTGATACTTTCCAAGCAATATCGAGATAACTTTGATAAAGACATGTCGCTCTCGGTGTATAATGGTCGCGGCGGCGAACGCTACTGCCCGTGGCCTGCAAACTGTGCCGCATGGGTTGCCGCCCCGCCAGACGCACCGCGTCGCCCGTTCCCGTGGCTAGACCGTAACTGTGCAGTATAGCTCAATTATTGCGGGCACTTGTCCGAGGTAATTGAATACTCTTTCATTTAAAGTCATCATCATTCATCTGTCCTTATCCCAATTTGTTTAGGATCGGCGCAAAATGTTTCTTCTTCCATACTTCTCTATTACTCATCATCTCAGTAGCCAGCCCCTAACGCCATATATCTTCCCTACTCTTATATCCATCCAAATTCATGCTGAGAAGATGCTCGACGATAATTTCCTTTTATAAATAGTTAGTTTAGTAACAAATAATGTAGGCCAAGATACTTAAGTGGAGGTTACAAACATTCTAAAGGACCGCTAATAAATATCAAGTGCCAAAATCGAATACAATATCAACAAGGAGGTATAATATTAATAATACCTATAATATACGATGAAAACAACCGATATGGTCATTTAAAAACTAAATCAGATTCAATTATAATTCTCGCGAGCGGAGCTGTGAAAATCGATTGCCATGTTGCACATAAGCGAGCTGGCGCGCAGATTATGGCTAGCTACTTTATTTTCCAGGGTCGTTCGTTGTAGTTATGTGCAGTTTCCTGAAATTAACTTATATATTCATGAAACTAGAGTATTAAGAGAATGATGATGACTAAAGAAGGAAGACAGGAAAATATAATAAAATGACCTCGGACAAGTGCCTGACTATTAGAGAGATGACTAATCGAGGAGTATCTTAGAATTATAACAGGTGGCGTTCTGTAGTTTCTGCCTACCACCCCCATGTGAGGCCTGAGTTTCTGTATGTATGTATCTTTTCACGCGTGGCTAAAATCAGATCCAACGCGCCATCCTGTTTTTGTCACAAAACAGTTTACCGACAGCACCACCTTATCAAAGTCACTGGAGCACCAAAAATCGTTGCAGCTTTGTACAATTGTAATTCACGTCTCACGTTTTTACCACCATAAACGAAATGAGATGATTATCATCATAATCAACCTACATCAGTCCACTGCTTGACATAGGTCTCCCTAATTGCACGCCATTCGATTCCCGGCAACTCGCATGCAGATGAAATATGAAATGGCTGCAAAATTACCCTTCCAGGTTCATCTATTTGCTCAACAGTCTAGTTGTCTGTCTGTCTGCATAGTGATATTGTTATTATATTCAAGGTATATTACGTAAGCAAAGCTGTGTCAACGTAATTCTTTACAATCATGACATAATTAGCAGTAATCGTTGCAACATAGTTAAACAATAACAAGACTAAAGGTAGAAACACACTGTTGTGTCGTGTAGCGTCAGAAGCATATCGGTTTCATACAAAATGTATGAAAGAAGGAGGGTAGACGGATTTGTCTGCAACTAACAAGTAACAATCTATTTACCATCCATCCGCATTCTCCAGTCATCCCGCGATCATGGCGCTTGTAACATGCGTCGAAATATCGGGAGCTCAGAATAATTGATAATCACAGAAGATGTTCTGTCAGTGACAGTGTTAGTTTACATTATGAATGGTTGGAAATACATTCGGGCTACGACACAACACACGGTCATAATGTGTTACTACCTTAAGACTTAACATGTTAAAGTCTTAAGTGCTTCTATGGTAATTATAGTGCAAATACTTTAACCAGAACCGCTTTTGTGTCCGTTTAATGAGGTATTGTGTTTGGAATCATTAGTGTAATATCAACCTTTATTTTTAATTCCTTGTAGGAGTAAACATATTTTATGATAATATTATTTCGAAACCTGTGAGCATCAGCTTCAAAGCGTAAGAAATATAATGACAGTCTTCAAGTTTTTATTAGGTTTGTGAAGGTCTAATGTTGAGATAATTGAGTTTCTGTGTAAAAAAAGGAAAATATTTTGCACCTTTTGATATTTTTATGAGAATATTTCATTTACATGTGATGAATATTTCATGTGGTTTGTTTAAACCAAAGGACAGTGCTTACCTACATAACCATAACGAATTTCTTTATTCTTGCCAACAAAGGAAACTCAGATTCCACAGTAAGATGATCAATCCAATGCTGATGCCCTGTGCCCATGCGCCTTTTACAAATTCAATGACTTGTATCCAAGCGAATATCTCAAGTGGATATAAACTAATAATCAATTCATAGTAGATCCTCATAAACATTGACCAATAACGTGTAGTCAGGTAAACTTACTTCTTCTTCGTGTAGCTGATACGATAGTACTTCAGTTTTGGTGGCACTACACTCGGCAGATCTCGGCAAATATTCGCCTTCTATGTATATCATTAAAACAAAGTGAACTATATCGCAATAGGCATAAAAAACATTATGTTTTGATCCAATATCGCGAAAATTTTGACAAACACGCCTAGTGTAGTGCCAGCATTTGACTAAAACTTTGCCACTTCCAGCGCAGGAGTCACTTTGGCTGCATGTTTTGGAGCTCAGAAGACAGGATGTGGTTAGTTTGCGATACACATTAATATTCACACCCTGTTGCCGTTTCGTTGATTTAGTAATACATGTCAGTGATAATGAATTCGATGTTGATTCGGAGGCGAAATCGGATTCAAACGAAGATGAAGTAAGCAATACATAGTTCCATATAAGATGCTACACGCGCCCGACTGTACAAAGTCATCTTCCCACTTAAGTAAACGCACTGATCAAATGCCTCCAATGACTCAATCCTTACCATCACATGATTTGATATCCTATTACATCGAAGCCCAACTCCTTCAATTGATTGAAATTACTTAGATTCAGAGTCAATTGGAAGGTCTTCTCACAATGTATTGATTTTCGCCTGTGAGATCAAGGTGCAAAGTCGGGACTCGTGGCTAAATAACAACAGCCGCGCAGGTCGATCTTCAAGGTTAAGCAGTCCTAGCCGAGGTCGGTCCGTGAATGGGTGACTATCTATTATATAGTTCGAGTTCCCTCCGTACCTCGGAAAGCACATTAAGCCGTTGGTCCCGATAATTTATAAAGTAACTGCATGGGTTGTGGAAGTCAGATAGGCAGTCGCTCCATGTAAAATACTGGTATTCAGCTGCATCCGGTTAGACTGGAAGCCGACCCCAACGCAGTTGGGAAAACGCTAGGCAGATGACTATGGGTCAGGGTGCAAAACCGTACCAAGATGTGTCATAATGTGTTACCAACTTCAATTTAGAGCATCGATATGCATTTCAAGATGTCGTCTATTATAAGTAATCTGATATTGTTTATTAGTCTTGGCTGGTATCTATCAGCGACATAGTAACCAGTAACACGGTTCTGAAGTGGGACAAACCTATCAATTTGTTGTAAGTTGATTTGTGTACGATTCAGATGACCACACACATTATGATTCAGATTATTTTGCGTACTCAATCTCGTATCGGCTCTGTCGAGTTATATGAGATTAGCTCTTACCGTGGTAATAATACCGGTAGTAATCGGTCACCAAGGTTGTAGCGGCTGATCTATGAGGTGCGCCGGTTGTGCCTCCATAAGTAAAATAAAATAAAAACTCTTTATTCTGCAAATCTGCACAAATAAGACGCACATACGCGTATTGCACAAGTATTGCTATTTGTGGAGGCTACACCTATTGACGGAATTCGAAAGCATTTAAACCAAACCCGTCACCCCAAATCTTTTTTTATTTTTTTTATATCAAACCTTTTTCCAGGCACTTTTGAATTGTCAAGGAGTGTCCAGTGAGAAAGAAGCTAAGACTAGTTTTCCGTTTCAAAACGTGAGTCCCTATACAGCTGAACGGGCAAGAAACTTCTTTGAAAATACAAGACAATCTTTTAAATCAAGTTAAATATTACCGAATCCTAGGTACATTATTCTCGTTGCTTCTTACATACATGAAGTGCTGATTCTATTTCTAATCAAATGAAGGATTCCTAAATCTACCTTGTATAGTAAATACTTGGTTTAAGTGCACTACATAGCAGTGGCGAAGGTGCCCTGCAACCCGATTCCTACCGGCTTCCCTTTGGAAAATGACACAGTCAGTATTCTATAGCCAATAATATTCTATACAGTAAAGATATGTAATTCACCCTTCGCTACATAGGCATTTAGCTCAACTCAACGACTATCCGCCTATCATTATAGTAAATCAAGCATAGGTATATAATAGTCCTTATCTAGTTCGAAACAAACCTAATGTCATTACTATTAGCTTATCTAAGTACTAAGGAACTACTTGTGCGCGGGCTGAACTGTTCTGCTCGTTAGAGTGTAATCAGTTTATAATGGCAAAGTTTGCTTAGTAACAGTGTAAGTTCTATTCTAGATGAGGTATATAAAAAGTATCCTATGTGGTAATCTAGTTTATAAACTATCTGTGTGCCAAATTTCATCGAAATCCGTTCACTAGTTTTCGCGTGAAAGAGTATCAAACATCCCCACAAACTTTCGTATTTTTTTCAAAACAACATAATTATGGCGAAAATTCTAGCGTTGTGAAATGGATGACTCATTAGTCCAGCCATTGTTTATAAACATACATGCAACCTGCGATGTTCTAGTTCTCGCGGGTCAAAGTCGACTGCTCATTGATGAGTAATGCCCCTAATTACTATCTTGTTTACAATCTAATTTTGGTACGTGCAATGAATTGATTTCATGCGTTCTCATTAAGGCGCTCCCTCACCGGGAGCATTCGCTTGTAATGTAACAATCCAAGTCTCGATTTTGTACAGAAACAAGTGAACGTAATGCTCAAAATCGAATCTTGCATTTGTTACATTACAGGCGAATGCTCCCGGTGAGGGAGCGCCTTTAGTTTTATTTCAGCATTTTCAGCCGTACTTAATGATTTGATTTGCACTCTCGCGGTAACATCATCATCCTCCACGGCCTGAATTCACCCACTGCTGGATATGACTAATCTTCACGTTTGAGGAGATAAGGGATTCGTTCTCCCGGTAACAACATCGTAAATATGGAGACCCCTTCGTGCCTCAGAAAGCATGCTAAGCAGTTGGTCTCGGCGGTTGTTCAGAGATCTTTAACCGTCTTTACGGGTAGGTAGAAACCCGAAAGTCTGGCAACTAGTCTTGCCAAGGGGTTGCGTTACCCAGTAACTGGGTTTAGGATGTGTTAGATAGGCAGTCGCTCCATGTAATACTGGTATATCACCCCAATATAGTTGGCAAAAGGCTAGGCAAGTGAAGTTGCATTCTCGCGGTCTTATAATATAATTATGTAAGTTACTTTATCAAGGAGCCAACGCCATACCAAACACATCACTTGGACTTCTGCTTACCTCTTATGGAATACGAACGTGACAAACACTATTGTATGCAACAAACAAGCGAGTAGCTTGGTGTATGCGCACTAAGTTGGACTACATATTATTCTGATCATTGTTTTCAATTCGATGACTTAAATAAATTACGTTCCTATAGTAAATGACTCATTCTTGATATAAATTATGTTGGACACAAAAATAAACAGAGACAGCCTTTAAGTACATCAGATTGGAGGGCCATTATGCAGTGTTTAAGATATGTCTGAATTCGCGTGCCAAAACAAAGAGAGCTCATATTTAGGACCGCTGGCCGCTAAGCCTTTATTAATTTGGGTCAGAGTATGATGTTAATTTAATTTTAAATAGATTTTATTAATGCCAGGTTGCACATACATGCTTATGTGGACTGTGCAACCTGGCAAAAACAAATTTAATAATATTTTTGGCCCATTAGTCCATGGTCGTAACGAAACTCCAGTGTGCACAATAATCTGATACGGTACGGTATTACAAACAGTATAGGTTGCAAGCCATAACCTTATCGCCTCTAAACCACTTAAAAAGTAAAGCCCCACATCAAATACAAAGACTAACTCAATAACCAAGTAACAACTTAACCAGTAAAGCAACATAATCTCAAGCTTTTAACTTACTTTGTTTTTAAATACTTCCAAGAAAGCCCTTATTTTTGAACACATTGTATTTGAGACGGAAATCACACAAATGTGCTCGAATAATCTGCAAGCTTTACATTTTAGTTTGACCTACAACTCCCTGATTGTGCCGATAGCTTACAAACTGTATGATAAACTAAGTAGAAGGAGGGAAGCGATATTTTTCATACTTTGTCTTTGGTTAAACTTGACAAAATGTCTACATACAATTTAACATCGACCTCCCCGACAGAAAACTATAAATAACGATTGCCGGGGGATACAGTCATAATTAATAACCTACGGTTAATAAACCGCGGTGAGGGTAAAACATAAGAATCGATGGATGGACTGTGTGAAGGATGATATGGCTAGAATGTCTACGCGGCTTCTCATAAGAAGACGACTAATAGAGAAGTAGGGAAGAAGAAGTCATACTGCCACAGATCCAAAAAAAAATTAACGAGGGCACGAAAATTATGATTATTGTAAAAAAAAATATCCACGTAAAAACACCCATGGATCAACAAGTCCTACCAGGAATTTCCGAGGACAACTCAAGCAAGAAGAATTAATACTTCGTAAAATTACTTCACGCGTTTTTTCCTGTTCAAGTTCAAGGCAAAAATAAACGTGGACGGCACGACCACGCTATGTACAATAAGAAGGCAAAGACTCAATTGGACTTAGTCATAATGGCATTGACCAGTTATGGCCTGCCACTGCCACAATGTTTGTGGAAACTATGTTGTAGGTGCTCTTATTCGCTTCAATAACGGAACTAAACAGCTCATCGTATGAAACCCGGCAAAAACCGATAACACGAAGGGTTCCGTACAACTTTTATTAAGATCGAAAATCCCCTTTAATTCTTAACCTATTTTATTTTTATAACTTGTAGTTATAGCGGCCATAGTAATACACAATCTCTGAAATTGTGAAATTTCGTTTTGTTATGGTTCAGTAGATATAGTCCTATGACAAACAGAGAGACCGCGCAGTCTTAATAACAGGGTCCCGTTGGAACCCTTTAGGTACGGAACCATAACAAGCAAAAACGAAGGCAACAAAGTCACTATTACTCGCAGGTGAACCGATATCCGTTAAAACGTATGGACTAATAAAAACACATAAAAACACTTTGCTCATTGTATGAAACCACAAAGTACTACAATGTATGGAGTTTGTTGTCCAGCGGTTATCGACGACATTGTCCTATAATGTGGGGGGTACAAGTGAGAAATACCTAGCGGAGGGAAGGAAAACAGTTTTTATTAAATGCCAGTACACGTAAAAAGGTGGTAATACAAGGAGATGCGAATTCAAAATTGAAGTGTACGTACGTACCTGACACAACCAGAAGGTGACGCGGTAGACCTCGCAGGAGATGGCGGGACTGAGAGCTGGACAAAACCAACGACCAGTGGTCCACATTGCCCCTGGATCGAAGGATTTGGAACTCATGGGGAGTGGCCTTTGCCCAGCAGTGGGATGACACAGGGTAACAGTAGCCTATCTAGTGGTACAAACACGCATATCGTAAGCTTTTAAATTAACTGATATTTGCAAAACAACGCTAAAGTCATCCTCATAATTATATCTTTGCCAGTTTGGCAGTGGACAAAATCATGCGACCCGTTTTGAGCTACGGGCGATATGGAAGCCCACCTCATCATCTTCCAGCTTTCCTGCCTAGATCAACTTCCTGCCATTGTTCTATGTTACTTACCTTCGTGACAATCCTTTGCTCCCGTGTCGCCGTTCACTTCTTAAATTCACCATCATCATCAACATTCTGCCCTGATTCACCAACTACTGGATTAGGCCTCCCCTTTTTTCGGCCATACCCGGTTCCGTATGATCCTTATCCAGGTGTTTCGCGAATTTTAACCCTCCACTTAATCTTAAAAGTTACTCGTTCCCGCTTTGCGCTTCTAACAAAGCCACCTAATGAGTGAATAAAGAATTTACAACACTTTTTACAATGTTTGTGTTCAGAAAAGCGTCCGTTGACATAAGACATTGGTTTTATTGCGCGTTATAGGACGAGCCTGTCGGCAACGGGATTCCAGCTTTACAATGTTGATATTATTTGTTTTGTTGCTACGAACAAAGTAGGTCTACCTAGCAACAAAGTATTTGCTACTGTTCTTATTTGATTTTACTTCTGATTTTTGCACTACAGTGGCTTTTATTCTCATTGTGATATGGTTTATGTCCGAGGTAAAAATAAATGTAAAAGGACTTTACAAGGTTCTCTTTTGGGACTTACACTGATTGATGAATCTTTTGTTTGTGCCAGTGAAACAAATTTAATCAGTGCTAATGGATGAATTCTCTGGTGGACAATCGTCTTCTGTATTGGTTCGAAAGATTCGAGTTCCTTGGTCAGAAAAAAATAACCATGTGTCCAGTCATCCTTCCTTTGTATAAAACTTGACTGCTCACATTCAAGTTCAAGGTTACGTTGTATCAATCATCGCATAATCAGCTGTTTATTGTGTCTACTGCCTGCTGGCACTCGGGACTCCCAATCTGTGAGAGTTATTGGGCCGTATATAAACCAAATACTCTGGCTTAATGCGGGTGTGTATATGGATGGATGGATCTTGAAACGAATTTATTGAACAATTTCATGGGTTTACATTTTGTTGCACGGAATCTTAATCCTTTTTCTAAAATAAAAGTCCCGTCATAATCGGTCCGCCTTTTCCGAGATTAGCCGGAACAAACCGACAGACAGACAAAAATTAAAAAAAAAGTTGTTTTTTGTTATAAGTACTGTATATACTTTCATAAACATTCAGTAAAATTATCCGGTGTCATTCTCATGTTTGTCTTCACGGTTCAAGTTCATGAATAAGGTTATAACACTGTTCTTATCTTTGTTACAGATGCTGCAGGAGAAGCGCCTTTGCATCCTGGGCGCAGAACTCTCCGAGCTGGACATATTCGAACGGCTAATGCGGTTCGCCGGCTCGCAGCTCAGGCTGTTGCAGTGCTTCCAGGTAAAGACAAGTGACTTTTGTCATGAGGAACGTTAATTTTGCTGGAATACAGTCTCGTGATGGTATAAGTCTAGGACTCAGAGGTGAAGGGAGAAATTTATGGAAGAAAACACGTGCTGCATTGACGTGGAGGGAATATACACACTTACAAAGGCAGCTACTTTCATTTCGACTGTTAAACAACGTTGATTGCGTTATTTATGTTGCTGACTTGCTGATTAGACATTTTTTTCCTTCCTATGAAGAAATAGATTACAGATTTCCTTCAAAATCGGGCCTTACACAATATTGAATTGCCTAAATACATAAATTGAGGTTAGGGCGTTAGGATGATAATAGTTGTTTTTGTCTGTGCAATTGTGCATTCTGGACAATGCAAGCTGGCTATAATTCATATGCCCTTATATTCTTCTTATTTCTTTTAAAATCCCAATTTATTACGTCATTTATTAGTTTTTAGACGTTAACTAACCTGTCTCTCCATCGTTGGAGAAAAGAAAGGAATATTACAGCGGGCTGTCCAAACAGATGTCTGTTCTATCACGTACACACTCGATAGTAAACAGCCCGTGTTTACGACGGACGCCAAGTCTTGCTCATCATATTCGTGTGAGCTATTGTTACCTCTAATTTTGGATTTACCCTTGTCTTGTCTTTGGGCTGTGCAAGCTGGCTAGAGTACATTAATCTCTTTTGTGTCTGCTATTGTAACGTCTAAGATGGTTTTACCCAAGTTTTGTACAGATAACTCTAGAAACGGGACATTTACCATGTTTACTATTTGTTATGAGTTCCCGATATTTCAGCACTGTTTCAAGCGCCGACGATCATATGATCACGGATAAACTGAAGTTATTGCGGGTGGATGTTTACGAGCAGACAAAACGATCTACCCTCTTCCTTGTCCGTTTTACGCACTTCGGTACCGCTACCACTGTCACTCACAACTCGATTCTGTTCCCCACACTCGAAACTCACTGTCCGCTCGCGAATTTTTTTTTGCCACTCTTTCGGTTTTACGCTGTTAGTGTTAGTGACCATGCCAATTTAAAAACTTAGATACAAGACTACCAGCTGCAGTCTGGACTGTGCAAGCTGGCTAGTCTGTGTCTTTAATGTTTTAACTTATTCGATTCCAGAATCATTATCTACTTCTACCTATTAAAATCTCATCCTAGTACGTCATAGACTATGTAAAATAAAAGTCTCTGACGTAAAACCTGTCTCCATCGTTGAAAGGTTTTGCGTCAGATACTGTGTTTTTGTATATTATTACCTATAGCGGGCTGTCCAAACAGATGACTCTCCTGTCACGCACACGCTCGGTAGTAAATAGGCTGTGTTTACGGCGGACGCCATGTCACGCTCATCGCAACGACTGTTGCACGCTCCGATGAGTTCTAGGGTTGGCAGACATGTCACGACCATTAATCATCTCTTACATCATATTCTTTTGTGCTACCTTATCTCGCAAGTTGGGTTTACCCAAGTCTTTTCTCTGGACTGTAGGCTGGCTATAGTTCATTAGTCTCTTTTATTTAAAATATTTACTTTACTCCAAAAATCAGTATCTTCCTTCATATATCTATCAGCCAAATCTAAAATGTTATATACTGTGTAAATTCAGTTTCTGAAGCAAAACTGACGGAAAGGCAATCATTAATCAGTCTTACACCATATTTATGTTTGTGTGAACTATTTTTATATTGTTCCTCGTATTTCTTCAAGTGGATTCTCCCAGATCTTGTCGGGTTTCCCGGTTTAAATGGCCGTGGTAATATGTATTATATGTAGTCATAATATTCAAGCGATAATTTATCGTCGTTGCAACTTTGTATCATATCTCTGACAAAGCCAAATTATGATATGCAAATTATGTGATAAAAATAACAACATGATTGTGTTTAATCCGCTGATTAGAGATAATGTTAATGGTAATGTTTGTGATGTTGTTTGTTGCTTGATGTTGTTGTGTGTTGTAGTTATACGTCACTAACGTTACCCAAATATGATTAGGTTAATGCTTTCAGGATCAATCAGAACTAATCAGAAGGCAAATTCCCGTAATTAAAAACGTTTAAAATCTTGTCGCGATCTCATGTCAGCGATAGTTTATGACAAAAAGTTTTCATTTAGGGAAATAAGAGGTATTTTAGACAGATTGGGGCTGAGATTTTAATGTGAACTATCTTAAAAATATTTGTATTACCCCTCTGGACCTTATACAATCTTATCTTTAGAAATGTAGTTTATTTAAATCGCGTGGATTATAAGTGAGACAGCCCTGCAGGTAGTGATTGTGAACTAAATAGAGTCCGCAGGCAAATCAATCCAGTTGGTTATGTCATCTATGCGGGCTCTTTCAATGCCCCTAAAATTGGCTCAATGTTAGCAGATATTAGAATGACCGCCGCCGCCGCTGCCTTTTATTTTACAATTAAATATGTGGCACTTAGGTCACACTATCAGTGGCGAAGGTTCCATACAACTCGATCCCTACTGGCTTGAAAAATGGCACAGTCAGTATTCTATAGACAAATAATATAATCACATTAAAGATATGTACTCCGGCTTACCTCTTACAAAAATTGACCCTTCGCTACTGGTCCCTATTATCAAGGTTTTGATGAATAATTTAAGACGGAGTCCATAAAAATATCGATAAGATATACACGACAGAACAAAATTAATTAAAC
This sequence comes from Noctua comes, assembly GCA_963082995.1. NCBI lineage: Eukaryota > Metazoa > Arthropoda > Insecta > Lepidoptera > Noctuidae > Noctua > Noctua comes. The sequence goes on along the minus strand of OY720278.1, from coordinate 16,599,193 downwards.
ATTTGAATGCTACTTTTTGGACTCGTGTCTGACTGATTGGCCTTTGCCCAGCAGTGGGACAGAATAGACTAAACGAAAAAAAAAAAACATTGTAAACATCATCACAGCATGAAAACCCTGACCCTCATATTTTTACAAAAGTTTAACCGTCCTATCGTTATCCCCAGGCAGTGATAGAGCACGGGTCGAAGCTGTCCTCTGAGCTGGCGGGGAGCTTCCTGGCCAAGTGCGAGGTTCCCCGCCACAGCAGGACTACGCTCATACATCTTGGACTCAGACTTGGTAAGTAAGTAGTTAATAAAGCATTTCAATATCCTTGATTATTCAGTACAAATAAGATTCACATTATGAACTGAACGCACTAATACAAAGTAACCAAAGGCCTAGTATTATACAAATGAAAATAAAAAGAGAAAATATAAAGTTAGTCGATTTACAATATTGTCTATTAACTGCACGACTGGTAATACTTATTTCGAATTCTACCTCCTCCTAGTTAAGGTCTTGATTCAAGTCCGAATTGCGCTGGGATGTTGAGGTCAGTTTTGAAAATGCAGTGCGTAAATGCTCTAAATATCATTAGATAAGTACCATAGACGAATCTCTTAAAAAGGCGAATAGGACCATGGTAGCTCTCAAAGGCAGACCACAAATCTCAAAAAGAAATCCAAGCCGCCGAGGTTTCTACAAGAATATGTGCAAAAAGTTCCAGTCTGCACAGAGGGTTAAAATTGGCCTCCCATATTTCAATTCCACGAGCATTTGACACCCAGAGCTCCCCACGTTATAAGGAAGCGAGAACATTAAAAATTGCAGGTACATTAGTCGCCCACAAGATTACATCATGTACTTCTGAATTAAAGATTAGTGGGCAATACACCGTCATAAGCTTGAGCGGAAAATGATACAATACACAATACATCACTTGTGCTATTTCTGGAACTTTCCTGCAAGCTGGTCGAAAGTACTTTTTTCATTACCGTTGCATAAACTAGTAAGCGAACGTAGGATTAAGCAGGTCAAGCAGGTCAGCCGCATCTTAGATGAGAAATTGGCTAAAACCCACAGTGCGGGTGTCATTCAATGCTAGAAGACGTCGCAGCAGAATAAGGCAAATACCTCGGGATGAACTGGACTCCTACCGGAAGGACAGACCGAGACTAGCAAAGGACAGCATTGTGTAGAAAAAAACCCTGCAGTGTGTTTTCAAAAGGAATCACCAGCTACTAAGGATCTGCCAGCCATCTAGCATTTAATGATATCTTGTGCAAACTGAGTTTGTTCGATATATCCTCTCGCGAAGAAGACATGCGACATTTACCAACTGTGTGGCCTGTGTGTTGGATGCGGTCCACTCCCTCTCAAAAGGAGCAGGCCTGTGTCCCAGCAGTGGGGACATTCTAGGCAGATTATGCAGACTAGGGTCGCAGGAAGGAAACCTATACCCAGCAGTGGATGGAACAAATCTGCCAATGATAATTAACTCTTCATCACACTCTAGATAACTTACCTAGATTTATCTTATAATGTGTCTTTCCAGGTGGTTTCCTGAACGAGGCTGGTTGGTACGCGGACGCACAGCGCGTGCTGCTGCGGGTGCGAGATCTCTGTATGAAAATGCCGCCCAGCACGCATTACAAGCGGCTCACATTAGAATGTTGCCATAGGTAAGAGGCTACCCAATTGTTTCTTTAATTTATGGGATAACATCGCGAAGAAACCAGCGTGGCCTTTAACCAAAAATCGAAGTCATGTTACATCCGTACGCAGAGGCTAATTTTGTCAATGAAATTAAAGACAAAGATAAAATAACTGAGAAAGGGTTTGTAGACATTAATCTGTGTTAGGACGTGGAATACTTTTTAACCCGTAGTACGAAGCCGTTGGATCATTTACGACCTCGGGCAAAGGCATAATCGTTTCATTACATCTAGTTACATACACCTCAACCTTACCTGATAAAGATCACATAGGTATCTGGTGGTTTTCTTATCCTGGGAGCCTAGCAATCCTGCACTCTACCATACAGTGGGTCGGAATTTGCATAACTCATGAACATACTTACCACTGTGTAACGGTTAGTTGTAACGTAATTAAATCTAGCTAGCGTTTGTTTTGGTATGCTATGCAACAAATATTAAAGATGTAACGGAAATTACGAGTGTGTGAAGTCTCTACTTACACATTCGTAATTGCACCAGCGAGGCAGTCTAAAAAACCAAATAAACAACGGTAATTATTTAATTTCCCAGGTTACTAAACACACAGTCAGCATACTGCTGCTTCACTGGCGCCGCTGACACGTACGAGCTGGCGCGGAATCTGCTGGGGGTGCCCGAGGACTTCATGACGGAGTGGCCCGAAGGTCCCATCGCGCTGGGCGACGTTGGAGACGACGATAGGGAGCTCCAGACTGAGAGATACAAGAAACATGCTAAGTATGTGTGACAGTTTATTACTGCTAATTTAGATATAGGTGAATTGGTTGTAAAAAAAACCATCTTTAAAAATCTAAGGCGCGGGTTTCATCAAAGCAGGGATGAGTGGATCGAAGAGGAGACATGCAGAAACCGACCAATCACATTAGTTGAAATCCTCATTATTATCCTCGCGTCTCTTGTTTAATTTGTGATTGGTCGAGTCTTGCACGAGTCCGTCCACACTACGCTACTCGTCTACGCTTTGATAGAAAGCTGACACACGTACACCGATTCAGATTTTGAATTGCAAGACAAGTGCTCAAGTCACTATTTTACAACTACACTGTCTCCGTAGGCCTTTTTGTGTGTCAATTATATGTTTGAAACTTCTGATTTTATTTCAAATACGTTACTGTAGAAATCATTACTGACAAAATAATTGACTTGTGACTTTTTTATTGCCTCAGATGTTATTACAGGTATGTATTAGTTTTTCTTTATAGTCTACTTATGGGAAACTACACATTTGTTCGGATTGGCCCTTTCGATTGGCCGTACGTACATACATCTCCATATATTCGAATTAGCCAACTGGCTGGCTGAATCATGCTATAACGAACATCTGAGTAGCATCCCTAAGGTATTTTGAAATCAGTGTAGTCTTCATTTTATTCACTATAGTACCGAAGTCCAAAATGGCTTACTTCGGGCCTACTTTTTTGCATACTATCTTGCAATCAATATGATGCTATTCCATAATAATCGTTGTTTAAAGAGTATATCAACAAAACGATATATTGATATCGATATATTGTAATTTTAAAACATTTTTAATATCATTGATTGAAGAATGAATAATAGTGGTCTCAGAATTGAGCCTTGAGAAACTCCAGAAGTAATAGCAACAGATCTAGACCAATGACCATTAACGACTACTATTTACGATCGATATTTAATGTAAGACACAAACCAGCGCAGTAAATATCCGCTTATCCCGTTGTAGGCAAGTTTATTAAGTAGAATTTTATGATCGACCGTGTGAAAAGCTTTTCCTATGTCAGTGTATTTTATTATATTTTGTATTATATTTTCTGCATCCGGTTAGACTGGAAGCCGACCCCAATATAGTTGGGAAAAGGCTAGGCAGATGATGATGATGTTATGTATGTTAATTGCCACGTGTGGTGCTGTTTCCAGCGTGGACGAATCAGGCGCCGGGCCGCGCGGGTGCTGCGGCTGGTGCGGGCCGGGCGCGTGGGGCGCGACGTCGCTGGCGGCGCGCGTGTGCAAGGAGTTCAGCGCGCTGTTCTTCGTGCGCTGCGACTACTCCGCCGCCTACGACTGGGCCATGCGCGCGCTCAAGCTGCTCACGCCGCACACGCCGCCCAAGTGAGTCTCATCCCATAATGCGATTACAATCTGTGAATATTCTGCCCTTAACCTTCTATTTTTTCATTTTACGTAACAATTAATTTCAAATTAAACATTGAATGCCCTTGCCCATTTGCACGACCAATTTAGTGGTGGTGCACTCTGGCTATTATAAAATTTGCTCCTATCCACCTCTTATTAAGAATTAGTCCCCCAGCATAAAAATGATATCCATGATGAAAATCATCCCTCACCATTCGTGACTGCCATCTTGGATTTTGAAATTGATCTCTTTTCGATATCAGCACCACTAGAAACCACCAATATCGAAACGTCATTTTGTCATTGCCGCTTAAAATGATTTCATTCAAAATCAGAATTGAAATGTTTAAAATCCTTCCCCTAAAATCCCACTTCTCTCCCTTTTGAATGATTGCTTGCGAAAACGCTTTGGTTGACTGACTATTAAGTAGCGAAACTGTGTAAAACACAAGCCAATTTTTTTCCAGGATAACAATCGAAGTCCTCCGCGCTTGCGGCAAGGCCTGCGTAGTAAAGCGTCGCTTCGGTTCAGCCGGTGTACTAGTACGTCAAGCCGTCGCGCTGGCCAGGCGGGCCTTCGGACCGCAGCACCCACGATACGCCGCGGCGCTACTGGACCTAGGGTTCTACTTGCTCAACATCGACTCCATCGTGCACAGCGTGGCCGTGTATGAGGTAATGTGAAGACATGACCTGATGGCCGGTCCGATTTGTTTCAATCACTACGATTTTTTCAACTCTAATTTGGATGCAATTAATACTTTTTGTTCTTTTTTTCTCCAGGAAGCCCTATGCACTCTCCGCCGCGTGTTCGGTCGCAGCAGCCTGCACGTGGCGACGGCGCAGGAGGACCTCGCGTACGCGCTGTACGTACTGGAGTACTCGTCGGGACGCTTCTACAAGGCGCGGGATCACGCCGAGCGGGCCATACGGATCATAGAGGTGAGATATGAGGAAGAAGGAAGGAAAGAATAACGTTTAATTGCGCTTAAACGTGACGCATAACATACGGAAGCACTGTCGCCAGCGAATCAAGTTACTACAAACTGTCTAATTTTCTCATTCGATTTTGAACTTAATCATCAACAATTTATGGTTAAAAATCGTTTGGAGATATTTGACAGTTTGTAGTAACTTGATGTGCTGGCGACTGTACAAAAATTATAACTAGGGTAAAAATAAAGGACACAGCACACGGTACCATACTTTTTTGCTGAACTTTGGCTGTGAGAGTGTTTGGATGTAGATGAGACTTATAAACTTTTCATTGGTAAACTTTTTGACGAGCGGCTTCTTTCAACTCGAGTCTATCATAGTCATAGACCCGGTAATTCTTAAAAAAAAAGTATTTATTTATGAACATGATGATATAAGACTTTCAATAAATCTCACTACAGAATTTTAATTAAATTGTAGTAAACCTCACTATAGAATTTTACTTTAATTGAACTAAAACTTACTCTTAAATTGGTTATAATTTCAGAACTTGGTACCCCCGGACCACTTGCTGCTGGCGTCTGCCAAGCGGGTGAAGGCCCTCATTTTAGAGGAGATCGCGCTCGACACACCCGCCGGACAGGACATGACCGGTTAGTAGCTCGTAGATTGACTTTCTGTAAAATAAACTTATACTGTCACTTACGGGATATCTTCCGTGATTGTTCATTATTTTGAGCTCCCGACAGTATAAGTTTAGTTGTAAACCGTGAAAGCTTAAAACAGTGTTTTCTGTAAAATGTTGTACAAAATAAAAAATATTTCCACATGAGTATACCTCCAAACAACCAACAGCATCCAACGTCCTATGATCAATGTTGGGCATAACAGGAGCCTATAAATGTTTACTTCCTCTTTTGCGTTCCGGCAAGGATCACGACCACAATCGACGTCTCTCTAAGCTAGACGGTCTTCTGAAGTGCGGACCACTCGGTACAAGTTTCCTCCAACGGCCTACTTTACCGCTCTTCATTGAGCGCGTTTACCTTCAACCCCGCCCATTACCACAAGACTTACCAGACAATCCTTACATTAACGCATATTATGTCCTAAAATCCGAAGGCATGCTCCTGGGGCATTAAACATTGTAGAAAGCCGTTCGTTACTCATGACAATTTTATTGTTTCTAGCGCCCTCTCTGCTGGAAGAATCCGAAGCCCTGCACAAGGCAGCACTGCAGCTGTCCATGATGGCGTTCGGCGAGAAGAACGTGCAGACCGCCAAGCACTACGGCAACCTCGGCCGTCTGTACCAGAGCATGCAGAAGTTCCAGGTCTGGCCATAAAGTCTTTTTACGACTAGATTGTGAATGTGCGCGCTTATGACATAAATATTATCGCATACGTGAATTAGTTTCTTAAACACAAAACTTACAATGTAGTTTATGGGATCGCATTCTGTCTACATTGCAAGTTTTAAGCGAGGCTATAAGCTAGGGTTATTGAAAACATTGCTTTGGAGAATGCAGCTCAATTGAACCTTCCGCTGTTCAATGATTTCGATAAATCTACATATTATGCTTTACTGAATACATGATTATACTTTTATGTTTGATAATAAACAACGAATAAATGCTGCATAAAATCCCGGTACAACTTTAAGCACAGAGAAACTCTAAAAACTAAAATTAAATGAGCTACAAAACATTTCGATTGCTTTAATTTAATATAATATCTGTAATATTCTGGCTCTTGTGATACAGGGAATCCTAGTACAAGAGCCAGAGCTACACTGACGTTTGAACAATCACCTGTTAATAAAGATTTTATTTTTTAATATTTCCAGGCCGCAGAAGAGATGCACCTGAAGGCGATAGCCATAAAGGAGGAACTCTTAGGCCCAGAAGACTACGAAGTGGGCCTGAGCATCGGGCACCTGGCCTCGCTCTACAACTACCACATGAACATGCACCTCGCCGCCGAGAAGCTCTACCTTAGATCAATCTCTATCAGTGAGTAATACAATATATGTGCATGTTTGACAGCTACTAGATTACAACATTAGTCTCATGCAGGACGCTGAATATTCTACGAACAATATACGGGGTGGAGAGGTCACCGACGCTAAAAACGGTTACCCACGTATTCAGTACATCATTTTGAATTTTTAAGGTATTGCAGATTTGAAGGAAACAGCTGTTTTTTTTGTAAATAGCCGACCATAAATTTCTGTTGGGGATCGGGGGGGGGGGGGGGATAGGGTAGACGGTTTGAATGAGCGCCGGAGTTTCCGCCCTGTATACTCAGATAAAACATGGTTTTCTTCTGGAATATTAGTTGGTTCATAACAAGAGTTCAATATCCAGTGCGCGATAAAAAGTCACCCGTGCTCCCAGGTGCTTACTTATGCCTTATTAAGGGTTCTCTATTGTGTCACCTAACTTTTTTATCCATAATTTAAAGTGCCATAACTTTTTTTGTCCTAATCATCATTTGTCCGAATGATAACTTACCCGAACCTAATATCACATAATATCACATGCCATAAAATTGAAATCCCTAAATATAATATGTCCTAAATCCGTTTGTCATAAATATCACAATCAATAACATACAAAAGAAAACCGTTTTCAATAAAAGTTGTAAGTCCTAAATTCAAATTACATAATGTTTATTTATAATAATAATTATCTTAGAACAAATTTGTATAACAAAGCTTTTGCTATGAACTTCTCTCTCTTATAATTTTTTATTATACATAAATAAATATATTATACATGTACTCAATAAAGCAGTTGATTGTGAACATGTGGTTTTTGTAAGCAAGCAAGCATGAAGCATGCAAGCAAGCACGCAGCATGCAGCATGCAAGCAAGCACGCAGCATGCAGCATGCAAGCAAGCACGCAGCATACAAGCAAGCATGCAGCATGTAAGCAAGCATACAGCATGCAAGCAAGCATGCAACATGCAGCAGGCATGGTTTCTGTCACGGCTCCGGCGCTGCGGGGCTCCGGCGGTCCCACGCGAGTTTATCGTCGCAGATGGGTTTAACGCTCACCACCGCAGCTTCGGCTTGCTGGCCGGCGAAGCCGCGGCGGCGGGTGTTACAACCACCTGCTCCTCAACTCGCGGGCCGCCTCGCCCCTCCGCGCCTACGCGATTTTAAATTACACTCTAGGGGTAGAGCAGACAAGACTGCGTGGAGTCGGATTTACAGCGATTCGTTTCTGTCACTAAAACCTAATTTTTAGCAAATGTTTTAAGACTAAAATAAATATTATAAATGAACATTCGGAATAATACACATTATTTAACACAATACTTAGGACATATGACTTTAGGTCATGTAAAATTAGGATATTCAATTATTATAGTTCTCGATATTATGACAGAATACTTTTAGAACTAAAGATAATTATGTTAAACAAAATTTCGGGATTTTGAACATTATGGTTACTGAAGTTTATAGCATACGTGTTATGGATAATGATTTTCGGACAAACAATTTTAGGAGAAGAAAGGGAGTACCCTTATTAAGTGGTGATTGTGGCTCATAGTATCGTTGATGACTGTTGATATACGTCCGACGATACCTGTCTGTAGCAAAAGTAGTCGAGGAGATAATCACTAATACGTAGTGTTAGCCTAGAGGTGTGGCCGTCCGACTGTCAAGTCATAGGTCTCGAGTCCAACTAGGCTTGCCAGATCGTCGGGATTCGTCTGGATTGTCCCGACATCTCATATGTTTCCCAAGTTATTTACTTACAAAATGTCCCAACAAATAGCAAAGGCCTCCCCAATTGTTATTTTATTTTATTTAATAATAAAAAGTAACATTTTAATTTGTAATATTTATTTGTCCCGAAAGTAATTCCAAAATCATGACTTTATTAAATGTTGGCCAGATATTTCAGTCTTCCTCGCTAGTTACCCTAGTTCGAAGTTCGAACCCAAGACACGCATCTCTGATTTTTCGGATTCATGTGCGTATTGTATTATTATCACTTGCTTCGGTGAAGGAAAGCATCGTGAGGAAACCAAACCAACATGCCTGAGACACATGTATTTCTCGACGGCATTAGAACTTTGAAACCAGGTTAGGTACCAACAAGATAAAAAAAAACTATTCGATTTTATTTACCGAACACACTCAACTATATTCCAGGCCTGAAGCTGTTCGGCGAGCGCTACTCGGGGCTGGAGTACGACTACCGCGGGCTGGTGCACGTGTTCACGCAGCTCAAGCGACACGACCGCGCCAACCACTACAACCGGCTGCTGCAGCACTGGCAGGGTACGACTAACGTATACTAAACAGGTTTCACGACAAAAAACTCAATGTCATGCTTGACAAAGTTTAAATTCCATCGCCTGTCATCACTGCCTAGTGTTTTAGCTGGGGAGAAATGGCGCAACTATTTCCAGTTTTATGTTTTTTCTGCTTCTGTTTTAGAATAGTAAACTCAATGCTTGACAAAGCTCAAATTTCATTGCCAATTTACACTGCTTCGGTTTAAATTCATAATGAGAGCTAGTTACCAAGGTTTTGCGACATTACATGAACTCACAGTCGTGCAAAAAAGTTCAAAATCATTGGAAACTGTTTCTTTTAGTTAAGAATCAAGTTTGAGGACATAAAACTCAATGCGATGCTTGAGAAAGTTCAAATTTCATTGGAATTTATCAGGATTAGGACCATTATGTTACAAACTCCTGGTTTTTCAATAGTCAGATTATTTTTATCTGAAGAATAAATATGACGTTTTGACATATTTTCCATACCAAAATTATCAAGGCGTTATAATGATTTCTTATCTGACTATTCAAAAATCATGCGTTCGATTTCGTCAAGCTAAAAGTTTTGTAGTTATTTGAGTAGAGAAAGACCTGTAGCCGACTATTGTATAAAACTGGGACCCAATTAATTGAAGGGACCTCTGCCTAACTCCTAGGGCAAACAAGCGTGTCTTTATATGTCTACCAATTTATTGAGTACCAGTTTTATAGAAAAATCGTTATAGAAGTCTGTGTTCTCTTCCAGACAGACGATGTCTCAGTAAGTACCATGTTTTAATCAAGTATGAAGAAACCCTTGATAACTACTTTCAAAACTTTAAACTTTTATGCCCACAGAGCTGCGAGAGCAGTCTAAAGCAGAACAGCAGCCGGCGCTAGGCGACGAGCAGATCATCCCGTTACGGGACCTCCACGCCAAGTTCTTCGGGCCCAACGACTGAGCTCCTTCATTGTCACGCGGCTTGAGAATCGCTCCCCGTCCCCAACACCATGTGGGACGTTAAACAGTGACCCCCGGGACTATCATATAATTATAAGGCTTTATTGACTACAGAAAATTACAAATTACCTGTTGAACGTAGTGTTACAGAGGTTTCGTTTACACATCTGTGCCTAATACATAGTAAAACGCACTAAACAAATTGTAAATTTACAAGTTTTCGAATGAAACCTCGACCGCTTACTAGGACGGGTTTTGTGAAGTAGATACTGAGTGGGTAACAGTCAGCTCGATATAATACTCATGTAAGTATCTCTGTGTGTTCTAGCTTCTATAATCTAGTAGACATTACTTTATATATCAACGCATATTGACGCAAGAGATAATGTTCACTGACGGCTCTAAACCTGCTCAAATATTGTAAATACGTAACATAATCATAATGTAATCTTCCCAAAACCCGTGCTAGTTATAGTTAGGTCCGGGACACATTGTAGTGTCCATATAACGCCAAAGGCTACGCTAAGTCATAAATTGTTATATCAGGCCATATTTATGTGATTGTGCCTAATTATTTGTTTGTTTAAATTTGTTTTATTGAGCTATAGTGTGTGCCGGCCTTAACTTAGTGAGCGCGTGATAAAAACGTTCTAATGAACTCTTGCGCATAAGATCTGGCGAGTTCGGTAGCTTGCTGCGTATGTTCCTCTATATATCGGAGAGTTACACTATCAAAATTATTTGTTGACGTTTGATCCCCGCGCGTAAGAATGTTATATAGTTTAAACCTTGAATTTAAAAAAAGAGGCTTCTAAAACTAAGTGTAAACAAATATTTTTGATACTGTAACGTCCACGTGATGTTATTGTGTACGTATTTCGTGTAAATTTACATTAGTTACTGTTGCTTTCGCGTAAATTAGGTTTAGAGATTCGATGTAACGTATGAATGTGCAATCTTTAGAGTTGAAATGTTGTATATATTGTTTGTTTTTTTGCCAATGTTGCCAGTTATGGTCACAGGTTATTTACTAGAGAGTGCTGTAACTCATAATATTACATTTACAAGTCACTCGAGAAATAATTTCTAGTTTAAAAAAAATATCTTCGTAAAAATGCGCTTCCAATAAATCATGATTTATCTCACTGCCGTATTTTCTAAAGATTTATATTGTATGTAAATTGTATAGAAATGAAAACTTTAAAAGTAGTGCAGTAGGAAAAAGAAACATATCTATTTTCGCTTTGCAGAGAACACTCATATAAAGAGGTTCTACTTGTTAACAAGAAGCCGTAGGTCATTATTTAACATACTTTATTTTCCTACATTCACAGCTTGGATGTGTTTATAAGTATTTTTATGGAAGTTTTTAAATATTATATTGTAACAATAAATAGTAATGTGAGAATCAGTTAACGGATGGCTGTAACGTGCGAATGGCGTGCGATTAAATAAGTTTTATGAACATGTATAACGCAGTTTTATTTTATACAACACGTTTTCGTGCAACTTGGGATTAATTTGTCGACCTAAGATTCCTTATGATTCATACATACGCAAATTATTCCACGCCCTTCATCTTGGTGAGTCAATTCGGAAACCTTCCTCTTTCTACAATAGCCTCGAAGCCCAAAAAGAGGGTTATGTGTTTGACCTGTTTGTATGTCCGTTTCTTTGTTCATTCGTAACTCCTAAACGGTTGAACGGATATTGGTAAATTATACGTCGTTAGATTCGTCTTGGTGGCGCCAATGTCACTGGCTACACTACGATTAAAAAGAAATGGCGGATCATGGAGTTCGATTTTTTTCGACACTAGAGCAGAAAATCGAAAAAAAAAGAATAAATGTCGTCCTTAATCTTTTATTTTTTAATAAAAATTTGAAGCGGTTCACAGAATACCTCTACCTACCAAGTTTCAACAGTGTCCTAATAGTTTCGGAATAAAGTGGCTGTGACATACAGACGGACAGACAGACATGGCCGGCTTTTTTTAAAGTTGGGCCACACTTGGAATTTCTCCTGTATTGTGGTTGCTTTTTCAAACATTTAAAAACCTGCGTCACGCAGCGCAGCAGTCCATCGCTCAGTCGCGGCGCCAACCGTGCTGTCAAGAATGGAAAAATACGATTCCGTGCTGCTAGATGAGTCTAATCATTATTGATAGATTGTAAGTACGACCAGTGCTGTAGAGGGGGTTCGGGTGTTCGAGCCCCAGTCTACCCCAGTTAGTAGGTCAATTGATCTAGAGATTAAAAGTGTGACTCTTGCTTTAAGCCCGGACTCCACCAAAACGGAGGCGAGAGGAGCGGAGAGGAGACGTGTGGGAATTAACCAATCACGTTCGTCGAAAACCACATCGCGTCTTCGTCTCTCGTGAGATTGGTTGAATCTTGCACGTCTCCGCACCGCTCCGTACATCTCCCTTTTGGTGGTGTTCGGGTTCAAACTTCAGCCAATCCTTGTCAGGAAGTAGCTAATAGTACAAAATAATACAAACAAGTACGTTAAAATTGTATTTATTTGTAAATAAAAATTAAAGCTACAAAGATTAAAAAGAAGATTCGAAGTGATTCGATTCGAGTGGAATGCAAACGTTCCAATAAACAATTTTATAAATTAAATAAATACTTCCAATTATCATTTTGTATTACTATCAGGCAACATTTATTATGAATTGCAACTTTGAAAAGAACATTGAACATTCGTTTTTTTTACCTTGTAGGGTTCTGCATTTAAACATTCCATGTTTCCACTGGCAAATAGGTGCAAAACTGACTCGAGACCAAACTCTAACTATTTTAAACATTTCTAGTAGTTACCACTACATAGCAGCCATATTTCCATAAAAACCTTGTTTCATTTCAAAATACATATTTTATGCATAAATATCTTCTGATAAATGAATTTGTCACAAACTAAAGGCACGCTAAGGCAGGATCGCGTGAATTCGTGTGCTAACATCTAATGTACTGTTGTTTTCTTAGTCTAGTTATAAGCACAATAAGCAATAATTAATTAAATCATGTCGGTGTATCATCAGGGAAATGATTTGCTAAGCAAATGGACATCCTGCATCAATGTGCAGTATTATAGCCATATTTTCACACTAATATCAAAGAATGACCTTCATCAGCATCCCCCTGCCTTCATCTCAATTCAAACAATGCCAGTTGTGATTCAATTTGCTTAGCAATTATTTTATTTGACTTTACAACCCTGCCTGCCTTCTCGGCAGTTGTGATGTTATATTTTTGATAAAATCAGTCGTATGCTTCGGGGGTTATCGTCATTAATAAATAATCTGTTTTAGTTTAGGCCATAAATTGAGGCAGTCATACTTCTCGAAAAAGGTTGTATTCGAGTTCGAAGTTTTGAGATTCTCATTTAATTGTATTTCCAAAGTTACTTTGCCCTAACAAATAATCATATAAAATTCAATAAATCAGCGGCCTACGTCTGCTTATTTGAGCTTAAAATAAAACATGTCTTAAATCTTAAAACATTATGCACTACAAGTTTTAGGTCCGCCGACCGAATACATATTATAACATTCAACTGCAAATAACACGTAAAGATGCAAACTATCTCACAAGGACAACTTGAGTACACATAAAATATCTTATTCTAGCTGCACACGACACAGAAGCTTATTTTTTGTAGAATTGTAAGCAAATGGAGCGCTAAAGAATATAATAAGCTGCCAGGACGTTTTTCTACTCTCCTCACTCAATGCCTCGGCAATAATAAGGAACAGTGAGAGAAGACAATTGCTCAAAGACAGATGTTTCCATCAGTCAAACGCGAAATCTAAGACCAGATTATGTTCTCTAGCCCTCCATTTGCTTATTCCTTCAATCTTCTCTTTAAACAGGTCCCAGAAGACCCACCAAAGCGCGCTTGTAGTCGCCCGAAGTCTCGCCCTGCTGACGTGTCGCATAACCAAGATGGCGTTACCAAGTAGTTCCGTGGGGCGTCAATAGATGGCGTTGTGTTCAAAGAAGGGATGTGGCGTCAGGTGCGCATGCGGCGTGCGGAAAGAGAAAACGCGACATGATTAGTAATTTTGTGGCTTTTTGGAGACCCGTAACCAAGATACCATTAGTAAGTTTTTTAATGTGGTTACGAGTCCAGGAAATTGTGGGTTATTGACTTATTCAGACAAAGTATTTGGCATGATTTAAGTAGGTACCTCATTTAGACAGGATATTTAGCTTAATATAATAAATAGGGCCAATACATAAAAACAAGTAGGATTTCAAATTCTTTTGAACTTGTAAATGCCATAATTATATCTTAATTATGAAGATGCCTTTAGCTACAACAGCCATAAAGCTCTATGCTTATATTTTTATTAAATACTCAAAACAAATAGTTCTCACCTCCTTTCCAATCAGGGTGGCAGAGAGTTACGGAAAATGTGAAAAATATTAAACCACATTACATACAACATAAAAGTAATGTTTCAATAAATCAATAAAATTAACAATGAAAGCACAGACAATTTAATACAGGGGGGGGGGAAACGAAATTTTTGGTATTTTTCTTTGACGAAGAACATGGCATGCTTAGATTCGAAAAGATATAATAAAAAAGCATTACTTGCATGCTTATAATGTGCTTTAATAATTGTGTAGATATAATCAAAAATTGAATAGTTGGATGCGCCCCCACCTTTCTTAGCTTGCTCGAGAAAGTGTTTCGCATGATAAGTCTGAGCTCAAGCATCCCGCATAGGGTGATTCATTGATTATGATATTCAGTATGAACGAGAACATACCAGGGAACGAAAAGGTTACCCGTAAAGGGGTTTTAATCGGGTTATTTTTTACGATTAGGTGAAAACCCCTAGAGTAAAGGTTAACCCGTATTATAGGCTTAATCAGCAATACGTAAATGGTAAAGTCATATATTATAAGGATTAAACTCGAATAATAATTAAAATGAGTATATGGTTAGCCGGTTAACCTTTTATCCCGATTAATCAGTCCTCCGAATATACCATTAGAAACACAATAATTTTATGACGCGATAGGGCGCATCTAACGACGTAAATTTTTGCATAATGCGTCAAAAATTAATATTCTAATAAATAAATTCGATGATCATGGATTTACTATATTTCTGATGGAATGACTGCAGTATGGTGATATAAGAGTTCAATTTTCAACGATCATCGAGTTTCAAAGTCGACGATCACCTATGGGTAATATTTCTCGAGTGTAAATAAGTGATTAGCAAAGAATGATAGCTAGTGAATTCCTTTGGCTAATTTGAGTGCAGTGCGTTCAAGCATTCGACCATTACATAAGGGGGCAGTGATTGACTTGTTTTTTCGTAAATTAGTATTATTTTTGTGCTGATTTGGAAGGGGCAACAGATTGGTTTTGCGAACAACAGAACCTGGCGCCGCGGTAGGCTCCGAAGGAAATGGCGTGACGAGCTGAACTCTTACCAAAAGGATTGGGCCCAAATAGCCAAAGACAGAGAAAATTTGAAAGGGCCTTTGCCCTGCAGTGGGACACATCAGTGTCACAATAATAATAATAAATATTGATTTGGAAGGCAATAGAAACACTTTGTATTTCACGCACCAGGAAATCAAAACAATTAATTACACAAAGAATCTATGTGCTAAGTTTAGCATATGAGAGCCAAAGTCTTGCACAGTAAAGTACAGGTACAGACTGATGTAGATAAAAATATAGAAATATGGATTTCACCAAGAGCCAAATAAGTTGACTATTTTGAGATTTTGGTCTGGAGTTAGTTTCTGGTCAAAAACGAGTAACATATCACAAAATAAGCAGCTCTCACTCACATGTCACTTCCAAACCAGCAAAACATCCAAAAGCGAAGGCAAAATTAAGTAATAATTAAAGTTATTAAAAAGTCCACCACCACCCCCCACCACCCACATAGTCCAACATACCGATAGATCACTCTGCAGGGTCTTATCATACAATCTCTCGTATTCCGCCTTGATGCTGCCCAGGTCTACTTCGGACCGGCCCACAACGATCCTGACCAGGGTCTCATCCGAAGTGCCAGCGCCCTGCATGGCGTTGCGAAGCCGAGCCGCGAACCAGGCGGGGGCATTCTCCACACATTCAACTGGAATTGAAGGTTCCAAGATATTATACGTACCCTAATCTCGCTTTCCAAGGTCTTATCGTATAGTCTTTCGTATTCTGCCTTGATGGCGCCGAGGTCGATCTCTGAGCGGCTCACGACGATGCGGATGAGCGTCCTGTCGTCTGTTCCCATGCCTTGCATCGCTTTCCGCAGGCGGGTCGCGAACCAAGCTGCTGCGCTTTCCACGCACTCCACTGAAAGTATTTTGGTGGCGAAGATATTGGTTATTTTGACTGAGGGGGTTATTTAGCCACACAGGTTACTAAACACTGCTAAGAAAAAAAATGGTATGTATGTATGATATTATATGAATGAATACTTTCATTTATTTATTGAAAAAAAAATCAAATATATTTGGTATCATTTCTTAAGTACAATGTATAAAACACCAGAAAAAACTGTGAAGATATAGCAGTTGAAAGTGCATTCAACCCGTTATAAATGGGTGACAAGTACTTATACTAATTAATAACGACCATTATGAATGTTCTCCCCATATTAGCGAGTAGCCGTTATGTTGGTAGGCGACACATGCATTCATTAATTTATCAGTTTGGTCGTGTACCTATCGGCAAAAAATTACGAACTTCGATACGATTTGTATCTGCATCTGAGCTCAGCGGTTTGGGCTGTCCGTTGTTGTCAGTGACTGAATGAATATAAGATTTTTATTAAGAAGATAATTAGCGTAATTATAAAGTAACTCCACAAAAATTTTGCTAATTAAATGTAGGTTTAATTGGCCTTTCGTTATTACTTAATGTCACGCTAACTGAATAACTCCGCTGCTGTGTAAAGACCATCCCCATTTAATAATCATACATGCAACGTCCTAACATATCTCAAAGGACAATGCTAGTAATTCGTGTACAATATCATTAATGGACTCCTTCCGCTGACGACATGCGTCACGGACGCGGCTCGCCAATGACAAATACAATGTGGCGTACACATCACACAATTGACTCAAATTACTGGCGTCTTACGAGCAAGTATGTCGCGGTATTGGCACGCGAGAGCAAATTTTATTTTTTATTTATAAACCGATCAGTATGTGGAGAAAAGATCGAACTTTCATGAAAATAGATCAAGAATATCTTGTAACACTTTTTTTTTTGTCTGTGATATTAAATGTAACTTTATCTTTCGAATTTTAACCATTTATAACCAAAAGGTCCTGAGTCCGAAATCTAGATCCTCGTTGTCAACAAAACCCGATTAAAATTACGAAAACCTGAAAATGTACGTTACGTAACTGAATTCCCAGTTTATTACTATGAAGGAATACTAAAAATGACATTATGTAACGGACCGATAGCCGACAAGGCATCCTTGAGCTCTCCGTCGATCTCCGCCTTGATGGCCTGCTCGATAGTACGTCCCGAGATGTTCTTGTACTCCTCGAAGATCTGACGCAGCTGCGCGAAGCTCTCGTGGGCCAGGATCTGTAAAGCATGTGCAAGATTTTAAAACAGAAGAGCAATGAGGCTGAGTTCTAGTCGAAACAAATTTAATTTAGTAACTATGGGAAGAATCGATACGAAGAAGTGAAGCTGTGGTTGCCCTTTGGAAACAGCTTCGATTTACTAGTAACTTATGTACCCAGGCAGGTAGTAAACTTTGTGTCAATTATTTTGTCAGCACTGCTTTTAACACGGTGAAGAAAACCAGTATAACCTAGAATAAAAAAATCGAAGAAAACATCCGCCAATACGCACTGGGCCCGCGTGGCGGAATACGGCTCACTCTCTCTAACAGAGATGAAGGCTCAATGTGTGGCGTGACTTCCTGACATGGTTCTTCCAATTTACTTTTACTTACATTCTCATACTCTTACTACAACATTTCACTCTCTTTACCATGTTCTCTACTCACCCTATTGAACACCTCCTCGTCAGTGCCCCACTTGGCCTCGCCGGCGTCAAACAACGCCTGAGCGTCCTCCCGCGCCTTCTCCGGGTCGACGCCGACCTCCTCGTCCCTGGCACCCTGTCGATGGGCAGACTATGTCAACACGTAGCCAAAGTTCTTTATATACCTTGGGTGAAGTGATCAGTACTTGTGTTTGTGTCTTTGGTTAATAGCAAAAAAATAAATTTGGATATTGTAAGAATTAAATATTGAACTCAAATGCGATGAGATCATTTTAAATTATTATCATCTGCCTATGTATGTTAGGGTCGCCTTCCAGTCTTAACAGGGTGGAGCTGAATACCAGTATTTTACATGGAGCGACGGCCTATCTGATCTCCACGACCCAGTTGCAGGGTAACACGTCACCTCTTGGTGAAACCGGCTGTCAAACTTTCGTGCTTCGGACAAGGTACTAAGGTAGTCTTTACGTCATACATATAACTACGAATTACAGCGGGGACTGCCGGTTTATGTACAAAATATACAAGGTTTTATACAAGTTGGTTAAAAATATACAACGTGTAACATAATAAACGCAAGACCTCTAGTGTGGTGTCTCAGACCATGAAACTGAACAACTTTTGTTCTATGACTTTTGGAAATTCATAATTTTGTTTTGGTTTTACCATACATGTTGATCAGCTGATTGCGTCAGTTCCTATAGAAAGTTTTTTTTTTTTTTGCGAATTTCAAGAACTCGTAGAAGAAAAGATGTTTAGTTTCATGGTGCGAGAGACTACACGGGAGGTCTTGCGTTTATTATGTTACACGTTGTATATTGCCTACATTTACAATAACGATTCGTATTCAAAATGCCAGACAGAGCAACAGACAGTACACTATTAAATATTATATATATCGACGACATGCGGCAGCCACAGAACGACCTAGTAACCGCGAAATTGTATACCAATTTATTCCATCATGCCGTGACTGCAGACAGTACTAATATTACATACATACCTAGATAGTACCCTATCAGTGATAGTTATGTGTTTAGGTTTTATTAAATATGCAACAAACAGTTAGAAGCTTCTTGACATCAAATCATTTATTATTCAAATTAGGCTGAGTATAGCACTTGTTGCTTCTCAAAATAACATGATCAAAATCAAAGCAGCATTGATTTCAAGTAAACCAGTTACAGACACTTTTTATTTTTTCTGTACTGTTGTATTGTTGAAAAGTCAACAACAAAATGAAGCTACAGTCACAGTCACAAGGCATAACTGTGAAAGTACAGTAGTTGCACATTCGAACGCTCTAGATCTCTATGGAGAAGAGCGGCATAAGCCAGCTAGTCCCCTAAAACGCCAGCCCTTCGCAACTTCCTAGTTTTTTAGCTGGGGGAAAATAAGTACACCCCCCCTCCCCGCCGTAATTTGTCTGTCTTTTAAATAAGAAGAACTTGAAGTATAAACTTTAGTAAATTAATGGCAAGATAACTTACGAATATGTATACATAGTCAAAAAGGTATTCCGATAAATTTAATATAATGTGTTAATCTAACATTACTTCAGTCCTATAATTAAAAAATCTACTATATTAACTTTCACCTCGAAATTGACATGCAAACACGAAACAACACGCAAGTCACATTTCTAGCTAAAACTACGAATTTATACAGAAACAATCAATAAATCAAAACACACAGTATCGACACAAAAGTTACTGATCACCACACTCCAAGGTCAGTATATTCTGAGCGAAAGCGAAGTCGAAAGGAAAATTAATGGTGCGTGCAATCATACAAAGAGAGCTTTCACAGGGCCCTTTGGTCCTATTCGATCACAATGGACAATGGAGCCGATTTGTACGAACATGCTCACTTTTATTAATACAGAGGGACATACAAATCTTCATCACTATTACTATAATAGTGGACACCACATTTTCTTTCGTATTAGGCACATTAGGATAAAATGCCGTCTATTAGGTAAGGGTGAAGCGAGAAACAGAGGGAGTGCTATAGCACGCGGCAGCATCGACAATGCGCTCGGCAGCACGTTCTGTTTCTCGCTCTAGCTAATGACGGTTCTCTGAGCGACAGAAGCGGATATAATGCGATTCCGTGCTAATAGATGTGGTTCAACCCTAATTATATTACCAAGGACTTCGTCTATGATAGATTGCAGTAGGCAAAAGTAAGATCGATTCTGAGCTACAATTGCAAAATAGCTTTCAATCTTCAATTCTCTTGCTTGTTACTCATATGACAATTTATGTACCCCTTTAAATAACAATAAGAATATTGTAGCCTGACCAGAATCGATATCAAGGTCAAATCTTAACGAAGGTATTTGAATTCTGAATTCCTATTCACCACGATTTTGTTATTCGACATGGGTGGTATAGGAAAACCTTTTTAGGTTGGTTTTCGGAAATCATTTGTCAATTATCGACGGTGGGAAATGTCGTAAGGGGACATTGAGTGCGCTTTTGGAATATGCAACGTACGGATCAGTGCCGAAAGTTGTAAATTCCACAGCAGCTCATTTACAAATTTGTTTTCTAGTAGACACTAGGATTAAACCTTCAGTCTAATAAAGCGTTAAGTGCAAAAGATAACACAGCTAAAGCTTCATCTAATTACATTCTAAACAATCACTATTTGATGATGTTAGTATATTAGTAGATACCAAATACCATACATATGCCATGCAAACTGACCAATTTTAGTTACTAGGCTATGCACAAGGTCGAGTTAAATTATCTAGCGAAACTCCGCAAACTTCACTAATGGTTATATACTTTTTCGCTCTTCGCTATTTCATTTACCTTGTATACAGCCTAGCAAGTAACTATATTTTGTTAGATTTCTCAGGTTTTACGTAACTATGGCAGGAAGAAAATAAATAAACAATGTTCATAGCAACAACACTGTTTACTTAATCTCTGTCGGTTTCTTGCTCAGTAATCAAAGATGGCGACAGACTAACAATAGCCGACGGTTAACGTCGTCTTACTACAGAGTTGCAACTGGTTTAGCTAGTTTTTTTTTATAATTTCTACTTGGGACTGTTTATTCCTGCTAACCAAAAATCTACATATCATGTAATGTAGGTTGTCTGGAAACTGTGGTAATGTTTTTTCTAGGTCAATTTTAACAAGGATTGGATAGAATTATTCATTAGATATTATCATGATACAACACCAAGTTTGATTGCCAACAAATATCAAGTATATAGCCCTGATTGCCATGTTATTTTTTAAGTTAAAAAAATATCCATCCCATTTGTCCATTCAAAATCGACTTTGTAAGTTTCGTTAGAAAACGTGTCTAATTGGTTCTCGATCATTATCACACCAAGTAGTACAAAGTTAACAAAGTACATGCAGTTACTTAACACATAACATAATACTTACAGTCACAATGAGGGTCAGCAGACGTCGGAAGTCTCCCGAAGTCTCGGAGCACATGTGCTCGGCCAGGGGACGGTCATACACTGTACATAGAAAATCACATTATTAATTGAATAAGAAGCTAAAACGGGATAAGCTGTAAAAGTCATGCAGGCCAGTTAAAGATATATTTGAGTCAATCAAGAAGCCAGACTAACTTCCCAGAATGCACGGGATATACCGGTAGTTATTTTTTAAATCAATTTTAATCAGCAATGAAAAACAGTAGACCGGTGGAGTGACGTTTTTGAATACCTATACAGGGTGTAAACAGACCCTTCATATAGCCGTCAACCAAGCAGTCTGTACATCAAACTAAGTTACTTTACGCAAAAGTTATTGCTGGGAATCGACTTTTTTTTTCGGCTGAAAATTCACGTTCTACGGTAGGACTCGATGGAAAGCACTCAAAGCATTGTGCTGATGGATGGATTGAATAGTACGGGGGTCGTGGAGGTGTGTAAAGTAAAAATCTTACATTAAAAACATGTATTTAAAAAAAACTTGTGAAAAAGTTGGAACTTTGACCCCCAATATCTCCGTAACTAGAAGGTTCCCCGGTATGGTCTAGAACAAAAAAAATAATCGCAAAGACTTGGAGAACAAGTGCCTTTCTTTTATATTAAGGGTCTATTTACACCCTTTACAGTATAGGTAAGTATTTTCACCGTCCTGGGGGACGGTGAAAATTATAGGATAAAAATGTGTTGGAAAAAAGAGTAATTTAAAAGTTTCATAGTAAATGATTTAAATTAACTATGATTCTTGTTGACAGTCTACTTGTTTTGGCGTTACGTACTACCAAATTGTCAAACCAGACTTATTATGAAATCCGTCTGTGACAATTTTGCCAAGAACATTGAGTAAATCTTTTGTAACTGTTGCACCTAGGACATTCAACTTTGTCCATGGAATGACTCATTCAAAACATAAAAACAGGTGCAGAAGCCATTATTTGCTTTTGTTATGTAATTAAACTTAATGCACGCCTAACACGAAAACATTAACGACCTTGTACTTCTTTCCGAGTATTTGAACAAGACTTCCACAAAAATACATATACCAATATTTATTCAGAAAAATAACGTTGTGTTTAAGTCCCATGTAATAGTGGGCGAGCCTATTGCCAACAGCCGGGCACAAATCCGACTTCGTGGCTGCTACTGAGAAATACTTGATGGAAAAACCCAATAAACTTTGCCCGACCTGGGAATCGAATCCAGGACCTCATGCTCAGCGGTCGCGCTTGCGATCACTTGACCGGGGTTGACAGTAAAAGAATATCATTGTTTTTTGTCTCATTCGAACTCTCCCTTGGTCCTTGGCCCTGGCAATGCTGAATGCTCTACTGACAATCTGACATCGACATCGGAGTGGGACTTATTTGCCTCGAGCTGGCTAGACGTAAAGTTCTGGAGTGGCGACCGCGAACCGGAAGACGCTGCGTTGGAAGGCCTCCCACTAGGTGGACCGATGACCTCGTAAAGGTTGCAGGGATCCGCTGGATGCGAGATGCACGGGACCGGTCAATGTGGCGACACTTGGGGGAGGCCTATGTCCAGCAGTGGACGTCTTTCGGCTGAAATGATGATGATGAATGATGGCTAATCGTATGTCCTGGATGTTTGAGTTTCTGTGAGTGGATGAACGAATGATCTGTTTTTATTTTGCTTGTGGTGTGAGAGGAGGCCCGAAAGAGGAAATATTGTTTTTTTGTTTTTTTTTTGGTATCGTATTACCTAGTACTAACTGGGTTGTGGAGGTCAGATAGGCAGTCGCTCCATGTAAAATACTGGTATCCAGCTGCATCCGGTTAGAATGGAAGCCGACCCTAACATAGTTGGGAAAAGGCTACGCAGATGATGATGATTTTTAAGTATTTTATTTATAATGTTTTTATCATTCTTTATTGTAAATGTTCCTTTTAACTGCGCGATATATGATATCTAACATGACAAAGTAGGGGTTGCGCCTAATCTAACAACACGAAATTGCAATTTTCCATGTTGGAATGGATTTTTCTGCAATATTATAAAAAGTACTCACTCCTCTCATACGCCTGCACGATGGAAGCGATCTCTTGCTTGGTCCTAGTGCACAGAATCTCGACGAGAGTATCTTCATCCGTGCCCATCCCGTCCATGCACTTGTTCAGTTCCTTGCACAGGTACTCTTCAGGAGGCATCATCAGAGCCACTATCACGTCTTCGAAGTGACCGCCCAGTTCTGACTTCAGGTCTTCGATGATGTCCTAGATGGTAAGATAAAGGAACGGTCATAAATGGAAGGCACTGTTCATTTCAAAATAAATGAACCAAAAAAAAATTTTTGTAAATGAACCAAAGCTTTTATCGTCGATTATTCGCTATTCGTTACGATTTAGGTCATATTGGCTCGTTTGATGTTTTAGGAAATTAGCAACGTAATAATCGCAACTAATGTTTTCAGGTAGTTGTGTAGAACTGTCGAAATACGCTTTTGATGATTTCATCGCATTTTCCGAATAAAGACCCTGGTCTTCAAAACTCACTCAAGTCATAATACTCTACCTCATACATATTTCATTCATGGTGTACGGATACAGACCCTGATGCTCACTGTTCTTAAATTACCCTAATACAAACTTTAATTAGATAAGTATGACTTGCAGAACAAAAACCCTATTCAAGTTTTTCCTAACGACTCGTAATTTAATTTGGCCTTGCGAAAACGTAAAGAATTACCAAAACAAACACCTTACATAACCAAGAACGATGGTGAGTTTACCACAAGTTGATAGTATAGCGTTTTAACCTTGAGTTGGCGTTAGTACGAAGTTTGATTAGAATAAGGCCCGGTTCCATTTTCAAAGTGGAGACGAGCGGGCCGGACCGGAGATAAGTGAGGTGCAAGATTTGGCAACCATAGTAGAGACGAGGCGAATTTCGAATAATCTGATAGATTTAAATACTGTCACACTTACGGGATATCTTCCGTGATTATTCATTATTTTGAGCTCCCCACTCGCTTTACGTAGAACATTCGCGAAACCGGGAATGTCTGGCCGAGATTTTATACGCACACATTCGGGTAACAATCTGATAGGTCCCCGGATTCCTGCATTTCCCGCATGTCTCTTCTCCACCTTGGTGGAAACTGGGAGGTTAGCTCGTACCGGTTTTATTACGATTGACGCGAAGCCTCAGTCTACTGTACACCAAGAATAATGACTAATAACGGAGGTACTTACGGAGTGCGATATAACCTTGATAGTAGATTACGTGGATCTAGCGTAGGAAACGAGCGCAACATGTAATATGCATGACGATTTGAAACAGTTCGCCGGTTCGAAACAATCAATAAATGTTAGAGTCGCAGTGGTATGGGGAAGTTAAATATGGATCAATAAGTAAGGAAGGCTTTGAGGTACGGAGGCTTTTTCAGGGGCTAAGAGGCTGAAGCAGAAATTTGGGTGTCAGGCTACGGGGAGGAAGTCCTTCAGGAACTAGAGGACGATATTTACGGCGGCATGCATCTCGCAAAAGCTGTTAAGACATTCAAGTATTCAGGAAAAAGTGGCTGTAGAGAAGTTTTCTCGTCTAAGTCTATAATCACGGCATTGCCTTTACACCCGGTTTCATTTAAATCGTAACTTTAATATTCAATACTAGCTGTTGCCCGCGACTTCGTTCGCGTGGAAATTTTGGTGTGCATGTGTGAGATTGGCTCGTTGGTCTAGTGGTAGCAAGCGCGACTACTAAGCGTGGGGATTGATTCCCGGAGTCGGGCAAAGTGTTAAAAAAAAATTTGTTTATTTCAATTACATAAAGTTGTCACACACATGATTTGGAGATCACCTTTTAAGCAAGAAGATGCTTTTGTTAGGGGGCGTCCATTAATTACGTGAGGCGATTTTTCGACCCCCTCCCCCTTGGTGGGATGTCGTGAGATTTCGGTTGACCCCCTCATCTCCCTCCTAATCTCACGTGAGACTCAATTAAACCCGGTTATATCTGCCGAAACCCCCCTCTCTCCCTCGTGAGATTGGGTGATAATGGGCGCGACCCCTTAGGATACTATGAATAATAATGTTATTGGGTTATCCCATCAGGAATTTCTCAACTGGGACTTCAATAAAACTGGCGAAATGTGTGTGTACGATTAGGTACACGTCTGCCCAACCCTTCGGGGCTTTAAGGCGTGATGTTATGTTTTGTAGGAGAACTGACTGCCAGATCAAAAGGTGATATGACTACAAACGGCGTCCTTTTGGGTGCTGTTATTCTGGGCGGCAGAGGTCCGAAACAAAATTAAATGGCGTTGAGGCAACGATAGGGCTTTAAAAATCGGTGTATTTTGGCGCTATACAACTATTTTCCAAAGTGAACCTTGTTGGGCACTTTTTATTCTAATACCATTCTGTATACAACATTAAATGACTTTTTGCGAGAGCCCTTAGACCTCCATAAGTCGCCCCTGTCGCAAAATCTGTTCTTAGCGAACGTCTACTAACTATAAACTACCTCACTGCCAAATATTAAGTTTGTAGCACAAAAAGTTAAGGACTTTCATCCAAACTTGCGAGAGCCCTTAGGCGTCCTTAATCCGACCCTATCGCAAAATCCGTTCTAAACAAACGTCTACTAAGTATAAACTACCTTCCTGCTAAATTTCAAATTTGTAGCACAAAAAATGAAGGATTTCCATACAAACTTGCGAGAGCCCTTAGATCTCCCTAATCCGGCCCTGTCGCAAAATCCGTTCTTAGCGGACGTCTACTAACTATTAACTACCTTCCTGCCAAATTTCAAGTTTATACGTCAAGCGGTTTTCGATATTTCGTGATGAGTGGGTTTGCCATTTATACTTTTTTTTTTTTTTTTTTTTTTTGTCGTGGTAAAATCATCAAATGAGTCCTCCCACCCAGGGCAGAGTGGGAGGGACTGTCAGACTTGTACTGACTAAAATCCACGGTGTCCTTCAGTAGCCCTTTATGTTCCAGGGTCACGGTAATTCTATGAGTCCCGCGACCCCGGCAGGCTTTGGCCCTCTAGAGGGGGGCCCCGTCATTATGCTGACACTCTTTGAGGCGCGCGTGGAACACAACGCGCCGTCGACCCGGGCATGGTCCATGGTCGGACAGCGAGTCGCCCATTACTCGCCGCCCGCATGCCCGCGCCTACGGTGGCCGGAGATCGTCTGCCGACGTCCGGCGCCGTGGGCGTCTACCACTGCGGCTGGTGTGGAGGGAGGACGCTGTCCTCTCCCTCACGCGGCCCGCCTCCTCCTTCGCGAGCATGACTGCTTCGCAGAAGGAGGCGACCGCTTCCCACTCCGTCTCGCCCCGCAGCATGGCCTCGACCAATGCCGGGCGCGAGAGGTCTCCGCCTATCGCCGCCGTGAGGACACGGCGGTGCCCTGCCCAAGCGGGGCAGTCCTGCACCGTATGCTCCACCGTGTCCTCCGGGCGGTCCTCGCAGTGGTGACACCCAGGCGTTTCCTCCTTCCCCATCAGACACAGGTACCTCCCGAAGCTTCCGTGTCCGGTGAGGACCTGCGTCATGCGGTAGGTCAGGACGCCGTGACGCCTATCCAGCCACTCCTCAAAGAGGGGTCTTACCGCCGCGATTGCGGCGTGCCCGGACCTCGGTTGCGACAGTCGTTCCCTCCATACTGCCCTGAGATCGCGACGGAGCTCTTCCCGCTGCGCCTCGACTTGTCGAGGCAGCAGCGATTCGCCCCGGCGCTGCGCCTCCACGCGCCACTCATAGACGCGCTGGAGGGCAGTTGCCTCCAGATCCCAGGGCAGCAATCCGGCAAGGAGGTTGGCCGATTCGCCGGCGATTGTGCGGTATCCTCGGATCATCCGGATAGCCATGACCCTCTGGCATGCGACCAGCCTCAGTGGTCGCGTCCGAATGCTCAGGGCCCACACGGGGGCCCCGTAGAGGGCCATGGACCGCACGACACCGGCGTACAGCCTCCGGCATTGCCATTTATACTTTCATCCGCTATTTAACTCCCTTAGGGGTTGAATTTCGAAAAACACTGAAACACGTAGTTTTTAATTTTTAACCAGAATGGTAACCACCAATGTTTATGGTTTAATCTACAAAAATGATGATTTTCCATACAAACTTTCATCCCCTATTTAACTCCCTTAGGGGTTGTATTTCAAAAAACGCTGAAACACGTGATTTTTAACCAGAATGATAAACACCAATTTTCATTGTTTAAATTACAAAAATGACGATTTTCCATACAAACTTTCATCCCCTATTTAACTCCCTTAGGGGTTGAATTTTGAAAAGCACTGAAACACGTGTTTTTAAATTTTTCTCCATAATGATAAACACCAATTTTCATGGTTTAAACTACAAAAATGACGATTTTCTATACAAACTTTCGTCCCCTATTTAACTCCCTTAGGGGATGAATTTGGAAAAACACTGAAACACATGGTTTTTAATTTTTAACCAGAATGGTAACCAGCAATTTTTATGGTTTAAACTCCAAAAATGACGATTTTCCATACAAACTGTCATCCCCTATTTAACTCCCTTAGGGGTTGAATTTCGAAATATACTCAAACACGTGGTTTTTAATTTTTCACCAGGATGGTAACCACCAATTTTTATGGTTTAAACTAAAAAAATGACGATTTTCCATACAAACTTTCATCCCCTATTTAACTCCCTTAGGGGTTGAATTTCGAAAAATCCTTCCTTATTCCTTGTCTACATTATAAAGGAAACCTCTGTGCCAAATTTCAGCTTTCTAGGTCCAAGGGTTTGGGCTGGGCGTTGATGAGTCAGTCAGTCAGTCAGTCAGTCAGTCAGTCAGTCAGGCCTTCTCTTTTTATTTATATAGATGTTGCGGGGTACATTGAAATGCGAAAATAGAGTTTGACAAATTTTCAACTTCATCCCAGTCAAAGAGTAGAATACTTATACCTCCCAGTTCAGAAACCGGTTGAAGTCCTACAAAAGTATACCTTTGACTGTCTATATGAAGTTGAATTCACTCTTCAATTAAACCTATTCAAAGTTCGTAGCGGATATACGGGCGACTACTCACTCTCGGCCGTTCTCACGATAATCTTATAATTAATCATTGATTATCAAGATCAAAGTCTGAAACAATGTACCTGCTGTACAGTGTACAGGGTCAACATTAAAAAGTCTTTTAAAATTATACGGATAACAGAACATACGTTTTTTACAAGAGAGAGAGAGGATTTCTTACCTCAATCCCAGTCTCAGACAGACTCTTCATAATATTTCCACTATATAGTGGAAATATTATGAAGAGGATTTTTTTTTAAGTGGAATAGTGTGTTGTGAGCACTTCGAACTGATTTGGATTACCAGCTAGCCAGCTATTTCTTTCTAGTAAGAATTAAACACAATACGTATACGTTTCTGGTACCAACTTTTTTTTTAGCTTTTTTTAGTACCCACTGCTGGGCAAAGGCCTCCATTTTCTCCTTCCAAACCTCAAATATATTTTGATAATTTAATCCCGAAGCCATTCTGATGCTATTAGCTACAATAAAAGTCACGACTCGAGCTAAACTAGACAATTAGAAGATGTTATCTTTACGTTTTCATTGAATAGACGTTATGACGCGCGATTGTACACTATCTGTTAGCATAGTGAATCTTTTGATATATTTAGCTATGATAGGGAGCAGATGAGTATGAGTAACAGTTTTTTCACAATAATTTCTCTGAAGTCTAGGTATATTGTAGTTATTTCAGTGTTTACGTGATGACGTTACACTCGGTTGTGCAAATGTTGATTAAAACTACAATTGTTTGTAATTGTTCACGATATCATAAATGAAGTCGAAAGTACAGAGCCTAGACTACCTTCGTTCCGTGAAATGATTATAAAAAAATAAAATTTACTCCGTTTTTGCAACATCTTCATTGATACTCCGCTCCTATTGGTCGTAGCGTGATGTTATATAGCCTTCCTCGATAAATGAGATAACCAACACTAAATATATTTTTTCAATTCGAACCAGTAGTTCCTGAGATTAGCGCGTTCAAACAAACTCTTCAGCTTTATAATACTTAGTATAGATTTGCGTCAATCTAGATTCTCATAGTTTCATACTCATGGGTGAAGAACTTGGCGGTGGCCTGTCGCTGTGCATTGTACGGTGTAGTTTTTTAATGCTTTAACAAACATTTAAAACTACCTGTAAGCCATACAAATATTTGGTCCGTGCGGGAAACTACCCGTAGGCCATACAAATATTTGATCCGTGCGGGAATCAAACCTGCGACACGCAGCGCAGAAGTTAATCGCTCAGTCACTGTGCCAAGTGTATCGAAGTCAGGATGTCGATGATGGCCTGTCCATCAGTACCTACGCCTTGCATTATAAGTACTGCTATAAGACTTACCCTGCCATATTCATGGGTGAAGGACTTAGCGATGGCCTGTCGCTGGGCATTGGACCGCGTTGTCAGGATGTCGATGATGGCCTGCTCATCAGTCCCGAAGCCCTTCATGGCAGCCCGGAGCGCCGCCGCGTCCTCTGTCGCGTTGAAGTTGGGGACTCCCACGACTGTTGGGTCACGCTGAATGGAAATAGATTGAAATGAGCTTTGTAAACATAAGAACTGCTTTAAATGTCTGATCGGAGCAGGTGGTGCGACGTTATGCTAAAAAGACATTTTTGTTTGGGTTTATTTAATGGTCCTTTTTTTTTGTTAGCCTTTTTGAGTGTCTCACTGCTGGGCAAAGGCTTCCCCCTTCTCTTTCCAAACCTCTCTGTCCTGTGCGATATCTGGCCATGTTCGCCCCGCAAACGAGATCAGATCGTCACACCACCTTCGCCGTGGTCTACCTCGAAGGTGGTGTGAAATATGGTCCTAAATAAAAATAACAAAGGGGTTTTCTGTCACACGTATTATAAAGACTGTGAAGAAAACGTGTGACAAAATCAAAAAATCTAAATCAAAGCATTTATTTCAAGTTGGCTAGTTACAGGCACTTGTGAATTGTGGAAACAAAGACAAGAATAAAATGAAGCTACAATAACAAAAGCAGCTAAAGACAGACAGACGACAAGACAGCGCCAAAGCATAAATCGGCACATTATTTTATGTGACACTTATTTAACTCGGTCAGTGGGTCATCTTAGGGGCGGATAATTAGGAGGGAGTGTTTCTGAAACGCAGTCATTGACCTGAATTTAAAGGGTCACACCTCATTGTGTGAGTAATAGAAAATTAAGGCCCTTGGGAGCTTACCCTATACACTTGAAATTAAATGAAGACTGGCAGTGTTTTGTGGTTTTTGGGATCAGGGAAAAAAGTTAGAATGCTACATAATTATTTGTTTCTAAAAAAATTTGTTTTTACGATTTCTATGCCAGTTTCAGTAAGTAGACAGTGTCACTAGTAGTGCTGCCAGGAAATTGTGTTACTTTTTACTGCAGAGCAAAATATACAAATCTAGTAGGTACTACTATACTACTGCCTGCAATATTTTCATGATATAGCTCGAAAGTAGTCACCCCACTATTAAGATAACAAATAGAGAAAATTGGAAGAAGACATGCTGTACTGATCACAAATAAATAACAATGAGTCTTGTATACTATTGAAAATTGGAGTAATGGTTATTTAAGTGTGACTAACAGTGTATGGTCATAGTATGTCCAGTCATAAAATGATGCATGAATGAATCATTGACATTAATATTCAGCTGACATACTATATACTACAAATTACAGCAACCTACTATAAAATTATAATGAATGGATTGTTTAGTGTGAATACAATTCCAAGTTCTTATAAGAATACTATTAAATGCAAGTAACCATTTATGCATGGCTTTAGAAATACATATCTTTATTTCTTTATTGTGTGTTCAACTTTTTATGTCTTGTGAGTGAAAGATTTACTTGTTGCTAACTTTCACTTTTAAGTTATTTAACTTAAAGATCTTATCAACTGCTTGCACTTTCTAAGTGGCTTTTTTGCCGAATATAAAATTAACTCCATGCTTGACTTGTTTTTGAATGACTGCCTAGTTGGTCCTGTGGTTACATTATGCTACTGTTGCACAGCATGAGGTTGTAGATTTGATTCCCAGGTAAGGAAAATTGTTGGAATGTATCTATAGCAGCCCAGTTTCTGATTTTTTGCCAGGTTTATTGCAATAGGCAGTGGGTGCAATTACATTTCAGATGTAAAAAGATGGGAGTGTTATTTTTAAATTGTAAATTTTTTGATTGAAGGTGTTTACTGAAAAATGTTTGCAATTGCTAATAAACTAAAGTCTAATTATGGCCACTCAACTCATTACATACTTTTTATTACAGTACTTTTAGTCATAATCAAGTTTTCGCTCTTCAGGGCCACTTAAAACTGGTTTTTATTAAACGTAATTTTAATTCAGGGTCAAAAACTGGTCTAAAATTATCAAAAGCATACATACAGGCAGGCCTGGATCTGTGTTTTAACTTAAGTTGATCAGAGGTTCATCTTAGATCACGAAAAGAAGTGAAGGTACATTTTAAGGAAAATATGAGATAAAACTGTCCCAGTATCTATCTTAATGGGCTCTATATTTTCCCTCGGTTGTTGTTTACTATTCGAAGACGCGCAGGGTCAAGGTTGCGTGTCCTACCCTGCGCCCTAATTTGTATTCTGATGTCACCGGGACCCGCCCTACGCCCACCATTACTAGGAAATAACGAATCATGATCGAATACTCACTTGGAACACCATCTTTTCTATTTGACGTAGCGTTTCTTCGTATCACAAAAAGAATAAGCGATCACACAAGATGCTAATAAGATTTTTATTAGATCTTTCACTGTCTGACACAATTTCACTGGATATCTGTAAATAAACTGGTAATTTAATTATCCTGTACGATAGAAACACTGAAGCATTCACGTAATAGAAATTAATTTATTGAATTACAGGAGCTCGTTGAACAACAGCCACCACAGCAGCCGCTTAAAATGAATCTGTCAGTGTCAAGTGTAAAACTGTCAACATTGAAGTGACAGTTTCCAAAGAGAGCAATGTGTAGAGTTGCCCACACTGTAGTCGATTATTATGAAAATGGATTTAAATCATAGAGGAATAAGCTCTAGAG
Source organism: Noctua comes (assembly GCA_963082995.1). NCBI lineage: Eukaryota > Metazoa > Arthropoda > Insecta > Lepidoptera > Noctuidae > Noctua > Noctua comes. The sequence goes on along the minus strand of OY720278.1, from coordinate 16,566,630 downwards.
CTGGCATAGCAGGGCCCACCCCTTAGTCTAAGTACAGACCGTTTCTAGTATTACCTGATGCGCTGGCGACTCTACACTGGCCATAAGACCATAGATGATAAAATAAACTTGTTCAATCGCCGTCAGACGCCGTTGTATATCGTTTTATGTCGCAAAAATGTGCTCACAGAAATGGTTTATTTGAATGTCTGGCTGTTTTCAAATTTTCGCAAATTTTAAAAGTAAATTAAAACACTATTAATACTAAATTGACATGTTTTATTCGAAAAATAGACATTAAAATTAAATTTTTACAAAAGTAATTTGAACCACAGGAAAACAGTAAATATTATATTTTGAAATGTATAAAAAACCCTAGAACAGCGACTTGAAGTCGAATAAATATAAAAGTTAAAATATTTATATCTATACTCAATTTATACTTAATAATATATTCCCTAATGAAGAAATGGGGAAGACCGTTAGTTAAAAGCTAATTTTAGATGGCGCGCAATCTAACCAATGAGGTCAAGGTATTTTGAAATATAAAACGACATTATCAGATTTTCAACCAAGTACAATACTTCGAATCAGTTATGCTAGCGCCATTAGTTTCACAGTTGCCATGCTCATTGACGTTAATACACAAATACATAAAATTACATTAAAGTTTAACTTTATTTGTAAAGTCATCGACATTGTTTTATTTATATTAATTATTTATCTAACAACTTATACACAGACAGAGTTTTTATGTTTTTTTTTAGATTATGATGAACTTACATCAACAGTTTTAAGAATAACCTTTGTTTTTTAGAAGAATTTTTGGTCAGTGGGTCGTCTCACGGGCGACAATACAGACAAAGTTACAAGAACACTAATACAGATTCAGAGCATCATCTTCATTACATAAAATAATACTGCCATTTAGTCGATTTTATATTGCAAAGATTTAAATCGTTAAATGAGCCTTACCACACCATAATATATTTAGATACGTTTTCGTCGACAATGATATTTGAATAGTTTTGTCTCGCTCACTGTTAATAAAAGCCATTTTATCCAGATGTGTACCTCCTCAGTGAAAACATTATTTCGTGAGACCTTAGTGCGATGTAAGTACATCTTACGATTTAAATCTTTGTTGTGGCGTAACCTAACACTTTAGGTATCTTTGACACGGCGTTGATCTGTACGATATTTTGAAGTAATTTTGGAAACACATGGCGTATCTGTACGGCATCAACTTGTTTTTAACTGTGTAAAGAAATAGTAGTTAAGATTATTCCCATACTACGATCCGGTAGTCCCGCTCGATACTGTCAACGTAGTAGCCGTTCATAAACGGACTCGGAAAAACGTCGCTCGGCTGGAAAATTAGGTTTTGAATTGAAAATATTTTCATGAATAGAGTTACGAATTGTCCGACAAGCGTGTATGAGTGCATGTATGAACGTGGAAGTAGCAAAAGGAGTATGTAAGGGATGTTACACAAAATGTTCGGGTCGGCCATATTCGGTAAAATCAAATATGGTAATCAAATGTACCTATGTAGGTATACGTTCGGGAAAAAACCGCTAGGCTTAGTTCGAATTGTGCCGAGCCAATCAAAACATTATATCATATTCGGCATTCAGTACAGGATCTACCATCGCAGAATAATGTTATGCAACAAAGAAATACTGCTCATCAAATGTGCTGACCCGTACAAAAGTGAAGCAACCCTAACTATCATAGTTGGTGTTCTGTATTTACTATCTATCTCTTGATCTTATGGAATGGAAAAAGGCATGATGATTTGTCATTTGTAACAAAGCCTTGTATTTGTCAGCAAGAACGCTATTGTTTAGAAATAAAGGTTCATGTAGCAGGACAGTCTCCACAACGCGGTGGAAAGAAAGCACAAGTACCTACACTACACTACAGTTCTTTCAAAGTTGAGTTTAAGTAAACTTTATTCTAATTATGGTGCGTGAATTAATCATCACTATGATTTGGACAGGGAGATAAAATAACTAAAAGGCTTGTGTTAGGCTTAGGACGGCTAGGATTACTTCAATAAAAGTTTCATTTATGTATAAAAATTTTAATTACGTCAATATTTACAGTCTTCTCATTAATTTCAAACTATCTACTTAAATTACTATGAGTCGCATTTCAAATGGTCACAAATAAAAATTACATCTCTTTACACAGTTCAATCAAACATACTAAAAATAAATTCAGCCGGTTTTAAATTCTTATTTTTATAAGTTGGCAACAACACTTAAATTTTTCCATTGGCAAATTCGGCACGGCAAAGATGGCGCATGGCGGCAAATTCGTGTTAATTGTTAGACTGCGTTTTTTCTTGCTGGCAGTCAATTCATTCATAGAGCGGTTTCCCACTGGCAGGCCTGAAACTGGTACATTCACGACAAATTTGGAAGCATAACTAGTAGTAGTGATTTGGAGACGTAGATATAGAATAGCAATACACAAGTAATTAAATGATAATAACGAATGAGTGAATGAGACAAGGACAGACTTATTATGTCCAGAAGTAAGAGTACAGTAAGTTAAACCTCAATTGCCTTTATTTGTAATATACCTATTTATGTATTGTGCGAAATATATTGCATTTATTAGCAGTAGGTACACCACTATCCCCTTGAGGTCGTTCAGTAAGCAACTTTGGGGCTTTGGGTAAAAACCAAACCAAATTCATGTTTTTAAAATTATTGGCCTTGTAAATCAAAGTTATTTACTTTAAAAACTTTTCCGATTCTAATCTACGGTCCGTGGTAATTTTTTAGCTGAACGCAGCTCATGACTGTTTCTCCAAATAAACAGGTTTTTTTTCCGTCTTCTTTTCCTCTCTCTGCCGTGCCGGCCGGGCTTAGCCAGCCAATAGAAAACCGCCCCATGATGTAATGCTCTCGCATCAGACCGTGAGCTACCACCTCCTATGCCAGTGCTTTCTCTTCAGGCCGGCAAATGTCAGGGACTGGGGAAGAGCGTCAAGAAGTAAGAACAGGGCCTGTACGGGCTGTACCTCTTACAACAGTATTATCTATTATATTATTATGTCACTTCTGTGTGGGAAAGAGATGGCTATACATGACTTCTAACTCCATCCCATTCGCACATTGAAGTCAGATAAAACAATACTGATATTAGAGGTCATGATAGACCACTGGATCATTTTGCATGCCTTTTAGACAAAACTGTCAATAAAATGAAATTCCACAGATTGAAGCTATCCAACTGTCATATTAGTATTGAAAGCTAAAATAGACCGTGGTGGTAAATTACCAAACGTAATACTTCAACAAAAGTTTATTAGCATGCGTTTCAGTGCCCCCTATCAGACAAACTAACTAGGCTTTCTTTTATTGCATGCATGACCTTAGGTAATATTTGTAAAGGGTTTTTTTTTAGTTCCGGTGAACTTTAAATTGAAATAAAACACAGAATTATGGTTTTAATATCAATGAAATTGGCCTAAAAAAACACCCGTTATGACCTTATCGACTGGAATTTGTGACTACACAAATACAGTGCATATTAGCATAAGTTTTCCAAATGGTCATTTTTAAACGTTTTCCAAATGGTCATTTTTAAACGTTTTCCAAATGGTCATTTTTAAATGTTTTCCAAGTTGTGATAAATATACTATAAGTAATAATTTAACTGACGGAGTTAAACATAACTGGTGAAATGTGGTATACCCACTATCAGATACATCTCTGCCTAACCCTTCGGGGATAACAGGTGTGATGTTATAATGACATGTTTTAATACCCCAGTCCATGCAATCCACCATAAATTAAACCAATTTCAATAACTGTCGGCACACAAAACCATTGTTTTACAATAACGAACAGACAGACAACACAAAAACAAAGCATTATTTCGCCCATCCCGTAGGGCCTATACACGCGGTGCGTTGCGGCGCCGGCGCGGCTACATGTCGCCGCATTGGTGGGCACACGGACAGTGCGGCTTCGCGGTGTTGGTACTGGGTTCTGAATACAGTCACTATGTTTAATATAATGTATCGGGAAAGACGTGTGTGTGCGATAGGAACAATAGCTCCTATTACTACGCCATCGCTGAAATCGACGTAGAAGCTCACGAATATATTGGATTAGTACCTTTATTGCATTAAGAAACCGTTATGGACAGTTCTTTCACCAAGAATATACAGGTAAACAGACCCTTCACACAGCCGTTAACCAAGCATTCTGTACATCAAACTAAGTAACTTTACGAAAAATGATTGCTGGGAATCACTTTTTTTTGGGGTGAAAAATCACGTTTTAAGGTAGGACTCGATGGAAAGCACTTAAAGCATTGTTGTGATGGATGGATTGAATAGTACGGGGGTCGTGGAGGTGTGTAAAGTAAAAATCTTATAATAAAACATGTATTTAAAAAAAAGTTGGAACTTTGACGCCCAATATCTCCGTAACTAGAAGGTTCCCAGGTATGGTCTAGAACAAAAAAAATATCGCAAAGACGGGGAGAACAAGTGCCTTTCGGTTGTGTTAAGGGTCTATTTACACCCTTTAGAGAGTTGCTGTCAGACGCCCAGAGGTTTTGCCACATGAACACCGCTAACATGGACATATGCAGGTCACCACTCCGGCGCAAACCGTCGCCGCAACGCACCGCATAGGGAACTAAAATATTCGACCAATTGTTCTGAGTATTATAATATTTATAACAAACTATTTTTGCCCATGGCTTCGCTCGCGTTCATCATCTGCCTAGCGTTTTCCCAACTAAGTTGGGGTCGGTTTCCTGTCCTCCACAACCCAGTTAATACTGGGTAATACGATACCCCTTGGAAAGACTGGTTGCCAGACTTTTGTGTCGCTAACTACCTGTAATGACTGTCAAAGATCTACAAATGACAGCCGGGACCAAAGGCTTAACGTGCTTTCCAAAGCACGGAGGAAACTCGGTATGTAATGGGTGGTCACCCATCCACAGACCAACCTAGGCAAGCGCGGCTTAACCTGAAGATTGATCCGAGCGGCTGTTATTATTTAGCGACGAGCTCCTCGTTATGGTAAGGAACTTATCTCACGGCAACGTTGTAAATATAACCTATTACACTCGGGGATAATGTAGCCTCCCAGTAGTTCCATAGATTACCCCTCTATATCAAACTTACAAACCTTACCTCTTTATGATATTAGTATGATATAAGAAGTTTGTCTTTAAGACTGAGCGAAATATAAATACAAGGCTTTGCTTATTAATAATATATATATCTTAAATAAAAATAAATAAATATTTAACTGTTCGTTCGCACTTTTGAAATAATATGTTGAAATCTCTATTTCTCTCTTAATATCTTATTTGGGATATTTTATTTTATCAGACAACGTTTTTAAGTAAATATTTCGCCAGTGGGAACTCACAGTTCCTAATGATGACAAAATTTCAAGTTTTTAACCCATCTCATGCGTGCACATTCATCAAAGTGCAATGATACTAGCCCAAATTAACAACATAACATGAAACGTAAGGCATAAAACCCGCCTTTACTTAGTTAAAAGTTTTAAATAAATAAATGCAACAATGAAAAACGCCATATACAGGATGTAACATAAAAAATGCAAGAAGTTTCGTGTAGTGTCTCAGACCATAAAAATAAAATAAATTAATTAAAATAATCTTTATTTCGGCTATGTAACATCCATATGGGTTAGTAAACAAAAGAAAAAGATGACATACCTATGTTAGTAAACTTATTATCTATTTGGACACCAGGCTGTTGTTCAAAATACATCTTCGAACAACATCAACTAACAAAGGAGAATCGTACCTCCCCACTATGGTCTTCAGGATAGAGTTGGAGCTTTCCCGCACTCTGCAGAGCAAAGACGCAGATTTCAATTTGAAGATGGCGTGGAAGCCATCGACGTGTGCTTGTGCAAACATACCTGATGCATTGCAGAAACTGGGCAGCCCCATCAACATCCTGAACCTGTTATTATATTGGACCCGTAGGGCGCTGATAGCCCGCTGAGTATAGTTGGTCAACAGGCTGCACGTGTATAATACACTTGGCAATAAGCTAAAAAAACCCACAAAAACCGAACAACTTTTGTTCTTTGACTTTCGGATCTTCATAACTTTATTTTCAGTTTTACTATACATTTTAATCAGCTGATCGCGTCAGTTCCTATAGAACGTTCAATTTTTATTTGCGAAATTTCAAGAACTCGTAGAACAAAAGTTGTTCAGTTTCATGATCCGAGAGACCACACGGGAGGTCTTGCGTTTATTATTTTACACCTTGTATACAAGCATTTCATGTTATGTTGCTAATATCATAATAGCCACAAGCATATAAACCTTATACTTACGCAAAGTTCAAAAACGATTTTCTCTTAGTAAGATCCTACTAGTATTTTTTTGCGAGAAGTTTACGTTCATAACACTATAAAATTTCAGGAGAAAATAGCTTTTAAATCCTGCATAAATGCACAGCGCGTGACGCGTGTCTGACGTATGTACATTCAATCATATGTTTAATACTGTCGACAATATTTATATATGGCTAAAAAGGAGGTGACTGCTGAGATGTCGAGTAATAGAGAAGTATGGAATCAAATAAGTTGGGATAAGGGCAGGAGAATGATGACTCTCGACAATATTTGTTGAATAAATTGTGCTAACTTATTCGCAAGTCAATTTATCAATGGCACTCTTAAACCTAGGTTCGTCTTGAAACAAAGAGACAACGCTATACGCTAGCTTGACGTTAAAAAAAAAAAAACATCCCTTGCTAGTCAAGAGTGCCATAGACAAAAATATGGTTAGTGCAAGAGTCAATAAAAACTCCTACTCACCATACTTGGGTTAGATTTAGTAGGCTTCTGAGGAGTTTCTGGTTGAATTTCGTGTTCGTCTAGGATACATTCTGGAAGAAAAGACAGATAACATTATAGTATTTCATTGTTTTTACAATATTATTATCTTAGGTGCAAAATAATAACGGATTGGTATCCAAGAAATAGTAAACGAAGCAAGGGAAAACCACTAAGGTGATGGGAGGATGATATATAAGACTTACAATGGGCCCCAACTGGAGGAGAGTGGCCCGCGATAGAAAACAATGGAAACAGCTAGAAGAGGCCTTTGCCAAGAGGCACGCTGAATTAAGAGATATACTTTAATAACTCACAAAAAAAGAAAATTCAGAATAAAATGGCTTTTAAACGAATAAATAAAAAATCATAGGTGCAACATGATATCAAGCTGCATTGTGAAAACGAAGACACACTGGCTATTGCGCCCGGCTTCACTCTGTTTAAGTAGAATATTATTCCAAAGGGACATTTCCGGGTTAAAGATATCCTATGTCTTATATCCAGGTAGTGGTAAGCCTGTGCATTTAATTTCATCCAATTCTGTTCAGCCCGTAAAGCGAAAAAATATAACAGAGTTAATTTTACGTTTAGTATGGGTTTTGGTAATAGATAAAATATATTTTTATATTGATGACCATAATTATTCTATTTTTATCAGCCTTGTCTCTCCCGGATATTTTTTTTCGTAGAGGTTATAACTTATAAAGCCCACTAATAAACAATATAAAGTCAATAGCAACACTTATCGAACGGTTATCTAAGGTCATAATATTTTCGACTCAGTGGCTTTCAGTGGTACACTGGGGGTTCAAAATATTTGGGCTAGTGAAGTAGTGATAGTATGTTTAATATAAAAGTGCTATCGGTTTGTGGGACGCGCGTGGCTATCCCGTTTGTTTTGAGTGATGTGTATTTTTTAGGTTTGTTTAAGCCACAAGCACCCGTACTTTGAACTTACAACCTGCTGGTTGTGGCTGCAGGAGCTCGTGGCTAAATAATAACAGCCGCTCGGGTGGAGTGACCTCCATTCAGAGCAATGGCCAACAATCTGTTTTACCTACTACGAGTAATGTATGGAAGATTTTTTTAACCGCAGATAGGCAACAGTGATATCTATCATAATTTAATTGACACAAATAACTTTATTTATGATTATTGTATGTCCTATTGTTGTTTGTCCGACAGTTTTATTAATTATCACTTAAATATTATGACTGTTTGGTTTCTTTTAAAAATAAATGTCTAGATAAGCAGTCATGTTGACGGCATAATTGAAACCTAAAATGAAATACTGAAGAAGAGTAAGTTTTTTTTGTTTACAATTTTTGAAACAATAACAACCTAGATTGTTCCACGATGAGAGTCTATCAGCATATGATCCCGTGGGGAAGGGTCATGAGAAAATAGTGCAGGAGCATTATCTCACTTTTAGTTTGTAGTAATCTAATCTGCGTTTGTAGGTTAGGAACCTACTTTATGCGCCAGACATGTATCAATGCTCTGAATTATTTATGACTAGCTTATGACCGCGGCTTCGCCCGCGTGGTGTTCGGTAATTGTCCCACGGGATCGTATTACTGGGATAAAGTATCTTAAGTGTTAATGTTATAAATCATCTGTGTGCCAAATTTCATCCAAATCCGGTCAGTAGTTTTTGCGTGAAAGAGTAACTGACATCTATACATCCTCACAAACTCGCATTTATAATAGTATAGTAAGATTGCATTTAGCACATTGTCATCTGCCTGGCTTTTTCCAAACTATGGGGTCGGTTTCCAGACTAATCGGATACAGCTGAATACCAGTATTTGCATGGAGCGACTATCAGACCTCCAAAACACAGTTACTGGGTGCCACCAAGACTCTTAGCAAGACTGGTTGTCAGTTTTTCGGGCTTTGGACTACCCGTAATGACTGTCAAAGATCTTCAAATGACAGCAGGGACCAACTGCTTAACTTGCCTTCTGAGCACGGAATGGGTTCGCTCGGTATGTACTCGTAATGTGATGACTGGTCACCCATCGACGGAGCGACTTCAGTAAGCTTTGCTTATCAAGATTCACCTGTCCCGCCTTTCATGACATGAATGACATCCACCGCCAAACATCCCGAAAACAACTGAAAATAAAATTTCAGACTTACTTTGATTAGGCAAAGTCAACCAGAACTGATTCTTCAAGGTATATCTCAAGCCGGGTGGCAATCCAAGAGTCTTGTCTCCGTTCACCGAAGCTGCCAGGATCTTCGCCGCGTCCACCAATAGGGAAGCTTGCCAGGACGCTGCGTATATCAGACGCATTGAAGACTGGGCGGCCGTGGAGCAGATCATCGGGTAGAGGGATTTATGGCGACGTAGGTTGTAGAATGATATACCTGGAATGAGATTTTGGTGGTCAGTTTAACAGCAACAGTTATTAAATTTTAGTTTCGTACTTAATTTATCGCATAGGCGGGATATGGTGTGTTGTCTAAAGTGCTGGCCGAAATTGTTGTTATTGCCCTTGGGTTTTCAAATATTTAAGTGTTGCACATAATAAAATATATTCGGCATAGCCGAGCGGCCAAAATGAAGATTACGTTCGGTAAAAAGCCGCTTAGTTTAGTTCAAATTGTGCCGAGCCGGCGTGTAACGGACAGGAAGTTACGGTGAAATCACATACAGATAAGCATTTTCTTGTTTCTCTTTCCCTTTTTGTCACTTAGAATTCAGCTCACTATAGTGAGAGGTCCAATCGCACGTTGAAGTGATTCTGTGAACTTTTCGCTCCACCGAATGACAACTTCGTGTGTCAGAATGACACAAGAGATACACGAAAAAGCTAATCCGTGTGTGTCAATCTGATTTCACCCCTAACTGTATTTTTAATAATCTAGAATATGTACTAATGTAAGGGTAAACAGATTGTGATATTATTATAGAGATAGTGAAATCTTTTTAAACGAGAACTTTTTTTCGAAAAACTTTTAATACCCAATCTACTGGGTACTTGTAGCTATCTTATCTGGGTACTTTTAAAAATCTTGTAGGTACCTAATTAACCAACCTACTCATGTTTTTGTTTCATATCTTATCTAGTTTTTTAATTCCTAACAGGATTTTGACATGGACATTTTAAAGTTATTGTCCTAGATTCTTTATCGATTTTATTGTATGTAATTAATTAAGTAGTTATCCTTAAAATGTAGGTGAATATTTTTTTTTTTTAGCCAAATTGTAAACATGTTATTGTTATTGGCAATTGTGATTTGAGAGAAATCTAGATAACACAACTCAAAAATGGTGCAGAGATATCGTTAGTGGTTTTTGACTAGGTGTAAATTGGCAACACTGTTTTTTTCCTATATTGTGTAGTTTTGGCTGTACCCATAGTTTTGAATATTGGCTGTAATCAGTACTTTTATGTTCGTGGTTTGATATCATGTAATGATCGCGAAGAAGTTGTCTCAATGTTCCAAATATGTCTTATTAGGACAGCAGAGTGGTTACACCAAATACCCAAGTTTTTATTGTCTGCGGGACAGTCGTACCAAGCATCAACACTGGAAAGAGATTGGCCCGCACGTAAGACGATGGAGGTGGGAGAACAGAATCCTAACTAATATTATAAATGCGAAAGTAAGTTTGTTTGTTACATTTTCACGCCTAAACCACTGAACCGATCATCCTGAAATTTTTCATATACGTTGTCAGAAAGAGATAGGGATCATTTCATCCCGAAAAAAAGTACTGTTCCCGAAGAAAACAACAATAACGATCTTATGATAATAGATGGCGCCACGTGTCTTTCGAATCATGACTGACTCCAAACACAGAGTACAACCCGAATATATTGTCAAATTCTAAAGTAACGCGAGCGAAGCCGCGCATAGCAGCATAGCCGCTAGCATTATCGCAAACCCACCTTTGGTTTCAAGAGTAAAATTATATTGGCCCCGTTGCAGACAAAGTGATTGGTAATAACAGACCTAATTTGCAACTATTTTGACCTGATAACGTGGGGTCCAAACTGGGTCGTTTTGGAGAAACCGAACTTTTTGGTATTGGTATTGATTAGCAAACAGATTTTTAAAATAATTATCATCAATTCTTCACACAGTTCAAATGAAGTCAATGTATCGAATTATATCGCGACTAATTAACTCATTAAGTCGTTATCTGTTATCAAGAATGTGGTTGTATGACATGTCTCTTATCAGACTGATAGCCAACAGTGAGTAGTGGATAGAGGTCATGTACCATGCAGTAGGCTCGGGTAGATAACCGATACACAGACTTACATTGGACTTGGGGTTATGTGAAGTTATCCATACAAAACTAATAAAATAATAATGTAAGTTTGTCCGTCAGTTTGTTTGCTTTAGTTTCATACTAACTATCAAATTGATTTTGATGAAAAACAAAGTAGTAACTTAGATAGTATATCATGTGCCATTTGCCTCGCTTTTCCAGAACTCCTCAGCTCTGTTGGAGACTGCTTCCAGTATAGAAAATGCAGCATCCATTTAAGTTGAATAAAATGAATGACTATTGAGATGGTGTTTGAACTTAAGTTAAGGATTTCCTAAATTATGTAGAAAAATACCAGTTCTACTCAAAGCTGCACTGCGTCTTTGCTAGCTTAAATTTGCACCGTGAACCATGTACCTAGGTAGGTAAGAAATCAGTAACCTAATCGTATTATTAGAACGTCACCTGCGCAAATTTGAAACTAGATGAACAATCAACATGTCACGGTGTTTCTTACATCAACGTCTTATCAATTAGGTACCTACTTTGAAAACTTCTCGATAAGATGTTGAGATAGGTATCGGTATTCGGCGGACAAAGTAATAACAAGTTCCTAAAGAAATCTTGCAGTTCCGGATTGTACCTTGGAACCTTGCAGATTGACCGTGGGTAAATTTGCGGGCATTTGTCGCATTGTTTATTTTTCACTGGCGATCCGCCCCGGCTTCGCACGTGTGCAATATATGCATATAAACTTCCTCTTGATTCACTCTATCTATTAAAAAAAACCGCATCAAAATCCGTTACGTAGTTTTAAAGATCTAAGCATACATAGGGACAGACATTGAGAAGCGACATTGACTAGTGATTAGATGCAAAATTCATCGTGGTTATGGCTGTGTAAGCACTGTACTGGGTTCAGTGCAAAGATATCTATCGTTATCTAAGAGTTATCGTAAGATTACTGCTAAGACTTGACCTACAGAGAACCTGGACTGATTAGCATCGTACTATCGTTATCAGCTTGGATCATTATACTGCTAATAAACTCTAATCAATCAAAACAACAATATTTTAGTGCAAATCAAAGAAATAATAAGTATTTTGCTATCCAATACTGTCTTACCGGTCTGAGTAGGTAAATCACCTTTGTTGCCCTAGGGCAGACTACAGACAGATAGATAGGCTACTCAGACGTTTCTTTGACAGTAACTAGTTACTACCAATCTTACTACCAGTTGTAATTTTGTTAATTTTGATTACCCTTCCTACTACTCCAGTATTAGGTTGTTAGAAGGGAAAAAATAAATAGCCCGTGTTACTACCGTTAAAAGTACTTAAACAAAAAAAATAAAAAAATATATTTCTAGGAAAATCAGTAATTTTCGTTTTAATTATGTAAAGAAAACATGAAACTTCTTTGGACGACGACAATATCCGACATATTCAGATGCAGTTTTTAAATGAAGAAATCTCAGTGGGCTACGCCCTCGAGAAATTGCGCTGATTTTCCCTTTTTTATTTTAGAAGTCAATTGTTTTATATTCGAGTTACTAAGAAAAAAAAAAATCGTTTAGATTCAAAATTTGTTTTTTTTTGTGAAAGTACTAACGGTAGTAACACGGGCAATTTATTTTTCCTTTCTTTCAACCTAATACTGGAGAAGTAGGAAGGGTAATCCAAATTAACGGTATTACAACTGGTAGTAAGATTGGTAGTAACTAGGGCAACAAAGGGTAAATCAGACCAATGACCGCTCCGCCACAATGAACGATTAGAAATGAAAAATGTTCAATCACTCTCCGGGTTAATGCATTGGTCACAGTAAGATGCCGCTGCCAGTCTACCTATTTTACGTTATCAATAAAATTTTAATCTTAATTCAAGACTGCCTCGTTGCTCTAGTGGTCGCAAGCGCGATTGCTGAGCATGGAGTCCTGGGATCGATACCCAGGTCGGGCTAAATGTTATTGGGTTTTTCTATCAGGAATTTCTCAGTTGTCGCAACCACGGAGAATGGATTTACATGGGACTTAAACATAACTGGCGAAATGTGTGTGTGTGTGAATGTACTATTAGGTACCTACATCTCCGCCTAGCACTTCGGGGATTACAGGCGTGATGCTTTATTCAAGCGCACATAACGGAAGTGATAATAGTTATCGGAGAATTCTCATATCTTTAAAAACGTTCCCAATCTAATGTCAGACTCAATCTGTTTTTAGAGAAAAATTAATACATTTTTGTCAATTTTTTGAAATTTATTGTGTCTGACATGAGCTTGCTTAAATTTGAATGGATGAATAGCTAAATGCAAGCGTAAATCAAAGCGATTTGGTGGATTTTCATCGGTCGGTTTAGCGCTGAGTTTAAATTTAAGCACTCATTTAGTATAGCTCAGTTTTAACGGGCATATGGGATTCGTGGGAACTAAAAATCTAGAGTATGTATGTAAAACAAAACGAAAATTGAACTCACCTTGTGATTTCCTATTAAGATAAAACTCGAGAGTGCCCTGCCATAGGTCCACCTTCACGCCTATAATGCTGCCCTTACAGAAGCCGGTGTTATCCCGGCTGACGGTGGCGTCGTGTCGTAGGGCTCCCGTGTAGGACAGCCCGTAGGACTCCCCGTCTCGGCCCAGGAAGGAGGTGAACGTGAACAGGGAATCCGCCATGTTGACTTTGTTGGTGCCGAGGCCTACCATCTGGAATTTAACGTTTGGTGATGTAAGAAGTTAGCATTTTTTGGATAATGAGGTGTTAAAACGAAGACGTGAACGAAGTGTTAGACGAAAAGTCTATGTATGAGTAGGTAAGATTTTCAAGTTTGATCTTAATTATTGGTCTATAAGGCAGATGGTTTGTCGTGCTAAATAATACCAGCCGCTCGAGGTCGATCTTTAGGTTAAGCCGCGTTTGCCTAGGTTGGTCCGTGGATGGGTGACCACCCATTACATACAGAGTTTTCTCCGTGCCTCGGAAAGCACGTTAGCGGATTCGTCCCGGCTGTCATTTGTCTTTGACAGTCGTTACTGGTGGTCAGTGGCCTGAAAGTCTGACAACCAGTCTTACGAAACAGTATCGTATTGCCCAGTACTACCTGGGTTGTGAAGGTCAGATAAGCAGTCGCTTCATGTAAAATACTGGTATTCAGTTGCGTTCGGTTAGACTGGAAGCCGACCCCAACATAGTTGGGGAAAGGCTAGGCAGATGACGAAGGCTTTGCCATTGTCTGGAGGGAATATAATATATCATAATTTTCCTCGGGTAAAATAGCCTCTCCTCTCAGTGAATCCCGATTCAATGTCAGAGTATTTCAGGGAGCTTTTTTTTTTTTAAAGCCATTCGCCACTCTAGGAATTTCTCTTGTATCGTGGCTGCGTTTACAAACATTTAAGCTCACATACACAAACAGCCAGAACCGGAACAACTACCTGTAGGCCATACAAATATTTATTCCGTGCGGGAATCGAACCCGCGACACGAAGCGCAGCAGTCAATCGCTCAGCCACTGCGCCAACCGTGCCGTTATTGCTTTAGTCTATTTAAAGTACCTACGCCTATACGGAAAAGAATAATTGCTTCACTAGAATCATTACTTGTAAGTGTAAAATAAAGGGCTATCGGCGGTATTTTTGGTCAAAACATTTAGCGCCTTGTCGAACAGATTATTGTTCAACAATATTTATAAAGTACAAATAAAGCTCTTTAGATAAATGGGACAATAAAAACGATTTTACTGCGGTAGGTACTATGAATTTATCTTCGCGTGGCCGAGTATATAAATACCTCCCTGTATACGTTACGTACATACATAGCATGTTTACCTCGCTATTTACATCGGAAGCGAAAGAAAAGGTCAATGGCGAAGTTCTATTTTAAATATTTCTAGAAAAACAGTTCACATACAGCATAACGCAGATTTGTTCGAACTTGTGTATCAACATTGACATTTTGGCGTTATGCCAACGTGGAAATGAGTGCTCGGAAAACAACGCACCTCGAATTCAGTATTCTGTTTTGTTTTAATTGGATATTAATTCGGGAAGATTTTTTAAGAATATTTATGTATTCTGGCGTAACACAGAGAATTTGCTGAAAATATTTTCTTTGAACCCAATATTACAGGCTGAAAGTAAATATTATGCAAAATATTTAGTGTTTTGCATATCATTTAAGAGGGGCCAGGGCCTGCGAAGAGTTTGAAAAATAGGAATTTGAAGAAACTATTGCCGTCGCACTGCGTCTAGCTTGTAGAGTGCGATAGGGACAGCTGCAGCCCAGACCCATTACATAACAAAAATTTTAACGAGATCGACGTTTATATTCCCCTTTTTTCTCCTCGAAAACTGAGCCGATTCAATTATTTTTGACCTTAAAATTTTAAGAAAGAGTAGGTATGTCCAGGTTTCTATCAATTTCTTTAAAGTTAAAAACTTTACGAATTTGTCTGGTAGTCCTCTAATCACGGCCATAAAAATGGGGCATTTTTGTCAATTCCGGGGGGTCATATTTTCTTTACTTTTTAGTTACTGAAAAAAAGTAAATGACGGACGTTTCTACAATAGACCTTGACTTTTTTTTTAGTTAGCCCGTATTGTCCCACTCCTGAGCAAAGGCCTCCCCCTATTCCTTCCACCTTGATTTTGATGAAAAAATAAATGATTGCTTTAGAGGCATTTTTCTGGAAGACAAAAGGGGAATACGAAACGTCGATTTCGTCAAAACTTGTATGGAGAATCGCAGAACATGTCCCCTCTTAACGTCATGGATTTGCGCAAAGTAACGCCTCATTCCATAACTTATCGTGTTTTAGTTCTTATTTATGAAAATAAAAACAAATTCCTTGAATTAGTAACGGTATTTGGTACACTTCATCGTAAATAGATAGGTATATTAACTACGGGGTCAAATAAAAATATCTACACGCGTGACGGCTAACTGGTTCTCTAAACTTGTTTAAGTAAATAAATAAGGTCATTGACACCAAATTTAATCAAATTACCTTTTTTTACAGTTTTATTATAATTAGTTCTCAAAGCCCGTTAATTTATTTATTTTGTTTGTTATAGGTCGCTATTTTATTTATTTATTTGTTTATTTATTTAACAATTTATGTACATACTAAATACAGAAAAGAACAAAGGAACAGAAAATAGTACAAGGGTGTTGGTGGTCTGTGGTGTTTATTTTACGCGATAGTTTAGATTTCATACCGATGCAGTCTTTCTTTACCCTTAAAATATTTATTATTTATGGGCAACCATTACAAGATGGTTAAAAATGACCTGGAGGCCTAAAAAGGCCGCTTTAGCAGAATCATAATAGGATCAAGTAACAATTCGTAAAGTGGTCACAAAGTGACAATTTATAATGTTAAGCGGGAAGCGCCAGGTTAGCCCTGACGTTTTTTGCAGTTTGCAGGTCAGTATCAGTATGTATGTTGATTTAAACATAATTCGCGATCGTTACAGCCATATTTGTAAAATTCATAAATAAAACACTAAGTTCATTTAGACCCATTGAATGATGTTTCTCATGAAATAGTAGTTATTGATTGGGATTAAATGAACGTCGAGGGTTATATTGATTATTATAACTCTGTAACTACATGCGTGTTAAAGTCGCGAACCATATCTTTTTCAACGTACAGCCTGACACTGACTTACAAATTGAAAAAAACGTAAGAAAAATTTAATTTCGCGGACTACCCTGGCGCCTCCCTCTTAACTGCGTCTGTGACCATTTTACGAATTGCCAAGTTGCAGTCTTCCTTAATTAAATACAACTGCTGCTGCTTTTTCTTTATTTACGGCTGCTTCTTCATATGTACAGTAAACATCGATTTACAGAATCGATGCATATCATATCATAGAGCGTATCTGAACGAGGCAATGCATCAAATTGTTATCACAGCTGTTCTATAACACGGCTATTCTTGTCACATGTTTTTCTTGTATTGTATTTTAAGATGGGCATACGTCATTATTTATTGTTTATGTAACCAATGGCTGTTGACAACTAAGAATAGGCACAAATGATGAGTAACCTATTTAGGAGAAAAGTTTTGAAAGCAGTATGTAAATGATTTACAGCAATAGAATAACTTGGGCATTGAAATACAATGGGTTTCAACTGCCAGGGCACATGCCTCCTCTATAATTATGCAAGAGGGCTTACCCACAATGCATCATGCGTGCCCAGCGCATGGTGGCATGCCTCTAGAGCATTTTTTTTTTCGTAATGTGATGGTCTACTGTAGACACGTCCCTGTCATTTCCTTTTTTCAGCTACTAATATGAAAATATAACCCTCCAAAAATGCCACATTTTAACGGTTGCGATTAGAGGACTACCAGACAAATTCGCAAAAGTTTTAACACAAAAGAAATTGATAGGAACCTAAACATACTCTTTCTTAAAATTTTAATGTCACATGTCTCAGTTTTCGAGCACAAAAAAAGGGGAATACGAAACGTCGATGTCGTCAAAATTTTTGTGATACAATCGGTCTGAGCTGCAGCTGTCCCTACCGCACTCTACAGGCTAGATGCATCGCGACGGCAATAGTTTCTTCAAATACCTATCTCACAGGCCCTGTTCCGTCTTAAGGTTAACTAACTAGATCTTGGTTATAATAGGCGTTTTATTTTCCAGAAACTACGACCCAGTTGTGTCATCACATATCTGTTGTAAGTAAGTATAAACAACTAGCGGCCCGTCCCAGCTTCGCACGGATGGAAATTCATTTTCCCACCCCTAATTCCACCCCCCCCCCCCCAATTTTTTTCTAGTAATCTATACATATAAAATTCAACAACTGACTTATATATCAACGCACAGCCCAAACCACTGGTCCTAAAGACATGAAATTTGGACAGTGTACTCTTTGTAAAAAGTAGGTATCCACTAAGAAAGGATTTTTCGAAATTCCACCATTCTCTGAGTCGATTGACTTGAAATTGTGTCTACATATACTTCAGTTAAAATCATGAGATACGTGTGTCACAGTTTTTCCAAAATCATCCCCCAATTTAAAATTCAATGTCCTGACTGGCTGACTGGTCCTAGAGACATGAAATTTGGACAGTGTACTCTTTGTGAAGAGTAGGTATCCACTAAGAAAGGGTTTTTCGAAATTTCATCCCTAAGAGGGTGAAATGGGGTGTTGAATTTTCTATGAAATTTTTATTCTCTGAGTCGATTGACTTGAAATTGTGTCTACATATACTTCAGTTAAAATCATGAGATACGTGTATCACAGTTTTTCCAAAATCATCCCTCAATTTAAAATTCAATGTCCTGACTGGCTGACTGATATATCAACGCACAGCCCAAACCGCTGGTTCTAGAGACATGAAATTTGGAGAATGTACTCTTTGTGGAGAGTAGGTATCCACTAAGAAAGGGTTTTTGAAATTCCACCCCTAAGAGAGTGAAATGGGGTGTTGAATTTTCTGTGAAACTCTCTCGGGGTCGATTGACTTGAAAATGTGTCTACATATACTTCAGTTAAAATGATGAGATACGTGTATCAAAAAATCATCCCCCAATTTAAAATTCCATGTCCTGACTGCCTGACTGATATACCAACGCACAGCCCAAACCGCGGGTCCCAGAGATATGAAAATTGGAGGGTGTATTCTTTGTGAAGAGTTAGTATCAGTTTTTCGAAATTCCTACCCCTTAGAGGGTGAAATGGGGTGTTGAATTTTCTGTGAATCTTTTTACTCTCGGGGTCGATTGACTTGAAAATTTGTCTACATATACTTCAGTTAAAATGATGAGATACGTGTATCAAAAAATCATCCCCCAATTTAAAATTCCATGTCCTGACTGGCTGACTGATATACCAACGCACAGCCCAAACCGCGGGTCCCAGAGGTCAATATTTCACGTATCTAATTTAATTGATATAACTTTATAATAATAATTGCAAGTTATAAGCAAGTACATGTAAATATATGTATGTATTATAGATAGATACATAGATTACTTATTATTCCAGAAGTGAGATCCCGTGGGCAATTCCCTAACTCCACGCGGGCGAAGCCGCGGGCATAAGTTAGTACTTCTCTATTAGTCGACAACTCAGGAATCAACCTCTTTCAAGACTTGGGTTTAGAGCATAGAATACTTAATGTACTTCATTATCATCATTCGCCTGCTCCTCCCACCTCCTATTGTTTCTTTGGTCTTCCTCTACTCTTCCTTTGGTATACTTAATATAGGTACTTATACTTTTTATTCCGATATTACGTTCCCGTAGCATTACTTCTTACATCCACGCGGGCGAATCCGCTGGCAAAAGCTAGTAATAATATAAATATTCGTCAGTCAATAGTCGACAGTGAGCCAAACCAAAGATAAATAAAATCGGTATATCTACCATATCGCAGCTAACGGGTAACAGGATACCCGTATAGTCTTACTAAAGTAAAACTGGTTGGCGGACCTTCGGGTGTTTGACTACCCAGAACGAGAAGAAGCTATTGCACTAATATTCTTTATAATAAATATTATTTATACACTTACAATATCAGTCCCATAAGGCTCCGTCAGCATCTTGACCTCCCAATAGTAATGATAGTCATGCACCAGGGGAGTATCACCCTTCACTGCAGCAGTACCAGAGCTGTAGAACGGGTGGAAGGTGACCTGCTTCTGGTCGGGACACATCATGACCCAGCTGGTGCCTGCGCTGACTGGCATCTCCCATCGCCATTCACTTACTGGAAGAGGTTGATAGTTATTTCTATGTTGTAGAATTTTTTATGATATAAATGATGTTTATTCTGTAAGTTGTTAAAAATAGCACCTTTAATTTTTTTTTTTAAATTCTAATAGGAGGATAATGAGGTCAGTTTGTCCGAGCCAACTGCTCTGGGAAGAAACTAGGTATTAGTTAAGTATTTTGATAATTAGTAACAATCGTATATATTTTTGCAAAACAAATATTGGATTCATTACTGACATAAAAAAAAAAATGCATGTTTTAGTTTCCGGCGTTTGACATAAGACGATTTTTTACACCTAGAGTTTAGAATACTAGTTTTAGAAGACCATATTGCGTAATATACTGGTTAAACTATCAACATAACTAATATTACTATATGTAACTGTGTTTGTTAATTAATAACATTATAATGAGAATAGTATCTTGTTTAAGATTGCTTATAAAAATAACTATACAATTCATGTTTTAAGATAAAACCATTATGTTTGAGTGCACATGCATAATATATTTGAAAATGAGTTGTAGTTGGCTGCCTCATTAAGTTCACAACTGCAGCAACAACGCCGCTCCATCGCAACAACAGACCACAGCTACGCAAATATGTATAAAAAAGAGCCCAATATCACCATCTATTGAAGCATATTCATAGGGTAACGTAAAAACCAGTTGGGCTGCTGCAGCCTGACATTTCAATTGGGAGGTTTTGGTGCTGTGGTTTGCGTTTCACCTTCACAGGTTTACTTTTATTTTTATCCTTTATTATCCTTTGTTACCTGTCCACAACAACGGCTTGGAAAAATATTATTTAGCATGTTAGACTAGAATATCTTAAAGTTCAGTACACTAATGTGTCGCTGCTTACAGCAATCTCAAACAAAGTTGCATCACTGTTTGTAGAATCTATTAATAAGTTGATCTTTAACTTTGATAGCCTTTACTACTTTTTACCTTAATTATTGTACACATGGCAACATAACTAGTTTTTTATGGTATTCTGATGCAAATGTTATTTGAATAGAAAGAACTTTTGAAGATCACTTCTTTGTCCGTCTGTCATTGAGGTTTTTTGTAGTGAAGGAATTTAAATTTTAGCATATTAGGTTACGAAGATGCACACTACTGAGATTTCTAGACAAAGAGTAACTTTTTTTGTTGTTTTGTTAGTGTTTTCTACTATTTCGTATAAACACTGAAACATGCAAGAAATTGCAAGATCAACATATAAATCTTTGTCTATAAGCTCTTGTCAAGATGGATGATGAGATAAAAGGAGGATGAAATTCATGAGGGATGATACAAAAGAAACGAGAGAAGTCGTGAAATGAAATAATATTTATTTTTTGAGTTATGGGAGATTGGGGAGACTGAAAGAAAAAATGTGTTGCTGACGTAACATGGCACAGAGGCAGGAAGATGATGATTATCTCTTGCCACCAAACCAATCAAATTTGAAACAAAAAATATATCACTTTAGAAAGGTCAGGTGCAGAGTACTGATACCCTGAGTTGGAGTGTACCCACTTTGTCCATAGAAAACATTTAGGGGGTCAGTGGGTCGTCTCAGGGGCAGATTTTTTTTTTTAATAACATGAAATATTATTATTCATAAAATAATTAATATTTCCAAAATGGTAGCTCGGATGAAAAACTTTTCTGGAAAGAAATTGTTGCACCAGTCAAAAACCATGAGATGATGTAAAATAAATTCAAAAAATACAGAAAAAAAAAAAATTGCACTCATTTCAATGTTTGTGTCACCTGTTGTAATTCAAGCTACCCATAATCATTTAGGTGGCTTGAATTACGACAGGTGGAATTGTTGAAATACCGACAAAAAGGTAAACCAATCTTTATACTAATATTAATATGATTTAGGAAAGCAAGAAAATTTATCAGCCTGCGGTAATTTAGGAACTAGTTTATTTTTTTACTACTTTATTTGATTGAGACTAATTTAATGTTCTGTACGTAGAGAGTATTGTGTAAGAGTGACCTGTTCTCATTGTTGTGAAAGTGGATGGTAATGAGGCCTTGAAATAGCAATAGCTAGCTAGTAATTATTTCGACCAGGCCAGTTTTAAAGATTATTTCTTATTTAAGAGATTATGCAGTCATTGTTGTATCCGTCTTACACTATTCTGCCTGCGCTCTTTAAGAAATCATATTGCACGAAAGATCAGTAGAAAAACTGACGACTAACAGAATATAAAATGATTTGTGTTAGTATACTTACTGTTTGAGTGTTCTCCACATGCACAGCCTCCAGTGTGCTCCCATGGTGTAGGTCGGCTCTCGTTCCAACACTGGCAATAAGGCTTCGCTGTCCTCTGATGATCGTCGTTACTCCTAAATCTTGATGTTAGCATTTTGTCCTCATAAAAATCACAATGCACTGATCAATTTAACTTTATGTTCACTCGTAAAATATCACATAACCCAACAGAACATGTCAATTTCACACTAGAATAAAACTAAATAATGAATAAATTGTGCTGCCGTTACGTGGTTGATTTGGAAATTTTTGACAGACTGATATGATTTGGGTACCTATTTATTTAAGTATTTTACTCTTTGGATTTGATTCTCAAGGAGGAGGGGGTTTTCTGATCGTTCAGAAATACACCTCCGCTCAGCTGATGATTTCGCTTATTATATTTTGATTTATTGTTAGAATGTTTTTAATTTTATTCGTTATCAAGATTATATTTGATTATTTTGAGTTTTAATAGATTTTTTAATTAGATTTTCATTTTATCCAGCACAGTTCTTTTTACATGCTTTGTTTCTGAACGATAAAATATGTGTGGAGGTTTCCGGAAATCTCTATACATTTGAGAGGTAAATTTAAATTGTGTTCTTGTGTATTCGCAAATAGTCACACAAATATATGTTTGTTTTATTTGCAATATAAAAACATATTACTATTTTACATAAATAATATCAGAATGTTATAGAAATCCTTTTGATACGTGAACCTAAATCACTTTTGATTTCAGCTTATTGCTTAAGTTTTAGACTGTACTTTTTCCGTACTTGTAAAACTTTAAAATATTTTTATTTATGTGCCTATTCATATTTTCATAAGATTTTTTATGTGTTGATAATTAATAAAGTAATTGAGCAAATCCTATAGATCTATCGATTGCGAAATCATGGTGCAGTTGGTAGTTCTGGTTGTTTTGCTTAGCGCGCGCACCCCGCCCACAAATGGCTGTCAAGTGCAAAAGTGAATTGATGATTTATTTTATTATATTTTAAAAATTAAAAATATAACACAGTAGATTTATGTCCTAGTGTATTAGCTATGTATTTAGATAGTGTATATATTTTTTAATGAGTTAGAAGGTTTTATATTGCCGCGTCCGTGTGAATATACATTGAAAATAGTTATGAATGGATGGTTTGTTAGGTATTTATTTGATAATTAATTCCCAGCTGGTCTTAGGCTGTGACTTCATTCTAGAGTGTGAATAACATAATTAAAAAGGTAAGGTATTTTTCTATGATTTCAGTTTTTTCTTTAACTCTTCCTATCAGCTGTTAAATTTATTTAATTAAACAAATATTTTCGGAAAATAGGCGTCCAAACGGGGAAAACTGCTTATTTTATTTATATTGTGGCTATTATGTTTTGACAAAGAAAGTGTGGCAGGATCATCAACAAAATAAGGTTTGAATTTTCGCCCTCCTAAACTAGGTGTGACATAGTGACAGAATTAAAAAATAGGTCAGCACAGGTCAGGCCATCCACCCATTGTATGCAAGCATCAATTACCACAATCACAGATCTGTAGCTCAAAGCAAGCATGGTAATCAATCATGATCATTATTTATTGTGTTATCAAACATTAAGAAGTTAATATTGTAAAAAGCAAACATTAGAATTATTTTATCACCTTCAATGAAAGTAGAGACAGTAGCAAGAACTCAAGTTACCTATTTACTAGCAATTTGAAGAATTTTACTAAGTAGTACCTAAAATGTAGCTATTTTGTGCTTGATTTCTGTCATTTCTAATAATTTATCATGGTCTCTAAATATATCTTCAAGGCATTTCATGGTATAGTACACCAACTTGGTTAAACAATAAGCATCATTCATTATCTACCTACATTTATGACACCAATTTTTTTCTTCGCTTAGTTAATATTAAGTAAATAATACTCTAAAGAAATCTATTGAAATTTTTATCCAATATTTAATTAATTTTATTTCTATTATTATTGTGAACAAACACATGTACTTGTGTGATCTTCTACAACAAAAGTGTAACATGCTCGAAAACATCTGTTTTGTGTTAATAAAATATACAATCTATGTTTATTCCATGTATGAGTCAGGCATACCGGGAGTGGAATTTCACCTGTATAAAAGCAGAGATGGTCTCAAGCAGGGCCCAGCAAGTAGTTTTAAGTAGGGTCCAGATACCATTGAAAATGTTTATCGAGGTCCCAAAAAAAAAATCAACTAGTATTATAAAGAGGTAAAATTTGTTTGAATGTAGGGGGAACACCACACACATACACACAGAACACACTCACACACACACACACACACTCCAGAACTAATGATCCAATTCTAAAAATTCTTTCACTGGCAGAAAGCTACATTATTCGTGAGTGCTATAGGCTATAAATTATTTTTATATCATGCAAATTAGCCGAGCTATCATAATTTTCGCAGACGAAGTCGCGGGTGGAGTGCTAGTTACTATATATGTATACAAGTATGTTATTTTACCTCATCTAAGTAATAATACAGGGTGTTTTTGTCCATCACATCAGTAGTAGGTACATATTTTGCAAAGTAGGTTCTAAAATAAGTACTAGCTAGATTCTATCTTGCTTTCAAATATATTATTATGTTACAGTTGCATGTATAAAAATATTATTTAAATTGAGTAGCTACTTGGCTAGGTATATCTAAAAATATTTAGTGGCTCAAAGATCAACCTTCTGCTGTCAGCCTGTTACTGACTGCTGGTCTAGTGGTATCATTGTGGTATCGGCCCCAGCTTACTGCAAGTTCAAACCCAAGCAGGCACTCTCAAAGAAAGCATAATGAGGACACCGGCATGTCCTATAACCAGAAATTTGGGAAGACGAGATGTTAAATCCATCAAAGCTTACTGGGCATGTGTGCTGGATTATGTATGGCCCTATGGGTTATTCTTCTCATTGAGAGAAGGACTGTGTCCCACCAGTGGGAAAATTATAAGCTAATTTTGCCTCTAAATTATCATCAACTAAATTCTCCTTGCAGCAACTCCATACAATGGTCAAATGTGCAGTACACTGAAGGCATTGTACAGCCACTGATATTCCTTCAGCAGCTAGCACCGAGGCGTTCCAATGCATTTTTGGATAGATAAACGCAGCCAGTGTGCCTACACCGGCCGTCATCGTGTTCCATCTTCACTATCTGCTGGTATGTGGAATACTTACTAGTTTTTGTCATATTGAAGCTGATTACAAGTAGGATATTGCTTTAAAAGAGTAAATAGATTAGAGTATAAAAAACTATTTGAGGCAGTATTCCAATTCACTGAAGCATCCAATCAACCATAGATCTTGTTCAGTACCAGCACACATAGGAATACGGGGCAACGAGGAGGCTGACAGTTTGTCTAAGCTTGCAGTTGACACGGGCAATGAAATACCCTACCTACCAGATCATTGGGAATACATCACCAGATTTAAGGAAAAATGTTTCACAAGATGGAATAATCATTTTGATGAGATTTCTAAAGAAAAAGGGTTATGGTACAAAGTTATACAAAGTGAGCCTCCTCGTATACCCTGGTTCGATGATGATAAATTTAATAGAAACTATATTAAGTTACTTTTAAGACTACGATCTGGACACTATCCATCGGCAAAATTTGGCTATCTTATGGGAAAAGTTCCATCTCCCAACTGTTTAGCCTGCAATAAAACTGAAGATATACTTCATTTGCTGATGGATTGTGTAAAGAACAAAGACGAGAGAGAGTAATTAATTAAAGAGTTTAAACTGAATTTTCTAGATGTTGGGTTAATTCAAACAATTTTGGCAAATCCTAAATCGCAGTTAGCTAAAAGGTTAAGTAGTCTAGCAACGCTATCTAATTGATGAGTCCCTCTCGCTTAAAATTTTTATGTATGTTAGTGTAATTAGAACTAAAAGGGTACGATGGGGTTGGCGTATCCATGTGGATAAAAACCCCGTGTTAAATAAATAGATTAAAAAAAAAAAAAAAAGATCTTGTTCAGTATTGCATTATCCAAATGTTATGGTTGGTATCTTTGAAGGGTGTAGTCTCCGTCTGGTGATTATAATGTACAGTTTAGGTCAATTATTATTCAAAATTGACACCTTCGATACTATGCCGTGATTTAGCCATTTTATGACAGGAAATTTGCTTAACATTTAATTTCCCTGACTTTACACTCAAACTATAGTGATTCCAACAGGCTTTCACTGTCACTAAAACAGTGACCATTCAGTCGGAAGATTTTAGTGATAGTAAGCATCCAGGTGTTTGCACAGGGCGAGCGCGGGGTCGCGTGTGCGCGAGCGGGGGCGGGGGCCGCAAGGGCATGGCGGCGCCCGTGCACCGCTTCGCCGCCGTCGACTGCCCGCCGCGCCGCCCGCACCGCTCGCATCGACATGCTGGGTACGTCTCCATTACTTAGTAGAATTAGCAATCAAGTTCAAATATTACCTACGAACCTTATGATGTGATGTGTTGAGAACTAGGGCAAAGTCCTATTCTCGATTTGCTGTGCAGCAATCTGACCCTGCAATGGGTAAGAAACTCTGAAGATATTGCTGAATTTCCGGCTATTCTACCATAGCTGCCGCAGTACGATAGATTTCAATAATACCTGTGATGTGTTGAGGACGAGGGAAAAGCCTCGTTCAGCTCCTTGAGTCACTACTCTGTATCTTTTAGCATTGATATAGCTAGCCTAGTCCGTTTACACCTTGTACCTAGGTGAAGCTCTCATAAAAAAGTTGCTTGAAAGAGAAGGTGGAATCAGAATTGAATAGGTTAGTCGGTCTGGGTATATTAGTGCCAGTAAGTAATCATGTAAAAAAGTAAATCATGTTATGCAA
This sequence comes from Noctua comes, assembly GCA_963082995.1. Classification (NCBI taxonomy): domain Eukaryota; kingdom Metazoa; phylum Arthropoda; class Insecta; order Lepidoptera; family Noctuidae; genus Noctua; species Noctua comes. The sequence continues at coordinate 16,539,718 of OY720278.1, read as the reverse complement.
CTCATATCGTCCCAGGTTTGAAGGATAACGGCACGGTTAAGATCGCAGGAGATTTTTCAGTCACGCTGAACAAGGATCTCATAATCGATAAGTATCCGTTACCTAGAATTGAGGCAGTGTTCGCGAAGTTTGGGGGGGCGAACATTACTCAAAAATAGATTTAAAGAACGCAAATAACCAAATTTCTCTCTCGGAAGACTCCCAGGAGCTCACAATAATAAATACTCCGAAGGGATTATTTAAATATAAAATGTAGACCAGTTGTAACTGGTCTACATTTTACTGGCACTTTTGAATTGTCGAAACAAAGACAACAATAGCTACAGTCCCGGTCACAAGGCATAAAAACTGTGAAAGTACTGTAGTTGCCCGCGCGATACGCGCTTAGTTTATGGTCTAGTTAATGCTCCTGCCTTATTCCAAAAGGCAATGGAGGTATTATTGTCGGGCATCGAGGGAGTAAGCATATAGTTGGACGACATTTGTTTAACTGCGCCAACGGAAAGGCTTCATCTGATGAGATTGGCTTTCGTTTTAGTTTGTCGTGCTCGGGCCAGGTCCCAGGCCAAGGACGAAACGGTCAGTAAGGTTCGTGTCTAGGGCAGCTCCAAACTCGCAGTAGCTCGCCAAACCTCGCAATCGCCCAACGATTCGCCTTTGTTCGTTTTCGCCCAATAAAACTTCGCTTTATCCGCAAAAGAACATTGCTTCCGTTTAAGTTAGTATCGAGCAACACCACCAGCTTCTTAAAATCCAGCTCTTCCAAATCTTGCGGATATGCCAGATTACGCGCCAACCGATATGAATCATCTGACAAAATAATGCGTGATCAAAATGGCACTTTTATCCACTCGCATGATTTATAATCAAAAGTTGTTAAATTTCCCAAAAATGCCTTCGCCGTTTTGTTTTTTACATGCGAGGGTAAGACCGATCTCGTCGCCAGTGATATGTAGGAATCTAGGGAAGCACGAAACAAACGAACGAGCGTATAGTACCAAACAAAGCTAGTTAAGCCCGTCACAGACGTAGCTATAATATATTAATATGAATCATAGCAAGGCATATTACGTATTTTCCATACAAATTTTCGATATATTATAGCTGCGTGTGCGGTTACCCGTTCATATTAATATATATTATAGCTACGTCTGTGACGGGCTTAAGCTAGTTTATTACTGTTCCTACATAAGTAGTGAACTGACAATTTTAACAATTAGAACATGTGGGTAGGAGGACGGCAGATATGCATCACTTTTACAATGGGACCCAAAAACCGAACAGCAAAATACAATCCTTAGGCCTCCACCGATACCAGCGGTACACGCAACGCGGCGGCAAAACGATGAGCCTAGCCTATACGTAGAAATACCAGCCGAGCCGCCTCAGCCGACCATCGCGAGCCTTGCAGCCGCCCGCTCCGTCACCCCCGACACGTTACTGCGGACTGCAGCCCTAGGGCTCCACCAGTCTCCGATGATGGCCCCGCACCTCAAGTTCGGCATGCTGGTGTCATTCGCGCTGGCTACCGTGTTCTTGGCTGGAGCCAAGTTCTACTTTGACCGGCAGGTGAGCGTGAGTCTATTTTCGATGTTTATTTTTTGTTAGATCAGTAAGATTTTTTTCATTGCATGAGTAGGTGGATTGATGACCTTTAAAGGTTACCTACGGAAATCAAAAGACCGGTTTTTGCGACGATGCTTGGAAGATGCGTAAGATCAGTAGACCTATGACGTCCTTCGGCTAAATGAATGAATGAAGTTCATGAGTAAGAGTAGGTTTAAATAATATTATAGGCAAAACTTCTACTTCCGAAGCATTAGATGAGATACCTTTAAACCGACTTAAAATCGTATCTAGACTTTCAAAAGCATAAATCAGCAAAAAGCTGCCAAAACAATAAACTGGATCAGCCGATGTGAAGATATTTTCCAGAAGTAAATATTTAGATTTCGCTTAAAAATATAGACTATTTACATTTCATGAACTTTGAGTTCACTTTGTTAGTTCACGTACCAATTTTTCTAAATAAACTTTTGACCTAGCTTGAGGAACAGCATAGCTTCGTGAGGGGATAGCCATCGGTATTTAATTGCGTTGTTTGTTCAAATCTGAAAAATCTGATTGCGTGTTGTACTGTGAAAAAGCTACGTAGACACGTAGGTAGGTACTCTGTGAACTTTGGTATACAGGGTGTAAAAGGGCCCTTCACGAAGCCATCAACCAAGCATATAAACTAAGTAAGTTTACGCAAAAATTATTGCTGGGAAACGACTTTTTTCGTATGTTTTCCTGTAGGGCTAATGGATGGATTAAATAGTAAAGTGGTGGGGTCGTGGTGGTGTTTAAAAATCTTACATTAAAAACATGTATTAAAAAAAACTTGTGAACAAGTTGGAACTTAGACCCCCAATATCTCCTTAACTAGAAAGTTAAGGTATGGTCTAGAACAAAAAAAAAAATATCGCAATGATGCACATACGTTGATTTAACCCTTTTAGGCGATCAAAATAGAAAAATCTATACTAGTCGTATTGTAAAAAACTAAATGTCAAATGAGATTAGGGTATTTTCTGAACACAATTCAATGACTTCTAGCATAATCGGCGTTGTCGGTGATTTATTGTGACAATCTAGAGTTGACTGTCCTCAACGCACCAAGTGTAATTGCATTTGTGTTATCTTTCATTAGACATTTAAATTTGTAATATTTTTATTTGTTTTGTGGTCATAACTGAATTGATGATGGAATATCGTAAATCAAATAGACGTTATATGTCTGAATTTAGTATTTTAGTTTTATTTTGCAAGGATTTAAAAGATGGGATTAAATCTTTGCAAAAAAAAATGGATTTAAAAGTTCTCAAAGAAATTACTTATATACCGGTGTATTTCTGAGTCAACTGGCTAACTGTTTCGTGTAGATTAAGCCTTTATGTAATTAAACCCTTAAAAAAAATTTGCCCATAAGTGCCACTTCGTCTGTTATCAGCTCACTGTTAAAGGTGGTTCGAAATAAGTAATTTATGGTCTTTTGTGAAATCTTTGGTTTTAGGGACCCCCTAGTGGTTCGAATTATAGAGTAGTTACCAGAAAATGGTTGTACGATAAAATGCGTGAATTTAATGCACCGAAAGAAGAAGGAGCACGGTTCATACAAAATTAACCCACGTCCTACAGCAACGAGAAGTATCTCAAAAAATTGATAAAAATATGTATAAAAAGATGGCATACTTCCAAACTCCATCTTTACAGTCTAACATTAAAAAAAATTGCTAAGAAAATTAGTTCAGGGGCAGTAATTTCTATAATGAATGTACTACAATATTAAGAAATACTTGACTATCTTGACTAGACTTCAATTATTGAGTTCCATCATCGAGCACCAGAGTTTTTTTTCACTTATTCGACCACTGAACATCGATCTAGTGATAATTATAACTTGATTGTTTGATCATTAGCATTGTTAAATAGAATAGAGTAGACTAAAATAGGGTAGGGTAGACTATGTTACAACTATAGATACTGTTTTTTTTTTTCATGATATCAGATATCGTTTACATTTTTAAATATTCGCATAATTGTATAGGAATCTATAAACTATATAAAAAAACTAAACATAACATAACACCACGCCTGTAATCCCCGAAGGGTTAGGCAGAGATGTACCTAATAGTACATCCACATAAAAAAAAACATTAAGATATAAAAAACAGTAGCCCACCAGCTTCGGGAACAGGTTTAGAGCTACCGGTTGTTAGGACTCTTGAGAGAGGAACCTCCTAACAATACGTGCTGTGTCCAGAAGTTCTGCTTTTTGAATCAAGCCCTTGATCCAACTGCCAACCTAGAACCTCCTCAGATCAACAAGCAACTCAGCGGGACCGTTATATCAACAATCATTGCGCTACGCTCCAATCGATCTGTCACCACAATGTCAGGCTTATTGGTAACAACAGTCATGTAAGAAACGATAAGTCGATCCCTATACAGCGTGATATTACCATTATCTAGAACTGGCTCGGGCGCATATAAAATATTTTACATAGCTTTTATTCAATTTCCATATCTCTTAATACACTATTTAAGAATTGTGCCGGATGGTTCATAGGTTCTGGATTATTTCTCATCCAACCTAAGTAATATATGATCGTCATAATATGGGCGCATACTCCCAGTGTCCTGCGCCCATGTATGCATGAACAACAATATTCAATTATTGCATTTCTCCCTTCAAGTTCGGTGTTGTAAAGCGTACCTATAGGTAAAGTAGTCTCTTCTTCGAACGTGTCGTGATTGGATCCAGCACCTTATGAGGACATTATTTTCAAACCCTTCACGATAGGTCAACAAACTAGGTCATTTATTATTATTAACAACTACATAATGACAAATATGAAAACCTACTATTATTATAACCTATTATTTTTTAGCAATTATTCAGAAATTATAATTAGAATATTTGAACGCCATTGACGGTAAGACATAGCGCTCATTTTATTAATATTGACGTCTGTTCTTTTGTTTACCTATGTTCTACAAATAAAATTATTTGAATATGAATTACTTATTATTTAAAAAAATCTTAACATCTTACAATTATTAAGTAATAGGTTCCTCTTAAAAATACCTTCTACGGTCAATAGAGCTTTATCACAAGTCAGGATAGTTGGCTAACACTAAACTTTTAATAAACCAAAAGATAAAAAAAACAATAACAGTATTGAAAATGGGATTACCAATCAATTATTATGTGGAATTTATCATAGTCTACCCTACTCTAACTTAGTCTACTCTATTCTATTCAACAATGCCAATGATCAAACAATCAAGTTATAATTCTCACTAGTTCGATGTTCGGTGGTCGAATAAGTTAAAAAAACCTTGTTGTTCGATGATGGATAATTGAATAATTGGAGTCAAGTCAAGATAGCCAAGTATTTCTCAAATATTAATCATGTAGTATAGTAGTACATTCATTGTCGATATTCCCCTGAACGAATTTTCATAGCAATTTTTTTATATGTTAGACTGTAAGGATGGAGTTTGGAAATATGCCATCTTTTTATATACATTTTTATCTTTTTTTTGAGATACTTCTTATCGCTGTAGGACGTGGGTGAATTTTGATCCTTCTTCTTTGGTGATAAACTAAAACACTTAGAAAATTATCTTTTAACATCTGATTACCCTGATACAAATCCACTAGAAGAGAGTGACAATTCAGAATATGATGACGATCTCGAGGAGTCCAGCTCTAGGCACTAAGTATCGCCACTACTTATTTTGGAAAATAATATATTTTACTTTTTTTTTCTTTATAAAAAAATATTATTTTCTTTTTAAAATTTTATTTTTAGTTGTTAAACTCTAAAAATAAAATTTGATTATAATTTTTCTGTCTTCAACTAACAGATGTATAAAAACTTGAAAAATAATTTTGTTCGTCTAAAACTGTTAAATCAACGTATGTGTGATAGGGAGAATTAGTGCCTTTTGGCTTCGTTAAGGGTCTTGATACACCCTTTATAAACTACTGGCAGTACTGGCTCAATAGGACAGTTCTTTATTTTGTATTAAGACTACTAGGTACTACTACTACTCAGACTTTTGAAACGGTTGGATAGATTTTTGGTCCTCTTTAAATATGTAGTATAAAAACTAATTAGAAGTACTGGCATCTCAAGAGCAGGTAATCTAGTGAGTGTGTACAGACAGTGCCCTGCTTGAACTGAACTTTCCTCTCTTCTGATTTGCAAGACTGATCAGCAGGTAATGCAAGGCACTGACTGTGTCAAGTAAAATCATATATGTATATACCTGCACATACATTGTAGGTGATCCGCTCGGGCGGAGGCGCCGGCGGCGGAGGAGAGGCGAGTGTGGTGTGCGCGGCGGTAGCGTGCGTGTGCGGCGTGGGCTGCGCGCTGTCGCTGTGCCGCGCGCGCCCGCCGCCCGTGCTGCCGCCGGAGCGGGTGTCTAGCACCGCGCAGCGGGACCGCCATGTCAGCATATACGTGGTAAGCAGGAGGAGATATATTTCGGGGTGTCAAAGGGCCGTGTATGGTACAACCCTTTTTAGATTAAGTTGATAAAAAAATAATAATACAACAGTTCCTTTTAGCATGGTCTCCTGTTTTCTCTACTTTGGTAAAAAACAGGCAAAAGGCCGTTAAAATACTGAATATTCGATCGGGGTGTTCTAAGCCAAGATTTTCTTCCTGCAGCCACCACCATCAGAGCCTTCAGACGACATATCGCTTGCAACTCTCCTGCAGTCCTCAGAGCGATCGCAGCCTGCAACAGAGCAGTCTCCGGAGGCGCCGCCCCCGTACAAGATCGCAGTACTGATGCCAGGCCGCGACGCTAGCCCTCCGCCCCCCGCCTACAGCTCGCTCAGCTAGCTAGCGGCGCCCGTGAGCCAGGAGTTTATCATATAGACTGCATATGAGGGTAAGGTTTTACTATCACAGCGGATTTAAAAGACACCAATCAATAATACAGGTTTTTACAGAAAATTACTAAAATGGTAGCTTTATTTTGTTCGTTGGCAGCACTAGAGGTTTGTTCGAAGGTGTTGCCAGTTTTGTTTAGTACCTAGCTTTAGTAAAAGATGATTTGCAAGTTGAATAAAATAATGAGCTATGAGTGATTTTTTATAGCATTAAATAAAACAAGTTTTTTGTGGCTTCCATGAAATATAGAATTACAAAAAGAAAGCCAAATATTAGAACATTAGCTGAAGTCGCTTAAAACGGCTCAGATTGTGAAGTATTTCGCATTAAGTACATATTTTTACACGTAATTTTAATATCTTAACCCAAGCATTTTATAGTTAATCTACCTAAACCTTACCCTAGACTAGTCTATATGAAAACAATTATATCCTGACTCACGATTATCACCCTAAATGTCACCAAAAATGATCTTAAAATCTTCACGATCACCCTTTTCGAATTTTCCCACCCTTTCCTATGATTCCAAGGTTTAATACCCTTCCCGGTAAATATTTAAAGTTTTGGCACTGTTCAATAAATAAAAAATCAAGCATTGGTAGTTTTTTAAACATAAAAAATATAATAAAAATAGCCCAATATCTGAATTCTTATTTGAATTTTGTTAAACTTGATTATGGTTCAGATTTTGAAACCTTGCTAAATAAATTAAAGAAATATGTTATCAAATTTTTTTAACTATACCATGCTGCATGAATATTTTGGCTCTCGAATGAAGTTGACAGGGGAGCGCGCTATAAATACACAACATTTATACACAACATATATGAATGCTACTTTCTCTTTCTTTAACTCTCAGACAGTAATATTTTCATTGTAGTTAATTTGGATACTCTATCTGAACCATTTCTCAAGATTTTTACCTCATGTTAATTTTAATGTTTTATCTAATACATTTTATGGGGAATTTTAACAAAATTAATTCTGGTATGATTGTAAGTTGGTAATTTAAGATACAAATTATTGGTGATTGTTGTTATTAACCTGTGCGGTTATGGTGAACGAAGAGTATTCTGAGGAAATTATAACGCCTTGCTTACTCCGCTGAATAATTGGCTAGGAAATGCCAGAATAGGACATAAGATAGGGTAAATTGGTGGATGAATTAATTTCTTAAAATACTCCATAAAATTACTTGTTTTTCGACCTTAAATCGATGAAAACAGAAGTGAGAATTGTAAACGAAAGAGATAATATCGACAATGAAGGATTGATTTAAATGTATATGTATGGTATAATATCCATAACGGCCGGTTAGAATACTCGCCGTGTGACGACTTATCAAGACAAGATACTTAACTTTTCTCTCGTCCGTAATTGCTAGACCGATCTCGATGTAAAGTCAGAGAAGTTAATTGTTATGCAAATCGACTACTTACGTTTATTCAAATCGCAACTGACCACAGATATAGATAGACTTACATAACGCAAGTATCACGATCTGAATGAAAACCAAGCGTGCCATTTTTTGACTACCTTCTATGACGTCACAACTGTCACAAGCACTATTTAGTGATGGGAAAATCAAATCGATTCTAAGACGCCGCCGAGTGCGGCACCCGTCTCTACAAGTAAATATTCGATTGAAACACCTTACATAATAAAATTGATTTAAGTTCTAGTCTTTACAAAAAGAAACTGAATTCTACCCTATTTTTGTCTCTCTCTATCACTAAAGTTCGCCTTTGTACATACAATTTCTCAGTCACTGTACGAATACTATTTATTAAGTAATTGTGTACAATAAAGAATTATTCACAATCCTTTAAATCGATTTTGTGACATAGTAATGAGACAACAAAATAAAAATAAAGTTCTCGAGTTGTGTTTTAAGCACACTAACTTGATCATCATTAATAAACGATTTTAAGCTCTCTATTAACGACATAATGCCGTGTATTTTTGGACTTGCGACGGTTCCGTTCCCTCAGAATTTTTATTTCTTTGCTTTTGCTTTTTTCCTTCAACAAAACTTGCTTCCTTAAAAATGTATCGAACAGTGCTATACTTCGTTGGGAACCAGTCTTTATTTCCCTTCGCATCTATTTATTTTTCTTTTAAATTACCATCATGTGGAAAACTAAAAATTCACGAAACTTTAACATTTATTAAAATTGTCTACATAATAAGAATAAAATACAAAATCATTTATCTGGGTCCGAAATCGATTTGCGAGAATCGATTTGTGTTGCGTACGATGAACAGCACTAATCGCTAAAATTTACAGAAAAATTACAAAAGCACCTGTACTACGAAACCGAAGTGATATACGATAGTACCACTTGTTTCGATATTCATCACCTTGTTAAAACAGAACGTTGCATCAACTTCGCTAAGTAAAAGCCGCAATGCATTACGAATTTGCAGCTTTAATTTTTTGAGAGAGGTCCGACTAGCGTGGCGCACCAATGCAGACTGAACGTGACAGTGGCCACGTTAAGTTTCTTTAGCTTAAGTCGGACACTCGAAGTAGGTGCTCTTGCGTTATCTACTGACATTCTTTGACAATATATAATTAATATTGAAGTATGGTGTCAGTTTGAATAACAATTAATTTCTCTGACGGTAACTAACGTCATTATATAGATTGTATTTTAGGAGTTTTACCAATCATCAAGACATGGTTCGTAAGTCGATTTTAAATGTAAATAACAATAAGTACGGTGTCCAACGATCGGCAAAAAAAAAAAAAGAAATATTTTTAGAATTGTCTCGGAAACTAGTTTTGTATTGCATATAACGATAGAGAGATAATCTTAAACCCCATTTATTCTGTACATGTTTAGTATAGTATGTACTTATAGTTTAGTATGTCTGTGGTAAGCAAACATGTATTTATATGTGCTGATATTTGCTTACAAACGTCCATCATATACCCAATCTGCAACAATTTCTAAGAAAAGACATACTTTCTTACTTGAATTACCAACTGGTTTAATCCTGCCATTTTAGCAGATCGGGTATAAAAATATGACATTTTGTAAGTTTTCATGCCATTAACATTCGCACATCAGTGCACAGCCAATGTCATATTCTAATCCTGCTGATAACAGGGTTGCCAGAGGAAGGCAGATTTAATGCTATCAGACTAAAAAAAAAACAATAAGCTTGGTAGTTTCTCGAAAGTTTTCATGCACCATTAATTGGAGCTGTCGTTAACACTTTATGTATGGTACTCTAAGAAGTCTGTTTAAATTAGAATAAAATGTAAAACTGATTGTAAATTACTCTCTGGCAACCCGAAAATACTGCAGGACTCATTCGTATAGTTCATAAATGGCGAATTGATAACCATATGGTAGTTGTGTAATACTTCTTGTATATTTTGAGAATATTTGTACAATTGTATGGGATAACCAGACCTATTGACTGAGATATCGACGCACAAAAAAAAGCTATCGCTTGCAGTTCTGGTTATCTTGTAAATTGTTTATGGTAAACATAACATCAGGCCCGCATTTTTGCCCCAAAGGCAAACGGGCACGGAGTAGGAGAGAATTAGGTAAAAAGGTTTTTAACGGACAACGTCTGGCGGCGGACGGGGCGATTGAATTTATTGAGTTCTTAACAGTTTTAGAAGACGCTGTATACTGAAAATACGGCACGGTTGGCGCAATGGCTGAGCGATCGGCTGCTGCGCTGCGTGTCGCGGGTTCGATCCCCGCACGGAACAAATATTTGTATGATCTACAGGTAATTGTTCCGGGTCTGGCTGTTTGTGTATGTGAGTTTAAATGTTTGTAAACGCACCCACGATACAGGAGAAATTCCTAGAGTGGGGCAATGTTTTAAAAAAAAATAAAAAAAACTATCGTCAGACAGGACAAGAGACAATACCTAGGCCTCAATGTTCACGACATGGTGGCCTTCATGCTCTACAGCAGATGACGTGAATATATTAAGAATATATTCTACAAATAAATTGGGATAAGGGCAGAAGAATGACGATGATGTTGAAACTCGACAAAGTACACAAGAAGTAAAGTACAGCTAAATAAATATAATAAATAATAAGTCTAGTCATGTTAGCTCTAATGAATGTGATGTTATTTAGTTGAAGTTTTACTTCGTTGGCGTTTGCAATGCTATTGTTTTACAAGGGATCCCTTCTAGAAAGGCGGTCGGTTCGTCTTTTATAACAGACGCTTCGTTATTAAAGATTGTATATCTGTGAGTTTTTTGTTTTATTTATATCCATACATTATTTTAGAAGACATGATATGGCTAGGAAGGAGGTGACTGCTGAGATGACGACTAATAGAGAAGTATGGAAGAAGAAGACATGCTGCGCCGACACCAAATGAATTGGGATAAGGGCAAGAGATTGATGATGACATTATTTTAGAAGACTACCACCATCAGTTAACTAGTCTACGAAATGGTATCGGTGTTACCTAGTACCTAGGATGTGGACGCCAGATAGACAGTCGCTCCATGTAAAATACTGATACTCAGCTGCATCCGGTTAGACTGGAAACCAACCCCAGCGTAGTTGGGAAAAGGCTAGGCAGATGCCTAACGCTTTTAATAAGCATTTTGTACCTCGCGGCTATATACCGAAGGGCTAGACAAAGGGGTAACTACTAAAACTCACACATTTAAAAAAAAAAATAAGTTGTGACAAGCGCCGTGGCCAAATGCAGCAATTATTTTTCGCCATATGGCTTAAGAAAGGTACTACAGATTTTTACTATTGTAGTAGTAGAAAATGTCCACAGGAATAGGGATTAGTAAAGAATTTCACAATGTCAATGCTCACATAATAATATATTTTCTATTTTACATAACATTAAGTACAGTGATTGTGTCAAATAAATTATTAAAATTACAAGTTACACTAAAAGCGGGCCACAGTGGAATCTATGATCAACGTTTATTTATCTAAAAAATCAATCCTATTAACATTTTCATAAGGGTCTGTACTGAAATAACTAGTTTGGTGAAGCATGTATAGGGTCAAGTAACTTAGTATACATATTTATTTTTATTAATTTTATCTGACACATAATATTATTTGTTTAAGTTATATCTTTTTATTTAATACATATATTTAGACCTATCCCTCATTGCAGTGGTCCACTAAGGCCGCTATTAATTTACATAAGAAGTACAGTGACAGTGCACTTAACGTGACAAATACAACTAGTACACACGACACGGCTTTGATAGGCAGGGTACATAACATAAAATAACATCACGCCTGTAATCCTCGAAGGATTAGGCAGAGGTGTACCTAAATGGTACACGCACATTTCGCCAGTTATGTTTTTAAGTCTCGTTTAATGGGGGGCGAGCCTATTCCCATCAACCGGGCACAAATTCAGCCTCTGTGGCTGCTGCTGACAATTAGGCATAGGCAGGGAAATTAGTTGTTTAACAAATTGAAACATTACTTGCCGTGTTATAGTCATTTCAATTAATGACAGTTGTAATTTGAATTTATGGACGATGTAGCGAACATAATCGAATTCAAAAAAACAACACTAGCGACATCTATGGCGCAACTTATCAGCTATAACTCCTCCATCGCCCAATCAAGGTTTTCCGCGTGAGATCAGGATATAGAGGGTATAAGGGACAACGACGCACAAAAAAAGACTGTTAAAAATTCAAAATGTATAGAACAGCATTTTTTTTTAAATTACCGAATAAAAATTTCTATGTGGCGGGGTTCGGAATTAAGTAATGAACACGTGGTAACCGTTTGTGCGTCGCCGACCCTTCCACTCTGTCAGCAACAACCCGGCAACAACAAGACAGCTCCAGTCAGAGGATCCTGCCTTTTTAAGGGAGAATGAGGAACGTTACACCCTGTTCCTCACACCTCTAAGAAGTATTTTGTCGTAATTATATGGAAGCAAAACAAATAATTTCCCTGACTTGTTGAACTCGGAATGATTATAGGTTTTAACATCAACCAAAATAATTTTTTGTTAATATTTTAGTAATTTAGACCGACTATTTCGTGTGGACCGGCCATAACATAAATGCATTAGTATATAAATATTACAATTTGGTGATAAAATTCATATAAACTATTTTATATTTAATTCTCATAATATTATAGACACGTAAGTCAATAATCATAAAAATAAAACCATCACATGGAATGTATGTACATCATAATTTGTATTTTTAGCCGTAAGCCTCGTTTAGAAGTCATAGTATAAAAAAAAACAAAGATAAATAATTCGATTCTCAATAATCTTTCAAACAAAACCTGCAAATATAAAATATTATTTTGTATTGAAATCTATGTCTATGCGTATGTATTCGATATGATAAAATAAAAATTGGACTATTATTACTAAATTAATAGTAGTAGAAGAGCTTATACCCAAACTCGCCATAAAACAATTCTTTTTAAGAAGTAAAGACCTGTTGATGTACAAGAGCACTACAAGAATTTTTCGGCGCCCAAACTGTATTGAAACGGGGGCGCTGATAAACATTAATTTGTGAAATGTATTAAAAAAATCCTTGTACAACAAACGCCAGCACATCAAGCTACTACAATCTGTCAAATTTCTTTAATAGATTTTCAACTTTATCGCTTAAGCATTCGGTTCAAGATTGGTTGATTGATTGACTCATAGAAATTGTTGTACAATTGTACATAGCAACCACTGAAGAGAAAACAATCATAAGGTAAGACATTTCCGCACACAAAATACGCGCTTTGGACGTGGAGTTGCGGACACCAGCCCGTTATACAATACAAGTTAAGAAATTCATTTATGATTACACAGATTAAAAATTATGACTAGCCGTCAGCTTTAAGTTAATATATTTATATAAGTAAACACGTAAAGCGCTCATAAGACATGGTCAGTTACATCTGAAATGATTCAATTGACTAAAGTAACATCGATATGTGTCCAGCATTTTACTGTCACATACACAGAGAGGTTATTTCGTTAATAAGAATATTTAATTATAGGAAAGTTTATACATTGCATTGAACTAAATATTTGAAATTAATCATTTTAAATACTATATGTGATCTACACTGGAAGATTATTAGTATGTAATGTACAGGCAGCTGCATTACTTAGTTACCATTACCGTTTTATACGGTTTTTGTATGCATGACGGTTACCCAATCAATGCAGATGACAATACAACATCATTAAACAGATCTTTCCAAATTCAGCTTCTGTTTATGAAATAAATAAAAATAAACTGTCAGAAATATTTAAAACAAAAATCTATTACACATTGTATTATTATTGGTCTTGAACAACATACATATTCGAAGATTGTGTCAGTCAAGGTAGAGGCCCATAAGGCCGTATTACATTAAGATATGCAATATGATCAAAAACACAGAAAATATAGCAGCCTAACTCGTAGCAATATCCAGTTATGACTGCTAAAGTTTTGCCTAGGCCAGAATATAGCTTTCAGGCAGATATTCGTAAGTTCAAGAAATACACGTATATTTTTACGTAAAAGGGTCTATTCACACTGAACACACTGCGCCGACCGGGCTTACTGTCCCATCAGAGGGTAAAGTTTGCTTTTATGGGCACAGGGCATGGCCCTCAGTTTCTAAGAGAATGCTTTGACGTGCAGAACATATTTCCCTACATGTAATAATATTTGTTAACCCATCGTGGTACAAAACCCTTCTCACTTCAAATATACATTTGAAACATGGCGCAATTACATTTGGTCGTTTGCCCGTATACGATTGACGACGGCAAACGACCACGTGTAAATGAACAAGTTTAAGTGCCTACGTCTCGTCTTCGGATCAACTCATCCAGCTTTATCAATTACAGGTGCAAGTAATCGACTTTATTCAAACTACTCGCAGTCGTTAGCCCGTATTCCATTGCGATGACCAGTGTAATAAATGGATCGGGTGCCCGAATTCTAGTAAAGACATTCGACCACCCGAATACGGGCTAACGACCAAGTGTAATTGCGCCGACAAATTGTTTTCTCAGCATTACATGACTAAGGCTGCCATATTTGTTTAATACAATAATGTAAGTAAAAATGTGTAAGCCCGAAAAGGCGAGACCCGTACTGTGTGAATAGAGCTTCAAGAATAAAGAAAATTAAGTTTTAACTTCCAAACTAAAAACATCAATTAATTAATAAGGTATTATTTTACCAGCGTTTCGGTTTAGAGATCATCACGCCGCCGATTGTTTCAGTGGATAATTGCAGCTAAGTCGTCGCGGAGATTACACCCGTTGTATCTCGAACAGTTTCACGTCCGTGTCGTACCATATTGGCGGGTCCACATTGCTGTGGAATAGAAAATATAGAGTTTAATAAAGAAAAAATAATTTGATTTGTGAATGAATCTGCTATCATTGTTTCTGTAAATCCTATGGAAATTATGTGAAGTGTTGTTTTGATCAAGAATGTCCACAGATAAACAGAAAACTATGTTACGGTTACACACACGACTGTCTATATTTTTTATTTTTTTTTTAAATTAAATGGGCTTACTCTTGACCTCAATCTAGTCCTAAGGACAGAGATGAGGTCGACGATTATATTTATCTATTTCTTTTTTATCTATTCTCCTGTAGCAGGTTTGCTGAAAGAGATTTCTTTAGAAATAAGCATACATTTTAGTGTGACATAAATATCGATTTATGTTCAGAATAGAAGTAGACCGCAACCCGTATAAAATACTTTAATAGTCTTGAAAAATAAGCGCAGCCATCTAGGAATAGTATTTACGTTATTAGCATTAGAAATATGTACATTTTAGCCTTTAGTTATAACTTGTAGAGCTCAAAGTGAGCTATATTGCATGTTCTGATTTTAGGAGGGTCAGATTTTGGACGGTCGCCTTGTAAAGACCATTTTCATTACAATATTAATAGTTTTTAGGTTTAAATTGAGAATTAAGTAGGCTATGAGGAAATGTTATACGAATCTATAGAAAGATGTACATTTGTATTGAAAATGCTGGATGTGGATACGGACGACAGTCTTCGCTTACCCGACGCGCTATAATATTCTCTGCTGAAATACTGTTTGTCATAATAGGGATGTTTCCTGAAAAAATCTAATTAGTCCGTCAGATAGATTTCCAAAAAATATTGGACACGTATTTTTTCTTTTTTCACGAAAACTAAAAATGAAGACGATACAGTGCGTCGAAAACTCGTGTGACGTCATACTTGTAAGTAAAGTGTACTGACTTTTTACCGAAAAGTGCCGTCACACGCCCCCACTCATGATCTTTAATGCGTTATATCTTCGTCAATTTTTATTGATTTGATAAAACAAAAAATATGTATCCAATATTTTTCGATAATCTACCTAACTGACGGACTAAATAGAATTATATTTTTTTTACACAGGAAACATCCCTATTGTGCCATATACTGTTGTTACTCAAGTTACACTGCGCGAGTTTATTTCCTACACCTGCATATCCTACACTTACCGTATATAAATGACGCCCCAGAGGTAGGTCCGGAACCAGGCAGCGGTGCCTGCGTTGGCCTGGTACTTGCGGATGAGGATCGGGTGCGGCACGGGCAGCAGGCCCACCAGGGTGCCGTGCTGGAGGAAGCGCAGGATCTCCGACTCGTCTGTCAGGCCCCTGAGAAAGAACGATGAAACAAGGTTTAATTATCTGCGGTTAGAGAAATTGTGTCAGTGTGGTGTTTCTTAATCAGCAGTGCTATGGCCTAAAAATCACCATTAAAAAAATTGCTCACCGGTGGATGACGGGAACAAACTACAAGTTATCCACAGGTAAGTCATCTATACTAATATTATAAAACTGAAGAGTTTGTTTGTTTGGTTGAACGCGCTATCTCAGGAACTACTGGTTCGAATTAAAAAAATCTTTTAGTGTTGGATAGCCCATTTATCGAGGAAGGCTATAGGCTATATGACATCACTCTACGCAAAAAGAAAACAAGTCAGAAGCGACGGGTGAAACCGCGAGGCACAGCTAGTAAATAATAAACACACGACGTGTTCTAGAGCGTATTTACTTAACTTCCACAGTCAAATAGTTTTAAGGGCATTTCCGCTAAATCGCTTTCATACACACAAGTCGAAAATGTCGCGCTCCCTGTTTTTTTTATAACTAGTTCACAAGATCAGGGTCGGCGCATAAATGAGGCAACGAGAAGCTTTCCCTGAAGTCTATCGGACTACTCACTTGTCGATGCATATCTTCTCGACCTGCGGCACTAGCACTTGCAGCAGACGCATGATGGTCTGCAGCGGCAGCTTGCCGCGCCAGCTCGACACCCACTCGGCTGTAGGCCTCCACTCTCCGCCCGACTCCAGCTCGCGACGACCCGTGCTGGTGACTTGGAGGCTGTTCCTCTGGAAAGATAAAAAGAAGCCTTTATTTATTTAAAAAAGGGGTACTACAAATTAAATTCCTATTTTGATCGGCAAAAGTTGCACAAGGCAAGCCCCCAAAACGCCAAAGAAATAGCGTTCCAAACTTGACTCTATTATCACACCGTCTACGTATTTGCTGGAATAACAGTTATCAGACTAAATTTATTATAGTTTAATGCCAACCAAGATTAAAAACCAAAATAATGTATGGTGAATTATGAGCGAGTATAGAGAATTAAACAGACAAATAATTTTGAAATAACAAAAACGATTTAGTTAGTAAGTCATTGTGGTTATTTTCAACTATTAGTCAGCTTTTAACTTCAAAGTCGAGAAATCAACAAGTTGTAACTATTACACTCCGCATCTGTTCATGGTGTTTCCACAAGTTGAAGAATCCCTAAAATTAAAACTATGGACGTAACACTTACATGCGCCACAGTCCTCTTCTCACTCTCCTCCTCCATTTCAACATCATCCGGCCTATCCTCTCCATCGGGCCCGGCCCTCTGCGGCAACAGCCTGTCCCTAGGCTCCCTGCTGTCCCCGTCCCCGTCGTGCGGCGCGGTGGTGTCGGTCGTGTCGGCTGTCTGTGTCGAGTTGGCTGTGTCGGCCGGCTCGACGGTGTCGCCCTCTAGCCGTTGTGGCGGAGGGTGGGCTGATTCGCGCTCTGTCATCGTGCTGATCGCTGTGTAGGGGAAGGCTGTTGTTGATTATATTGGTGGAAGAGAAAAGCGGTGTGCTTCCAAAATAAACCTTTCAAAACGAATTTTCCTTAAAAGATGTCAAGGTGTCTAAAAATTTCCCAAAACTGTAATAATAATTTTTTCCTTAGCCTGTATAGTCCCACAGCTGGGCAAAGGCCTCCCCATAACCTTCCACACTTCTCTCCGTGCGGTTTTCTCCGGCCAATCAAAAAAACTGACTGGCTGACTGATTCACTGACTGATCAATCAACGCACAGCTGAAACCGCTGAGTCTAGAAGCATTTCATTTTTTGCACAAATCTTCCTAGAATGACGTAAATGTACACTAAGAAGGGATTTTTGGAAATTCATCCCTTAATCCCCTTAAGGGTTAAAAAGAGGGTTGAAAGTTTGTATGAATCTTGGTCAATTTTGCGAACGAAGTCGTGGGCAACAGCTATAATCTATGTAGTAAACTTGGAAAAAAGGATATTAAATACTCTATGTAGTTACCAGGTGTCTCAGCAAGAGTGGGGTTGAGGGTGCCGGGTTCGGCTGGCTGTGCGGGCCGTGAGCCTTCCATCGGAGTCTCCGCCACCGACTCGGCACTCCGAGACCTGATAGAAACACAAGATTATAAATATACCTCTATAATCTGTGACGTAAAACACCCGAGACATTTCCCATTTTCTGAAGGCCTTATCAATTCTCAATTTCATGTTTGGCTTCATTTTAGTGTGTAATATTGAAATATAAAATTATTAAAACATAGGTCCCACTTGCTTCTAAATGCTTGTTTTTCAGTCGGGTTGTTTAGTTTTATAATCACTTTTTTAATTTTCAATTTTTCAGTTTAATCATATGAAAGATTTCACAAACGATTTAACTTCTTGATTTTTTCACTTTTGTATGATTTGCCATTTCGAATAACTTTAAATCGTTATAAATCCTAAATGGGCATTCGAAATGACTTATTTATCTCAATATGGCTTCTGGGTGTCGCCATATTGAATTTTGATTACTGTCATGTCATTTGTGACACTCGCAGAGAAGACAAATCGGCCCATGCGTTTGGTCTCTAGGGCGCCACAAAGAAACATACATACATTATTTAGGCTGATAAATACATTACCCTCCTCAGTCGGGTAATAGAAATGAGCGTCCGGGGAACCCTGAGCCAGACACAGGGCCGTCAATCAACCCCGCTATTCTTTGCACCTTTCTGACAGGATTATATATTCTATGCATAATTATTTTATACTATGCAAAGATTTTTCTTTTCATTGTTACGAGCCAAGATCTGCTGCCCAAGTGACAAGCGCTAGTGGCATACACAAGTGAGTTGTATTCCGCAATCGGGAACGCTCTGTTGCATAACTTATTTGAACCCACACTTTGTGGAAGTATGACTTTATCTTAGATAAAGAAGGTTACAAGAACATTAGTGATTTAGTAACGTGCTTATAGTTGGTAATCTTACACAAACATGCGATAATTAAGCAAAAAGTTGCACAAAGTTAAGAGTTAACAGAAGTGTTAAAATTAACAAGACTTTCAGAAAGTAGGTATTAGTCTCACGATTACAAACTTGGACAGATTTTAATTATCACCACATTCATCACCTGCCAAGACTAAGACAAGAGTAGATCTTGGCAAAATCTTGCAATCTTGCTTGCTTGATAATCAAAATGTAGTACAAACATACAAATTGATGCAATTGACAAAATGAATGAAAGGCGACTAGCAAAATGAAGTATTACTGTGAACGTCAGTGGAAACAATAGTACGCAATACGCATCCTACAATGACATACACAAATGAATTACATTGATGATGCCCTACCAAAATAACTGGTGCTTACTCAAATACGATCAAGATCTCGCAGGAAATGTATGCGCTTCGGCAATCGTCGTCTAACTTTGGAAATACGAAAGCGCGATGATGAGAACTAATAATATAAAGTAGTATTTATAAGTAATCCTCTTACTCGGTCTTCTCATAGAACCACAAACACTCTAACGTTATCGTCTTCCATTTATCAGCAAACTAGTCCAATCCAGGGTTGGTCTCACGAGCGCGTTGAGCATCCTAAGCATACGCGGTATAAGATCCACCTCGGATCTAGCTACAGTGCGACAAAATGGGACATTAAAAAGTTTATGCTTTCTAGAGCGATTATAAATTATTTAGAACAAAGAATTGACACAGCTCCGCATGTAAATCCGAGGCGTCCGTATAAACATGGTTAAAAACTAATAGAATAACAACTCTATGCAATCAAAAATACATTAGAGTGACAGATGACGATCTGCGATCAGAGTAGGTAGCCCGACAGACCCGGCTGTTTCTTTTCTGAGTCAGGTACGAAACACATCACCTAGTAAAAAATGTATATCTAATTTATAATTTGACGTGTGTTTATGTAATAGGTTTTCAAACCAACTTATATAAATATGATTTATGATACAAAAATAAAAAATAAAAAAATTCGAAGCTATGCCTGACTATGCCACAATCGCAAAAATATGCAATTGTATGAACATTTTTTTATTACTTTTTATGGCCACACGAAGACGACGTCATACGGACACACGAAGATTACCGAAGAGCATACTTTTTCCGGTTTAACTGTATGTAATATGTATGTAGGTATGAATGAAGCAAATAAATATTAGGTTTTTTAGTTACTGCCTAGCCTCATTCAAGACAAAAGTCGTGAGTATATATGTGTGTGCGTGTGTGTGTTAAATGATTAGCTAGCAATGCGCGTATACTAAATACCGCAGTCGTTGGACGGGCAGCACTGGCTTAGAGGCAACTCCGTTGGCTATAGGCACTTCAAGGTGTAGTGGCGTTTGGTCAGCTGGGGAGTGTTGTAAGCTGGGTAGGTAGACAACAAATAATTGATAAAACATAGGCTCTTTAGCCCAAAATGGCCCAAACAAATCAAATGGTCCAGGACAATGGCCCAGTCTTTATTGGGCTATTGTCCTGGATAAGGACTACTATTGTAGGTCTACTTCAAAGATGACTAATAGTAATAAGTCCCATGTAAAAATAAAAAACAAAAACAAAATAAAAGGAGCAGGTCAACAGAACTTATAAAAGGGGTTTAAGTATGACTTGTATTTGAGTTCATGATTCTGAAGTATGTCATCCTGCTTATTTATAATAATAAGTAAATAAATAATAAATCGTTTATTTGCTAAAAACATTATTACTAAAGGCAGAATAGTACAAAGCATATAGTGCTTCGATGTTCTGCAGATGTATGCGTTTTCTAACCTGGGTAGTGTACCTTTATGGTGCACTAGTCCCTTAGCCCTGCCGGCCGCTAGAGAGCGAGCATAGGCGCCGTGCTCGTGCGGTAGCTTGACAAGTTAATCAGCGCGTACTCACCTGGGTAGTGTAGTCTTATGGTGCACTAGTCCCTTAGCCCTGCCGGCTGCCAGCGAGCGAGCGATGGCGCCGTGCTCGTGCGGTAGCTTGACAAGTTAATCTGCGCGTACTAACCTGGGTAGTGTAGTCTTATGGTGCACTAGTCCTTTAGCCCTGCCGGCCGCTAGCGAGTGAACGATGGCACCGTGCTCGTGCGATAGTTTGGCGAGTTAATGAGCGCGTACTCACCTGGGAAGTGTAGTGTTATGGTGCACTAGTCCTTTAGCCCTGCCGGCCGCTAGCGAGCGATGGCACCGTGCTCGTGGGGTAGATTGGCGAGTTAATGAGCGCGTACTCACCTGGGAAGTGTAGTGTTTTGGTGTACTAGTCCTTTAGCCCTGCCAGCCACTAGCGAGCGAGCGATGGCGCCGTGCTCGTGCGGTAGATTGGCGAGTTAATGAGCGCGTACTCACCTGGGTAGTGTAGTCTTATGGTGCACTAGTCCCTTAGCCCTGCCAACCGCTAGCGAACGAGCAATGGAGCCGTGCTCGTGCGGTAGCTTGACAAGTTAATCAGCGTGTAGTCACCTGGGTAGTGTAGTCTTATGGTGCACTAGTCCCTTAGCCCTGCCGGCCGCTAGCGAGCGAGCGATGGCGCCGTGCTCGTGCGGTAGATTCGCTAGGTTGTGGAATACTGCTCTCTTGCGGATTATTGTGTAGACTAGGTTGGAGTTGCCTGAGAGGGAAAAATTTAATTAATTAATGAAACCACAGGGCCCAATGCCTGAGTCTCAGAACGCGATAAGAATAATTTTCTAAGTTAGTAAGCTGTCCCAAATAATCCAAATATCTTAACCAGACGTTTGGAAAGACGAATAACAGAAGTATGTCGTTTATTTTGACATTTTTTAAAGCAACCAGGTTGTTTTTAAATTTAAATTGTGACATGCCCTGACATAAGAGCGACAAATACTTGTTTAAACCGAACTTTTACACAATTTCAAAAGGTGTTAATCTACACTATAATATTTATAAAGACGAAAGATTTGTATTTTTGTATGTTTGTAACGAATAAACTCAAAAACTACTGGACCGATTTAAAAAATTCTTTCACCACTAGTATGCTACATTATTCCTTTGTACCATAGGATATATATTTTCTTTTTAATTGTCAACGCGTGCGAAGGGCACGGCACGGGCCGCTTGTAAATAATAAAGTTTAACTCACCATCAAACTGGTACTGTATCATGTTATTGAACATCTCCAGCAGGAAAAACACGAGATGATGATGATGCGCCTGCGAGAACAGGAACCACGGCGTGCTGAACGCTTCCAGAAGATGAAGCAGTTTCGTTGACGCTACCATTGATAACGTCTTCAGGTACGGTGATACTGTAAAGAAACAGGGTCAAATAAAATTAGCTAGTGTAACTCGCCAGTCGAGATGGTTTATGAATGTTGTGGTAGCCAAACAAAAAAGTTTTTGGATCAACGACTTGACTAGTTTGAGGGGCACTCCCAACAACCTTCCCATGGCCCTTGAAACATTTGTTATACGAGCCGAAACGGGGGAAGCTTGCGGACATAGCACCCGTGGGCATCTTATTTTCACGGCTCGCAGGCGCTTCTTAATCCCTTACCAATTAGCCATGTGACCCTTTGCAAATGATATACGTATCCACCAGTAGCGAAGGGTCAATTTTTGTAGGAGGTAAGCCAGAGTACATATCTTTAATGTGATTATATTATTTGTCTATAGAATGCTGAGTGTGCCATTTTTTAAAGGGAAGCATGTAGGAATCGAGTTGTACGGAGCCTTCGCCACTGGTATCCACTTTGATAGAACCTTGGTCTTACTTTGGCCGAAACAGGAGGGCTTCAAAACTTACCATTCACAAGTATAGTGAGCAGACAGTCGAACAGCGGCTGCAGCCTCTGGTGGCCGGTGGTGATGATCTTGTGGAACACGACCACCAGCAGGTCGGCGTGGGAACCGGTGAACACGGGGATGTCCATGGGCACGGTCGCCGTGTACGGCTTGTTGAGCCGGACGCCCAGGTTGCGCTCGCCGGATAGCAGGAGGAGGATGAATACGCCGATGTGCATTAGCCCTACGCGTGCTGTAGAAAAAAAATGGTCAGTAACCATTACTACTTAAAACTTACACGAACAGTTACAGATCTTCAAAGTATTCGTTACCGGAATCTTAGTGGGTCTCTCTAGCAGGCAAAATAGGCAGTATTTCCATAAATACTTGCCTATCTTGTTTTACCATGATTACAAAATACATTTACAAAACAACTATGAATTCTGAAAAAAAAAACAAGCTTTGAATGACAGATGACAATCTGCGCCCGGAATGGTTAACCTGACCGCGAAAACTTAAAACAAACACGCAATGATAAGTGCACTACATCAGAGCGCGACAAGACAAAAGTGAGAAGCTTTGCCTTTGCTGCGCGAAGACGTCTGTGATCATTCGGAAACACGAATATTACCGAAGCGTATAAATTTTCTAGTTTAACTTTACATTTTTTTTTCAAACTTGCCCCGCTCTAGGAATTACTCCTGTATCGTGGGTGCGTTTACAAACATTTAAACTCACATACACAAACAGCCAGACCCGAAACAACTACCTGTAGATCATGCAAATATTTGTTCAGTGCGGGGTTCGAACCCACGCATAACATAGTGTGAGTTTTGGAGTAGGCAATAACCAATCGAAAAAATCTTAGGAAATAGCATTAAAAATATACTAACGATTTCTATAATGAGATTTCTCTAAACTTCTAAAGAATGGTACTTTTATTTTAAATTCTGTGAATACTAATTACTAATTAATTGTTAACTTACATTGATCAGCGCGCGAGTCGTTGAGGTGATACAATATCGGTACTAAAACTTCGAGTACATCACTGCTCTTTAGAACGTAGTACATGAATTTCTGAAACAATCATATATTTTTTTACATGTGTAAAACGTATTTTTTTAAATTGTTAAAGAGTGCTATGTGTTTCCTTGTTTATCAAAAATATTATTTAACAATTAATTTTTTTAACTACACCCATTCCAATGATCGTTTCTTCTACTTATTCGTGTCATTAATGGCTGACCTGGAGTCAGAGTTTTTATGCCTTTGGGCTTCTGACTTGGCTTTACATGCCGTCGAGTAATATCTCTCAGGCATGTTGATTTGGTTTCCTCACGATGTTTTCCTTCACCGAAGCAAGAGATTGTTATACAATACACATATGAATCCGAAAAATCAGAGGTGCTTGTCTTGGTTCGAACTCGAGACCTATGACTTGGCAGTCACTCAAATTATGATCATCACTTGAATTATGGAACTGAAAGGACGGCTAGCGAGTATCGCTAGCTTATTTAATATGTTCTGGTGAATAAATAAATAGCATAATCAAGGATTTAATGTTCTGAACTTCTTTCTAAGCTGTCCCTGAATGTTCCACCTCGACTGCCTTGAGAAACCTTCTTCGTGCTCCTTACGCTCGCACAGTTTACCGTAGCAATTGTTTTTTGCTTCGCTCAATCAAAGTATTTAACCAAGTTGTAATGAACGAACACCCCTCAATCGATTTGTTTGCACATAGTTTAGCGACAATTAGTACTGCCTTGTCTAAAAGCTGTGTTATTTCTGATGAATAGTGGTTGCGCCTGCACGCCTGCCTGTGCAGGTAGTTAATTTAATATTAAATTTAGTTCTATTCTTTGTTATTATATTATGCTCATTTATAAGTTTGTGGAACAATAGTTTATTGCTAACTGTGGAGGCTTTTAAATAGCTTGTCGTTGATTGCCTCACTATAAATTTTTATATTGTTAGCTGTAGGATGCCAAACACAATAAAATAAATAGGAGAAAACATGTGGAACAGACTAATCTCCACTCACCTTATTATAATCACACATCTTCCAGAACAGAACCAGCAACTCCTGATGCAGGTTGACCTTCTTCGCCGAGTTGGGCAGATAGGTCTGCGCCAAGGGATTGTTCAGGAGCCTGGTCACCCCTCGCAGGATGAACTGGAAGTCCTCATCACGATGGATCCGAGATAGGTAGTTGATGAACAGGTTGTCTGGCAAAGTCTGAAAAAAGGCTATGTTGAAGACTTTTGTGCTTTTTAAGGCCCATTTCACCACCTTTGATAGCACTGCCATACAAAAAGTATTCATTTTTGCATGATGTTTCGGACACAAACTTTTTACATAGGATTCAGTTTCTAGAAGAAATTTCAGGTTTTTCGTCGAATATTAAAACAGTGATTTTCCCGTATAAAAAAGCCGCTCCCACTGTTTGTACGCTTAGATCTTTTAAACTGCGCAACAGATTTTAATGCAGTTTTCAGCAATAGATAGAGTGATCCAAGAGGAAGGTTTATAATGTATATGTGTATCTACAATGCACCCGTGTGAAGCCGGGGCGGGTCGCTAGTAAATATAAATAACTGTTTTTTTATACCTAGAACGCGGTCAGAATGTATGGAACAGCATTTTTTTTTAATAATAGACGAAATCATGTAAGTACTAACTGAATCCATGGCAAAAAAATGTGTCGATGTCCCGTACACCGAGTATGGAGTATTGCGACGTACAAAGGCGGGAGAAACAGGGCTTAGATATATTTTCATTATTTTATTTAGTATATTCAACGGTCATACCGTCATCATCTGTTTCATAGGTCCCAGCTGTGGCTGGTAACACAAACAGGAATGTTTTATTAAAAATAACATTTATCTCTTAGAGGCAGAATATTTCCCAAATATGTGCTGATTACACTTTTACAATATCTGGGACACTGATTTTATGACCAGAGTGTACACACGGAAAAGTGACCTTTTTTCACCCTTATGGCATAAGTGACAAGGGTGAAAACAGGTCAACGGGGAAATTTGTCGAAGGCACAATTTATTTTTTCAAAGCTGTGTAAATGTACTTACTTCATCTGATTCCTCATTGATAGCGTTGCTTGTGTCGTGGTCTAGCGTCACTATCAATACTTGTAGGGCCACCTGCAACAAGTTTTACATTAAAGTAAGAGTTGTTTTATGATGCCTCATTTGTCTAGTGGTCATAGCGCTAACGACCACTGCTGAGCATAAGGTCCCGGGTTCGATTCCCAAGTACAGCAAAGTGTTTTTGGATTTTTCGATCAGGAATTTCTCAGTAGCAGCCGCGGAGTCAGGATTTTTGCCTGATTGGTGGCAAAAGGCTGACCCCCTTTGACATAAATTGCGAAATATGGGTGTATTATTAGGTACACCTCTGCCTAACCGTTCAGGGGGTGCAGTTATGTTGTAAACTTACTTCAACGAGCGGTTCCAGCGTGTCTGCGAAGAGAAGGTGGTTGTAAGGCAGGCCGAGCCCCACAGGGTCGTAGGAACACACTGTGTTCACCAACGACGTGAATAGAGGCAAGGCGTGACGGTTCTCAGGACTTGTCAGGTACCTTTAAAAGAAAACTCAAACTCAAAGTATTCATTTCAATTAGATCATTACAGGCATTTTTGAATGTCAAAAAAAAAATGCGAAGCTACAGTCACAAGGCATAATAACTTGAGAAAGTACTGTAGTTGCACATTCCGAAGCGTAGATCTCTATGGAGAAGAATGGGCAAGAAACTCCAGAGAATACTCTAAACTCCGAAGAATGGGAAAGGAAGTCATGGTATAGTCATGTAACATCCTAGTTTTAAAATAAACAATTTTACAGTCCAAAATCAAGTCTCATGGTGCTTGAAATGTCACCCGCACACATCTTTATCTCGTGCACTTGTCCCAATTTATTTGGGGTCGGCGCAGCATTTATCTTCTTCCATACTTCTCTACTAGTTCACACAATAAATCCATTGTTTCTTTGGTGTTACCTGATTCTTATTTTTTCACGTATACAACATGTAACATAATAAACGCAAGACCTCTCGTGTGGTGTCTCAGACCATGAAACTGAACAACTTTTGTTCTATGACTTTTGGAAATTCATAACTTTTTTTTTACTTTTACCATACATGTGGGTCAGCTGATTGCGTCCGTTCCTATAGAAAGTTTTTTTTTTGCGCATTTCAAGAACTCGTAGAACAAAAGATATTTAGTTTCATGGTGCGAGAGACCACACGGGAGGTCTTGCGTTTATAATGTTACACCTTCTATATATCGGATTAATTGTTAACTTACCTTTACCTTTTAGAGTTTAAAAACCGTACTAATAGTTGCATATTACCTCATAGGGTACTGTGTCAAAACACCTGTTTCTATGTGCCGTCGGTGTCACTACTTCAAGTATATTTTTGTCATAGACTGTGTTTTGTCAGCTTTTTTCACAATATATGTAGTTTGCAATTGTATCATACATAATCGGTTCAGACGTTTCCAAGAAAAAAAAATGTTAGTATGGATATATCCATACAAATCGGCAATTTAATACTTTAACCCCTAATACATTAATCTTCATTCTTCTTACAAAAAGGTTGCTTTTGAATTGATGCTGTCAGAGGAAAAATATCTGCGAAAAGGATATGCAATATCCTAAAGAAAACTTTAACTATTCTCTCGGTAATGGCCATTTAGTACTAAAAACACCATCTCAAACCTAGATGGTGGAATTTCAAATTTCGTAAGAGACATTTCAGTCCGATGTTCCTTACAAATTTAAAATTCTCACCATCGATAAAGGACACTCACGCAATCCACTTATTATGATGCGAGGCAGCATGCGAAGCGGGCTTGTAGATCGTCTCGCTGAAACACGTGAGCATCAGCCGCAACAGCTCGGTCCTGGCCGCCTCGTGCGTGGACACGCGCGGCGGGGAGCGCGCGAAGCCCACGCCGCCTGCCCAGATGTACTCGCAGCTATCCAGGGAGGAGAGCTCCTCTGCTCGTTCCTGGATGGATGTAAGTGGGGGATGTGAGTCTAACACGTAATGGTAACATAACATTACGCCTGTAACCCCCAAAGGGTTCGGCAGAGGTGTATCTAATAGTACACCCACATTCCGCCAGTTTTGTTAAAGTTCCATGTATCAGGGGGCGAGCCTATTGCTATCTACCGGGCGCAGATCCAGACTCAGTGGCTGCTAATGAGAAATTCTTGATGGAAAAACCAATAACACTTTGACCTAACCGGAAATCGAACCCAGGACCTCTTGTTCAGCAGTCGCGCTAGCAACCACACGACCAACAAGGCAGTCTGGTAACTTATTATTTTTCGCTACCTACACTTTTAGATCTGTCAAACTTTAAAAGACCTGACGCAATTTGAAGCACCAGTTCTGTCGCCAAACAGGAAGCAAATAGAAAAGATCCCGTGTCAGTAAAGGTGATGTAAATATTAATACTTCGCTAACTGCTAGTTCTACGCATTAACAAACAACTCGTACACTAGTTGCTAACTGGGCTTGCTATTCGCTAACCGTCGGCGGTGAGACATATGCCTTGGTATTTCGTAAATACACTAGCAATTATCCATCAATACGACCTAACAGGGTAGTCAGTGTAGTCACCCCTACCTTAGGCTAAGAGATACATCGCTATGTAATCTTTAATCACAACAAATAAATTTGAACTCTTAAAACAAAGCATCCATTTATGGAGGCACCACACTTAGCGACGGGACAACGCATCAAGGAAGTCCGACGACATGGCATCTCATTTCCATGCTGAAGTAAGATTTAAACAATACGAAACTTATACTGTCACTTTTAGAATTCCGAGCTCCCGATATTACAACAGTTGACAAACACGACACGACTGTGTCGTGTTGTGACATAATACATAACATAACAGTATAAGTTTAGTTTTAAACCGTGAAAGCTTAAAACAGTGTTTAAACAGTACGGTTACAAAAAGTGGTGTAAGGGCCCCAGAAAGCCAGAAAGACCTTAATGTACGTGTGATAAACGTTATTAGCCTCGCTTCGGAGGAGTCGGACTATTCAAAAGCTCTTTCTGACCGGTGGAAGCTGAATACGGGTCGATAAATGTGGTCACTCTAAGAAAGAAATAAAATTAGAATATCAATAATCAGTGCGCACAAACTGCATGCCAATTACCTACACTCTATATCAATCAGACTATAAACTCAAACTGCTGATTCGCTGAAAGGCGTGGCCTTCACGAACCATTGTTACAACTTACAAGAGATTGGGCCTTGACCACTTTATGAGCTCCTAACTAAGTTACTAACGCAATCACTTCCTTGCTGATTTCGATACAGAATTAAATAATAATGCTTTATTAAAATTAGCATCCTGCTGTTTAGATTTGGCAGTACTTATATGTTGCTATAGTACAGTTAAAACAGAAAAGGCGTGCGCTTCGGTAATCTTCGTGTTCCCGAATTAGTACGAAGCCACCAACTTCATCATTTTTTTCACGGTAAGCCGTTGGTTGTCATGGCAACCGGGGCTTATAGCTCATTGTGATCGTGTCCTGCCCTCGCTCTACTAAGCATACAATAGATAAAGTTTATTGATAAGGAATATACAGTGGGAACTGAAGCTCTGAAGCTGAATAAGTCCATGTTCCACCCACGCTAATTTTGCGTCTAGATAATGAAATTTATTTAGTTTTGTAATATATTGAATGGCACATAAAGCACGAGGCTTGTGCCCTGTGGCAGAATGAAAAAGGGTTCGGGATGAAATTATCAAAATATTGAATAAGGAATAACATATGCAATTATGTACATAATTACATATATGGGAAAATCTTATTTGCACAAAGCGAAAAATCGGCCTCGTGTAGTATTCAAGATTCAAGGATATCGATCTTACTTTAATTCAAGCTTATCTCTTTTAAGCCAGTTTTTAGTAAAGTTGTCCGTCGTCGTCGTAGGCCACGTCCTAACCAAAGCGATTGTCGCGCGAACACAAGACCGAACCGGAAAGCTTCGTCACGCCGAGAGGGCGCTTTCCGTTTTTTTCCGAATAAATGTGTGACATATGAACGTGATGGTCGCGTATTTGAGCTACGATTGCTTTGGTTAGGACGCCGGGGATGTGGGTCTGATCTCGATACTTAATTTAATACTGATATGATGATATACCGTCAATGAGGTTGTGTTAATTTCCCATGGGTAATGGGTATGTAGCTGGTAATAAGCGTCTAATTCCCCATGGGTAAATGCCCGCTAACCGCGCTAACATTGTTTTAATAAACAAGGGCAAAAGGGTTTTTTTTTTTAAATAAATCCATTCAGAAATTATAAATGCGAAAGTAGCTCTGTCTGTTACTTATTCTTAAACGGCGTAAACGGATTCTAATGGGCCACACGGATATATCATGCTCTGGGAGTCTGGGTTGACATAAGATATTTTTAATCTGTAGTAGACGTTTCCGTGGGTTAATTTCTGGCCTCCACGCGGACAAAACCGCGGCACAAGCTTGTATTACAAAAAAGTCTATACTATAGCAAAAAAATAAAATTAATAAAACAACCAAAACACATATTTAACTAGTAAAACATGTAAACTTAAGTGGTTTTCGATGACGTGACGTCACAAAACTAGCTAAGTCCATTAGTACTTGTGGCTACAGGGAAGAGATAATATGGCGGACAATACAGTGATTAGATAAAAAATATAATATTATCTATGAATCAATACTTACGGGGCCAGCCCGCTTGGTGGTGGCGACTGTGAAATCAGGACAGAATAGGAGATCCTGTGGACAAACATAATTATTATAGATTTTTTTGTTATTAGGTAAATTATAGTTGGAGGGCCGTGAAGGGCCCCACAGGGGGTTATAAGGAGCACTGGTAGCTTAGTACTAAAGCCCATGACTCCTCATCGTCACACAACAAGCATGTCCTAGCACGAAAAATTCAAAGACATGTGAAATCCACCAATATCACTGGTCCCAAATGAGGGATTAAGACCCACTCCATCACAGGGGAGAGGCCGGTTTCTCAGTAGTTCAAATGTCATAAGCTTAATGTGCTTTGAGGGCCGTGTCGTCAAGTCTACCAATGACTATGCCTGCTTTTCCAAGGAATTTTTTTTTTTTTTTTGAAAACTTACATGATAAGAAAAGAGCGATACTTACATCTTTTTGAATTATTAGGCCAGCGATTTATCCTAGGCGGCGATTTTAATGCTAAGCATACGCATTGGGGTTCAAGACTTACTACAACTAAAGGAAGACAGCTCTTAAGTGCAGTTAAAGAAACACATTGTGAAGTAATGAGTACAGGCAAACCTACATACTGGCCCACTGACCACCAATCTGCAAAAATATATCCACCAATTACATCAGTTTGGAGGAAAGTTTTACTATGAACTCTGACCATTCTCCGATTATACTAATGCTAAGTCAAAAAATCCTATTAAAAGAAAGCCACTTAACCTTGGTTAATAAGTCCACAGATTGGGACAGTTTTGCTCTTGATCTAGATAATATTATCGACCTTAAAACTCCGATAAAATCGCAAGATCAGCTTGACTCAGAAGTAAACAAATTTATTATTAATATTCAACAATGTGCGTGGAGCAATACACCTCAGCTAAAACGCAAATATAAGGGATTTATCCATCCTAAAGAAATTGTGGATTTACTATCAGAGAAAAGAAAACAAAGGAAGTTGTGGCAGCAAACAAGGTTCCCGCGTCATAAAACAACACTAAATAACCTAACTAAACGACTAAAGAGAAAAATTCTACAATTTGAGGATGAATCTCTGAATACCAACCTTCTTCAGCTTACCAATGACAAATCAACGGATTACTCACTTTGGAAAGCAACGAGAAATCTAAAAAGGCAGATTATACAAATACCGCCCATCAGAGATAGCAACGGAAAATGGGCAATAAGCAATGACCAAAAGGCGTTCCGATTTGCTCAACATTTAGAAGAAACCTTTCAACCCAACGAAAGCTCTGTAGAAATACATGAGAGTGTAAATTTATCACAAAACCAAAGAATCAAGCTTGTGACTCCTAAGGAAGTAATGAGAGAAATTCAAAACAACATTAGCTCAAAAAAAACTCCCGGTTACGACCTCATCACAGGGGAAATTCTAAAACGCCTCCCACGCAAAGCCATAGTAAAGCTGACCAAACTAATAAATGCTTCATTTATCTTAAAATATGTACCTGAGCCATGGAAGGTTGCTGAAGTCATTATGATTGCGAAGCCTGGGAAACCTCCCCACGAAGCATCATCATACAGACCCATTTCTCTGTTACCCGTACTATCAAAGTTATTTGAAAAACTGTTATTAAAACGGATAAAACCAGTAATAGAAGATAAAAACCTAGTTCCAGATCACCAGTTTGGCTTCAGAGAAAAACACTCAACGTTAGACCAGGTACATAGAATAACTAATGTTATTGAAAAAACGCTAGAAAATAAAGAAGTCTGTGCTACCGTGTTCTTAGACGTCGCGCAAGCTTTTGACAAAGTTTGGCATGAGGGTCTCATATTTAAGCTCAGACGCATGCTACCAGAATTTGTAGATATCCTAGAGTCGTATTTAACTAAAAGAATGTTTAGAATACGCCAAGAGGACGCATATTCCGAGCTAAAAACCATAAAAGCTGGGGTGCCTCAAGGAAGTGTGCTTGGCCCAATTTTGTACTTGTTATACACTTGTGACATCCCAGAGCTGGAAAACAGCACCATAGCGACCTTTGCAGATGATACTGCTATTATGGCCACCGGATCAAGCCACAGAGAAGCAGTAGAGAAAGTTCAACTAGCTGTGAACAAAGTTTACGACTGGACACAAAAGTGGAAGATCAATCTGAATGAGTCAAAATCAGTTCACATTAACTTCACAAACAAACACAGTGACTACCACCCACTCTACATAAATGGTATGCAAATACCTTATGCTAATACAGCCAAATACCTTGGCATAACTCTCGACGCCAAGCTGCGTTGGAAAGCCCATATCAAAAAGAAAAAACAGGAACTCGATATTCGTTATAAACGTTTGTATTGGTTACTGGGAAGGAAATCCTGTTTATCAATACATAATAAGTTGATAATATACAAGCATATTCTGATGCCAATTTGGACGTATGGTATCCAACTTTGGGGCTGTACTAAGCCAACCAACGTCAAAATAATTCAACAGTTCCAAAATAAAGTACTCAGGGCTGCTGTAAATGCACCCTGGTACATAAGAAACGATGACCTCCACCGTGACCTCGACATGGAATTCGTCACCACCATCACACAAAAATTTGCTGAAGCCCACAAACACAGACTCCATCGACACGTGAATGTTGAGGCAATCCAGCTGTTAGACAACACAGGCATAGTGCGTAGACTAAAGAGAACTAAACCATTTGAATTAGTGTAGTGTAAGTGAATCAATAATAGTAACAATGTTGTGCTATTTATATAACACATGAACAAAGTGTTTTATCAATTTTACCAGACTCTAAGGAAGTGTTACGAACGTGTGTAAAAGTGCATACCTAATTATGGACACTATTCTTAGCATTAACATAATTTATAACGTAGCATAATAAGTTAGATTTAAATTGTTTATTAGTCTTCTTAGGCTAGATTGCAATTAACTAGTAAGAACTTGGTTCTTACTAATAAGGAAAAAAAAAAAAAAAAAAAATAATGAAAACTCCTCTGCCTTTTTTAAATTATATTTAAAATTTATCTTTAAATTGCTTGCCTTGCCTTGACAACCAATCCCTCAAAGCATCATCTATTTAGCCATTTCCCAACATGTTGGGGTCAACTTCCAGTCTAACCGGATACAGCTGAATACTAGTATTTTACATGGAGTGACTGCCTATCTGACCTCCATAACCCAGTTAATACGATACCCCTTAGTAAGACTGCATATTTGGATTTTATGGATCAATTAACAGTTTCCATGACAACCAAGCCACCAAATACATAATTTTAAAGCCATCAAAAAATTAAAACACAGATAATATCTGATAGACACTCACACAGACAGCGTTGATAAGAGACTGAGCCAGGGGCACTGACTCATTCTCTGCAGCGGCTGGGAGAGAAGACCAGAAGAAACCATGCCACTCCGGCTCCTCCAGCATATACGGTAGCACTCGTGTGAGGAGGCGGGCACAGTTTAATGCTGAAATTAAATATGGCATTAAAGATTGATAGAGTCAGTAGCAGCTAGAATTTAGATTTGTGCCCGGTTGATGGCAATAGGCTTGCCCTTTATCATTATGGGACTTTAATATAACTGGCGAAATGCAGGTGTACTATTAGGTACACCTCTGCTAAACCCTTCGGGAATTACAGGTGTGATGTTATGAAGAATAATATTTTGAAATCTGACTATGAGTATTATCATTGATACCAAAGTCTTGCAGATATTCACTGGTCCACCAAACGAAAATGTTGAGGAATCTATCTCATTATGGGCAATTCTTGATGGTTTACTTTAATATAGATAGATGGAACTAATATTTAAAGGTAGGAATCTAAATTTTACATGATAATTTATGTTGTCATTCAATTAATTGATGACAAAGATATTGTGGATTTTATTAATTACTTAACTACTCTTTCTGCTTATCCAATCAGCTTGGTAAAGTATGTTAACTATGAAAATTTGTTGAACAAAGTTTTTGATTACTGTTACTAAATTTATAGCAGGAAATAATTAGCAATAACAATAATGCTGAAATTTTCATAGCATTCATTTAAAAACTTGAAAATCTCATTTTTATATACTTAAAGGTGCTCACCGGGAGCATTCACCTGTAATGTAACAATTGAAGATTCGATTTTGTACAGAAACAAGTGCATCTGATCTGTTATGTTAGAGGCGAATGGTCCTGGTGAGGGAGTACCATAAATAATAGATAGAATCATAGATTATTTTGTGTACTCCATCTATGGGCCTTAGTTGCCTGATAATAAAATAAAACAATGAATTGATAATATAGTTTTGTTACTGTCTAGTATGATTCATGTTCAGTGTTTACTTTTATGCTGTATTGGTGTCATACTTCCTATTTATTATGAATCATTTTTTTTTGAAAATCAATCAGTAGCTAAAGATTACTTCAAGATCAAATTTTGACATATAAAAAAGTGTATGATAATCATAATCATTTATTTAAATTAGAGATGAAATGTAGGGAACTAGGATCAAGTAAATTGAGCTTATTTTATTTATGGATTGTAGAATGTTCTGATTTTTTCAATACCATTTTGTGTAGTCTGTGTCATGAAGTGATACCTGTCTGCTGCTCCCTCTGAGTCCTGCAGCTGCTGTCTACCATTTTCACCAGCTTTTCTACAGCCTTATAAACTAGCGTCGCTAGATTGTTTGGAGATTCTTCTCGTAAAGCGCGGATCTCCGCACCAGGCACCAGTGCGAACACATCCTGAACGTTGGTCACGCTCTCTGACCAGAATTGG
This sequence comes from Noctua comes, assembly GCA_963082995.1. Lineage (NCBI taxonomy): Eukaryota > Metazoa > Arthropoda > Insecta > Lepidoptera > Noctuidae > Noctua > Noctua comes. The sequence continues at coordinate 16,504,425 of OY720278.1, read as the reverse complement.
TCCCAAAAACTATCATCCCCGGAGTCAATAGGCTAAAATAAAATCATTACATCAAACAACACCAAGTTCGTAATTATATTTTTTGCACCAAATTGGAAGCACTTACCTGAGTTTTAGAGGTAAGCTGAACGACAGCTTTCCTAAAGTTCAGTTTTGTGTCAGCGTTACCCATTTTTCACGATTTCTAATTGTATAGATCCATTAAATCCATCTCAACATAAGTTCTCATAAAAACAATGAAAAATGACAAACTGACAGATGATTGACTTGACAGAAGACGACGTGTCAAAGACAACTAGGCAACCTTTTTAAATGCAAGGAACCAATTTTTCAGTCAACCTGCAACAATTATTATAATAATTAACTTGTAACATGTTGGCGTTGTTATTAATTAATAATTATTCAATTAATAATTATTTGGAAAATCGTTGATGTATGCTTTGCTGAGTCGTTTGACTTAGAGATAGTCCCAGTGGGTATTCTTTGCACGCCTGGTTTTACCACTGTGAGACAGCGTGAGTTGTCAGTTGACTAACTACATAGTACAAAATAAAAACCAGTGATCTCAAATACGTTTATTATTTGCTTTATCTTAACTCTTTGGTCAGTTAATTGATCTGTGCTCTGCTCTCTTCTTTTGTCTTGCTTGTCAGTTGTCTATGAATTTCCAACCATTTTCGAAGTGCTGGAAAATGGCTGCTGCAAATATTGTCCGCAGTGCTTTAAGTGGATTATTTCGAAAATCCACCACCTTAAGGACACCGGTAGTATGCCGGCTCTCAACTGTTGCCCTGCAGCAGAAATATAGCTCAGTAAATGCTGCCTTAAAGTCATACAACACCCGGTACCATCAGAATGGGGTAAGGGTCTCATAAATCAATACAACATTATAATTTTGCAAACAGTGTTTTATCTAGGTGGGTTTTATGCTAGTGAGAATAGAAGCACGCTATGTATGTCCTATTTTCCACAGAATAGTGTTTGCTGAAATTATAACCTCAATCTTATTGCATAACAAATGTGTACAGTGTTACCCAAATTGTTTAGGTCCTGCAAGCACAACAGTACTCGTCAGGTGGGCACTGCAAGCCCACGCCAAAGGAAATAGAGGACCGAGTGATGAAAGTTTGCCAGGCTTACGACAAACTCAGTAGTATGAAGGTACATACATAACATTTATTTCTATAAAATTCTGTTTCAGGCCCAGGATATCAGTGTCCGCAACTACAGTCACGGACCCCCGCTCACATTAGAACTTATTAAAAGTAGAGTGCTACTTGTCCTTCAACTTTATGACAAAATTAACCGTGAAAAGGTAGCCTACAATAAAATTATTTTTGTTCTTCTGAACCTTCTTGCTAAAAGTGTTGTCTATGCTTTACTGACTTTCAATTTATTTCAGAACTATAAAACATGTAACCAACAATGTATTTCTCTGTTTCAGCTGAGTTTAGACGTCCACTTTATTAACGACCTTGGCCTGGACTCTCTGGACCACGTTGAAGTCATAATGGCAATGGAGGATGAATTTGGCTTCGAAATTCCTGATGGGGACGCAGAGAGGCTGGTTAGACCCAAAGACATTATCCAATACATTGCTGACAAAGAGGATATCTATGAATAAAATGAAATTTAAAAACAGTAGCATTGTCTTTGGAATTTAAGACCAGTTGTGCTTATTGCCTGCTGAAAATTCAGTTAGAAAAACTCCAGTGCTTTAATTACACAACTGGCCTAAGATGACAAGACTAAACTTAGGGTTTAGTTTGATTTATTTTATATGTAATTCAAATAAGAATGAACAATGTAAACTATGCTGATCCAACCTCCATCTCTGAAGTTGTAAAAAGTGTAAATTCTGTTTTTATTGATTATACGCCTGTTAGAGTAGATCATTTGTTTTTCATTTGGTCAAATCAATACCTGGACAAATACATTGCTTCAGTTACAATTCTATGGGTTTTCTTTGGCAATTAATTAACTTGAAACTTCATGAAAAGCAACTGATGAAATACTATGCATTTGCCATTTTCCTGCTTTTATCTTTGCAGCTATCAGATTGTTTACATTATTGTGATATCATCAGTTGTCATTAATAACATGTTACAAAGAACTTGTAAGCTTTTTATTTAAGAAATTGTGAGGCATCCACATCTAAAAACCTTCCCCGCAACTATATTGGGGTTGGGTTCCAGTCTAACCGGACATAGCTGAATACCAGTATGCTTGAAATCTATCTATCAATACTAAAATAATGAAGCTGTAGAGTTTGTTAGCTGAATACCAGTATGCTTGAAATCTATCTATCAATACTAAAATAATGAAGCTGTAGAGTTTGTTGAAAGCACTTATCTCTTGTACTACCAGTCGAATTTTTAAAAAATCTTTTTGCAATTTGATAGTCCAATTCTTGAAAATCTTACTAGTTTAGATCATGCTACGACCCTTAGTTAGGGAGTCAAGCTAAAACAGAAATCGGGGCTCAACTAGTGCTAAAATGACGGAACATGCTTATTGCTGAAGTACCTATTGGTTCAATGTAAATGCAATTTAGCAATAGATTCAACCACCATCACAGACATACAAGTCACAGTCAAACCATTCTGATCAGTTTTCCAAAATATCTACTTGATACTTTTTTCTTGCCGCACATAAAAGGCCCTGCCATTTGACCTTTACCACGACTTGTAAATGTGATAAGCGAGCTGTGTGCCAATGGTAAACAACAATCATAACCTATCAGTTTGTAACGCAGTGTCTAGATGGCGTTGTTACCAATTTATCTGAGAATTCCATCGCTCACCTTCTTTCCTTCTAATTGTTTATTTACGCAAGTAATCTTTGAAGTTCCGTTCCAGCATGATTGCGTACTATATTGAAATATTTTTTCGTAGGTAACTGACAACAAACAAGTTTACTTGTGCAACTTGTCTGGAAATACAGTAGATAGAATATAATACGCATGTAGAGGGCGTGCCTTTAGCGGCAGTACGAAAAATCCTTTGTTCTATCACTTTCGAGTGCAACACCCGATTATTGACCCTTTGTGCCTCTCATGCAAAAGAATTCATTGGGCGAGCTGCGACTGCTGCGAGTTAAATAATAATAAACGTTCTTGAAAAATAAAATATCTTTAAAATATTTTTTTTTCTCGACTTCTGCTAAAACAGGCCATTTTACCAGTTATTGACACTTTCCCCAATAGTTGACATTCGAAATCCCAATTTATTGACATCCCTTACTGCTCAGAATAACTTCTGATAATTTATTATTAATGTAAAGCTAATCTTAATAAGAATATTTATTTTCAGTCGTCAAACTCGGTCATAGAATGTTTTTCTTTTGAAACAAAGAAATTCAAATATTTTCAAGCGAAGTTTTTAGTATTTTAAATCTCTTTGTTTTGAAACTTATTTTGAACTTTTCTTGTAGCTTTTGTCTCTTTTCTGCTGCAGATGTTAAGGTGGATGCACCAGAGTAGCCCGCGAAGTTCTAATTTCCTTACGTTTTTTACAATTTGCAGGTCAGTGTCACTCTCATTTTTTACTAACATGCAATATGTTAGTAAAAAATGAGAGTGAACTTAAGAAAATTTAAATTTCGCGGGCCACCCTGGTTCTTCTAGCCTAACATAGGCACCGGCAGAATTACTATGATGGACTACAGCTTTAACTCAAAAGCGAGTGTAAATGTTAGGATTGATTAGGTTTTTGTTTGACCATTCACACAAGAACTTTTCAACTTTGTCAACTTACGCAGACGGCAGAAGACCGCACAAATTAAGAGATCATAGGATACAAGGGGGAAATTAGCTCGCCCTTCGCCTCAGAAAGGATAGGTTACTTCGTCCAATCTTACACATTGGAGAAACTTTAGCCAGAACATTTATGAGAATGCAAGAGCGGGCCAGAAATTTTTGCATCCCGCTGCGATAAAGTTACGTTCTCTATTACTCTGTTAGGCTTTTTATCTATGCTCATAACATTTTGAAGTGACATGCAGATACAAACTCTTCATCACTCTTCTTGGGGGTGCCGGCGCCCATGGATGTTGAGATACAAAACGATTGTTAGGATCATGGTAATTCACCTTTACATGCAAATAGTGGTGTCCATAGTTGATTTTCAGTATGTACATTTAAAATTGAAAAGCATGAAGAAGCACGTTGTATCTGTCTTAATAACTATTTATAAAAGTGAAATACCTAAAATTAAATTAAAAACTACTTTAGTAAATTGTTAAATTTGTTATTAGTTTGGTGGAGTATTTTATGATCACAACTTATTGGACGAAAAATTTTTCTTGTTTTAACAGGTCTGTACTGCCAAAATATAGGTAATAAAGGATAAATAATTTATTTCCTTTATTTTAACAACATTGCAAGTTTTTTTGATATAAAAAATGATTGTCAACAATAGGTTGCAAAATAGCAGCTAGGGTCACCTAGCTGCCATTTTGCAAATTGAAACAAAGCTCAAATCTACCCACATACTTTACTATCTCTCATTGAGAAATAGTAGCTCAATGCGCAACATTCAATTCAAGTGATAAAACAACAGCAGTAAGCAGCGACCTCTTTCGTAGCCTAGCGTAAATTAAAATTATACCTTTTTATTTTTAATGACTGCCGACGTTCAGAAATCTGCATTTTGTATTATTTTATTTTAGGGGCTGTTTCTGCTTACACTCATGGGATATAGGCGCGTAAGTTTATATATTCTGTGATAACTATGTTCTGACTATAATAATAGTCCAATATTGTGGGTATTATGCAGCAATTGGGAGCAAAAGAAAACGAAAGTTATTGAGAATCATAGTATTTATACAACTTTATTTGAAGAAGGTTCACATAGATAAAGGAGATGGGAACAGAAATACGAAATGTAGGTATGTAGTGCCAGCAGAAAGTATTTTGAGGTTTGACTAGTCTGTAATGGTAGACAAGAGACAACATTGAGAATTAAAAACACATTCTTTACATATCTATGGTTTCTATTAACAGTTATGATTATTTCGGTTATTATTAACATTAAGTAGTACAATAGGTTATTGATTGAAATAACAACATTATTTCTGCATCTCCATTTATCTTTAGGAAAGAAAGATACTTTCTAAGCATACAATAACATTTTATACAGACTAAGCTCGCGACATCTACGCACCGCACTGTCCTTACACACACACATGCATGAGTCCAGTTCTCATATTATATTACACCACTATGTACACTTTCATCTGAAGTTCGCAGCCTCGAGATATATTATTTTCTTATAAACAAAAAACAATTTAAATACTGATACTCCCAGTTCCTTAACTGCCAAAAACGGTCAAGTTCATGCTGACACAGACAACAACAGCGTATTTACAAAATAAATAACAACAAAACAATAACCGACGTCATCGGTGAGTAGTCTACTGCAGCTATCGCTACGAACGCGGTCACAACACTACTGATTGTTCGACGCTAGGTTCAGAACGAAGTCCACTGGTTATGAAGTTATCGTTGTTTGGCCCGGCAGCGGGCGGCGCGCTACCTGAAGCGGTTGGTGCGCGCGCGGCCGGCCGAGCGCAGACGCCGCGCCGCGCTCGGGTCCACGCGCGCCACGCGCACCACCGGCTGCAGCCAGTCGCCCAGCCCGTGCAACGCGCGCTTCTTCTTCTTATTATCCTTATCATCAGTCTCTGAACGTAATTTTCGTTCCTCTTTCTCCTCAGCCTTCGTCTTTTCCGCCGCTACCTTCAACTCCTCTAGCGTCTTTTCTTTGCTATCATTTAGTGTCTGATCTTTACTGTCAGATATGTCCATGGGCTCAAATCGTTCTTCTATTGACTCCTCTGTTATAGTTTTGTCTTGTGAGTCACACTCTGATTTGTTTTCTATGATAGTCTTATCTTCTTTTTCAGTCTCTGATAGATTGGTGTCCTCCTCGCTGATGGTGTCCTGCGTCGTGTCGTCGTCGGGCGGCTCTGCCGACGACCGGTCTAAACTGCTCTCCACTTTGTTTTCCGACTCGACACTGTTTGTCCTGGAGCTCTTTTTAGTTTGCTTCTTTTTATTTGGCCAACCTGTCCGATTCTTCTTTTTGAATTTGCCGCGTCTTCCTCGGGGCCTGTCTTCCGCCTCCTTGATCTCGTTCCTGATGAGGTCGCAGTTGTCGCACTCGGACACGAGGCTGGACACGTCAGGCACGTTGGTGGAGGTGGTGACGGCAGCGTTGCCATCCATCACTTCGTCCGACACGTCGTACTCCGCCGCGTCCTCGAACACTTCCGATAGAAACTGTTGTAGTCTCTCCGACGCCTCCTGAGTCTCAGATATAACAGGATCAGCTTTGACATTACTGTGCGTGTCGCTGATGGTGTCCTCCGACGCCGTGGACTTGTTGTCGTCGTGATGTCTCCGGCGCTGCACGAGCCCGGCGGAGCCTAGGATGGCGAGCGTGGAGGCGTGCTCGCGCGGAGACTTGCGCGGGTGTCCCTCCAGCGACAGCAGCGCCGCGGCTGTACGTTTCCTGATCTTCTGTTTCTTCATCCCCCGCGTCCCGTAAGACCGCGATGGTCCTGGCTTTTCTTCTCGTTTTACTAAGTCGCTCAATGGACAGCAATTTGGCTTCAAGGGCGGTAACTGACCGATTTCATATGGTAACTTTGGCGATTTAGAGTACAGTGCTGTAACAAATAACACAACATTGATTAGAACATAATTCAAACAATAAGGTAATGATTTTTTGTTTCACTGTCATACTACTTACCGAAATACTGGGGTATATTTTTGGCTAGCACTTTGTCTTCATCTTGTCTTTTGAAGGTCTCGAACCAGGGCTCGCTGTGTGGCACAGACTCGAAGGCGAACTCTAACTGCTCCACAGCTGGGGTATACTTGAGCTTCCCATCTTCCCACTTCATGCATTTCTCTATAGGTTCGTCTCTCAATGGACTGATTTCAGGGTCTGGTGGTGGCGGAGGCTCTGCAGGCACAAGTTGTTCCACGACCTCGGGTGGTTCGGGTTGTGGTTCTGTGTCCTGTGCTTTACAGGGAACCCTGCGCCCCCGCTTGGCGACGGCGGGAGCTCTTTTCTTCCGCCTACGTTTGTCCTCGGACCAGCTGTCCTCCTCGGAGGACTCCTCCTTGAGCGCCAGCGGGCGCGCCAGGCGGCGACGCTCGATGGAGGGCGGTGGCGGCGGGGTGAGCTTGCGCCGCGCGCTCAGCTCCTTGTCGTCGTCGTCCGAGGAGGATGTCGAGCTCGTGGAGCTGGCGCGCTTGGGGAACATGAATTGTTCGGCTTCGTCGCTCAGTACCGACAGCTCTGAGCGCCGCACCTTTCTGAACTTGACGACTAGAGGCTTAGTGCCGTTGCACGCGGGCGGAGAGTCTTTCCTCTTGTTAGCGAACCCACCGCTAGACCTCAACTTGGTGCTGACTCCGACTACTTTGTAGTACTGTCGGTCCTCAGTGAGCGCTTCGCTGGCCCGCTTGCTGCAACGCGTATTGTGCTTCCTCTCGTCGTCCACAACTCCGTTGCGCCGCGGGCTCAAGTTCCCGTTGACGGTGGAGTCCGGCGACTGCGATCGCTTAGACCTCTTGTTCTTGGGCTGGTCAACGTCGCCGTTGCACATCTTCCTGAGGGAGCGCCTCTCGCCGTTGATGGGCGTGGCTTTGTCGAGGAAGCTGGTGACGTCAGCGCCGGCGCCGATGAGCGAGTCGAGCGCGATGAAGTTGGTGTGGTTGCGCACGAAGGCGAGGTGGTGCGGGGAGCGCCGGTGCAGCGCCGCGTCCACGTACTCAGTGTTGCACATCTCACAGTAACCACCCTTCACCTCCTTGTCTTCCTTCTCTTTGATTCTAGGGCGACTTTTTCTCGTCATTCTGTAAATATAAATGTTTGGTCACTATTAGAACACATTTAGTAAATCCAGTAATCCACATTAACGCAACTACTACTTACTTCTGTATGGCAATATCTTTAATATTTTGATTAGTGGTAGTAATCTTTTCTGGAGTTTCCTTCTTCTTTTCTTTCGGTGGGTCCGGTTCTAGTGAAATCTCGGGCCATTCATCGAATTCCTTGTAAATAGGCCTGCACAACCTGGAATTATACAACACATTTGAGTTTTCTGTTGGTCAGTGAGTGAAAAGACATATGTTTCTTATAAATGTTATTTCATACTTGTCCAAAAATTCAATCTTGATAAAATTTTTAGTGAACAGCGTGACATGCGCTTTGCGCGACGCCGTGAAGAATGTATCATACAGTTTATCCAATAGACTTATAGCCTGAAAGATTAATAAATATTTGTAAAGATATATAGTAATAAAGCGCCATTAAAATATAAATACATAGAAATATTAAAAGGAAAAGGAAAATTGTTAATAGTTTTAGACAGAAAGTAGCATGCACAGAATAGATACTCAATTACAACAAGCTCTAAGAAGACCTACATAATCTAACTTTTATTTTTATCTTACACATACTGTATGAATACCAAACATACAATAATCTTAATTATTATTATTTCGCAAGGTATCAATTTCATGGATATGAAGCAGCAAAAAAGAATCCTAAAGCTCCTATTGCTAAGTATTTACATAAATACAATGTGTAGCTTGGTTTGAGCTTGGACCGTTTTGAGTTGAAGAAGTGCCACATGTTATTATCCATCAAACTCGCACCTTTGTTTATGCTAGGGGGTGCGGGTGTGGTGTGTGTGGTGGAGGTGTATGTGTGTGTCTGAGGGGGGATATACCTTCTGCACAGTGAGCTGTATGTACTTGTTGTTGGGCGAGATGTGTGGCGGGTCCTGCCGCACGCGCTCGAGCATGGCATCGGCGCGCGCGCGCCCCTCACGCCGCGCCCATCGCGCGCCCCCGCACGCCCACGCACCCCCGCCTGCGCCCGCAGCTCGCTCCCGCACCACGTGCGTCACGCGGGACGTTAGGAATACTTCTTGTTGCTGGAAGCAAACACCTCTGTATATCAACAAGCTGTTAAGTTCACACGTGTGTCTTATTGGTTTAGTTATCACAGTTGCCAACCTGAACATTTCGAACATTGAAAATGACAGTTATATGCTGAAACAGCAAGTTGCTTTGGTCTGTTGTCAAATGAATTGTAGCTGTAATTGCAGTACTGTACAATTTCTACATTAAAAGGTAGAGAAGGCCTATCAGGACTAGCATGTTTAATGACTGACAACGTGTGTAGCGAAGTAATTCGATCGAAACTGCGTATGTGAGTGGACGGGCGCTTATTGGAAGTACGCCATATAACATGAAACCTGTGAATGTGTTATGACAAATGAGTTTCACATTACTCTTCAGTCTTTTTTTTAATGTTTTACAGGAACAAGTAAAATAACTTGGTTTAAAAGCTGGATGGCAATTTTAGTTGAAAATGCTAGAAGAGGCCTTTGTGTCTCAAGAGACACAGAAATAAGAGAATGGCTGTGGTTTATCAAGTTTTTTTTTAAATTTATTGTTTCGTACTTATTGACAACCATGCTTTTAAATATCAATATAAGAGGGAAACAATGACCACAAACATAGTCAGCGATTTATAAAGGAAATTCCTTTTTGGAGTTCAAAATAGTATTTATTCAAGAATTTAGATTAGTTGTACTAATTTTGCCATATTTATCCCTAAACAATTTAAGGATATACATAGATATAGGATACTGTATATTTTAAAATAATTTACCTCCCGTAAATTATTTTAAAATATACAGTAATATTTATCTATCAAGCTCTTTGAAATAGAACCCGTGTGTGACAAAACATTGGCTGTTTGATTGAAGTTTTTATTGAAACGCATTTATGTATTATGTATGTTAGGTCTAATTTATCATTTACATAAGTGAAACAAGTAACCCGTGTAGCACTCACCGAGCTAGTTTTCCGATTTTGCCGAAAATGAGAATTAAGTTTGGTAAAAAAATGTTACTATTTGAAGGATCACAATTGTACAACAAAATACCCTCATGTTTTAAAAAATTACACTCATTCAATGCATTCGAAACTCTATTAGCTGAGTATTTGATCACAAATTACACCCTTCCTAAATTCTGAATAAAGAGAAAATATCTTTAAACCTAATTGTATTTGAAAATAAAGTTATCTCAAACCTCTAAATAGATGTCATCAAGGTGTAGTAAACTAATAGTATTTACAATTTCTCAGTTTCAGGCAGAAACCGTTGTTCGTAATGCATTAATTATTTACTATGTTTGTGTACAGCAACAGGTTGACTATAAACTTCCTGAGAATTACCAAAGACAACGCGGAAGAGAATATTAGTTAATTCACAGTGTTGGTGTTTTTTTTTTTAATGTATGTTCAGGACAAATGAGTTATGACAAGGAGCGTAAAGTGTCTATGGCAACATCATCATTTTCTTGAGCATATCCCAATTTATTTGGGGTTGGTGCAGCATATATTCTTCTACCATAACTTGCCTTTAGCATGTTTTGGTAGTTTATTTATAAGATTCACAATTTATCACACTAATCAGTATTTTTACTGATAAATGAAACATAACTTTAGTTTTATTTTCTCTTTTTAAGTCTGCCATAAATATAGTAAGTCTTATTATTGTTACCAAAAAGTTTTAATTCATTATTCATTCACTACGCTTAAAAACTAACATCCCACAATCTATAAATATAACATGTGGTTGATTCGCATAAACAGTACCTATACTAGGTAATAAATTAATGAATAATGAAGATAACATTATAAAAGAGCAGATATCTATAAAATAATGTAGTGTAGTATTAACTGTTTGTAATAAAATATATTATTCTCAAATGAAATGTATACAAAACTGTTTTGTCATCAAAAATAACATGCTTTGACAAATGTTTAGAACTGATGCCTAAGCAACAAGTTGCCCTTTATTTTTAGCTGTTTAAGTGCATTTTATTTAACAACTGCAAGTGTTTCTGTGGTAGGTACCTATTGTGTGGTCTTGCTAACCTTGCAATTATAAGTCTACATCTATTCTCAATATTCAAAGGTTGCCTATCAACATATAATAGCTCCGTTTAATGCATCTGTCAGTGTGTGATTATATACCATCATCATTTTATCATACATTTACATAACAGACCACTCAAATATATTTAAAACTATTGATACTATACATATTATTATCACATTTGCATATCAATAAAAACTAGTGATAAGTCAACTATCAAGAACAATGATATTTTAAAGTTTTAATTATTTAAATGTTGCCAGCATTAAATTAAATTTAAATCATGGTTAAGAAAATACAGGAAAAATGTGGCAACTCTTATAGGAATTGAGTGTCAGCTAAGTGTTATTGTTTAGGTAATGCAGTGTACAGTGACATTATGTGAAAGTCAGCATTGCACCAGGCGGCAGGCTGACCTAATACGCGTAATGTATGTGTCGCAACGTCTACCTACTCGGTGCGAGTGACGGCGATCGCTCGGAGGGCATTCTCGGAATATGTTATTGAGCGATGCATGCGACGGCACAATGTAACGGGGCGGGCATCAGCGCCGCGAGTTATCGACGCGCCGGAACACACATACATCGGCGAGTTTTCCTTGAAATACGCCTCGACACAACGAGACGACGCCGGCGGGCCGCGCCATCGCGCCCTCCACGACTCGCGCCAACCGTCCCGCGCAAAAAAATAACAGACTACATTACCACATACAAATCTCACCCTTAAGACATTCTACTTAAGACTCACAACCCCTTGATTACATGAAAGCAATATCAACTGTCAAAAATTAAGCGGACACACGCGTAACCCGAAGGAAACTACATTTCAAACGGCTTTTAAAATGGATGTAGTGCAACGCAGCGCGAGAGAGCGCGCCGCGCGGCCTCGGCCCGCTGCATTTCGCGGTGCGGCGGCGGCGGCTCTAACGCGATCGTACAAAAGATGACCTAAAATTGAACGCAAGCTATGCGACCCACTAGCCACTCCAACTGTTTTTAAACTGTTTTCTAAACAATTCTGACACGATCGTTGTGTCGGTACGCACGTGTGGGTAATATACACTGTATATACTTACATAAAAGCCGTCCGCGAGGGCCCCACGCTCCGCTTATCACAAAAATAAGTAACTATATACTAGTCACTCAGACGACCACTATGTTCGTCACTCATAGATTTACCTTCTGTTAGTAAATGCTTTCAAATTGTCTGTAGCACACATTGAATTATGTGATTGTGGATTAATTACGCAACGTCTGATACACTTTTAAAACGTATTTATACACAATTGACTAAATAAAATCGAAAAAGTAACAACAAACACAAATCTGTCATACAAGATGGAGATATTTCACGTTAGTTCATGTTTTTGACACTGGGAGCGCTGTTGTCAGGTGGAAGGGGAGACGCTTCTCATTGGTCCGTTCAAATTGCGTTCCAATTCAAATAGAAATCTTTCGTTTCGACGATGATTTACTATGATAATTTGAAACCATTATATCAGTAAGAAATTTTATTTTTATAACAAAAATAAAATAAATGATGTATTTCGTAAGAAGATATTCATAGAAACGCCTAATAACCTAATTATTCATGACACATAGAATGAACTGAGTTGAAGAGCGTTCAAAGAGGAACAAACAATGAAACAGAACGTAAATAACATGACCAAATGCAGTTAGCCTGAATAAAAGCCATACAAATTAAAAAATACTGTTATCCCTGTTTTGGTCACACTACATTTATACATAACCAAAAATATTATGTGGCAACGTAGGTATATAGCAGTGCTACTTCGAGGAATAACTTTTGGCGGTAAAAGCGTTAATACTCACCAAACCCATGTCTTGAATCCTGCGAGATATGGATCTAGCCAAACCATGGTCTTGAATATCCAAATAAAAACAGAAATTCCTCCTCACTGCAACACACCAACAGTATTACGATAAAACCGAATAATATAACTACTGTTTCGGCAAAATAGGTCACATTGAAAATATGACGCACGCACCTCTATTATATTTTTCGTCTAAATTCAAAGTTGATACCATTTTTGTCATCAAGGGTATGGAATATCCATTAACGGCACATAATCAATGCACGTTTATCTACAGTTGCATTGTTTTCGTATTTGTAATGAAATAATTATATAAGTTTACGATCCGACGAAGAAAATTAAGCAAAATACATTTCGTAAAATACGTTTCGAACGTCGAAATGTCATTGACAGCTGTGACGAATAGAGAAAAGACTTTCTGTAGATCTATGGTAAATAATCGATATTGCAATCGATTTCACGTTTTTATTTGGCGAAAATATTAAGTACGGGAGCTCTGTTTAAATAATTTTTAATTTCGTTTAGTGGCAAGATTTATAGGATTTATTAAAATCTAAATTATGTTTTTTATTACAATAATTTAATCAATTAGTGCATCTTGAAGTAGGAAAATATCACTTGATAAACACTCCAAACACTTAGTCACGCTTGGAAAACCTCACTCAATAAAATACACCAATTCAATAAAAATGTTAAATCAACTCCATTCGTTTCCATAGCCGCCAACCGGGACGCGTATAGGTAGGCATCGGCAGTACATGACCGTCTATATAGTATTTTATTGATTGCTCACGTGTTTGTATGTAGCCGTGGACGTTCATGTTACATAGTTATATAGGTACAGTAGGTAAGGCCGCCTGGCCCGTTTATTTTGCACTGTAAAAGCTATTTAGGTCGTCCGGATATTTACCTGGAATCGAGCCTACGTTAACCGGGCTACATTTACGCATTTTCGTTCACAATAATTATGAAGCTGAATTATTATGCAAAAATATAAAATATCTTCCCTACGACTTTCCACAAGTTCTAATGATACTTCGTAATTGGTAATTAATCATAGGCCAGGCCACGGAGTTACCAGGCTTACGACCGACAGGAACTTAAATGAACGATAACTCTAAAAAGATGTTCCCGCGTCTAGAAAAAAAGCTTGCTCTAGCCGTAGCGGATAAATCTGAACTATAATCGCGTATAATCTGAACTAGTTTTAACTTTCCTGAGGAACTATCTACCCACTAACAGCAATAGCTTGATGTCTTACGGAGTAACTTTGTCTTTGTCATACTTATTAGAAAAAAATCATGCTACAGCTCAGACGAAATTGAACCCATCAACTAATTCGGCACTGAAAAATAATAGGACATAAGGCTTTAGTAAGTTTATTAAATCAGGTTACAAAATGTTATGTTTGTTCTAGTTGCTGTAGTATTTGGGGTCACAAATTTGTACCAGACTCTGGTTTGTTTGTCGACAACCAGTGCCATAATTACGCCTTTAGCTACAAGTTACGCCATCTATTAAGAGAGTGATGTATCACTAAGAAGATTTTTTTTAAATAAAGGTCTATCTGTCATTAGGTTGCGCTGTTATAAAATAACTCCTAAAAGGCGCGAAGTTTTAAGTTTCGAGAAGCAAGAAACATCATCCGTTTGTTTTAATAACTATTGACTGACCTAAGGTCACAGAGCATCATGAATAACCTAAGGTCGGTTAACTTCGTGTGCGTTCGTTGCTCGTGATCGCCAGCGTCGTCGCGCCGCCAGCAGAGTTCGCCACCGTTCTCGGCTTTAAATTGTTTTATTATAGGTACCTACCTATCTAATTTATTGAAAATAATGTTAGTGCGCTGCCACCTACCGTTCATCCGATCGCGATAAAATTTGTTATATATTTCTAGCACTTGCGCGACGGTTATAGGCTAAGAATAAATACTTATCTTAGAAAAATACCTACGCGGGCGAGGCCGCAGGTAGCAAGCTAGTATAACGTAAATAAATAAGTATTTTTGCTACAAAATTTAATTGTTTTTATTTTTTTACGTGTTAACTGTCTGTATAATTATGTATAAAAATACGGTAGAATTATTACATGCAATAAAAAAATTAAATTCCTCTCATGACTTTTGGTTTCGGACGAAGCTCGGACCCAGGGCCGAAGGTCATAGAAACCGATTTCTGTTTCGTTCGACACTAGTTTTAACTCTTTGTGAGCGAAACATAAGTGTAATTTGTATAATTGTTGTTATACTGTATGCTCTAGCCCTTATACTACTATATATATACTAGCCATAGCTCTAGCCTCTATGGTTCGGTGTATCTCCAGATAATTCTAAATCTTCCAAATCCATGTATTATATTTCTTGCCTGATTGCTTTTAAATTCTTTAGTCATCGGTTGATTTGTGTTCGTTTCGAAGTACCTAACTTATGTGAGTAGCTACTTTATTACTTTGAAACGAGAACCATGTCCTCTTCTTCTGCCTCTGCAGACCCCTGGATCTTTCAAGATGTCATCGACTATTTCCGTAGTGACAAGGAAATAGCGGAGGCCATTTCTGCAGAAGAATTTGCGAAGTTCTTCAATTATGACAGGGAGAGACTCAGCTTATTGAAGACTATTATGCAATACCAAGGATTTGAACCTTAAGTGATAATTTCACAATTACTTAAGAATATAGCATCGTACATGGCAAGCAAACCGGATGATGGGTTTTTTAACATATGATATAGAATTTGGTTTCTTTTTATTACAAAATACAAACTTCGAAAAATGAATGCTTTCATTCTTTTGCTTGATGCAGCGTTTAGGAATAAACCGCTCCGTCTCTGTATATCATATTCTCAAAATATCATAATCTGAAAACACCATAATCGCAAATCATCACATTATCAATATATCATATTCTCAAAACATCATATTCTCAAAATATCATGACCTCAAAATACCACATTCGCAAAACATAACATTCTTAATACATCATATTCGTATTTTATAACATTTTCTTACCTGTGTGTACTGTTATTAACAAAAATTTTTGTGTAACCTCTTTTTAAAAAAATCATACTGACCGGATTATTTCTTCTTATGACTGATAATATCAATGTCACCTGTTATGACTAATAATGATAATGTCAATTCATGTTTTATTGCAATATTAATTAAAATTTCATGTGACACCGATTCTGAAAATGGATCAACCCAGTTGTAGTAAAACTGAAATGAAATTCATAACAAGTCGGAAAAATAAACCAGTCTTACTACTTGGAGGATACAGATATAATTTATATTAAAAAAAAAAGAAAAAAAAAAAAAAACAATCTGCATTCAAGTGTGTTTGAAACGGTTAAGTGCAATTAGTACATAATAAATTAATTTGAACTAAATACAAATTTAATTTTTTGTTTATGAATAATTTTATTGTTTCATTGTTTGTTTTGTTATTCCATTTAAAAACATCATAAAATAATACTGAAAACTCCAAAATTTTATTTTGAGAAATTAACAGTATGCTATAAATGTTGAGGACTGTACTTTGAATGTGGTATCATAAGAAGGTTGTGTTTTGCGAATGTGGTATTTTGAGGTCATGATATTTTGAGAATATGATGTTTTGAGAATATGGTATATTGATAATGTGATGATTTGCGATTATGGTGTATTCAGATTATGATATTTTGAGAATATGATATACAGAGACGGAGCGGAATAAACCCCTTCCTTACTCCTACAATCTTTGTGCACAATGGATCATACAATAAAACACAAGGACCCATTTATATTAAACTTATATATTTAAATAAAAATTAACATTATAATTTTACAATATTACATTTAATATACATAGCCACTTTGTAAAAATTCTTACATGTATAGTTAAATATTATTTATAAATATGATAGGATGATAAGAACTAAGACGAACTAACAAAACGAGACAGCTTATAAAAATATATAAGCGTGGGGGCACATTATCGAGAATATTCGCGCCATTTTTTGTATGCTGCCGTACTTGCGTTTGACACCAGTAAGCTTTTAAAGCGCTTTTGTTAGCAGCCGAGTGGGCTAAGAATTACTGCCAAGCGTTGTAGTTCTGGAATCTTTTAAGTTTATTACGGGTTGGTTGTTACAACGTCATAGCGTCAGTTGTCCGTGGAATAAAATTCTTAGAGTTTTTGTATGGAAAAGCTGAACTAAAATATATAAAATAAGGGGGAGGCGCCAGGGTAGCCCGCGAAACTAACTAAACGTAAGAAAATTTAAATTTCGCCGGCTACCCTGGCACTTCCACCTTAAAGGGTGGTGGCTTAAATGGTTTAGGAAAAATCAGCCAGAAATCAAGGCGGAAATTTGGAAAATGTCAGATTCCTGTCAAACAGAATATAATTTCCGGATGTTGTGACCCCGCGCTGATCTGAGTGAACGGTGATAAACGGCCAAGTATGTGAACGTATTTTAGGTATTTTGTATTGTACAAAGACAGTAACACGACTTAAAAATTTAAAAATCTAAACTCACTTAACATCAGTCTCAAATTCGTCGACTTGACTGATTGAAGACAGTCACAGTTACAGTGCTGCATGGTTCTTTTGGCGCGTTGCTTTAATCAGAAGTATCGCCGCCAGCTTGTTTTATCGAAACAATTTCCACAGACAATTTTACAAATGTCTACCAACAGCGCCGTTCTTTATTTTGGCGCCAAAAGCACCATACAGTACTGTTACCTCAATACGTTTTTTTTTAACTCGTTCACACAGAAAAAAAATACCCAAATGTCATTTAAATCTAAATAGTTTGAACTAGCATGGACAATGTATTTATTTCATTAACTAGGGTGTCCTTTAAATAGTGTTAATGCGACTGGCTTTCCTCGCTTTGTTCGCCATTGGTGTCGCCGTTGAGTACTGGCGGGCTGGGCGTCTTTATAAGCGGCGCTGGTATCACCTGCGGAGAAGAAGTCTTGATAATTGCTGTCGTTTATTTAAAATGTGCATCACGCAGGTGCAAACGATACAAAACTGGTGTACAAACGCCAGAACATCAGGCTACCCCATACTGTCAATCAACCTTGAACCTAATGCTTAGCGATAAAGTTAAATCTATTAAAGAAATTTGGCAGATTGTAGTAGCTTGATGTGCTGGCGTCTGTACTGTGCTTTTTCATGGAACAAAACATATATCTGTACACTGATACACATACGACACAATGAATTACTGGCTTTCGCCTTCTGATTCAAGAGTCAAGCAAAGTGCTAGTTTTGTCTACCTAGGTAGTTTGTTGTAAATGTGGCTTTCTTATCAAGGCCACATAATATGCTTGATTTGAAAGGTTGGTACTGTCAGCAAAGAAACTCGGTTAACATTGTTTATTTTACCTACGATCTAATAGATCTAAATTGACTCAATATTATGAGTGATGGTCGCGGGACTCATAGAATTACCGTGACCCTGGAACATAAAGGGCTACTGAAGGACACCGTGGATTTTAGTCAGTACAAGTCTGACAGTCCCTCCCGCTCTGCAGTGGGTGGGAGGACTCATTTGATGATATTACCACGTTAAAAAAAAAAAAAAAAAATATTATGAGTGATACCTACACTTTTTTATTGTTTATATTTTTAGTTAAAGTGTTTATGCTATTTTAATTTAAAAGGCACTATATTTTTTCGTTTTGCGGTTAATTATGGTTTAGAAAACTTAGTTAATATACTTTTCTTACTGACGCATTTATAAAAAGTACACGTTTTATAAATCCTCTAGATTTTGCGCAAACGCAACATTAACGCCTTCTAGGTATTACCCACTACTATTATTTTCTTACGGGTAAAAGCCGAATAGAGACTTCATCAAGCTCACTAACTGCTGTAACTCTAATCTATTCAGTCATCAAGTTCCTCGACTTGGATCAAGCACTAGAGGGACTAGAGAGTATTTGAAAATCGTTAGTTTAACAACGATAATTATAATCTTGTTAGTGAGTTTGACCTAGGACTGTGGTCATTTTAGACTTATGGCCGCTTGCCAATTCTAAAAGGGCTCATAACCATATGCTCTTCCGGTCCGGCCCAATCTGTGCCACATTCGATAAATACGGACGGAAGGTCTGAAGAGTTTGGTCAGCAGACATGTTCAATATGTGAAGCTGGACCAAGGGACGGAGCGATTCGCCGTATGTTGTTTCGAAAGTTGCTGTCTATGCACATTTATGTTGCACAGTAGATTGTCGCCAAAAGATATGTCATTTTTTAAGTCTTTGGATTACTCTGCAATTAAAATAAAGCCCTGTCAGCAATTTGTCCGTATCATTTGACAAACAGATCCTTATAGGTCGTTCCGGCCGGCGTTCAACAATCAAAATTTTGGGAGTAGTGTGTGGCCAGGCCATTCGTAACGTTGCATTATTCAATGTATGCAATACATTCAATGTTATGTTGTATACATATGAATATTTTACCACAATTGGATTTTTATATTTTATCCGACACCATGAGTTAATATTCTCCATCACACTATTTAACCATGGTAGTTGGACAGAGTCATCGCCACACACTTACACCTGCTGGAACTTATGAAATTGGAATTGGACATAATCCATGCGATTATTATTCAAAATACTATTCTAAGATTCAAACACTCAAAGATTGTTAGTTTGGATTCTCTGATAGAATATTAATATATAACCTGTCATTTTTTTTTATGAAAGATGACCTTGATATAATATATTTCCATTGAATTTATTACCTACTCTTCAACCCAACACTCGCTTTACGTGAATGTCAACAGGTCTGATGATACCATGATGATATTTGCTTGAACCCCAATCGGGAAAGGAACAGGGAAAGAACGGTATAGTGTGGGGAACCAATATGGGGAATATTGGCACAATATAAACCACCTTTACCAATAAATACATAAACGTATCAATATCCAAAAAGAATAAACACATAATTTTGAACGCAACAAATAACACGTTTTTATTTTTATAGAAAAATATATCTCCGCCTCCGTCAAGCAAAACACACACAGATAACCGCCACCTGTCAACTGTCACTTTTCCCGACAAAAAAAGTGCCAAACCATGTTGCTGTAAAAATCTATAATTCGACGGAGTGTGACTAGTTATTATGCGAATTTTTAATAACGAATTCAATATTGGGGGAAAACTCGTATGAAGGTGCTCAAACAATAGAAGTTGTCTATAGATAATATTCGTAGCCTAAAGAAGTATCACTTTTGGATACAAAACTTAAACACACATGTAGGAGCACACATAAGTCATAACTGTCCGGGTATGCAGACTACAACCTCCGAGCTTGAAGTGCAAGATGCCTTAAGAAAAAAAAAAATCGGTTGTTTGTAAAGTCGGTTTACTGACGATAGTTGAACGTGACAACGTCATAAGAAAATACTGTAGGAATGGTTGCATTTTTCAAAAAATGAATGTGCGTTGAGCAATTGTTTTATGGAAAGCCTCAGAGCGAGGTAACGCTTCATACGTCATGTTTTTTCGTGCGTGCGGCCGGCTCCATCGAATTATAAGACGTTGTCACGTCAAAAATATCAAGTCACTCATTCATTAGGTTATTAAGAGCATTAACAGGCCAGATAAATCAAAGACCAGAAGAAAGAAAATAATATTATTTTCATTTACATCTACAACCGTACCTTCATGGAACAAGAACAGGAAGACGGCGTGTGACACGTCAACTTACTAGAATTAAAAAGTAGGAAATTGTAGGAAGCCGTCGGATCAGACTCAATAAAAGTGATCTGCTATATACACTATTTAATGCAAACTTTATTTGTCAAAGACAAAATCCTCGATTCATCCCAAACAGATTGCCAGTGTGGAGCCCCTCTGCAGGATATGCTCCACCTCTTGTCCTGCCCATAGTGCCCATCCTGCACAACCACTTGAAGTTACCAAGATTTAATTAAAGCAAATGTTAGAGCTGTGCAGCTGGCTGGTACATACTGGTCTAAGAGAATTTGAGCTCATCAACACGTAAAGAAGAAGATGGCATATTTGTGAAAATATTTGGGTTATTTTTTGTTTATACAAAATTAGCAGGCCTCTTGTAAATATTACAATAGTGTCCATGGAGTTTCTTGCCCATTCTTCTCCATACGCTTTGGAATGTGCAACTACAGTACTCGCTCAAATTATTATGCCTTGTGACTGTGACTGTAGCTTCGCTTTTTTTTGTTTTTTTGACATTCAAAAGTGCCTGTGATGGTCTAATTGAAATATATGCTTGTGAGTTTTAGTTTGTAAAAAATAGTAGATATTTTGTAGAAGATCTTTACACCATCTGTAAAATAACGTTGTCTTTCCCAAAGAATTAGCATGATCACTAGTAATTCCGCGGTAAATTACGGTTTTTCACAACAACATCTATACTACCCATGCTATCTATGCTATGCTAGCTCATGCTTCAAACATTGCGTACTTGGACCTCAGCCGCTTCTTCGTCGTCCTGTCAAATAAATTACTTTTTAATATTTTTTCTATGTTTTTTGTTTTTAATGATTTGTCTGGTCTGATATTACTATTTAGGAGTAATTCAGATTGTGATTAAGTAGTAAGAAGGATTTATGCAGAAGTATTGATGAAATGAATTTTATAGTCATTTTTATTAATTTATGATAAAAAAAAAACTTAAAACTATTTTATTGAAAATCCGTCAGGACATTTTCAATAAGTGATTTTAACTATTATTTCTTACAATTTATGTTTTTGATACCACTTCGGTAATAAACTCAATTTGATCTAAAATGCAACTCGCATTTGTTCATGTCTATCATCTACATCGCACATGTGTATGTAGTTAACACCATGTTTTAACAGCGCGATAAGACAAAGTGTTTTAAGCTATTAAACGTAAGCCGCCTATCAAACAGGATTAACTGCCGGCGACATAATAGATAAAGTTAAATATCTACCTATTCTATTATCAAGATTTTACCTATAAGATATAACTCTTGTCCTACGAGTACATTTATAGGTTGGGTGCAATTTGGTCTCCTATAAGTTGGCCAATACACTCTAACGAGTTCATCTTACGATCTCAGACGAGATCTACATAATTTATTTAATTTCCTCAATTGAGGTTTTAGGAATTTCAATCTTCGTCCCCATACGAGGTGCATGTAGTTTATTCTACATCCTCAGATTACAGAACTAGTGTCCTACGACCTCTACTGAGGCCTGACTAGTATTGTACATTCTACAATGGTGTCAACGTAGTGGTGCTACGTCAAACAAAGTCTAGCTAGTTACGTCCTCCAATGGGGTCTACCTAATTCATTGAAAGTTCTCAAACGAACTGGCCAAAGTAATTCACTTTGTGTCCTCATGTGGGGTCTATGCAATGCGTCCTACGTCCTCAAACAAGTTCGACTAGTATGTTCTACGTCCTCATACGAGGCTATGTAAGGACACCCACACGTCATACTTACAGAAGGTTTGGGGCGGTGCGTGTCGACGGCCGGGACCGACAACTTGATGTGTTCCTCGCGGCAGCCGTACGCGACCGGCGTCAGTTTGATGACCGTGTGCAGCGGCACGTGCAGGTACGGCAGCTCTTCTGTTGGTCAGGACAATGTGAGTGGCAAACTTAAGTCAGTGATGAACGATGCAAGTTCACTACTTTTAAAGGCGAAATTTTTTATATATTAGTCATTTCAAGTCAGCGAACCTTTAAGGCGATATGCGGAAAAATTCGATGACTAGGACGAACCCAGGCCGTCCTTATTCTTCGTTCATTATATCTTCAACTGAAGATCAAACCTTAGTTTCTAGAAGTTTGCTACTCTTGATATTTAGCTACGGGCTAAGACTATCTGTTATCGTTTATCAGAAGACTACAGCTCTTACCAGCGGACTTATCCAAGAAGTAAGCCAGTAGACACCTCATCACGGCTTGGTGAGAGACCACTAAAACATTCCCCTGTCTCTCCAGCTCCATGATGACGGGTTCCAGCCTAGCCACCAGGTCCTCATAGCTCTCCCCGCGAGGGTAGCGGTAGGCGAACTTGTTTGCGTCGCGCGCGTTGAAGTCCGATGGGTATTTTTGTTGGATCTCTGCGTAGGTCATCTCTTCGCATATGCCCTGGAATTGCAGATATAGGATTTTTGTTAGCCAACATATATAACATATATATTAACATTGTTATTTTTTAACGTCGCACTATTAACTATTGTTTGGAGGGTTAGGTTGTCTTACACCTACTTCCACCATCTGTCTTATGCCATCAACTGCGTAGGAGTCCACACACCTGGAAATCGAACCCAGTGACTTGCCCTCAACAGTAATGCTTTAGCCCATTAGAGTAACGGGGCAGTGAGAACCATCCATACTAGAAGAGCGGAGTATTTGCGTAACGCAGGCACTCCCAACACTAACAATTTTTACAATCCCATATTTCCTGCGTTTTCGAGCAGACGAATTCAAACATAAGTAATCTATGGCTAGTGTCACAATTTCTTACAGGTTAGCACCGCATGCCCCATAAACTGTTTAAATAAATTAACAACGAGGAACAAATTGAAATTAACATTACGTATAACGAGTCTCTTCAAAATCCTTCGGAATGCGATAGGCAAGCGTGATACGCAATAAGGGCTCTGAAGAGCCGCAGAACAAAAATAAAAAGATGTTCTCACCGCATCAATTTCATTCAGCGCCTTCCACCTCTCCTGGGGTGCCTTCACGTCCTTCACAGTCTGTATAGCCCTCTTCATCCAGGAGGTCCAGACCCTCAGCCCGGGGATCTGCTGATGGTCGATATAGTTGGCGAGAGCCTTGGCGTACTGTCGGCCCCGGGACGACAGGTCGCTGTCGCCACCGATGCGGCCTACTATGTTGTGTGTGCTTTCACCGTGCTGGAAAATAAGGTAAGGATGCAATGTAGGGATTTTGTGAAGTAGTTGAGGTAATGTAAGCAGTATTAACCTCTCGTATTCTACTTTCGAAAGTAAGTTACAGTAGCTTGCCGTACGGAGCGTATTTTTAAACGCACTGCCAGGCGTGTGTTATTTTCCGCGGCAGCCTGCGCATTTGGTACGCGGAGGCGCCCGGCATACGTGAGGTTTACACTTAATGTGGTGAGGATCCCTATTTTGTCATGTGAATAGTCCCAAGTGACAGCGAAGACTGAGCAGCAAAATGCTCGCTCCAGCATCCAAATTTAAACGTTCAAAGGTGCCTTTTAATGAACTAATTGAAATAAATGGTTTGATTTTGACTTTCATTTTGCTTGTCGCTGCCAACATTTGATTGAAAACATGCGCGAGCATGCTTAAAAATATGTCACAGAGAAACGTCTCATGCACGCTAATTTGAACTCTTTATTTGTTAGGATCGAGTTGCTGTTTTGAATCTATGAAAATGCTAATACAATATTTAACATGGATATGTAACTCAAAATGTTCTTTACCAGTTCCACGCACAGCTTCACTTTACAATTAATCTATAATTCACTTACCCTAGTCAGATAAATAGTCCTAGGAACGATATGTATATTCATGAGGTAGTACACAATCCGACTCTGAATATGACCCTCATGTTTGTGTACAACCACCTTCTCCCCCGTGTCGTAGATCTTCATGTAGCTGTACTCAGACTCCATGCTCTCGTCCAGAGGCTCGTACTTCTCCTTGTAGTGCTCTATCCGGAGTAGAAAGTCGTTCAGGACATTGTCTGTGTTTTGAATGTTTGTGTAGTCGGGGCTGCTTACTTTTACTTCCTGTAAAAAGAGTTGATTATTAGCTATGGTATACATCACATAACATCACGCCTGTAAACCCCGAAGGGTTAGGCAGCGGTGTACCCAATTATAGTACACGAGCATTTCGCCAGTAATAAGTACCATGTAATAGGGGCAAGCCTATTGCTAACAACCGGCCACATGCACAAATTTAGACTCCGTGGCTTCTACTGAGAAAATTCCTGATGGAAAAACTCAATTTGCCCGACCCACGAATCGAACCCAGGACCTCATGCTCAGCAGTCGCGCTTGCGACCCCTCGACCAACGAGGCAGTATTTTTTTGTTTATTTAGTAATTATTTGTCTAAACGGAAGACTTCAGTTCCAGAGTCCAGTGTATCATTTGTTTGTAGAACGAAATTCCAAACAAATATATACATATATACTAACAAATTGTTAACTGCTGTGATTAGTTGTCTGAATTATCAAAGTCAAAGTCAAAACATTTATTGCGAACTAAGTGTACAATGTGGTGTTATGTTATGTTAGTACTTATGACTTAGCAGCCTTTTACAAGCATTGCAATTATCATTCGCCAGCCCTTATTATCTTAAATAAGCATGCATTAAACATTATCATTACTTAATTATTTTCTTATATATTAGTACAATTAAATAGAGAAATTATAGTTATATCAAAATTAAATGTCAACAACCAATGAGTAAAAAAAAATTAAGTCGGTTATTCTCGTTTCGTTCCAGAAACCTTGTGTACTTAAGTGACTTGCACAATAAATTAAAAATAACTAACGAAATTAAATTTTGTATTATTCATTAAAGGATTTTAATCCCAAAAGTTTACATAACATTTTTTTTAATTCAGAACTAAAGCATACATCGACAATTTTTTGCTGATAGTGCAGTTATACCCGAAAATGTACGTGCTTCGGAAGTCGTCAATGGCAAAAGTATTCATGTCAAAATATTGCTGCGTTTGCAGAAACATCCACTTGCTACATTGCACTTAGATGCAAGCAAAAACCTGCCCTATTTATATACCTCACCATAATATTCTGTTCGATAATCCTAGGGTCATCACATATGGACTCCACGAAGAACAGCTTGAAGCCCATCTTGTGGACCACAATGTCGCGAATCATGCGCCGCCGGTCTAGCGTCGAGTTTGTCGCGTCGAACACCTGGCGGAAAAGGAGTTTATTGTTATCGAGATAGGATTTCATTTGCTTTAGCACATTTTTCTAACAGAATTTAAGTTTTTATTTAAAATTTCATGCTATGATGCGCACATGTGAAAAGCCATAGACGTGTGTACTTAGTTGTACTCTTTATAAAAGCTGGTTCTACGAAAAAGGAAGCAGGAAACCTACCATTACCAGGCTATTTAAAAAAAAATTAAGCAGGCTAAGTTTGAAAAATATCCACAAAGTAAGCCAGTACATCCATAACGTTACACCTGTAATCCCCGAAGGCTTAGACAGAAATGTATCTAGTAGTACGCGAGTACATTTCGCCCGTTATGTTTTATGTTGCCATCAACCGGCCACAAATCCAGGCTCCGTGGCTGCTACTGAGAAATTCCTGATGGAAAAACCCAATAACAATTTGCCCGATCCGGGAATCGCACCCAGGACCTCATGCTCAGCAGTCGCGATTGCTAAAACTAGACCAACGAGGCAGCAACAGTATGGAGTTACAATTGAATTTGTGTAATAGCATGATTGTCTTGTACTTCATTATCGTCATCAACACCCCGACTTCACCCACTGCTAACGATAGTCCCTTTTGCTTGTGCCAACCACGCCTGTGTACCTGCTCCATCCAGATTCTACCAGCGATGGTAACAATCTGTCCATCGTTGGACTTTTAGTTATTCGTGAATAATATGTATCTTTTTTGACGCAGTTTGATACTCACAGCGACCTCTCCGCCCTTGACGAGCCACTCGCAGACATCATGCAAGGCGTCCAGCGCGCACTGCTGCCGTATCGCCATCGCTTCCTTGTTGTCTGCGCGGAAGAACTCATGGCTAGTGTAGGCGGTCGTCGCATGCCGCCTGTATTCGCCTAGGTTGAACACTGCAAAAGAAAAGGAAACAAGATTAGCCAAATGAGGTATCAGTAACCCATATCGAACGCAGTGTGAGTGAGTGAGGAATCCCCTCACAGGATATGCTACATTTTCTCTCCTGCCCGTCGTGCACAACCAAATGCAACCTAACCTCCAAGACGAAAACTAAACGCAAACGACAGCGGAAAATAAAAGTTCTACAGGGTGATTGGAAGCTGGGTGCAAAGCTTTAAGGCGAAGATATTACAGACAATTTGGAACCATTTAAGCTATGGTTGTCTTAGACGAAGTCTTACCATTATTTTTAACCTAATTTTATGTTTTTTTTTTCGAAAATTCCTAAAATTTTAACTAAACTGCTTATTTATGGCCAAATTGAATGATAAATTAATTAATTTTTATTTTATTTAATTAAAGTAATGTGTTTTTAAAAAATAACGAAACCTTATTTAAAAAAAAACGAAGTGTGCTATTTTTGTTCAAACCTTTTTGAAAACATGCTTGATAATCGTTCTTTCTTTTGAGGTATCATTTACGCGGACATCTTACAAATTATTGAAATTAGGACCTACAAACCAATTTGAGGGAGAAATTTTACATTTGAAGCTTTTGCTAGTTTTGCTTACTCATTACTTTAATTAAATAAAATAAAATTAATTCATTTATCATTCAATTTGGCCAAAAACAAGCAGTTTAGTTAAAATTTTGGGAATATTCGAAAAAAAAACATAAAAATTAGGTTAAAAAAATGGTAAGACTTGGTCTAAGACAACCATGGCTTAAATGGTTCTAAATTGTCTGTACTATCTTCGCCTTAAAGCTTTGCACCCAGCTTCCAATCACCCTGTATATTCAAATTAGGCTGAAAATCAGCACTTTTTGAACGTCAATTACTTAAGACAGTTCCCAAAAACGCCCGCACATCGCCTTTCCTAGTATTTTAGCTAGGAAGATGAAGTGGCGGAACCAACTCCACAACGAGTCCCGGTCGCTACGTATTGGTCTGTCAAAGACTTGAGTCCTTCACACGAGAAGAAGACAAATATTAGGATTTGGCCTTCCCTTATCCATTTTGGATGACAAACAATGAGGTGCTGTGGATGGACATTTGGAATACTAAAGGCATCGTAACAGTGCTGACATTCTGAGGCAAAATTGATATTTCATCATGTGTGTCTCGGCAACACGCTACACCTTGAGAGCAGAAATACACAGATATAAGTAGTGGTAGTGCTTGCTCGGACGAGCCTTAAGCCAGGTGGAAAACTGTATTTTTGCTTGTGTCATGGAAATTTTAAAATTGAAATTCTAAGAATTGCCGTCATGGCGCCAATCACTTTATTTTTGGAGCTACCAGCTAGTTATTTAATATAAAGACCGTAAATAGAATGTATTGTTTATATCTGCACTAAGTTTTTGGCAGCATACTGCATTCAAACCACGTGTAACATTCCTTGATAATACAATGGCTGTTCCAATTATTACCACTGTCGGCATAACATGAAATTAAAAAAGTATAATTACGTAATGGCGGGTAGGCGACAGGACAGGGCGAGGTAATTTAAATAAACTAGTTTTATTATACACTAGCGACCCGCCCCGGCTTCGCACGGGTGCAATATATTCACATAAACCTTCCTCTTGAATCACTCTATCTACTAAAAAAAAACCGCATCAAAATCCGTTGCGTAGTTTTAAATATCTAAGCATACATAGGGACATACAACGGGAAGCGACTATGTTTTATACTATGTAGTGATAATGTGTTAATTGTATGATGTCTATGGAAGGTAAAACGATAATAACCAAAGCATTCGTTCTGAGCACTGCACGGGATAAGCATGGACTCAACTAGAGCTGTTCGGATGTTTTCTATAAAATTCCTAGTAAAAGTTATCCACGACGATATAGCAAAACCTGATTATAACCGTCGGGCAGTAGCCTACCAGAGACAACACCCGTCTGACCGGAGGATCCTCTCTTTTCTATGGGAGATGAAGAACTTTACACCCTGTTGGTCATATCCCTGAACAGTTAAACACCAGTTTTTTACAAATATTATTTAATGATTCTTCTATGGTATAACTGCCAATCTGACCTCCACAACCTTTTTTACTTGGTACAAGGATACCCCTTGGTAAGACTGGTTTGTAAAACTTTCAGGCTTCTGGGGGCCTAAAATGGGCCCTAGCAGAATCATAATATGAATTAGGTACTAACTACCCGTAACTTTTGGCAAAGATTTACAAATGACAGCCGGAACCATCCACTTTACGTGCTTACCGAGACACGAAATCTGCGGACGACAAATGCGTTGTTAAAATGTATCGATTTGTTTGTTTTTACGGTACATTTGCCTTGCCATCCTACCTTGAAACTATTTAATTACTTAGTACAGGCTATCTTCTACGTCAATGCAGGTAAGGCGTAGTTGTTGACATAACAGAGCATTACTGATTCACTGACGATATGCCTCGAGTATGTAATTTTTTAACGTCCTTTAACTTTTAAAAAAACGCGATATAGTACCTAACTACTTCCATAGTTAAATATTAATGCACTGTCGACGTCGTAAGTTCTTTAGCACCTCAAACGACTAATACCTATTTTCACTAACAATAGGCAACACCAGGCCCGAAGGCACCTAACAAGCCGATTACTGCCAGCTTCCCTTCGGGAACAAGACACTCCACGTATTGAATATGACACTTAAATGAGTGCCTACTTTGTTGGCTTTAAATCCTCGGCCCTGAGTCGAAAGTTGAAATTCCAACAGTGCAATACTAACAAAGACACAGGGTATTTAAGATACACGGGAAAAGTCTACTTGGGTATGTGACTGTAAAAGAGTTTCAATGTTATTGATGTTTCAGTTTACTGGAAACTGTTGACAAATGCGGTAAAGCAATTACGAGGTCGTCTATACATTAGGTACCGCATTTTGCCATCGCGTGACTGCATCACTGCACTAGCCGTTACCGAACCTATTCAAACTCAGTTTGTAAAGATCCTTATACATGGAATCGAGTATTATGAATATTAAGCCATTATTTTTCTGTTGTGCAAGATCAATATGAGAACTACTCGAATGTTATCTATAATTTTCAGCCTATAGCGTTCCCACTGCTGGGACACAGGCCTTTGGTAGAAGGACTGGACCACAATCTGTCACGGGTTGATGTATGTTACAGCTCTTTGAATTTTTCTGTTCCCTCACGCTGTTTTCTTTCGCCGAAGAGCTCGTGGCTAAATAATAACAGCCACTCTGGTCAATCTTGTCGTTAAGCTACGCTTGCCTAGGTTGGTCCGTTGATGGTTAACCACCCATTACATACCGAGATTCCTCCGTGCCTCGGAAGGCACGGTGGTCCCGGCTGTCGATTGTAGATCTTTGACAGTCTTTGCAAGTAGTCAGTGGCCCGAAAGTTTGACAACCAGTCTTACCAAGGGGTATCGTATTACCCAGTACTAACTAGGTTGTGGAGTTCAGATAGGCAGTCGCTGCAACCGGTTAGACTGGAAGCCGACGCCAACATAGTTGGGAAAAGGCTAGGCAAATGATTTCCTTCGCCGTTTTGCGAGTAGCGGTGATGAAATATATTACAGCAAGTAAAGAGCCTGGCTGGGTTCGAAGTTTTGAAACCAGGACTCACGCCTTGTTGGGAATATTGGTCAGCAAGTTAGTAGCGTCGACCAACTAGCGTGGTGGATTAGTGCTATGATGATGCTTAGATGCTAGAGATGGCTTGGTCGTGCTACAAATGATGTAAGGCCACTTCTTTTGGCTTGTGTGTGAGAAGACCGAAGAAAGGATGGATGGACTGTGAAAGATATACGGCTACAAGGCAGGAGACTTTTGAGTTGACATGTAAAAGAGAAGTATGGAAGAAGACGACAGTATGTGCCGACCCCAAATAAATTAGAAGAGGGTATGGGGAACTATATTATTCGTGTCCGTGTGTCCCAGCAGTGGTAACATTAAAGCCTGAGGAGTAGAGACGGCTTAGTCGAGCTATGTATCGCAACTAGTTTTGTTCCACAATACATTACATGTTCAGTAACGTTTGTCTGGTCGGTACTACAGACATGGAACAAACATTAGTATCAAACAAAAGACAATCAAATCAAGTAGAATACTAAAGAAGCAACTATAGTATAAACGCGCTTGTCATTCGATCGGTATGACGATGGCTCGTTGCGTTGGTACTGTATGGACAAATCTGGAAAATGGCTATCCTCTGCCCGTGTAAGTGAAGACACAGTAATTTCATTTGCTATTTAAAGTGAGTGTGATTTGAGTAAAGACGACAGAGCTGGTCAACTGCACATTTAATAAGCTTCTATGTTAGACACATTTGAAACCTTCAACTGGCTATCTTTTACAGTTAACATGGAAAAAAGAAAAAAAGGATGAAAAAAGAAGTTATATTTCGTATAGCGAATTTGCAAAAATTCGCATTATCTCACCAAAATTTGTTAAATTTAGCTTTGGGGCGTATGATACGCCTAGTTGCCTCTACATTTTTTCTACATTATTATCTGAATCTAAAGAGTCTTGTGACAAACAGATATTTGTTTAAAAATCTAATCAATTACTAAGACTTTCGATCGGGGTGTGACAGGTTACACACTGAATAGGATTCGGGTCAAAACATTCATTTCGGCACTTTGTTGAACCACAAAGTCGAATCGAAGTAGGTACTGAACATCTTCAGCTCGTGCAGATTGGCAACCTTAGGTCGGCATCTGTCATAGCTTGATCATTTTCGGGTCATCACATCGACATCATCAGCCTACAACAGTCCACAGGTGGACAGAAGCCTCTCCAATCGCACGCCACTCAACTCGATTCTCGGTAACGCTCATCCAGTTCCTATCAGCCACCATGCGAAGATCCGTCGCTCCAGCGAGCCTGAGGGCGTCCCATCTTACGCTGGCTGATTCGCGGTCTCCCCTGAAGAACACGATTAGCCCAACAGTCATCGGTTCTACGGCTAATATGGCCGGCCCATTGCCACTTTAGCTTTGTGTGGGTCGGCTCGGCAAAATTCGAGCGGCTTTTTCGCGAACACTTCTCTTAAACATTATTTGATTTTTTCGCCCGGCTGTGCCGACACAGACCGAACCGGACATAGAACAAGCACCTAGGCACCTAGGACCACCCACCTAGGACCTAGGCCTTGGGATAGGGCATTGCGTTCTTTAGGTAAAAGAAATAGAACACTCACCCCTGGTATTAATTCCTATCCAGTTGAGGTATCTGGACAATTTCTTGGAGATGTACGTCTTGCCGCGGGCCGGGAGGCCCACCATCGCGATCACATGTGGTATGTTCACATAGTTAGCTCGTTCACCTGGGGGACAACGAAAAGAATGGTTAACAAAGTTTTGAGACTTTAGCATTTGAATAGAACACACTGCCACCTCCTGAACCCCCTTAATGGATGAATTTAAAAAAATGTCAGATAGGCAATTTCTCTATGTAAAATGCTGGTATTTAGCTGCATTTGGTTAGACAAGAAGTCAACACTTACATAGTTGGGAAAAGGCTAGACCAATGATGAATGAATAAATAAAAAAAACCTTCCTGGTGTTCTTTTTTAAATAGGCAACTCTTGTGCAAAACTAAATGCTACCCGGAGGCTTTGAGTGTATTTAGATTTTTAATTAAGTAGATATGTTGGCATATTTGTGTTGATGTGATTTTTACACAAAAGAACATAAGGTTTAAATTGCTTTGATTGAAAATTGCTCATTAAAATCAATATAACCTGCCAATTTAGTGAGGTAATAAAAAGACTATCATTTCATTTTTTTATTGCTCATTGTGAAGACAGATTCATTAAAGTAGTTACTAGAAATTGCATTGAATCAACTATACCTTGAGCATATAATATACTAGCTGTTGCCCGCGACCTTCGTCCGCGTGAAATTTTAGTCTTCCTCGATAAATGGGCTATCGAACATAAAAAGATTTTCTCAAATCGAACCAGCAGTTCCTGAGATTAGCGCGTTTAACCAAACAAACAAACTCTTCAGCTTTATAATATTAGTATAGATTATTAGAGACAATAATTGCACAAGCCACGATAAGTATTACTATTTCAGACTCTCTTCATGTCACACGGCACCACAAAATTATCTTCAAGCTGCCATTATTATTTTACCAACAATAATTATTATGGCAGACATAATAACACTTCTCAGATAGGACAAAAATGTTTACCCAAAACATGATTCACGTAAAACGATGGCCATTTTATCTATTAATATGTGTGTACCCAGAATGTTTACAAGCAAACATGTGATACCTCTAGGTACTGCAGGAGGTTATCATCTAATAACTAGTTGTTTATGCTAAGTTTTATGATATGCTTGATTGTCTATGTAAATGTTTTGCTATCTTGACTGTTGGCTTCATTATGAATATTATATTCTTTAATCCGTTGGGTAAAGGTCCTTTTTACAATCCATTACAACTCTGCCTTTTTCCCTCAGAGGTGACCAGAAACTACAGAATGGCCACAATCCACCAATTCGACAGGCCTGACATCATTCATTATTTTTTTCTGTACTTTCTGCAGATCCCCATGGGTAAAAGGTGTAAGTTTATTTATGTTTGTCACATATAAAAACAGCTATTTATAAAATAATTTCAAATAAAGAGATCTAAATTAGACCATTTAAATTCAAGGAAATATATAAATAGTTAGCTGCCATTTTGAAACCACCACATTGCTTATTCATCCACTCAACATGATTATATTATGAATATAAAATCAATAATCAACCAACAAGCAAGGTCAGTCAGTCTCATAGGTCATAGGGTTGAGAACAATAAATTAAATGGGTTTATTAAAATAATATTGATTACCAGTAATCTTGTCTATGCTGGCTGTGTTTGTTTATTCGTACCTTTGAGATTTTCAGACAGAATTTGTAATGATCTGTGCTTTGTCTTTGTAGAAAATGTGAGATTCATATAATGTTCATGTTTTTTTATTTTATTCAAGACACTTTAATTAATTTATAATCTAAATCTCAAATGACAATATTTATTATTTTTATTTTAACTTATTTTTATTTTATTTTTTAATTTGATTGTGGACAATTTAATTTTTAAGTATTGTATTAATTTAATTTTTATAGATTCTTTTGATGTTAAATTTAGATGTAATAGTATTCTGTGGTGTGATTTGTCTTTGAATTACTAACATTATTAAGTGTACCTACTAAAAAAATTATGGATAATTGTGTCTGAAGTAAATAAATTGAATTGAATAATGTTTTTGGCGGTTTACTGATTGTGTGTCAGCCTATGTAAAATTTCTACATTTATATCTCTTAATTTATATGGTGTAGATAATAACTGCCCCTAAGATGACCCTCTGACCATAAAGAAAGAAAACATATTTATTTGGCACATGCCACAAGTGCACACAGAAAAAAATAAGAAAAAAAGAGATAACATTGTGTGTCTCACGGCTGCACCAAATAGAAGTATTCTTTTAGATTCTAATTGGGTTATCAATCTGCGAGGTTATTAAGTCATTTCATTTATGTTATTAGGCTTCCAAATACTTACGAATTTTATTCACATACATAATGTTTAAGTATGAAAAACGAAATCCTATTGGATTATCTCCTTAGGATTTGCTTATCTAAAGTATTTTCATTGATAGTTTGAAGATGTGGCTATCTGACAAACTTACTCTTCAAAACAATGTTCTATACTCTTCTAATACAACTTAAGCATACCGATAGATATGGTGGACACGTTAATTTGATTATGACATTTATCTAACTGATAATAATCCATCACTACGTTAAATTAATTGGTTAACCAACACTCCATGTAGTCACAGGTTTTTAACAAAAAAAACCACGTTATGATACAAGTTCTAATAACTGGATGTTGCGAACT
The DNA here is from genome assembly GCA_963082995.1 of Noctua comes. Taxonomy (NCBI): domain Eukaryota; kingdom Metazoa; phylum Arthropoda; class Insecta; order Lepidoptera; family Noctuidae; genus Noctua; species Noctua comes. The sequence continues at coordinate 16,469,905 of OY720278.1, read as the reverse complement.
CGTCGCCTTAGGAAGTATGTGTGTCCTTGTGACGACAGCATGTAAACTAGAGCTGAATTCTCCATCGGAATTCGCGAAACAAGAGTTTTCACTAACCATCACCAAAATACTGCTTGTTGAGGAACTTCCAACCTTCGGCACGTTTGTCTTCCGAGTCCATAATACGCTGATTTATTTACTACCGCTGTTAGTAAAATAAATACGTATTTTTATTAATAACTTTAATAATTTCGCACTCGATCAGCTCCGCCGACGGCAGTACGCGAACTGTCAATGTCAGCTTGAAGTGAAATCGATTGACGTGACACGGTGACAAGCATGACAGCGGAATTTACCAGGCATAGACAAAGGCCTTTTCAGACGCTTTTTATTGAACGGTTTTATAAAAAAACTTGTTTTACTTATTTTTCCATATCATTTGCTGTTTATATATTATCCTTTTGATGTTTGTGTTCTTATGTGTAATGAGTGAAGGCTTTTGGAACAGCTATCGCTCGGAGTATTCAAACACACGCCCCGAGATTTGTTACAAGCAAATAGAAGCTTAACTTATACAGACCTAAGCCTACTTCCCAAGTCGGTCTATACATGATAATGATGCAAATTGAATGTTAAATGTTCGTAATTCCACTATTCCTTCCTTATAAAACAAAGTCTTTTAAAACGATTAATTAATAAATGTACAGAGATTTATGTGTTAAAGATTACGATGAATGTAACCTCTGTAATACTGTTAGCGAGAGAAATGCGTCAGAGATCACGCCGTGTGTTGATGAAGCCAGTTGACGACATCCGAACGATAACCTTTACATAAATTGCATGATAATGGCTCATAATATTTCCACGTCGACATAATAACTAATCGTTCCTAAGTCCACTAAATAATGCATTAATTTGAGTACTTTCTTAGTTCTAGTTAGTATAAAATATAGTTGTGGTAATGGTTTCATAGATGTCGTTGCTTGTTTCTTATTAAGAAACTACTGTTACGAAAAAGTACAACGCCGATTCCTTTTTGAATTTAGCAAAAATGTAACAAGCGTTCTCACTTTCAAGCTAGGTAATCCAGAGCTTTGACTCTACGATGGTCTCTCTCTCTTTATCAGCCTTTATAAAGGAGCAATAAGTACCTATGCGGCTATGCCTATGTTAAACTTCCACCCCATTTCAATAGAATTCGTGTGCTTTGTGCTCTCCTCGGATTCTAAGTTTGAAGTTCAGAAATGTTTCTATGGTTTACCTGTAGTCGAGTTCAATTAGTCAAAAAGGTGGAACGAAGTTTATAGTGGTCGGATTTTCATGGGACTTTATTTACTGAGCTCCTAGAGGTGTGAAGAAGTTAAAAGAAAAATTTCGCCGCTCGCGACTTTTTTTTTCAATTTCCTTTTTGATTTGTTTATGAATAACTTGAAATTCGACGAATTTGGTCTGTTTATTCGTTCATTATTGTCGATGAGACTGCCCATTTCAAGGTTTTTTTTTAAAATTTCCTATTTTCTTCAATTATTCAATCACTTTAAAAAAAACGGATTTTAAAACGAATCCTTATTTTGTAATTGGTATAACTGATGCTTTATTCGGAACTCAATAAAAAAAGTCCCATGAAAATCCGACCACTATAAACTTCATTCCACCTCTTGAGTATTTTTTGGCTAATTGCACTCGGCTACTAGCTACTATACGTACTTAGGTATTTAATGTGCTATCTATCTGCGAACCAGCTAGCAAAAACGTAAGCCCTGTGAACGAAATGGGATTTGAGATTCGTGCTAGTCTATATTTCCATAATCCACTTCTTGGTAATCCGCAAAAGTTGGTTTAGGCACGAGCCCGGTTTAGAACTGTGTTGTTTATGTGCTTGATTATGTATTCCCAAAATATCGCATTGCGGCAAGATATAATTAATATTGTGGCGATAATAAGAGATTGATAGTAGAACTAGGTCTACCTGCCATCAAGCCGCATCATCGCTCCCACGTCCGGACAGTTATGCTGTATTAAAAGTAATTGCAGGTAATCTTCCTGTTTATTTTAAATCTGTTTTATTGACTTTACCCTCAGACCAACAAAAAAAAGGAACACGCGAAAATCAAAAGTGAAGCCACAAAACCGTGCTCCTGCAAGTAAACATACACGCTCACGCACACACCGACATTAAAACCATGCTCATCGCTCCTAGTACGTCTCGTCTCGAGTCGTCGTCTAGATAACATTGATCAAAAAAATTGAATTATGCCTTCCAGTGTAGTGGAAATTTGTAAAAACAATAGCCAATCACTTTAAAAGTCTCACGGAATCACTTTTCACTTGTAAGTACTTGAAATAACATAGTGTTTTAATTAATTAACTATGTTTTTTTTTTTAACTTGGAACACATAACATCTAGGACGAAAGCAGTGACATAAAGTGCAAGGGCTTCCATAATATGATTCCCATTTTCCCCATTCGATTAAACAAATTTAAATATGATTTCTTACTTCGAATAATTATATTCCTGTTTCCTTTTTTTATGTATTTAATATTTTAGATTTCCAATTAATACTGATTCAAATACCATACTCAACAATATCTTACTCGTACAATATTATCCTATCCATTCAATATTATTCCCCAAATTACAGGGAAAAACTTTAACAAATGGTAACCCTCCGACACACGCATAGATAAAAAGGTGGCTTCAGTTTTGAAGTTCGCGGCGCGCCGACTTTTTTTTTGTTGGTCTGAGGACTTTACGTCTTTACATAGGTAGAATTCGCGTCGTCATATAGGCGCTGCGCTGTCGATGTAGCCTTCATCGACAGCGCAGCCTATAACAATTATTGTAACATCATGTAGGTACAATATGTTCCCGATTGTTCCAAGCATTGAAGTGCAGTCGACTTTACTACCTCAACAAATAAGCATGGAATTCTTATAGTATTTAATCAAGGGCCGTAATACTGTATTGTATGGCCTTGTCGGTCTCCACGTGTTTAATTCACAAGTCCACGTCTAAACAAAAATAAATGGATCGTTGTTGTTGTAAACGAAAAATTGTCACTTTGTTGGAAAAACAATTTCGAGTCACGAGTGGCACTATTCAAACAAATTAGGTTTTCTGATTGACATTAGGATAATATAATATAACCACTGTCTCGCAACATTGCTTACCTACCTACCGACCATAAAAACCTAATTGGTAATTATCTATTCAATGCAATTACTCTAATTGAAGTAAAATGAGACATTGAGACCGCTGTACAAGTATTCTATGTAATCAGACTATGGATAGTTCGGGATCATTTCGCTAGATGGCATTAGTGTCTTTAATTAAATCTATCATTTAATATGTCGTAGGCATAGATTATTTTCTAAAAAGGTAAGGAACTCTTGCCTTATTTTATTAAAACTGACCTAATTTACAAAAAAATATTCCTGTCAACTGCGTCTGGATTTCTGGTATTTGTCCGGCTTGTTAAATATGTAATTTTTCCGACAACTCAACTTCAAAAAAAATAAATTAAATTCAACTAGCCCTTATTTACAAACTGAAATGTTTTAGAATATTTTATACTTAAATCTAAACAGTATTATAGAATTACAAAGTAAGAAGTATTTTTTAAAGACTTAAATAGGTATTTAGTTACTGGATTTTTCAAATCTCGAAATGGTAACGATAACTCTGACAGTTCTACTGAACTACGATAGTCAAAACTAGTTCCTATTGATGACTACGACGTGGTAATGGCGACTCAGATCCGCCATTTTCAAAGTGCACACACATTTTTAAAGGCGCTAACGTGCAAATTGACGAGCATTTGTTTACCAATACATTTGTGACGTCACATGTCACGTCTCTGAATGAAAGTGAGCGATGCTCGGTGGGTGGGACGCGCTAATTTAGCTCGCTGCTACGTCATTAGCTGCCCTTGACATTGTGTAGATTTGTAGTCAGTTGACTTTACTAAGTACATGGTCAGATAATAATAAGATCAAAGGAAGTTCAATGAAAATTCCGGGCGATGTGATGGTACTACCTCTTCCGCTCATTGAGCAGATACTTCAGACTAGGGAGGGAGTAAGTCGACCCATTCCGTAACTTACCCCGCACCCTGGTAGTCCCTTTTCAAAAATACTACTACAACTGTTTTGTTTTTGTGGTAAGTGAACACAAATTGGCAAGTCCGATCCCTGGGGCTCAGGTTTGGAGCCAAACGAGGTGACCTGTAAACCCTTTCTCTATACAACCCTTTCCCTTACAACGCTAACCAATCTACACGTACCATCTTGCAGCGTAGACCTCCCCTATAGGTCCATTGTGCTATCTGCTCTGCGGTCTACATGGCCAATCTGCTGGGTTGCCCCACCAAAGACTTGCAAAGTTGCAACGTACATATTGTACAGACACCAGCATAGCTACTCGAAATTGTCAAATTTTCCCAATTAACCTTGATTGAACCTAAATTAACCAATGCTTTAGCGATAAAGTTGAAAATCTATGAAAGAAATTTGACAGATTGAAGTAGTTTGATGTGCTGGCTTCTGTATCTATAATGTAATTTTGTGCTTACTTGAGCCCGACTAGATATTCTGTCATAGTTTCTAGAAATAAGGCAAAACAATTGACGCACAATAGTGATAAAAATAGCCTTTCAATAGTGCATTTCGACTTGGGCGGAGTCGAGTCGACATACCGATCTCTTGAATGTTCGCTCTCTCTGCCAGAGACATATCTAAACGTACGGAAGAACGAGATATGAGTTGAGCCATCCTGTGTAAAGCTGGTTTAATATTCGGGAACGTTTATGCACATACCTTCACCACCTATTGGTATTTATGTAGGTAGGGTTAAACCATCCGTCTAGATTATGCCGGACATGTAGGGCTTTTGGGTCAACCGTACGGAGTTCCATAACTGGTCTTGTTATTCGGACATGTAGGGCTTTTGGGTCAACTGTACGAAGTTCCATAACTGGTCTTGTTATTCCGGATCAAAGTCGAACCTTTCGTCGGAAAGTTCCGACTAAAAAAAAATGCCTTTACGTCGTTAAAGGCATTTTTTTTTTAATAGGATAAGCACCCTAAACGGACAAATTATCCCTTACTACTGTTGCATTAGATTAGGTTTAAGGTTGATTAACCTTGAACCTAACAGTAATGAACAGATTGTAGTCTGTAGCAGCTTGATGTGCTGTACCTACTGAAAAATTAAAGATAGAAAGTAAAATCTGGACTTTGTTTGCGGTAATTCGGCTTTTTATCAGGACTGTTCAAATTCCAGATTAGTAACCCTACGTGCAATCGCGATTTTAATCTAGTCGTCATGTATAGCAGGTATTTGGGTTAGGCAGAGGTGACCTAACCCTTCGGGAATTACTAACGAAAATAAAAATAAATAAATAAACGAAAGTTGTAATATAGATAAGATTATATCTATATTATCACTTTCGTTATTTATGTTTTATCAATTTATTTATTTTTAGTGTCTATCTGATAGACACGTTATACACTTATGGGTATTACAGTTGTCGCTTGACAACGTCGAAGTGATAGAACGGTATCATTTGTAGCGACTGGCGAACAATCTCGTGTCTCCTCTGATCGATTGGGGTTAGATAAGGTTCGGGTGAGGCTTATTGACAATTTCTACTTCGATTACACGTGTATTTTTGTATCAGATGGCTAAGGGGTTTCTTTAGAATCATTGAACCGAGCATAGATAACCCTCTGGAGTTGGATGTTGATCATGTTCAACAATAAGACTTTTTTGGCAGTAATCAGCGTTGACATAGTAGAAGATTGTATGTAATCATCATCTGCCTAGCCTTTTTCCACTATGTTGGTGTCGGCTTCCAGTCTAAATGGATGCAGCTGTATACCAGTATTTTAAATGGTGCGACTGCCTATCTGAGCCTTCCAACCCAGTAAGTCCTGGTACGATACCCCTTGGTTAGGCTGATTATCAACTTTCGGGCCACTGACTACCTGTGACGACTGTCAAAGATGTACCTATGTGTTAAATTAAAAATGATGATTTGGAGATCGGACTACATAAACCGGAAGAGACGAGTTAAATTAGTACATAGAAGATAGTTTATGAGGAAAATAAAGATACGTTTCAACAGAAATTATATGGGAGAAGGTTGTTGTCAGAAAGGGTGTTGTGGCTCAATTTGGGAGAGGCCTATGACCAGCAGTGGACTGCAAGAAGCTGAGTTGATTTCATTTGAAACTTTTAGAAGGGTATTGTATCAGATAGTCACGGCTGGTGTAAATGAACTACTGAAAGACTTGTGGGAAAAAACTAATAACTAATTTTAGCGTTGGAGAAAGACAACTCTCCTTAATTGTTTGCTCATGACCCCCTGTCATGATGCCACGCGCGTGCTCGATACGACAATTAGTGGGAAATACCAACGCTCTAAATATTGAAAGAATAGTATCAATAAAGATACCCACTTATTGATTAAACACACAGTTTAACATTATACATATAAGGTCACATGGCAAACTGACAGGAAATTCATCCTGTTTTAATAAACAAATAATTCTTGAGGCGAGGTTGCGTGGTTTTTATTTTAATTTATCTTATTTCATTTTATTCATCTCAACGCCTAAGGTTTTCTGGCGAAGATCGATAAATTATTAATTACAATAGGAAACTTTTAAAACAATTTTTTTAGATTCTTATCTTCTTTAACTGGAAGCCTGGAAGATTCAAGTTCGGCTTTGTTTTTTTTATTGTTGTTCTGGACTAATTTAGGTGTTATTTTCCTGCTCATGTTTATGGTTTTAGTTTAGTAAATGCAGATTATATGGAAATGCAGGATTCTAAATAGTTTTAATAATAGAAATATTTAAGTTATTAGTCATGAACATTTGGTAAACATTGATGTTGTTTTTGAGCATATTTATGCTCCACGTGCTTGAGTATGACCGTACAGTTTGGCACCATTAAAACCATTCATCGATTGAGGAAAAATAGCGACCTGAATATCATGAAAATAAAATCGATCAGTCTATGAGTATTCATATCATATCCTAACCGCTTTGATTTGATGCGTGACGAAGATGACATGACATGAATTTAAATCCTAACTTTAATTCGTTAATGCACTTTCTTGGAAATAATAACCTAACAGTTTCTAAACACAGTGTAATTTGTATAGTGTTCATGAATGTAGTTGTAAGCGCAACATCAGAGGCAGACATAAATGGGATCATCAAGGAAATTGCAGCCTACGTGCTATTACCGCGTACTGTCTCCGGCATTTGACCGAGTCAGACGCTGGGAATTACTGTTCACGACAAAGATAACGTAGGATAACATTACATACAGTTCCGTTTTACTTTATTAGTGACGGATGAAACAAATGCTAAGATTTTGCAGCGGATAACTCTTTGCGAGCGTTCGGTTAAATAAATTGGTAAAGGGACATCTTAAGGCAGTATTTTAGGACCGTGCCTTTTTTATTCTTCGTTACGTCTTGTAGGCGAAATAGGCTCAAATACGACGCCTATTTCGCATTTTTCGGAATGTACTGTAAGTTACAGTTATCAAACAGATTGGGAAAACCACAAACGAGACTTCGTGGTTGAATTGCGTTTGCTCTTTTTATCTATTTCGTCATTAAACTGGCTATGCAGTTGCATACTATCGTATCTGGGTTTCTCTAATTTGTTTTTAATTAAAATACCTAGAACTGATTGGTGATGTCATCAAAGTGATTAGTTACGGTGAATCCAGTTATTTCCGAATAATGATTGTTGTTTGAGCGATAACGACACAAACACTATGTTGTCATCTTCTGTTTATTTATTTTTGTCGATCGACGTTTTATCTTAATCGTCATTTTTATGTAGACACATAAATAATTGAAATTATCTTATACAGTTTGAACTTCCAATCGAATTTCTTTTAATATTAGTCAGTAAGGAAATTTCAAGGGTATTAGGTGCGCCAGGTGCGGGTGCGTTAGGTCCTCATAAACTAGCTGTTGTCTTTAGGAGCTGGCCCAATCACACAAGCACAGAAAACCTGAATTGGTGTATGCCCGGATTGCAATACACAGCACCCAGGTGCCAGGTCACACAGAGCACTTGATGCCGATAACGTTTCATAACGCACCCGATATCAAACGATTACAGTATATTGTTTGCCCAGTTTATTGACCTAGACGACTGACGTACCTAGGCAAATGGATTCAAGGAGGTTTCATACCTATGCCTTCTAAAATGGTGGGTCAGTACAATCATTTGTGGTGCGAAAAGTCAATGAGATACAAGATTAAGGTACCTACCTATAAAGAAAAATCGAAGATCGGAATCCACAAAACCATAATCACCTCACACAATTGTGACCGAGTAGAAAGGTACCAAAGACCAAAAGCCGTCACGCTATCATTTACTCTTTTTCTTTCATGATGCACGCAGGTCACACTATTACTCCATAACATGAATCCATCGAATTTGAAGTTATTCATAAACGAAAAAAAAAACATTAAGTACCAAAGAAAAATTTAAAAAAAAAACCAAGTCGCGAGCGGCTAAATTTTTTTTTTAAATTTCTTCTCCACTCCTCCAGGAACTCAATAAAAAAGCCCCATAAAAATCCGACCACTATAAACTTCGTTCCACCTTATTGTCTAATTGCACTCGACTATATCTCCTTCCTTTATCATTTGTCTGTATGTCACATGCGTTTCATTTTCGCCCACTATCATCAATATCAAGACGGACCTTTAAACTTTCCTGTAACAATATTTAAACTTCCTTTTAATTAGTCTTTTTATTTTTAGTCTATTATTGAATACCGAGTATTAACGTAAAGGTACCTAGGTACTATTGAGCGTATTGCGTTGACCAATGAGAAAATATGACACAATAATTTGTTGTTATAATTTACTATCGCAGCGAACTTTGAACTCGGAAACATGCAGTTCAGACTTTGAAACGACAAATGAGCACAAATTATTACGCGCTGGTGACAATATTTTCTGCTGTATCTACATATTTACTTAGTTAGGTACAAAGGTACTTAATATGGCGAAGATAGATATCAATGTTTGTTTATATGACACAGTTAATCTAGATAATTAGAATTATCTTGAACTATTCTAATGACCTGTAGCGACGCAAATTGCAGAAATAGTTGTTCTAGCTTCAATACCTAATAAATGGAATAGTCGAAGGAATAACGGGCCTTCTTTGATATAGGTACCTCTTATGAATAATGAGGACAGTGATATACTTGCAAGTTTTGCTTTTCATATAAAGAGTAAAGCTGTGCTGGAAATTCGAAGACGTGACGTCTACCACCTCGCACCGCACTGGGCCCACACTGCTTCACGAAGAGGAGTTCTGAGGATCAGCACTGGGATCATTATAGGCTGATTATGCGTCTGATAAAATGTTTGGTACAAGTACAAAACAACATAACTAACAACCATCAGCATAAAGGATCTAAATACTTACATTACGGATAAAGGGACCAGCAAAGAATGCATGGAATACTAAGAAAAAAATACAAAGCAAAGTTACTCTTTATCTTTTTGTTAAGTTTAGTTTTATATAATTACGTTTGTCATTCGAATCAACATTTCGAATCTTCGAATTATTTACGAGATATCATGTGAGATTGCAAGGGGTTTCCTCAAATACTTGTCTGTAGAATAGTTTCTAGAAAAGTCATACGGAAAGAAAAGTGGAAATTCCGATGTCTCGGTCAGGTAGACTGATCGTAATCGTAACAGTAAAGATAGAACAAACCAACAGAGCAAAACCTCTTTGCGATATTGAATTCTTGAAACGAACCCTTTTACTGGCTGAATACAATTTTCTCGTATTTTCTTTTGTCCTTTGCTCTGGAGCGGTTTTCAGAAAGAAAAAAAAAGACTTTTTACTTTTAGGCTTTCATTGCTGAAAAAGAGTTAATTAACTCTTTTTCTTGTTTAATTTTTTTAAACCTACATCTGGAACCATCAACTGGAAGTTAATTTTCTTTTCTTTAATATTTTCAGGGAATATGTAAAGCAAACAATGCTCTTAATTAGAATTGGCTCAAATTTAATGATTTAGTGTAATGTGAACTTAAAAAGTTGTAATGATGATTGAAGTTGTAATGGCAACAAACGTGGCAAAGCCCGCCACCGCCAGCGCCAGCCAGTCTCTTGGGGATTTGACAGCGTTGAGATGGAGTTTTTTGACAGCGTTAGTTACTTTGGGTTAATTTAATTCATTATATTTTTATGAAGTGATACACATCCGTAACGGGTGCGAATTATATTTTGAAATACATTGAAATTCAAAAATAAGGAAATATTAATTTTGCGTTCTGCTTTCGCTTTAGGCTGAGGTCAAACGAGCGTTGAGTACAACTCATCGTCGCCGCCGTGTGGTACCTACAAAGAGGACTTTAAATCGAATGCAGCATAAATTCCGCGACTCACATCTCAAAAAATTACGCTCGTTTGGCCTCACCCTTAATCGTTTTTGTCCTACGTTTTACCCTTACACAAAAAAAAAGAAAATGTAATCCGCTTGATCAGTTTTGATGTAATGCCCCTATTAGGTTGCCTATTAGACGTTCACGTGTTTCAGCCATGCCAGGACTTATCTCTACACATACAATGCACAGACAATAAAAAATAAAATAAACTGTCTATGTACACTTTACTGTGTACATAATGACGGCACATCATCATTATGTACATACAGCGTGATTAATACATGTTTTGAGTGTTATGTGTACTTACTTAGGTACGTGTTTTAGGATTTATTTTAAGAATGTTCACCTGTTTGTGCCTCCTAGGTATTGCATCTATTACCTAAGTATTAGAAGAAAAAAACTTACTTATCTATGTAGGAACAAAACCTAACTATCTACATAAGTACATAAAATTAACTGACAGACAACTTACCTGCAACCTAAACTCCCGAATTCCTAAAGTCATGGTCATCTCCTAGGTGAGCATTAAAAAGTTCGTTTGAGAATTCAACCACTAAAATTTCTATAGATGTTCGACGTTCGTCATTTTTGCTATATGGGAACCATCGTATCGGGCACATTGCATGTGGCTACAAAAATATGAAATATGTCATCAGGTAACAGCTGATTCGACACAAATAGTAATCGTCATTTGGCACCGCCAGTGACAATTGAGACGCTCATCCTGATTGCGTAGGACAGAACGTCTTTGTAAACAAAAAAAAACATTGAAATAATTTAATCTTCATCTTAACACAACCCTCTCCTTTATTGGATTCCTGCATCTCAGTAAAATGCTATGTCGTATGGTATTTAAAGTAGTTGAATTATGTAGTCAACCAGCATTTGCACGTGAAAATTATAAGTACATATTAGACAGCCCCCTAAAAACACTCTTAACCTTCAAATAAATAAAACATTTTCTACACTTGAAGCAAAGATAGAAGACAGAAGCAACGGCCAATGAGTTCTATTTTCAATTAAGGCACGAGAACAATGCACGTCCTGTCTTAGATCATAACTACATAAGATCAAGTCTTATAGAAAGTGGTTAAATCCAGTAAAGAGTCGTGATTCATTGCACGTAGGAGAGGACTAGTTAGTCGAGTCGAGATGCAACCGGTTCAACAGACTTGCAAACTTGCAGCCAAGGTCGATTGTGTAAAAGAAAATAGAATTTATGATGACAGTCGTTTTTTTTCAAGACTTTTCACAACATTTGTTTGAATAATGTCTTCGGTCACGTGATGAAAACGTGTGGTGAGATGTTTTTACATTGGAATATACGGTTGCTTTCAGTATTTTTCCTTTTTCTTTGGTGTCTAAGGTTGCTAGTACTTTCTGTGACAGTTTTTTGTCAATAGAGCGTTTTCCGGTACTGACAACCCGCGAATCTTTTATGATGTACACGAGCCAAGTTGTCAGCCTCTTTCTTCATAAAGAGTCAGAAAGATCATGATGTAAACAATGCTTAATATTTTAAGAATTTAATGTATAGTGTCATTTTGTATCATGCCGTAATTTACACAACAAAATGGGTAAAAAACCGAAAGAAAAAGTCGTAAAAATATGAAAGATCGTCATAAAGTATTGAAGCGTGTAGGAATATTATTTAAAGACATCTTATCTCGACGATATCATTATGTCTGAAGTGCAATGTCGAGAGTCACATAAGAGTGTAAAGTTCTTCAAACTTCGAACATTGAAACTGCCAACTCAGTCGTTTCACTAGTTCGAGTCGTCTGCTATTTTTTTTTGCAACAATGTGTAAAATGTGTTGACTCTTTTGAATTTAGAAGCATAGAGCTTGAGTAACCTTGAGTAAAGGGTGTTGAAGACCAGTCTTTTGACCATTTAGAAGTTGTCAGACAAGACATCACGTTTCACAAGACATCGCGCAACATCGAAGAGGGTACGAATTTTGAAAGGGCTATTTATTTTGTATAGGTTTTAAGAATAATAAATATCAACGTTGATGGTTGGAGAGGAAGGAGAAGGCCAAAGAAAAAATGGATGGATTGTGTGAGGAATTATGTGAAAGAACTAGTGTTTTGGCTATTACCTTTTTACTGTTTGTAAGACATAACTATTCAAGTATTTATTGACATATTATTATGTAAATACTTTACACACTGCTTGATAACTTAGAACAACAGTGTTATTGATGAAACTATCAGTCGGAGTCGGCGATGTTATCTGCTTTTATTTGTTTATTATTGTTTGAGAATACATTGTAGATTCAGATTCCAAAGTTTACTAGACGTTGAAACTGTTGAAAGGTCAACGTCCAATAAACGTTGAAATCTACGACGTATGATAAATTAGAAGAAAAATGGCTTCTTTAAATATTTGTAGGTAGGCCAGAGTCCGCCCGTCCCGTCTCACGTCTGTCTTGTGTTATGTTATAAAATAAATCTTAACAAACTTGCTCGATAAATTAATTAATCAATTACCTACTATTACTGTTAACCTGCGTCATCCCATAAATTAATTCATCAAGATATTGTTTATGTTGTCTATACATCAAGGTGCGATCACGTAAAATCCTAAGTTTTGAATTAGTGTGAAAATTAGCTTTTCAGGGCAAGCATAATATATTTTTTGTTTGCAATCGCTGCTTGAATGTTTGTAGCCAATAGCTTGTCGCGCATCCTTCAAAATAGGTATGCCAATTATTTTGGGACCCCTAGATTTTATTTTTCAAGAGCTCTCGGCTTGTCGCAGCATAGACACACCACATAGTTTGTATACGTAGATTTTTTTTTTTCAATCCTCGCTTTTCTGTAGCGTTTCATAGAAGACACCTACACGCCAAATCTCGAAGGAATATGGCTGTGACATGCGGACGGACACAGGAGAAAGCTATATATAAGGGTTCCATTTTTTGACATGACGTAACCCTAAAAACGACCTGTATTATCGGTAAGTTTTTGCACAGTTCAAGAATAAATAGGTACTTACTTCAAGAATAAATACCATTTAAATGATTTGTCATTACAGTTACTTGCAGTTAATATGTAGACTTGCAAGACATCCTATTACAGAAATCTCGGAAAATAAAATAAAGACACAATATCCACTTCAATCGGTTTCGGTGAATTAAAAACCGTACACTAGTGTTGAACACAAATCGCAGTATTGATCACTGTTATTTGGAACACATGGGTGGAACGCGTAATATCGGGAACGATGACCGATCGAATTAGTTTTTATTGGTGTTTACCAGACACAGTTGAATAGACAATGTAATACCTACAATTTAACTGGTTCCGCAGATCAATCAGTCTGTTTACAATAGGAATAGATAATATACCAGTACCTACCTATAATGAGTATTATACTTATTGCCTACTAGAGAAATACCTAATCGTTGAGTTCTAAGTATTATTTTAATGATACTTCTCAGCGGCACGAAGAAGAAGAAGATGATACTTATGAACGGGGTTTTTTCTGTGAGTATCCGTTGTGATCGATTTTGTATTCAACAATTCTTTGAAAGCTGCAAGCAGCGCTCAATTTCAATTAGATACAAAAAAAGCCATCAAAATTAGTAACAAAAGCCACCAAAACAAGAATGTCATTATCACAAACAAACATTTCAAAATATAGAAAAAAAATCCTCATTTCAATTTCTTCAGCTCTATTCTCTTTAGCTATAACGCCATAACAGGAGGTAGTGTGATGACTTCAGTTTAAAAAAACAATGCCCATGTTCTGGCAATAAACAAGTTTATTACCTTCTTACGCGTCGTTTGTTATGGCAACGGCTTACATTCAATTTGTTGTGCGGTTATCTTGGTCGCGCCACGCGGTACGCTCGTGATTTTTCACATTATCGGCCGACGCAGCTGCCCGGGTAAATTAAATACCTACATAGTTTATAAATACAGGTTTCTCGCATTCTAGGCGTATAGCAGTGTGGTCTTTTTGTTCGCAGGTGTATTTGGGCGAATTACTCGGTCAAGGACACGACGACGCGGTGAGTCGCTGGCAAAAACTATAGTATAGTAGTAGGTAGTTGATTTTGGAGAACACATTGACTGTTAAGATATTTTCAATGTCAGCTTAGGGAAAACCGTGAACGTAAGTTACGTTTTTTGTAAATAATTTATGCGAAACCCAGACATTAAATTAAAGTTAGGTAAATGAGATACCTAATTAGGTAATGTTTCGAACCAATACACGGAACAAGTTTATTAGTCAAACAAAGCAATGACTCAGAATGTAAAGTTTATGTTGTTTACCATGATAAGGGCATAAATGAATGGAATAAGTAATTACCTACCTAGCCACAATAATAATTCACAATCATAAGCCTGTCTTTAAAAACCATTACTGTGCCATTACCTACTATACCTATGTACCTATTTATAAAACAATTTAATTAAGTACCTATGCAAAAGCAATGCGCACTTGGTTGTGTCTATGGTATGGATACTTTAAAATTGTGATAACAGACACATCATTTCAGACAACTGCTTTGCATTCCTGAGCAGATAAACCCTCTACCTACAAATATGTATCAAATAATAGAATTAAAGGCCAATTATAATTTCGGGAATCTTGTAACGTTACCACTTTATTTTCTTCTGGATAAAATCTTCGTTTAACGAAGCGAAAATCTCAACTTCCAAGACAGATTTTCCAGGGACATAAAAGTAACTAAACTATGGAAGAAGATTCCCCATTTATCATTTTTGTTGCTGGATTTTCAAGCTTGCCGGAGAATAATGTCTTCGTTAGGATTTTGTTACTACGGATAATAAAATATTGTAGATTATTAACTTATCTCTATGATATGACTAGAAAGGGAGTAACTTCTCTAGAAGTGTGGAAAATAGATTGGGATAATGGCAGAGAGAATGATGATGATGAATGTAATCTTCTACACCAGTAGGCACCATCATAGACAGTAATAAGTAGACTCTCAAAACATTAATGTGACACTGACATTTTTTTGACAGCGTCAAAACACGACGCTAATCATAATATTTTCGACTCTTTTGAGATTCTAGAGAAAACAAGAAATGCTGCGCTAATAACACATCCGTTTACAGATTAAAAACAAAAGTTATCTCCCTACACTTATTATTTACTATGCAGTCATTTGCGTGTGCATCTCCGAGGTGATTGCCACGCGGGTCCTCGTCTTAACCTCAAAGCCCATTGCTCAAACTATGAGAAGATTAAGTTATAAATAGAACTGTTCATTTTAGAACCGTGGTCACTGCCACCGCTGACAGAGAATTGAGAGTATTGTAGTGAGTTCACGGATTGATTCATACTTAGTTATTGGGAACAAATTTGCATTTCCTGTACTTACTTAATTTACATTAAAAAATGGTCTTTGAGCTGTAAGACTATTTTTTAATTACAATATGGAATGAGTACATATGAGGAAGTCTGAAAGTGGTACCGGTAATTGAAATGATGTGTGCAAATCGGTTGTCATGGTATGGATGCTGATGTAGAAGAAGAATGAGGAAAATATCGTGAAGAAACTTTGAGTATGAATTTGGGTGGCGGAAATAAGATTAGGGGAAGATTAAAGAAACGATAGATGGACTGTGTGATTCAAGATGATATAATGGCTAGAAGAGGGGTGACTACTGTGATGACGGCTAATAGAGAAGTATGGAAGAAGATAACATGCTGCGCCGACCTCAAATAAATTGGTATAAGGACTGGAGAATGAGGAGTAGGTTACAAGTGCTGGGTATTTAACTATGTAACTCTGAAAACAACAAAATTGTTTCTGTTAAAATGAATCTTGTTATTTTTGTGCTGGGGTAGGACCACAATCTTTGGTACTGTTCTTATATAGTTTGGCTCTATGCCAGCTTCGGGGCCTATCTACTATCTATCGAGTTCATATTATTATTTTCTTTGGCACAATGAACAGTGTCTTCAACAGTGTATACTACTTTCATGGCATACTTCCGTTTGGATTACTTTTATTACATAACTCAAAAAATAGCAATCAGTTGATCTTTTTTTGAACAAGTCTTTATGTGAGTCGACTTCTATAACATTTAAATACCGAATTGAAGTAAACTAACAAAATAATCTCGTAACTCTAGTACGGTAACAGTTCCGCATACTAGTTTAGTTAGGGTTACGAATAATAACATCATTAAACTGTCAAATGTAGAAATATTCAAATTTCACTGTTTTTTAATCTAAGCACAGCGTAGGTATTTCCACAGACTTTAATACTATGCTGTGTTTCCCGAGGCAATATTATAACTGATAGTTGCTTACTTGCTTAGATTCTACGTGTTTTTTCAGACGAAACTTAAATGACCACACCCTCATTCACGCTGCCAATAGTTTTCATTTTAACAATTCAAATTCAATTTTGTGGCCAAAGCCTGTTTAGAATAAACGATTCGTCTCTTGCGAACTCATTAGAGGCGAACAACAGTAGGTAAGACGTACCTGGTCTACGCGTTTGTTAATGAACTTGAACATTTAACTCACCGTGAACCCAAACGTAAAACTATAAACTTGTCACTCAATGAATTGGTAATTTGATTAGAATTGAATGAAACATAATTTAAAGTACCTAGCTAACTAATTTGGATACAGTTTGAAGAATAAAGAATAAGGACATTTTTACTATTAAGCATTTTATGGTATACGTATACCTATTGGTATTTCAATTTTTGATCCTTCGAGCTGGATCAAGTAAAAAAAAGTTTTATTACGAAATTAAATATTACTAGGTTAGTAGCAAATATAGCACAGCACAACACAACATACGTTTATTTAGTAAACACTAAACAAATAGTGTGTTTGTCTATTGTACTATTTACATAGGTATAGGTATGTACACGAGGCGTCTTGGCACCATTCTGCGCCAAATGTAGATTTTGCTTATCGTGTATTTCCGGGACTATACTATGGATATCTGCTTTCTTAGCTATGATCAAAGGTAAAAGTAATGAGATATTAATCATAAGTAACATAACATCACGACTCTGTATTTTACGATCATGAAATACATGTTATACTAATTTAGGAACCTGTATACGGGGCGAACCAATTGCCAAACGATCGATATTTCTACGTTTTCGTTTGGTACTGAGAAATTCCTCAAACATGGTTACATCTCGCCTGTAATCCCTGAAGTCATAGATACCTATAGTATACCTATAGTATACTCACGGTTTGCTAGATATTATGTTTAAGTAAAAAAATTGAAATTCCAATTGAATACAAGTCATAAATCTTTATTATCACCAAGCCAATTCTTCACAACTTCTTATTCCATATTCTACTAATTGTAATCGTTTAATAAAACAAATTGGGCCATTTCCTAAACCTTGGGACGACCGTCATGACACAAAGGCCGCACTGCGAGATACTGAGGAGTATGACCTTCATAAAGACGGCGACATTGCCTCGCAGGATCGATATTACATAGACAGAACTCCTTGCCTACATTGACAAAGCACTTGGATTAATTAGAGAGGAGTAACTCTGGAATTTCGGTAGTTAAAACAGATAATAGAAAATGGCAAACTTATTTCGATGATCAGAAAGAAAAGTTGTTGTGAGGTGTACCGCAAGATCAGGTAAGATAAAAGCATTTGACCTAAATTCATACAAATTAAAACAAGAATGTACTATTCTTGAGTTAAACATTACTTTTGTTTGTTTATGATTTGATATGTGTTGAGTCTGTCTAGAGCAGAACCAGTTGGAAGTCACCGGATACTAATAAGCATTGTGTGTCTCATGTCTCACCATTCGCTTTGTAAAAGGTTAAGTCCCACTCCCACGTCGAAAAGGCGAATGAATCGTGTAATAACTATGTAAATTCCTCCAGCTCCAATGTCTGAATGCTCTAGTATATATATGTAGTTCTTTCAAGAAACAGAAGCAATTTGTTTACCATCATCCAATGTTTTTGGGCCTCGGGGTAGTCCCTTGGCGAACACCAATAATAATTGCTACATAATTCCTATAAAACCTTTGGTAAATAAGGTACTGAAAGAGATGGGGAATTGGGGAGAGGTACTATACCAATACATAATCTAAATCGAGAGAAACCAATAAAACACCTATATTGGTTCGGAAATAGTCTATCTCGAAATAGACAACTCGATCAAACCCGTATCACGATTTGATTGAAAGCGAATGTTCACAATCCCGTATTATTGAAACAGCTGCGGTTCTTGCAAATCAATTTTACCAAGAAAATTGGAATTTCTATTTGACAAGAGAAACTATCAGTTGTATATTTTTGTGGTATCACAGTATCAGCTGACAAAGTAAATCATCAATTGTTTATAACAAGCTAATAAAATGCTTTGCTTGATAAGCTACCTATTCGAAATCATTCGCTCTGGCAGTGGTTAGTAACGTAAAATAGTAGTAGTAGTGTTTCTTTGTAAAGGACTGGACTTTCACATGTAACTTATCCCGTCCCAATTTTTATCTGCATAATTATTATTTAGATAATTGTTTTTTATATGACTTTCTTAAAATTTTGTCTTTGGTCAGGGTCATTCTAAATCAAGGCTGCTCAACTTATTCTGAAGGTGGGCCAAAATTTTGATTTCCGAACAATTTTTTTCGATCTGGTTTGAAATCCTGAATTCCGTTTTCAAAAGACTATCGTCAGTTGAGCACTGTTGGCGGGCCATTTCAAATACGTTGTCGGACCATATTGTGGCCCAAGGGCCTGCGGTGAAGCAGCCTTGTTCTAAATCATAATCTTCCTTTGCTCTTGTAACATTCTACTTTGGGTCGGCAACACGTTTAATTCAGTCCTTTTTCTTTATTATCATTCCACAATCTACTCAACTTTTCTTCTTTGTTCTTTCTTTCAGTTTTCATACTACAACATTTAGCTTCATGACCCTTTTAGTTACATACGTAGGGTCATTCTACATAATGATGAGATAATAATCCTGGCTGTTGATGGGCCCATTATAAATATTATCTCATACATAGATAGACATAATGTTAAGCATTGGCAAAGGTATGGATGGCTCCTTATCTTTATGATTGCACATATCTACTTGAATGTGAATACGTGCAATCCTACACCTACTAAATAAAGATTCATTGAATAATACAATAACCGTCACTTCTTTATCTTCAGACTTATCTAGTATTTGTAAGAGAGTAGGATTATTTGCCAATTATATACCACTATCTTGAGTACAATGTAAATTATTATCGTTAATTCGTACTCGTCATAAATATGCCTAGTGACGATTACTCAAAGTGGGGCAATTATGTACCTATAAAGAATTCGTTGTAGACATCGATCAGAAATCGGACTGAGGAATTAAGAAAATCTTATCGCAATCTACATAGTCTGGATGAATTGTGTCTTTTGCCTGGTTGGTGGCAATAGGCTCGCCTAATTTTAAATAGGACTTAAACATTAGGTGCTGGCTAAATATTGGTGTTCTACACCTCTGCCGAACCCTACGGGGATAGGCAATATGTCTGTATGAATAAAAAATTCGCACAAATAAACCAATTAAAGTTTTGTAAACAAAATTCCTGCATGTATTAGTTATTCTTGAATTATGTATACGGTTATGTGTTTACCTGTAGTGGGCTTTGGGACTCTGTTGTTTTTATAATTATAAAACCGGTCTATACTCTATGTATACTTATAGTATATATAGCTCTGTAGTAGGTATATGTATGTTGTTATTATAATCCAATGCGCGATCGGTTTCAGTCACATGACTGACTTCGTCTAGATTGTGGGTCAAAGAAATGCAAGGTCGCGGTTCTGTGTATGGTGATTTGTAGGCAGATATGTCAAATTAATTTAATTATAGCTTGGAACCTTTAAGAAAGAATTACGAAGGACAGTTTTAAAAATTTTATACCCAGGGTGTTTTAAAGTCAGTTTGATTGCATGGCGTATTTTTTAAATTCGTAATATTTTTATTTAAAATGGGTTCCAATGAAGGCTAGTGGATCATATAAAGAAGCACTTCTTTGAATTTTTTTTAGCTACCTAAAAACAACTTTAAATTGATATTTACAGTATAGGTACAAACTGTATACAGCGTGTCCTCAATTTCATGAAGTCCTGTCCTGTCATTTTTAGTATGTTGGTACCTAGACATAAGAATTGCGAATGCTTTTAAAATGAAGTAGGTGATAGGTCTGTAAAAAACAGTAGAATATAATTAACTTGTAGGATAATAGTTCTAGGTATTATTTATGCTCTACAAAATGCAATCATAAACACTATTTATGTGTAATGTGACAATTTAATAGAGTCCATTTAGATTTAATTAAAAAAGTGTTTCTTTTGCAAACGAACACAGGCATGTAGGTATTTAGAAAATAATTAAGACTTGCGAGTTCGTTCGACTTTTCATCATAATTCTTATTGCTTATGTGTACCTGTATGTCAGACCGCGAAACCATAGGTACAAATCCAAAATCGGACGAAATTGAACGAGTGAACGCAAGTCTACTATCGACTTTTACGTTACCTCTGTGACGAAACAAGAAGTTTTGTTTTAATTATTGGAATCATGCGCACAATCGTCCGAGCTACCATATCTTTAACGCGTGTGGTTATATCGTTGTTATAAATATAAATACCGCTACGTTACGACCGCTAAGCTGTTTATAAACGATACACATTACAGCGAGAGAGGAAATAAAATGTTATAGTCTTGATAGTCCAGTTCCGTAGACATATTGCAAATTGTCGGGATATGAGCGGGAGAAGAACACCGCGAGCGTGCAGCTGTCACCAATTCGCGCGTCCGGCGTATTTTTAGTCCGACACAACTATTATTCTAGAGTAGCTCTCATAGTTACCTCGTATAGGGAACGGCTTCGTCATGATAGTCTCCGTGGTCGGCGGTAGCAGCCGCTGGGTCTCCGGCGACATTACACTCGGGCACAGATTCAACTCATGTTTTTTACTATCACTACTACTGTTCACGCCGCCGCGAAGTCGCAGCGAGGGCGACCCGTTTGGAACATCCATCTGTGTGCGCTATCGCAGCATGACTGAGAGAATCGAGCTGAGGCGCGCGCTCGCGATGTTCGATGTCTACAGCTGATTGTATTGCGTGTCGGGTGAGACAGCGATATCTGCGCGTGTTCGTCTGCTCTAGCATGCGCTGCCGCGCTGTGGGGACAACATTCAAGTGCAAGGGCGAGCAGGCGGGCAGGCCGCGTCACGCTGCTCTCACGGGGAGATGGGCAGTGAGCCATTCAGTAACGTAAAGTCGTAAACACTTCCGAGTAGGGTTAGCATTTGGAAAGACATAAAAGTAATGATAAAAAGCCGGACATTTGGAAAAAAATACAGGCTTTTTACTTTTTAATACGTTTTTTTTGTTTCAGTAGACATTCTTTTAACCTTTTTTTAACTAAATGTAAAAGTGGCGAGTTTATTTGTCCGGACATGCCCGGCTTTCTGTCCCCCATCCAGAATTTATCCGGCCTTGTCATTTGTCCGGTTTTTTCGTAAGAGAGATTTTTTTAGAAAAAGGATCAAGGGACTGATTGCAGAGCTTGGTAGTCGCGCTCAGATTTTATTTCAATAAGAGGGAAATTGTTGTCGGTCCCGCAAATAATCTGCAAGAAGCCGTAGAAGCCGGGATAGGCGTTGCTCCAGGAGTTATGTCCGAACTAACCCAACAATATGGTAACCCTACTTCCGAGACGCTGTACTCTGTCTGTATCCCTGATGAAGTACGGGATACATGCGATTGTCTCGCTCGGATTTACTCAATGAATCATGATCGAAGACTTACAGACGAAGGGGGCCTTTGAAGCCAAATAAGTGAAGTGAATTGATTTGAGAATAAAACATTGACTATTGATAATATTGTTCAAGTGTAAGGCCAAGTTTAATATCTTAGTCAATAGATTTTATTCTTGGAGTTAGATGCGTCATCGAGATGTGCAATTGGTATTTCATTCAGTTCGTTACGTGTCGATCGTTATCGCATCACGTTTTGAAACAGATTGCTGCCCAAACGGTTCTGAGTCCGACAGATGTAAACGTAGTCCATCTCATTCAATTACATTAACGAAACTGGTTGTTATACAGGGTGTTCCAAAAGTAAGTGAAGTTTTAACGGGGCAAATTGATAAACCTACATAGAACAGTTGTACCGCACCGGTCTCAAATGAGCTGAACAAATATGCAACTTCGTGAATTTTTGTTTTAATGTTTTATGAATAGAAATAATTCGAAGAGCTCGTGGCTAAATAATAACAGCCACTCGGGGTCAATCTTGAGGTTAAGCCGCGCTTGCCTAGTTTGGTCCGTGGATGGGTGACCACCCATTACATACCGAGTTTCCGGCTGTCATTTGTAGATCTTTCACAGTCGTTACAGTTAGTTAGTGGCCCGAAAGTCGGACAACCACTTTCACCAAGGGATATCGTATTACCCAGTACTAATTGGGTTGTGGAGGTCAGATAGGTAGTCGCTCCATGTAAAATAGCTGCATCCGGTGAGACTGGAAGTCGACCCCTACATAGTTGGGAAAAGGCTAGGCAGAATGTGATGATGATGAATCGAAATAATTATCTATTTTTTACCTAAACATTATAAAGATGCTGAGAAGATAGTAGGAGTAGGTACACATACAGATCCCGAAAGGTAAAAATAAATAACATTCTGTATACTTCTGCTATTTTTGACATAAAATCTTTTTTGTTGTTTGTTGCTGATAAGAGTGAAAGCGATAACTCTATTGTTGAATTCGTGGTCCTCATCATTTTTATTGTGAACTAGCTGATCCCCGCGGTGTCACCCGCTGCTCAGCCCCTAAGGGTCATAGCGTGATGTTATATAGCCTATAGCCTTCCTCGATAAATGGACTATCCAACACAAAAATATTTTTTCAATTCGAACCAGCAGTTCCTGAGATTAGCGCGTTCAACCAAACAAACTGTTCAGCTTTATAATATTATATTAAATTATATTAAATATTAAATTATATTATAGTATAGATTTAATTTCAGCGTTTTCCTGTTGTCGATCTAACCGACCGATAAACGTATTGGCGAACTAAGTTTAGTGTTTTCTAAGTTTGTACTCAATCTCAATACCTACCTACATAAATGCACATCTATGCGTATTATTTCGATAAGGTTTCAGGGTATTCCCGGGAAAAAAATACATTGCAACATTTTAACTGCGTAGGTATTGGCTGAGTCAACTATCTGTTTAAGGTTAGGTATCTAAATATTAGTTACATTGTTTCCCGAGCCATATCGGTTAACAAATGTAAATAAAAGCAAGTCCTTTTGTCCTTTAATCGATATAGCTGTCAAGGCCTTATCCTACCTATTATTTACAACTTTATTTGCTCGCCTAGGCTGTGGCGCAACTTTAATAGTGGCTAATACCTTGGTATCTGTCATTGTTTTTCAAGACATATCGGTCAACTTGTAACAATAAAAGCGTGTCCTTTTTTGTTTCGACGAAAGCAACCGTGAACATTAGCCTTTGAAAGCCTTGTTTCGTTACTTTCTTGCTGTCTTTCATCATTATCATCATTTCAGTCGAAACACGTCCACTGCTGGACATAGGCCTCCCCCAAGTGTCGCCACATTGACCGGTCCCGTGCGACTCGCTTCCAGCGGATCCCTGCTACCTTCACCAGGTCATCGGTCCATCTAGTGGGGGTCCATCTAGTGGGAGGCCTTCCAACGCAATGTCTTCCGGTTCGCGGTCGCCACTCCAGAACTATCTCTAGTATCTAGTAGACTGCTATCTTTAACAGTCATAAATTCATCAATAGGTACCAACATAGGTGTCCTCAATATTCTCAAACAACTATAACATTGTTAGGTAGACACTGCGGTCAATCGACTATCGCGTTACCTACCATTAGGTATACGAACTATTAAGTTCTGAACGGAGGACAATGGATGAATGGGCGCGTTCATGTATCACGATTACACGACACACTGTAGCCATAAAGTTAAGAACAAGGTACCTACTTGCTAATACGTACCTACTGTGTATCAATATCAGACGATTAATGATAGATTATTGCTCCTAATTAGTATCTGTTGGCTATGAGATCAATATCGTATTTATTATCATAGTTTCTACATTAAACTTGAGCACTGCGAGTCTACCAATAATATTATATCTATGTTACGGCTAGCCGAAGTGTGGCTACACCTAGTTTTAATTAGCTAAACCTAAGTGTGGCCGGTTAAACTTAGATGTATCCTACTTATCTTCAACATGCAACCAATTTGGATGTCGCGTTTGGTCACAGTTCTAACCTAGCCTAATCTAATCCATTTGGTCGGTGTGTCCTAGCAATAAAAAGGATACACAAAGTTACCGGCTGCACCTAGGTTTAGCCGGCTAGAACTAGGTGTAGCCACACTTCGGCTTTTAGCCGTAACATCTATACTACATTAACAATATAGGTACGTAGTTAATTATTTAATTGTTGTATGGTGTATATAGAGCTTAGTATATGTTAGAAAAACAGTTTCAGCGGTTTCATGGCGGGAGCAGATCGGGATCGGATAGGGGTCCCGATTCTTTCCGTAGAAAGCTTAATTTCCAAAGAATGCAATAAGATAGGTGAAATTAGAAACGTCGGGTCTGAATCTCTTCGAGAAATCGAACGTAACATTATTATCTAAGATGTAAACACTACAGGACCTAAGATTTATACTTTATCTATCTCTATTGCTTGTCGCAATAAGAATCAAGAAAGGGTGAGATGAGAGACGAGAGGAAAGGCGGTCGGTTGTCTGCAGTCTTCAAAGAAAACTCCCTATGTAGACAGGTAGATGACGTAAGCAACAACTCAAATTCTTTATTAAATCCGGCATCATTGAGCTGATCAGTGAGCTTCACCTTGTGCCTACCAACTGTCGCATGGCAACCATCACGTCGCATCGACCAAACTTGAGCATTACACAACAGTTATCGGCAACCGGGTCACATTCACACATATACGTGAGACGGCACGCGTTTTTACACCACCAAGTGTGTTCTGAATAGTTGTTGTGTGACTAATATTGTGTTAGTGACAACCAATACTCGGCCCTACCAATTTATCCCCCTGAAAAAGAGGAAAGTTTATAACTTTGAGGTCCACTTTGTCCTCTAGTGGGAAAAATTGGTGGGGCGGAGTGGAATAGTCCCCCCACCCTTGGGCCATCTTCCAGCTGATGAGGAGAAGATACTGTAACTACCGCAGACGTCCATTTTCGTACAACTGGACAAAGATAGACCGTGACATAACCAACAGGATGTACATGTTCAAATCATACCTCGATTCCTTGCCAAAGACCCGATCAGATTACGTCACAGATCTTGAAATCCCTGATATTACCTTGACTCCGTATGAATGGACTGATCTGGATGACTATTACTACAATTTGAGGAGAGAAAGCTACTTCAGTGACAATTTGGGGGATTATTACGCCAAGTCTACTCTCAGTACGGACTCCAGTATACCGCTGTCCAGGGCTATGACGGATTCTGAGATTGATTACGAGTTTTATAAACGGGTAATTTGTAGATGATATATTTAGTGATTTTTGGCTTGGTATGGCCATGTGATGCTGAGGAATGAGGAAAATGTCGAGAGGAAAGTTTCGGGTGTGAATGTGTTTAGGTATAAGAGAAGATGAAGACCAAAGAAGCGATGGATGGACTGTGTAAAGGTTGATATGGCAAGAAAGGAGGTCTCATGCGATGGCGAGTAATAGAGAAGTATGGAAGAAGAAGACATGCTGCGCCGACCCCAAATAAATTGGGATAAGCGCAGGGGAATGATGACATAGTGGTTTGATGGTTCCTACCCGCACTTGGCCGCGGTTTTTGAATTCCAGAACTCTTCCTCTCACAAAGAGGAGACCTGTGCTGGTGGCAAGGAGAGGAATTATTTGTATCTACAGACCTACCTGTATAACAGGCAATGGCTAATTGCATTTAAAACCTGTAGCGTATTGCGTTGTAATTATGGCAATTAACTGGTCTATAGCCAGCTATGTTTGCTAAGGACATGACGCTTTTATCACATATGGAATAAGCGGTTATTGCTTCCTCTAGGCACCTGGAACCTTAGGCGTGGTACACACATATCCTGGTCGGTCTGATTCGGCAAAACCAGGGTGGGATAATTATCCATTCCATTTTTCCAACCGACCTGTGGTGAATAGGGCCGTGTAACACGAAGTTGAAATTCCTTATGTGCCAGTTTAGGTCTAGGTAGGTACTATACTTAGGAGATCCGCAAGAGAACCAGAGTTACCGACGTAGCCCGAAGAATAGCCAAACTTAAGTGGCAGTGGGCAGGGCACATTGCTCGCAGAACGGATGGCCGATGGGGCCGAAAAGTTCTGGAGTGGCGACCGCGAACCGGAAGACGCTGCGTTGGAAGGCCCCCCACTAGGTGGACCGATGACCTCGTAAAGGTTGCAGGGATCCGCTGGATGCGAGACGCACGGGACCGGTCAATGTGGCGACACTTGGGGGAGGCCTATGTCCAGCAGTGGACGTCTTTCGGCTGAAATGATGATGATGATGATGAGGTACTATACTTTGTTCCAATTCTATTGCTTTTTCGTAAACGAGTGGTTTGTTTTCAGTACCAGAACTACAACTTAGACAAGTGGGGACACTTGCGAGATGCCGTGCGCGCCTTCCCGTCCGATTACATGGCTTCTCTTAAAAGGTGCGATTTATTTATTACTATATCTACTTCATTCATAGAACAAAGGACCCCAATGCATGCAAACCATAAGTACATAAATATGCAATGTTCGTGCTTACGCAGTAACTTCAAACAAAACACCTGGTTTAAAAATAAAAACATTTGTAAATCGAAACAAGAACTCGCAAAGAAAAGTCCCTCCCCGCCCCCCTAGAAATAAGATCTCGTTAAAACCCGTGAAATCGTTTCGACTAAGTTCTTTTAACAATCATAACTTTGAGAAAAGCTGGATCAAACTGCCTCAAAGTACCTACCTTTAAGTAAAATAGGGGTCGAGCTCACAAATAAATAGGTCTAATGTTTCAGGTACTTCTAATCAAGTAGATAGTAGGTAATCCATTTTACATACTGATACCAACGATTCTTTCTTCTGATGTTTTAGAAATGCAAGGGTTTTAAAATTGGGACAACATCCTGAAATGATTATTGTCTCTGGACAGGCGAAGATTGACCGTATTGCTCAGTCAGTGTGAAGGTTTAAGGTAAAGACCACACGCTGGCAATAACTCCGCTGTATTGCCAGCGTGTGGTTAAAAACATTCAAAGTAACGGTGAATCCTATCTTCTGGGTGCATTTGCTCCATTGTAAACCTCGCGCCTCAATCGGGCGAGATCAAAGGCAAAAGAGGTTCCAGGTACAATTAACTATCTTCACAAACATAGGTAAAAGGTAGACTGAACGTATTTGATATCAATTGTAACTTGATTGATGTTGCGTTGTGGCGTTTTCTGAGACAAAAGGGTTTGAACTCGTGACAGACGGACAACGATGTGTCCTATAAGAGTCCCTTTTGGAAGTACAGAACCCTGAAAGGTACCTATCTATCTACCTATACTAAAATAGTAACTTAAACTTACCCATTCTACTTACAGATACATCCCCCTGGATACAGAAGTCGACGAGGAATTACTCAGCGCCGACACACGCTATGCCGCTGAGCTGGCCGCAAATCGGCGCCGGTACAACGAAGAGAGGCGACGTCGCCTGCAGAGGCAGTTCGATGAGCAGTGCTGCGTCTACTCCCCTGGCGACCCAAGCCTGCTTGAGCTTCAAGATGCGATACGAAAGCTGGATATGAAGGTCTACCGTTTAAAAGTTTGTGATGTCTGAAAATCTAAGTAGAGAAAGTTTTGTAGAGCCATCGTCATTGACATATCAGTCATGCTGCTGGACATCAACCGACCAAGCAACAAAAATCAAGTCATTTTCAAATTACACTACGTGAACGTCAAAAATTACACGGGAAATTCAGAGTCCCTCAAAACTTGCGCCCGATTGTCGCAATGATCAGACTTGCGCTGTCCGAAGATTCCAGTGTGAAAATCAACACCGAACACAGACCTTTACCATTCTCAAAAATCATTATTATCGTCCCCCTACCCCTCCTAATGCCAATTTATTTGGAGTCGGCTTAGCATGTCCTCTACCCAACTATAACCCACCAAGAATATTTCAAGTCTTGGACCATGGTCGCATACCTACATTTTACTAATCATCAATTTATTATTGTTAGCAGGCATTGGAAGCAGACTTGGCCAGCATCAAACCGTCGCAGTGACTTCGCACTTCGAATTCATACTTCAGGCACTACGAATGATAGGTTCTTTTAGAATTCAGATGCACTGATGCACTTTTTGCATAACATACATCGAATTCATGCACTGATAGATAATGCACAGCATAAACTATTGTACCCGGGTGGTACCAGGGAGAATTTTGCACAACACTTTTGTAAAGAAGGTGAGCAACTAAGTACTGAAGGGCTTCTGAAATTCTTTCCCAGCAGGGGTTAAATAGAGGGTGATAGTTTGCCTAAGGGATCCCATTGGAAATCATAACAAACATCACGCATTTACTACCCGAAGGATCAGAAGAGGTGTTTAGTACATCGTCATTTTATCAGAGTGTGATGCCCCGGAACTCAAATGTTTTTTTGATGTGAAGCATCTATTGGCGCGCCTTGGTAGTAAAACCGACTC
This sequence comes from Noctua comes, assembly GCA_963082995.1. Taxonomy (NCBI): domain Eukaryota; kingdom Metazoa; phylum Arthropoda; class Insecta; order Lepidoptera; family Noctuidae; genus Noctua; species Noctua comes. The sequence goes on along the minus strand of OY720278.1, from coordinate 16,440,745 downwards.
GTATACCGTGACGGCAAACGGCATGATACTGTCATGCCATGACGCCCCCTCTACGGCACAGCTCTAGACTCCCTTAAATGCGCGTATACTGTATTAATATGAATTCTAATATTACCATAGATGTTTCACATCCGCCGGGAGTCCCGTGACGGCCAACTTTTTTTGCAATTTACAGCTCAATATCAGGTTGTATGATATTGTCTGATTCTGTGATTGCTTGCAGAACCTGGAAGCTGACTTGGCCAGCTACAGACCTCGGCTGAGAAGCAGATTAGCATTGAATCGCCTCAGACGTTCACTTTATAATATGTATTGGATTTAGCACATAGTTTAAATCAGGATCAGTGTACGTTCCTCAAAAATTCTCTAACACCAATAGGTAAACACCAATAAAAGTAGTAGGTAGGTATCAGTGGCGAAGGTTCCATACAACTCGATTCCTACCGGCTTCCCTTTGAAAAATGGCACAGTTAGTATTCTATAGTCAAATAATATAATCACATTAAAGATTATGTACTCCGGCTTACCTCTTACAAAAATTGACCCTTCGCTACTGGTAGGAATATAACTACCGTTAACTTTTTAGATTGTAACACATCACGTGTGTATTTGTCATAGAATTAGGGAGAGATAATACACCAAAGTAAGGTACGTTTTTATTCCGTGTTATAAATGGCGAGCCTAATGCGGATGCTACAACAGAAATTCAATTTCAGGCTACTCTAGGAAGTCTTTAAGTATGTTATAGCGTCTTTATGTAGATATTAGACAAAGGTAAAGATTCAATAAAACTTCTGCAGTGTGTAAAATGTAGTTTTAATGGGTATGACCTCCAACATCAGCTACAACAATGTACTTAACATTATGTACTACGACGGGCATCACAATTCTTATGTAATTAACGCAATCTTGCTAAACAATACTTTTGAGAACCACTAAATAGTTGACTCGACAAATTGGAAGAGAATTTTTGATTGTCCACATAGTAAAAGTTTTTTTTAAATTGATCGTTTAGTACGTTTTCAATTGACTTGAATAATTTAATCACACTTCTAAAGTATGTACTTAATGATCTTTTTGATCAAACATGGTCGAAATTCCGAACGGTCTAATCGATCAGAGATCTAATGATCTTGGCCGATTTCACGTCATTCAAGTTTTGCTCGAGTCAACTATTTTGCCGTCAACCATAACATACTAGAAGGTAAATAATAATAAAAATACTATAACTGTAAAAAAACATATTGCACTTATAATTTTTGGGTTAAAATGAGATTCACCGATAACTTTATTAATAAAATAAACTTTTGGGTGCAAACACTTACTGTATCAGTCAATAGTACAAAAAGAAACATTTTTACAATTCATTTTCAATGTTCTCTTTCTTTTTTAGCTTTATTTGGAGAACATTAGTTTTTTGTGGTGAAAAAAAAAACTTCTGGTATGTTCATAATATTGTTCACTGTAATTTTTAAATGATTTAAAAACGTACCTACACATAACCACAAAATAATGCAGTCAAAGAAGTGATACATGTCTTTTATTTTGGTAAGTTTCTAATATCGATAATTCAGGTTTTGTCGATATTCAAGCTGTCGCATCTCTAAATCAAAGACAAAACCAAAGACAATTTCCAGAGCCATTGGTGTTGAAATCACTGGCAGATATTCTTAACTTTGAAAATAACAGTGAACAATTTACGATCATCACAAGCAATATTACGGCTATGTGATGAAGACAAGTTCCATTATCACTTAAGTAAATACTGTCAACATACTTACCATGGTAGGTGAATATTTAAAAATAATATCATATTGTGCAGATCTATGGAATATATCCAGAATAATAACTTTTCTTAAAATAGGAATGCGCATTAAACAAAAGAATATTTGGTAACACATTGCCACAGTGAATAAATACAAGCAGTGAAGTAACATAGAATCTAGGAAGACATCTGTTAGGCTTTGTGATTTTATAAATAATGTTGTATTTATATTTACAAGCCTTTCATGTAAAATATTGTTATTCAGCAGCACCCGGGTAGACAGGAAGCCGACCCCAACGTAATTGGGAAATGGCAACACCGAGAGATATTGACAGCTAGTCATGCGGTGCTGACAAACACATTAACTTACTACAAACACAAAAATATCAACATTATTATTAGGAAATAAATGATTAATAACTCAAACTTGTATCTATAGTCAATTTTAAGTAATTAAGTACTTGAGTTTAAGTAATTACTTAAGCTACAATTTTTATGCAATAGACAAGAATTTGAACGAAGTAAGAACCGCCAAAAAGCAAAGCTAAGAATTATAGCTTTTGACAGTTTTAAGTTCAAGCCATTATTATTTTAAATTACGTAATAAAAACCGTATCCTAAATAACTACTTTCACTCAAGTAATCATTCTGGACTTGATTATAGATACGATGATTAAACTTCAAAATCAGTCACTCAAACAATTAAAACTTGCCTGCTTGTATCTATTTATTGTGACCACACAATTACTTAATAATTAGCGAAGAAATAAACGATTCGCTGCCCTCACCAATTGGACGTGCTTAATTTATAAAAGGCAATCTTAACCTAGGGTAATTATTACTTTAATATAAAGTAAATCGAGATATATATTTGTTAGAGGCGTCGCCGATAGCTGTGTAAGTTAAGCTAAGGATATTACATCAATTTTCATATCTGACATTATAGGGCAGATTTCACCAAAAAACTTAACGATTAAGACATCTAACTAAACTGCGTTCAAGAGCTGTTAGATAAGTTATCAGTTTAAGTGGTGAAATTCACCATAAAAAAATTATGACAGTTATAAATGTTTTTTTTTTTACAATACATCATAGGTATACTTAACACTGGGTGAATTCGCAAAAATAAAAGTTTAGTATTTAATATCACAACAAAACATTTCAATCACCATGTAAAAACAATTCCATTTCCACATTTTATCCTTAGCTTAAATATACAAACATATAAATACTCGAAGATTCATACAATTAGAATACGAATCGTTGCAATTAGCACTAGACCATTATAAATATATTATTACGTCTTTTGTACGAGAATTATGTCTACAAGTGCACAAACTGAAAACGGACAGAATAACATGAAATCCACAAAACATATATTTATATCACATATTTTTTCTACTCATGCATTGCTTTTGTAACCCATGCTACTAAGCGATCAAATTCGGATTTGAACCATTAGTAGTACAGGGTTACACGTTCAAAGAAATCTGGTCATAGTAAAACTGTTTTGATCGTTTGAATTTGGAAGGATTCTGATCGATCAAACTGAACGATTTGTCGACCGATCAGAATATCACTAAAATTAGTGTACCATGCAAACAACAATTAAAAAAAAATAACAGGCAGTTTCAAGACAAGCATGCAATAAAATTGAAGATGTAAGCAAGGATAGGATACAGTAGCAGATAGCTTCGTGCGTTTGGCAGTGCCCTGAAGCTTTCCCTAGCCCATCGAATACCAACTCACAAAACCGCACACATTACACAATATTAGCTGCGATTAAAATCGATTAACATCCCACATTACCCACTTTTTTTAAAACGTATTCTTCAATATAAAAACGTCGAATTATTTTTTTATGAATTGAAGTGCTCTTAACATATAAGACACGGCACACACTTGACTTTTGCATCAACAGGCAAAAATCGCAAGACATTTAAGTCGTCACAACCATTAACACACATCTCATTCTAAGACCAACATATTATCACTTTTATACATAGGCGGTGGAAATTAGAAATGTCTTAAGCGACATGCGGACGCTGTTGGAGTTTGCAACTTTCTCCTCATCGCTGAAAGTTCAAAATTCAACAGCATGATCTATGTCGTTTACGACTTTATATTTCCACATTTTGGTTGTTGATGCAAATGTTTAGTTTTTCTCAAGTTACCTTCTCCCGTCGCTTGGCAGTCTTGTCACCGTCGTTCGCGCCCTCTACGCTAGCGTTCAACAACTAATCTAGGACAACACTTATTCTAACAACCATTTATTACTAAACTACACGCATTCATTAGGCGATGTCGTTTGTCGCGGCTGGAGACGGGTTGATGCAGAATTTTACTGTGATTTTCCAATAGGAGAATGCTTTATCGAATATTTTTTGAGTCAAAAATTTGTAGCTGGCTTCAAATATCTATATCCCTGTTATTTAATTTTTTACTAATTTTATTATGACTTTATTTATTTACTTTAATTAACATTTGTTTCTAGATTTTCTTATTTATCACATAGTAAAATTCATTGGATTTTAACAAAATTTATTTGTACACTCAATTCCTAAAATATATTAAGCAATATAAGTGAGTGACGTCCTATTTGTTAGTTAGCCAATATAATTTCGCACCAACCCCAAAAAACGACCAGTCACAAACACAGCCATGTGCCAGCCGTATCTAAAATTACAACGTTTCACTAGAAGCCGCTCTAAGTAACACACAACTTGTTACTGCAAGTCATTCTCTTGGCGAACATTGAGAGTTAAGGAGAAGAAAAAGATTACAACAAGTAGGATTTCAGAGAACAACCACACATTACAAGACAGAATTTCTGAAGAGAAAACAGGATTTGTTAATTTGTAGTAGTGCAGTTGTCTTAGAAAAGTGCGAAAAGTCTGTAATGTGCGCCCTCTCTTTGGGCAAATTTTCATTGACAAAACTAAACGCGATCGGGTCCTCTACAATTTTACACTGCGATCAAGTCCTGTCAATGTCATAATTGCTATGGTATATTGACAGTGACCGCTCTTGAACTCCGTTTAACTGTGGTGATCGCAGTCAGTTTTATCGGTGAAACCCGTCCTTACATAAACTTTAGGACGGGTGTAAGAAAGACAAGTGTCATCATACAATTTCGTCACTATTTTTACCATATATTTAAGTAGTATAATTTCTTGCGTTTCGTCTCACAACACATTAATGTTGTAAATAATTGAATATGTATGTTTTCGATACAAAAATATGACTTTTTTAATAAATATACTATGAAAGGAAGAGCATGGAGTCAAACTGTGCGCACACTTGTGATAGCTGCGGTTTGTGGTTGAAGTACAGGCCTTTATTAAACGTATTGTAGATAAGAGGCTTATTTAAATGAATATTATAGTTATTTTCTTAAAAATTCTGCGGTCGGAAATTGAAGAAGCTGGTAGGTGGATTAGCCACCACAACAATAGAACTTTTGACAATGGCTTTAGACTTTTAAACAATGTTATTACTCATACTACAAAATTTCATACCTTATTTTTTTTTGTGACACAATATAATTTACTCGAAAACATTGAAGGAAAACGTGAGGAAGCTGGTTTGTCCTAGAACCAAACATTCGAAGACGTGGCATCGACCAAGTACCAAGTCACACTATGCTAGCCAGTCCAGAGATGTCTGTGTGCATTAGTGAGAACATTTCATAATGATTAATGTTTTAATTTTCTTTAATAAAACCCCGTACTTTAACCACAAACGCGCATTAAATACTAGTAGTAGTTACGTAAAGTGAGAGAGTGCAAGCACGAGACACGAGACACGACAAACACGAGAACAACACGTAACAGACAGATGCAGACATGAGACAGTTACACGTAATTGACACCTTAGCACATTGATACGTGAGACGGACAAAGTCGTTTGTTTGGAGCTCCGAACACACACAGAACAGAAAAATAGGCCTTAAGGAAAAGTTCTTCTTAGTGGAATTACTAGCAGACGTGGGCATGATGTACAGGCCCGAAGGCACCTAAGAAGCCGATTCCAGCCGGCTTCCCTTCGGGAACTAGGCACTCTATGTAGTGTCTAGGTGTCTAATGTAGTCAAATAGTATATACATCCACGTCTGTGGGTATCACATCACAGTATACTATGTTGTATTGGTAAACTAGCGACCCGCCCGGCTTCGCACGGGTGCTATCTATTACTGAAAACCGTTTCAAAATCTGTTGCGGAGTTTTAAAGATCTAAGCATTCATAGGGACAGACAACAGCGGGAAGCGACTTTGTTTTATACTATGTAGTGATGTGACTCTGACTGCCTATCGAAAGCCCGCTGTCGTTTGTTTAGTTTTTGGTTAGATGTCTTGGAATTCGTTTATTAAATCTACGCTATAATGTTGGATACATTGCCACTAGACAAAGAGCCAATCAAAGTACACGGCCCACACTTTCATCTTATATTACCCATGGGGGAAGACCTGTATAACTTGCTAGATTTCCCCTTAACCTATTCACCGCCAACGTACACAGAACGCGATGCCTCGCCAGCGCCAAGCTATAATTGTATAACGAAGTATACAGTAAACAGTAGTGATGAGGGTATAGTCATATTGATGAATGAAATTTACACGCTTAAATACAGTACTTTTATGTTTGATAGGTAGTTAAAAATTAAGAGTTTCTGATGAAGTCGTGGCGCTGGTGGCACGGAAATCTGGAACTTGTATTGAAGTCCGTGGCGGTGAAAAGGTTAAAAAAAGGACTAAAGGAAATTATTTCTTATGGACCGACGTCGGTGGTTCCACAAGAACGCTATTTTGATTTTGAACGATAACCCCACAAGAACTTAAGACAGACTTATAGGTGTACAGTAGTATCTACTTGACTAACTATATTTTTAATTAACAAATTATTTAAACGGTTTGGTGCTTGCATCAGCATAATCATTTGTAATGCTTCGAAATGAAGAGGCTGTCGCAAGCACCAGACCGGTCCATAAGTGAGTGCGGAGCTCCTAACACTTAAATACTATTCGTTTTATGAAGCGAGCACAACGCGGTAGGAATATCCGTTTACTAGAGTGAATGGTAGGATTTAAGTACAAAGGCTTACAAAATTTGGATACACTGCGATAAATGCAGCGCATGCGCTTGAACAACATTGATAAGAGGGCGCTGTTCGTAAACAATTGTAAAATTGTCTGTGGAAATTTTAATAAAAAATCAAGATGGCGGCGTTGGCCCCAACTATGCCACGCGCTAATTAAGGGCCGCTAGGGAACCCGCGAAATTCAAATTTCTTACGTTTTTTTGTAATTTGCCGGTCAGTGTTAGGCTGTGTGTTGAACGTAATATTCACGGCCGTAATTCGTATGTATTTACAGAATTATAATCATGAATACAACCCTCTTGAGTTCATTTAATCCCATTGAATGACTATTTCATGAAAAAGTCATTTAATGGAGTTTCCGAATTTAGAGGGTTTTATTGATGATTTTAATGATTACTCTCAGTAAAGTCATATTTGTTACGGCGGTGTTGCAAAAAATAGATTTCCGCAGGCTACCTTGGCGTTTGCACTTTAAACTATGCGGCCCATGCTTCTGTCAAAACTACTCATTGGTTCTCAAATCCCACCAAACACATAATTCTTTCGATAAAGATTTGTATTATCTATCAGTAAATATATATTTGAGTGCCAGAACAGTACGGAAGGCAGTGAGGACACAGAAAGGCAATGAGCTGACAAGAAAGGGAAACTACTTGCACGCTTAGAACCAAATCTTTGAATTAATTAATTTTCGATAAAACTCTGTTAATTTTTTAATCAATAGGCTACTCTATTAATGTAAAGGGGATATCGACAAAGTGTTTTGTTATCAAAACACATAATGTTAACAATATTTTTTCAAGCTTTCACGGTTTACAACTAAACTTATACTGTCACTTACGGGATATCTTCCGTGATTTTTTTTTATTTTGCAGTAGCGAAGGGTCTGTTTTTGTGAAAGATAAGCCGGAGTACATATCTTTAATGTGGTTATATTATAATCATAATCATTTATTCATTTGCGAATATGGGTACAAAGAAAAGGTCTTAAACAAATAAGTGCCCATTAGCCATATTCCACCATGAGGCATGCAAATTTACACACATTATAAAAGTTTATCCTGTAAATATTCAGTGACAGAATAATACGCTTTATTTAGTAACAGTGTTTTGTGTTTTCTATAAAATACTGACTATGCCATTTTTCAAAGGGAAGCCGGTAGGAATCGAGTTGAATGGAACCTTCGCCACTGTTATTTTGAGCTCCCGATATTTCGGCGCTGTGGCAAGCGCCATGATCGCGGGTAGACTGGAGAATGTGGGTGGATGGAAAATAAATTGTTAAGAGCAGACAAATCTATGTACCCTCTTTCTTTGTCCTTTGCTACGCGCACTATTGGAACTCGACACTAATAATGAACAATCACGGAAGATAGTCCGTAAGTGACAGTATAATTTTTTTTTTTTTTTTACTACGATTTGGGCCCGCTCTTGACCTCGATCACGCCTGATGGAAAGCGATAGATGAGGTCTATGATGGGACGAGCGTGCCCAGAAGATGCCTGTTCACTAATAATATTGTTACGCTGTGGAATTAACATAATATCTTTGAATTATTATTTTTTAGGGATTTTTTTGGCATTAACTTTTCGGAAAAAATTTAGAAGTATTACGTTATATTTAAAACGGTAAAGGAGTCTAATTATGACTAAACGTGCAAGTACACAGATCGGAAGGAAGGTTAATATTCGTTTCATATAATAATATGTATATCTCTTTACATCCTAAGGCTCCCCTGATATGTATACAGGCCGTATACAAAAATAAACAGCTCTACACTTATACAACAATGTTATAATATCAACTTATTTTTATTTTATATCTGTCGTGATGACGTTTGAAGATGTTTTATTTTATTTTCTTCACGACAGTTTTGTGAGCCCACTGTGTAAGCATCAGCGGGGACTTTGTAGCTTTTTGGTTGACGTTTGATGATTTTATAATAATTTTTAAGTTTTTTTTTTAAATAATTATCTAAACTCTCAGATGTATTTCATCCAAACACCGTGTAGGTACATAGAATTAAAAAAAACATCAAAAGTTTAATAATAGCCACCGTTATTTTAAGTTGTCACCAAAAATGACAGCTGTCAAACACCAAACGAAGCTGCAACGTCACCGATGGCGTTTACAAAGTGGGCCAGTCTTTCGCATCATTGCCTTCAAGTGTGACAGGACATAACACAGATAATATACAACCACTACCATATTGTCATTTATCTATATATATACCTTCAACAAAGCAGTGTATCTTAGCTAAGCTACACTGGGCGATCCCACGAGTAAGCTTACGTTACGCCACTACATATACTAACTATACGTTACTTATTACTCAATACCATTGCACCAGTCTCCATACGATATATATCAAAATATATACACTTAACCCTTACCTTAATTATAAAAAACCCAATTACACGGAAAACATAATAATCACAGCGTTCAAAATCACAAAAATTTGAAAATAATCCGTCTTTTTCAATATTAAAATGTTAAGTGTCTTAAATACATGAGATCCTCGTTATAAAAATATCATCTAAAATATAGCAAAATATATAATTAAAAATATACTATCACTATAGCTAGCAACATTAACAATATTGAACGTTAAGCAATATGTTTCCTAAAAAAGTTCCAATCAGATTTTGGGGTTGCCAGAAAGGAGATTATTTTATTAGAATGGTAACACAAACTCGCCACGTAATCACAAAATATTAGAGCTTGGCCTGTCTGTAAGTTGAAGTAATATAGCCTGATTACCAGTTTCTCTAGCCTAAAATCTTTCCACCCTTCACCGTTAGTTATTAATATGCTATAATCTGTAGCTTACACCAGAACCAAGCAGTTAAATGTTACCATTCTTGAAAACTACATTATGAAATAAAGCGCCCGTCTCAGACTTACGGCGAATACGTGTAAATGTATAAAAAGTAAATGCAAGCATCAGTTCTTACAAACAAATGTGTACAATATTAGCGAAGTCTACGTAATTCTTATTTGTATATGGCAACCACCACTACGGTTAAACACGAAACGCTTACAAAACTAGAATTAATGATCTCTCTCAATGATTAGTTTTAAGCTTATTATTTGCTTTACTGGCGTCTCCGTTTCTCTAAAGTTGAACAATGTTTTTCATAAAAACGCTGTATATTAACATTTTTCAGAGGTTAACTTCACTACTTTACAGATATTTAAAAATAAAAGAAAACCTACTGGAAATATTAAAATTCCTATACTTTCACTTTGACAGCTGTCAACAACTTCGTTGACAGCTGTCACTCGAACACTTTAGTGAGCAGTTTTACATTCATAATTGACATGCAGATTTACAAATATACATTAGTGTCTACGGGTATTATACAAAGGGATATTACAAGCATAGATTGTCACAACTTTCGAGAAACTGGAGTGCACTAAATAACCCGGCTACCCTATCGCTCCGATTGGCTAACGAAACGAAACTCATGCGTTTTGATATGTCCATCTTTACCCTAGCGTTTGGAAGTCGTTTAAAAATATCGTTGGAGGAAACCAGCATATTATTTACAAATGTTGAAGTTGGCAATATTTTTCTTTGGCATTTCAATTGGTATATTGGGCAAATGACTAGACATTATTGCACTACAAATTCTATATTTTTTACAAATTGTATTTGATCGTTAACCGCCTTGTATCGGTGTCAATCAACGATACTTTAAAACTAACTTCCCTCCAACCAAAATGTACCTACATTTTGGTGATACAGACTCTGTGATGGGAATGAAAGCATCGTCAAAGCAGTAAATTGAGCTTCTTTATGAATGAGAACAAGCATTGGTCACAAACATGCTTAAATTCAATTGCAAACTCGATAATTGTCCTCGAATCAATCTTCGAACACTGTTTGCGACCAAAATGACAATGGTGCTGTCAATCAGACAGCCAGCACTTGTGGTGGCAAGTCCCTCTCACTTAATGCTTCGTTGTAAGTAGTCCAAACTCTAACGCTTTTATCAACCACCACAGTTCTGTCGTGTGTGGCCCACGATCATGACAATAGGCCGGAATCGGTGCGATAGAATATCCTAAGGTTAAGTATTGACGAGAATCAAACACGCCTCGGCTTCCCAGGGCCAGGACACTCCGCCGACTTGATGATGGAGGACGCGAGGGGCTCCCGCGGCCGGATGGGATCCATCTCCATGAAGCCAGGGTTCAGGATTATGTTAGGCACTAGTTCCATCACGTCTTGATCCTCGACGTAGTCTTTAGGGTCTTAGGAGAGGTCGTGGGTAAAGTTTGTATACATACCGTCACCGAGAGTGTGTGTGTTTGTTTGTTAGTGTGCGCCCGCAGTCCAAGCGTGCGTTCCAAGCGAGTGCGATAGAGGGGAAAGAAGAAAAAAATCTCGAATGAATAAAAAATTGGCAGATACTGGCGGTCTTCGTTATTAATAGATTATGCAAAAGTCATGCGGATAGATCGAAGAGTGGAAATTTCGCTCGTGATTCGTCTTTATCAGCATAGACTTAAGAGCGATTATCTAATGTCTACTTTATGACAGCAAAATCGAAGAGACGCAGTAATACTCGACACATTTTGCTGTTGCAGACGAATTTCATATTTTGGATAGGCGACAAGAATCTTTGATAAGGAGATATATATTATGTTAAAAATGGATATGAAATTCGTCTTTGAAATAGTATAATGCACTTGAGCGCTATGCCAAGCCACTTTTTTTTATTAAAGATCGTCTAAAATCTCAAAAATCTAATAACTATTGTAAATAAGCAAGTTGTAAGTCGGCATTAGAGCTCTAATCATATTGCTTTATCAATCGCCGTTTTGAAGCGGCATTTGTAACAGGGCACATTTATAGTGAACTCAATATAAAAAAAAATGGCCAAAAATAAAATAATGTTATGTTTCGATCCGCCGCTAAAAACGAGGACATATCGTGCAATATAAACAGCCCTGTGTATATCTAGTAATAAAATTATGAATAGTTTCGAAAATCCACGGCTTTTTTCCGAAACACGCACTTCATGTGAGTAAAACCGTATACCTCTTTTTGAGAAGTTGTATATTTCAAAATGTCATTGAAAATGAAATTCAAAACATTTTTAATATTGAAATTCAAAATATTTTTGATATTAAAATTCAAAACATTTTTCTATCACCACGTTAACTTTTGTTACACGTATTTCTTGAAAAGTTTATTTGTCTGTTTATTGATGTCCCTGATATCAAGAAAAATATCGATTCTTAACAGATCACTACAAAGTTTTTAAGGAATTCATGTTATTCTGTCACTTAAAGTTAATTAATATCTTTTATAATGCTTAATTTTAGTATTATAGTGCATTTTATGCGATATATTAATTATTGCATCGTAAAGTTTCTATCGAAGCCTACCTAAGCACTACTGTAGTATGTTATACTTACAAGCAGTAGATATAAAACAGTGGTCCTATAGATTAGTTATAATGGTCCTATAGTAGAGTTATAGTGGTCCTGAAGTCATCACAAGATAGTGCAACTATATTTTATATCGAAATTCAGTGACTACAATTATTTGAAGGCAAGATAATATTGATGAAATAGTTTTTTTAACTTTTAATTTAAATATAAGCTTTTATAAAATGTAACTTTTATTAACTTTAATATTATTTAATATTAAAATAAAATATTTATTTGTTAAAATCATTGTTATGTATTGTTATCGGAAAACAAAATCTTTATACTTATTTAAAAAATATTTCCAAGGAATGATTTAATATTATTTGGAATAAATATCACATAAAACTATGAAAAAATCACAAATATACCATAACATGTAAAACAAAGAGTTTTGGCAAGAATAAATTGTAAACTACTTAGCGGTAAAGCTTTATTTATTCCTAAATCTAAACGCTTAACGCTTTATACTAAAATATTTTATACTTACTTTTTAATATATAATGAAATGCCTTAAATCCTATGGAATATAGGATAGTATATCCCCTTATTTCTTTGAATCATATTAAATTAATAATTATCAATTAGAGAAGCGTGAATTTAAAAATTTGTTTATTTTAATTAAATAATTAAAATATTTCAACGAGGTAAATGAGTTCTTATTGTAATCGAATATCATTATATTATTAATATTATATCAATCAATATCTTTTAAATATCATCAAATATGTTATACTAAATAAATTGCTATGTTTTATAATTGAATATATTTTAAAATTACTTTTTTTCATACTTTTTGACTTTTAATATTTTAAAGCTGCATAATTATTGCAAAAATGTTTTGTTTAAAGCAAAATATACTTTTTTTTAATTGTAATTTGTGTGATGTTAAGACACAGACTTTTATCAAGAATGGCGAATAGTAAATTATTTGATTGGCAATATAATGGTTACATTAGAAACAGCATTTCAACAAGTTATAGCACAGTTCTATTGTTATAATTGACGTCCTGTAGTTATTATTGGTCCGTATACTAATATTCGCTGGAGGGTATCCCAGTATACTTAGTTTATCTTATTCTAAGCGTATCAATATCAGAACGATACGCAAACTCCGCACTGAAGCAGACAAAAAAGGTCTTTAAATGGGCATGTGACTGTGCATGCATACATAATGTGCTTTTTTTCTACAATTGTTTCGGGCTGCTTTTTGATAATTTTCCTCATAGTCCTCCCTTACCTTCATGCTTTTATTAGAAAGTAAGAAATATAAATAAATTGAAAATGCCATCTGCATCATGCCAGCATTGCTCTCAATCAGTTTGGTAATATTGAACTGTTCGAATAATTTCTTGGCACTCTCAAACACTTTGTGACTTTTTATCGTTTAGGAGTTTTTTACATAATGAATGTACCTATATAATATACTGGACATACCTTCCAACAACCTAACTTGTATAACTATCTATAATAATATAGTAAATCCTCAGCAATATTACAGCAAATAGGTAACTACTTAAAGCGAGATTCAATTGATTGCTTTTTTTGGTATTATAGTTTATTTCAATAATTATATTATTTGCATAGCACCAATCGCATAGCGTAGAAACTAGTGAACGTTTGAAAATGTATAATTATAATATTTTTGTACCATTTGTTATTTTATAAAAATCTAAGCTATTCTTTTAAATATTTATATTTGGAAGATTTTTGTTTATTATTTATTTAAAAATTGGCACTATTATAAAATTTATAATACTTGTAATTTTTTTTATTTAATATTTAATATTATTGGATTTTCCAAGCTGTGCGTCGAAAATTGTAAAATTGTGCTTTGAAAGATCTAAGGAATTATAATTAAATATATTTTTTATCGTTTCGATTATTGCAACAATAGGAATAATCTTAATTCCATAAAAATAAGATTTAAAATTCAATTGAATTTAGAACGAAGTCCGATTTGCGAAACTTTTGACCGTTCGACTGAAGCACTCATAAATATAATATTTAATAAATAAATGAATAAACCTACCCCTACTCATCTAATCTTTAGATGCAAATATCCTACGCCTTATTATCGATCACCTCACCGAGTGATCAAGTCACTAAACATTATTATTGTTCATCTGTACTGGATTTTATATCAAGCTTACATCATAAATGTCTTACTTTTCGTTATTGCTATTGGTTCATCATCATATCGAACGGTTCACTCAAATCATACAATACTCGCATGACCGATTAGTAAATAAATAACTAATCTAATATTAAATTTTATCAATGGAATGAAAGTTAACTAAATTGAGCCCTAAACTCGTCGAGTTGTAGTCAGTAGAATCATTTGAACGGTTGAACTTGAAACTTCATCGATGGCAGAATAATCCAACAAACGATCAGGAACTGTTCACGAATTGACGACCAAAGAACGAATATTCGATCGAACTATCAAAAACTGTTCAAATATGCAAAATGATTTCATAAATGACCGAATATTCGATCAAACTGTCAGACTGTTCAAATGGACGAATGTACACTTTTATCGCGTGAATAGTCTTTTAACTGAATATTCGATCTGTTTTCTAAATATTTAAACCGTACGAATTCACTTGATTACAGAACGAATATTCGGTGGACCGACCAGATCACTCAACCGTCCAAATATTTCTCATTGTAACTGAACCGAACACTCGGGGTGTCAACCAGTGACGCCGGCACGCTCGCGCTAGCCCCACAAGAAGTAGAGGCGCGGCAGCGGCTTGTGCTAGGGCGCGGGCTCACCGTGGCGCCGCCACTCGCGGCACAGCACGCAGCACGTGCCGGCCGCCAGCACCACCAGCGTGCCCATCACCACGCACACGGCCGCCACCCAAGTGCGCGTGTCGAACTGCTCCGCGCCGGAGAAGAAGTGCTTGTACAACTCTGGAATAATACAATTTTTTATTAAAATATGGTCCAATAAAAGTCTAATAAAATCATTTTTTGTTGACTTCTTTTTCAATGTCGATATTTAGAACATCACCTAAAAAATTATCAGTCATACATTCATTAATAATTAACCAGCAAAGCTGCAAATCTTACAATACTTTAATCTCACTTCTTACTAATTCGAATAAAATAAAGACTGACCTGACTATTGTCGCTAGTGAATGCAATCCGGACTATCCGTAATCCGAAAAATCCGGATATCCGCACATTTTTACTAGACTTCCAAATCCGGATTTGAAAATCGAATTCGGATTTTCTGAATAATAAGAAATTGTAATTCGGGGGCTGCTTTATTCAGCCGAAAGCCTGAAACTGATATTCCCAGTTTAGTACGAATGGAGTTGGCGTTATTAGAGATAGTTGTTCACGAGGAGGATACATGGAGGACGCTTACAAGCATTTTCAGTGCATTCCCCCTTAAAAACGTCGAATCAGAGCTTGCTTTTTCCGCAGCAGGTATTATGTGTAACCGAATTCGCAGCAGGTTAAACGACTGCACTTTAGATGCTTTATTATTTTTGAGATCACATTTTATGTGTGAAAAGAAAACAAAAAGATTTTTGTTGTTGCTAAAATGTTGGTTAAATTGTTTTGTTATGTTTAATAATTTGATAAGAAGGGTATTAATTTTGTTTTCCAGAGTTTCTTTTAATTGTAATTGTAAACTGTAAATTGTACCTATTAATTATTTTATTAATGTTACTCACCACGCGAATCACAGACTGATTTTTATAATAAGAATAAGTATTATATTGATTAAGTTATTAATCAACATAATACTTATTCTATATATTAATATATATTAGAGTTTATTTTAATTTGTACTTGTCGTATATGTCAGGATTTATTTCGTAAGGCTCGTACATCATGTGGGCAGACGATGGGTTTCGTGCTATGAAAACACACTGGGTGCGATACACTGTTTCTAGCAAAACTAACGAATTACTTGAGATTACAACTTAACACAATAACACGGGGCACAATGAATCGGGTACAGTTCCAAGACGTCTCAACTCCATCGCGATCAGACATTGACTGTCGCCCTCGCCTCGAGCTGAACATCAGGGCTCTGTAGAAGCACGCTGTGGTGTGAGTAGACTGGTAAGTAGGTCGCCTCATGTCACCAGTGCCATCATATATTTTTATTTTTTTGTGTTTTTATTTTAACTCATTTACACAAATATAAGAAAAATCATATTAATAAACAAATATGGGTAGATTTATGTATGTTCATGAAAAATCCGTAAAATCCGGATAATCCGGATTGGACCAAAAATCCGTTCTAAAAAATCCGGATTTTAGAACAGAACGGATTTGCATTCCCTAATTGTCGCCCATCGTGGGGCCACTTTGTTGGGCGCCAGTTGTGATAAGCGATCTAATTATTGTTGAATTACTCAGAAGGTGTTCACAATACATGACACAAAGGGATACTTGTTGTCAAAAGCGTAGTAGCCAGGGGTTCAGGAAACATGTTTCAAAATATTCGCACATAATATTCTACCCTAGGGACTGCTGGGCGCCAGTTGTTATATGCGGTCATAATAAATAATTACGAGGTGTAAATAATACATAGCACACAGGCATAAAAAAGCAGCAGTTCAGGATACTACTTTTAATAAAATTGCTCTGCTTAAGAATATTGGTGCACACCGTGGGCTTACTTTGTTGGGCGCCAATAGTTGGGAAGAATTATAAGTCAATCCTCACAAATTGTTCACAATAGGATGGGATATGTGTCACGACAAGTAGACCCCATGGTCACCAAATGCGTAGTTCAGGGGCGATACTCGTTTCACTAAAAATGCTCTGCCTAAAAATATTGGCGCCCACTTTGGGACCATTTTGTTGTGCGCAAGTTGTGGCAAGAGATTATTATCTTTTTATTTGTTGTACAAAATACATGACAAGCAAGCCTTCTTATCACAGAAGAGCGTAGTAACCGACAGTTTAGAAAATAAGTATCAATAAAATGCTCTGAAAATATTGGCGCCCATATGGGACTCACTGACTCGGTGATGATAGCATTATTAAGTACAAAGAAAACTCACCAGCCTCCTGGTCACTGTACAGCGTTGTAGCAAGCACTTCTACCGGCGGCCCCGGCCCCAGAACATTGGTCGCCCAAACTCGGAACCAGTAGGACGCGTTCGTGTCTAGGTGGTACACGTCTACTTGGCGCTGAAAATTTATTCATAGAAAAATATAAACCAAAATATCCTGCTAATGAATAAAAAAAAATTTGTTAGTTCACCATCTATAAACATCATGGTCTTCTGTTTTTTTCATTACGTAAACCTTCAGCTCTAGTTTTCCTAAACGCTACTGCTCAACATGAGGTCCTGATTTCGATTCCTAGGTCCGACAAAGATATACATCGGTATTCAATTAGGAATTTCTCTTTAGCAGCTAGGAGTCCTTATTACTACGACATAAACAGAACATACTCGTATTTATGTGGGTGGACTTTAAGTACATCTCTGCCTAACCCTTCAGGGATTACAGACGTGATGTTCTTATTCATCATTGTACACAAAATACATATATGTAAATGGCAATATTACTGCACAAAAGCGAGCTTAATCCAAAATTGAGTATCACGTTATGTTGATCATCTGTCATAAATGTTACAAAAATCTCCTTTTACCGAATTAGGACTGATATGGTTGGGGCTTATAGGCCTCCAAGGCTCCAGGGTGCCGTTGACGGGCGCCGCCGAGCGGTACTGCGCAGTGAAGTCTATGATGGGATGGCCGCCATCGCCGGGCACGTTCCACAGGATCAGCGCCAGGATGGTGGACGCGTGGACTGTCACGTTCACCAGCGGTGGCGGCTCCGCTGAAGACAAGAGGGGTTAAAAAAAATAAGTACACATGAAATTTTATGTACAGAAACACGTACGTCATCACAGTATTAACTAAAACTGGGAGTGTACACTGTACAAAAAGTATTATACTAAGAAAATAGTTTCAGCGATTTCCTTAATACTTAAAAAGATGCGATGGGCATACAAGAACACAAGAGGTACTTGTGTTTCTCGAAACAACAAGACGTAAATACTAAAACCTTGTTTTATTGCGTCGATATTTGACGCAAGAATAAACAATATTGTTTTCTTCTTCTTATGCTATAACAGAATGGATCAAAACAAATAAGTGATCCCCATAAGTAATGTCTGTTATTTTTATTCAAATATACGCTCCTCAGCCAAAGAATAAATATTGTTTTACCGTGATTTGCAATTCAAAGTAAGTTATTCTAGGCTCATTATCACGAAATAATTTAAGCGTATAAATTCTGCTAATTATTCCCACTTTAATGGCTCTATTCAAGTTCCGTTACACTGGTATCCACAAAGGTCTGCCAGGCAGAATAAAACAAATATATCCACGCAAGAAAAGATGGTATAGAGTATAAATACGTAGATACAATGTATTTTGTCACCACCAAACTAACCTACCTGTTCGGCCAACCGCGACAATTATGCTATTATTTCATTGTTTCATAATTATCAGTGTTACAACAACGAAAAAGCGAACTATGGAACGGGCGTGTTACCAGAATTATTTTCGAACCTAATTACGTTGTAGATTATTTAAGGTTTTATTTCAAACGATATTAAAATTCCCTGTAATATAAAGTTAGTTTCATGTATGTAACATCTTTAATTTGCAAGTTACATGGATTTTCGTCATCTACCCGTATCATTTGATCGCGAGTGTACTAGTTATTTTAAAATCAAAACCCGTTGGGATTTATAGTTTCATGTTAATAAATCTGAAGTATTTAGAGCGCAATCAATGTGCAAATGTAGGTTAGCCCATTGTTCGGATTAATCAAAAGTAAAGTTATAATTAGAATTTATCATTTAATCATCATTCTACCCGTATCCTAATTTATTTGAGGTCGGCTCAGCATGTCTCCTACAATTCTCCATTTGTCCTTATCGCACTGATATACCAGATGATGTAGCTAGAAAGAGGGTAACTACTGAGTCACCCGCTACATACTAAGTATCACAAGAACTGAACACGACAGTTTAATGAAACCTGGAAGGTAATGTAGGCAACTTCCTCTAGACCTCTAGGTAGCCGACGTGAAGTAAGTGCCGCCGTCAACATGATGAATGCTTGTACGGAACACGAGTACCTATCTGTGCACCGCCATGTCCAATGTAATGGAGCAAGCGTGTTTCCGTTACGCTTGACAGTTTTGTATCAAGGACATAAACAAATTACAAGTAAATAGTTTAGGTACGTTGTGGGTTTTTATATTGAAAAATAGATAAAGTGAGCTAAAGAATGATGATGATGATTGCTAGGCAAAATTAATTATCAAATTGGAAGATGTATCAGGGTCAAATGACCAAGGTAAGGTAAACCAGACTTGACTTCCAGGAAAGATTGGACACAGATTATCGCGTGAAACCATAGTACAATTAATCAATATATACGGGCTGTATGGAATATAATAGTAAAAACATACATCCGACAAATCGTGTTGCAGAAAGAAATGCTCTCATTTCATAAGTTAGAGTTTGATTCATCGTGTGTATTTATATTCTGGAAGTCTCTCGACTAACATACATTTTAATAAAGATTTTTGAATTCAAAACTAGGTCAAATATGGCGAGACTTTAAAGCACGCAGCAAGAAGTTTGAATTGAAAACTAGGGCAAAGATGACAAGCCGCTAAAGCCAGCACGTGTAAACGTCCACAAAACCACTCGTACGCCAGTAAGTAATGACATAAAACCACGCCTCAGTGAGCAGCGTGTGAATGAGCTGCTGCAGATTAAATCTCGTACATTTTAATTCAGAGCAAAGTATGAGTACACGTGCACAAAGCATCCGTGCGTCGTTTATTGGATGCTTCGCGTCACTGCATAGCTTCTGCCTGCGTTAACTTCAATGACCATTGTCCGTTTTATAATAGAAGACGGCAAATTAGATTTTTCAGATGACATCGGTGAGATTTTTGTTGTGACTGAAGTCGGCAAGTTTGCTCAAGAGTCCAGTATGATCGTCTAGTACCTTTAACCTCGGAATTTACTTCCATTCTACATTTTCGCCGGGTCCCAACAACTAGCCACCAAGGACGCACGGCTCCGGCTTGAAACCATCCGACTGGTAACAAATTATATTTGGCATTTAAACGGAATGCAGCCCACGATTTTCCGCACAAAGGACTAGTTCGTGAGAACGTGATAACGAAAACGGTTTTGTTGATCCATTCCATATTTACGAAGAAATGTAAAATGGTGGTACGCTTTTTAATGAGCCCACAACCAGTTTGGATTAAATAAATGAAAAAGGTGAATGAATTCGTTCGAAAACACTGAGCTTCTTAACAATACCGATATTACGATCTGGTGCATAATTGATAGCATTGTGAGCTGTGGGCACGCAAATCAAAGGGACTTAATTGACATATTACCGGTGCTGATTTGGTAATTATGCTCACATCGTGAGCGGAAGCAGACCGCTTTGACCAAAACATCATCGCTATAATTGTCACTTTTTTACTGACTAATGAGCATGCTTTTGTGGTGGATCTCGCCTGATTAACACAATGCATGAGGTCTAGGATGGAACGCGCCATGCCTGCTACCATAGTAGCTCTTTTTTACAGAGGGGTGCTACATTTTAAATAATGTGATTATGGTTTAAATATTATCATCTTTTAAGTTGTATCTATGGTACTAGATCCAGGTATAACAATATATAGAACTCAATAACTTGACAAATGACAATGTAGCCGTAACTGCCAAGCGTTAGTAACTTTCTCGCGACCTTTACACCTACGTCTGTTAGAGTATCACTTAGCCGTTAAAAGTTTCAGACCTACAAAGATATTGAATACTATTTTATCTTTAAAGCTATATTTATTTTATGTGGATAATCTAATTCTTATATAGTGCGTCTCGGCGTGTCGATGGCAACCTGTATTGAGTCAGTCAAGAACTTAGCTACGCGGACTACGAGGTACTATCACTAGAGTTCATCAAGTCCTGTAGCGGGAAGGCTTCCAGGCACCCAGGACACGATATCGTGCGTCTCATTTATCGTGGAACAGCACCACTTTCATACGTACATACTGTGGAAAAAGTAGCCATGGATTACGACCTCATGCATATTCATGAAGGCGGAATGACGAGGACAAAGGCAAAAGTATTCAAATGGCTTCCTAAGGACCGACCCGAAGTATGTTGCGTTGTGAAACTGTTAAGGACGAAATACTATTAATGTTTAAACAAATAAATATCAAATATAGCATAAACTGTGGCTTTAATAATCGATTTCAGAACCCATTAACTGAACAAATAAAATAAATCTACAACGAACGGCCATAATAAAAATCAAACAATAAAATAATGTCACATTTAATTGTTTGTTTTCTGGACCCATTTGAGTCATTCGACCTAATAACAATTTTTAACAATAGCAAATCGCGTGCGGCTAATCTCAACACGTTTCACCCCTGGCATAAAAACAATAAAATCGGGGCAACCCCAGCCAAGCCGTCTGTCGAATCGCGGAGTGTTCATGTCCGTCAAAATGTGGCTAAACCCGCGTCGCGTGTTTATCAACAATAAAATATTCACTTGATATAATGTAACTGGCTGATATGCACGTCAGCGCCATAGGGTTGGCAAGACGTGTAATTAACTATACTTTACGCCGTTTTTTGACGACATCCGTCTACTTTCGTTCGTTCTTGAGTCCGAAAGCTTTACTCCACGAATTAATTTTGATTAAGTGTATTGACGTTGCGATGTGACTCATTACACATTTAAATAAACTGACGAAGCTACGATAAACGGGACAATGCGAACAAAATCGTCATTTACAAGGCAAGAGCCAAATAGTTGTTGTCGGTACAAGTGTAACATGCCTTTGGCAATGATGACATTTTGCTATAGGACCTCGGTAAAAACATAGGATGACATTTTGTCTATGACATTTCTTCTGATAGCCTCTCTATTCTATCTTTAGCTCTCTTTATTCCACACCACATTTACAGCTGATAATAAAACTATTAGATACACACTCCAGCCCCCGTAGCATGACCACCGTAGACAAGGATTTCTTTGACGGGAGAATCGATAAAATGACAGATTTTGTCGACACAATGACAGATTTCTTTGCACTATCTGTCATTTTGTCGATTCTTCCGTCAAAGAAATCCTTTTCTACGGTGGTCATGCTACGGGGGCAGAAACCTCGCTGAAAACAATTGCAATCGGAAATATTTCTTGTGTCATGTTACTGATTGCCAATTTATAGCTTCCTTTGTCTTATACTATTGACTGTATTTACTACAAGTGAATTGGACCATTAATCAATATACAGCTTCTTGCGTCTCTCAGCAGTACTGTTATACAATAGGGCGAAGGACATGCACGAGCAGAATCCTTAATGAGGAAACAATGAAAGCATATCAATGAGTCGAGCAGATCGATGATCGACATAGTGATATGAAATTGAGATGAGGACGAAACTAACTTTAAATATAAAACAATGTTTTTACTTAACTTGGTAGTAACAGAGATACGAGTCACTAAAAGACTGATGATGAAAATAAACGTTGATGGTTGGGGAAGCCAACCAATGAAAAGATGGATGGATTATGTAAGGAATGATATGAAAGAAAAGGAGTAAGTGACACTTGAAAGAGAAGAATGGAAGAAAAAACAGAGTTGCGCCGACCCCGAGGAACGAGCAATAAGGGCAAGAAGATAATAATTTGACAATAGGGCTTGCGAACTGAAAAAGGGTCCAAGATAATGATACTAAAATAAGATTCCATATAGTCTTGAAGATCGCCCCAACAATAGTGTGAATTTGAATAAAGAGTGAAGGGTTTTTGCTACCACAATCCGCTTGAACAGGGATTGTCCACGTCGCGAAACCTTAATGAGGTTGTAATCCTATTAGCGGTCGGGTAAAGGTGTTAAAAGGCAAAGTGGCTTATATTGGTAACACAAAAGAAAATCATCTAGAAAATATTCGCAGCTGTAATATGAAAACCCGCTGCAAAATGAACTTGATAGAATGTTCTACAATCTATACGAAGACATCTAGCGAACGCTATATTAAATTTCCTGTGACCTAATCAGATCTAAGAAACTTTCTGGATCGAGACACTTCATTGACTGAAATCGGCTTCAATTTAGACTGTCCCATTTACAACGTTTCTGCTGTAGTCGGGTAGAAATCTATACTTCGTATATCAATGATACCTGAGCGTAGGCTGTTTGTCTTGTATCCAGAATTCCGAGCTACGTCCCTATCCAATACCTGCGGTCCCCTAGTCCCAACTATGTACGAAAAGCGAGCGTTTACACTACCCAAATATTTGCCCTGTGTGTGTCTGTTAAATGTCGCTCTATTGATCTGCAGGGTAGGCTAGACATCCAATTAACATAGTAAACAAACTAGTGCGAATACTTTCGAAAATTCGGCTGGAGTATTTGATAGAAGCGAGGGAATTAGGGACTTTGTGAACGTTTTATGGTAATCTAAAATTTGACGTAATGGGCAGGGGAGCAGTTTATTTTCAAAGGGTTAGGAGGTTTTTTAATTTTATTTTCGGTAATGGTTATGAAGGTTCAATGACCAGTTTCAAAAACAATTCACTCGGCGAGCACGTGTCTGCCTGCTGATAGAGAGCCACGTTCGGTGGAAAGTCAAACGCAAGTAAAACACAAAAGGTGCCGTAACCATTATACGCTAGTCGATTTTGGCAAACGGTTTGGTAATTATTGGATTTTGCTGCCATACCTACTAGTCCAATCGTAATCCTTACCAATTTTACGACAGTCACTCAAGCTAAACAAGTGAGAAGACCGAATAATAGTTGGAAAAGGGTTTCCCTAGCCCAATTAGCAATTGTAATCGCATAGCTCTGGTTCAACAATACGTGTCATGAACAAGCACCGTCGCCCATTATAGCCGACACGAATTTATGAGAAAAATAGCCAACGACACGTCGTTACGTCACTACGGTTAAACCACCAATGATTGCTGACCTGCCCCCCTACTGTATTGCGAAATGAGTTGAACGTGGAGGGGGGTGTACGGTGCAAGGTGGGAGTTCAGCTTGTATTGGCTGATGCGTAATGACAGTCATTACGTGGCCTTCGTACGGCGTACGCGTCTTCAGTACTGTGGAGTGGCCATGTATGGGGTTTAAGGAGGAATATTCTTAACGCTGGTGATGTTTTATGTTATGTAGGATTTCGTTTGAAAAGTTTCGTGGAAAAGATGGCTATACTGCAGACAGGTGTTTTTTTCCAAAAGTTTCAACCTACAGCACGTGCGCAAAGCGAAAAGACTTATCTAAATGTTGAGTAACTATTGAAGTAAAATTAATTGCTTAATCTTGGGCTTCTTTCACTCGATTTTTCATTAAAACACATTTCAATTTCAACTCGATCTGCGGAGCAATTAATTGGGTATCAAGTTGAAATCTCGGATCCGTTTTCCACGGCTTCGAATTGGCGTAAGAACAGCGATTTTTTCGCTCCATTGTCATTTCAATGACAGCACAAGGGCTCCAATTTGCTGGAAAATAATTACGTGCGATATGGAGACACCTGTGACGGAATTGTGCGGAATAATATCAAGGAAGCACAGCTGGAATGCGTAATGAACTCTTCTCTCGGTTTTATTAAGTGATTAATTAAATTGTGTCAGGATTGCGCCTGAAAGTGGCAAGAAGACTGCTGTTTATTCTCGGTACAGAATTAACTACACTGGCATTTTCAAATTTTGCATGATGTCGCAAAGATGACTTTGATGACGGTGCCATCATTGTATCATGATACCTTGCCTTATGTATTAAGACTGGCTGTCTGCCTTCTAAACGCAACCAAAAGAAAGCCGCTAGAAGACAAACAAGGTACAAAATAATGATGATGGACCAAGATTATGAAATAAAGTAACTAGATTTCCCTTAACCATGATTGACATAAATGCACCCAGAATCCCTGAGATTTTATAGAAAAGTTTTCTCTCTATAATATTAAATATGATAGATGACTTTGAAGCTCGGAAAATGCAGAGTATAGAAAAGCTGTAAGCCTGTTGAAAGGTATATGGTTGGCATTTCTAAGAGTTCGTTTGTAAAAGTTGGACGGTTACATCAAAGAGTCCTTTGCAGAAAATATGTTTTCAAATAGGTTTACCGAAGTTTTTTTCTCAATTGTAGCAGTTTCTTTTAGAAGAAATGGAATAAGGCATCCTTTACAAGTGCTCGGAAGGTGTAGGTGTACATTCGCACGGTAGAAAACTCACACCATGGCGCGTGAAATATTGGTATGAAACACGGAATAGACAAAAGAAAAGAAATAAGGTTTTAGACTAACGGCGAAAAGTAATCCCTTCTTGTGTTACTCTACAGACCTAGCATCTTTTCCGATACGTTACAATTGCGCAAGACGGCATAATTCTTTTTTTTTGCGGATCTTCGTACGCAGTCACAATATGAGAGCGTTTGTTGGCCGGAGAAGCAAATTTCGCAGCATATTAGCGTTTGCTCACATATGTGGCGCGTCTGCCTTGCCTACAAGGCCGTTCTAACCACTTTAATCTGTTCTGTGGTACGAGTAGTTTCAGATTACGAAGCGTGAGAGTGATAAATTGTCATAGACTGGGTGACATGAAGCAGATAGCCTACTGGTAGTTTTTGTGACTTTACCACCATGACTTACCTCTCCAATTTGACATGTTCTATGACTGTAAACTGCATAGTAATCAGCACATCCAAGACGGCTTAATTCGCTTTAGTGAGAGATTTTCACCGTGCGAGTGTAACACCTATGCCTTTGGGAATATGCACTTTCTACTGCAGTGAAGACCCATGATGTTTTGCAACCCATAATACCACTATGATTCTGAGCTAGTTAATGTCCAATTATCTCTTGAATTATTAAAGCCAGTCCTCAAACTTCGTCCAGGAACTAAAGACAGTAACAATTATAAATTCTGTGCCAGTGTTCAAGTCATAACAAAACTTTCATAAGACTTTCTTAGTGCATTCGAGTTGGGTATTATAAGTCAGTGTATATGTAGTCTAGCTGTTGTACTGCTTCAGGAGTTTCAGTGTTTCATAACGACTGTCGTTAGTAGCAATGGTTCTGTCGTGTTGCGTCGAGTTTCGTTTGCGTTTTTGAAGGCGCGTTTACGTTGGTACAGTAAATGAACCGTTTCATTGGCGTTGTCAGTGTGAAGTATGCTCTCGTGAGTTTCTTCACGAAATCATTAGTGGCCAGGCTTTTTCACTGCTAAAGATTTTTTTTGTTTATAATCAAACTGTCAACTCCTGGGCAAAGGCTTCCCCCATTCCTTACACTTTTCTTGCTGTTGCGCTAAAGTTTATAATTTTTGTATTTGGAGCCCAAAACTTAGAGTGCGACTTCGATAAAACCTAAAGTACAGTAAGAATAAGAATAAGAATATATTTATTAAGCCATTGTTACAAACATTTTCTTAATCTAACTTAGAGCTACTATGATATAATCGTAACAAATTGAAATTTAACATGGTAATTAGTCAACAGAGGTCCCCAATCTAGGCTGCGCTTGTATCTTGGGGGCCGTAACCCGTACGTCTGTGGTAGCGAAACCAGTAGAACCTAGCATCCGCCGTAGAACCGAACCTAGAACCGTACCGCAGTATGTCGCTAAGCCAGGTCAATGTTTTCAAGTATTACCACAGGCTTGCTACAGTCTGTACAAACATTGATATTACTCCTTAACACATACGTAGGTACCAATCCAACTTCACTTAAACTAGACAAGAGATACATTGAGCTAGTAACGATATTTCAGCACTTTACTTATTCCCGACATCACTGCTTGAATGTGAATGTGCCTTCATGCTTAGGGAACGCGATAGGATGAATCTGAAAGGTTTCGTGCCGATATACTTTGACTGCGATATTGCTACTTTTTCATACATACTAATACGTTGATTACTACTGCTTTTAGGTATACATAGTGCCGCCAATATGTATGAAAGTTTATTTGCGATCTGGTTACAGCATGTTGGGTTAGCTAATGAGGTTTACGCATGATTTTAGGTTTCTAAATCAGCTTTCATATCACATACAATCTGATAATCAGCATAACTATTCACAAACGCTTCGATTCGATGTCTATCTTTTTTTGGCATTACAAAAGCGAGCGAGATAGACATAATAATATGACTTTCCGAATCGAAATCAAATCGAAGCTTTTGTGAATAGCTATGCTGATCTTAAATCATTGACTAGTGTGATACCTATCATGAAAATAATAGTGATAGAAAGAAATAAGGAAAAAATATTTATGTGATGATATGTTGGGGGTCGGCGCAGCATGTCTTCTTCTACCATACTCCTCTATTGGTCGTCATCTCAGCAGTCCCCCTCTTCTTAGCCATTTCATGTACCACTAAGTGCTTCCATCTTTACGTTAGTTAGCATGAAACCTTCTACTAACGCTAATTACAGTTCGCTTACGGAGACATACAGTTCCTAGTATATCGGTCTAAGATTCACGTGTCTGAATATAATACAAATGCTAGATGCCGTGACGAGATAAGTCTTGGATACTGATTACTGATTAACTATTCTGTTTGTCTGCTCTGCCCTCTTTGTTAACTAAGCTTGATAGCTTAATAGCTGCTAACTAGATTATGATGAGGTCTTTACTGACTACGCTAGCGCGCTGGCTAACAATTTCAAATATCATTACCTTATGCACATAATCATTCTCACAAATTGGGATAATATGCCAATTTGTAAGGATTCGGCACAGTCCAGTAAGCCTTTTCCATCTACAGCGTGTATCAAAATGGTGTGATTATATTTGGGAATAATTGAAACCAGCGAAAACTAAAAAATAAATAGTGAAAAACCATTTTTTAAAACAAGCTTTTATTTAAACGCTTTAAAAATAAGAAAATCATAATTTATAGTTTATTTTCTTCTTTTTAGAGCATTAAAATTAAAGCTTGTTTTTAAAAATGTTTGTTTTTTAGTTTTCTCTGGTTTCGTATTTTTCTCAGCAAACCCTTTTAAATGATACCCAAATCATGGGGGCGCATAAAAAATACCTAACTAGTCCGCCATCTTTGGGAGTCCGCCATATTGGATTTGGAATGACGTTACTTAGCTGACCATGCATTGTCATTCAAACTTAACATTTCAGCAAAATTTCAGCTCGATCAGTTGAGGATAACTGTTTTAAAAATCAGTTGCAAGATTTGACCTAGTCAAACACACATACAAACATTGCAACTTAAATAAAAGCTTGTAAAAATTACAAGAGACAGTCGGAAACGCTCACCTTTCGTCACTTCCTACTGGTTTAGCTGGGAACACACTCCTCAGCAACAATAAGAAAAAAAAAACAATAAGAAAAATAAGATAATAAATGTTTTATTACACCCAAGACAATCGTTAGAAACAAACCCAAATTCTGATTGAACTGATCACATATTCCAATATAGGTACGTATTTACTTATACATGCCATATTTAATGAGTACCTACACTACCTACCTACGCTATTGAATATGAAATCAATTACAACGAACGCATTATCTCATCCTGGGTATAACGTATTAATAAATTTAATTAATATTCTCTGAACTGTGCGATACATCAATATGTGCACTTGTGCAGTGACCATGTTTTTACCGAGATTTATCGGGAAATGCATAATATTTAAAAATGGATTCACATTTATACCTCAAAATGTATAGATCAGTGCAGTGGCGTGCAGTAGGTTTCCTCAGAGGTTAGGCTAGCCGGAGGGCACCTCTGAGGAAACCTAAACCTAACCAAAAAAAAATGATGTAAAAATTTGAAAAAAAAAAACATTGAAAATAAGCCTGTAAAAATAAAAGTTATAAATACAAGAACTCACCACGTTATTCAAGGTTCTGAAGGTTCAAATCACGATTTTCTGACGATGCAAACTAGTTTCAATACGTGATTTACCAAATGTATTTAACTTTAAACATGCCTCTAGATGTTATTCTATTGATATGTCATGCTTTTTTGACGAGTAATGAAAATTATCCAAATCAATATATCCCTCACTCCACTTACTGGAAGTATTAAACAAAATGCACGGAAAACAATACAATTTATTTGTGTGTTAACACCCACACAGCCAGCTAAATGTTGCATAATTTTGAGGATTGAAATGACGAGTACGAGGTGAATTATTATATTTTTGGATTAATTCTCGCAATTGGTATACCTTTACACACCACTTGAATCTTATCATTAAACGATAATTGCGAAAACTTATTGTTTTTAACTTCTAACAAACACATTATCACTACACACTTCACAACAGAAAATCATCTTTAAGTGTAAATGTACTTAACAAATAATATTTACATTAATGTACGTATCAAAACCAATTACTTATAAGTTAGAACTTAGTAAGATAAAAAAACATTCAAGATCGCATATAAATTGCTTGTCACATGAAACAAATAAACAATATGGCTACTCAAGAAAAAAATATTTCGCAATCTGTTTTAAAAAAAACACTACCAAATAAAATGCATCATTGTCATACCGTGATCCTTTATAAAGGCGCATAACAAAATTTTGCCGGATAATAGTACTGACAGACGACAGTAACGGTGGTGTTGTCATTACTTAATTTCCAAACACCCCAAAAATCAGAGCGAAAAATAAAATTCATGTAGTTTTTAATTATTTTTATAGGGGGTTTTTGCAAATCTTACAAATACAATTTATCATTTTTGTGGAAGGTCTAAATTCGACAATAAGACCATGTTTTTTTAATTGTATCTAGTAGTCATTAAGGAAACTATCATGTCTGTCTTTGTTTCTCGAATTCTCCGCAGTTCGGCGAAATGTCCTCAAATTGGGAACACTGCTCTAATGTCATAATCATTCATAAATCTATTTCGCGATTAGCCAATCATAGCACGTTGTGATCGTCTACAGTGGACGGAGTTTACGCCCATAATCTATACATGTGTGCCGTTCATGGCGTTCATACACACAAAAATATGCAACAGTGTGCGTAAGTTTTTGAATGAGATGTAGGCACGATCACTTCGTGCCTAACAGAATTGACAATTGATAGCCACGAACTTACTTGTAATTTTGAGTTACGTTACCGTTCGCGACAAGTTGCTATAAGTGTTCTAACAGGAGTTTTAACTTTTTTTTTAATATTTTGTTTATTTTATTACATAGTTAAAATAAATGCACTTAGCGTTGGTAGGAATGGTAGGGTAGGCTTTGTCTAATTGCCTCTATGGACGGCACGCCCCTGGATCAGTGTACGACTGTAGATATTAAAAGAATATAAAAGACGCCTGAGGGCCTAGATCAGTCGCAATCATTTTCAAACCCATTGGTATTTCTACAACGCCCTTCGTTTATGACATTTTTATGATCGTCTGCTCACCCTTTTTCAACTATGTGGGGGGTCGGCTTCCAGTCTTACCGGATGCAGCTGAGTACCAGTATTTTACATGGAGCGACTGCCTATCGGGCCTCCACAATTCAGCTGGTACTGGGTAAATACGATACCCCTTGGTAAGACTGGTTGTCAGACTTTCGGGCCACTGACTACCTGTAACGCCTGTCAAACATCTAAAAATGACAGCCTGGACCAACGGCTAAACGAGCTTTTCGAGGCACGGAGAAAACTCGGTAAGTAATGTTTAACTAACCATCGACCCGAGCGGCTGTTATTATTTAGCTACGAGCTCCCGGCTAACGTCAATACATTTATAACATTTTCATCATCATTATTGCTGAAATAATGTCACTTTGTCTAACTAGGCTCACACTCACAGTAAGCTTCGTTACTACCCTAATTGATTGACTAATCTCTTCAACACGTATACGATATGAACTATTCTCGTACACCACTGAAGTGTGCTTGTACATTATTTATTGCTCTGTTGACGCGTCAAGAGCAGATTCAGGAAACCAAAGGTTCCTGAATATGTATCGGTAGCCGTTAACATTATTTAGAAAATTATGACAAACAGATGTTTTAAAAAAGTATAAAATCTCTAGCAAATATGTTGCAAAATTGAAAGAAGATTAATCAGTTTATGGACCTACCATCTGTGTCGAGGAGAAAAAAAATTGTGACTACCCTAAGTTACATGAAATAAGGGAAGACCAAAGAAGAATGCGCCCCTTCCTTCACCACAAGCTTCATTAGGAACGTTCCCGTTTCCGGGATAATACGATGACATGAGGAAATCAGAAACAATCAATGCGTGAAGGGAGAGATCTTGCAACGTATGTAAACCACGTAAAATAAAATCGTAACAGCCTCGTTGCTGCTGAGCATGAGGTGCTGGATTCGATTCGCAGGTCGGGCAAAGTATTATTGCGTTTTCTATCCCGATTTTTGAAGTAGCAGCCTGAAGTTTGGATTTGTGCCTAGTTGATGGCAATGTATGGTTCTTAAACGAAATGAGGCTGTACTATCGGTAGGTTTACCTTTGCCGATTCCTTTTGGAAACTACAGGCGTGGTGTTATGATGTATGTTGTTTAGACTTATGTTAATAATCATTTGCTTCGGTGAAGAAAAACATCGTGAGGAAATCGGCATGCCTGAGAGATGTTTCTGGACGGCATGTAAAGGCAAGTCAGAGAGCCATGAGCGGCATAAAAAGTGATACCAGGTTGGGTACTTCTTCTTAGCGTGTCGATGGTAATCTAAATTGTGTCAGCCCAGAACTGAGCTACTAATTTGGCGCTTTCGGTAGTGTCCATCAGTTCCTGTAGACCCTGTAGTGAACAAAGAGCAGGAAACGCAGGACACGATAAAGGCACTAACGACACGATAAAAAAAGAAGAAAGAAGAATTAAACCATATTTGGAGATAGTATTAAAAATCTGTCCTTATATTCTCATGCACCATTGTCCCCCTACAAGCCTCATTTTATCAGATTGCTATTTGTGTCGCCTGGATTTGTATTGCTCTCATTGTGTGTAGCAGTGTAATAGATTTCCTCCGGCACAATGCGCACTTTAAACTGTTCTCTGGCGGCCCTACAACTTCACTGTTTACTGTGAAACGATCGATGCTGATGAATTATTTAGTTAGGTCGTTTGAAAATTTATTGGAGGTGTGCAGAAAGTGCTGTTTTGTATGGTTGTCCTCTAATGCCCTAATGTACAATAAAAAGACTTAAGATGCAGCAAAATTGAGCAAATTCTACCTAAACATAGTCAATAAATGTACACAGTATAAAACAAACACGCTTTTCGAGTCTGCCTGTGTGACCGCTTATATCTTCTTTCTTTAGCTTCATGTTCAAAACTGCACAATAGATGCGAATTTTTATAATCATTTATTCATGGATGTTTATGTGTATAATTTAACTTAGACAAAGCCCCGGAATCTCAATGTTTTGGTACGACACTGTCCTCGTGAGGGGCAGTGGTGGGCCGCTAGTACTTTATAAAGGTGAAAGCTCCAGGGTTATCCGCGAAATACAATTTTTCTTACGTTTTTTTGCAATTTGCAGGTCAGTGTCAGACAAGACAATGTCGTACCAAAACATTGAGATTCCGGGGCTTTTCTAAGTTAAATTATACACATAAACCTCCCTGAATAAATGATTATGAACAGTCAAAGCGGATACACAAGTAAAAAAGTTTTTTGATCTATACAACGACGGACGAAAATATGAAATATCGAGCTTTAAACTGAGAATTTAACACGGAGTGGCAGAGACGATGCTCAGTTCCAAAGCCGGACTTATGCTTAAATTCAAAGTAACGGCCATGAATTGAACATTTTTTTTTTTTTAGATTTGAATAAAAATAGAAGAGCCCGAAATGACGTTTCCTGAAATGAGCAGTATTCAGCAGTAGACGATATTCTGGTTTATTTGGATGATAATGAAAAGTTTACATCTGGTGGTGACTGGGCTGTCTTTGTAAGTAGGATCATGTCTGTGCTAATAAATATGTCAAACCAACAACAACGAGGTTAGAAGGAAGATGTGAATCTGAGGAAAAAGATTATCTTGAATGCTGATAAGGTACGTCCACAACAATGTACCCTAGGTCACGCGCTACCGTTTATGTTCTACGATTATTTTATTTTAAAGGATAACAATGGGCTGATTAATGTGATTTATTGCCGCAATTACGTCTGTAAATGTTACGGTTAACTATACAACGTCTAACATAATAAACGCAAGACCTCTCGTGTGGTGTCTCAGACCATGAAACTGAAAAACTTTTGTTCTATGACTTTTGAAAATTCATAACTTTTTTTTTAGTTTTACCATACATGTGGATCAGTTGATTGCGTCCGTTCCTATAGAAAGTATTTTTTTTTTGCGAATTTCAAGAACTCGTAGAACAAAAGATGTTTAGTTTCATGGTGCGAGAGACCACACGGGAGGTCTTGCGTTTATTACGTTACACCTTGTATATGTCGGAGGAAGAGGAAGCACTCGGAGAGTTGATTGTTGGTTGCATACGCTTAGTTGATAAGTTTGATTGTTAATTTAAAATAACTTGTTAAATCCTAACTTTATTTGATTTGGATTATTTCATTTTAATATTGTGTAAAATCTAACTAATTTATTCAAAAATCACTGCATTGTATAACGTCTAATCAGAGCAGAGGATAAATCTAGAGTAGGGTCGAGGCGCCATCTTGACTTCCTTGACTTTTGCATGACGGAGCGAGGATTGTTGGCAGAACAGTGGTTGATCGAGGTGGATCGCTGATGATAAAGTTAAATAGGTGTCACGAACCTGCTGCTCGAATATAATTGTTTAAGCAAATTACTTATTGTGAGATATTGATTCCTTCCGTGATTCTCAACGTTGTAAAAACTGCCATTAAATTGTATGAAAGAGACAATACTTTGTTTTGTGCTCGCATTTCACCCGAATGTCGCCCACTAAACTCGTGACCACCAATGATGATGCTGCTACTCCGACATAATATATAACTCGCTGTTGCCCGCAGCCTTCGTTCGCGTGAAATTATTATAAATATTAATTCCTTTTTGAATCAAATTTCAATGGTTTTAATTTTTTTACACGGATCCCTGATTATTTTTCTAAAACAAAATTAGCCTATGTTAGACCTTATAACATTAGCTATCTGGCAATAAATGTTCCGTCAAAATCGGTCTAGCCGTTTTGGAGATTGAAGGAACAAACATACAGACTAACAGACAGACCGGCAGACAGACCGACAAAAACTGAAAAAACAAGTGTTTTCGTCATAAGCGCCGCATATATTTTCATATGCATTCTGTAAAAAGCTGTTATTTTGATATTACAAACAGGCACTACAATTTTATTTATTTGTATAGTACCTATAAATCCTACATGATCATGTCGACAGGAAAATGTTCCTTTATTCCTTTCTGGAACACTTCCTTGTGACTGAAAACACTGAGTAGCTGAAATTGCAACCTATTTACATACATTAAGTCATACTTTAAGTTAATGGGTTACCAATGTACACCTTGTCAAGGGTACCGCAAAAACCCAACGCATTGAAGTATCAGCTCTCCAGTATAAATAAACCTTTTAATTCCTACCGCAGTAAATACCAGAAAAAACTACTGTTCAACAAACTGCAATAAAAATCGCAATACCAGTCCAACTACGTTCAAAATAAAAAGTAGTATTGCTCTGCTCATATTTTCATTCAGCGAAATAAAACAGCGCTTTCAAGTGCTACTTCGCTTGAAGCGGCATCATTAATATGTGGTGCTGTGTTTAAACCTTTAAGCATCGCATAATTCTGTAACAGGTGGCTACTTATTGAGCACTTAGTTCAGCTTGACGTGGAATTGATACTTGACTACGATGAGTTGAATGGCTGAGCGTAGTCTTCGAGGGCGGGGTGGGAGCTATTGAAACATGGCTTGAAACAAGTGGAAATTCTTTGGGACGTTTTGTGTAATCAACTTTTCGTGACGGATTAGGAGTTTTGTTTCACAGTTGGGTTACATCATTTAAATCATTTATTGCCCTACAATTCGCCCCTGCCTGCTTCGCACGATTTTTGCGATTTTTTGAATCTGGAGACTCTTTATTGTGTAAGTTTTATATTCATATCTTGTAGGCATCAAATCCGTGGCGTAGTTTTTTTTTTATTAAAATAGGCTTGCGTTTGGCTGCAACTCGCCTGATGTTTTTGTGTGATGCGGCCTAGGGTGGAGCACCAGCACGCTTGCCTAGCAGAAACTGATTCACTCGATCTTTGAAGAGATTTAGATTATAATGTTAGTAGATATATGATCGAAGAAACATGCGGTTACACAGAGTACACCAAAAGTAACTTTATTTTATAATATGTAAGTACAGATTTTCCCCCCAGCTGTCCATTAATACCGAAAAATGATTTGTGTTTCTCACTCACAAAGATGTCCCGAATGTGTGAGTTGGGTCGTCTTGTTAAATTGAAATCTGTCATCTTAATGTCAAAACTATTGTCATTTATTGGACACGAGCAAATCCCATTTCTGCTTAATTCTTAGTAAATGTGTACTTTCGAGACGAAAATCAAGAGAAGAATATATGTATGTATGTTTTTGCAGGTACAGTTGCCACCACATCAAGTCACCACAAACTGTCAAATTTCTCTAAATGATTTTCAAAAATGAATGAGAAAATTTGACGGTTTGCAGTAACTTGATGCGCTGGCGACTGTACTAACTTTTGCTAGCCGATATGCTTTGGGGGCCGAAAATTGTCCCACAGGAATTTACTATCGGGATAAAAAGTATCCTATGTCCCAACCTAATTCATGGTTGAACCGTCTAGATTTTTAACAAACACAAGACAAAGAGCTAGTTTCGGATTTAAAATACCAGTATGGATGTATAGAGGAACATTAAAATTAGAGCTGCTTTCCTTTAAATCAATAAGACAACAAATTCGAATTGTAAATAGAATATACAGTAGCTAAACTAGATGTATAATAGATTAATAACCGCGCGCCGGGATCGGATACTATGGCAATTAAATATCAAACTGTAGCTCAAACTTCGTTAGCGATGCAGGATCGCGCTCAACATGAGTTAGCTGCAGCTATTAGAAGTTTAGACAACATAGAATGGAGAGGGTTATTTTAGTTAAAAGTGTTGTACGTTAGTTTATTTTTCATGTCAGCAAGTTCTGAACGCTATCAGCAGATCGAAACAGCACATAATAACTTTCAGTGTCAATAATATATAGCAATTATGGCACTGACAGCACTTGAACGTAGTTTAAATGTGCTGATCGTGATCAGTGTTATTTTTAGTAAAAATCGACGTAAGCTCGTCTTACCGAAGTATCTTGCACAGCAGTAGCGAAGGGTAAATTTTTGTAAGAGGTAAGCCGGAGTACATATCTTTACTGTATGGAATATTATTGTCTATAGAATACTGACTGTGCCATTTTCCATGAATCGTGTTGTATGGAACCTTCGCCACTGTTACACAGTAAACTAGATGTTAGTGCTGTTTTGACGTCTACCCTGTCCATGCTTATATTCGCTAACAACTAGTTAAAATCGAATGAGTCAAAAGGACAATTTGTATCAGTCTCGTCCATTAAAAATTAAGAACATGTCTACAACACCATTTAAATATTAACGGGCAATTAGTATTCCAGATCCATCCGGGCAATATTTAATTCATCCCTATACTTTATTCGGGAGAAAACAAATTAAGGCGTAAACGAAATTCGTATAATTGATTAAAAAGTATTGAGTTGAGAAAGGTCGAAAAGTTTTAGCTTTGTGCCAAGCAAGGTTAGAGTCAGTTCTCGTACCAAAATGCCTGAAAATGTGTACAACATTAAATACCGAAAGCTTATTTAAATTGATCTGGTGTCAACGTAATTGTACAACCACAGTAGCTAATTCGGGGTTTGACAGCAGATTAACTGATCAGAAACTTGATAAGGCTATCAGAAACCAGGTGCTAGTCATACGTCTCCCATTTAACTTGTTCCGATCGTCCGGATGACTGATGGTTAAGATCATGTCGGTTATGGTTGCCAGTCCCAACAGAGACTAGCCATCGATGCAGGAAATAGCATATTGCACAAGTGTGTGCGTAATTACAGATGTACTCTCTTTTTCTTCACTCTCATAGTCCCACAGAGTCGGAAATCCGCGCCACAACCGGAGAGAGATCAGGCGCAGGTCTAATGGCTTAATGTGCTTTCCGAGGTACGAAGGTATCATACCGCTAACCCGAGACACGGAGCCTGGGGTTTTACGATATCCACAGATCCTGCCAATTTCCAAACTCCGGAAATGTAATCAGTAACGTTTCAATAAGATCATAAAATGGTACTCACTCCGCACAGTAAGATTGACTCTGTCGACGTAAGCTGTCTCGTTTTCTACTGAACACTCGTACAGGCCTGCATCGTCTACAGCTATGTTTTTTAGCAGCAAACTGCCGTCGCTCTGAAACAAAACAAAATGTATTATTAAGATATTGTCATCCACATCGCTGTTCAAAATATAACTCTTAAAACCAAGAATAGCTCCATTTCTTGTAACTGCGGAGTCGGACAAATAAACATAATTTCTTTCTTTATTTTCTTTCAAATGAGGATGAACCAAGAAAGAAAGCCTTGGGCCGATCATGAAGGTTTCGTTCTATAAAATCGGTAGAGTATCCATCATTCTTGTCAGTCTTTTAACATCAGCAGGTCAAGAGAAAACTTGCTTTATCAATGAGTAGTTTTGGTCACGGAACCCTCACTCTCACAGTATGTTTACTAATGACTAAGTATTAATAGGTAGGTAGTAGTGGATATTGGATAGTCGTTCTGTGTTCAAAACTATGAAACCAAAGCCTTCCATGAATTTAACGAGCACTTATTACTGCTAGGCAGAAATACATAAACGTTACAATGTTTTGGTTATTTTTTGCTGTTACCTACATACATTATCTCGTCCTATTTTCCTCAAAAATAAAGGTATAAAAGCCAGACTTGACGTACCTACACTCGAGTTATTTTGTCGTGTTTGGATACATTCGCTATTTGGTCTCGAATTCTCGATATCCACCTGTGACCTCCCGAGATATCGCGTGACAACACAAAACTACTCGAACTTATGATACATGAGGAGCTTACGAAGTCAATATTTTCAAACTGGATTCTGTTTTTGTTTGTTTAGGGGCGTTATATAAAATAATGGCGGTTCTATGACTGGGTGTCCGCTGTCAAGCCTTTACGTCTAGGTACGTGCGCTCTAAAAGATAATGAATCTTTAAAACAAGCATCTCCAGCCAATTGAGGAGTGGTTAAAATTGAGATGTCCAAGGAATGAGGAAAAAAATCCGAGGCCGTGAACCCATACACATATCCTGGGCTAAGCAATATTACTGACAAACTCGAGCATAACTGTCAAAGTCCAAGTGCAAGACAGAGACGGGCAAATGCCCAAGTCAAAGCAAATGCAGTGACGTTTTAAGATCTCAACCTTAGTTAATTGTTCCGAAGGACCAAAAATTGAAATCATTAATAGTTTATTTACTAACCCAGAATGGGTGGCCTGCCATTCAATAACTTACTTACGGTTACGATAAGGATCAACTAAGGGAAATTGGTTAGTGCTGTGCCAGTGGGCGTCGGTAGTTGGACTAGTGACCTATTTAATGCACCGATTTTTAAACTCCAGCGTGCTTTTAGATTTCATTGGCACGGACGCATTTCTGTATACCTATGTATGTGAATACTAGGTGTGTATTAACAGGCTTTGACGTTTTAAAAGGTGTTTTCAGAGAAACAAGGTTCCAGCCTTGTAGCTTGGGTTTGGCATGGTAGATTTATGGAGACAAAAATGTGTTTATTGCTTTCCTCAGTAATGGGTAGTGGAGGGCAGAAAGGCAATAGCTCTAGACTGGTATTCCGCTGCATCCGATTCGACAAGAAGCCGACCCCAAGATAGTTGCGAAAAGACTAGGCAGATGATGATGATGAAAACAATAATGTGAAAATTTCGAAGATTATTTTATTTATTTATTTATTTAAACTTCATGTACAGGAGTGGTACATAGGCGGACTTAATGCCACAAGGCATTCTCTACCAGTCAACCTTTGGGTCAAATAGGACAGCATTGTGATAGAGTATAAAAAAATAAAAAATAAAAATATATTTTGTTAACACACTGTGTTGGGTGTTTTGTTTCGTTTGGTTAGTGATTATCACTGGGAAAATGGCACCCAATCACATCGAAAGATTCTGTAAAAGAAGTAGCCTGCTTTTAAAATGGTATCTTTCGAGGGTACCAGAATAAGACAAATTCACGCTTAAACCTGAAGCTGATTCACGCTTAAAAGAAGAATGATAAACCCTAGAAACAGCCAGAGAAGTCACTAGGTCAAAGACATTGTAAATTGATCGATCACATAAAACGACGGCTGTCATTTATAGCCTAACTTACAGCCCGACATAAAGTTGTAAGTGAACAAAGTAGAATTTACGACAAAAGCCATTACGTGATTAATACCCGTAACTTAATTCTGCCAAACATAAATATTGGTGGCTATTTTGACGGCAAAGTTTAGACAGTGAACTGAGAAAATCAGGTTAACGATAATTACGTAATACCATGGTCTGTGGACTTAAGTGATCTGAGACGTAACTAGAGTGAGATAATATACAAGGTGGAGACGACAATACGACAATTTTGGCCAAGGTTTTTGAAGTAGCGTGTTTAACGTTTATACCGATGCGGTTTTCGTTAACCTGTTGGTGGTAGCCTATTATCTACACTATGTAGAAAATGCTAAAAATTAAAAATAACGTCCTGTGAATAAACTGCATACAAAATTTAATCGAAAATATCCAGTAATTTTCGATTGAATTTTTGTATGCAGACTGGGAACGTCATGAGTTACATACAGTTTAATTTATTGTCGCATTGTCGTCTCCACCCTGTGTGTTGTTTACAAGCTTGATCACATATAGTCAATTCGTTTGTCAACCAGGGAACAGTAATTTCTTATTAGAGGGTTTTAGCATACCCTTCTGTTCCTTTCAGCTATTTTACATCTTATTATCATTGTCAAAGTCAGAGTGATCTTTATTCTGGTTGTAATAAGGTTCGTGGCCAAATAATAACAGCCGCTCGGGTCGACCTTCAGGTTCAACCGCGCTTGCCTAGGTTGGTCCGTGGACCGAGTTTCCTCCGTGCCTTAGAAAGCACTTTAGGCCGTTGGTCCCTGCTGTCGATTGTAGATGTTTGACCGTCGTTACAGGTAGTCATTGGCCTGAAAGTCTGACAACTAGTCTTAGCAAGGGGTATTGTATTACCTAGTACTATCTGGGTTGTGGAGGTCAGATAGGCAGTCGCTCCATGTAAAATACTGGTATTCAGCTGCATTCGATAAGACTGGACGCCGACACCAATATAGTTGGGAAAAGGCTAGGCAGATGATGATTAAGGTTCCTGTTGGGCAGCTGCTGTCAGAGGTTAAATAAATGTGAAAGAATAAGAATAAAAATAAATTATTGTTTAAGAGATTACATTCCATGCATTGATTCCTGAAATTCACACTAGGATTCCCTGTGTCGTGAGTTTCAGGCTCCTTCGTTCCGTTTACATTTTTAATAATATATCCGTTACAATAATTTTTTTAAGTCTAATCGAAACTACTCGTAATCTAAAAAAAGGAAAACATAAAGACACACAAACACACAACAGTTGGTTACCTATGATATGTATATGTATGAACGTAATGTGTGCGTGCGTGTTTGTGCGTGTGTGTGTGAAAGGACAGCACAGGTACACATTAATTTGGAGAGGTAACATCAATGTCACCTTTAACACACATTTCAGTCATCGAACTAAGCTGTCTTCCACACAATGTGATCTTTATCATCATGATCATATCCCAAGCGCTTTTACAATTACGTCGGGGCCGATATTCAGTGTAACCGGATGCAGCTGAATGTTACATGCAGCGGCAGCCGACCTGACTACGAAATGTGAGTACATGAAGAGATTTCTCTATCCATAAATAACCTTTGGCTACATCCATCAAAAGCTCTACAGACAGCTTCAAAAAGTCCAGCGTATAATAACTATCAAAAGGTAATTCAGTACCTATTTTTGTTATGCTTAACACAAAAGGTAATTCAGTACCTATTTTTGTTATGCTTTTCGCGTTTTTTTTTGTTTTGCGTTCCAATTGAACGCGGAAAAATTCACATGAAAAGCAATCAGAATAATGCTCGTAACTCAATTCGCCAAATGCTAATATTTGCTAAGGTAATTTTAGTGGCACCGGCACCGTTTAGGCCGAGCTTCGAATTATGTAGGCTTCGGGCGGCCTTGGTTCAAGCCTTGAACTGCGATCGATATGGAGTGGCCCACGTCTGCCGGGCCTGGGTATCAACAGTTGTATACAGCGTGAACCAGACAAGTGTGGTCTTATTTAAGGATGTGCATAGACCACCCAACTGAACAACTTTCTTTATAGGACCCTCATCGTAATCGCGAAAAACTATTCAGCTGTCCCATAGAAAATTTCAATACAAACTCGACCCAAATGTATGGGACACCTGTTTCATTTTCAGTATTACATTTGGGCCGAGTTTGTATTGAAATTGACAGCTAAATAACTTTACGCGATTACGATGTGGGTCCTATACCACATCTCTTATTATAACACACTTTTCTGATCCATGCTGTATGAATACCATATAACAGCACTTTAAGGAAATAGTTGTGTAAGTACACAGCATAGCTCGCGAGGGACGTCGGCAGAAATTTATATGCAAACGAAAAGGTTAAACTATGCCACTCTGTGTGTCCTGGCATCATGCCCGTAACGGCCATGGTTTACGTTAATCTATGTTTAAGAGCCATGTTTGTTTTGGCTGACATTTATTAGCATAGGACAGCAGAGTTCGATGAATCGAACTTTAGTCCATTGTAGGCATTTCGAAATTCAGTGATGCTATTCATGTTTTGGGGCGAGTCGAGATCTTCAACAGAGATGTCCCAATAAGATGAAAGACATCAACATTCTCAATATACTGTTTTCTACTTCTTCTAAATTCTCTATTGGAAGTTTATTTTGTGTAAATCTGAAATCGCCAATCCGCCTTGAACCGGCGGAGGCGTGGTGGTGATTGATGATTGTGCTTTTTCCTTATGAGATATCTAGGCTTAGGTTTGGTCTTTTCTATACGAAAAAATAAACGTAAAAAAAAAACATTTTTTAAAAAATTAATAGCACTAAATTAGGTTTACCTATCATCATTGAACGCGAACAAAGTTTCGTGTCTGCGCTATTAACCGTTGAGAAGTTTTCTCGTAAGGTGGCGATCCTAGCTGCAGAATTAAGCCATGTCTGTCATAATAATGTATTGTCACCAGAATCAAAGGTGTGTGCAAAATTTCAGCTCAATCGATTGGAGGAACTGGTTTGAAATTTAGTTGCAAGACTTGACCAATACATACTAACTAACAATTCAAGTTAAATAAAAGTTTGTGATATCAAGATATTATCCTATCTGAAACTTGTAATACCTATGTTTACAAACACACTACCCAAAAGTTACATAACCTTTCTTTGTACAGCGCTTACGTCACTAAAACCAGGCAAATACTAAGCAGTAATCTGTTATCTCATCGTAGTTGATTTGATTAGCCATTACATCATAGGCATTAGCTATAAAAGAAACGTTATATGGAGTGGCCAGTAGTAAACAAGCTCACAAAACTCAGTTTTTTATCACTTGCGTGAAAAGACTATTGATCGTTACATGATTTTCTTTTCAGTCACACATTAGGTCATAGACGATTGCCAGATTTTCGCGGTTTTATTTATTTATTTATTTATTAACACTTCAAGCACACACAAACACAAAGTACAATTTTGGACATTTAAACTGTAGACAGTTATGTAACAATAGAGTTTTGTTGTCAATGTAATCTTAATCGAAGCTGGTAAAGCATCTTTTCGACTGCCATCCGTCCATCAGTGAAGTGTCTGTCAGTGATGGATTCTTTTTCAATCAAATTATAACTCTTTCGCATCTTAAAATACTTTCACATTTTGTTTTTTCCATTAAACTTTGGTTTGTATACTTAATTCTTGGTTTCCTCAATTTCCCGTTCTAGTAGCTACTGCGAAAAGTTTTAAGAATCTAAATTCACATTCCAACTTGGCCCGAAAGGATATTTCGCAGACAGGCTGAAATTAAAACCATTTCGGGACAAGATGGCAATCTCTAAAGTATCATGAAGGACCAAACGTTTCTTGTTCGCTTTAGGGATATCGACCCGTCTGCTTGAGGCACTAAAAATACTTTTACTAAACCAATAATAGCTAAGTTTAGGAGTAGTCAGTTGCAAATTACTTGAGGTGCATGCAATTCGTTTTAGTAACTGTTAAAGCAATTTGAGCACGTTCCAGTGCAGAGTTTTATGAGTTTTTTTAATAACACTTTCACAGCGGCAGCTATAATTTACTGAATGATTGATGTCTCGCAGTTCAAATATTAAAGGCTCAGGGGCTCTTGCCGCGAATTTGAAATTGTGCGAAATAGGATAACATCGACTTATTTCGGAGGTGTTGGAACAGGATTACAGGACATAAGCCGTGTAGTGTAGATATGTTCTTCTTCAATGTTGAGGATCATGACTTCGTGACCCGTCTTGTTGATGCCCTGTCCTGGCTTAACGCTAAATATGTCAGACCCACGCCATTCTACACAAGTACTGTCCAGTAAATTTGATATTACCTA
Source organism: Noctua comes (assembly GCA_963082995.1). Lineage (NCBI taxonomy): Eukaryota > Metazoa > Arthropoda > Insecta > Lepidoptera > Noctuidae > Noctua > Noctua comes. The sequence goes on along the minus strand of OY720278.1, from coordinate 16,396,700 downwards.
AATGTAATAAAAAAATCGTTTCCAAAGAGCCATAGAACCCTAAAAGATTCGATTAGCTCATACTCAAAGGCTCCATTATCTGATTGGCGTAAATTGAGCGTTCCATTTGAAGCGCTCGACGATCTGATAAAATAAACATGGGCTTGGGATAATATTATCAAGCTTAGGTATAGCTCTTGTGGAATAAACAGGTATTTATCTAGGACAGGCAATCTACCTGAAGCGTTCGTTTTCCTGTCAAAAGCACTCTGCAAGATATTGTCGTTTCACAAACATTGATTTACGATACGATAAAGCGAGTGCTGAGATCGGAGAAGACTGATCAAATTCTGAGAGGAACTTTGAAATTGATTGAGGCAGAATTTACAGAAGAAATAGTTCCCAACATCGACACTGCAGAAATAAATTAAGTCTGAAAGTATACCTGCTTTCCAGCACTTTATTTATGTGGGACTTTCGGGTAATTTATGGTTGACTAGCGAACAGCGACCCGACGGCGGCTTTCCTTGCGTAAAATTAAAGTAAAACGGTCCTGTAAACCCGTTGTGAGTCTCCGTGGAAATTGTGTTAGAGCCCTTGCAGTGGGTTTCGACATTAGACCTCATTTCAGGAAGGCCACCCTCGTTGAGTTTGTTATTATCATTGAATTTGATGCGTGGCTTTTTAGCATGAATAGGAAAGTAGTTTTATTGTGTGAAGGGTCTTTTGAAAGGCTTTTTCTTCTTTCTTATGACAGGCTCGTGTTAATAGACCAGATGGAGAACGCGGCCGACAAAAGATAATATAAAATATTGTTAATGCTGCCATATATTGGACTGCCAACACCAACACACACATCTGCAGACGCGTCCTAAGTGGTGATAAGGAGAGTAATCATCGGATTGAGCCGGTCACAAAGACCATTATGTCAATGCAATAAAAGCAGTCAATGTGGCGACACTTGGGGGAGGCCTATGTCCAGCAGTGGACGTCTTTCGGCTCAAATGATGATGATGATGAATAAACACAGTCGGTTTCTGACCGGCTTAAGTTGACTCCATGTCGATAAGTTGGTCACTCTCTTGATGAGGGAAGGACAAAGAAAAAATGATCCACAGGGACTTAATGGAGTTTGATGTGATACCACATTAGTAGAAAACGATGGTAAAGGAAATTACTACTATTATGAATCCGAAAGTTTGGATGGATGTTTGTTCCTCAATCACGCTAGAATGGCTGAACGGATCTAGGTGAATTTTGGCACAGAGATAGATTATAGTCTGGAATAGCAAATAGGCTTCTTTTTTCTCACACATACGTATCAAAATTTCCTCGCGATCGAAGTCGCGGGCAACAGCTAGTCATCTATATCCGTCAGTACAATAGGCGTTAGGAACCACAAATTACAAAGCAATTGCAAGGTGGAACCAGTAATTAATGAGGGTCATCTATTAAGGGGAATGTTTGGCTTGCCAATTAATGGTCGATATTCACTAATGACGATACATTACCGTAGCTTATCAGAGCTTTGGACCAAATTAAACATAATATGGTTAAATGAGAATAATAAAACGATTCATCAGAATTGATTCATTTGGATTTAAAGGGTTTGGCCGACGTTGATAGATTCGCATTTATGTTTACATGATTCAGTTTAGTACTTCATCCAAATTGAAAGGCTTACGTTAACCCAGGTTTGTAGTTATTATGCCTGTGGCTGGACTGTAGCTTCATCTCCATGTTTTTGACAATTAAGTGCTTGTTGTCAGTTTCATGATCATCTGATCGGGGTATTCCTCAAAGCACAACCAACTAAGCGCAACTAAATTATTCCTCGAAGCGCAACCATTATTGAAAAAAATTTAATGAATCCATCATACCCCTCTCTATTTTTCATCATGGTTGCGCTTTGAGGAATAAACATATAATATTTTTAATTTTAATTTGTGAGCGCAACTAATGGATGCGCTTAAAAATAGTTGCGGTTTGAGGAATAGCCCATCTGATCTGCCTAACCTTTTCCAACTATATTGGGGTTAGCGTCCAGTCTAATCGGATGCAGCTGAATACCAGTATTTTACATGGAGCGAATGCCTAGCTGACCTCCACAACCCAGTAACTGCTTAGTCAAATAAACGAAAGACTAAAAAACGTCCCTTGGTAAGACTGGTTGTCAGACTTTCAGGCTACTGATTAAATTTGTAACTACTATCAAGAATCTACAACACGAATAACAGCCGGGATCGACAGCTTAACGTGCTTTCCGTGGCACGGAGGAGTCTTGATAATTATGGAACTATGCTTTAAGTGACGAATTAATCTTTATGATAGTGCATCACAGTAGATGAAGTTAGAAGTAGCTGTCATTTCATAAACCAGAGACTTTTTACAAACAGATCATCATCATTCTCCTGTCCTTATCCCAATTTATTTGGCTCGGCGCAGCATGTCTTCTTCTTTCATACGTCTATATAAGGTCTAACTATTCATACACGAAATATTTTCAGGGAATCATCTAACGGCTATAACGAAGCCATTCCAAGGGATTTTTTTTTTATCTGAGTATATTTTTAATAAATACTAGCTCCTTATTTTTGAACATCCATTACGCTAGTTTACTACGTCGTATTTACCCACTGTCATTGTTAGAATATGGGAGTAAAGGTTTTGTGCAAAAAGTCTCAATTTTTTTTAGAATTATAGTAATTTCGTAAAAAAAAACACTCAGATATTTTTTTTTCGTTACTATGGCTACTTCACGACTTATAGAAGTTACCCTTAAAGTTTTTCGTGTATGAAAAGATAGACCTTATATTACTCGTCATCTCAGCAGTCACCTCCTTTCTTGCCATATCATCGTTCACACAGTCCATCCATCGTTTCTTTGGTCTTCCTCTACTCTTATAGCCTTCATACTCAACTTTTTACAAACAGATGATGTTAGCATAATGACGAAAGTAACTACACATTCTGCCGGCAACATTTACAGAAGATGTTATTCCTATTTTGTTTCTGTTAGTTCTTGTCTTTCTTCCTCTTGGGAGATCTTCCGCGTTTTTATCAAAATGTTTTCCCCGACAAAATATTATTTAAAGCAAGCAAACAGTATCATGTGAAGGTTCGAAGGTCACAGTGCATAAAAGGGGTGCTATAATAAACATTATTTTTCCGCATGTGGAAACGCGTGGGGGCTCGGCAATGTTCGGTAATGCTCGGTATTAATCGTGAGTTATGTGAGGACGTGGTATATTCCACTTAGAAGGTTAAACACAGGATGTAGAGAATATGACCCGCCGTTTATTTTATGAGGCTTGGCTTCCGAACACGGCCAGGTTTACCCCAGGGTTGAGATGATATAAAACAGCGATTTGATTCGCGATTAAAATCAAGTGATTTTTCAAAAACATCGTTGATTTTAATCAACACCTTTTTCCATGCAACAAAGTCAAGCAAAAAGTGTCAAGGGACACAGTATTAATTAGTTGATGAACAAGTCATACAGAAAACCAACCCTATTGATTGATAGTTATCAATCCACATCTTCCACTGGGGTGGAATAGTACATTTTGTTACAACTGGGTAAGCATTCTCATTGCTGCTGGCGAAATTGTTATGAAGCCGAGAACTGCTGTGACAATTGCCCACGTGAATCAAACGACTTTTTTAATAGTCTTACAAAGAAATCCAATACCAGAACGAAATGTATTTTTGTCATTAATTATTATTAAACTATGATTTAATTTGATTTTTTTTCCCGCGGTATACCTTCGCAGGTTGAAGGAGCCAAAGTACGAAGCCGCAAAACAGCCTGATATTACAAAGCAAGAATTAAAATATTTTAGAATTTAGGACACAAATAAATGTTAATTTGTCAAAAAAATCTGATGAAGGTAAATAAAATAAATCTGTTTTATTTTTAATCTTGATTTTTACACAAAAAATAGAAAGAAAAATATTTATTTGTCACGCACAGGACAAAAAAAAATAGATAAAATATGTAAATTACAAAACAAACGACAGTCGATCAACCCTGCTTGCCACTCACTGATTTTGAACGTTTCAGAAGATTGTTTCATGCCTTGTTGATTTAGTGTAGTAGAAATTTTTCAGTAGGAGTCTCGATCCGTGTCCAGTTGATGGCAATAGGCTCGTCCCTTATTACAAGGGACTTACACATAATTAGCGGTACGTGGGTGCAGCTACGAAAACCCCTCTGCCTAACCTTTCTGGGAACGGTTATTTTAATGAAAATGGTTTGGAAATTAAGGCTAAGTTTAGACCGTTTGAAGCGCGACACCCTGAAACTCGGAAAACCGAAACACATTGTTATGTAACACGCGTTGTATTGACAGCCTTATAGAAAGCATTCCTTTGCGCCCAGTTTATAAATAAACTTACCACTCATGAATAAAACATTGGCAAACATGGCATTGTATTAAAACAATAAGAAGACAAAACAATCTTCCAAAACTTTATAAAGAAAGATTTAGCTACATGATAAATTACTCAGATCTTCGTCCAGAAAAGATATAAAAGAATTGTCCAAACCGTCATATCTGTCGTAACTTAAAACCGCCCGAAATTGAACTAGATCCTTATTACTGTCTAGACGGAGTTTGATTAAATTTCCCCAGTTATGACAATGTACAGAAATATACGAATTGGTAGCGAAGCGAGGTACAGTCCTTTAATTGCTATTTTACCATCGCCTTTCTTCGCTGTCAAAACCAATGATCTTTAATTTTTAGCAATAAGGTTGTTGTTAGTTTCATAGGTTGCTATCACTGACAACATAAACATAACATCACGCCTGTAATCCTTGAAATAACAGGCAGAGGCGTACCTAAATGTTCATCCACATTTCGCAAGTTATGTTTAAGACCCATGTATAAGGGGGCGAGCCGGGCTGGTGTATATCTAGACTGTGACTACTACTAATAAATTCCTGAGAAATCATTGACAAATCTGTCAAAATGATAGTAATCTTTATTCATCACCATTCTCCTGTCCATTTCCCAATTTATTTGGGGTCCGCGCAGTATGACATCTTCCTCCATCAGCTCATGAGACACCTTTTTTCTAAATATATCTATCCAATATAGTATATTTTCTATCCTTGATAATCGTTACAGTGAAATTTCTGTTGGACTACTTGTCACAGGTAAAGCAACTGCGAAAGGACTGTAGCGATATTGTGGCTGATATTCTACCACACGCGGTCATGCGACAACATAAGGGTCATTGAGAAAGGGGGGATATTCTCGTCGACCTCGACGACGATCGATCAATTGTTATTTATTGCACTCATGAAAATTGTTTTTCTTTTGGAATTGTTTTCCAAAGTTATGAGGTTACCGGCAATTTTGGAAGCATTATGGCGATAGAAACTCTTGTCTCGCGGGACCAAGTATCGATATTGGCAAATTGAGAATGAAATATGACACACCCCTCGATGAATTTTTGAGGTAAGTAGTAGTTATTTTATCGAAATTCTTTATAATTTTCTGCTTCTCACAGAGAGGACTGTGTTGTCTCCCAGCAGTAGGAACATTAATCTTCGGTTTGAATTGAATCGGCCTTCCTTGAAATAAAATGTATAAGAAGAACTGGCCAAGTCCGTATAGCGAATTGGTACTATGTTATGTTATGTGGTGTAATGTTAGATTTCCATATTTATTGCAACCCACACTTGATAAACTCAGTAGCGATTGATAAAGCGGCTACCTACGCTTGATAAAGCGACTTTATTGTTTAAAATAGCTTGAATGTAAATGCAACTATAGGTTAGTAGGCCATTCAGTTGCTCTTTTCCATGAAATTGATCCGCATGGTAGGTCATACGGTGTAAGAATGGAGTCATCTGTTTGTCTAGCAGACTTGACTTAAATAGTGTCCATGGAGATTCTTACTCTTTCTTCGATATAGCTTATCTTATTGTTTTTGACTGACCGAATCCTTGATAGTTAAAAGTGCCTTAACTGGTTTACTTATCTAAAGGGTGTAAATAGATCCTTAACATAAACGAAAGACACTTGTTCGCCCCGTCTTTGCGATATTTTTTTTGTTCTAGACCATACCTGGGAACCTTCTAGTTACGGAGATATTGGGGGTTCTTTTTTTAATACATGTTTTTAATGTTAGATTTTTACTTTGCACACCTCCACGACCCCCGTACTATTCAATCCATCCATCAGCACAATGCTTTAAGTGCTTTCCACCGAGTCCTACCTAAAAACGTGATTTATAACCCCAAAAAAAAAGTCGATTCCCAGCAATAATTTTTGCGTAAAGTTACTTAGTTTGATGTACAGAATGCTTGGTTGACGGCTATGTGAAGGGTCTGTTTACACCCTGTATACTTAATTTTATAAATGCGAAAGTTTGGATGGATGGATGGATGTTTGTTACTCAATCATGGCAGAACGGCTGAACGGATCTGGATTTGGCACAGAGAAAAGTTATAGTTTGGAAAAGCACATAGGATGCTTTTTTTTTCCTCACTCATAATCAAAATCTCCACGCGAACGAAGTCGCGGGCAACAGCTAGTTTGAAATAATGCTTTGAGTTTGACTTTATTCAACCGCGTTTAATTAATTTCCAGCTTCCGCCGAGTTCCTTGATTTGTTGATACAGATGAATACCTAGCTAGATCAATCAATGAAAAGTTTCCCGCCATACACAAAGCAAATAAAAACAATAAATTACTTCTACAGTTCTACCTTCCTTTTCAGACGACTCTATGAAACTTTCAAGTACTTAACAGGTATGACGGTAAGCGAATGTAGGTCAAACCACAATATTATTATTTGCAAATGCTTACATTTATTTTATGGTTTGTTTATCAGAAACTACGTTACTTTGCGGAACTGCTCCAGTGGCTGAACAAGGACAATTCCTTCTTGGTAATGAGAACTTTTAGTTATTACTGCAGCATGTTGAACATAAAATAAATAAGAAAGCCTTTATTTCTACCATAAATACATAAAACATTTAAGTTTGATTCATCGTAATTATAACAAAAAGATATTAATATTTCATTCATTTCATTACATGTTGAACATACGCGTTTATAAAGAACTTTTCGAAACAAATTAATCATCATATTTTGAAAATGGATTAATGGGGATAAGTTGACACACCACAGTAAAATACAATTTCACATTTTCTTACTCAATCCAAATACCGTCTCAGGTACTAATCTGTGGGGTCCTCATAAGATCCGGCCAAAGCACTGTCTGGAGTGAGAGTTCGATTCGGTGTTTCTTTTCAGAGGAATATTATCTAGTGTAAGGTAAACTTATACTGTCACTTACGGGATATCTTCCGTGACTGCTCAAAATAATGAACAATCAAAATTGTTGTAAACCGTGAAAGCTTAAAACAGTGTTTAGTGTAAGGTAAGTAGGTATAAACCTATTTACTTGCAGAAATAAATATCAATTATCACCATTTAAAGGACTCGGCAGTTATCTACGTAATATACGGTATACTTATTTACGTAAATAAACTAAAAAGTTACAATGTTTTAAAGTAGGTAATTCATGTCAACAAAACATCACTGTATGAACAAGGTCTGTCGATAGACATTATGTGAAGGACAGGCTATACATAGCATCGAGACTGCGTGATAAGCCGAACAGTCTAGCCATTTTTACTTGCCATACCTATGTCTGTACAGCTTTGTTAGGTATAGATGAGTTACATACAGTCTTGTTGCTTAAAACTTCGTGAGTTTTCAAATTTCAAGTCTGAACACATAACACCTTTAATGCCAAACCAATATGTAAACACTTAACAAATTTTAAAACTGTTTTTCCTGATTAAAATTTCATGTTGTTACGAACATAGAATTCTTGAACTCATATTTTTATAAAAAGATCCTATCTCCAAGTTACAATCGTTATTTCTGTCGAAAATTGCTTTTAAATTTAGGAAAGTGTATACATATTGGTGCTCGTGACTGTACTACTGCAAAGAAAAGTCAGGAAATCTTTTGAACAGAGGATAAAATAGTAGGTATAAAGCTTTGACCAATGTCCACTTGACATCAAAACCAGCATGCCTGAGGGATATTTCTCGACGGCATGTAAAGCCAAGTCAGAGGTCCATGGGCGGCATTAAACACTGATACCAGGTTAGGCACTAAACACACGATAAAGAATTAGAAGATCCACCTGACTTAAAAATATTGTGGTAATTTTAAATATTTTTTCCGTTGATATATTTGTCAATTGGACTGCGAAGAGACGAGGAGCATGTAGTGAAGAAAGCATTGCAACTTCCTGAATATAGGAGAGGTAGAGGAAGATCTCCGGCTACATGGTGGACTAGCATGACTTATTGGAGGAAGAACTGCCCAACCAGCCAATCCAGGACAGATTATCCTGGCGCCAGACAATTTGGAGACCCGACCCCACCTAAAGTGGGATAGAGCTAGGAAGAAAATGATTTGTCAATTGGATTCTCATTTAAAGAATTAGCTCCAAGTGGCTACAGATTAAAAGAAAATACGGACACAAGTGACGTCTTTGCCTTGCAGTAGGACGCAACATGCTCATAATAAAATTTATCAATGTCACATTATCATTTGAAAGTCATTCAGTGACAATATTGAATCGCTAAAGTTGTCAAGCAGATTAAATCGTGCAAAGAGCAACTCTGAAGGAATGTGTAGAAGTTCCTTAAATAAGGTGACGAACGTATTTTTACTTTGACCGTACATATTCTAAAGCTAATACAATTTTCGCTAGCAAAATAAGAATCCGAAGATGTAGTTTCATATTGACGACATGGAACAGAATTTGCGGCGTAAAATAACGTACTTAACTAACAAAATTCCTCGTCACGTCTTCGAGTTCTGAAACACGTTCTGAACATTTTTCACGGCGTAAACAGGGTTAAATCATAGTGCTTTAAAGTAGGACAGCTTATATCTGAATGCAGGCGCCATATTTTCACTTTAGAGGAACAAACAAATCCTTAAGAAGAGTATAAACCGTTGTGTTTTCTATCAGCTGTTTTGCATAAGCCTTATGTATGGTAGCAAAGGCTTAGCTTGTATGAGACGTGCTGTTTTAATAATACATGTATATATATATTATGAACCCACGTGTTTTTCTTATGGGATAAGCAGAGGCTTGTACGATCCTTTACTCCTTTTGTCTCCCTCCACGTTCATATTAGAATACGTATAATCTAGCTTTTTTACTTCACTACATAGTACCTATAAAACAAAGTCGCTTCCCGCTGTCTGTCAACGGATTTTGATGCAGTTTTCAGTAATAGATAGAGTGATTCAAGAGGAAGGTTTATAATATATATAGCACCCGTGCGAAGCCGGGGCCGGTCGCATGTGTCGAAGTAAATTCAAGTTTAACGCATTGTTTGTAGTCGGTTTTATAACCTGCAAAATATTTCCATAATTTAGCAGTGCGGTTAGACCCTGGGTCTGAATTGCAAATTGGGCAACAAAGATGTTTTTATGTCCTGTTAGGTCCAGACTAGGGAATGCAAATCCGTTCTGTTTTAAAATCCGGATTTTTACGAACGGATTTTTGGTCCAATCCGGATTATCCGGATTTTACGGATTTTTCATGAACATACATAAATATACCCATATTAGTTTAATAATATGATTTTTCTTAAGTTTAATTGGGTTAAAATAAAAACACAGGAAAATTAAAAATATAAGTTTTTTTTTAATTTAGTTATTTGAAGTTTCTTCAAATTAAATTCCATAATTTTGGTATAATAGCAATAATATTCTTATTATTAAAATAATCAGTCTGTGACTCGCGTGCTGAGTAACGTTAGTTAAATAATTAATAAGTATATCGGATCCGGTTTTTAGTCCGGACATAAAATGAATCGAAAAACGCGCCAGTGGGCACTGGTGACATGACGCGACCTACTTACCAGTCTACCCACACCACAGCGTGCTTCTACAGAGCCCTGATGTTCAGCTCGAGGCGAGGGCGACAGTCAATGTCTGATCGCGGCGGAGTTGAGAAGTCTTGGAAGTACTTGGAACTGTACCCGATTCATTGTGCCCCTTGTTATTGTGTTAAGTTGTAATCTCAAGGAATTCGTTAGTTTTGCTAGAATCTAAACAGCGTATAGCACTCAGTGTGTTTTCATAGCACGAAACCCATCGTCTGCCCACATGATGTACGAGCCTTACGAAATAAATCGTGACATATACGACAAGTACAAATTAAAATAAACTCTGAAGAACAAAAATATAAGGACAAATAGACTCCTTGTCAAATTATTAAACATTACAAAAGTAACAAAACAGTTTAACTTCACTTAATCAACATAATACTTATTCTTATTAAAAAAATCAGTCTGTGACTCGCGTGGTGAGTAATATTAATAAAATAATTAATTAATATTACTCACCACGCGAGTCTTAGACTTCTTGTCAAATTATTAAACATTAAAAAAGTAACAAAATAATTTAACAGCACTTTAAAGTGCAGTCGTTTAACCTGCTACGAATTCGGTTACACATAATTCCTACTGCGGAAAAAGCACGCTCTGATTCGACGCTTTTATGGGGGAATGCACTGAAAATGCTTGTAAGCGGCCTCCATGTATCGTCCTCGTGAACCACTATCCTCGAATAACGCCATTTCCATTCGCACTAAACTGGGAATATCAGTTTCAGGCTTTCGGCTGAATAAAGCAGCCCCTGAATTATAATTTCTTATTATTCAGAAAATCCGGATTCGGTTTTCAAATCCGGATTTGGAAGTCTAGTAAAAATGTGCGGATATCCGGATTTTTCGGATTACGGATAGTCCGGATTGCATTCCCTAGTCCAGACGCTTTTTTGTAAGTAAATGCTGGGATACAAATGTTAATTCGCAGTCCTTACCTCCTTGCTTGATATATTGCTAAGAAGAGAACGTTAAAAACTGTTCAAAGTGCAATTTTCTTACTGCTTAGCTTTTTTCTGCGCCAAAATATTTGTGTACCTATCATAATCCATCTAACTACCAAACACTTCTGTAGATATTAAAATCTCATCAAGTATGTATACAATCACGACTGTGTTGAGGCAGGTACTGGGGGAAAACCTAGTCTACCGTCAAACGGCTGCAGTCACTTAAAACATACTAAGCGACTGTTCTCCCACTGTAGTTCACGACATCATATCGTGGATTTTGATTCAGTAATCATATCATTTCATTAATTAAACAAGATTGTAAACTATGAACTGGTGGTTTGTTTATTTCTTAAGTATAGTCCTGTCAGTGGCGTGCGGTAGGTTTCCTCAGAGGTTAGGCTAGCCGGAGGGCACCTCTGAGGAAACCTAAACCTAACCAAAAAAAAATGGTGTAAAAATTTGAAAAAAAAAAACATTGAAAATAAGCCTGTAAAAATAAAAGTTATAAATACAAGAACTCACCACGTTATTCAAGGTTCTGAAGGTTAAAATCACGATTTTCTGACGATGCAAACTAGTTTCAATACGTGATTTACCTAATGTATTTAACTTAAAACTGCCTCTAGATGTTATTCTATTGATATGTCATGATTTTTTGACGAGTAATGAAAATTATCCAAATCAATATATCCCTCACTCCACTTACTGGAAGTATTAAACAAAATGCACGGAAAACAATACAATTTATTTGTGTGTTAACACCCACACAGCCAGCTAAATGTTGCATAATTTTGAGGATTGAAATGACGAGTACGAGGTGAATTATTATATTTTTGGATTAATTCTCGCAATTGGTATACCTTTAGACACCACTCGAATCTTATCATTAAACGATAATTGCGAAAACTTATTGTTTTTAACTTCTAACAAACACATTATCACTACACACTTCACAACAGAAAATCATCTTTAAGTGTAAATGTACATAACAAATAATATTTACATTAATGTACGTATCAAAACCAATTACTTATAAGTTATAACTTAGTAAGATATAAAAACATTCAAGATCGCATATAAATTGCTTGTCACATGAAACAAATAAACAATATGGCTACTCAAGAAAAAAATATTTCGCAATCTGTTTAAAAAAAAATACTACCAAATAAAATGCATCATTGTCATACCGTGATCCTTTATAAAGGCGCATAACAAAATTTTGCCAGAAAAATAAAATTCATGTAGTTTTTAATTATTTTTATAGGGGTTTTTGCAAATCTTACAAATACAATTTATCATTTTTGTGGAAGGTCTAAATTCGACAATAAGACCATGTTTTTTTAATTGTATCTAGTAGTCATTAAGGAAACTATCATGTCTGTCTTTGTTTCTCGAATTCCCCGCAGTTCGGGGAAATGTCCTCAAATTGGGAACACTGCTCTAATGTCATAATCATTCATAAATCTATTTCGCGATTAGCCAATCATAGCACGTTGTGATCGTCTACAGTGGACGGAGTTTACGCCCATAATCTATACATGTGTGCCGTTCATGGCGTTCATACACACAAAAATATGCAACAGTGTGCGTAAGTTTTTGAATGAGATGTAGGCACGATCACTTCGTGCCTAACAGAATTGACAATTGATAGCCACGAACTTACTTGTAAGTTTGAGTTACGTTACCGTTCGCGACAAGTTGCTATAAGTGTTCTAACAGGAGTTTTAACTTTTTTTTTAATATTTTGTTTATTTTATTACATAGTTAAAATAAATGCACTTAGCGTTGTTGGTAGGAATGGTAGGGTAGGCTTTGCCTAATTGCCTCTATGGACGGCACGCCCCTGAGTCCTGTACAAGGCCAAAATGCCAATAATTCATGTTCAAAATTGAGAAAAATAAATGCTGCAAGATGGTATTCTCGAAGGATCATACTATACACAATGGGAAACTGTTTTCTGCAGAAAACGTGTTAAATAAAGGCACTAAATCATCGCTGTCTAGCCGTGCGCTGTGTGGTATGCAGGTGCCACATTTTTGCGCGGAGCGCGGCGAACAAAAGTTAACACCAGGCGTGTGGGAGGAGTTATAGCTAGATAAGGCTGCGGTTATGTTGCAGGGGAGTTTTGAAGAAAACACTTCGGGCGAACAGCTACGGGTAAAATGAAACTTCAATATTAGAAATGTTTTAGCATTACGTGGAACAAGTGTAGAATGGCCGCCATCATGGTGATAAATTATAATTATGTAGATAAAGAAACCCGTTTAAACGTCAATAAATTAAATTTTCAAACTAGATGGGGTCTACACTCCGGCGTGATCTCATGGCGACATGGGGAGAGCGACTGTCGCAACCCCGTGCAGGGCACGCCACCATAGTGGCGATAAGGGTCTATGTTTCGCATCCGACTACTCTGAGCAGGTACACTGAAACAAACTCAGAGAACACAAACTATGATATCCGAGTTCTGACATAATCTTGTTCAAATCATTTGAGAACCCTGTCGACGTATCGTAACATGGTATTGTTGTACAAGAAATCGAGTAGCCCTGACATTGGCTTTGTGTATTGTAAAACGATACTTTAAATGAACACCAATCTTTACCCAGATCAAACATCTCGAGCCCTCGTAGCACCGTAGAAAAAAAACGCTACGAAAATTCGTAGATACCGCTACGCGACCCAGCCAGACACCTCTCTTTTTCAAACTTGTGACTCTGCTTTTTGCTACGCTGCTACGAAACAGCTGCCTGCTTGGTAGCAACTTATTCATTACAGGTGTCTCACCATTTTTATATATCTTGCTATACTAACGGTGCGTCTAGCCGGTGTTTTGAATGAATTACCGCTTGGCCTCGAGCTACACGCTCAAGTGATACGCGACGCGTGTTACGAGATTTTGTTAACTGGCATGCGGCCCACAATGCAATAAAATTCAAAATTATTAGTTTGAATTGTAAAACGATGCGAACTCTGTAAATAAACACCCTTTAGCTCGATCAAACATCTCAAAGCGGACCCACGTAGCACCGAACAAAAGATGCTACGAAAAGTTGTAGGTACAGACAGCTACGCGGTAGGGCCTATTAACATTTTGTTTTTTTAGTGACTCCGTTTTTAGTTATGCTGCTATAAAACAACAGCCTAACGTATAGCATATTTATTGCAGGTGGTTCCCACCATTTTTTATTTCTTGTGAATTCCGACGTTGCGTCTAGCCGCTGATTCAAGATGTATTACAGCTTGGCCACGAGCTACACGTTCATGCGGTACGCGTGTTGGAGCGAATAAATTTAGTCGATGGCCCGTATTCGGGTGTTCCAATGAATTTACTCGAATTCGGGTACCCGGTGCATTAATTAAACTGGTCATCGCAATGCAATACAAACTAACGACTTCGAGTAGTCTGAATGAATTCATTGTGACGATTAGCAAAGTACTGATTGAAGTGAAAGGAAAATTAGCGTTGGGTATCCGAAATCGAGTACCCCGTCCATACACTTGGTCGTATGCCCGAATTCCAAAGGCAATCGAATTCGGGTGAACGACCACGTGTAACACGACAGCAGCTGCGGAGAAAACAAGTGAAAAGAGTTGTTTAGAGTATGTAGCAAGTCAACGCGATGCGACCGTAGTAACGCGAAGGAAAAATTTAACGCGGGTGTCGCTAGACGCAAGGCGAATCGCCTGAGGTCGTGAACGGGGCTTAACTTAGTAGCAGTTAACTTAATGCAGGTGGCTTCCACCATTTTTATACTTCTTGCCATGCTAACGTTGCGTCTAGCCGCAGTTTCGAATGAATTATTTGAAGAGGCGGAGGAGCTATAATATAAACATGCAGTAATAATATTTCTAGAACCAACAACTGAAGTACCTAACTCAATTTTATGAGCTAATACCAACATGGGGTCTAGCTATTCTTGAATATATGGCAGGAAGTGATGTTATAGCTGAAGTTTGCTGGAGTTAACAAGGATTTTGGCTATACACAACAAGATAAAATGCTATTTTGGAACCTCTATTATTTAATTTCAGTTAGCTTATTTACTGAAAAAGATAGTTAAAAAAATGCGGTCGATTCATCTTGACACTAAATGAAGACTGACGAATGTTTTCAGGCGATGTCTAGACATAGCTGACCAAAATATCCAAATAGTTTGACAATACACTGGTGAAATCTTCGATTCTGTTAAGAATCGTTCCCACTTTCCGTATAAGGGGACTCGCGAAGACCAACATACTTGCAAGAATACTACATGGTTTCCTCATCTTCATTAACTCTCCCCAACCTATGCATTCAGACATTCAGGTGACTACACAGCAACCACAAAGCAACTAACAGTCGACACTCGTAAACACTTTATTACCTTAGTCAACGATAAACTAAACTTTGTAACACAAGTTATAAGCGGCAGCGGAACAACTGGGAACCTTGCAACACTGAGAGCATAAGTGAATGAGAACTAAGGAGACTAACTTAACACAACTTGGGTAAGTTACGAACGCTACAGGGAGTATTAAATGAAAAACGAGCCATAAATACCAGGAAAGAGAAGAAGTTGGAAAGTATCGTTTATTTTTTACTAGCTTTTGCCTGGCTTCGCTCGTGTTACGGTCGGAAATTCCCACGGAACACCTTGTCATTTTTTTAATAGAGACTGTGACACTCGGGGATAATGTAGCCTCGCATTACTGAAAGAATTTTCTGAATCGGATCACTATTTCCGAAGATTACCCCGTACATCCAAACTTGCAAACTTTTCTTACCTCTTCATAATATTAGTGTAGATTTGAAGTTTATGCAAATAATTTTTTTCTGAATGAAACTTGTAAATGCAGACCGTAAATAATTATGAATGTAACACTATACTACTGGTTGAAGCATGAATGAAGTTTCCAATTCAAATGTTATGCAACTTGTTTGTGAATGAACGTATTCCAAGGATCATGTAATCATTCAAGCTTATAGTAGCTTTATCATTCACTAGCGAATTAGCGACCCGCACGGTTTTTGCGACTTGAAAAATCAGTTTAATATATAGGTAACTATCCCATACACATAAATCTTCCGGATCAAATTATGTAAATTATAGCGAAAACCGTTTCAAAATCCTTTGCGCAGTTTGGAAGAATAACGCATTCATACAGACAAACGCTACACGCGAGTTTGATTTATTTTGCTGAAACTTCGTACCTACGCCCAAAAATGCTCCACACGGTTGTCTAGTCATCCCACAATTTATTATAGTCTAGCGACCATGGTTCCCCCTACATCCCTGAAGCTGACTCACTCGTCCTGTATCCCTAGGACGTCCTAAGATAGCAGAGACGCCATCCCCTCTAACTTAAAACACCCCGTCTAAATATGAGTCACTTACAAAGGGCAACGCACCCTCACCTAATGCCATGCACCCCTGCGAATAGTCGTGAAGTCGCCTGAATCATAACCACGGACTGCAAGACGTATGCGAACTGTCCAACTTTGCCAAGTGTAGTAACTACGCCGAGGCGGATTTTAATTGAAAAGTTTTGATACTTTTGTGTGAATGATGGAGTTATTTTAGTCGGAACTGCTGGTTTTTAATCTACAGCTTAGGTCTTAGCGTTTAATGTCTGGTGTGTATGTTTTGAACCAACTAAGATAATCAGCACTGAAAGGATGATTTTAATTGGAAGCTATTTCAAACTATGTAGACGTTTTTAAATTCCAATTTTATCAAGAATAACTGTGTATAGCAGTGGCGAAGTTTCCATACAACTCGATCCCTGCCGGGTTCCCTTTGAAAAACGGCACTGTCAGCATTCTATAGACAAATAATAAAATCACATTAAAGATATGTACCTATTGTACCTAAATTGACCCTTCGCTACTGGTGTGTATAGAGTATACTACAGATAAGCAAATACCCTCATGAGACACCGATAGTCTTTGTCAGTTCTTATAAAAACAGTTCTTCATATCAAATGTAGCCGGGTTTACTTTCCAAAGAAATCGGACCGACACAGCTGGTAGCCGTTTTGTTGGGCCTTAGTTCTTCGATAACAACTGGTGCTAGACAAAAAGTTTGCATAAGCGATGGAGAAAATATATTAACTGCCTCGTCTCTTCTTACTACTGGTTCAAGTGTATCCTTGTCTCATTGTTATTATTATTTAGTCATTCGTCAACTGCAACTCTGTCTACGAGA
Organism: Noctua comes; assembly: GCA_963082995.1. Lineage (NCBI taxonomy): Eukaryota > Metazoa > Arthropoda > Insecta > Lepidoptera > Noctuidae > Noctua > Noctua comes. The sequence continues at coordinate 16,379,641 of OY720278.1, read as the reverse complement.
GCAACAGTCTTTTTTGAAAGACGTTTGGGCCGAGTTTAATCACAATATATTGCATTTCCAGTATTTAAAAGTGTCAAGCCATTTCTAAACTTCCGATTGCGTATATCCAGAATGTCATCAGAAACTCCGGTCCGGAATTCCCGATTCAATTTCCGGGCATACGTTACATCATTGACTTATATGAGGCGGGAAGTTACCATTAGGTACGATTTTTTTCTGTCTGCCGTTCCGGATCTCAAATTCTCTGAATGGTGTGAGCCCTACAGATACACACTTCCCTATATCGATTGCAACATTGTCTTTCTCAAGTCACGATGGATTGGGGCACAGCTGTTTACACATTCAGAAACTAGCTCCCTTGAAAAGAAAGAAAAAAAAGTCTGGCTTGCGAACTTCATGAGCCCATTTGCAGGGGATAAAAAAACTTTATATGTTATAAAACATGGTTATTTAACGTAGTTCAATAGATAGATAAGCAATGTTATAAGATCTGGATGCAGCCAACACATTGGAAAAAGACTTTCAAAAGATTGACACTTATAGAAGATTTAACTAAGACACAATCAAATCTAGTTGAGCAGTTTGTTCTTATGCCAGACGGTTCGTGTTAACAAACTCAATTCTTCAGCAATCTAGAGTTACGTAAATATTCAACACATTTCGTGATCTATACTTTCAGTAACTCACAGACAAAGAAAGTAACACCCATCGAACTTCTTCTATCATTATTTTATTAAACAAGTTGGACTTATTGATGGTGCCCACTCCTCCAACTAAAAGGTACTCAGCCAGCAGCAGCGTATCTCTTATAATGCAATATATGTGACAAATATCACACAAGTATTCACAAACATAGCACATTAGGAATAAGCCATGCATAATGATGATGTACATACAGAATTGCTCTATCGCAATTTGTGAGTTCATTTCGGATGTATGCGGTTAGCTTTAATGTGTTCTGTTAGATAGCCAGTACGCTTCGGTTGGAGCGGTTATTGCTGCATGTAGGCGACCAAAACTATATGGACGATTGATTTCAGACATCATAGTTATGAGATGAGTTTAATTAAGGTTCGTCGTTCATGACTTACTAACATGTTCTGTGTTATAGGGTCTCGTTTTCGCACCGTCCTTAAAAGGGACCTTTGTACGCGGGCCATGGCGGTCACCCTTGGTCATTCCAACCATCCCACCTCCCTCCAGAAGATTAGGTCACCAAATCTGCTCCGAAAATTTCCAAAAGATTTCAGTGACCCAAGAGTGTCTATACGTGTCATCTAGTTTGTGATTTGTTGCGTCGTGTACGAACCGCCATTGAAATCCAACTGCTGTGACATTCTGGCTATTCATTGGTGATTTGAGTTTGTTCTTTGTTACTATTGAGTAGCCTTTCTTTGCAGACGGGCCTTACTTTGTAATGCGACATTTATCAGACACTGACACTGAATTGACTAACTCTGCTCTTTCCTCACAAGGTTCTAAAGGGGGACATCTTGCTACGGTCGCTGGTATTGTTATGCTTAATCAGCCAATATCGTTTCCACTGCTGGACCACAGACCAGTTTTTACTGAGAGGGAGTGACATTGATCCATCAAGCTGGCTCAATGCTGATCGGGATTGCTAGAACTCACATAAACGTCTCGGTGTGAGGATCGAATTATTTCACTACCATAAAAAGTCTTAAACGGGTAAACGTTTCATAAAGACGTTAATGACTTTAGTTGCTAAAGGTTAAGTCGGATGACGATCTGGCTTGACCTCAAAGGGGTTCATTACACGTAATAGCCACATTAATCTTTGATCGTACCCAAGTTAAACGAACCTATACGGTATTACGCGGTCTAAATGGGTCAAAGTCGAAAACGCCAAAATATGGCCGAGGCTTTAAAACAAAAGGGAAACAAACACATAATTAAAATAACAAAAGAAAAACATGTTTTTGTCACAGACGCGTTGTAAACGTAAATAAACATAATATTATCATGACAATATTGTTGCACAAGCATACAGCCTTATTGTGTATGACAATAGGGACCATTACATCGCACGGTTGCTTTTAGCACGCTCATTGTCTATGATTAAACGACGGTAAACTGAATAGCTTTGTACTCTGATGAGTCGCGGGAATCAGTCGTTTGTTTGTAACCGCTACTTGCAGAGGGACGGGTGAATGAAAGGAAAATCTGGGATTGGTTTTAAACCATTTTAAACTGTCACTAGCGACGTCACAACTTTGTTTACGTTCCGAACTTCTCAGGTTTTAATCTCTTTCGAATCCCACGGAATTGTGTTGTTTTTTGTCTTAACTGAAGACGACAGAGCACAAACTGATTAAGATCATAATTGTATTAACTCTCGAGATGGCTCACACAGCGTCTCGCAAGCTTGGCAATAATCCGATTATAATTGACGACTATCATAACTTGTGCTGTACTATAACTAACAAATCAACTAGATAATTTAGTGGTAAATGAATCATAAATACACAATCCTTAGTAAATACACAGTTTTGGCAAAACAAACGATTTCCAGCGATGAATCAACAGAGCAATTTAAAAGAAAAATACTCAGTGCCGAAGGCAGCAATTTTGAAAATTGCAAACTCGCTAAACCGAACACTGGAATGTTCTTCTCGAACCGTTTTATTTTCAGGATCATAAACAGCTAGTAAATACAGCCAGTATTTCAAAATGTCCCGAAATAAATTTTTTTTATTAAATTGATACATGCTCTGATGTTCCGAGGCGCCAAACATCGCGGCTCATATATCTAAGAAAACGTTTAAGAAAGCGGAAGCTATATCTGGACACAAAGAACGCGAGGGATCTCATCCGGGGGAGTCAAGGGTGGTGCTAGCCAGATGGGTTATTGATAAAAGACACGTCCGGTAGGTACAGTCAGCAACAAAAGTCGATGAACAGATACTAATTTACAAAATACCTGAACGCTAAAACGGACCATAAATCACTTACCAGAATAGAGTACACAATAAGGTTATCATTTCAATGTTACAAAAACCCTAAGCATTAATATGTTATAAGTTGCTAAACATCATTACAGCATAAGTCGGTAACTATCATTTTGCCGTAAGTCGCTAAACATGTTATGCGCGAGTTTTTTATCTTGATAATGCACGAGTTGTTAAATACAAGATACTGCAGGATAAACCATTACCTTTTTAACACCGTTCGGATTTATTTCACAATTAAACATTTGTGATCATGTGATTGTTTAGGTATATGCTGTTATTTTATAGTAAGTCTACAAATTGGTGATGTTAGTTTGAGTTGATTATTTCGTGGTTATTTTTTTTAAACTACCCAGAAGTAAGAGCCCCGACAAGCGGGGATCCGTCGATGTAACCTCTGGAATCACTTGACCTTAACCTCAAAGTCATTTGAACTTGACCTCAAAGTCACTTGAACTTGACCCTTATGTCATTTGACTTTGAACTCAAGGACACCATGAATATTGACCTATAACTGCTCCTGAGAATCACGGATTTTGGTTTTCGGAATTTCAACTTTGATCTCAAGGTCAAGGACCATGAGGACAAGGGCAGTGACCTTAGGAGAATCGCGGATTTTTACTTTAGGAATTTTGACCTTGACCTTAAGGTCAAAGACAGTGACGTCAAGTTTGGCAACTTCAGGAGAATAGCTTATTTTGACCTTCAGAAATTTGACCTTGACTTCAAGGTCAATGACCATAAGGTCAAGTTAAGTGATAATTGCGGAGTTCGACTTTTGGAATTTTGACCTTGACCCCTAAGTCAATGACCTTGAGGTCAAGGTCAATGACCTTGAGGTGTATCCCAACCTACTACTGCATCCCACCGGGTCCCGAAGGCTTGATTAGGCGTTGGATTTTGGTGAAATTTTTCTAAGTCTTTTTTTCATAGTGCCCCGTTTCGTATCCACTGACCGCAAACGGGTTAAAAGAACTAGCAATGTTGGAAACTAACAATGCTCAGCGACTTTTGTATTTAATACAATCATACAATTTTGTCGGTAGTAATGTATAGCAATTAATGGTTTAACTGAGTTCAGCAACTTTTGTAGTTCAATTATGACAAGTTGTTTTGTAATTTACTTTAGTCAATAACTTATGATAAAAAATAATGATTAGGAAATATTGGAAACAAATTATGTTCAACGACTTCTGTTGCTGACTGTACGTCTGGCGCTTGGCAAATTTTGTCGTGGACTGGCTTTACGGATTTTTATAGCTTTTCGTATCGGAATGAAGAAATCTGATATGCGAATATAACTTTTTCACGCTCAGGGCGAATTTTATCAATTAAATTGAACAAGATCGGAACATTAATGGTAAAGGTAAAGCGACACGGTAGCCCGCGAAATTCAAATTTTCTTACGTTTTTTGCAATTTGCAGGTGAGTGTCAGGTTGTATGTTGATTGGCGATCGTAAAACATGTAGTTACCAAATTATAATCTTTAAATCATCAATACAGCCCATTAAAACTCGTTCACTGCCACCATAATTTTTTTGAAGTTCATAGCGATGCCGCCCTATAAAGCCACGCGGACACGCCAGGCGTGTCGGCGGCACTGCATTTTGTTAAACATGGACACGCTAGGCGTGTCCAGTGGCACCTCGATAGACTTAAATTCTAAATCTGTCTTTTTTTCGGTTTAATGATGAGTTTTAGTTAGTTTGCCATTCGCTGAGCAAGAATAAAGGTGGTTCAAATACAGTAGTGAGATTTAACCTGGAATTATGGCTGAAAATAGATTTTTAGGTAAGTAATTATCGTAATTTTGTAAGAGATGATAAACATTTTGTGGTTATTTTGAAATATTTCATAATATTAACTTAGATAAGTCAATTATTGCAAGTTTACGGCACGATACCTACTTTAGTTGAAGATAGCGTATTATATTTATATTGTATGTATTAGTTTAGTCTAGTTTGGTTTATAATATTTTGTTTATATGTACATTATTTTAGCTGTATTTGACGTCTTAGTACAAAGGTTGACAATCTATGATTAACTTGTTTAGGTGGACACGCCTGGCGGGTTCTCGGCATTGCATAATCACTTTTTAAAACAAAATACAAATTAAGAGATTTTTCCGGGGGCCACCTCAAAAATCCTTAGGTTATTGCTAGAGGATTATGTACTGAGAATTCCAAAAGGCAACTTTGCTTAATTTTCGAAATATCACTGAAACATTTAGGACACGACTGGCGTGTTCGAGGCGTAGTTATAGAAATTCGCAAGAACACGCTAGGCGTGTCGGCGGCATTGAACGTGTTAAGTTCATTCAATATATCATTCAATGACTATTTCACGAAAAAGTCATTCAGTGGTTTTTCTAGGCCGCGCCTGACACTGACCTGCAATTTTTGTTTTTTTTTTTTAATTTATTTAATAACAATTACATTGTGTCTGAATGTTACATTTAAAAAATATTGTTAAATAGCAAAAAAAAAACATACATAAATTGATTAATAACAAACAGAAAACACACCATTACTATCACAAATTAAATTATAAAAAACCAATAATAAAACAATGTCAGCATAATTCAATAAATTCATTTAAATATTTAAAAATTTAATTGCAACGGAGAGCTCTCAGCGTCTTCATTGCTTTTGAATATTGACACTGAAATCTCTTGAACACGGTTTGGATGTGCCAATCACGTTCAGTTTCATTAGCGGAATCTATTTTCTATATTTTTTTAGAAAGTATCTAAGACATAGAGAAGTTTTTCAACCACCTGGGATATTCTAAGCTAAAGTTTATTTCATATTTTTGTATAGATCCGGGAAAAATAAAGGCTGCTAGTAGCACGGAGCAATATTGCCTGGAGCAAAAGTCTTGTGACAACAAAGCTTTTGTGAGTTTAAAACGTCGAGGAGCAGGTCCTTGTACTCACTGCTGTAAAGGTAGCACAAATTTGATTTGTAAATTCTTTTAACAAAATTTTTCCAGTACCACTATGTTGAACAAAATAATACCTCGGTACCTCCTCATGGGGATGAGGCTATACCGAGGAAGGAAGATATTTCGTACTAAAATGTTGTGAAGTTTGAATCTTTTGGATAGATTTTTGGGTATTAGTGAACATTAAAACATGTATGTGCTATCGAATACTTTTTATCCGGATTTAATATTATACAGGGTGTAAACAGAGCCTTCACATAGCCGTCAACCAAGCCTTCTATACATCAAACTAAGTAACTTTACGCAAAAATTATTGCTGGGAATAGACATTTTTTGGGGTGAAAAATCACGTTTTACGGTAGGACTCGATGGAAAGCACTCAAAACATTGTGCTGATGGATGGATTGAATAGTACGGCGGTCGTGAAGGTGTGTAAAGTAAAAATCTTACATTAAAACGTGTATTTAAAAAAAAAACTTGTGAAAAAGTTGGAACTTTGACCCCCAAATATCTCCGTAACTAAAAGGTTCCCAGGTATGGTCTAGAACAAAAAAATGATCGCAAAGACGGGGAGAACAAGTGCCTTTCGTTTGTGTTAAGGGTCTATTTACACCCTTTAGTGTTGTACAGTCGCCAGCACATCAAGCTACCCGAAACTGTCAAACTTTCCCAATAAACATTGAAACTAATAAAGTAGCGATAAAGTTGAAAATCTATTAAATAAATTTGACAGATTTTATTAGCTTGATGTGCTTGCGTTTGTACGATGCGAATAAAATCGGTAACAGCTGTAATACTTGTGATAACCTGCGGGCTGTGAGGTAATGACGTAACAGATTCACAATCGCCTGGCTATTTACCAATTTAACAATATTTATTATATCAATTACGTAATTTGTCGAACAGACTAAGATTTCAAACATATGAAGGATAAAGATAACGAAATCCCTTCAAAATCTTTCACATCCTGATAGAATACCATGACACGGAATTAAGGTACTGATTGGTACAGCAACATAGAACAAGCCAAACGTTAAAATTTTCGTGAGCAAAAACCGAGACCGCTATCAAAACGGCATCGCTCCTGGTTCTGACGTTGACAAAGTTTTTCTGGCTCTCAACTTTGTAGCTGACCTCAATGGTAGTTGGGAGGGTAGTAGTGAAGTAAATGACAGGATTTGTGAGGTAGGTCAGGAGATGAGAGCTGTCATCTTGTTGGATGTTGATTATGATTACCTACGTCTGATGTTTTTGAAATTAGTTCCGTCTTTTGTTTTCGAGAGAAAGATTAGGGATTCTTCCTTCAGTGTTATTTTAATTCTATTCAACAAATCAACTTGACATCGTATCATCACGCATGTAATCCCTGAAGGGTAAGGCAGAGGTGACTTAATAGTACACCTACATTTCATCAAGGAACTAATCTAATAGTAAAATTCGATACATTAAAGATGTCCTGTGCGATATCTGGCCATGGTCGCTCTGCAAACGAGATCAGATCGTCACACCACCTTCGCCGCGGTCTACCTCGACGGCGATTTAAAATAAAAAAAGGAGAAAGGGGAGGCCTTTGCCCAGCAGTGGGATCCGCAAACAGGGTAACAAAAAAAACAGATATGTACTCCGGCTTACCTCTTACAAAAAATGAAACTTCGCTACTGAAGCATATATAGAGATGATTCACTCACAATTAAACAAATTCGCAATCAATAAACTACGAAAAAACAAACCATGACATACCATAACAAAACACCAACTTACTGAGAAAAACCAGTTTCTTATTCAAATACGCACATTAGGTAAGATCTAGACATTTCGACAAGAAAACGTGGTTCTATCGAACGCAGAGGAAGCCTAAGTAGAAGAGTTAACCAAGGCCATCACATACACTTTTTAATGTATTTTTACAATGGTTACAAAAACTGCCTGTGACTGCTTTGTTGGTTGTTTTGAACTAGTTATTTTTTATACATTCACATGATACGGATAATAGGGATGTTTCCTGTAAAAAAAAAATATGAGTCTATTCAGTCTGTCAGTTAGATTATCGAAAATTATTGGATACGTATTTTTTGTTTTATCAAATCAATAAAAATTGACGAAGTTAAAACGCATCAAAAATCATGAGTGCCCCGCCTGTGACGTCACTTTTCGGTAAAAAGGTCAGTACACTTTACTTACAAGTATGACGTCACACGAGTTTTCGACGCACTGTATCGTCTTCATTTTTGTTTTCGTGAAAAAAGAAAAAATACGTGTCCAATATTTTTTGGAAATCTATCTGACGGACTAATTAGACTTTTTAGGAAACATCCCTATTCACTAGACGGACATGCCCGCTGGCAGTTTGTACGGGTATGTCTGTCGCCACAATACACTACAACACAGACTCATCAGTTTGTTGTCTCTGTCTCAACCGGCTACACGGTTTAGTTGAATGTCAACGAGACGAAGAAATATCATAATTGCTGGTGCCGCAATATTTCCTTACATTTTATAATTAAATTTTGGTAGGCAGCATTGCGTAATTCTGAGTTCATAAACTCTTTACTTTTTATCTTCCATAAACATATTTTATACTCGGCTAAAAATTCTTGCCAGAATAATTTATTTTCATTAAAACTCATTTTATTTTAATACCTACTCCATATTTCGATACATAAATCATAAAAAAAACGTCTGTACTCGTTGCTGACTGCGACAGACCTACACTAGCAAATATTGCACAGACAGTAGCGAGGTCCGGCGGTCATGTCTGCAGACTTACCCGCGGGCATGTCCGAGAAGTGGTATCCCCGCTTTAGTAATCGCGAGTAGACCATCATGATCTTCCTATCCTTGTTCAATGGTACTTGCGGTTGGGAGCGCAAAACGTTTTCAAATGTCAGCCGTCATGCCACCGTTTAATCCTTTTTCTGTCATATCATTGCTCACCCAATCCATTCATATTTTCTTTGGTATTGGTCTCCTTTTTCATCCTTCAATATTTATCACTGTTTTGGTCTCAAGCGATCGCGACCTATTCAGTAAAAAAGTGCGCCTACTTAGCATGGGGATCCTGGTGTTCTTTCGATCCCTAGGTCAGTCAAATTGTCCTTTCTCCTCTATGGACTTTCTCTATAGTAGCCCAGAATATAAAGTTGTGCCTGGTTAACAGCAATAGGCTTGTCCCTTATTACATGGCCCCTTTTCAATTCAATCAATCAAGTCAGCCTATAGCTGTCCACTGCTGGACGAAGGCGTATCCCATACAGCGCCACAACTCCGCGTTTTGCATCCAGTCAACCCCAGTCACCTTTTTAAATTCTAGCTGAGAGCAACCACACCACGCTTGCCGGTATGCGGTCCAGGACAACTTTTCTTTTTTCAAAACTACCGAAATGCGAATAATCTTCAGTTTTTGTTTACTCTAATCCTATTCATATTTTTTTTTTTTAAGAAATCCCGAACCAAAAACGCCTGACTTATTTTCGCGATTTCAGGCTTCATTCCACATTAAAGTTGTTCTTATTAATAAGTACAATGACCCCTTAAGAGGTTAAATTCATCACACTACCCCTTTTGGGAATACGAACATGAAGTTATGGTCTCAGTACACCGCTCACTGAACGCCACATCGGCTGCGATTGCGTGTAAATATTGTAGATCCAAACACGGCTAAGTGGGATTGGATTGAAGTGGAAATAGCTACACCGCACGAGGGTATAAAATTGAGTACATTTATCAAATAGATTGAAAATGGCGGAGTAGTATTTTTTTACAATATCTGAAAAATTGTCCAGACTGCAATAGAAGTGAAAACAGCTTGACAGTTTCTCGACTACGAAGTTATTTACTGTTTACAATTCAAAATAAAAGCCCTTGTGATGAAAAACTGACTTAATGAGACTTTTACATACTAATTAAGCTACGGTAAATATAATTTTAGAGACAAACAACACAGGTATGATGGAACAAGACCAAGATGCTAGGTTAAATGGAGATGGAGTGAGGCGTAGGCTTACGCGTAGGTTGAAGAGGCAAAATTAAACTTATCCATTTACGAAAATGCCAAAAGGCGAGAAGATAAGCGAACCAAGGCTTTACCTTAATTAATTTCAAGGATTAAAGCGGTGCTGTCAAGTTTAAATTTTTGTTGAATAAATATCATTTATCTGCCAATTATACAGAATTTTGTTGAAAAGTGATGGAATTACAAAAACACATCAAAATTACATTAAAAGCAAAGTTTCCGGTAGCTCACATCTCCATTTACAGCTCGGCTTATCGTATGAAATGAAAAAGCAGGTCCACGTTAATTCCCGAGAGATGTTGATTAAAAATATTACTGAAAGCGAGAAACGAGGGCAAACATTGACTGACTCGTAAAAGTAGATTACTATGATCATAAAACTCGGCTATTTAATGTTACGTACATGTTTCCAGAAAGTGATGTTGATTATGATATGAAAGCTTAAAATGTTGATAGATGCGTTTAGAGCTAAGGTAGCAAGATTAAGCAAAATGGAAAATACTTAGAAGCTAACAGATCATGATTACTTGTTTAATGCGTAGTTTTCAGGGTATTTAATTAGGAACCAGTAGCGAAGGGTCAATTTTTGTAAGAGGTAAGCCGGAGTACATATCTTTACTGTATAGAATATTATTGGCTATAGAATACTGACTATGCCATTTTTCAAAGGGAAGCCGGTAGGAATCGGGTTGTCTGGAACCTTCGCCACTGTTAGGAACTAACCAATATGGAGATTATATACAGTGGTCAGTAATTTCTTAAGTATGCGTGATATATTATGAAAATTTGAACAACAGCAAGAATACAAATAACACAAACAAGAAGCAAGAAGACACAACAAAACACACACAACAATGCAACACAACAGCAAGAATTTTATTACATGAGGAGATAACCATCTGCCAACGACATATAAGATAACACAGCAGAGCAAACATATACTAGTCCGAAAGCATTAATTAACTAACTGGATAGTTCCTGATCCCTCGCCCTCCTCAATTTAATTGGAATAAGTAGGAGCCTTGAGGATACTCCGGTTGAATGACCTCCCGGATTTGGAGGCTTAGACGAAAATAATACTGATCAAGAAATTTGTTTTCACACACACTGGATTAGGAGCATAGAGCAGAATATGAGGATAACCATTTTGGCAATTATAAAAACGTTGAACGTAATTTTGAATTTCGTTTTCATTCTTCTTTGTTGAACATGTAATCCATTGCTAGTAGGTCTAGGTGGTCGCAAGCGCGACTGCTGTTCATGAGGTTCTGGGTTCTATTCCCAGGTCGGGCAAAGAGTTATTGAGTTTTTCAATTAGGAATTTCTCAGTACCAGCCACGGATGATTTGTGCCCGGTTGATGGCAATAAGCTCGCCCCCTATTACATGGGACTTGAACATAACTGGCGAAATGTAGGTGTACTATGAGGGACACTTCTGCCTAACCCTGCGTGGATTACAGGTGAGATGTTATATGATTCATTGCAGTATATGATTAAAAATTTCGTATACCCGACAACGTAAATAACGCAATGAATATAGTTGACTTGTAAAAATGAATAGGTATCATTGGGATTGTGTGTATTACGCCATTGCTCCCTTGCAGATGTTCCAATACTCTTTTAAAGTTAAAGATACTAGAAAGCAGTAGCGAAGGGTCAATTTTTGTAAGAGGTAAGCCGGAGCACATATCTTTAATGTCATTACCACATTGTACACTTAGTTTTGACTTTGAATATTATTTGTCTATAGAATACTGACTGTGATATTTTTCAAATGGAATCGGGTAGGAATCGAGTTGTATGGAACCTTCGCCACTGCTAGAAAGAACATCTTTGTAAGAACCAATGAGAGTAATATACGACTATTGTTCATCTCTTTGAACTGACCGATATAGAAAGTCACAATACTAATAAACTGTTTCGAAGTGGAAAAAGCCCTAAACATTTCTCTCAGCCACACTGCCATTTGTGCGGAGTTAATTAAAATCTGGAACAGTCACTAATCAACTGTTTACTCTGTAAACTCCGACTAAGCCCTCTGGTATATGAAACCCGTAGTATATTGGGGACAAAGAAACTACTAGTACATGTATACTAGTACATGTATACTAGTACATGTATACTAGTACATGTATACTAGTACATGTATACTAGTACATGTATACTAGTACATGTATACTAGTACATGTATACTAGTACATGTATACTAGTACATGTATACTAGTACATGTATACTAGTAGTTTCTTTGTCCCCAATATACTACGGGTTTCATATACCAGAGGGCTTAGTGGGAGTTTTTATAACCAATTGAACGTAAACTTGTATTTGTACTGAAACAGAACTGACAGTATGGTAACGATAAACATCTACCCAGCCTTTTTCCAACTATATTGGGGTCGGCTACGAGTCTAATCGGTTGCGGCTGAAGAGAAAAAACAATCCGACTTCCAAAAATATACTAAAAGTCTCAAATTACTTTACTTTCGGAAGTCGGTGACTTTGTTTGTTTCATTGACTTTTTGTCAACTTCCGAAAGTTTATTTTAGACTTTTTTTTGGAAGGCGGGATTTTTTTGCAAAAAGTTTTTTATTTTAACCTTTTTAGTTGTGGTATACCTACCACACAAATTCTTGTCTTAAATCAATTTTACATTGTAACTAGAAGTTATTAAGGACCATCATGCTAACATAGGCGAAGAAAAAAAAAAACGATTTTGATGAGATTAAATTTTATGGGTCCAATCGGAAAAAATACATTTAAAAAACATAGCTTTTCAAAACGATTCATAAGTGAAGAAGTTATCAGGTAACAAACATAAAAAAATATAACCGAATTGAGAACCTCCTCCTTTTTTTTAAAATCGGTTAAAAAAAAATTCAGTGATAGAAGAATAAACAATCTTTCTTTAAAAGACCACCCCGGAGACCCAGACATTAATCTGCATGGCCCTCTGTAACTTGACCAAGATTATGTCTGATACCAGTAGTTTTTCTCAATAACCAAAACTAACACTGGGCCCCCAGTATTGAACTTGACAGAGCAATAAAAGGATGTAATTCATCAGCTCCATCAAGCCACATCTGCTTAGACCACTATTAATAGACGGAGCACTGTCCGAATTGAGACATTGGCCAATTTACTTTACGGCGGCCATCTTTGCAAGATCTCGACACAATTGATACTGTTGAATTGTTTTGCGAGGAGATTTTTATGGTTTTTCGTCAATGGAGTAAATAACGTTAGAATATTTTCGTATTTGAGGGTGTACTAGAGGAACTATTCTGTCTAACCCTTCGGGGATTACAGGCGTGATGTTTTGTTATTTTCGTCCCCTACTACATGGGACTCAAATTTAATTGGCGAAATATGGGCGTTACTATTGGTACACCGCTGACAAACCCTTGTGGGATTGTAGGCGTGGTGTTATGTTATGTTAAATTAAAATCACAAATTCGTAAGAATTTATTGGTAAAGCATGATTTGGGTATAAGATCAGCGACTCATCAGAAAGATTTTCCTAAACTCAAATCTATCAGTACAATGAAGTAACACATACACAGCAATACGACAAAACATTTTTATGGAACGAAAACATCTTTTAGTCGTTTGTTAAATCTTACAAGACGTAAAAGCAGACACGAGTCTGCTTGAGAACGGAAGACAATGCAACAAAGCTTGCCGGGATTAAAGATTTATATCACCTCCCAGCGGACGAACTATCCGGAATCCAGAGCAAAACAGACAAACAAAACCAGTTACAAATTGGTCCACACATCCCTCTGCTCACAATTTCGTCAACTGATTCCCAGGACTGCTAACGAAACCACAAATCCTTTGAGAGAATCAATAATAGGGTATGTCGAGATTGTTGTCCTTCTTGTAACGAGTCTGATAGAATGAGATGGAACATAGTGGGGAACGTTGATTATCTCCAAATGAATACCAGTTGTATCCAGATTTGTCGAGGCCGGCAGTGGACAGCGGGGACGATCTGCAGTAGATAGGCAACTATAAAAATTCTGATAAAATATTTAGATGTGAAGTGTGCCATATTGATATTGTTGTTTGTTTGGCTTTATGTAAGACGAGAAGTTTTGTAATTGGAACGGGAATTGTGACGATAATTAATGATAATACTGTAGCCTTGACAAACAAAAACAAAACGATGTGTATTCTCTCCTTTAAAGTCTTTTTATCTTAAGCTCAAAAGTTTGACAACCAATCTAACCAAGGAGTTTGATATAATCAGGTAGTGGGTTATGGGGACAAGCACTCCCTCCATTCAAAATACTGGAATTCAGTGGCATCTGGTCAGACTGGTAGCCAACCCCATCAAAGTTGGGAAAAGGTGTGGTAGATGTTATTGTCTATAGTAGGGTTTTATTCAAGTACAGAAACTGTAATACGACAAAGCCCGACAAATTCTCCAATGAAATATGGATGTTATTAAAACTTATCGTTGGCGAATCTTTAAAAGCGCGGCACATAACTGGTTTTTCATCCCCTAAGCCGTAGCTGAGTTAAGCAAATGGAAAATGCACGACCCTAATCCTGATTAAGTGCATTGAAGGGAGGAATTACTCTCGAGCCCCCTAGAAAGGATCCACCATTAAAATTCGCCATTGCAAATGGCAATAAACGATTTCGATGTTATATTTGCATTTAATTTTGTAAATTGGTTCCATAAAAATATCTTATACCTGTCGAAATATAAGGTTTATCTTTTCATACACGAAATACTTTAAGGGTAACTTCTATTCAAAGAGTGTCAGCATAATGACGGGGCCCCCCTCTAGAGGGCCAAAGCCTGCCGGGGTCGCGGGACTCATAGAATTACCGTGACCCTGGAACATGAAGGGCTACTGAAGGACACCGTGGATTTTAGTCAGTACAAGTCTGACGGTCCCTCCCGCTCTGCCCTGGGTGGGAGGACTTATTTGATGATTTTACCACGTTAAAAACAAAAAAAAAAAGGGTAACTTCTATAAGTCGTAAAGTCGCCAAGCAACGAAAAAAAAAATATCCGAGTGTTTTTTTTTTTTAAATTATAATTCTAAATTTTTTTGCGATTTTTTGCATAAAACCTTTACTCCCATATTCTAACAATGACAGTAGGTAAATACGACGTAGTAAACTAGCGTAATGGATGTTCAAAAATAAGGAGCTAGTATTTATTTTGTGGGTCAAGTAATTCTAAATTATTTATTTGTATAAAATATACTCAGATAAAAAAAAAAAACCCTTGAAATGGCTTCGTTATAGCCGTTAGATGTTTCCCTGAAAATATTTCGTGTATGAATAGTTAGACCTTATATACGTTTTGGGAAGAACCAATACAAGGTACTTGAATTGAGAAGTTTTCGCATATCACCCTGTGAAGAAGGAAGGCAAATGAATACGGTATCACCGGATGGGCGAAATAATTGCTCGCAGAATGGATGGCCGATGGGGCCGAAATGTTCTGGAGTGGCGACCGCGAACCGGAAGACGTCGCGTTGGAAGGCCTCCCGCTAGGTGAACCGATGACCTGGTGAAGGTTGCAGGGATCCGTAGGATGCGAGTCGCACGGGACCGGTCAATGTGGCGACACTTGGGGGAGGCCTATGTCCAGCAGTTTGCGTCTTTAGGCTGAAATGATGAATGATGGATGAGCGAAATTGCTTTATTAATTAAAGACACAGCCGTATTTTGTTTATAGTGTGACTGTACTCTGGGACAGCCATGTCGAGACGAAACAGACAATACATCAAAATCAAGAAAAATCACGAGTCGACTTAAAGGGAATCGACATAGCGGGAATGATTCATAATTATGACCAAAAACCGAAGCTAGTATCTATCGACTTCGATTAAAATTCAACTAAATAGCTTTGATTAGAGTTAACTTTGGAAGTGTAATGAACGATTCGATCGTTCATTACACTTCCTAAGTTAAGTAATGCTACATAACTACCTTCGATTGGCATCTGAACTTCTGAACTTTACATCTACATTACTAGTCTGTTTTCCTCCTGAAATTGGGTGAAGTGCTGCAATCTACAGATTGTTTGTCAAGAAACTTTTACTATATGTTTACCTTCGGGAATGTAGGACGAAAGGAAACTGATATTCACATAATCCGTTTTCTTACGCAAGGGAATGAAGATAAAGATCCAAATCTTTTGGAGTAAAACAAAATGCTCTTCGATTATCCTCGAAAATTTTGGAGATACTTATCCGAAGCACAATGTAAAGGAGGCTTCGATTGTACTCAACTATCAAGGACAAATTGTCTGGCATTGATGCTGCTAATGCTTTTATCGATATTCTCACTCCCTTTTACCGCCAAAATTGGAGGCTCGAAAATATGTGGTGTTGAAACACTGTTACATTAGCCTGCTTTTTCGGGATATATTTAAACTAGTTTTTGCTCGCGGCTTCGCCCATGGTTATGAAAAATTATGCTACGGGAATAAAAAGTAGCCTATGACCTAAAACAGTGATAACACGTAGTTTACCGGTGTTTATCAAAATCCATTAAAAGGTGAAAAACAGACCGAAAAAATTACTTTCGCATTTATTAATCAGTACGGACGGTTTTATCTACCAAAAGATGTCAAAGATTTTGGGCCAATAACGAAACATATTTATTCTCAAGCAAATGCCGTTCCGATCCTGATTGGTCGTCATTACCTCATGATAGTAATCACACTTCGCAACTCAATTGAAACCAGACACACAAGCACCAACCGTTTGCTCCAAATTGGTTGCAAGTGCAAGGTTAATGCGGTATGTACCGGTATGCTCTGACGTCTATTTGGTCCGGTTCGGTACCAAGGTCCGGCCAGGGCGCTGACCCAATTAGCCCCTTCCTGTATATATGAAGATAGTATAATGGGCAAACCCCGGATATTCATAGCTTGTACCTAGCTGTTTTGGTAAAGGGACGGTTCAAGGACATTGGACGGTGTAATATAGACCTTGTTGCGCCTCTTAATTCAATATGTTCTGACGTCAAAGTATACACTATTGATTGTAGCTACGTGAGCCAGGTTTCAGACAATCAACTAAATAGCGCAATTTGCTCAGACTACACTAGTTTTGCAGTGCAAATGCTGTTCACTCACTGCTTGTACTGTACGTAGTTACAGTATTCGCTTTATAAGTGTTACAGTAAGCTGTTGCCGTTTGTCTACTACCATACATATGACTGTATAGACGTGCAATCAAAAGCTGTGTGTAGTGTAGACACTACGTAGAGTGCCTTGTTCCCGAAGGAAAGCCGGTAGGAATCGGCTTCTTAGGTGGCTTCGTGCCTGGTGTGTACTAGGGGTTAGTCGCAGGTCTAACAAACTTATTGCATTGTATGTAAATCGCTTACATATTTCCAATTCGCGATACGGTCGCCGCTAAACCGCACGTCTGCACCACTATTGTGTAACATCACTAGACTGCGAGTTGATTGATTGAACCAGTGAACGTCACTGATATGATTGGATCCCCACCGCCTATATCCCGATACCTTCTCTGAATAGAGGCCTGAAAAGGCCGCTGACCCAATTAGCCTTTCACCGCTGATAGTTGAGGTTTGGCGGGAAAGGCGCATCGATAGTTTTGGGTCCGCTTTAACGAACTCATTCTTTATAAACTTGTGGGTTTTGTGGAGTCGATAGCAAAGGTTTGAGTGGCGATTGTGTGAGTCCAGATATAAAACTCAGACTTGAAATATTGTTTTTTTTCATATGGAGCCCACATACACATACGTAAACACACGCCTTTTCCCGATGGGGGTGGACAGAAACTACAGATCGTAGCAGTTAGTGCTACGATCCATACATACTCCCTATGAGACCACCTTATACAATTTTATAAATCTGGTCATGTACGCACGCCGGTTGAGTACTACGCACTTGACTTTTCTGAAGATCGCCATCAACAATGTCAGTGTAAGACATGCACTCCCGGTTTTCACTCACATCTGCTTGTATTTGCCTATTGTTAGTCGCTATTTGGAGCTCATCCTTCCTTTAACAGGTCAGTTATAAGTTGCACCACTTAGCTGCTTCCAGTAATACATTTTTAGGTGCAATACTGCATTTTAGAACTGTATTCAGAAGCTTCCATTAGTCTCTTGTGAAGGTATTAGAACACGAAGTCATAATGTCAAGTGTCCTGCGTTTTATTCCAAGACAAAAGCAAGCACTCTTTTCTTTTAAAACTCGTTTCATCTTTCCGTTTTAGTAACAAAAGGTCTCTAAGGAGTTCCCACTTTTCATGTACGCCATCTGCCGTGTGACACAATACTTGTTTGTTAGATACATATTTAATATCGTTGGAAAGATTGTGTATCATGAATATGATATATTTTTCGTTGAAACAATATAAGAGCTTGGGTGACAGATTTGGAACAACTGTAGACGCTCTGTTTTATTTGCTGTTATAGTTAAAGCTTACAGAAAAGAAAGAAAGAAATATACAGTAAGGACCAAGCGTGACCAATTTCTTTTTAACTTTTAAATTGCAGAGTTCGACGAAGACAACAGATCAGACAATTTAATAAGAGAGATCGCATCTGCAGCTGTACACGTGTCACGATTTTTAATACATCGAAGTACTTGACTTTAATAATAATTGTTTTTTGGGGGTGGGATTTCCAGACATAAAATATGACCGCAAAGTCAGACAGTTTGGAACTAGCTAGGAGTGTAATAACACTTATCGTTAGGATAAGAAGAGAGGTATGATCCTTTTGAAAGCTCTATGCACCAAACATGGAAGTTTTAACTACAGTTGAAAAACTTGTTAGTTTTAATATTGCCTGCAATAAAATTATGAAAAGATTTTACGCAATTATGAAAACGTAAATACGATGAGACGTTACTTAAAAGGGCCGTCCCTTTTAGGTCATTTGTGGAGTGGCAGACCTTAATAGTGGAACATTAACTACAGACAGCACAGACAGAGAAGAGGACAGGTCACCCCTAGCGTAGACATAGTGCAGACTTCAGTTAGCACATTACTAAATTAATTAGAATAGTGCCTAGAGCATTAGGCGATAATCGCAGAGTCTGCATTTACCAGTTAATGACATCAGATGAATAATCCTACTAATATTGTAAATGTGAAAGTTTGGATGTTTGTTACTCAATCACGCAAAATCAGTTAACCGGATTTGCATGAAATTTGGCACACAAATACATTATAAGCGGGATTAGTACATAGGATACTTTTCATCCTGGTAAGTGACACAGAAAGACCCACACAAACAAAGTGGTGGGCGCAAACTAGTTGAAGAATAAATCAAAACAAAGAGAAAGATACACCCTTAGAAATCGTTAGTCCCAAACAAACTGTTTCAGACAACTCTATACAAAATTATTCTGTCACGATGACACATTAACCATTTTTCGAACGTATAATTATCGATAATCGTCCTGACTATTAGTGAGGCTCCCCTAATTCACACTCGGCAAAGGCTTGTAAAGGATTACGATGTAGCCAGGTGTGAACGGCCATTAGGGACATAGGGAATACGATACCATCATAACATAATTTATCATATTTACATCCGAACCCCTCAAACCTGGAGTTACGTAGACATTCAATTACGTAAATGTACTGGTTGATGTGTTATTTTCAATGTTTGATGATGAACTGGGCAAACAAAGAAATGTCACTGGCAACAAAAATGGTGGCAATCTAGAGGGGATGGAGTATAAAGACAGCGTGTCTTTATTCTCCGTCGCTTGAAAGAAAGACAATATTTCACTGTCAACCTGTGGTTCACAGGCTATTCATTTTGTTTCCAATTTTCTAGCATCGATCTCTGGAAGGACAATGCGGTTTGATTCAATAAAAATGAAGACTATATAAGGCGTACAAGCTACGGTAGTCAACTTGATTTCCCATACGCGGCTTTGCATTTATAAGCAATTTTGCTTACTAAAGGAGGTAAATGATAGTGAGAATTTTATAGGCTATTGTGCCTTATTTTTTTTTTTTTTTTTAACGTGGTAAAATCATCAAATGAGTCCTCCCACCCAGGGCAGAGCGGGAGGGACTGTCAGACTTGTACTGACTAAAATCCACGGTGTCCTTCAGTAGCCCTTTATGTTCCAGGGTCACGGTAATTCTATGAGTCCCGCGACCCCGGCAGGCTTTGGCCCTCTAGAGGGGGGCCCCGTCATTATGCTGACACTCTTTGAGGCGCGCGTAGAACACAACGCGCCGTCGACCCGGGCATGGTCCATGGTCGGACAACGAGTCGCCCATTACTCGCCGCCCGCATGCCCGCGCCTACGGTGGCCGGAGATCGTCTGCCGACGTCCGGCGCCGTGGGCGTCTACCACGGCGGCTGGTGTGGAGGGAGGACGCTGTCCTCTCCCTCACGCGGCCCGCCTCCTCCTTCGCGAGCATGACTGCTTCGCAGAAGGAGGCGACCGCTTCCCACTCCGTCTCGCCCCGCAGCATGGCCTCGACCAATGCCGGGCGCGAGAGGGCTCCGCCTATCGCCGCCGTGAGGACACGGCGGTGCTCTGCCCAAGCGGAGCAGTCCTGCACCGTATGCTCCACCGTGTCCTCCGGGCGGTCCTCGCAGTGGTGACACCCAGGCGTTTCCTCCTTCCCCATATGACACAGGTACCTCCCGAAACTTCCGTGTCCGGTGAGGACCTGCGTCACGCGGTAGTTCAGGACGCCGTGACGCCTATCCAGCCACTCCTCAAAGAGGGGTCTTACCGCCGCGATTGCGGCGTGCCCGTAGGCTATTGTGCCTTGCAGTAGTTTTTACTAGTGTTGAGATTGGAAGCCGAAAATTAGTATTTTCTAGGGCGTATCAGACATCTGAAGGTATCTAGCATCCGAAAGCTTACTGTCACGTTCACGTCTAAAATACCTACATATATGACGTCTTACGTGCTTTTCCAATTTACTGAAAGGCCGTCTTACCTATTTGCATTCATGATTAAATACAAACCATATTTTTGTTTGGAACCCGTACTTCAGACGTTATGCGGTCGTTAAAAAATTTGCCATAAATGGCCGAGAGGCAGTAAATATATTGTAATTATGTGGTTGGTTACTCGGGAGTTTTGCTTCCAGATAACAAGTTTTAAATGCATTTCCGTGTTTGTGTAGTTTATTTTAGAATTATAAAATTGCACGTCAATAATTTCTAAAATCTTAATTAGAAGACGGTGTTTGCGCAGAGATAAAAGCTATGTAGATGTACAGAATTTCTCGGTTAATTATAAAGATCTCTGGTGTTGACAACTTGCCAACCTTCTTGAATGTCGAAAGGCTTTCGCTCCCACGAAATATTTGTAAAGAATTAAAATACGGTTTCAGAAAATAATCGTACCGAGAAAGTTTCCAGAGTTTGGCACCTAAAAAATACTATACTATTTTTCCTTAGCTGACATTTTACTTTTAACTTTGAATGGAAAAGGTAATCTACTTCTGTTTTCATTTCATTTCTTTTTCGTGGAGGATCACGGGTGAAAAATTCTCCACAGTCTCGCTAGGCTGGTTTTCATATAAAATACCGTAATTTAGCCGTCTTTTATGCTCTAACGACATGGAAAACGTACAGGATTGTATGAAAGGTCGTCCTTTGAAAATGGGACAAAATCAATGATCCGAATCCCTGTGAACGAGGCACAGTTGCTTTTACATATTCACCCGCCTTCATTTGAGGACATTGGACGCAACCCGGTCGTGAACATCAATAGCGGACAGGCATTACGAAGTCATGATGAGGGTTCAATAAAACTGCTTTTTTTGGTTGACAAACAGAATTGAAGGACGGGTAAACAATTTACTTAATGATATTGGATACTCGTAGCTGAAGATCTGTGGACAAATTCATGGAAAAAGATACAATTTTGGAAGCCTTTACTCTAGATTGACTACTGTAGAAAGTGTGAGATGGTAACCAGTTAGCGTCATTTGGAAATTCTACATCAACGAAAAACTGCGGTACTTTGCGGAGCACGTTAGTTGATTTTTTTTCTTATCACAGTAGTATGTTTGTACAAGTGTTTACATACCAAAACAGGTTTCATCGTGCTTATGTTCTTCACAAATGCAAACACTGCTTTTATGGGCAAATACAGGTCCAACGCAGATGACCGATCATAATCGGCTACGTAGGTACAGTTGCTTCATCATTATTCGGTGATAGTTCGAATTTTCGCTGTGGATTTTTTCATATTGTCTATATCTATAGGATATTATTTTGAAACATTGTTCACTTATTATTATCAACCTACCCTGAGTTGCCCAGACATTTTAAAGGATCTATATTGGAGGGCCTCCGTCCTTAGACATTTAGAATCCAAGTCTTAAAGTCTACTTTAGGCGATTATGATTACCGCATCGATTCTTAGTAGTTGCTATCAGCAGAAACGTGACACTGAACTACGAAACGGCGGTTTTTTATGAGCAAACGTAAATGTTTTATGAACATTTAAAATGAATGGTGTGGAGAGGTTTATTTTAGAACACTGGTGAATCATTGTTTACCGGAAGACTATAAAAAAGAGTACGATTATGGGCGGGGAAATAATTTGTTTCCTATACCGAGTGGTTCCCGGATTCACAAAAGGGATGGGAGTTTTATTGCTTATGAGTACCCTCATCAGTTCGGTTGGGTATCGAGGTATGGAAGATTATTCTGGATATGCGGTCGGTCGAGGAAATGGATTTGATTTAGGATCCTTTTTTACATTACTCTGGATTTCGATATAAATAAAGTCTCTATGGGATCAATGAACTAAGAGATGCTGCAAAATATTCAGGAGATAGTTAAGTTTCTAGAATACAAGCAGTAGAAACTGGCATTTCAATAGCATCGCATGAAAGACCTATTCATATAATCCAGGTTATAGATGCTACAGTACAGGCTGGCAGCAATTACAATCTAAGTAATGCCCAATATGAATTTTAACAGGGCCAGACTTATAAAGAACAGGTCAAAGAGACAAATAAGTATGTAATTTATGCAAACAATTTTATTTGGCTACCGAAATAAGGACATATTTTACCAGTAAACGATTTACCATTTGAACTTACATTTATAATCACACAATCGCTCTGACTTCAAAATAAATAAAATATTTGAACAAAACTAATAAAACTTTTAAGTGGTTTTCTGGCAAATGTTGTTTGCTCACAAAATAAAGATTTAGGTACAGAGATGCTAAGGTCAACTGAATAACAACGTCGTTTAGATTTTATTTAATACGTATATGTGCTTAGTTTTTACGTGTGTTTGATGATTTAAATGATTTTGATTGGTAAACAGGTTTTACTAGCTGAACATTTTGTCAATTGCAAAGTATTGTTATGACCTAAACGACTATGGGCATCACATACAATATTTCGAGCATAGTTTCCCAAAACGGGTGTCCGGAAGATTTATTATTAGATGCTGTCGATTTACTGAGACAGTGACGACTTTAAAAGACACATTTGATGACTGGATGAAGATGGAAAAGAACCAGGGAAGGTCTTTGATTAGCAGCATGCTCTTAGTGATGAATAGACAATGGTTCCTGAACCAAGGGAAGAGAGTGCACCTATGACCTATGTTTGGGCTCACATGTGCACCATCATGGCTCCTGCGTTGATGGTCAGTCTCTGGTGGATGGCTGCCATGACCGAAATTCGATCAGGAGAGACTATTTTTATGTAGCCGAGCCTACCACAGGACGGTACACATTTCCGAAGGTTCATAACCCATGTAGACAATCAAAGCATCACAATAATGACACCCCGTCCTATCTATCATTACTTACTTCATTACGCGAGACGAGGAAAATGACTTTGTTTGTGGTCTTTGAACCCAACAATTATTGATGCACGTGGCATACAGTGCCAGTCGCTCGGAATATATTGATAGCCATTAGTTCCGCTGCCGCAAGAGAAGATGTGCGTTAATAATTTATTTAGACAGTTGACGCAGTAGCGCAGAAAGGGGAATACCAGGCCGCCATACTGATTCAGGCCCTGAGTTGCCTGAGTGCCCAGATGTAAGACCGAATGCTAATATTAGCAAACACCACACATAATTTATTGATAAAAGAAAATTATTGAAAAAAGTCAGACTTTCGAAATTAAGTAGGCAGAAGGTATTTTTTTTTTTTAATTTTTAAGGTTTTTTTTCGATCGGCACATTATATAGATCATTGAATTTATTATATTTTGTATTGTAAGTTGATTGTAAATGTATATTTAATACATAAAATGCATTGGAAGTCTTTGCACAAAAGGACAAATAAGTAAAGTACAAATATGTGTAAACAAACGCTTCAGTTATTTGTTTGTAACAAATCTTTAATTTTTCGCTATACAGGTTTAGGATTCTATTTAAATGAAACTGAGATTATCTATTTGCACAAAAAAATGTAATTCCACTTTAAACATTGCAGCCACAGATACAGAATTTCGTTATTGTTTCAATATTTTTAATTTTTTCAAATATGTTAACAACTTTTATCGCGTCGTGCATAGCAGAGTTAATTACGTAAAATTTCCATAAGATTTTTTTCTTCGAAATTCTTGGGCCTTAAGCCGGCATTCCCCTTTATGGACTGGTTTCTCATGACTTCATGATGACAAGATCAGAAGAACACTAGTATAAATGGTGTAATTTAGACGGAGAATATCTCTCACGGCGTGTCGGGCATCGGGGGTGCGTAGAATCGTACGTTACGTAGGTACGACTATCATGAGATAGTGGTAAGAACAGGGGGCCTAAAATGCCAGCTTTAGCAGAATCATACTAGGATAATAATCTAAATCACGTTAAAATTCTTAAAATGGTCACAGACGCACTTAATTTTATGAATTGTCACTTAGTGACCATTTCACGAATAGAAACGTAATTCATATTATAATCCTAAGTATTATGATTCTGCTAAAGCGGCCATTTTAGACCCCCAGTTCTTTATTTATACCGAGAATATCTCTACGGAAAACCGCATAGGGCTTGCTAAGCATAGCGGGCTGATATCAATCGGTGGCCCGCGAATTTACGAGTATCTTGCAGACCCCCTCTCCGGATAGTGGCAGGAGCAGTGGGGTTTTAGTCGGTAGAACTTCGACATAACTCCGATTGCCCCAGATCGAGGGCATCTATGACGATTTCCAATAGAAAAAAGGGTAAAACTCACTTTCTAGGTTTAGGGATTGGAATTTCGGATTGTCTTTTTATGAGACCCCTTCTCTCATTTATGACTTTTTAGTTAAGACTGCCTTTTGTTTGAAGATAAAGATAGATTTTCCTGCAAGTGACGAATGGATTTTCTTTTAGGTAGGTTAGGGAATTTGGTTACTGATCTACTCCAAGCTTCTCAAGCCTCTTAGTTAAAGCTGTCTGCAATCACATTTCTGAAAATCTTTTGCAAGGGTTATCTTTCTGGGAATCTCGTCTAATCAGACTCTTATTAGAACTCTTAACTTATATTTTCGTAACAACTATTATTACTTTAAAATGGGCCAATTATTTCTTGCTGCTGTTATAACTTGAAAATTAGATAATTTAGCTCCTTGCATGAATAATGTAAATAACTAACTTGCTAGCTGCAAATTACGGCTTTTAACACAGCTAATTTACATGGACCGGAGATTTAATTAAATTTTATAGAAGGTAGGTAGGTACCTATTTGCCCTAGGCCGTGCCTAGGCACCACAAGAAAAGAGTTCATTAAAAAAATAGTACTCTTGAAAGTATTTCAGTGTTATAAGAATCTTAAAGGTAACAATAACCTGTTATGCTTTTTTTGTTTAATTACAGTTTAATATATTTTTTAGTTTTTGGGGTTAAAAATATCTAGAAATTCAGGAATTTACGAACCGATTAATACTTTTTAAATATGATCTAAACTCACCAGAACTTCATGGTGTGTCCGGTTGCCCCTGTGCACCCACTGCACATTGGGCACAGGAACTGTGTCTAAACTGCCACAAGGAACAGTCACATTAGTGCCCTTGTCTGCAGCCACATCCCTGATCTCCACCTCCTCGGCCAAAGCCAACGGGAAGGCTACAAATAAAATATATAAATATTTTTATTAATAAAAAAAGTTTTAAAATATTTGATTTATATTTTTAGTAACAAAATTAAATGAGTGAATATTATTAAAGCTGGTTTCTGTACAAATGCAATTTATTTACCTTCTAATCCAAGGCAGAACACAGACAACAATATACGCTCGAAAAACATTCTAATAAAACTACATCTAGACACTTAGAAAAAATTCTCGAGTTATACTTTATGTAAAGTAAAAAAGATTTATTCCCTATCTATTTGTTTTACATCACACAGAATTAATTAAACGACGGAAGGCGAAATAATAGGAAACAAATCTCACAACAAACGTCTTCACTCCATTGATAAAAGGCATAGACTAATTTAATTTTGTCGTAAATTATGTTGCTATAACTCGTTTGTCGCAGGCCGCAGTACAATATTGCTATTAAAAAAATGAAATGTCATTTGCAAGTAAAGCTGAATATACACTAGCAAATGTTTAAGTTTTTTAAATGTTTTCAATCAAATCTTTTTAGTTTTTTTATATATTTGGTCCTTTAAGTTAAATAAGTGTTTCTCAATGTTTGTTATACCACTTTTGTTATATTGTCAAAATATCAAATGGAAAAACAATTGTAATGTCGTCAGTACCATGCTTTAAGCCCATAGACTAGCATTACGGTTTGCTGTGACATTGAAATACAGGAGAACTACAAGTTCAACTAAATTAACTTTTACGAACCAATTCGATTGAGTAATTATTTTTTTTTTTTTTTTTTGGAAATAATCACTCGAATTCTGGTCAACTTTTTGTGATTTTGTGAAAGTGACATTTCATTTTTCTGACAACTGTCAGATAGCCCTTGTCTATGGTTTTACAATGCATGATCATAGACTAAAATATAGATTTTCTTCGGATATGGCCGCTGTATCGGCAATACAACATCTGCAATGTTTTGTAAATTCATTTTTATAAAATGAATAAGGTGTTTTTTACTTATGTATAGTGATTAGCGGACCGTGTACAGTGCTGTGATATTTGTAATGGATGCAGAGAACGAGTACGAAATAAAGAGAGTTCGTGAGGCCATACAAACGATAGAGACTATCCAGTCCATGATCGACGTTTCAGCTGATAGACTCGAGGGTTTACGGACACAATGCTCGACGAGCGCCGAGCTGACGCAGCAGGAGATCCGGACCCTGGAGGTAGGGGTGCTAACCTTCACAACTCGTTATACATCAAGGGGAAATGAGCAATGCCCTTGAAAGTATTATACCGAGAGGCCGGGCCTCAAGGACTTTGCTGCACTCAAGGACTGGGGTGAATAGTTCATTGCCGTAGTGAAAATCGTTGCCGTACGCGCGCGCCTCTTCATCTCACCTTCAATGTTTACTTTTTTTTAATTTTACGCGATTAAACGTTGATAATAGTAATTTTATTGGTATTTGAATTCTGATGCCACAGTTAGGTTGTGAAATTTATTATAACATAAAATTAGACACATAATGTGCGTAGATATTCACAGAAGAGTAGGTTTTTGTGTTAAGAATTCGCATTATGTGACATGTGGCATGTTTTTAGCATTTTAATGAGAAAATAACGCATTCCTTAAGAGAGAGTAAATGATTGCCAGTTGTTTGGTCAATAGCTAAGCAATCTAATAATTTACATTGATCCACTGGATTCTACTGCCATAGATAAAGATCAGACAAGTTATGTAGTAGAAAAGTAGAGTGATTTGATTTATTCTTGAAATTACTTGGCTTCTTTTACTAAAACCAAGTTTAAATTTTATTTGACTTTTCCTATACTTAATAAACATATCAAGTACCACAACAATTTAGAATACAACACAGATCTTTGATTCAAATAAACCAAAATAAATACTGAATTTAAACTTGCTTCAAGAATATATTTAATTTAATCAGACTGTAAGAGTACATCCCATTTTCAAAAAAATATAACTCATCATCAACCACAGCCTGAATCCACCCACTGCTGGGTATAGGCCTCTCTTTCCTAGTGCCAATCGCCATGGTTCTGTGCAACCCTTGTCCAGGTTTTTTACCCGATGGCAACTATGTTGCCTGCTCATCTTGCTGCCGGACTGCCATTTATTTTCCCAGTTTTGGATACCATTCGGTGACAGCCTTGGTCCACTTACTCTCTTGTACCTAATCTGAGAACAGCGTTGTTAGGGTAAACACCATGACTTTCTCATCTAACAAACACAAAAATAAAACTATTAATACAACAAATGATTCAGACAAACATTCATCTTAAAACGGACATTCACCTTAAAACAGACCACCAACAGTTCCTGACTCAAAAATAATGACACATTATTAAGCCATAGTAACAAACACTAAAATTTGTCATAATCGCGATTACCAATGAGTCATCATTAGTCTAGCCTTGTCCCAACTATGTTGGGGACGGCTTCCAGTTTAACCAGATGCAGCTGAATACCAGTGTTATACATGGGGGTGACTGCCTATCTGACCTCCACAACCCAGTTAATACTGATAATATGATACCCCTTGGTAAGACTGGTAGTCAGACTTTTGACCCACTGACTACCTGTAATGACCGCCGGAACCAATAGCTTAACCTGCTTTCTGAGGCACAGAGGAAACTCGGTATGTAATGGATGGATCCACGGACCGACTTTGTCAAGCACGGCTGCACTTTGAACATAGACTCCTGCGGCTGTTATTCTTTTGGCTACAAGCTCCACCAATCGCGTTGATAATGTGTCATAGTGCCATAACATTAGCAACAATGGCGGGCTGTTAAGCCAAGTGATTCAATGTTAATACTGATATGCATCGTCACACTTATTGAGGTTTGTTTTCATTTATTGTTTTCACTACTACACTGCTGGGCAATGAGTTTTTGATGGTTGAATTGTTTAGTACAGGTTTTTTTTTTTTTTTTTTAAGTTGACTGGTACAAAATAGCTTAAGGCTAATGCTAAAAACTAAACCAGTGCACAAGACAGCAGACGCTGTCTTGTGCACTGGTTTAGTTTTTAGGTATTAAGTTAAAGCCTTATTTCACAGTTATGTTAATAACCAAACACAATATTATATCACTTTTTTTGTAAAATACTGGTATTCAGCTGCATCCGGTTAGAACGGAAGCCAACACCAACATAGTTGGGAAAACTCTAGGTAGATGAAGATTATGTATCACTTTTCTGTTTCGTAATTGGCTTTTAAAAGTTTCATATTCATCAGTATTTTATTTAAGTTTTTTTAATTTTTTTTTAAAGGAACAGCAAGTAGTCACATTATAAGAACTTACAATTAGTTTATAATATAATCCACGACACAGTCCACAGGTGGACATATCATCATAACATCACGCCGCAGTAATCCTCGAAGGGTTAGGCAGAGGTGTACCTAATAGTACACCCACATTGTGCCTGTTATGTTTTATGTGCCATGTAATAGGGCGAGCCCATTCGCGGGGGGGGGGAGTAGAGATTATCACTAGGTAGTTTAGTAGCAGTATGTGCCATAATAATTAGTATTACCCAACATTCTGACTTTCTTTCACATGTGAGTAAGCAGGTTATTTTCAATGTAGATTATAAACAATCTTTATGACTAATATACAATCTTGAACCTACTATGATAAACGTTGTTTGTGCTACTTATATAGTTTGTTGACAAATATTGTTGATAAATAAATTGACAGTGTGCACATTTGTTTTCAAAACTATTAGTAGGTACATGTTTTATAAAATCTAACACATGTGTATGTTGTAAGACGGGTATCAGGTTTATTGGTTATTCACTTTTGCCCGCGACTCCGCTCGTGTTGTGGTCGGAAACTACCCCACGAGAGGATCCTGTTTTTTTTTAAATATAGTCTATGACACTCTGAGATAATGAAGCTTTCCATTACTGACAATTTTCGGAATCGCTTAAAGAGTTAATATTAAAGAATATTACCCCCTATATCCAAACTTACAAAACTTAACCTCCTTATAATACTTATTGGTTTTAGGGAATCACTTTTAACACATTTGGTTAGAGCTGTGATGTAGGGCGACACTCACGTGGTCTATACACCAGGAATGGTTGTATCCATACTAATAGCACAAATGCGAACGTTACTCTGACAGCGTGTTTGTCCGACACCTCTGCATGCTTTAATGGGTGAACGAATTTTGATAAAATATGGCATAGAAGTAGACGTTAACTTAGGTTACTTAGATTAGGACATAGTATACATACTTTTCATACTTACGAAACATTCAAACATTCATTTCAGCCAAAAGACGTCCACTGCTGGACATAGGCCTCCCACTAGGTGGACCAATGACCTGGTTAAGGTTGCAGGGATCCGCTGGATGCGAGTCGCACGGGACCGGTCAATGTGGCGACACTTGGGGGAGGCCTATGTCCAGCAGTGGACGTTTTTTGGCTGAAATGATGATGATGATGAAACATTCCCTTGGAAATTTTTACCGATCTCCTCGCGGGCGAAGCTGCAGGAACCTGGTGTTTTCATAAGGGGGCAACAATAAACGCATAGATTATAACTTTAAATTCTTGGCAAGGAAGGTAGAAAGACCTTTTTAAGGCTAGCGCAGACCTGGCGATGTGCAGCGTAGCACAACAGACTAAATAGATTTCCAGTGGGAATTTTTAAAATATTGTCAATCGTGAAGTTCGTTAAAAACAGTCACACGGGTCGATCTGCGAGGTTGAGCCACGCTGGCCAAGGTCGGTGCGTGGATGGGTAACCATCCATACGCACTGAGTTGCCTCCATGCTTCGGAAAGCACGATATGATTTGTAGATCTTTGACAAATGTTACAGGTAATCAGTAGCCCGAAAGTCTGATACTCAGTTTTTTTCCCGTAATAACAGGGTTGTGGAGGTCAGATAGACAATCGCTTCATGTTACATGTATATTGATATTTAGCTGCATCTGGTTAGACTGGAAACCGATCCCAACATAGTTGAAAAAAGGATAAGCAGATAATGATGAAGTTCGTTTTGTCCGATCTCTCCATGTTGTCTCTCCCGGTATCGTGTAGTATTAGAAACCGCGATCATCTCTATTAAAAGATTTCAAATCTCTACCAATTGTTATTGCAAGAATTATTTGTTACGATTCAATGATTGTACGATTCTCGATGCGTGTTTACATTTCGCGAGATGCTTTGTAATATCTCAGCGAGAAACTAATAATTATAGATTTCTTTGTTGGTATTAGCTGTAACAAATAGAAAAGTATTTGAAACATCACCGTAGGCGCGGGCCTGTGGACGGCGAGCTATGGGCTAGCTCGCCGTCCGGCCGTCTTCTGACGACAGGCCGTGTCGATGGCGCGTTCGTGTTCCACGCGCGCCTCAAAGAGATGTCAGCAACCAAACGAAGCGTTTTTAGTCTGGGGTATTTATGTTGACTTACAAACCTTCAGGCCTTCATGAGTGGTCGGTACTTATAGGCTCATTGCTGTTGCGTTACAAAGTCTATCTACAGCAGGCTGCTAAGTTTTGTCGTATTAAGTCTGTGGCGCTAACAGTGGTGTACCCATGGCAAGCCCATATGGCAACCAGACTGTTCAGAAACCCTAACATCATGAAGAGTAGTAGGTTATAAGGGCAAGCTAAGCTTTTAGGCTTGTATGAAAGTACCGCCTATAGTGACGCATTGCACATTTTTCAGATTACCTACAAAATAAAGCACATGATTTTTAGGTAATGGCGACCAATTTCAGCTGAGACTATCCATTAACGCAGGAAACGTGTCGTGCATACATGGGTGCATCTCTCTTCCGGCACTCTCATAGTCTGATGGGACATCTTCCAAACTCCGGTCTGCTACTGTAAATTCCTAACGGAAACCCTGGGAATCGTACCCAGGATCACATCGTCGGTAGTCACGTTTGGGACCACGGGACCAACATACAACTATGAGCCGTCATCTCAATGTTCAACTCGAAGGTTAGGCTCGTATAACACTGTATAACCAAACGCTTTCTGTTCCAGGGCAAGCTGGTGAAACACTTCTCCCGGCAGCTGGTGATCAAGGCCGGCTTCGGTGAGGAGTTGCGGCGTGAGCTCGGCGACGTACCGTGTCTCGCGCAATGGCTCAGGGTTGTGGGGCTGGGCCCCGATTCTATCGAGGTATGTGGAGTTGTATCTATCACGGGTGAAACCTGGTTGAGACTCGCGCAGAAGAGAAGCAGCGCACAAAAGGGATGAGGCCTTTACTCAGCAGTGAGTGGAAGAAGGCTGCCAATGATGATGATTATCTAGATGTACAGGACTATCTGTTAATGGAGAATCCTGTCAAAATTCATTGTAGATGGCGTGACTATAGCTAGGTAGGTCCCAATCTAACCAATCGGATCAAGCCATTTTGAAATATAAAATGACATTAACAGATTTTCAACCAATGACGACCAGTATTGCTAACGCAGCGCCGGCAGTTTTGCAGTTGCCTTCTCCATTCTTGAGAGAGAAGTGTTGTATAAACAGGCACCATAGGTAAAGGAATCTGGATCTGCTATCTGATCAAGCATGGTTTCCGCCAAAGCGGAGACGAGCGGAGAGGAGATGTGCTAAGTTTGACAAAGTTAGACATAACCCTCCTCTCGCCCCAGACGGAGGGTATCCATGAGGATTTTCTCACAAGGCGATGAGACAGACGTATGTAAATATTGTAGACTCAGTGATTACAAGTTTGCATGACTATTTAGATTTCAGAAACTTACGTGTCTAGAGGCATATCTCTAACAAGACTTGAGTCACACGATTGTCGATGATCTCATCAGTCGGCCTAAAAATGCTGAAGTTAGGCCTCTTTCTTGTCGATGACTTACATTTTGTCCGACCAGACATAGACCTTTTTTTTAGACCTTCAAATTATGTAATCCTTTAGTTTAACCCAACAATATATTCGAGGAAATGTTTGCGTGAGAATGAGAATAAAAAGAGGATGTAAATATTAGCAGATAAATAACTAAACACTTCAGGAAGTAACGATTAGTTTTGACGTATTGTGATAGTTAAAAAGTGTCGCTAAATATTTAGATAGGTATGATAAGATAATGAGGTTCCGGTGTGGACTTCTTTAGAAGTATATTCAGTTTATTTTCGCAATCAAATAATCGGCTTTTATCATCACGCTTTACATATTTAGTTAAGGTACATTGCATAAACCTGTTTACCATTTGGCATAAGTTGGAGCTCTTCTAACTAACGCGATAAAGATGAATTAACTAAAAACGCATTTCGCTTTGAATGCGTCTGCTCTTCTGGCTAAGTCTCTGCTACAT
This sequence comes from Noctua comes, assembly GCA_963082995.1. Lineage (NCBI taxonomy): Eukaryota > Metazoa > Arthropoda > Insecta > Lepidoptera > Noctuidae > Noctua > Noctua comes. The sequence continues at coordinate 16,346,397 of OY720278.1, read as the reverse complement.
AAGCAACGCCAGCTTTAATAATTTACCCCCTGCTGGACCCTGATGGGCCGCCTATTTGTAAGAAGAATCCCTAATTCACCGCGCGAGCTCAGTGCGGGTTGATAGATGTCACATTTCTTCAAATGTTTGGTTAATGTTGATGGATGGAGAGGGAGAGGAAGACCACGGAAACGATGGATGGAGTGTGTGAGGAGTGATATGAAAGAAAAAGGAGTAAATGATAGCGTGGCGGTTGACCGTGGGGAATGGAAGAAAAAAACGTGTTGCGCCGACCCCAAGTAACATGGGACAAGCGCAGGAAGATGACAATGTTTGGTTAGAAGACATACTAATTTCTTCGCGATGGTTTCCTACTCTGTTTTATGAGCATCTCTTATGGCCTACTATGTAACATAATTTTCTCGATATAGGGTATGCAGAAAAAAAAAATTGAAAAATGAATGAGTAATGAAAAAAAAAGGAATGAAAATGAAATGATGAATGGAAATGCATAAGTTTCTGATACCATATATCGAGAAAATTATGTTCTTTTTTACTTCTCCGCTGTTCTTTTCGTTGCCAAGGCACTTGAAACGTTTCTCCGGGACTCGTCTGCTTTATTGCCTCGGAATTTTGCTGGTTGTCGCCACTGTTGATTCTGTCTTTCAAGAATTGGGAATAGTCAGGCAAACTTGTCTCAAAATCTTTCTCTATCGTTGATTTGCGAATATAACCTGTATTTACAATGGTTCCTGTTTCCCAGGCGGTATGTTCTCGCGTGGCGTCGTTAGAGACGCTGCGGGAACGCTCCGACCACGAGATGCGCGCGCTACTCGCCGGCGCGCGCGACGAGGAGGTCCTGCGACTGTGTCGAGCCATGCAGCGGCTCAGGAGTTACATAGGTAAGTGTGCAGTGAGTGTGATATTATAGTGGTGTGATAATGACCTGATAAGGGCTGGAGAATGATAATGATGATCTTCAAGTTAGTAAACTACATAATATTGGTCATCTTCACAGAGGCACTAGGTCGCGGCGAGGGAGGTGCAGAACTGCAGTTGTTCTGGGATTCATGGGAGCGAACCGTGCGGGCGTCGCCTAGGGCTCCCCGAGCCAGGCATGCCAACCACGAACATGGCACGCCGCATAATAAGAAAGGTAATTAATTTTACACATTAAGAAAGAAACAACATTAAGAAAGCTAGAGCTGAAAAAAATGCTACCGAGACTAGCTCTGAACACGATCAAATTGCTCCATTGAATACTAGCGAGTATACCCTCTTATTCAAGAATTCTGCGGGCCTATTGCGAATTTTTATCACACGCAAAACATACTCTACCACGTTTAAGTAAACTTCTTTGTATGGATAATTGTGTTTCCCATTTTTATCACCAGATGGCGCTAGTTTAGTATCAGTAGTAAAATTGGTATAAAACTCACACTACAGTCTCAGGTGAAAATTATACTAGAAACAATCCTGACTGGTTCAAAAGCATCATTCGCTCCAATAGCGTCTAAAATCGCGTTGGTAAACTATAGGTTCGGGGCTTGTTTTTACCAACGAAGTTGTTCCAGGTGGCAAGTCGCCCCCCACGCCGGTGGCCAAGCGGAAACAGAACAGCACGCTCCCGCCTCCCGCCGCGCTCACCAAGTCGCGCTCGCACGAGTCGCAGCTGTCTGTCAGACCCGACGCTTCTGACCTCAGGTAAGTAGCAGTAGAGGAGAAGATATAGTTTACTCTTAAGACACCAGTGGCGAAGGTTCCATACAACCCGATTCCTACCGGCTTCCCTTTCAAAAATGGCACAGTCAGTATTGTATAGCGAATAGTATTCTATACAGTAAAGATATGTACTCCGGTTTACTTCTTACAAAAATTGACCCTTCTCTACTGTAAGACACACAACTAAACGGTAAAATTGTCGTGAGCACATCCGGTGGTAACACTTCGACGTTCTGCTGACATTGTAGTACCGAGTTTCAACAAAATATTGCCAATTTTTATAGATCACGAAGTATGGAAGAAGAAGACATGCTGCGCCAACCCCAAATAAATTGAGATAAAGTCAGGATAATGATGATAATGACAAGGCCAGTTTTAATTCTGTTTTAGCCACCACTGACGTCCAGCCTACTGTAACATACTATGGTGAATTTTTAAAGCGCTGTTAGTGTGCTTTTGTCTATCCTTGAGCTCAGAATCTTAGATATTTCATTACCAATAACTCTGCTTTGTCGTATACGGTGTAAATTTAATTTTGTTCCTGAACACCAACGTCCACTGACCCCGCGTGTTGTATTTTGGCCCTCTCCCTCAAGCATAGAAGAAACCTGTGTCTCATTAAAGGGAACGATATAGGCTGATCGTGTTAAGTAAATTGTTGGTTACAATAGAATTTGAACTTTGTAATAGTTGGCATTGAGTTTGTTCAATTCCAACAGTTAAAGGCTGAATTTAAATTTCAGTGACTTTAGCCTCATATTTAACCGATTAGTCCCTTGCTTGCAGCGACAACAGCCAGTCGTCCGCCGTGGGTACAGTGGAGGTGACTCCGCCGGCGTCCCCGCACGACACGGAGTCCGAGAACACTCCGCAGCACCGACCGCCTGCCTACTACAACAATAATGTAAGACGCTCCTACTTTACCGCATTTGTACAGTTTAGCGCTTTAGAAGTTTAGAGTTAGACCATGCTCTGTAGGAAGTAGAGTTCATTATTGAGTAACCCGTGTGAAGCTATGACATTTTTTTAAGACAGCCTGTGTGATATTCCTCTGTAGGATGTAGAGTATAAGATACCCCGTATGATATTACCCATGCAAGGAATGTTACCAGCACTATAATTTTCTTGTTAGGTATTGAATCCTTTGTTGGCATTTTATTGTTAAAATATCCAGGGAAAAGGCACTGAAAGCCGAAATACAGGCATTGCCTAGTTGGGTTGCAGTGGCTACATTATTAGGAATCACTTATTAGAAATAAATACTGCCAAATTACTAAAAAAAAAAATTATAAGTGCCTATAATACAAAGAACCATAGGTTTTGCCCAGGGTTAAATTTTGTTATAATGTAATATTTCTGTAGATAGTGTGTTATCTACAGAAAAAGTAATGTCTTGTGTAGGAAGTAGAGTATTTTAAAATACCTCGTGTGAAATCTAGTTAAAATAATGTGTTTTATATGGCACCTTGTGTAATATTTGCCATTAATACAAATGTCATCAGCACTATAATTATTACAATGTAAAGTTGTAGGACAGGTTGCAATACAGGCACTAACATGTAAAGAGTATATGATAAAAACTGTTCGATCCGTGCAGGTATTATTAGGTATCGAGATTCTAAATAAAATAAGGCAACTTACATGGGAATACGAGGGGGCGCGGGCGGCGACGTTCCGATCGCTTCTCGGATACTGACGTCATAAAAAAATCATCAAAGATCAAGCAAACTAACGCGATGATGGTGTTGTCATCTTTTAAAAATTTGCTAGTTTTTGGGGAAAAGGTGGTTATTTGATGGCACAAAAATCGTGCATTTTAAAATTCATTAATAGGTTGAATTTCTTGAATATTTATTTTTTTAGTTGCCTGTACTGTCCCATTGCTGGGCAAAGGCCTCCCCCAATGAATGCCATGTGCTCGTTTCTTGAATATTTTATGTTTCTTATTTTATTTGGTAATGAGTTTGGGGTACCTATTATGCCACTTTCGGATCGGATAGGTTTTTTTTAAACATATTGTATTCAGGATATTTCTTACTAGATATTCATTAATCATACAAAGCACACAGACTAACAGATTATCACTCATTTGGTCTGTATTCAACTGTTTATCATTTAGTATCTATGAATTATGTACCCAGTGTTAGAAATACAGGTAAAGTAATAGTTAAGCATTGATCATGTTAGGATGTATATACACGACTCTCCGGTCTCCCGCTTGGCAAGGTTGTGCGTGACTGTAGACATAGGCTTGTTGTATTTGGGAGAAGGAGGTCGGCCGGGTTCGGCTCGGTCCGCTAGCTAGCGCGCCGGCCCCGCTGCGCTCGGCGCGGCTGGCGCGGCTGGCCAGCATCATGGCGTGCGCCTGCGGGACCGCGCCGCGCCGCCGCCACCACCCGCGCACCACGCACCACGACATGGTGGGTACATGCCGACGATGCACAGCTTGAGGACTCATCAGCGAGCGTGCGCTTACACTAGCGGCTATATGTTTCAATTAAATAAAAAAAAGGATGCAACTCCTGTAGGAAACCTAGGCGTGATGTTTTGTAAAATTATTACATCCAGCCAGTAGTTTAATCAACAAGTGAAAAAAAGGGAATTTAATTCGAGGGACTAAAGTTGGATCCCGAGAGCAGCTAAGGAGTCCTGAGCGGAGCGAAGGATACAAGGCCCGTGCTGATTTTTTTTCACGATTTGTGTACTCCACTATTCACCATGGACTACGACAAAATAAATAGTAGTAAAGTATTTATATTTATCACATTTTATTATATAATCGGTAATAAGAGATCAAAGGATTAAATATCAACATTAAAAATTTATGGAGAAATTAGAACAGTTTTCGAAATTCTGAGTTATATTCTTGTCAGTACGTTTTTTTTTAATTAAAATCGTGCTTGTTCTAAATTCAATTTTTTTATTCACTGTTTTCGATAAATCAAATGCCCTTTTTTGAGTGGCGATGGTAAAAAGCTTTTTCATTCAAAGACATGAGAATTGATCACCGTGCTTGTTCAATGTCATGGGACGTAAATAGTCAAATAATTAAAAAAAGTTTATATTAAAAAAAACACTTCCCTTCATCACCATCATTTCAGCCGAAAGACGTCCACTGCTGGATATAGGCCTCCCCCAAATACTTCCCTTAATGTAAGTGTAGTTTGTGACTAGTATTTAAATCCAGATTAAAACTAAAAAATATTGCGAAACAAAATACGTCTATGGCTAAAAACAAAATTCGAGTTGACACTCAAATTTTGTTTGTGAACAGTAAAAATAATTAATTTTTAATAATAAATAACTTTGGAATTTAAAACTGCAAGTTTTGGAATAAATAAATGTATTTAAATCATAAGCGCTGAGTAAGACACGCTACGCTGACGATCCGAACCAAACCAAATAGTTTGTTGAAGCTAAGAAAAAACATCATCATTGATTATGATCCATCATACAAGCAAAGAGACAGTCATATCTCTTGAACTTCGTCCAAGGTATCGATAGACAAGATTCAAGATACATGCATACAAAATTAATGATGAATTTTTTCTTTTTTTAAACAGACTGTACCAACACACAACATCCTTTAATACTATGTACTTTGCTAGGCGTATTTGTCAAAATGTTCACGTTACTTGTGGTAATGCAAAATATACTTTATCGCTATTGAATTTGAATCCAAATACTGAATCCTCCGTGCTTTGCTAATAAAAGGGTTCAGTATTTAACACCGTTACGATCCCGTTGTTCCCGACATAATTGTCGTCACTTGGAGATGTTTAATTCTGCTTCGCGTATAATACTGATATTCAGCTGCAACCGTAGAATTAATTCTATTGCACAGTAAAGTGATCGACCGTCAGTGAACTCTGTAGTACATACTACCGAGTTCACTGACTGTCGACTACTTTTCAAACCTTATTATTTAGGGCATAAGGGTGAAAGTGGCAGACGCTCAGTGAGATCAGTAGTACATACTACGAAGTTCACTGACTGTCGACCACTTTTCAAACCTTATTACTTAGGGCATAAGGGTGAAAGTGGCAGACTCTCAGTGAGATCGGTAGTACATACTACCAAGTTCACTGACTGTCGACCACTTTTCATACCTTATTACTTAGGGCATAAGGGTGAAAGTGGCAGACTCTCAGTGAGATCGGTAGTACATACTACCAAGTTCACTGACCGTCGACCACTTTTCATACCTTATTACTTAGGGCATAAGGGTGAAAGTGGCAGACTCTCAGTGAGATCGGTAGTACATACTACCAAGTTCACTGACTGTCGACCACTTTTCATACCTTATTACTTAGGGCATAAGGGTGAAAGTGGCAGACTCTCAGTGAGATCGGTAGTACATACTACCAAGTTCACTGACCGTCGACCACTTTTCATACCTTATTACTTAGGGCATAAGGGTGAAAGTGGCAGACTCTCAGTGAGATCGGTAGTACATACTACCAAGTTCACTGACTGTCGACCACTTTTCATACCTTATTACTTAGGGCATAAGGGTGAAAGTGGCAGACTCTCAGTGAGATCGGTAGTACATACTACCAAGTTCACTGACCGTCGACCACTTTTCAAACCTTATTACTTAGGGCATAAGGGTTAAAAGTGGCAGACCCTTAGTGAGATCGGTAGTACAAAAGTGCTTTTTTAAAAACCTACTTAAAATGAATATTTTGACTTTGTCATCCAGTTACACTTAAAACTGACCCCAACATAACGAAATGGCCAAACAGATGTTGAATACTGACATAAAGTTCATTTTGTGTCACCTAAACAACGCGAACATTTACCCAAATACGCCTTCTGCCGAGCTAGTATTACACCAGTTCCGCTGTAGACGTAGCGACACTGACCCCCCTCCCCCCCGCAGGCGGTGGGTGTGGGCGTGGCGCCTCGCTCGCCGCGCACGCCGACCGTGAGCCGCTGCATGGCGCACGACATCGCGCACCGGTTCACCAAGACCTTCAATATGATTGCGACGTGCGACTACTGTGATAAGCAGATGCTGTTCGGTTCGGGGTTGAAGTGTAAGGAGTGCAAGTTTAAGTGTCACAGGTATGGTTGTTTTAGCTTTGATTAGCGTCGATTGGTGTTAATTGCTAATTTATAAATTACCGTTTTTCATTTAAGTCGTTCAACTTTAAAAATTATCCTAGTTCGTGGTGGCGCAGGAGAAGAGTACCTGGAAGGATATGGGGAAGGCCTTTGCCTAACAGTGGGACCACTATAAAAAAAATGTTTTTGGTCCTTTTTAAATGCAAAAAAATATGTAAATAGTAATGAAACCTTGTTCTTTTCAGGGATTGCGAAAGCAAAGTACCTCCTTCGTGTGGTTTACCGCCTGAATTTGTAGATGCTTTCAAAGAAAAGTTTCACAAAGACGGTAAGTGTGCGCCGAAAATTATAATTTTATTATTTCTAAAATCAGTTTCTTTCATTCCAACATTAACACATTCGTGTCCACCCCCCTTTCATAAAGCACGCCATCCCATGTGCCATCCCACTATACATTTTGCAAGTGGAGCAGTGGATCCTGCAGGTGGGTTCTCGGCATCGCAAGTGCGAGTTAGGTGAACCCACCAGGTGGGTTCCCGGCACTGAAGGCACTCATGTCTCTGTTCATATTAACAGACAACCGTCTGTTAACATGAACACATGACACCAGCCCCTGGATTCACAAACGGTTCTATTATATTTCGACTCGACAAGTCGTATGTCTATCTTCTTTTGGCATAACAAAAGCGAGCGAGATAGACATATCAACTTTCCGAGTCTGTCTATGCGTTTGTGAATACGGGGGCAGGACGGTCTTACCATATCCGCTACGGTTATAAAATACAGTAGTGTGCTCCTTGCAACCGTTTTGCGAATAGTTCGGCACTTGAAAAGAGTGATTATTTCATTTTTTACGGACGATTGATTGATTAGCAGCACAGTAAATTAGAATTGTAAAAATGTGTAATTCTTGCAGGTGGTTACGGCTACGGCTACGTGTCCTCACCGCAGCCGGGTCGCGGCTCGGGCTTCCTGTCGTCACTGACGCATCGACGCCGGCCGCATGCGCCGCCCGTACCGCACCATACTGTATGTATCTAATTGTAGGATTTCAACTGCCAGGGCTTAACTCTCAATCTTCATATTTTGACTCGTTTTATTTATTTATTTGGACTTAATGCCACAAGGCATTCTCTATCAGTCAACCTTTGGGTTAAATAAGAAAACATTGTGATAGGGTACAAAATAAATATATAAAAAATAACTTGCTTTCGAAAATAACAAACAAATAAAATAAATTTATTCATTTTTTTAATTTTTTTTTTTAAATCGTTTTCCTACTTTTTCTCACATATATGTAGAAGTTGCAAAAATAATTTATCCAGGTTTTTGTAATACCTAACTTGAGTGAAAAAGTGTCCATGAAGCGTCTTGCCCAGTCTTCTCCATAGAGATCTTTGTTTTGAAATGTACAGTTAGCTTCAACTTTTAAGCTAACTGTCAGTACCGGAAAATGGTGTAATTGAAATAAATGCTTTGAGAATTGATCGATAAACGTGTTGATGATCGTCAGGGTGGCCCCGACTCGTCGTCCAACACGTCGTCGTGCAACAGCTCGACGCCGTCGTCGCCTGCGCTGGCCGCGCCGCTGACGCCGCACCACGCCGCGCACGCGCCGCACGCGCAGCACGCGCAGCACCACCACCCGCCCACCACTAAGCAACAGTTCCACTTCCCAGGTACTGGACAAAACTGATGATAAACTTGTCAGATATACCTCCTGTATATATCATCGGCTTACTTACTAGCTCTGGCCCGCGACTGCTCAAATGAAGGTCGGGAATTATCCCACGGATATTTATCTTTTATACATTTATTGCGGTTTTCAATAACTTATAGTGATTGTAAAATAACAGCTGCTGGCCTTTCTCGGGGAGTTAGGGTGGATCGAATAAATTTACCACCCGCACGCAAAATACGCGCTTTGACGTAGAGTTGCGGACACCGGCCCGTTATACAATACAATACAAAATAACAGAGTTACTAATTTGTCGTTGACGCTGCGTCGGTGACCAAGATTGACGTAAACCACTGAAGACCAAGGCACATAGGAACAATAACAATACATTGCAAGCCAATAAAGATTATTTTGTTGTTTTTTGCAGAACTAAAGCCGGTGGTGTCTAGTCCTAACCACGCGTCGATGCAGTCGCCGGCGAGACATCAAGACCACAAGGAAGACCTCACGGCGAGCGTCAAAAGTGGTAATTCTAACTTTGAATAATGATCGAAGACTAAACTTATTAGATATCGTCCTGGATTTGGGATCCATTGACTTGAATATCTGCCTCATTATAGAACTCAGTTTTAACTTTTAACATAGCATCACAGTTGGGCAGAGGTGTACCTAATAGTACATATACCCACATATCGTCAGTTATGTGTGTTCCATGTAATAGGGGGCGAGCCTATTACTATCGACCCGGCACAAATCCAGGCTCCGTGGCTGCTACTGACAATTTCTGATGGAAAAACCCAATAACATTTTGTCTGACCTTGGAATCGAACCCAGGACCTCATGCTCAGCAGTCGCGCTTGCGACCACTAGACCAACGAGGCAGTCAACTTCACTTTAGTCCAAGCTGAAACCAGTTCTTGTATTCTGACCACTACAGTACAAGTAGTTCACAAACTGCCTCGAAGATTATGTTTGGATGGAAGTTTTTTTTTTTTTGTAAATGGACAGTATGTATGTGTTTTGTAAGAGACAAAACATACCGTGTCTACAACAAAAATTTGGTATCAAGAGTACAAATTATTTATGAAGCTGAAAAATTAACAATGGCTGATGTTTTGACTCTGTTTTATATAACTTTTTACGTTTATTAGAATAAAAGATTTATATTTTCATTATATTATGACTAAACCAATAGTTAGATCTATATCCATCCAGCAGTAGGTTCCAAGTTGAAATGCGCCTTAACCGTAGTGTATGTGCTTAGGCGACAGCTCGCGCTGCGTGTCGCTGTCGGGCTCGGGCTCCACCGACAGCGGGGGCTGCGCGCGCGCCGACTCCATCGACCAGCACAACAAGCACGACGAGCGCTGGCCACGACAGAACAGTGTAAGTTATAACGAGCTGAAGGTGCGCGGGGAGCGGTACTTGTAAGTAGTATATCTATATCTCTAATCAGCCACGCTGACAGATTGTCGACAGGCTAATATTTTAACAATATTCTTATACAGCTAAATACAGGGTATAATCAGATCCTTCGCGAAGCCGTCAAACAAGCATCATGTGCATAAAACTAAGTAACTTTACGCAAAAATTATGCTGGGAAACTGATTTCATTTTTTGTCCGCCGCTAAAAACACCCCAAAAAAAGTTTTTACATTGTTTGGGGTGATAAATCACGTTTTACAGTAGAACTCAATGTAACGCACTCAAACATTGTGCTGATGGATGGATTGAATAGTACGCGGGTCGTGGAGGTGTATAAAGTAAAAAATTCATATCAAAAACCTGTATTTAAAAAAAAAACTTGTAAAAATGTTGAAACTTTGACCCCCAATATCTCCGTAACTAGAAGGTGCCCTGGTATGGTCTAAAAACCTGAACAAAAAAGTGATCACAATGACGGGGAGAACAAGTGCGTTTCGGCTTCGTTAAGGGTCTTGTTACACCCTTTATAATATTGCTATCAGTTCAGCTAGCTACTCTCTAATTGTCGTTATTACATAATTCACTGCCTTTTTGAGCTCAAAAAGGCAGTAAATTATATAATGTGATCACAGGTGTGAACAGGTGATCTTCAAGACAGTATATTTCTGAAGGTATAACGATTTCGAACTCAGTGCCGTAGTAACAGTACAAAAAGAGTTATCCAACAATGTTGTAAGGTCCCGTAGTCGTTGGCACCTTACAATTGCGGTTTACGTTAGAAGTGGCAAGTTAGTAAGTATTTTGAGTTAGGTGAGTTGATGTAAATACACTCAGATTTGGTGACACTAAAAGTTTATTAGATGTGCCGATCACAACTAAGTTAGAGTAGGTTGGATACTAATCCGCGGTGTTCGCGTAAGTATGTAATTTGTCAACTAACTTAAAATAATATTAAACATTGTTATAAATACGCAAGAAGGTTGCTGCGTTTGCAGCCGGACGGCGTGTACGTAAACCTTACAAATGTACTACACAAAGTTATTGGAGTTCCAAAACTAGCACCATCCTTTGGTTAATTCGTTCGATCATAACATATTTATGGCCAAAAAAAATCTTCATCCTCTCTCCAAAATCTTATCAACAAAGTTTGTAAAATAATTCCCTTTAAACGGCAAACTAAACCCAGACGCACAGTAGGTATAGTTCCGGTCATTATTCTGATAACGCTCCGAGGGCGGTCTTACGATAACGAATGAATGATACATGACATTAACTCTGTATTGTTGTAATGCTCTACGACACTTTGAACTTATGTTTGTAGTGCAGTTATAAAGCTTTTCACCACGAGTGTAATAATAGTTTTGTGTCCTATGTCTATTGGTGTTTTGTAGATCAGTGATGTCGATGTTAACTAGTGAACTTGTCAGTTGAAACTTATGCTTGTAGGCGATAATAAAACTGTCTTCTCGTGTGTATTAATGGCTTTTACTGTGTCTGTTCATGTGCAGTGGTTTTGTAGATAGTTTTTTGTGATAGAGATACCGACATTTACTTTTTGTATTGTTCTAGTTAACTTGTTAGTTGACAGATATGTGTGGCTATAAAGCTTTTCTTCAATAATGATAGTGTGGAACTATTATTAGTTTCGTGTGCTGTCTTTTTCTATTTGTGCAGTATATTTGTTGAAGTTCAGTTATATTCTAAACAGAATTACAGTCGAGAGCATTGTTTTATGGCAGATATTTTATAACACAGTGTTTTTAATGAATATATGAACAGAACCTGGGCTTTGTTTTTTATTGAAGTTTTAAATGTGAAGGGCGCGTGATTTTTATCAAGGTGGTTATAAATACCCAAGCAGTACTTAATAATGTCTATATTTGTACGCAGACGTAGATTATTTGAGGAAGTGAGTATTCCAGTATTTACGTGTCGTATTGAGAAATATTTCGGGAAGTATTTTTGTTTTTTTGGAGAACCATTTAAATTTGATTTTGTTACAAGTCTTGTATCAATCCAGCAGGGCCATTAGTCACTCCGAGCTCTTACAAGAAATGTTTTTAATGGACATCAAAATAAACATAAGATCCCCGAGTTAATGTTTAATATTTTTTTTTTCTTATTTAAATCTTTATTTCTTCTTCAACAGCTATCTATGAAAGAATGGGACATACCGTACGACGAACTGAAGCTGTTCGAGGTGATCGGCACGGGTCGGTTCGGCACGGTGTACCGCGGCAGCTGGCACGGAGCCGTCGCCGTCAAGGTGCTGCACGTGCTCAGCGACGACTGCGTGCCGCTCGATACCTTCAAACATGAGGTAAATAGTCAAATAAAACTAAATTATAATCGTTTCACCCGTTTAGGAGCTACGACGCAACAAACAGACCCACAGATAAACACATTAAACCCCCCTTTTGCGTCGGGGTTAAAAATAGAACACTATTATAATATAAGACCATTACGTAACTGGAATGGGTGAAAAATATGTCAAATTAGTTCTGCATAGGTGATGTGAAGTGTTTGCTACTTGCATTCAGGTGCCATGGAGCTCCTTGTCTGAAAGTATTGCACAAAATACTTTGTCATGTCGCTGATTGGTCACTTAATTCTCTCTCGCGGCGAATTTTCTGGCAAAGCCATTGAAAAAATGGTCAAACTTTGGATTGAACGATTTGTTATGTAGTAGTCACATCTTTGATTATTTCATAGGTGTTTCAACTAATCTGTGTTAACGGTATGCTTTGCTTTTTTGTGCTAAAGAAAACCTTGTTTCCCCAGGTCGCGACGTTCCGAAAGACCCGTCACGAGAACCTAGTCCTATTCATGGGCGCCTGCATGAAGCCTCCGCGCCTCGCCATCGTGACGTCACTGTGCAAGGGCATGACGCTCTATACGCACATCCACCTGCGTAAGGACAAGTTCACCGCCAACAAGAGCGTTATTGTGGCGCAGCAGATATCACAGGTATTGTAGGGCTCAAACTAAATCAGAATTTAGCGCATTTAAAAAAAAAAATCTTATTTTGTCGAATTGGCCCAGAACTTAGTATGTGTTTGGAACTATCCCTAGTTTCCATCAATTCCTGTAAAGAATATAAAGGGTGTAAATAGACCCTTAACACAAACGAAAGGCACTTGTTCTCCCCGTCTTTGCGATCATTTTTTTGTTGTGTTGTAGACCATACCTGGGAACCTTCTAGTTAGATATTGGGGGTCAATGTTCCAACTTTTTCATAAGTTTTTTTTTTTTTAATACATATTTTTAATGTAAGATTTTTACTTTACACACCTCCACGAGCCCCGTACTATTCAACCCATCCATCAGCACAATGCTTTGAGTGCTTTCCATCGAGTCCTACCTTAAAACGTGATTTATAACCTCAAAAAAAAAATTGATTCCCAGCAATATTTTTTGCGTAAAGTTACTTAGTGTGATGTACAGAATGCTTGGTTGACGGATATGTGAAGGGTCTGTTTACACCCTGTATACTTGTGGTTACGTCAATAGTGCAAAAATGCAAGGTAACCACCGAGCTCGACCGAACTGGATCTATCGCTTGCCTCTCCAAAATCTTACCAGATGGTCTATCGCTGCTAAAAATAACAAATAGTTGAATTATAACCCTGTTCTTTCCCCAGGGTATGGGTTACCTGCACGCCCGAGGCATCATCCACAAAGATTTGAAGACAAAGAACATCTTCCTGGAGAACGGCAAGGTCGTCATCACCGATTTCGGCCTCTTCAGCGTTACCAAACTGTGCTTTGGAAACAAGTTAGTACAAAGGTCAATACAACATTTTGCACTTTACTTACTTTAGTTGTTAGTGTTAAGGGATACTTGTGGAAGGGAACAACCACAGCCGCTCAGCCGCTCAGGGGGTCTACCATGACGTATTCAAGCAGGAGTAACTCCAGTGTGGGAAAGAAATGGCGCTAGACAACTTGTATAGCTCTGTCTTTTTCCCACTGGCATTACTCCTGCTTTAAGACGTCATAGTAAACCCCCAGGTGGTCTACCATGACGTCTTAAAACGGGAGTAACTCCAGTGTGGGAAAGAGATGGCGCTAGACGACCTGTATAGCTCTGTCTCTTTCCCACCGGCATTACTCCTGCTCTAAGACGTCATAGTAACCCCCCAGATCGCTGTGATACGATCTGTTTCTATGTAACTTGAAGAAAACGCGGTACTATCACTTGCTGTCGTTGGAAAAAATGGGCGGCTTCAGATAAGGGTATTTTCGGCGATATAAGCTCGTTTTTAGAAGCGCGTATAGCGTATACGCGCACATTTGTTTCACCATTAGCACGAAACTGCACGACTTGCATGATGCAAGGGGATAATTATATTCTGTATTATGGAAGTGCACGCACTCTTCTCCCGGCCGCTCAAATGCAAACTTTCCGATCAAAATTGATCAGCAATATTGACTAACCCGACCTATTTGCACGGTTTATAACGATTTGGGATATTATATTGTGAAAGCTCACCAGGCAAACAGTTATGGAATAAATAACTCCTGGACACGGGTCGTATTGTTAGGAAGGTTTCTCAAAGAAAAGAAATGATGTATCGTGTGGTGGTCCAGCCTGCGCGGCGACAGCCTGGGCATCCCGGCGGGCTGGCTGTGCTACCTGGCGCCCGAGCTGTGCCGCGCGCTCACGCCGCACGCCTCGCTGCACCTGCCCTTCTCCAAGGCCACCGATGTCTACGCCTTCGGGTATGTAACGCTTTACACTTTTTCTTGACTGCGATCTGTATGTATGTCCGTTTCTGTATTCCCTCGTAACTCCTAAACGGATGAACCGATTTGGATCAATTTTAAGTTGTTAGGTTCGTCTTGCTCGCGCCAATGTCACTGATTACATTTAACTCAAATCTGTAAAAAAGGGGAAAACTGATTCTTCCCGAACCGTGTAGCTTTTCTCAAAGTTTTATAAGTGGTGCCCATGTCGGCCAATCCGAAAAAAAAAATATTTTTAAATTTTGTTCTCCTGTTTTCCAGCACTGTATGGTACGAGCTCCTATGCGGCGAGTACCCGTTCAAGAGTCAGCCGCCCGAGGCCGTCATCTGGCAGGTCGGCAAGGGCGTCAAGCAGTCGCTGGCCAACATGCAGGCTTCTAGAGATATCAAGGTAAATAACTACAACTCTCTATTAGCAAATAATGTAGTTCCACGGGGTTAGCATCGGCTCCAACCAGGCATATTTTTTTGTACTATTAAGTTGACAAAAAAGGTCATCTGAGTTTTTTGATCTTCTCAGACATCAGTCAGATATGAAATGATGAAGAAGTATCTAGATCCCATAACAGAAATAAACATAGTTAATTTAAGCTTGGTTAGAAGCAATGTTAACTGCGGAACTATTTGCCAAATTTTCGCTATCGCCAGTTTGTTTTTAGATCTTTTTTAAATTACAGACATTAAGTAATGGGTGTCAAAGAAATACTCTATGTGTTGCGCCTTTAACGAACGTTTCGTCCAAAAGCTTGTTAGGAAGCATACATTTACTAAAATGTACTCTGCTTTGCGTCATGTACACACGGCGGCACATGAAGCTGTACATTTCCAGTATAACTTGGCCTCACTGTATAGATTTCCTATACAATGAGAGATCCGCATAAACTGGTTTTGTAAAGCTTGATTGACCGTCGTGCGGATATACTAATTATTAGAAATCGTCGTTTTCGCCTATTCTACAACTTTAACAGTATGTAAAACTGAACTCTTGTCACTGAAAATGTTCTGAACTGTGTCCAGGACATCCTAATGCTGTGCTGGTCGTACCGCTCGCCCGAGCGGCCCGACTTCCCGCACCTGCTGACGACGCTGCAGAAGCTGCCGCGCAAGCGCCTGGCGCGCTCGCCGTCGCACCCGGTGCACCTGTCGCGCTCCGCAGACTCCGTCTTCTGAGACCACGCACTGACCCGACACACCGACCCAGATAATGGATCTATACACCGACCGCTTTAATAAGTCCTCCGCCTTGCCCCATCAAAGGCACAGATTATTTGCTTTAAAAGAACCATAATCCACGAAGGTATTACGATACTAATTGTACCAAAACGTGATCAACATTCGCGAGGACTCATTAAAGCGGTCGGTCTATAGCCTTGGTGTTCCTCGCTTGGTGTTCCTTGCTTTGTCTCGCAAAAAACCTTTTTTGCGAGACTCGGGACGAGAGTTTCTTTCGGTCGAGCGTACAGCCACCGTAAGGGGTGAAGTGCGGTATAGTTGTTACTAATAATAACATCAGCACGACTCGATCGAAGATTAAGTTATGCCCTCTAAGGTCGATCCGTGAATGGATTGTAAATATACTAAACTATGCAACACGGAAAGGAAAAGACAAAAAATGGGGCTCATCTTTTTGTCTGGTCCAATTCTCGTTAGACCTAAAGAGATAATTCAGTTATTAACTTATTAGGTACTACGAGCTGATAACTGAAATGTCTTCTTCGATACTTTTCAACAACTATGCCACACTACCCGATTTCACCACACCAAGTATTCGCTCACAAATGTCGTAAATCCACGAAGTAAATAATAAACTATTTAAAACTTTATATTTATAATTTGAAGTGTCAAAAGGATTTCTTTCTCTTCAACAATTTGGGAGAACAATTTTGATGTAGAATTATTTTGCAAGTTATTTATTGAATTAATTAACTCGTAATTGAGTTATGAGAATGAAAATTTATTTAAATTTATGTTAATTGTAAATGACGTGTCGTTCAACGAATTTTTAAATGCTACATCAATAAGTGACTACCTAGCTGTGTAAAAATAAAGATAGTATTTTTTTAAAGCGGTTCCCCTTCCTTTTTTCAAGAGACTGTAACTCGAAAACTATCAAGAATCACAGAAAGATACCTCTCGGGAATCTATTTATGACGTCACTATTTGGACCACCCTGTATGCATCAGCTGAGTATGCTCGTGGAGGGGCGGCACACGTGTGGAGTAGAGGGTTTGGTGCATGATACATGCTGATTTTTACCTGCATCCTGCACACAAGCCTGGTTCTTTTACGCGGATTTTACACTAAATATTTTTTTATATTATTATAATATTTATCATAAAAAAGACCCCAAAAACTGTCCTCCTGACTTGTAAACAAAAAAAATGTAACAAATTGTTATATTCAGTATGTTAGACCATTGGGTCCGATATAGGGTTGCCTACCAGGATAGTAACGAAAGGCTCGAGAGTCAAATGCCAACTAGTTTATATTTCTGAATAAACATTTGTCTGTATGGTGTGTGCGTATGCGTGTGTATGTGTGCGTGTGTGTCCCCACAGTATTCCTCCCCTTTTTTTTAAATAATTATACAATATGATTTTTACTTGATTTCTATGTTTCTCCCCTAAGTGTACATTCACATTACAATATTGCTTCTATGTTACATCGTGATTATCTACAGTAGGTACGTACACTTACAACTAATGTATTGTGTTACATTTTAACAACAGGATGTCCTAATTCTTAACCAGTTTTACACTATGTATCATGTAGTTTTTTTTTCTTTCACGTTGTTACAGTTCACTGGAATAAAGATATTTATAATAATTTGTTTTGTTTTTTATTTTAACACACCTTTTTTACACACTTGCCATACTGCCATTTCTTTTCGCACCAGTACGAATAGTTTACCATTGGCCCAGCAAACACGGCCAGTACAACCACGACATAAGATAGTGTAGTGATGTGAAAATTAAAACAAGTGTGTAAAAAAGGTGTGTTAAAATAATAAAAAAAAAACAAAACAAAATAATTAAAAAAACCTTACCTTATTTAACAGAAAGTTGTAGGAAAGATATATTTTATGCAATACATAATCTTAGTCATCCAGGCATATCCAATAAAAGATATCTCAGCAGAAACAGTAGCGAAAATAAGTATATACAGAATGGGTATGTAGACTTGGCTGTTTTGGCTGTGAGTTGATTCAGTAACCCATCCTCCATGCTGTCTGTAGTGATGTAATCCTTTAGTTGGCAGTTGTCATCTTGGTCTCCATATTCGCCATCTTGGATGACACCATAGTTGGCATATCGTCGAACTTCCTCACCAGCTCTCGCTGTCCCTCTAACAAGGTACCCATGGTTTCATGAAGGACCTTTAATTGGCACATGATTTCTTCCATAGAGATGCTATATGTCTTCTTCATCTTTGGATTGGCTGCAATATCAGACATACCTCTCTTCCCTGTGGGTGTGACAGGCTTGCTGGCCGAGGAGATGGCTGCTGGAGTTATCATTGACATCTGTCTTACTCCTGTGTCAATCGTTGGGCTCAAGGAGTTGCTGGGTGGGTGTACTTGGATCTGGGTCCTCTTGGTCGGACTCCATATCGGATATCTCGCTTCTTCCGTTACTGTCTAGATTATGCCCTGCGAGTCCTCTTCTTTCTTTTTGTCGGTTCAGCCGTGTCGGATTCCTGGTCGGAGTCGCTGTCTGAGGATCCTTGAGTCCTCATCTCTCCTTGTCCTCTTGCGTTTTTCACCCTTTAGAATTGATTCTATGACTGCGGTGTCTGTGTTGTAGCCTACTGTATGGAGCCATTCCTTGTCCTTGGTAGAAAGAGTGGGCATGCTTCTTGTTTCCTTGAATGAGATCAACCTCTTTGCCAGTTCCAGGTCAATGGACCTGTCTATTATGGCTTTGCTGCCTACGTAGTTCTTTTGCACCCTCTTTGTCTTGCGTACCACTGTAAGGTTATTGCATACAGGTCAGGGAAATGGACATGGTGTAGATCCGGTTACTTTCCATTATCGAGCAGTCTGCAGAGAGGAAAATTCTTCCCCTCAGCTTTGACCACTTCATCATATATGCTCATGAAGGCCTTCGCATCTTGCCTCACATGAGGTAATATAAGCGCCATGCTTCCTGACAGGACGAAGTCGCATACACTGTACTGACTTCAGAAAAGCTAGCTCATAAACCAGCTCAAGTTGGCTGTATATGGCCTTGATGGTGGGTGGGGCTTGACCGGTGTTGGAGCGAGTCGTCATATACCACTCGAGAATGAGACCTTTCTTGTCTGTTTTCGAATATATGTCATGCTTCAAGAGGATTAGAGCGCTCCATATGGCCTGTTTTAGCCCATCATCTATCCATCTCTTTTTGCCTGCTGCAGCATTCTGCGGGGTTAACTCCTTCGCATATCCTATCATGGTGCACAGTGCTCCATAAGCCGTGACCTGGCGACTCTTTGGATTCGCGGTTGCCCCGCTTTCTGGAGGAATTGTTGCCTTTCTGTACTTGGCTTGGGTGTCATCACCTATGTGTAGGTACCAGTATACAGCACTCAAGATGTCATCCGCTTTCAATTATGGCATAGTGATTGCCTTTCACTACAAAGTCCATGAAGGCTTCATCTTTGTCTTGTCAGCTATTTCGTATCTACCCTCGAATAAGCTCATGTTGAAAAATAGTTCTGCTATAGAGGATGTGATAGTATACAAGAAACAACAAACGGGTTTTCGATACTTAGTATAAAACATTTATAAATAAAATGTAAAATATTGTTAATATCGTCTATTGTAAGTAAACAATCTTGATCTCTGAGTAATCGATAGAGTAAATTATATTTTCATAATTAAAATAATAATTAATTCAAGTAAAAAAAGGAAAAAAAAAAGTGAAAATGACTGCTTTGTTGATAGAATGTAAATATATGTACAGTGTTACAATTTTGCTGTGATCGAAGAATCGAATGTTCTAAAAAGAAAAGCCATTTCTAGCACTCTGCCGGCAAGAGTTTAGCTTCTCTTTGATCTGAATAATGCGCATATATTTGACCCCAAAGGACGAAACTGTCCTTATAAGATTTCAAGATAGTCTTCAA
This sequence comes from Noctua comes, assembly GCA_963082995.1. Classification (NCBI taxonomy): domain Eukaryota; kingdom Metazoa; phylum Arthropoda; class Insecta; order Lepidoptera; family Noctuidae; genus Noctua; species Noctua comes. Next base: position 16,326,674 of record OY720278.1, on the reverse strand, counting down.
AAAGGTCATTTTTGAAAGACACTTGCAAAAATAACAAAATAATGGTTTTTCTTAAATAGGACAATCAATCTGAATGCACTGATCTGAATAATACCATCGATGAAATGAAGATGCCTTACTATAGCGTATCTCCAATGAACATGTGAGTAGTTTTAGTTATAAAAGAAAGTCAGTTATTTTTGTAATGATTACATGTTAATAATCGAGCAATATACGGGTGGAAGGAACACCGACGCGAAAACGGTTACCACGCACTCAGTACATGGTTCTGAGCCCCCCAAAAAAAAAATCTGTTGTTCCCTACAAAAGTGCAAAACCTACACGGCCAAAATGTATGGAACAGCCGATTTTTTTTATAATAACCGATGAAAAATTTCAACGTGGGGGGCTCAGAATGATGTACTGAAAACGTGGTAACCGTTTTCGCGGCGGTTTCCCTTCCACCCTGTATAGCAATCAATGTCTTTACTATGAAATGTGTACTGTGGGGAATAACGTAATTGAAGTTTACTACAGGCGCAGGCGCAGGCACAGTTTCAGCTAACTTATAGGCCTGTACAATAACACCTTAAAACTGATTAATAAACGAAGATCAGTGCATTCAAAAATATATTCTGTCTGTACTAGGCTAAGAGTTGACATCTTTCATACCTACTACATTGTTTTACAAGTTTTCTTATTACAACGGCTCTTGTAGTCCCCTCGCGGTGCGACACGAATTTATTTGATATTAAATAGTATAACGACAGTTTATTTCAATGTAACGGTCAAAATTTTAGCTATAGTTATTGAGATTATTGGAGTTTATGTTTAAAACTGTCATTATTTGACTGCTTACCAAAAAAGATATGCGCGATTCGCACTGATGACTTACACTTCCCTATATCAGCATCAGATTTTCATAATTTATGTCTTTTTTGAAAAATCATCTCAAATGGTCTTCGCACATTACACACGGACTTCACTCTGACTCGGCTCACGGGCAAGGATTGAAATGTGAGCTTTTACTTGAGAGAAGTGTAAAACGCGTGATTAAAGCGTTAATCGCGTGATTCTACCATTGTTCTAAGTGTCGAGTCAGTGTAATGTGTCTAGTCTTGCTAGCTTACTCGTTAATTTCTTAATAGAAATTTATGTATGTTCCAATAATCTCTTTATAACTATTGAAAAACGAAATATGTTTTGTAAATAAAAGAATATAACATTCCTTTTCGTAGGTTGTTGAGGTTTAAAACTTGATAGTTACTATTCAAGCAGTAGGACATGAGTTTGTATCTTTTTAAAAGTTACCACTTTCTTATATCGTTGCTAAGAGGCTTATCGTTAGTCTAGGCTGAATACAGACGATGTTTGTGCTAAGCTGCGGTTTAGATGTGGCTGTTTTAAAATAGTGTGGTTTAAAGTGAAGTGATTTGAATAGAGGTTCAGTGTTTATATGACAGGGACAACCTACAGTGCTGTAAATGTCAAAATATTGTGACAAACTTTTGACAAGTGTAACTGCTGGATATGCGTAAGATTTTCGTGAATTGACTACAAATTGCTTGAAATAAGTGTATAGAAACTTGTGTAAAGTTACGATAGCGACCTAAGTCACATCTAAACCTGCCGCAATAAAAGCTCTCATCAAATCATCAATTAGCGAAAATTATCATTTAAAATGAAAAAAAAAAACGAAAAATAACAGCTCATTATTTTATTGTTTACTAAATTATTGTTATAAAGGAAAATTGTTCTGGTCAGTCGACTCCTATTATGATAGTTTGTAAAAACGGCGATATGGCGTCTCGCAGAACTGTAAATATGAAAATTGCGAGCCGGCCGCCATTTGTAATATATATTTATTAGAAAAGAACAATGGTTGGAATGCAGATGGATGTAGTTTTACATTATCTATTGAGATTTGAAATGATTAGGTTAGTTGCATTTGCCAAAATAAATTTCCCGATCACTGTTTGTTTGTTGTTTTATTTATGTGAATATTGTATCATCATTCTCCTGCCCTCATCACAGCTTATTTGGGGTCGGCGCAGCATGTCTTTTTCATCCATACTTCTCTATTACTCGTCATATCAGCAGTCTCCTCCTTTCTAGCCATATCATCCTTCACACAGTCTATCTATCGTTTCTTTGATCTTCCTCTACTCTAATAGCCATCTACATTCTTACTCAACACTTTCTTCACTACATTTCTTCATTCCTCCGCATCACATGTCCATACCACGATTTATGAGAAAATTGTAATAACATTAAATATATAAATCATCATAACTAGAGTAAAGTTGATCTAATAATAAGCTCTTGACAGTTGGACATGTCAATGCCAAGAAAAGAGATGAATTAATGAGCTACAAACTACATACACTCACGCCTTTTCTCCATGAGGGCTGATGGGGGTAGGCAGAAACCACAGAGTGCCACCTGCTACAATCCTTACATACTCCATTGCATTAATTAATGAGATTTGTGTTTATAATCACCTGTAGTTAAATACCAAGATCATCAAAACTTTTTGCGCCATACATAGGTGTGTTTTATGGGGAAGAATAACAGAATTTTCAAATGTAAACTAAAATAAAAAACAATATGGCCTTAAAAATATATTTATCAAATAAGCAGCATCAACATCATACAAATGTTATGAAATATGTCCAGCCAATATACTAGCAATATTAGTACACATGCTTTTAATCTCATCATTGCTAAGATATTCTGATCCCAAGATTGCATTTCCTAAAGCAATGGTTTCTCTCATGGTGTTGGCTTTTATCCAAATCCTGCCATTCATGCCTGCTGCTAGTTCAAAGGGCCATTCGTTCTTCAAAGAGTTTAATAATGGGCATTCTGGATTCAAAATCTTTCTGATTAGGTTTAAGGAGCATTTGAACACGAAACCATCATCTAATACACCCAAACGGCCTTTCTTCCCGTGAGAGTCGACGCAAACGATTTCTGGCTCCATGTCTTTGCTGGCTACGAGCATTTTGGCGTATACTACGTCGCCGTTCAATACTTTTGGTCTGTTCTTCTTTGTTGCACCTTCAAAGGAGAGGTATGATAAAGATGCGGTGCAACTGCCTCCAACATCGACTCGAAATATGTCTCCTGCTTTCTGCACCACAATCCCTATTACATTCTCCCCGCGAGCTGGAATATATCGCTTCTGATAGTTATCCACCCAGTATGTATTAGGTGCACGTTTTCGCAAAGTTCCAGCTTTTGTAATAAAAATGCCATCGACTTCTTTTCGTAATCCCGGCCCAAGGATAACTTTGCCTTTTTCGCCAACTGCAGCGATTTCTTCGGAGAAATCGCCGGGGAGAACAACGTCACCAACTGATACCTTCATAATTGATTCTTTATATCATTTGTTTGGGAAATAAGTTGGCTTAATTCGTAATAAAAACAAAATTATCTACACAAACAGCTAACCTCAAAGATTGTTTTGACAGGAGGGCTGTTACACAGACTCCAATGCGAATAAAAAAATTCGTTTCCCGTTTCGTTCACTACGGTAAACCAAAATACTGAACAATTTTCTTAGTCTTAAGTGAATGTAGTATGAATTTTTAACACTTTTTTAGACTTTTGTAGTAATTTAATGTTTAATTACTACAAAGTAATAAAAATATTCGAAATTATAGTATGCACAACTTTCTTTGTCGTATTAAATGTGTAACAAAACGTAACAACACCATGCAGGATACCTGTCATATTGACAGTGACAGAATTTTTAGTCTGTGCCACCACCACACGTGTTTTTATTTGGCCAAATGTTTACATCTTAAGTTTTACCAAAATCTCGATAAAATGGTAGCGACAGTGCATAGTGATGCAATTGTTTACAAGGGCAGCAATTTCTTTCGCCAAAGGTTGTTGCTAGCAACGCTCAGTGGTCGCACAATTAAAATAGAAGAGATTCGGAGTACGCATGATGATCCGGGTCTCCGGGAGTACGAAGTGAGTCTGATACGACTTCTGGACAAAGTGACGAATGGTACGAGGGTGGAACTAAGTCAGACGGGTACTTCTGTGTACTACCAGCCTGGGATATTGGTCGGCGGGCAAGTTACACACAGTTGCAGCACACAACGGGGTATAGGTTAGTATTTACTTATTCTTGTCATGAAATCTGCTGAGTACCTTTATATTTTTTAGATTGATCATGAACACTTATCACTGATCTGCCACTGATAGGACACTCAAAACTCATAAAAAGAAAGAAACAATATAAAGATCATTTTAATGCCATTTTCAGGTTACTTCTTAGAAATCCTGCTAGCCCTGGGTCCATTCTGCAAGGAGCCTCTGAACGCAGTCTTGCAGGGCGTCACACACAGTGATCTGGATGTCTCGGTGGATAAGATCAAGACATCTGCCCTGCCGATGTTGCTGAAGTTTATATTAGTTGATGATGGACTGGAGTTAAAGGTTGTTCGTAGAGGTCAGTAAAAAGTAGAATAGAGTAAGTCAGTATCTAAAAGCTTATTCGAGCTAAAACTTTATTGTAAGTTTTTCACAAAAAAATTGATAGCAAAAAAAGAGTGATGCTCAAGGTATGGCAACAATGAGTTAAGCACACTAACTCAATAACCTTACAAGAAGACAATGTGTGAATACATATTATACTTCTGGTACGCAGTATTATATTATCTGTGCTTCTGGTATAATGCCTTAAGTGTCGCCTTGTAGTAAGCTTAAGTTGAAAGTTAATGTTAAGTGGGAAGCACAACAGTCATCAGTAAAATTCAATTTTTCCAACGTTTTTTGCAGTTTTTGAACTTCGCTAGCTATTAACAACTATTATATAATGGATGAACACCCCAAAAACGATAAAAAATGGTCTCACCAAAATGAAAATGCTGTCCTGAGTGCCAATTCTTCCTCTCCCTGTTAATCATGTTCTAGAACCTTCTGAACATAATTAATTTTCCAGGTGCACCCCCTCTCGGTGGTGGTGAGGTAGTATTCAAATGTCCAGTCCGGCGCAGCCTTCGACCGCTCCAGTGGACTCAATGGGGGCTGGTGAAGAGAATACGAGGCATTGTGTACGCCCTGCGCGTGTCGCCTACCATGGCTAACAGAGTTGTGGACGCTGCTAAGGGGGTGAGTTATCAGCAGTGATCGGATAATCGGATGCATATTATGGAAGCGGCTTCTTAAAACATATTTTTTTAAATATAAATCCCGGGATTCCAGAAAATTCGGGAATTCGAAACTAGTCTGTAACATGGTGAGGAAACGTCGTCTTTAGCATGTGGTACTTAGTTTAAAAAAAAACAGAGGGATTACATAATTATTAATGTGTATTTACTTGAAGTTCATTTTAAAATGAACTATAGGAACTTCCTTCGGGTACCTGCACACAAGCAGGAATATAATTTTGATTTTATTACCCGATTTGATTCTATAATAAAAACAGTAAATTTGTTGATTCCGAAATCGCGGGATTTTTTCGATACAAAAGTGCATTCCATAATATTAGCCAACACCTTAAACTAAGTAAATATTCCTACACCCGATTTGATTCTATAGTAAAAAAACTAAATTTGTCGATTCCGAATTCCCGGTATTTTTTATACAAAAGTGCATTCCATAATAGCCAACACCTACACTTTAGGTAAATATGCATCCGATTATCCGATCACTGGTTATCAGTGTTGTTGTTGACATTCCCTTACCACCATCATTTAGTCACACGGAACATCATCATCTGCTTAGCTTCTTCCCAACTATGTTGGGGTCGGCTTCAGTCTAACCAGATGTAGCTGAATTGTGAATAGCAGTTTATAACATGGAGCGACTGCCTATCTGACCTCCACAATTCCAGTTATTAATGGGTAATACGAAACCCTTTGGTAAGACTGACCGTGGCACTCAAAAACATGCATGAAAAACTAAAAGAACTATAAGTGAAGGGATAATCCTCTTTCCCAAAAAAAAAAAACAATCTAGCTAATAGGAATTTTGCTATTTTAATTTCAGGTAATGCTAAACTTCATCCCGGACGTGTACATCAACACAGATCAGTGTCGCGGTTCAAACGCGGGCAAGAGCCCCGGGTTCGGCATCAGTCTCGTCGCTGAAACTAACGAAAAGACCTTCTACTGTGCTGAGGCTGTAAGTACCTTGACTCTTTCATAACCATCTTGTTTATTTGCTAGTCTTGGTAATAGATGCGCAGGCACATAAAAGAAATAAAGCTTTGTATACATATAAAAACGACATTGGGTGTATTTGTAATGGGTGTAAAAATACCCTTAATGGAGCCGAAAGGCAGTGGATCTCCCCGTCATTACAATATTTTTTTTTGGTCTGGACCATACCTAGGAACCTTCTATGTAATTATAGAGATATTAGGGGTCAAAGTTACAACTTCTACACAATTTTTTTTAAATACAAATTTTTAATCTTATACTGTCACTTACGGGATATCTTCCGTGATTGTTCATTATTTTGAGCTCCCGATATTTCGGCTCTGTTGCAAGATCGGTTGACATGGCGCTGATAATAGCATGGTGTAATTAGTATTTACATACTAATTATATTTTACGAAAATAAATAAACGAAATGAAATGAAAAAATGGAAAAAAAATAAATGAAAAATTGAATGAAATGAATGATGTAATTGTAATGTAATATTTCATTCAGTAGCGAGTTGCAGTAGCGAGTTGTAGTAGTAGTAGTAGTAACGACAGATCTTCGTGACCCACTATTGTGGGTAAGCTCACAGCCGGTGGGAGTGTGTACCTTTTAAAACTGTTATAGCATACGTATGCTATAACAGTTGGTGAAAACGGGCAGTAGGCATTCAGTTAGGAGTCTTAGAGTTGGAGAAAACGGTCAGTTGGAACTCAGTTAGGTGTCCCTTAGTGTTAGTGAAAGCCGGCAGTAGGCATTCAGTTAGGTGTCCTTTAGTGTTAGTGAAAGCGGGCAGTAGGCAACCAGTTATGTATCCTTTAGTGTTGGTGAAAACAGGCGTTAGGCATTCAGTTAGGTGTCTCTTAGTGTTGGTGAAAACAGGCGTTAGGCATTCAGTTAGGTGTCTCTTAGTGTTGGTGAAAACAGGCGTTATGCATTCAGTTAGGTGTCTCTTAGTGTTGGTGAAAACAGGCGTTAGGCATTCAGTTAGGTGTTTCTTAGTGTTGGTGAAAACAGGCGTTATGCATTCAGTTAGGTGTCTCTTAGTGTTGGTGAAAACAGGCGTTAGGCATTCAGTTAGGTGTCTCTTAGTGTTGGTGAAAACAGGCGTTATGCATTCAGTTAGGTGTCTCTTAGTGTTGGTGAAAACAGGCGTTAGGCATTCAGTTAGGTGTCTCTTAGTGTTGGTGAAAACACGCGTTAGGCATTCAGTTAGGTGTCTCTTAGTGTTGGTGAAAACTGTCAGTAGGCCCACAGTTAGGCTTTCCTTAGTGTTGGTGAAAACGGGCAGTAGGCATTCAGTTAGGTGTCACATAGTGTTGGTGAAAACTGTCAGTAGGCCCACAGTTAGGCTTTCCTTAGTGTTGGTGAAAACGGGCAGTAGGCATTCAGTTAGGTGTCACATAGTGTTGGTGAAAACAGGCATCTGGGTTCGGTTAGGTTAGAACTGTGGCTTTTTGGCTTTCTTTCCAAGTTGCTTACCGAAGTCACTCTCGCGTATCAAGATTTTTAAACAACGTAGGTACTTTCCTTGTTTTTCATCATTCTTAACTTCTGGTTAAGAATGATGAAAAACAAGGTTTTAGAAAAAAAAAAAGATATTATTATTAAATAAGTTACTTACGGTACCTAGATTTTCTCTACAAGGCCTAGATTTCAAGTTATTATTCTAATATTACAAGAGATGTACACATTGTAAAGACATTTCCAAAAAACGTATTACTCGTCTGTTCAGATTCCCCAATACTACAAAATAAAAATAACTATAATTGCATAATTGCTTTATTTTTATTACAAAAAAAAAAACAGAAATGCTTATGAGTCGTTAGGAATGAACCGTACACACGGCAGCGCACCATCAGAGACCGCATTATTGTGAATGATTTTTGCACTAGCCTGAAATTGCAATTGCGGGCCCGCTTCGCCGGACCCTTAACCCCTGCTTCATTAACTACCAATTTCCTTCCAGAAATCAACGGACGTCGGCAGCGGTGTTATCACACTCCCCGAAGACCTAGGTCGCGAGTGCGCTCAGCGGCTACTAGACGAGATACACCGCGGCGGCACCGTCGACTCGTCCTTCCAGTGGCTGTGTGCACTGTGGATGGCTCTCGGTCAGAAGGACGTCAGTGAATGTATTGTAAGTAGAAAATCATTATATACTAGCTGCGCCCCGTGACCTCAACTTAAACACGCCAGAATGGCTGAACGGATCTGAATGAAATTTGGCACAAAAATAGATTACTCTGGAATAGCACATAGGCTATAAGATTAAACAAATCTTCGTATTCTAGATTGGTCCCCTCTCAGACTACACAATAACCTTCCTGCAACACCTCAAAGAGTTCTTCGGCGTGATGTTCAAGCTGGAGGTACAGCGATCAGGGACTGAAGACGACGAGTCTGATGATGAAGAGGTCACGCCCGCCAGCAAGATCAAGATGACCTGCGTCGGCATAGGATACGTTAATATTAGCAAAAGGACGCTGTGATTCTGTAAATAGTTTTTAATAAACAGTATTTTTAAGATTTATTGGATTTTATTTTTTTCCCGGATCATTATTTTCTATTGAAAAAAAAAAAAAAAACACTCACACACACACACTTTTTACAGTTTTTATAAAACAAAGGTTCTTGGTCAAAATGGGCGTAAGTCCAACAAAACTTAAATATATCTCAAATCATAGCTCCTAGTAAGATCTCCAATTTATACAATGTATTACACGCAAGTACCAAATCCAGGGCCAGTTGAAAATGTTGCTGCAATTTCTAGTATTTTGTCAAAGATTTGACTACAAAACTCATTTGTTTTAAGGCAGATCATCTTGAAAGCATTGTGCTAAAACTAAGCGCACAGTTATTAATCCGAGCTAGGCTGGCGAAGACTAAAATGGACTAAAGACTGATAAGGCTGTATAACGGAACCCCCTTGTCATTAGGTTTATTATTAGTTTGAGTTCGAATGTAACCATGGAGTTTCTTGCCGTTTCTTCTCCATAGGAAACGACCAACCCGAGCCGTGCATCTTTTTGTCGACGTTTTATAAGTGCCCATCGAGGCCTATGTGAAATAAAATATTTTGATTTTGATTTTGTAATGTTTGGTCAAATTTATGGCAAAATACATGAAAAGGAGACATTATTTATGTGACTCTATTTCGATCCGCCGGACTTAGGTACTAACACCAGTATTGTTTTAGAATGAAATGAAATCCGGCAACTTAGGTAAGTCAATTCTGTTGGTCTTATGCCCAGACTCATAGAAACTTCCACATTTGTCGTTATACTGCCGGATTCTCTATGGCCCGATCAATATAATCTGGATCTCTACAAAGTTCGAGTGAATTGATTTCTTCTAGGCAAGCGTGGTCCACCCTAGGCCGCCTCATCGTTTCACATCAGGCGAGTAACGGCCAAATAGTGTGAAAAAAAAAATCCTTTTTTAATTTTTTATGCTATTAGTTTAGAGTTAGATAAACCAGGAAACCCTCAGATGACCCGAAAAGTTATCGGCTTATTTCCGTACTATGCCACACCTATATGCAAAAAGACTGCTACTTAAACGCCTCAGCAATTGACCCAGCCTTAGTACCTGAGTACGCTGGCTTTAGGTCCGGCAAGTCTTGCTCCAGCTAGGTCTTCAGACTAGCGGAATATTTAGATAGCGGTTATGAAGCTAACAAAGTAATGGGTGTTGTATTTGTTGCCTCTCGGCAGCTTACGACACCATACATATCAAAACAATACTAGGCCAAGTAAGCATACTTACTAACGACCAGGGTTTTGTGCGCATACTAAGCGAACTCCTATACAACCACCGAATCCAAGTATGCTTTTAGTTTTGCAAGAGCAGATCATCTTCGGTTTCGTCTTACAAGACAAGAGGTGTTGGTTAAATAACGGTTTTCCTCAAGGCAGTCTGTTGGTGCCAACGCTTTTAAAAATCTATACCAACGACGAGCCTGTCACCCAACTCACCGACCGATTCCTGTAAGCGGATGACTTGGCCTTGCCAAAAATTGTCATTAGCACTCGACTTACTGGGTATATGACAGTAATGCTTTCCAGCCGAACCCTTTCGATTTTCCTCTACTATTCGTTTAATGACTTGTGTTGATTGACTAATAAATTGTAAATTCAAAAGACTTGTCATTTGAATTTCGGATTTATGTAGGTTCAGTTTTAATAAAACCAAAGATATAATTTTAATAATTTTATTTGTCTCAATAATCTTATAACTAAAATTGTAAAATAATTAAGGCACATTCTGAAATGTATGTATTCCACCACATCGGGTACATTCAGGGTCTCTCTGCCTAGTACCTACACGCTTGTAAACGAACTTAGCCTACGAGTATATTATTGGCAGTGTTCGTACGATTTTGATACTAAAGTACCAGGGTTTGACTTAGAATTATAATTACAAAAGGAGTAAATTGCATTAAAAATAAAAAAGGACTGAATATTTTCCAAATGAGGTCATATTTTGTCTTTAACAAAATTTTGTTTGCCAATGACAAAATAATGCAATGACTAATGACAAAATCTTGTACTAGTGACAAAAAGTTGTCATGAAAAATGACAAAATTTTGTCAGACCACTCACATCGTACCTTCACTTGTGCTTACTCCTTTTTTACTAATATATTTTATTTATAAAATTTAATTTACTTCTTTGTTCAGTCAACGATACAGCATAGTTAAATATCACATAGATTTTACACAAAATTTTGAAATCATGATAATTAACATAAATATTAAAATAAAGATACAATATTAGACTGAAATAATAGTTATAAAATGTGAAATTCAATTAAATAGGTACATAATATTTTTTGAATTAATAAAGTAAATACCTAACAATCACGATTTTATTTTATTTACACATTTTTATTTTCGTTGTATTTTTTTCAAGTAGGTATCTAACTTTTATGAACTTTTGTAAATAAATTAAATTAGGTACCTACTTGAAATAAATACTTGAAAATATGAGAAATCATTCATATTGTTTTAAAACCTTTTTTTTACAAAATTTTTGCAATTCCAACATTTTTTTCAGGCGAAATACCTACATAGCTACATTTCAAATTCCTCAATAATCAAGCATGGTCGTTAAAATAGTCCAATTTGTTTCTAATTCTCATTTAATTTTCTATGAACCACTTGATTCGCTTACTTCTCTCAAACGTCCTTCTCATCGCATCCAAGACCTGCCGACCAGTTACAGATGCCTCCTACAGGATCGAAGCTAAGACCTTTAGGACAGACGTACTCCCATCCGAGGAGTGATCCGTTGTCAATGCGAGCGCAAGAGATGAACTTCTTGCAGGACTTCGGGTGAGGGAAGTTACCGATGTCTAGGCACTCGATTTGACCTGTGGAAGAAAAATATGCGATTAGATGAATGGGCAAAATAAATTAGCTACTTTAGAAAAAAATACCTACGACCGTAAGGAGATTTTTGACGTATACGTCAAAAATCTCCTTACGGTCGTAGGTATTTTTTTTTTTATCCAATATATTGGGTGCATAATATCGAGGATATAAATAAATAAAGAGTAAATTAAAATAAGTAGAATAAATAAGTAGTCGGCAGTGGTAAATTTGAAGAGCTTGAATGTTGTCACTTACAAAATATCATACCGAAAAAGAAGTTGCGCAACAAGTTTTCATCATCAGCTTATAACTGTCCTTTCCTAGACATAAGTTCCTCCTAAAGCACGCTACTGACTTAGATCCTTTGTCACTAGTCACCTCCTACAGAACCACCATGTATAATTTCAAACCATCTATCGTTGTCGACAACATTTTACCTATCTTAAAATGTAGCGTTCTTCCTAAAAAAAAAACCAGAGGCTCACAACATAGCCTTATTTTGTTATGGCATGCTGTTGACCACAAATACGGTCCTGACGGAAATCGATGGCTTAGTAAAAAAAACCTAAAATCTTACCATTTTCACGCATCACAATCTTAGTCCCCTCCATGTATTTGACAGCCACCTTCTCATCACTATCATCATAGTAGTCATAGTTCGCTATCGGCCGGTACGTCTTCTTGGGGACCTTCGCAATCTTCTCGAAGGGCTGCTTGGAAGGCACTCGTCTGGGTACAGGGGTGGTGGAAGATGGTGCTTCGGTGGGGCGCAGGGTGGTGGAGATCCTGCGCTGGATCTTCTTTCTGATGACTTTACGAGTTGGCGCGGTCGCCGGCGTTTGTGGGGTCGTGATCGGTGAGAGGTATTGGTATTCCTCTGTGGAAACATGAGAGGCGGATTACAGTTTGAAAGGAATTATGACTGAAGTACTTACGCCATGTAATGCCGGGTACACATTGGTGTAACGTAACGTGAAATGTAACATGAATAAGCCGTCCAGACTTAGGCAATGCAACATTAAATGTAACCCAACAACAGGCGAATTTGTTTCAGCGTGTGTTACATTACATGTTACGTTTCACCAATGTGTACCCGGCATAATGGCAAAAAAATATGTGAATCTCCGTTTCTTCGTTTGATAGTTAGAATATTTTGCTATGAGATTTATAATGGCATTATCTGAGACTCATAAACCAAATTACTAATTTAAACGAGCAGTTAATGTAAATGACTATATTCCACTTGTATTACTCAGCAAATAATAATTAAAAACTTACCATCATAAGTCTTAGTCACAGGCGACTCCAGAAGATATTCTCTGGTAAAGTACGAAGGCTCCTGACTAGGTCCAGTATACGAGACCGTCGAGTAACCAGTACTCTCCACTGGCACCGGTATCAGTTTTTCAGTTCTATACCTCTGAGTAGAAGACCTCTGGACTCCGGTATACCCAGTTGGAGCAACACTGGTTGAAGCTGGACTGAATCTGGACCCGCTTCTTAAGAACTTAGTTGTGGCTGTAGATTTTGGCACGAAAGCTGATCTTTGGGAGTTCTCCGTTGGTGTATCTGCGAAGGTCGTTCTCTCGAAGTATCTTGTTGATGTTACAGGTGCTACAGTTGAAGAGATTTTAGGAGCATTCAATTCTGTTTGCGTATTATCGTAGGAATTCAGTGTCGTTCTCACAAATTCTTGGTTTATCGTATTCTGGAAGTCCGTTGAAGGGAATTTCGGGACGTAGGTCGGAGATGTCTTCGAAATTAATTCTGTTGAAGTATCCAGATACGTATTAGCGGTTGTTCGAACGAATTCAGAAGGTACTGTGTTCGTTGGGAAGTTTGTCGCTGTTGCCTTGGGAAGGTAAGTGTTTTTAGAATAGAAGTCAGTTTGTGTATCGTACGCGCCTCCGAAAGTTGTCCTGACAATGTCCTGGTTTGTCTCTGTATTAGGGAAGATTGTTGAAGGTGACCTTGGGCTAAACGTAGGAGTAACTAACTTCGGAGGTTCATAAACATTAGTATTTAAAGTGTAATCATTCGGATTTGTTCCAATAAACTCTAAATTCGCCGTATTGGCTGTATTCACAGTGTTCGGGTAAGCAGTGGATTTCGGAACGTCATATGTTGTAGTAGATATCTTAGGAGCATCAAATTCTGAATTAGTGAACGGCACATTAGAAGTTGTTGAAGCATAATCAGTCTTGTAAATAATTGATGTTGTTGGGAACTTCGGAGCTTCGTAGTCAGTGGCTACTTTAGTAGTATCATAATCAGTAGCTGTTTTACTAGCATCGAAGTTTGTGGCTATTTTGGTAGTATCAAAGTTTGTGTCTATTTTGGTAGTATCGAAGTCTGCAGCTACTTTAGTGGTATCGTAGTTATTTGGGTTCTTGTACGCTGTAGTCTGATCGTAGTTTACTGTGCCCCTGTATACTGGAGTACTTTGATATTCATCATAGGTTGGTGTTCTGTTAATGTCGCTGTACTCATTGTACTCTCGGCTCGTGTATTTATATTCTACGGTGGTTTGAGTTTTTCTGGTAGGTTTGACGTCTTCTTCGAAGTCGGGTATGCTCGGTATTGGTGCAGTGATTAGTTGGTGTGCTGCTATCGCTAGGGCTGTTTCGGCACTGAATTCTGAAAAGAAAATTGTGGTGTCACTGAAGTGTTTATGCAGAGTGTTTACGGTATTAGGCATTGGTGACAGCATTAGTCTGTGTAGTTTTGCGTGAAAAAACATATTTACAGTGTACAAGGTGAGTACAGTTGATTCCCTGTTACAAAACAAATCTTAATACAGCAAGTATTGAGATTTTTTTTTAATTCAAATAAAATGGTGAGCTTAGGTGCTATTACATCAAAAACATGTTAACATTTTACATTCTAATCGAAATTGTCTATTCCTTTCTACCAGAATCTCTTAAAACATAACATCACGCCTGTAATTCCAGAAGGATTAGGCAGAGCTGTACACCTAATAGTGCACCCACATTTTGACATTTCACCAGTTATGTTTAAATCCTATGTAATAGGGGGCGAGCCAATTGCTATCAACTGGGCAAATCCAGACTCCGAGGCTACTACTGAGAAATTCCTGATATAAAACCGCTATAACACTGTGCCCGACCTGGGAATCGAACCCTGTGGGACCTGATGCTCACCACTTGACCAACGAGGCAGTGTCCTATCATATCTTATCCTAAATTCTTATTATCTACCAACTCACCTTCAGTAGTCGTCTTCCTCTCCGTAGACGTTTCCTCCTGACTCTTCAGCTTCAGAAGGTCGTTCAACTGGTTCTGCTTAATAGTCGCGCTGTACTTCTTGCTCTGTCTCTTGTTCTCTTCTTCGTTCGTTGCTGAGGGGTTCTGGTCTTTGGTATCGTCCTTCAAATTGACTAGAGGACGACGTTGGACTTTGTTGGTCCTTTTGGGTGCCTTAGGTTCTAGACTTGGGTCTTCGATCGCGTCTGTTATGAAAGAATGTTATCGAGTTATTGTTTAGATTTTTGGATTTATAAAGGTATTTGATGATTTAAGGCCATCATACTATTTGTGGAAAAAGTAACGTAACACTGATACTGACTTGACAAAATCAAGTACCGGTTCGATAGTCGTACCAAGTGGGAAAGGTAATAATGGCGTCAAAAAAGTATCAGTATTTACTCTATTTCGATGAGCATAGCTTGCTAAATTGTTGTTTCCGTATTTTGCCTGTCAGATACAAGAAAATTTAGATGCGTAGTTCTAGTCATAACATACAACTAAAATTGTTTCAAATCAAAATATGACATGTAATGTGACAGTATGTGGATCGCCTGCGGTTGTCGTTGATACATAAGTTGAGTGAGCTGTTCACTTACCGATATCACCAATGTCCTGCAGCGACTCTTCATCCTCATACACATTAGTCACCGCTTGTGGCGCAGCAGTAGTCGGTACGGCTGTTGTCGTAGGAGCTGGTGTAGTTGTCGTAGTGGTGGTCGTCGTAGTAGATGATACTAGGCGCCGGCGACTGGTGACGCGGAATGGACGACGGGTCACCAGCGCTGATGATGAAGATGTTAAAAGGGGCGCTGCTGTTGAGGTAGTTGGGCCTGCAAAGATGGAGGGGATGTCAGTTGTTGCTAGCGGATTGGGGTAAATATAGATCTTGAGAACAAGGAAACAAACATCATCATTTGCCTAGCCTTTTCCCAACTATATTGGGGTCGGCTTCCAGTCTAACCGGATGCAGCTGAATACCAGTATTTTACAAGGAGCGACTGCCTATCTGACCTCCACAACCCAGTTAGTACTGGGTAATACGATACCCCTTGGTAAGACTGGTTGTCACTTTTTGGGCCACTGACTGCCTAACTACTGTCAAAGATCTACAAATGACAGCCGGGACCAACGGCTTAACGTGCTTTCTGAGGCACGGAGGAAACTCGGTATGTAATGGGCGGTCAGCCATCCACAGACCAACCTAGGCAAGCACACCATAACCTAAAGATCGACCCGAGCGGCTGTTATTATTTAGCCACGAGCTCCTCTGAAGGCCTTTAAATAAAGGTCAGTTCCCTTAAACAGCTACAGACAAGTAACTCAAAGAGCAGATGGACTCAGACAAGACTGTTCCTGTCCACCTACCACCACTGTCCCTGTGCACCTGTCCAGGCAGCTACCCTCAAATGGGACAGTATCTAGGATCAAGCGACTATCAGTTCATTAAAATGTGGCAGTATTTTTACTTAAACGATCATTGAACCCAAGACGTAATAATTTTATTTATCATGCTGTAGAAATGAACAATTTATCATGATATAGATACGCATCGTCCTTAATACATGTATTTCGCATACCTGCATTAATACCATTTTAAGCTCTACTAATTCCATTCATTGTCATAACCATAAATGATGCGTACAAAAGTTTGCAAAATAAACATAAATGCAAGGTCTTTGCAGACATTTGTTAAAACAAACAAGTGTTGCCATTGTTCGGGCGCAGACCGTGAAATGGCCGGACGCTTGCCGGACGGACGGACGGAGGTACAATGTAGCGTTTCAATTTATGTGGATCTGTGGGGACTGTGGGGACTGTGGTACTAGTTTTTACCGGGGCTTTGCTTGTAGTACCTAGGTATTTTACGTAAAATAATTAATCAGAAACCACTACACTGTTTTTTCATATTACTTCTATTCTGAGCTTTTTCAATTATGTAAAGTCTCTAGACTTTCTATGCCAGAAAAAAGAAACAGTATATTATTTTAGTTGAGGTGAGCGCAGGATTTGGAACTAGAAACTGTCTTATAAGTGTCTAGTCTATTATTACATCCATCACTGACTATGTATTACGATTATTTCTCTTGTAAAAAGCCTTTTAACTGGATTGACACATCTTTTAGAACGAACGAAGCCGAGGCATCCGCTACATCTTAACAAATAAATAAAATTGAAGTATATTGAACGAAATCTGATTAAAATAAGGAAGTAATATTGTTATACAACGCGTAACATAATAAACGCAAGACCTCTCGTGTGGTGTCTCAGACCATGAAACTGAACAACTACTGATCTCTGACTTTTGGAAATTCATATTTTTTTTTAGTTTTACCATACATTGTATGTGGATCAGCTGATTGCGTCCGATCCTATAGAAAGTATTTTTTTTTATTGCGAATTTCAAGAACTCGTAGAACAAAAGATGTTTAGTTTCATGGTGCGAGAGACCACACGAGAGGTCTTGCGTTTATTATGTTACACGTTGTATAATAATTTTTCGCGGACGAAGATCGCGGTCAGCAACTAGTTGGCTATAAAACACAATCCCAATATGTTTGTCTACCTCGGTTGTTTGTAATCGATTCGTCGCGACGTCTACCTACTAATAAGAGGGTCGTGAGTGAATGTAAGACGAGAAATTAAGAGCATTTCATTGGTAATAGCATCGATACCGTATAAGGCATCGATGACACAACGTGAGCTCGTTCTCAAGACACACTGCGACGAGTTCACGCGTAAGACATTGATTAACTGCCTCCTTGGTCTAGTGCTCGCAAGTGCAACTACTGAGTATGAGGACCTGGGTTCAATTCCCAGAACGGGCAGTGTTATTGAGTTTTCAAATTCAAACTCAAAACTCAAACCATTTATTTCAATTAGACCATTACAGGCACTTTTGAACTGTCAAAAACTCAGAAGATGAAGCTACAGTCCCAGTCACAAGGCATATAAAACCTGTAAAATTTTGTAGTTGCCCATTCCAATACGTAGATCTCTATGGAGAAGAATGGGCAAGGAACTCCGTGGACTTTTCATCAGAAATTTCAGTAGCAGCTAGTCTGGTTTCGTGCCCGGTTGATGGCAAAAGGCTCGCCCCCTATTCTTAAAAATAACTGCTTAAACATTCGGGGTTACAGGCGTGATATTATGATAGAATCAGATACAAATAAAGCTGTGTCGATGACGCAACGTATGCTCGTTCTCGAGACACACCGAGACGAGTTCACGCAGACATTGATTAATTTGATCCAATTTCTGCAGCCACGAGCGTTTCATCATCTCTGTGATAGTGGCGAGGGAGAAAGGTAGTGGTAATTGAGAAAGCTGATACGATGTAGATGCTGCGCTGGCGCCGACGGTGTCGTTATCAACATTAAGTAAGGCAAGTCGAGCAAGTCTTTGGAATGTAGGGAAACTAGTTCGCTTAGATAGCCATCTCTCGGTCTTACAATTAAGTTTCCTAAGGAACGCCAAAAAACCGTTAGCATATTTTGGCTAAAAAACTAAGAGATAGAATCCGGTAACAAATCAGATGTTGAGTTTCCTAAAGAACGCGTCCTCGAAAAAATCAATGGCTTTTTTGGGTAAAACTAAGGGATGGAGTCTGGTGACAAGTAAGAAGTTGCCGATTGCAAGGAAATACAAGCCTTACGTACAAATAAGTAGGTAAGTATTTAAATGAGAACTTTACAATGCAAAGAAAAAAGCAAAATCCCGTTCATTATTGTACAACCAAAAACCATCGTGATTTTTCTCCAACAAGATTGTCAGCAAGTGCTAATGTGTGCTGTGCTGTGTCCCCGAAGGGTTAACCAGAGGTGTACCTAATAGCACACCCACATTTCGCCAGTTATATATAAGTCCCATGTAATAGGGGGCGAGCCTATTACCATCAATCGGGCACAAATCCAGACTCCGTGGCTGCTATGAGATATTCCAGATAGAAAAACCCAATAACACCTTGCCCGACATGGGAATCGAACCCAAGACCTCATGCTCGGCAGTCTCGCTTGCGACCACTACACCAACGAGGCAGCGTAACTTTTATATCGTAATCAAATCTTAAAGTAATTAACAAGAACCATGTTACCATACAGCAATTATGTATTTATTTTAACGTACGGTAGCTATTAATGATGACACGCCTGCAGCTAACTACCGCACTACCCGCTTAATTGTATGGTGTGGGTAGGTACGGTAATTGAGTAATGTGTGATCAAAGATTGGTGTTACTCTTACAGGTAAACACTAATGGTTGACAAAGAATAATATTTCCTGTTGGTGTCGTATGGAAGATTGCCAAACGATTTATGATTTACTTTTGTTATTTATTAAAGATAATTTTATTTTCATTATTAACAATAATATAAGTTAATGTTATAATATACGTACTAATGGACCTAAAAAAAAAAAATCAAAATCTATTTATTTGCCAGAATGTAGGTTTACAAAGTATGATCTTAAACTATAGTGGGCCCTTTACATTCTACCATCACATAAAGTAAAGAAAGTAAAAATAAAAGAAAAAAAAAAAAAAAAAAAAAAAATGAAAAAAGTAATTTTAGTCTTATTTTATCATTACTTTAGGTCCAAGTAAGCAAATATAAACATATAAGCAACGACGACAATAGGACACTAGACGTCTAAGTACTTCAGAGATAATTAAGTTGGCTTTATTTTTAACCGACTTCTGAAAAAGGGGGAGGTTATTCGGCCAGCATCTTCTTTTTTAATGCATGTTCACCGATTTCTCCGTAATTACTGGTCCGATTTAAGTGATTACTGAGTAAGTTTGGTCGGCTTCCAGTCTAGCCGGATGCAGCTGTATAGCAGTATTTTACATAGAGCGACTGCGAGTTGGCCACCCCGACCGCATTACTGGGTAATACGATACCCCTTGGTAAGACTGGTTGTTAGACTTTCGGGCTACTGACTACTTCTAACGACTGTCAAAGTTTTCCGAAGCACAGCGGGAACTCGTTATGTGATGATGTTCACCTATCCACGGAAAGACGTCAGCAAGCACTGCTTAACCTTGAAGATCATCCCTAGCGGCTGTTATTATGTAGCCACGAGCTCTTTAGTGTTATCATATCTGGTGTTAGCTCACGAACAATGTACTTTTTCCACTGCAACCATGATAGTTATATCTTTATATCATATAACTAGCTGATCCCCGCGGTGTCACACATATGATGTTATATAGCCTATAGCCTTCCTCGATAAATGGACTATCCAACACAAAAATATTTTTTCAATTCGAACCAGCAGTTCCTGAGATTAGCGCGTTCAACCAAACAAACTCTTCAGCTTTATAATATTACAGTATAGATATAGATTATCATGATTGGCGGTATACTCAGATGCTCGAATGTATTACGCCTCTATACTGCAACTTACAGAGCAATTATTTAATTCAAACTTGTAATCGTTTGTAAGCAATCCGAATGAGTATCGAGTTCAATATATTATGTAGTTCGTTACTTCATACGAAGTAATTGCAGCTCTACTTATCCTTGTATGGGAAGGACAGATATTATTTCTGACGTGGAGCATTCCATAAGGTAAGTTTCTTAAACTGCCTCAATGAAAATAAATACTTAACCTGCAGATCCAGAAAACAGTTCATTAACTTATCCTGCAGGTAAGTGAAATATATCTGAAGTTCTGAAGTTACAGTTAAGGTGCTCCCTCACCGCGAGCATTCGCCTTGTTTCCATACAAAATCGAATCTTGGACTGTTACATTTCAGGCGAATGCTCGCGGTGAGGGAGCACCATTACGGGTAATAAACTTACGACAGAATTTTGAGAATATGACTATTTTCCGAACTACCCGTGTGTACCTACATACACTACTCGAATAACAGTATAAATGACAACTGCACGACACAAATAAAAAAATACACATCACACGCACGGCAATTAAAACGCATAAATCAAACCATCACGTAACGCTTCAACAATGATTGATTTCGAAGCCTACAAACCTGAATACAGTCGTAAGGTTGTGTTTCTACCAGTAATGTGCGAGGCGAGGCGCTAGGAAAAATCTAGCGTCGCACAGCACTGGTGGAAAAGGCTAGCGGAGGTAGGTGAGGGTCTGCCAGTTTTCACCCTTATGCCCTAAGTTATAAGGTTGAAAACTGGGCGACCTTCAGTGAACTCAGGAGTACATACTGCGAGAAATATGTGCGAGGAACGCAAACGAGGTATGTGCAAAACGATGATAAGTAGAGCTGATAAGAAATCGCGACGCACCCTCACACCACTCAGCTTCACAGCTTCGCTACGTATCCTCGCATCGCACAAGTTGTTCCATAGGTTTGGTGGAAATCAACTCACCTTTTCACAGCGTCACTAAGCAGTGATAGCCTTGTGGTGTGACCGTCGAACTGCCAAGTTATAGGTCTCAATTTCGAACGCAAGACAAGCGCCTCTGATTTTTCGGATTTATGTGCGTATTGTATAATTATCACTTGCTTCGGTGAAGGAAAACATCGTGAGGAAATCTGCATGCCTAAGAGATATTTCTCGACGGTATGTAAAGGCAATTCAGAAGCCCATGGGCGGCATAAAAACTCTGACACCAGACGATATAGAAAGAAGACAGCGCCACTACACAAGTACACACCCACGCACCGCCTAGCTGCCTCGCACAGCTCTCGTGTAAAACCAGCCTAAATGTTAACCTATGGAAACCCCACGGCGCTAACGCGTTTCCCAACGTTATCTGGTTAACTCAGACACCATAGAACATGCGTGGCTCAACCAGAGCGTGGGAAACGCAAGGGTTTGCGTTCATGTTGCGTTTTTATGTAGAATAGGCGCATTTTTATGTAAAGCTGTCGTGGTTGAACACGACATTCATATAATTGCATAAGATACTCGCAAATAATAAAGGTATTTGTCGAACGTATACTAAGCGCAAACGCTATGCTAACGCAGCGCCAACGGGATGTCTACGCGGCGTAAACATGACAAAGTTGTGTCGTGGGCAATTGCGACGAGACAAGAGACAACGCGTTTCATAATACTACATTGACTTTCAACAAGATTTCCATAAATTTAACTTTTCTGTCGATATCTTTGATAGAACGTTAGTTCGTCTAGACCTTCAGATATCGTGTAATGTGTACCTGTACGTTACAGAAATAATTCGTGGACGCTACTGATGACTCCAAGCTCATAGCTAAGTTCTAGATCCAGGGCAGTCTCGATATAGATTTGTCTAAGAAAAAGAAGAGTCAACCTCGCTACCGTGTTGCTGAAAGATATATTCACCATGGCACAATCAATAGGTACGAGAAAAACAATAGCATTATTGCGAGTAAACTAACACGTGGCATGACATTCGTCTAAAAACCACATGATCACATACGAGTACGTTCATTAGGGTTGAGTGCAATCAGTTCGGTCTAGTTTCTCACGCCTTTGTAACTATGGGACGATTGCGCGACGAGCAGACAGCAGGCGTCATGCGTAAGGGCAACCTTGATGCAGATGGTTTCGTGTTTGTGATGATATTGTATGGGTAAACTAAGTACACTTCAACCAACTTATCTGTGCAGGCGGAAAAACACAGAACTAAAATAAATGTACCAAGTTTGACTTATCGATGCATTTATTCTTAACAAGTAGCGCCACCTCATACTATAATAGGTATTGGGGTGTAAATGTACCCATTAGATAAAGTTGTAACATTCTATTGCACCATGCACCATGTTGAGAAGCTTTTGGCCTCGTACAGGACCAATTTCGTTTGTTTTAGTTTTTTCTTGTTTCATTTTTTATATACTTTTGTTCTACAGTTAATTTAACTAATTTTTATTTTGTCCTGTGGCTGTGAGATACTAAAACATACTTTTTCTTTTTTCGCGAAAACGATGATGGAGAAGTCAAAACATAATGGGATTGACATCAGCTACCGTAAAGCTGTATATATATGAAACGTTTTCGGGTTTGCCTGTTGTTTGGCCTATATCCTGGCGGATTTTGGCTACTCTTAATTATTTTTTTATTCAGAAATATATTCTAATCATTTTTTTTAAATCCGCTTTCGTCCAAAGTAAGCCTAATCCGTTCGTTAGATCATTGGTCCAGTTCGATTCATCAAATCCGCAATCAGTAATTTAACAACTACAATCTCTATTCACTTATTAAATTCTCTTCATATCATATATCAAATTATCTTTTCTTAAACACATTATTATACTATGTTTAGTTAGTAGTGGTGGCATTCACTTCGCTACATTCTCGTATGTGAAACCAGAGAGAGTTACGATTACACCAACGTGATAATCATCACCCATAATGCTTTCATAATCACCCAATGTCATCTTTTTAAATAATCTGTCACATTCGCGTCATTCTCGCCAGTATTACGTGTAGCCAATGAAAGTGAGTTGCTATCGCCAACGGTTACACTTGACCGGTCGCTTTCACCCATCTCTGTTCATAATTGCTATTGTTATTGCCACTATTGCCAGTCGCTTTCTGTTTACTTTTAACCGTTACTAGCTTTTGCCCGCGGCTTCGCTTGCGTTATGGTTTGAAATCATCCCACGGGAACGTTAAAATGTAGTATTAGACACTCGGGGATAATGTAGCTTCCCAGTAGTGAAATAATTTTCGGAATCGGATCAGTAGTTCCGAAGATTTACATCCACTCCTTACCTCTTTATAGTAATATAAGAATGCTAGCTTTTGCTCGCGACTTTGTACCGAAATTAACCCACGAGATCGTATTGAATGTAGCATATGACCCTCGAGGATAATGTAGCTTCCCATTAGTGAAATCATTTTCGGAATCGGATTAGCAATTCCGAAGATTACCCTCTACAGCCAAACTTACAAACATTACCTCTTTAGAATATTATAATAGTAAAATGCTGAGATTTTACACAAGAATAGAGCTTGTTTTATGCAGATTCTTTTGTGTTTTTACAGTTTTAACAGTAAGTGTGGATAATTATTGTGGTATTGTAATAGATTGTCTGGCTTCTTTTATGTTTGTTTTGTGGTTACCGTGGTTGACTTTCGATTTTTTAGTATTGAATTGAGTTTTATTGATGCTTTTAATTTTTATGTTGTTCCGGATTCGATTATGCTTCCGTACTCGTAGATGAATTTAGCATTTAATTATTTACAAGACTGTTTTACGAGGTTTTTATACGCCAAACATATTATGTAAGTAATTGTGGAAAACCTTGATGGTTTCTGGATTGAAACCATCAAGGCTTTACTCCAGTCTCCAGAGTTATTCTGGAGACCTGGAGAGTTATTCTCGACGTCCTTTCCTCCTACCTGCTTATATCCGTGAAATTACCCATGCTGAGTATAGTTCTCTTCCAAATCTCTCCACTTTTGGCAGTTTTGTGTCATGGCTTTCTAGTTAAAGCCGACATCAAACATTTTAACGCATCACTGTGCAAAAATCTCACAGATCGACATCTCAATTAATAAATCTCTCACTTGGTTACGCAACGCTTAATTTCCGTATAGATCAGCCGCGAAAGGAACCAGCTGAAGAAATGTTAATTACTGCGATTACTCTCACGCGAGCTCGTGTGATGAGTCGAGCAGTTTAGGTGTAGTGTTGCGACACGAATGAATGGAAACGACAAAATTAAGTAACTCAACGACATCAGGTATTTGGCAATGGTGTGTTTCCTAAATGAGTGTTTCTTCAGGGTCAGAATGATTCATTTATTTTGGAATAGGTAAGGTAGATAAATAGCATAGAACTCTCGGTTTCATATAGCCTTTTCGCATCTGAGTTTTGGTCGTGTTTATTTGTTGTTAGTTTATTACTAGTTTGAGTCATCTCAAACTAGAACAAAAACTGTTCCTCATGGCAACAGTTTTTGTTTATCGAAGATTTTATCAGCTTTTCACGAGCAGGAGTGAGACGATTATTATTAATATTACTCATTAAGGAATTGACAAGTTGGTATCAGTTACCCAAGATTACCGGCGCATTTCCGGAATAGCCATATGATTTATTGCGAGCACGCAGATTGCCACAAATTTTACTAAGAATTTTAGATACTGCATGCAACTCTAGGTAAATCAGTGATCAGAAGAAGACTTCCTTTGAAATGTTATCGGAATCGGTATCAACGATCACAGTAGGTATTTTGATTGAAGTTTCCAAAGAGATCAAGGACTGTGGGATGAAAGAAGATGCACAGAAAACTCTACAGCACCGAATGACGCCCAGATAATTCTGATAACCAGACACAAACCTAATCATACTCGACTTGAGAAAACAGACGTGTTAATTAAATAAATAATCACCAATTAAATAAAAATGAAATACTAATCAATTAATGTCTAAGCCGGTAGAAAGCCTACATGTCTAAATATGACAATGATCCTGACAGCTTTGTGACAGAATGGTGTCATGGTGCTGACCAGTGCTGACGGAGCCTTGGCTTTGGCAGAGCGTATGGAAATGATCTAGAGATAAACATACAGCGATAGATACAATCAATTGTTGTGTTGTTTGTAAGTGTCAAAAGTGATGTGTTAGCACACTTAGCACAGGGATGTGTTTTGTTATTATTTCATTTTTATAACAGTTTATCTGGGATGGTATTCAATGTATGGGGCTATGGCGAAAGGAACAGAACCCAGGACCAGGAGTAATGCAAGAAAATATAACTCAAATAACAGAGGGATCAAATTGATAAGTATCGAGGACCATGGCTGGTGATGCCGATGATGATGACAGAAGAAAGTCTCAAAGACAACCAATTCTGAAGGAACTACCGTGCTAGAAACAACATAAGTTTATACGCACGATATCTGTTTACTTAGCCAGTAAATAATGCAATTTTGTCATTACCCAAAAACAAAAAACATCACTGCCTTGTAGTAGCGAAGGGTCAATTTTTGTAAGAGGTAAGCCGGAGTACATATCTTTAATGTGATTATATTATTTGTAGGTGGTAGGAATCGAGTTGTATGAAACCTTCGCCACTGCTGCCTTGCCTTTACAAAGAAGGCACACATACCAATGTATGTAAATAAACGCAAACATAATGAACTTGCGGTCATTGCTACAAAAGATCCTAATTAATCTGACCCTGCTAACAAACTTGCTAAACAAATACATCATTCAGCATTTGAAATCAAAGCCAGCAATTTCAGAGGGGTCGAACAAATCATTTCGAGCTGGTCAACTTAGCAAGCAGACGTTAAAACGTTCACGGTCAAGTCGTTGCCAAACAATGGATGCAACTGATCGTTTCGTCAGCCGTCATTATTTCAATGTATGGGGTTTAACAACATCATTTTAGAAGACGTTCCGTAGCGCATTTGGGTTTTTTGAGCAAAAAAATCTTATCCGACTATCAGCACAATTCTATTTACATAAATGGGAAAGTCGCAACCACTTTAAATAAAAGTTTACGCCGCAACTAGAGATATAAACTTTTTTTTTAATAGGACTAGAATTTCGTAGACATTCCATGGACTTTTTTATGTTACTTATACTTGCTAAACTAAAAGTGGTTCCGCCAGGGAGCATGACGTAGTTAAAGAAGGGCGGCGAAAATGGACCCAAGGAATCTAAAAATTAACGAAGCTCCATGCAAGTGTAAATATAAAATAATTATAACTACAATTATATAAGATATTTATTTAAAAAATATTGAATTTTTAGGACACGGGAATCAAAAGTTATAAATATTTTAATTTACTCAAAATTAAGTAAACGTGCAATTACAAAACGCAACATTTTTTCCGATTACGTTCCAATCCAATGACATGTGTTTTTGCTCAAGGGTTTTCTTACTATAAATGGCATTTTCTTTCGTTTTTATTCATTCTATAATGTACAATATTTATAAACAACATGTAAACTTGATATTAAAACGCCAATTAACAAGGCAAAATCATGTAATAAAAATGAAACTATGGTGATTTTGTAGTATATGTTATAAAGGAACGTTATCAATGGTGATTGATTGAGTCCCGTCACTACTGTCACTGTAAGATTTGTGATGATCTATTCCAGTGTTTTTCAACGCGCTCAGAGGAGTTCCCCTAATGTTGTACCCACAACAAGTACAGAGGAAAGTACACACCCTGTACCTTCTGAACAGAGAACAAATTGTGGATATTGAAATGGTGCATAGTGCTTACAGAAGTTCTGCTGATTTTGCACACTCCCCAAGTTCAGTAGAAATACATCCTGTAGGTACCTATTACCTATCCTATATTTCATGACAAACACCCATTTATTTTACGTGCCAGAATTAAATCTATGCACAAGCACATAGAAAGCAAGTCCTATTAAACGTATATCGTAGTAGATAGAAGGCTACAGGGGCGAAGTGGTGTATTAGGCTATTGTTGTCACTGTCCTGTTGGGACACGGACAGCGGGTTGTTGCTCTCATGTTATGAGCATATTATGGTATGGGGTCTGCCAGACACCAGAGCTATATCGCTGCACCAGCTTCCTTTTTAGATAATCTTTTAATAAGATAATATTTTTTCTATAACACTGTTGATAAATATTAAAAAAAACATGTAAAAAAACCAATAAACGAGATTTATTACGTCACATTACACATTTTTTATTCAACAAACCCTGCCTTTCAATAGCTGTACTCGTAATACATAGCTAGTGAGCTCTGGCTGTTATAATTTATGTAAAAGTATATCTTCATTCAGCGTAGTAAGAATCGTTCTACTTGGCCATAATTCGCTTATAGATCAAAGTCGTAACAACATAGTTTTAATAGTGATTGAACTAATTACTAGGTTAGTAATCAGTAGTCTCTAGACGCAGTCTGGCAGTTTTATGATTCATTAATTAGGTACAGGCAAAAAATTCGGGTTTTGACTTAAGACAAGTAAATAATAATTACATCAGAATAATATAACACGACCCGAACCAAAATTATTACCTCCCCTGGCACCTGTCAGTTGCCTACTACCAAAAACCAAAGAGAACCAAAAAGCACAGAGCATCATCCAAAGAGGCCGTGTAACTGTACAACGCGCCACGCCTTTTATACCCTTTTACTCGGACCGGGTAGGTTGGAAAGAGAATTATCTAAGAGTAGTTTATTCGAATCTTCCTTTATGATTCATCCTAAACATAATTACTTTTGATTCATTTTAAATAAATAAGCAGACATTCACAGTTAAAAACCTTAACCGTAAGATTTTTAGGTTATCTTGTTTAAAGACGTTTATCTCTTTTCTCCCAACTTGTTCGTCTTACTTTCCATTTGCTTTTTTGTTAGTCTTTAGTCGTTTTACAAGTATGTATAAGTTGCCATAATGAATGCTACCTCTAAGACTGGGTCCCAAAATACATGGAATCTCGCCAGCGTTCTTTAAAATACTTTCGTTGCGATACGAAAAAGGAGAAGTAGGTACAATTTTCATCACATCTTCTGGGGATCCCCAAAAATAATCAAGCTCTAAAGCTGTACTAGTTAGTTGCGAAAATATTTGGGGTGCATTATCTCCATGTTCATTACTAATGTCAATTTATACAGCCGCTGCATGCTGGCCAAACTTTAGCACTCCAAACCTTACTAAATGATCTTTAATCCTCGGTTAGGACCATGTAAAAACAGATAACGATAAACACAACAAATAATTATACCCGCATACTTCGATCGAAATAAGGGGAAGTCCTACCTCATTTCTTCTGACAGACTTATAGGATAGCACCAAAAGCTGCCAGTCCACAAGTCATACTATTATTTTAGCAGGAGAAAGTTCTGGGTCACCACACAGTGCCGGCGGGCGCATCATTAGGCCGCTTACATAACGAGGCACCCATTGTTAGGTGGAAAGTGTATGGGAACGTTAGTGTGACATCACCTTATGTATTTAGGCTTTATTGTTTTTGGCGCGGCACGCCACGTGGGTGACGAAAGATCTTGGGGTTACATCAGTCGAAATCTCAGGGTATTTATGTATGAAACAGTGCTGTGACTGATGGACTGACAACTCATAGGTAGAAGATTTGACGTAATTTGGAAAATATCTCAAGAAAATTTAAAATTAACCCGTGAGAGGTTCTAATATTGACGGCATGGTTGGAGCAGTGGCTGAGCGATTGTCTGCTGCGTTGCGTGTCGCGGGATCGATTCTCGCACGTTTGTGTATGTGAGTTTAAATGTTTGTAAAGACACCGACGATACAGGAGAAATTCCTGGTGTGGGGCAACGTTTTTTAAAAAAAAAATGAAGTTAGCTAGTGTAACTATCAAATGATGACATTGGCATTGAATGAAGCAGAATAATTTTATTATTGCAATCGAGCTTTTGTCTTCGATTGATATACTCGTAGGTCAGGCTCACAGTTATGAGGTATTTTTTATACATGACAAATTGGTGAGTTTGGAATTCTGTGTGGTACCAATTAGCTTTACGCTTCCTCTTTTTTCTGTTTTGGCAAAAGAAGAAATAGCACCTTCCTTCGTCAATATACCTGCGGGAGTCATAATATTATAGGCACCAAAGCAAGTTCAAAAGGAAATGACTTCGTGTATCTGTAGAGATTTATGTTCGGATAAGTTGATCGGTAATGTGAGCAAAACTCGTTATTTTATGCAAAGAGAAAACTCGTGACAGGAAACGTCAAGATATGAAGAAAGATACAAGGCCGGCAGGATATCATCATTATTTGTAGATTTACATTGCAGATATCCAATGTTGCATTTAATACGATCTGAATGAGTTCCATTCGCTGGATAAGTATGTTATTAAGACTTCGCCATTGGGAAAGACTTTTCCAGACGCTCGATTGATTTCAATGCTCTGGGTAGCAGTCAGCAGAGGTAATGCCGTCCCTGATCTTCGAAGCAACGAGAAATGTGCTTCGGCTCATCAACATCATCTGCTTAGCCTTTTCTCAACCATGTTTGCGACGATTACCAGTCTAACCGGATGCTGCTGAATACAATTATTTTACATGGAGCGACTGTCTATCTGACCTCCACAACACACTGACTGGTTAGCATTATATTCCTTGGTAAGACTGGTTGTCTTACTGGCGGACTATCCACAGAGTGATGACTGCTAGAACAGTCATGGTAGGTATGTACATCAGTGATCAAATGGCGTGATTGGTTTAAATCAATTCACTTGTCTTTTAGATGGCATTTACTGCCAGATCTTTAATGATCAACCATTCGATTTACCACCAAATCAAAACAACTTTCTAAATACTATAATTTACTTTTGATTGACAGCGAAACCCCGTCCAATACTAACAGACATATTTGACGGAGAATTTTCTTCTCACATCCAAGTTTTCCTCAGAACATTGCGTGATCTTGGACTTGTAACGTTACTTAGTTACGCGCCGCTACCGGTGTGCCAGTTACTGTTTCACACTGAACTATTAAACCAATTTGAATATTTATTGACTGTTTGTCGGATTTATTACTGTTGGTGAACTATATTTTTGTTTACTTATGTATGTAACAGCAGTATTTTGGGTACGAGAGAGATATGTTTAGAAAATTGTGTGGGTTTTACAAAGAATCCTTTAGTATAGCAGTACAACGGGTCAGTATCGCAAGTCACATCACCTTATTTTTACTAGCCGATCCCGACGCAAGGCTATGTCCGATACGGTGCTCGTAAGTTAAGTGCGCGTTGTGGGATGGAATTTCCCGAACGGTTCGAGTTAACGGGATGCTGTTCCCGTGCAGTAAAGTAATGTAAATGTTCTGGTCAATGTTCATTCAATAATGATTGATCATTGACCAGAATACTTTGAAGAGTGAGGTGTTAATTTTATCACCTGCGCCTTTTAGTTTCCTGTGCTAAATAGCAGTGAAGTGCCACCACGCTTCAAAATTGATGGAAAACTTTGTGTTGGGATAGATTAGGCAGAAATATCATATAATTACTTTGCATTCATCCATTTCCTCTAGCTTTACTTTTGCGATGCAAGCAAAGAATTTCAATTTGGTCTTTCGCGTGGGCAGACTCTTACAAAGCTAACTTTAGACCAATTCCAACATAATACCCAATAAATATGCAAACTAACATATCTCTAGAAGTCTGATATCACTACGATCTATTTTGCATAGTCAGAAGATAATTTTCGCATTTATTTGAAATCTGCAAAGGCGACCGACCTCCGTGGAGGTCCGTACCGCACTGGCTACTGAGGACAACGTCCCCGGAATGTCTAGGTCGTAGCTCTAGGCTGTATACTTGTTTTAGTTTATTTTAGCTTTTAGTACTGGCTGAATGGAGTGGTTTGTTGTTCTGTTAGGGTTGCCCACAGGATTACCTTGTTGTTGTTACTTGAGAGTTTTCTGGTTCTGGGTTTCGGCTTTTTGATGATGGCCAAACTGAACTTTGTAAGTAGGTACTTTTTCATTGAAATTTCTCTATAATAGTCGTTAAACTATATAGTCATTTGTATATTGCTCTGCTTTTACAGGACTCATACAGGGTGCCCCATGAATGTAAAATCTTACTTACCAAATGGGTGAAGTATAAAAATTGAGTTTGAATGTATGGTATAAGAAACCTATAATATTTTTTGAGGCCATACCATGTCTTCAGCAATTGTTATTCCGTAATTTGATTGTAGAAAAATGTTTAAGCAATAAACCTCTTGGTAGTGTCTGATAGATGGTCATGGACATTGGACAGAGGTGTAAAAGATTACATTTCACGCCTACAGATTCCCATTAAAGGTATTAAGTCCATGTTCGGATCGACCCTATCGTTATTTGTCTTTTTACCTCTTTAATTTTATACTTTTTTGTTTCTTTTATTTTGTAATATGTCTCGTATTGCGTTTTATTTTGAGGTCGATGATGTCATGCAGTTTGCTTCGATTGAATTAATACGTAAACAAATATTTTTGATCGTTTTTTCCGAAGACACTCCGATTTAAGTTCAAGGCAATGTTTATAATATCTAGATTGGTTATCTAACTAGTTAAATGTTTTCCTGTCATAGTATAAAAGCGGGCTCGAAACTTGTTGTGAATGTTTCTAGAAAGTTTATGATGGCGATCGAGAGTTCATGAACTTGGGAGTTATAACTTACTTGTCAACTTCATCAAGCCATCGAGCCAATATTCTTACTGATGTTAAATAAAAATTCAGTTGGAAATAATATTGATTTTAAAAGGTTAAGTCATAATTGAATAATATACAGGGTGCAAACAGACCCTTCACATATCCGTCAACCAAGCATTCTGTATATCAAACTAAGTAACTTTACGCAAAAATTATTGCTGGGAATCGACTTTTTTTTTTGGGGTGATAAATCACGTTATAAGGTAGGACTCGATGGAAAGCAATCAAAGCATTATGCTGATGGATTGAATATTACGGGGGTCGTGGAGGTGTGTAAAGTAAAAATCTTACATTAAAAACATGTATTTAAAAAAAAACTTGTGAAAAAGTTGGAACTTTGAGCCCCAATATCTCCGTAACTAGAAGGTTCCCAGGTCTAGAACAAAAAATGATCGCAAAAACTTGGAGAACAAGTGCCTTTCTTTTATGTTAAGGGTCTATTTACACCCTTTAGATTATTGGAAATGAAAATTCAGAGTTTGTTTGAACCGATGATGGTCTGAAGTAAATCCGAATTGAGCAAATGCTCATTGCTCTGTTGTTGGCTTTTAGACTGCAATAGAATAATTAGAAGAAGGAGAAAGAATATTTGTAGAACTGCCTTAAAAACACAAATTGATACTTTTTTTTTTTATCGTGGCAAAATCATCAAATGAGTCCTCCCACCCAGGGCAGAGTGGGAGGAACTGTCAGACTTGTACTGACTAAAATCCACGGTGTCCTTCAATAGCCCTTTATGATCCAGGGTCACGGTAATTCTATAAGTCCCGCGACCCCGGCAGGCTTTGGCCCTCTAGAGGGGGGCCCCGTCATAATGCTGACACTGTTTGAGGCGCGCGTGGGACACAACGCGCCGTCGACCCGGGCATGGTCCATGGTCGGACAGCGAGTCGCCCATTACTCGCCGCCCGCAAGCCCGCGCCTACGGTGGCCGGAGATCGTCTGCCGACGTCCGGCGCCGTGGGCGTCTACCACTGCGGCTGGGGTGGAGGGAGGACGCTGTCCTCTCCCTCACGCGGCCCGCCTCCTCCTTCGCGAGCATGACTGCTTCGCAGAAGGAGGCGACCGCTTCCCACTCCGTCTCGCCCCGCAGCATGGCCTCGACCAATGCCGGGCGCGAGAGGTCTCCGCCTATCGCCGCCGTGAGGACACGGCGGTGCTCTGCCCAAGCGGGGCAATCCTGCACCGTATGCTCCACCGTGTCCTCCGGGCGGTCCTCGCAGTGGTGACACCCAGGCGTTTCCTCCTTCCCCATCAGACACAGGTACCTCCCGAAGCTTCCGTGTCCGGTGAGGACCTGTGTCATGCGGTAGGTCAGGACGCCGTGACGCCTATCCAGCCACTCCTCAAAGAGGGGTCTTACCGCAGCGATTGCGGCGTGCCCGACACAAATTGATACTTAGCCTGCTTCGTTGATCTAGTGGTTGCAAGCTCAGTTGCTAAGCATGTGGTCTTGGGTTCGATTCCCAGGTCGGACAAAGTGTTATTGTGTTTTTCCATTAGGAATTTCTCAGTAGCAGCTGCCTGGTTTTATACCCGGTTGATGGCAATAGGGTCGCCCCCTGTTACATGGGACTTAAAAACATAACTGGCGAAATGTGGGTGTACTATTAAGTACACCTCTGCCTAATTCTTCCGGGATTACGGGCGTGATGTTATGATGTATGATCCTTTTAGTATCAAAATCTAAGGTGGGAACAATGATATTGAACTTCAATAAAACACGTTTACTAACTTTACAATGGTACATGACTTTCATCTATGGTAAGGATAGTGAGAGTGACCGATTTCTCTTGCTCTATAGCTAGGGTCATGCTCTATGGTCCTCACCATAGAGCATGACCCTAGCTATAGAGCAGTTTAGTTGCATAAGTAATACTGGTCAAAGGTGAGAGAGGTGCTTTAAGGCATGGGTAGAAGTCAGTATCGTTATGTTTATTAAGTGCTTAAGAATTGAGAAGTAAATAGAGCTTCTATTTGTCAGGATTTTTACTGGCGTAAAGCTTAGCTTGAATGGAGAGACGGCGGAAAGAGGAGAATAGAAGAAAAAAACGTGTTGTGACGACTCCTAGTAATACGGCACCGGGGCAGGATGAAGGAAGATGATGATGACAAGCTAGAATAACAGTTTAGGCGAGGTCTTGATTATAACATGAATGGATATCAGTAGCGAAGGGTCAATTTTTGTAAGAGGTAAGCCGGAGTAAATATCTTTAATGTGATTATATTATTTGTCTATAGAATACTGACTGGGCCATTTTTCAAAGGGAAGCCGGTAGGAATCGAGTTGTATGGAACCTTCGCCACTGATGGATATGCCTTAGCTTTGCCGAAATGCCAAAGTAAAGTAAGGGACTGTATACCATTTTAAGTTTAGGACTGCTTTTTTTATATTAGGCTCCGCTGAAGGTAAGTCCGTGATAACGCGCCATGCAGTTAGACACTTTTTGTAACCTTATACTGAAATTATTAAACTGTTGGCTTATAATTTAAGCCTTCGGAGACCAGCATGTTGAGAATTAAAAAAAAACAATGAAGTTGTTTATTCCTTGTCATTTATTGTAAAATTCAGCCAGAAGGTTCCCAGTTTATCCCATATTTTTTTCGGATAAATCGAACAGCTTTGAGCCTGATGCGATTTGAATGTCAATTGTTGGTAACACCCAACAAATCAGACACGTTATTGTTATATCTGATGGTGGGCGTTTAATATGTATAGTGCATAAGTACATACGAGTATGATGACGGATTCCGCCCACTGGCTACATGCAATGACCTCCAAAAAGTATAATCGCACAGCTATTCGGGTTCTAAGATAAGCCTTTATAACTTTATGAATAGCATTCTAGTTATTGATCTACAGCCTTAAGACATCTTTCAAGCTGATTTCTTAAATTACCACATCTAAAGTGGTGATTGATGGCACACACACCTGACCATCAACGGCCATTTATGCTAAGTAGGTGTATCTCCTACAAAGGTCTTTCTCAAATTGAATGTATTGTGAATTGTAAAATGACCTAAATTCCTAGAAATATAGGAGTTTATTCATAATGCTGCTTAATCTTAAGTAACGCTGAGCTATTAATTTAACTTAAATTTTTGACTACTTTAGCCAGAGTGAGGCTTGACAAGACCCTAAATATAGAACTGAGTTTTTCACGCAATCCCCACGTTGGTAAGCGAATGATCCACGTCTTCCCTTCTAAAGTCTATAGTTAGCACTTACAACTATCATTACACCATGAAATCGTGACGATAGTCAATCCGAACGACCTTCGATTTCCACTCTATGAGTAAGGGCTCCGGCGGAAAAGTTCCGATTGTTTTAACATGTTTTAAAACTTACGTAAACAATAAATTACTAAAACGGCAGATGCTGAAATATTCATAAATAATTTAAGTTCACTCTTTACACTGAGTGCATACCAGCCCTTATTCAGTTTTAGAAAGTATAAAAGCAATGTCAATCAAATCATGTTCTCTAGGTAAACTAGCAACCAGCTTCACCGCAAATTTCCCTTCAGCTTTCCATGGAAACTGTGATAGAATCTACAGAAAATAAACACAAATAGCTTAGAGCAAAACCGGACTCACCATTTGCCCCCCCAGGCCGCACTCGAACAAACTTGCGAGTCGGGCGCTCAGTACGCCGCACGCCGCCGTTGAACGTTGGCCGACGCGAAGCATTTTCAACCTCATTCTTTGCAGTCGCACCTTTTTTCGCAAGCTCAGCCTCTTTTCGCGATTTGAATTTGGAGTTCCCGCGTCTAGTGAACTTGTTTGTGGTGGTTTCTATTTTATCTGTGGCGGATTCCGTCTCCGTTGTGTCTGGTGGCGCCGTGGCTTTTGTACGGCGAAGGAAATTGCGCTTTGCAGCCTGTGGACAAAAATAAATGGTTAGTAAAGTTTTATTTTATTTATTTGTAAAATAGTTTTCTTGTGTAGCGTTGTGTCTCGGGCTTGACCTGAAAGGAATGTTGTTTATTGCTAAATGTAGTTAATACGTAGAACTATTTCGTACTATAGCTTTGTTTGTATTCACATTTGTAAGGTCGTCACAATATCCTTATGTTATCAATATATGAACATTATGCAAAAGTCTAGCTTGAACTTTGAATTGCGCAATATTTGTACAAGTGAAGGCATCTGTAGTAAATTAAATTGAATGAAAGCTTTATTTGAAATCGAGGAATACAACAAAATAATCATTAATGGTTAGAAAGTCTTGTACTTTTCATAAAACTAACAATATACGTAGGAGTAGGTAGGTAATTTGATAAATAAATGTTGTTTCGCAATTAAGAAATAAGCATTAATAGAACTTTTACGCATTTGATATAGCTATTAAAACCGAGTGTTGAAATAAGGATAAACATTTTTTTCTAGAACTAATTGGCAATTTCCACACTGTGTTTACTTTTTACGAAATAAGTCATGGTTTGTCTTTGGTCAAATTAGTGTTGTTGAGATTTAATGGCGCGAATTACTCCGAAGGTGACGTTTGATTGTGGTCTAGGGATTATTTCAACTCATAGAAGTTGTAATACAAGACACTGCGGTTTCCTTTGCGGTTGAAATTACTGAATCGAAAAAATTATGACCCACATTACCGCCTACTTTATTTGTTCAAGTTTTAGATTAAATTACTCGTATCCGGAGTTTAATGTTTAGAATAATGAAACATTAGCAATATGACTGGCAATGTATGCGCTATTACCGAAAATTAAATTAGAGTAATTGTAAAAAAATGCATTGTTTTAAGTACCCACCTACCAGCAATGTGTTGGCCATGAATGTAATAAAATTAAATGATTATTCGTGGAAACTTTTTATACTTACTCCCTTTAGATAGCAATTTTGTTTTCTAATAAAATATACTAATTAACCTGAACAGTACCTGCCTACTTAAAAATAACAAAACACGTTTTTCTATAAATTCCATCTTTTATTGGATCCGGTTGTAAGAAGATCAAACCTCTCAATCGTTTTTTTTATCGTGACTTTGACGAAAATTTTCAGATTCGCAGGAAGATTACATAATTATTATAGGTGCTTAAAGTAATTTAATATAAAAATATTTATATGTAGGTCCTTTAGTCTATGGACATATAAATATCAATAACTGCTTTGCCTTTTTCCGAACTATGTTGGGGTCGGCTTCCAGTCTAACCGGAAGCAACTGAATACAAGAAGTATTTTACGTGGAGTGACTGCCTATCTGACGATTACCCCTTGGTAAGACTGGATGTCAGACTTTCGGGCCTCTGACTACCAGTAACGACTGTCAAAGATCTGCGAATGGCAGCCGGGACCAATGGCTTAACGTGCTTTCTGAGGCTAGGAAGAAACTCACACGCACCAACCTAGCCAAGCGTGGCTTAATCTGAAGATTAATCCGGGCGGCTGTTATTTTTAAGCCACGTGCTTCTCGACATAGAATTATACATAATATATAAAAATCGATTTCCACCAACTAGTTTTTTAATTCTCACAAATCACGTGTTGAAACTTGAATTCCACCAGAGCTACGTATTTAAAAATATACCAAATCACCATAATTTAAAATTCTAATGTGTTATATTATGTTTTTCAACGTAACGTAGGACAGATTTAGTGGTTGTAAATAAAGGTTTTATTGGCTTTGATTTTTTTATGGAAAACGTTGGAAAATTCCATCGATTTTTATTGCTTTTGGGCAACGTGATTTACACATCACGTAGGTACCTAAGTAGCTTTAAATAATAGGATAATTAATAGGTTTGATTTGATCTCTTGAAGATCTATAGAGGCTCGATTGTAATATACAGCCCTTAATACTTATATTAAGAATTTCAGTAACACAATATCGCGTCCTATCCTATCGTACTACTTATATCCATACTAATATTATAAAGACATAGTTTTTATGTGGGGGTGAATCTTCGGAAATACTGATCCGATTCCGATTTTTTTTTCACTAACGGGTAGGTACATTATTCCCGAGTGTCATACATAGGCTATGTTTCCGTGGGTTAATTTTCGTACGGGAGCAAAGCCGCGAACAAAACCTAGTCATATACATGGCATAACAAAGTTTGCTGAATATTACCTTAGCCACTTTGGTTATTCTGTTTTACCCCAAGTCAGTGAAAACCAGTCAAAAACTAGTTTGGAAAAAATATCTTATTACGTAAAGAATTTCTATCTCATTTAAATTTTAAATCAGCGTTCGTAACTTCATAATATTTTGTTTTATGTTCTCAAGTTTTCTAATATGGTCTTTCTTTTCTCTTCTTTATAAACGTTTTGAGTTATCTTCTGTTTTAGTTATATTTATAATATTTTAAACATTAAATTATATTATTATCAACATTTCAAATTGTTATATTTTACGAGTATCTACCTATCAGTGCGATACGAATAAAATTTCACAGATATTAAAATCCATATGTAAATAGATTAAAGAAAGTTCATAACGTTACATAAACTTTTCACAACTGACAAGGCTGCAACTGCATACCACAAATTCCAAAGTTACAAAAAAAAAAAAAAGAAATCGCAAGTACGCGTCGCGCTGCTGATTCTGAATCATAAACAATTTAAGAATATTTTTAAATTCATTCATATCACCAATTAACGCGCAATGATTTAATCATAAGGTGAAATCTGATATTACTTAAACATATTTCGGGCAATATCAGGGTTTTCTTGTCTGTGGTGAGACACGGTCGGTTGCCGCGCAAACTGAGCGTGACGGCTAGAGGTTTGTGATGAGCGGAGCGGAAACATCTGTCATTGTAGTTTTATTTGTTGGATTGAAATTCGAAACTCATAAATTCTTTTGTTTTGACATTTGTACGCAATCGTCGATGCTAGAAATAAACGTTCATTGATTGATTACTTATTAGTAACTTTCGTGTTTCAAGACTTTTCATGGATTTTTTATAGGATGTCGTAGTTTTAAATAATTAATTATTAAAGTAGGTATCGTTCGTCATTAATAGATAGTTAATACAATACCAATTCGCAGTAGGATCTTAGTTTATTTATTATGAGTCTTCGAAAATTCGTAAAATAATCTTAGTAACCCGCTTACCTCAATTTCTCATAATTAATTCAAAGTGATTTATGGCTTACGATAACACAGGTGTTCAGTATGTAACCAATACCTCGTAAATCTCTTAAATAACAGGTTTTACGCACTTGTTATTACTCAACCCAATAATAAAGGTTATATGCTAAACATAAGGTCTTTACTGACCCACTAAATCTAGGTACAAAGGTACTTAATTTGTTGCCAAGTCGGGTGATAGAATAAGTTATAGGCTATGGTGTATTTATGTCCATCGTGCATAAAAGTAACACTGGGACCTTACTTTGTTATATTTAAGAAGTTTAATAATATGGCACTTGTTTAGTGCTTGTAACCTTTGGCATAAACATTTATTAATTAAATTACATAAATTGTTTAAAGATTCTTTCAAACTGTTAGGCACGGAAAAATTGCGAACGCAGCTCCGGACTACGAATTCTAAGAGATACTCTATTGAAATATCTGTCAGAGGCCCGTGTATTGGTCTGGCTGAACATATATTGTATGTAATTTTGACAAATCAATGTGTGTATTATCACAGAAAGGCTGCGTGCAGACTGAATCAAGAGTTTGTCAGTTAGATAGACTATCGCTCTAATCCAAGAAAATACTGATAAAAAAGATTCGTTTTGTGTTTATTCAAGTTTTTTTCGCATTGTCTAGAGTACGGTACAGTACCCTAGTACTGATGTACTAATTAATCTGGGCAAACTGGATAATTTGCAGCGTTCTTTGGCGTGACAATGATGAAGCATGTTTATGTACCTGTCTCAATTGATTCATAGCTTAGCAACAATTTTAATCGTAAGGTCTTATACCGTTCGTCATTGGCACACCTTATTTAATTAGCATTTTCTTACTGACTCATTTTATATAAATGCAGTATGCATGCACCACGTGGTTTTAAGTTGTGTAAAATATTTGTGATGCAATAACTTTTGTTATATTCTGCTTGCCTACAGGAATTTCTTTTTATAAAAGCGCAGTCTCTATGTGTTATTGGTTAC
This sequence comes from Noctua comes, assembly GCA_963082995.1. Taxonomy (NCBI): domain Eukaryota; kingdom Metazoa; phylum Arthropoda; class Insecta; order Lepidoptera; family Noctuidae; genus Noctua; species Noctua comes. The sequence goes on along the minus strand of OY720278.1, from coordinate 16,286,730 downwards.
GACTTTTCAGTAATAAATAAACTGAGTATCGTCTTAATACGGCTACGACATGGATAGAGATAGGTTGGCTACTGAGATGACGACTTAAGTAGGTATGGCTGAAGATATAGCCATCAAAGAAATTGGGATAAGGACAGGAGAATGATGATGTACCTACAGCCTTAATACGTGGATATAGTGACTACTTATCTACGTTATACTAGTAGCAAAAAAGTGCATCAGCAAACAACAGTGGTTTCTAGATTAAAGGCCGGTTTAAGCTAACCTTTTTACGTCTCAAGTTTTTGTGATGCACCATTGCACATAAGTTTCAACACATTTTAATAATGGTAGGTAATCATGTCACATACTATATTTAAAAATATTTATGCACTTGCAGAGTCTATCATAAAAATTATGTCGCAAAAAATGTCGTAAAAAATCGCAGATTGCTCTAATGTGCTCTTAACCTTAGATCGTGACAGGCCCATTAAGGTACTTATGTCGCGAAATAAAAAATAATGGAGGCAAAAACGTTGAGTATTTTAATGATGTTTTTATAAGCAACTGGTTCTAGAGTTGTAGGATTCAGGTTTTATGTGTTACTTTACATATTTTGTAGAAGTTTTTCTTGTAAAGATCCTTTTGTATATTTTAAGATAGAGTGGAATTGTTAAGTATATAAATGATATCACGATGATACCAATTACTTGAGTTTTGTGGGTATTCAAGAACTTTCCGCATTTCTAATTATTTTAAAGCACAAAAGTTCTGCAAGAAGAACCCATATAAAACTTCGTATTTTATCTATGGGTGTTGCTAAGGGCAGTGTACGGACCCTTGTTTGGCCATTAGTGGGCAACTATCCTTAATACCTACTATAATTACCAACTTTTCATATCGTTAATCGTTCCTCACCCCCTTTGCCAACAAATTTCTTGCACTCTATTTCTTGAAAATCGGTGTTTTCACTCAGTGTCTACCATCTACTCTCTGCATTTTCAGCATGCCAAATCCTTACAAATAACTCCTCAAACAAACCTTGTCCTAACGACCAAAATAATCGTAGGTAGGCGTACTGTATAAGTGGGATGCCCAACATTCGTAACATAATCACACAACATCACTCAAGGTGATCAACCACTGATCATCTCGGCACAGATTATAACATACCTACTCTTGTAATTGCGATCATACTCGTTCTGGTGCCCTTGGAATATTTTATCGTGAGTGAAGATTTAATATTCCAATTTTAAACGCGGTAGGCTGTTTGGAAGGTAAACAAGAATTTGTTATATTTGCGCGGCAATTTGGGTTAAGTTTATTTGCATTTCCGTGTCGATGGTGGTGTAATGTAGGTTATGAAAGAAAAGTAAAGATTGCTTTATGGTCACTTGGTTAAAAATTCTTCGTTTGAAGAGCACTATGTTAAGAGCTTGGTTTCGATGATTTATTTTTCCTGTTAGTTAACACTGATGTTGTAATGATTATGTAAATTCGCGGTAAAGCTGTCATTTTAAAACCGACTTCAAAAATGAAGAATCATGTTTTTCCCTGTTAGATATGTTAATTCGCACTATTAAAGTTTGTTCTCTTTAAAAAAGATATCTGGCCGAGGCAACATCATCATTTTTTTTGTACTAGTTAAAGTTGTATCTTTCATCGTTTTGTATTCTTTTATTTGGTCCTCAATGATATAGAGTGGATACGCTATTTAGCATTTAGTTAACATGATAATAGGGCAGATTACAATAACTGGTTCCTCATTGGTATTCGTACTTAATGGTAACCAGGGACGGCAGGGACATAGCAGGTTATGATAACTATCATACTTAGTGTTTACTGGCAATCGTCGCATTCCTACTGACATATATTATGTACCTATATTTAAATGTACCTACATAATAAAATAATTTAAATTCACTGTAATTAGAACTGACTGAGACAAGAATAATCTTTAATCAACCAGTCAGTTTACGTTTGCCTTAGGAGCTTAATCAACGTGTCTGACTTTTTTGCCCAAATTGTGCTGAACATAGGACGTCCAAAGACAAAATTGCCATGAATGGTCAAATGAGCAATTACTTCCATTATTTCAGAATTTTGTCAGTCCATTGCAAAATAAATATGATTCTGAATTTTGAACTTATTTATTATTTTGTCTGAAACTACTAACATAAGTTCTTAGTAGATAGGTAACAGAATTAATGCATTCTGAACGACAAACAATAACGTACTAGATTCCTACAGTCAACGTTCACTGAGTTACGAACTATCATTAATCTTTGTTTTATGTCATCCGAATACGGCTGTACCATGTAGTTCTTTTTTTGTTTTAGGTTGTGAATTCATGTTTGATTTATTTGAACGACAAAATAATATTTAAACGACCAACTTTATTATCATTTAATTTACATAAATAAATTCATCATCTTCTTCACTATGTTGCCAAATAGGGATGGAAAACCAAACAAAGGTAAGGTCTTAATGATATAGGAGAACTAAAATGAAACCAGATTTTAATCTTCACTCCAAAAAAGTTAAAGGCTGTATGCTGAACAACAATGCCGTATGAACGAAAAAAAAAAACACGGAAGCTATTTTGATTGCAAGTTGATTGGTATCATACAAGCTATGCTGTGTTGTTTCAATTATGTTTATAAAACTACCAGGGACCTCAGCACGAACGAGCGACGTAAACGGAATATAGAACGATTTTTAATGGAAATAAAACTATTATTTGTACCTACTTTTATATTTTGGCGCATCGGATGGCGGCAGCGTTTCGGAAGTAACGACGCCATCTTATTTTTTTCGATACAATTTCCACAGATGATTTCATAGATGTTTACAGCGCCCTCCTGACAATGTTAGTTAAACGCCACAAGATCCATGCACCACTGTATCTTATTCACGCTTTTTGGTTTTAGGATTTTCGAACACGCTAAGTAGGTATCACTCATAGGTATGAATAAAGTCATAAAACTAAGAAAATATTATTATGCGAAACGACTAACTTTTCAAATTTAAAATCGTTCGAATTCACGTTTGCTTCGTGCGTTCGTGTAAGGCCCACCGATATCCAGTATTGTGTCAATTAAATCTGTAAAATATTCTGGTCGCCCTTGCGGTGCCAAAAAAGGTGCGAAGATTGCGTCGATCATGGTGAACCGGGCTTTTGTTAATGAATTTAGCCTTTTATGTGATGAAGTACTAAAGATAATAGAGGAGTAATTCCTGTAACTACTTTTAAGAACGTTCATCATTTTAATCTCAGTCTTAATCTGACAAGTCACTCGTGTAAACTGACAATTTTGATTGGCTTACGAATTTGGAAGCGAATTTTTAGAACCAGCGGTGTTAGGTATTGTCATGTTCGATTCCAGGATACATAAGATGCATAGTTTACTTCACTTTCGAAATGCTTTTCTCACTTGTTTGTCAGTAATGGCTTTACAACTACTTAGGTATGTTAGCTAAGCTAACCCACCTTAGTTATCTAATGTAACGTGTTTACAGCACCTATATCAAAGTATATGACAGTATGTGTAGGTCGGGTATCACAGGCTAGCTTCCTTGTTGTAGAAGGTTCTCTAATTAAATCTGTGTTACATACAACTCTTTTCTAAAAGAGCGATTTGATCGATCGTCATAATATCGAAAATGTGAGAGTAACATTCACATAAAACCTGTTGAAATTGCTATCTCCCTCTCTCTCTCTATCTTCTCTTGATCTTACAAGACAATATGTTTTGATTTCTCACACGCAGGGAACGTAGGACACCCCAAAATATGTGTCACGGCCCTTTACTCAATTATTTGCAACATCCATCGCCCCATTCGTATACCAAAAACCCTCACAGACTAACTTACTAAATTCTCACTAGGCGCCAAATCGTCAACCTTAGCGAATCTACTGGCAAAGACGTCACATTCACTATCTTAACACGTTTAGTTGTACACAATCTTTTGGCGTAAAACCTTAAGGTGAAAGCTAGCTACAAGAAAAATTTTCTTACGTTTTTTTTTGCAATTTCCAGGTCGGTGTCGCGTTATATCATACATAATTATCCCATTTAATGACTTTTTCATTAAACAGTCTTTGAATGGGATTAAATGAACTTTAAACTTATTATAATTCTGTAACTTCATACTTGTTACGGAGGCGAATCAAAATTTCGTTAACATACAGCATGACACTGACCTGCAAATTACAAAAAACCTTATATAATTTGAATTTCGCGGGCTACCCTGACGCTTATCACCGCCATTTTGCTTTTCAAAACAATTTCCACAGACAATTCTATAAATGTTTACCAACAGCTGTCCTGTCCATGTCCTCCTGTCAATGTCAAAAAAACGCGTAAGAATCCTTGTAGCTGTTGCTACATCCAGTCATCCATACAACAATACATGTGTATTGTATAACAACACATGTTAACACAAACTTTACGCTACCCTCATGAATGTATGCTCATCGCGAATCAACGACTTGTGAATCGAGTTAAAGGTCATTTTGAGTGCTGAATAACAATGTTATTGCTTTACGATATACGGAGCAGGAATGTTAAGTGGAACGTTTGTTTTTCCTGATAGCTGGCCGCTTTGAATTGTCTATGGAATAGTTGCGGTTTTTATGAAGAAAAATGTGTTTTTAAATTGCTGTGGTAAATTTTTCCGTGAAGGTATATTGTTATGGAGGAAATCGGTTAGTTGTGGATTTCTGAATATATTTTTCTTGTAATATTAGGTTTTCTTTCTATTTCGTATTAAGCTCGCCGCGCAGTGTCGTTTTTTGTTTTAGGCCTGAATCTTTTTATTTCTACAACTAACAGTATACATATTTTGCTAACAGATCTATAAACTTTAAAATAATATTAAAATCTTTATGAATTATAAAAAAAACACCGTTATTAAGTCTTTAAGATAACGGTTTACTTTTTTTAACTAGGAATTATTAAAAAAGCGTAGCTCCACTCACGACTACAACTCGATTTCAAAATTATCAACTCCTAATGTATTATTTTCGAATTATAATCATATCTCAAGTGGTAAGTGTCTATGTTGTATAGACAACTATAAATGCCCAAAAACCTAAAAATATTTGTATGTACGTGATGGAACGGTTGGCCATGAAAGCAGTGGCTTTATAACCACTTGTAATAAATATGTAAAAACATACGTCCTTGTGTTGTACCTAATGGCAATGGTGGTCGGTACCACTCAGTGGGTCTTAAGAGCTTGTACTTATTTTGTAAAACAATTAACAACTGTTAAAAATTGATACGTAATTCAAGTTAATGTTTATCCGTCAGTAAATAATTTGAGCTAGCAACCGTTTAACGTTTTGAACGCCATTGTCACATACATATTTAAAAGTGACAAGCAAGCGCGTGCCCTGTTGTACGCCAAACGACACAAATATGTGATAAAATGGTAGGTAGGTGAAATTGACCTGGCGGGCACGCGCGTGCCTTTATTCTCTGGCGTTCAAAAGGTTAAAAAGTACGAATCAATATCAAAGAGGTTTTCCATATCCTTGGTTTTGCTTATTCACTTGTAAATTTTTCCTAATTAATCCTAATTATCTTCCTCTATAAAATGTAGGAACATGTATCTAAATATTACCTACATTTTTATGTATCATGCATAGGGCTGCCATCACCTAAATTGCCGACCCCGGACAAACACTTCAAAAACCCCGGACATTTGGATGAAATTCAGTATTTATCCCGGACATCCCAGAAAAAAAAATAACAATAAAAATAAAAATAAAATGTATTCATTTAAAGAGTGGGCGTGGAGGGTGGTGGCGCGCCGGGGGTCGTTCGGACATCGGCCCTTATCGGCTTTTTTGAAGCGTAGGAGTTAGCTTGGTTGCGCTTACCAATTACGAATGAATTTTTAACTAAGATTTGTTTAGATTTACTTTTTGCCAGCCCCGCCCGGACGCTCCCCGGACGCCCTCTAAACTAGGACAAATCCGGGGAAACCCGGACGGATGGCAGCCCTAATCATGCATGATTGTGATTGCACAAAGCAGCCATGACACCCATGACAGTTTCTCATTTTCCCGCGCAGATTGTGACAGCTAACTCTAATAATGTGAAGTTTTGTCGCAACATTTTACTCTATGGTATTCAGAAGTTAACAAGTTAAGTTTTATTGCTGCTTGCGGGAGTTACGTTTCCAAAACAATATACATACAATCGATAGGCTGATTAATCTTAATTACTATGCTCATCTCAAACGCTCAGTTGTGCATCACTGGATTAGAAGCCTTAAATCTTGCTAAAAACCGTATAAAAAATGCTGAATTGTCAAGACTTGCTCAGAAAAGGCAGATGCCCAAAACATTCTGAATAAAAAAACCCGATACAGTATCCAGTAGTTTTAATTACGCCTAAATCAGTATTATTTATTATGTTTGTAGGTACCTTTTTTATTGGACTCACCATAAACTAGATCACAGTCCAGATAAAAACAAAAAACATGAAACATAACACCCAGATTGCCAATCGACCATGGTAAAAAAAAACGTTCATGTTGAATGTTCATTCCCATTTTAATAAAAAAAGGTTTTTATATAACTCGTTGCGAAACTTCGCAGTATATATTTCTTAATGAGATCTCGTATTCGATTTGTGGAGTTTTTATAATTATTTAACACGTTAGAAAATCGATGTTTCGTAAAACTACGAGAGTCGATCACATTTTGACGATCAACGCCAGTTTTTATTGATTGTTATTAAGTTAATTGGGCCATCTCTGTATTTTTTGCTAATCATAATGATTCTCGGGAAATATTAGGTATGTATATATTTAATATTTCATTCGTGTCAAACGCAAATCTATGTGTCAAATTTAACACCTTTGACACTACTTCTAAATCGAATACCGATTCAATTTTATTATTGGTTAACAATTTTCTCGAACACTCCTCATCGATTTATTGAGAATCGATTCTACGAGGTAACTCGTTTGTCGTCTGGCCAGCATTGCTCGGATGCCATGCGTGGGCCTTGGTCGCTTTGTTAGTATAACATAGCCCACACATTAGCATATCGGCCACATAGAGCCAGTTGTGTAACTTAATGGGATTAAATTCCTTTACATGTGGCTTGTATAAGTTATGTTTGTCCTTTGCCACTTATATAAATCAAAGTCGGCCACACTGTTTTATTTTCAAAATCGCAATCGTGTCTCTCTCCTCTTTATTCCTTTTAAACTAAAGTTGCAAATTTAAAGATCAAAAACTTTCGATGCTCTTTGAGATTAGTAAATATAACGTAAGAGAGCGTAGTATATTGTATGTATCCGTTTTCATAGTCTATTTTTCCTTACTTCCATAACTCAGTTATCTTACTGTTGCACGTTGATTCTTAGATACACAGGAGAATCGACATTTAGACTCGGAGATCATAATTGCCTACTTCCTGAGACAAATTCTGTGAACGTCTTTGTGGAAACCAAAAATGATTTAGTTTAATTACCATAAACAATTTTACTACGTCTTAATCCTGACTCACGTAGTTCATGACTCACTCCATCTGTGTCGGAACTGAGGGTCCAGTTACATGCGATTAGGTTGCCCAACCGTGTCACCAACCACATCTGACCATATCCGACCATGTGATGATGTGCAACCAACACTGATATAGACAGATGACATTCTTGTAGACCTTGCAGTGTATGAATGGGATTTCTGTTGTTAGAATTATAGAACCACAATGTTATTAATAATTCCGTATTGGGTAGATCTTTAAGTAATCCTATTTTCGGAACAGTGTTTGGTAGTGTGTACTAACAGAAAACTCGCAACATAACATTACTGCAGTAATTCCCGAAAGGTCAGACAGAGGTGTAGCTAGTACACTCACAATTTGCACGTTGTGTTTAGGACCCATGTAAAAGGGGGCGAGCTACTGTACCCACTAACTAACTAAAAAGTGGTCAAAAACAAGCATTTTAGAATATGCTTCAAAATCTTGGATGTTGCGTTGTTATATGTACTATGTTCAACATTTTTAATATTTTAAAGCCTGGCAGTCATGAGTCTTCCTTTTTTTTTGCTATCACTCCAAAACGCTTATTTACTTACTACGGCCATAGCGTAATGCCAGCTATTCACATAGAGGCTTGCCAAATTGCGTGCTGTTTTACCATGAATGGGATTTGCATAACGTCTGTCGCAACACGCCAAAAAATGGCGGCAAAACCTGACTGATGAGCTTTCTATTTAATTAGATGTTAGATAATTATTAGTATTCACGGCTTCCTGCTATGCCGATTTGTTGAGGAATGTGACATGCGCAATGATGTCTTGTTTAGGCATGTTAGTGCGGACATTGAAATCCCTTCATGCGTGCCTTAGAAGGGCATAAGATTGCGGTAGTACCTTCGTTCGTAAACCTCTTTATAGTATGGACAGAATTTAGTATCTAGTTGAGAATAGAATGACATCGATTACCTACTCGAGAAAAAGTAGTCAAACGGAATTGATTATTTATGTAGATGTGCACGTATAATATGCAACAGCCTACATTTATAAAAGCCTTTAATTATTAAAACAAACAAAGAAATACCGGATGACAGCAGCAAACTACATTGCGATACTCGAATGTATAATCTGTGATCAACATCGTAAAATTTTTCACACGCATTTTATGACGACAGCGTTACTTAACTGTATTCAAGTTAATTCGTTTACATTTATGTCTCAACGGAAAATATCTTCTTAAGTACAGGAAATGGTCTCATTAGACAAATTTGCTACACTGACCATAAATATTCAACCTTCTTAGAAACTCTTTAAGGAAATCCATAGACTAAGCTCACTCAAATTAACATTTCAAGTAGGCAAAGGAATTTAACAAAAGGTCCTGTTCAGCCTATTCGGAGCAAAAGCGAAAATGACATAAGTCATTACCTCATCGGTTAATGTAACGAGAATGTGAACCAGTTAATAAGCAAGTTACCGGTTAATTTGCAAAATTACCGGCTACAGTGAGAAACGGAAGCGGAAATGTGAAATTGTGGCAACACTATCAATCTTTTTACCGTGGCCCGTGGTAATTTGTAATTAACATAAAATTGTAATAAAATGGTTCTCAAGTCTTATTACTTTCCACGATTATCGTAATTTATGATTACTTCAGCAATAATTAAATTACTCATTATATTTTTTTTTTTGAGGTTAATGTGACACGTTTTAATTTATTGCAGCTCTAGCTTTCTTTCATACTCCCGCAAGTTTTATAAAAAAAAAAAACAAATAAATACAAGTTTATTCTAGTATACAGAAACATAATTTTGTAATCAAACTTAAAAAAAAAAATTAATAAAATAATTAATAAAAATAATATAGTAATTCTCTATTCAACAATTTTTTTTTGTCGTGTGTGAGTCTAATATATATTTTTTCTTTCTTTCTTTCAAAAAAATATCCTGAACTAGGTAAAAGTGTAGATAGACACATGGTGTCCTATTTCTAACCCTGTCCGCTTGCTAGATTTTTGTTTAATTTATAATTCAAATTTTACTACAATAGTTCCTTCTGTTCTACATGAGCTCCGTACTCAATCACCTGTAAATATTGCCCCGACCAACATTACCAAACATTACCAAAAGTACGAGTATATGATCGCACCTCGTTATGTCATTACGAAACTCGTCAGTAACTACATCGAGGTGTTATTTACTTATATGAAGTAATATGAATGGAGGGTCCATGTGTGCATTCTTGTAATATATCAATAAGCTTTGGTATGAGTGTCATGCAATGTAGACATAAGTAGTTTTATTTGATAAATAGAGTCTTTTGGTTTTATATATTTTTACAGTCATATTACTTTCCAGTCTCTGAAAAAAATATGGGAAGTTTAAACTATTTTTCTGGGTGTGAATTCAAATCATAGTGACGTATAGTACTTGCTAGGTAGATATGAGTTGGTAATATTGTTATGTATTGTATATCTACATAGAAGGGCTAGTGTCCTTCTGATTCGGTAAGCGCTGTTTATACTATAATCGAAATTAGATGGAAGTCATCCACTAATCACACATTCTACTTACCGCGCAAAGGACAAGGAGAAATATTCGGAGTTGATGGCCAACCTATAATAATTGGAGAGGCACCAAAAACTTCAAAAATTCCAGAAAATTCCATACTCGTGAAGGGTGTGCGTTTTGGGAGGCTGTCATAATTAATTTTGACGTTCAAAAAGCGCTGATTCTGTCTAATTTGAGTAAATTACTTTTGATTATGATCTAAGTTCGACACATTGGCACTCCATTCATTCCTACATCTTACCATCTTAGTCCTACTCAATAAGCTAGCTCAAGTAACCACCTACTTACAATCCACGAGATTAGCACAAAAAGCTGACTGTATTAAATCGAGCTATAAATTAGGTGATCGACAGAAAAAAGTCCTTGATATTTATTTATGTTTTAGTTCTTCGAAGTATGAGGAAACGTAGGTTTATGAGGTGATTAGGTGTTTTCTATATTTTTATTATGAAGGTAGTTATGTGTCTTGGGATGAACGGTACGTAACCTGTGGACCTAATAAAAAAAGGAGGTCATATGGTCATATGATCTCCTAGGCACTAATAATAAATATCTTAACGATAGTTATGGATTTGTTTTTCATTAAAAGTATTGTATCATTTTAAATTGGAATCATGTTAGAGTCGTTGGAGTTACAACCAATTAGTAATAATCAGATTTGTCGAAGGTCGTTTTAAATGAATATAAATCATATCATTAATTATTTGATTTGATCGGTATTTACCTCGTCAATAAGTTTTTAAAAGTTTTAAATTTTAGGTCAACTAGTCAATCTGCTCAAAATATTTGTCAAATTAATAAGTCAGTGTTGATTACACGCCTTTCAGTATATCAAAAAAAAAATGTGGACAAAGTTTGGTAATCAAATAGAAGATTCTCTTTGAAATTAGAAAAAGTAGTTACAGAGTTACCATCTCCTAAGTAATTACATGAAACAACAACCTTTGAGACTCGGTATTAATATTTTATAGGTAATAAACTAAATGTTACCATAAAATAATGACTAGCAAATGAAATAGTAGTACAAGTAGTTCCCTACTTGTCCAATAAAATTAACCTTATGTGCCAAATGCAAGCATTCATTCGGATCCATAGACTACTTAAAAGGCAATCAGATTAAAAAGAAACAGTAATTAATAACAGAGCGTTAAAATCAAGACGTGTCACCATCAGCATCTGACGCAACCGTTAGATAATATCTCGCTAAACAAGCCATTGCTCAGAGAAAGTGGTTTTCTCTGCTCGGATGCTGCGTGTCGATCTGTGGGTGAAATGTGCGCGCAAATTAGATGGATCGATGAGTTGTTTAGCATATAGGTGCTATATGAGTTACTGTGATAGTATTTTACGATAATAATAGCTCTATTATTTCGTACCTGCAAGTGCGGCTTTCGTAATGGTTAAGAGCACGAGTGTTATTTATTACCGATGCGATTGACCGCTCTATTATTTTATGATAGCAAAATAAAATATGGTATGAATATTTTTATAAAGAGTTTTTCCATTATTTTTCGGATTTGAAAGCAAGATATAGTGATTTATATGACACTATAATCCCAATGAGCCTAAATAGTAATATTTAATAGCAAGCGTTTTAATAAGCACTATTAATATCTGTTCTAAGTTTTATATCTGCATAATAATGCATGCTAATTTAGGATGATAAGGACAGGCGAATGATAATTGCATAACTTGTAAAAGGCTGCTAAGTCATAAGTACTAACATAACATAACACCAACATTGTACATTAGTACGGAATAAACGTTTTGACTTTGACTTATCCCCACCTGCAGGAGAAATTATATAATTAATTGGATAAACGTAAACGTCAGAAAGAAAACTATGGCGTAGTGCATTATTAAGCCACAGAGAGAGATACATACTAGGCAGTAACTGCCAACTCTAAACACGTTGACTAACCAAAGAATGATGACGTGTTTCTCGAACCACAGCGTCTTACGCATTACCAGCCTTATATTAACAACTTGCAAACTCACAAGATTCCAATATAGTATTATATGTAGTGAAATCGACGGCCAGTAGCATCGTGCATCGCAAGAAACCGGCCATTCCTCTCCGATGCTAACAACTCTCACAGTTCGCGTGGGAACCAATCGTTATATACACACTATGTATTTATGTAGTCTAGACATAATAAATTACGATAAAGTATCTACTACAGTGATTCAACATTATAAAAGATGGAAACGAACCCTTCACGAAGCCGTCAACCAAGCATTCTGTACATCAAACTAAGTAACGCAAAAATTATTGCCGGGAAAAGACTTTTTGTTTTGGGGTGAAAAATCTCGTTTTACGGCAGAACTCAATGTAACACACTCAAAACATTGTGCTGATGGATACATTGAATAGTACGGAGGCTGTGGAGTTATTTAAAGTAAACTTATCACATTATCAAATTGTTTTAAAAAAAAATCTTCCGAAAAGATTTAACTTTGACCTCCAATATCTCCATAACTATCAACTAACAATATCCCAGGTATGGTCTAGAACAAAAAAAAATCGCAATGACGGAGAGAAGAAGCCTTTCGGCTTCGTTAAGCGTAATTTTACACCCTTTATACCTGCAAGCCAAAAGACATTCTATCAGATCAATCGTCTAGAAAGTCATTGTAGTGATATGTAACTTTTTGATATCCATGAATTTGAAAGACATTGCCGGCCCTCTAAATTATTTGAAGGTGGAAACAGATGTTATAATTACGTAATTAATAATAGGCATAAGTCCCATGTAATAGGAGAAGAAACCACTGCCAATTATTGTCATTCTAACGTATTCCTTTTTCACTATTTCAGGAAAACATGGAAGGAGGATGAAGCATGACTGTGGTAGCCAGATTCATCTGGTGATATGAAGACCAATACAGAACACCTTCGGACCTTGGTGATGAAGTTTCAAGAAGGACGGGACGATACTGAACTGAAGAATTATCTGCTGATGTAAAGAACAATAACGAAGAAGAACATGAAGAATTTTGGAGAATGGCGGGGTAGATTTAAGGAGACAATGATGATAGAGATTGTAAAATAAATCAAGTCAATTTGCGTGTTTCCTTGATTGACCCTGAACCCTTATTCATTATCCTTCATTAGTAACTATACCATCTGTCGTAGGAAAATGAATTTTAAAGTAAAATAGGAATGTTTACAGATAGAGATGTAAATTGGCATTGAAAGTCGTGATTGGAGGTATTACTTTTACTCCGATCGTAATAAAAACAAGATAATTTTGATCAGAACTTTCACTTTACCAAGATAAAATTAAATGCAGCAGGTATAAGAGAACCAGTTTTACATAATGCTGACAAAGAAGTTTTTGAAAGAGTCGATACACTTTTTACTGTTAAAAAACTTCAAACTTTACATCTAGCAGTCATTATGGAAAATAGGCAAAAACAGTTTTAATATTGCTGCTAAACATAGGTCATATTCCTATCACGAGCAATGTAAATGACAATTCCTGTTCACTAATGCCGACTATTAGAAAAAAAACAACTGTTATCAATCGGGAATTTGGCGGACAGTTTTGCTTTTTACGTAGGAGCTGAATATAACTTCACACAACGGGTCATCGGTGTAAGTGCCTAGTGCGATGCTATCTTTGAAAATTATAGGAAAATACAATGCTGATTCTATCTTACAAAGACCTCTGCCTATCACACAAGGAAAATAGCTTAATTCTAAACAATCTACTTGATATTCATAGCAGCGTCTGCTAAACCGGCCCACAAGTAGGTCGTGGATGATACAACACTCGTAGTTTATTAGCTAGTATTAGAGAACTCGAGACTTTACGTAAATAGCTACTTTGTTATTTCGAAAAGGAAATAGAGCGAACTTGGAACCCAGTAAAAGTCTCTCTCTCTATCTAAAATCATGCATCGGTATCTGGAGGTATTCCTTCAGCTAATCTAGGAACAGAATACAAGGTGTACACAGACCCTTCACGAAGCCAACAACCAAACATCAAACTATGTATCTCTACGCAAAAATTATTGCTGAAAATCACGTTTTATGTTAGGATTCAATGTGTAACGCGCGCAAAACACTATGCCGACACATGCATTGAATAGTACGGGGATAAAATGTAATATAAAGATATAACATTAAAAACAAGTATATAAAAAACTTATGAAAAAGTTGGAACTTTGACCCCGATAGTGCCCCTAGTTACGGAGAAATTCTCCGTAACTAGCAGGTCTAGAATGAAAAAATGATCGCAATGACGGGGAGAACAAATGCCTTTCGGCTTCGTTAAGGGTATTTTTACACCGCACTTGGACATAATGTCCAAGTTACTGGAAAAATCAAATCAATAACAAAGATCGTCTATAATTTTGCACATAACATTAAACTGTGAAATCAGTGAAATGGCTTGTTACGACAAACAAAACATCATCTATGTATGTACCATCAAAAACTATAAAGTTTACAAATACTACAAGCTGTTTCGTCCCAAAATGAAGAATTGAAGTCTCAAGATATACTACTGTGAATCATCGCAGCTCAACCACTATTCAAGATTAATTCGTCCTCCTATTCCATACTCATACCTGTAACATGGTGATATCCGAGAGCTAACACTTTAAAATGAATCAATATAAGGCATGAAACTGTTAATTTTCCGAACAACAAAAGCTTTTGTTTGAACCAATACACAAATACATTAACATAGTAGTTGCTAAGCTCCCTACATCAGGCACCAACAGAATGATGAAATCACCGACCATGTTAGTACGATGAATGAATAGACAAAGACAAGTATGTAAGCAGGTTCGTATACGAGAATCACGAGGATCCAGTATCGTAAGATGCGCAGGAGTCACGACTTTTCGTTATTTATTACTGTAAGTATGTAATGTGGCCTAGGGTTTGAACCCTGCAGCTGCTGATGAAAAGATAGAAGCTAGTATTATATCTCAGGTTTTGAAGTGGATAGACTAAGTATTTAAAATGAAGGTAGGTTTTGAAGTACAGTATTTTTAAAATGATAATACGTTAGTAAGAGCATGAAGTATTGGTTGAGAGAGTAGTCAGTAGATCAGTCAAGTTTGTACTTATATTGTATAACGGTCTGGTGTCCGCTACTCCACGTCAAAGCACGTATTTTGCGTGCGGCTGGTTTGTACATAATAGAATACTAAAAATGCTGCTGTAACGAACTGAAAGCAACATGCTAGTTGAAAAACAATGAATGACGATTTTTGATTTGTATCGAAATGCAAGGTAGGTACTTTTGAAAGCTGTCTAATTACAATTTCACACTATGCATCATTGTTGCAATTACTCCTGCAATCCTTACTAAATCCGTATCGCAACTACTACTAGATATCAATCAACGTATGATTAACTGGAGCCTACTATCGATATAAACCTAGCTAACTTAACTTTAGGTTTCATTTAACGGCTGTTAGTTTGAGCATAAAAGTGAAGGGCACTAGGTACATGCTGACAGTCTCATGTGTGATTAAAATTCTAATGCAATGCGGGTCATTGCTATTAGATTAATTTTTTTAGGTTATTTAGGTCACCTGCGACCATGATAAAATTAATTAGAAAATATAAACTAAGCTAAGATTTAACCGCAAAATTCAAGTATCCGTTATACTCAATTTTTAATCCTAAAGGCTAAGTTTCAAAAAACTACTTTCAGTGTTTGGAATCTATACCATATAAATTACAGGTATGATAGTAAAAGCGATATTTCAAGACCTTTGAATTTTGGAGAAAGAGAACTACTGTGTGAAGTCCTAAGGAATCTTAATTAGGTACCTTCCACAACATTTATTTCTAGTGCTGTAGGCTGATCGTTGTTTTCAAGTCAGTCAAATTGACTAGGCAGTCTAGTAACTGTGTTGTTTTATAGTTAGATCGATAACTACGAAATAATCGTTTGTCCTACTGTCGCTCTGCGAGAATTCTGTTTTACGCCTGAAGGCAACACTATTATAGATTTACTATGCAACGTTGTTTACTTTCAAATTTTAGTCTTAGCATGTATCTGTCCCGAGTTTCAATACATTTTCTCCAGTGACTACCATTCTGAAAGTCATAATCAATTAAATCTGCTCACGGCTGTCAAATATACTGACAGATGATTGACTGTTGTAAGTTCTGTCAAACATTCACAACGTCAGATTTGACAGTAGATAAACCAATCAGAGAGTTTATCAGACCATCAAAAACTCAGCTAGTCTTCGCATGTTTCAAGCCTACGGGCTTAATTTCAGAATCATTGAGAAATAATTTAATAAGTAACTGCGGATTGGAATGGCA
This sequence comes from Noctua comes, assembly GCA_963082995.1. NCBI lineage: Eukaryota > Metazoa > Arthropoda > Insecta > Lepidoptera > Noctuidae > Noctua > Noctua comes. The sequence continues at coordinate 16,270,382 of OY720278.1, read as the reverse complement.
AAGCATTCTATCGACTGTTAACTCGTTCACTGCCACCATAATTTTTTTGAAGTTCATAGCGATGCCGCCCTATAAAGCCACGCGGACACGCCAGGCGTGTCGGCGGCACTGCATTTTGTTAAACATGGACACGCTAGGCGTGTCCAGTGGCACCTCGATAGACTTAAATTCTAAATCTGTCTTTTTTTCGGTTTAGCGATGAGTTTTAGTTAGTTTGCCATTTGCTGAGCAAGAATAAAGGTGGTTCAAATATAGTAGTGAGATTTAACCTGGAATTATGGCTGAAAATAGATTTTTAGGTAAGTAATTATCGTAATTTTGTAAGAGATGATAAACATTTTGTGGTTATTTTGAAATATTTCATAATATTAACTTAGATAAGTCAATTATTGCAAGTTTAGGGCACGGTTGTCAATCCAACTAGTTGTTTGTTTACCGATCGTACCTACCGTAAATTATTTTGTACATCATTGGTCTAACCGAGGCAACGCGAGTTCACACAATAATTATCGTTCAGTCCTACTCGCCTTCTTATTTCTTGGGCTTCTTGACATTCAATAAATTATCTTCATATTTTATTGATTTTTGTTTACATGTACATTATTTTAGCTGTATTTGACGTCTTAGTACAAAGGTTGACAATCTATGATTAACTTGTTTAGGTGGACACGCCTGGCGGGTTCTCGGCATTGCATAATCACTTTTTAAAACAAAATACAAATTAAGAGATTTTTCCGGGGGCCACCTCAAAAATCCTTAGGTTATTGCTAGAGGATTATGTACTGAGAATTCCAAAAAGCAACTTTGCTTAATTTTCGAAATATCACTGAAACATTTAGGACACGACTGGCGTGTTCTAGGCGTAGTTATAGAAATTCGCAAGAACACGCTAGGCGTGTCGGCGGCATTGAACGTGTTAACTATGAATGAGTCAGATAGTTAACAATGAGTTCTTGTGAATGAATTCAAAGTCTTTGTACGTTGATAAAAAACAACCTTTTGGCCTTTGAATGATGTTGAAGAAAGGGCGCGTAAACATTTTTACAAGGGATTGAAAAAACAAGATGGCGGCGCTAGTCTAGATTTTTGGCACGCGCCATAAGATCCTTGTACAGCTTTACATTCCATTGCAGACATGTGATAGATTAGGCACATACATGTTACTGTTGCCAAACAACAAAATGAGAATATATACGTTTTTAATGTTGAAAATTGGAATGTTTAATGCACTTAGAAAGGATAATAAATCACTTCGTTTATGCACTGATAAATATGCAGTTTAGTTTTAGTAATAGTCTAGACTAATAATTTACACATCCAGTTGTTTGTAAACTGATTGACAAAGATTATGTTTCCGCAATTTACGCAATAATTTTTTCGTGTAGGTACCTAACACTTTTTTTTGTGTTTACATATTACCGATGTGTCTCCAATAAAGATATTATAAGATTTTTTCTGTGTTTCCACTTATATTTTTTGTACCTTCGATGCGCAATTTCTAATGAAATGTCCACACCACAATGTATGTATTTTGACACGCCACTGAGAAAACCTTTTGACTGAGTCAATTGTCTTTCAATAATAGACAACTATTGTTCTGAACACGATAAGAAATAGCACAATGCAGCTTTAAAAGGTGACGATAAAAACATCGATTACAGTAATCAGTAGGTAAAAAGATTTGAGAAAAGTATTCGCTTATTCTAGGAACTAATTCGTGTAATGAATGAAAATAGTTTTTTTTTTTTTTTTTTCTTTTAAAACTAACGGGATATTTACCATGTTTACGTTTTGTTTTTGTTGTAAATATCCCGTTAGTTTTAATGGAAATGTTAGTGACCATGACAGTTTAAAATCTTATATAGAAAATAGATTTGTTACAAAAAGTGTGGTAGCCACACATTTAAACCAGAATAAGTAGTTAAAGATACTAAGAACTGAAGGTCGGTATATACGCGGACGCAGTATTTTTTAAAATCTACGCACAGTGTTACATCTTTCAATTTATTTTTTCATTAAAAAGAATTTGTCAACCTCCGTCAATACGAGTATATCGCCACCGCAATTTATTGTTTTAAAAAGTATTTTTGTCGATCAGAGCCATGAATTTTCCAAGTACTAATTAGATGCCAACCTTGTAAGTTAAACTAAAAATAATATATAGAAATTAGCACTTACCTGCGGATCCCAGTCTTGATTCACCACAAACACGATAAAAAAGTATCAATTTGTGCTAATTTACGTTAAGTTTGATATTATAAAGATATTGTGACGACTCTGTTGATAAAAGGGGTGCGAGCACAAAATATGTCCGACAATATTGTTACAACTAAAAAAACATAAGAAATAAATTCTAATACTTTATTACAAACCTTTTTCTTTGAATGTTACAATATTTCATTCACATTATTACAAAAAAACATCCCAATCCTAACCATTCATATGTACATTTAATGGTAACGATTAATAATTATTAATATAATAATAAAACCTTTAAATAAGTGTACTGTAATCTAATCATAACCTATGACATTTTGTAAAGTGAAAGTCTCTTCTACCAAAACGAACTAATAAATACAATTATTTGGTACAATAAAACTTTCATTAAAACCTAGAATATTATTAAAGCTATTAAAATCTCTAAGAAATATGACTATAATGATGTTGTGTACCTATATATACAAGTTATCCCATCAGTTTAAAAGAGTATTTTCAAAATTATCATGTTAAAATATTACGCCTTGAAAAATCAACGAATGACAATTTTAAAACTTTGCATTTTTATAACAGTTATATTTTCGGATTCGGACGAAACGTGTTTGCATAATTATAAACCAATTAAACAAATAATATCAGTCGTTCATGTTATTATGGCCAGAGAAACCGGATCCTACCAGTGGGAGCCGCATAAATCTAGTTAGAACTAGATTCAGCCGGACTTTTAAGTGTCTCCGGTGACGGGAGGCGTTGTTGTTTTTCTTGGGAAGAAGGCTGGTCTAAAATTGGGTCTGATTGGTTTGAAATAGATTTTTCTTTCTGTTGTCGTCTTTGGACTTTCTGTCGTGAACGTTTTAGCTGTAGTGTAGGTCTTAATAACTACTTTGGGGGAGTTCTTTTTCTTCTTAAGATCTACTGGGACATTTTGAACTCTGTTTGCACTGAAACGTGATTTAGACGGACTAAAAGTGGTTTTGTTTGCTTTCTGGTTTAAATTCGATGCTACTGTCGCGTTTATTTTCTTAACCGTTCTGGGAACTACGCTTGGTCTAGTAAAGTTTGAGGATTTTATGATTGGTCTTCTGGGGAACCCGAATTTGGCCCGTTTGGCGTCTATAGGCGTTATTTTAACTGTTGTCGTTTCTTCAGGTACTGTTTCTGTAGTTGAAGGTGCTTCTGTTGAAGTAGTTGTTGGGGCTTCTGTGGTAGCTTGTGTTGTAGACAGCATATCTATGATCGGACTTGAACTTGACGGACTTTCCTTTGTTGTGGTCGTTGTGGGTGTAGTCGAGGAAATAGAGGTGGGTGTCGTAGAAGAGGGAGAAACAGTTGAACTTTCAGTTTGCGGTAACACTGAGATACTGATTATCGGATTTTTTACTGGAGCCACTTCAACAGCAGAACCTCCGTTAAATTCTTGGCCTTTAGCAAAAGTAAGAATGCTACGACCTGACTCAGATTTCAAGGGGGTTATTTTAACAATGTTAGCTTCGTCTTCTTGGCTAGGTACTGATGCAGAATATACGACAAAAGGTTGATTTTTATCATCATTTACTTTACGCGCCATTAGTGGGTTCTCAGTTTTGAACAGTCCCTCTAAAGGTAAAGTGGATGGGTTAGTCAGCATTGAACGTGGTGTTACTATTTCGAAACGTTTGGCTGCTCTTACTTTTTCATTTTCGTATGCTGCGGGTACGAACTGCCAGGAAGCGAACAGTGGTCCGTCATGTTCCTCATCAGTTTTGTTTTCTTCATTTACGTAAGATAAGAAGTCGTCGTTGGGTAGATGTTCTACATGATCTTTGTTTTCATCAGCCTTAGAATCAGATACTGGCTTGATGTGCCTGTAGGCTTCGTTAACACTCTCCGACGCAACTAGATTTTCTCTGGGCGCGTCAGGGTAAGTTTCAACTAAAGCTCTCGCATTTCTTGCCTCGTCAATACGTATATGATTTTCAGGTGGGTGCTCAACTGGATATATGTGACCGTATTTAGTCAAATAAATTGGAATGTCATCTTCGACTATTTTGATAAGACTAAATCTACTGACTTCACCAATTTTATCAATGACTGGTTTCTTTTCAACCATGATTTTGCCTTCTTCAATGTGAGTGGTTTCATTATTTTTGTTTATGTGGTGTTTATCTAATTTTGAGTTTACTTCAACAACTCTTGTGATGGAGAATAACTTGTCGAATTGTGTCTTTATGATAGGGGGTGGTGGCGGCGATGATTCAGTTGTAGTAGTTGTGGGGATAGTTGTAGGTACTGGTTCAGTTGTTGTTTCTGTATTAGGTACCGTGTACACAACAGTATTTTGTACGATTGTCGTTTTTATTTCAGCTTCAGTTTGTGAAATTGTAGTAATATCTTGTGTTGTAGGATAGTTTGTGGTGCCTTCTGTACTCTCTAAGTAATCATCAGTACTGTTGTCTACTTCCATTTGGTATGTTGCTGTTTCCATTTCATCAGTATTTGTTGTAGACCCATCCTCGGATGTCGTGGGCTCTTTACCGTCAGTCGTAGAAGTTACTGTGAGATAATCATCATCAAATGATGTAGTGGTTTCACCATCAGTAACTGCAGTGGTTATTGTTGTTATATCATTAGATTCAGTCTCAGCTGCTTGAGTTCCATTTCTAGTAATAATTGGCCCTGTACCTTTAGGTCTAGGGGCAACCACAGTGGAATTGTAACCTGGTGGGACGTTTTGCACTCGTTTTTTACCATCAACAGCTGGTTTGTTGCTAAATCTAGTAATAATTCCAGTTCTGTTTTGAGAACTTGGGAATCTTTTAGGAAGTTCTGTTGTAGAAGTAGAAGTTCTGAATGTGTTTGAGTTTACTACGCGGGGTCTAAAACCAGGTCTCCTTGTTGTGAGAGAAAACTTCGTCGGTGTTTCATCCTCGTCAACTGACTCCTCATCATAATGACCCTCTTCTTCTTCATCTAACAACTCCTCAGAATTGGTTGCTTCTTCTCCTTCTTCTTCAGAGTCAGGTTTCCTTGTGAAAAGTTGGTTTGGTGGTACAAAAACGAACGGATTATCTGATTCTCGATCTTCTTCAAGAAGTTCCTCGTCATTATATTCTTCGTCATCTTCGAATCTTTGAGTGGTTTTGGGAGTAAAAGGCTTTCTAGTAAATAGTTTAGAAGAGAATGGTCTCCTAGTACTTCCAGATGGTCTAAACAGTGGTCTGTCTGCACTCGCAGGACTTGTGTAAACGCCAGGATTGTATTTCCGGCTAAACACTCTAGTCGTAGATGGTACTGAAGATTCCGTGGACGGTGTATATAACTTCTTACGTGGCCTGTAAGGTAATCTAGTTCTGCTTGTTGATGTGGTCGATACAGTAGTGCTGACAGTTGTAGTCTCTGTTTGAGAGTCATCAGTTTCAGTAACAGTTGATTCAGTTCCAGTGGTGTTTTTGTTTTCTGAAATGTCTACAGACTTTCCTTCAGAAATAACTGTCACCTCGGATTTTTCTTCCGTTTCAGTTTTTGAGTTTGTTTCAACTTTAACTTCACCTTCAGGCTTATCGGAACTTTCCTTATTTTCTCCTGTAGTCTTAGAATCACTGTCAGTACTTGCTTCAGTAACAGCAGATTTAGCTTCTGTAACTGTTTCTTGACTGTTTTCCGTGTTTTGAAGTTCATCCGTTTCATCATTTGCATTAGGTTCAGTGTTAGCAGCTACCGTTGTTTGTTCGAGTGTTTGCTCTACGGGTTTTTCTTCTTTCTTTTCTATCACTTTTTCTGTAGCCTCTTCCTTAGTTTCTTTGTTTTCACTTTGTAATTCCACCTTTACTTTCTTCTCTTTGTAAAATTCGGTTACTTCCTCAATGATTGGCTCTGTTACAGTTTCAGTAGTTGTGGTAGTGGGTCGAGTCTTTTCTCCGTAGTTTAGTTCTTCAGTAGTAGAGCTTCTAAAAGTATTTAGTGAACCAACAGACTTGGCTGTAAGTTCGGCGTCATCTTCAGCAGGTTTCAGTTTCTTACGAATAATTTTGCGAATCCTCTGAGGGCCAGGTGCGATAGGTGTTTCAGTAGTAACAACTGGTTCTGGAGCTGCAGTTGTAGAGGTTGGTCTACGTCTGATAATTCTGAACCTCTTTTTACCAGAATCATCAATAGGTACTGTTTCAGTGGGAACACTATCGGCTGCACCCGGAGCTCTGAATTTCTTAATTATAACTCTACGTTTAGGTGCTTCTTCAGTTATTTCGCTTTCTTCGTCGTCTTCATGCTCTTTCTCTTCTCTGGCACTTTCCGAAAGTAAAATATCATCAACTCTACCTTCTGGTTCATCGTCATCATCATCATCACCATTGGACAAGGTTTGCTGTGTAGTTGATTGACGAGACGGGAATGGTAACTTTCTAGCTACGATTCTTGGTGAAATGGTGGATGTTGGTCTGGATCTACCAAACGGCAGACGAGGAGCAATTCGTTGGGCGATTGTAGTTTCTTCAGGCGCTTCAGTATTTTCATCAACCTCTGCGTCAGGTGAAGCAGTTGAAGCTGATGACCGTGTAAAAGGTCGTGGGGTGAATCTTGCGAATGTTGGTCTCCTCTGAGCAAAAGAAACAGAAGCTGGTTGAGCAGTCGGCTCTGTTGTAGTACTTACTGTGAAGCGGCTTCGTCCACGCGGGAGAAGGTTTGGTCGACTAGTCTCTACGGTAGCAGCAGAACCTTCACTATCAGGTATCACGTCAGAAGCAGTGCTAGCAAGGGGCCTACGGAAACGTCTGTCAGCTCTAGTACTGAAACTAGAAACTTGTCTTGGAACGAATTGTGGTTCCACATCAATCGGAGTCAAAGAAATTACATCATCTGGATTTAAAACTTGGGGTTTGAACGAACCCCTCGACACTGGAGAAGCAGCGGCGGGAATGGAGTCATCACTTCGAGCAGTTTGTGATGCTTGGAACCTACTTCTAAACCTCCTACCGACCGGGCCAGTTTCCCTAGGTATAGCTTCATTGATTTCGCGACTATCCGGAGTAGTGGATCTTATTTTACGAGAGACTTCAGCAGAATCGTCTGAATCCGAAGATATTTCGTTCGGCCTTGACAAAGGTCGCCGACGGCTCACAAAAGCATAATTCCTGGGACTCACCTGGGTAGTGCTCGATGGGAGTGCTGTACTGGGAGATGGGGTGGTAGAGCCTCGTCGTCTGATCAGAGTTCGTCGAGTAGGGATACTTGGAGGTGCTGGAGTCGTCGTAGTGGTTGTGGTTGGGGTCGTTGTTTCGACTACAGTAGTCGGAGCTGGCGCTTCAGTCTCGGGAGTTTCGATTTCGTCGGTACTCGGGGAGTTAAGTAAGGAGGATATTTGGACCGAAAGGACAGTAGTAGGGTCAGGACTACTGGTTTCGTCAATGGCGACAGTAGTGGAACGTACTCTGAGTACGGGAGCTTCAGAGCTAGGCTCTTCAATGGGACGGGAGGTCGAGCGAGACCGGACGATAGAAGTATACTGGGGTTGTGTTGATATTTCTCTTTCTAATGCCGTTTCTTGGAGTTCTACCTCTTCTTCGGAATTTTGATATCTGGGACAAAGAAAAGGATATTTAAGTTAAAAAAAAACAATTTAGGAACGCGCAATTTAATTTTTTATATAAAATAATACTTACTGCACAGTAGTGCTCTCCGCTGTGGTAGGTCGCTGTCTTCTGATTGTGACGTATTCTGGTTGATTTTCTCGTCGTGCGCTCAGGATATCCAGCGAGTTTGGTGTGTCCGATACCGACACGAAAGGCTCTGAGCGTTCGAACAGAGCGTTCCTGTAAAAAAATAAGAATTAGTTCACTGCACAGCGTATTTTCAAGATAATAAAGATTTTTTACTGGATTAGTAGTCGTTTATTGCAAAACAACTGTTTCATACAAAATTAACACGGTTAAAATGTATGAACAGCAGTTTTTTTATGACCTAGGACAAAATTCTACGCTGGTAGATTCAATATAATTATGATTCTAGGAATCATAGTATACGATTTTAAACTATCATGGTCACTAACATTATTATTAATACAAGAAACGGGATATTTACCATGTTACAACATGGTAAATATCCTATTATTAATAATAATCATAGTATAATGAATTCATATTATACATAGTTTGTGAATCGGTATCCCTTTCACTCTGTATAAATATAAAGTTTCTATCGACACTGCCTATAAACTAACCTTGAAGCAGTATCATCAGCAGTATCCGAAGTTGTAGGTCTCGCTCTACGAATATTTACATACTGCAGTGGCTTGGTGGTTGTTCCGACCCTGGACTCTGTTTCTACAGACTTAGCTCTGAGAATCTGTCGTACTTCCTCCTCTTCTTCCTCTTCGGATTCGTCTTGATTCTCTTCGCTTTCTGGAGTTGCTTCAGTCGGTTTAGATCCACGTTGACGGTTGATCGTTGTGTACCTGGGTGAAGGTATAGTTTTTGAGTATAAAGAAGAAAAAAAATACGAGCGGTTCATTTTCTTAGTAAACCAACGGCGGCATGTAAGTGCAGTAAGGCAGTAAGTGACTTACTGTGGTCGGTCCTTCCTTATTAGCTTGTCCTTATCACTTGATGGTTCTATTCCAGCATTCTGTGGTCCTCGCCGACTGTTCTGTCCAGAACTTTCGAGGATGCTGTTAGGTCCGGTGTATCTGTTGAAGACAGTATTTTATTACTTTCTTTCTTATCATGGGAGTTCTTTATTGTCGACAAAAAAAATCTACACTTCATCCTCATCATCAGCCTATAGCACTCCATGGTTGGATGTAAGCCTCTCCAATTGAACGCCAATCAGCTCGATCCTTCTACACTTATCCCTATTGATTAATTGTTTCATTCAATAAGTACCTGTTTTGCCCGCGTGTCCTTTCCAACACTTTCTGGTACAGTTTCTTCTTGTAAGGCGATGGTGTGGTGGTGATGCCGCCGTCTGTGCTAGCCTGGTTGTTTTCGCCGAAATGAAGCTGTTTCTCCAACTGTTCGATGCCACCTGTGTAATTAATCAGTTTTAATACATGATTAAATTGTGTTTCTGCTACTTTTTGTCAGCAGGTAGTGACGAACAACTGTCTAAAATATTTTGGCAAAATAATTGTACAATCATCCAAAATCAAAATAAAAATATTTTATTTCACATAGACCTAGATGGGCACTTATAAAACGTCGACAAAAAGGTGCACGGTTCGGGTTGGTCGCTTCCTATGGAGAAGAACCGGCAAGAAACTCCATGGTTACTCTTTTCCAAGTTCTATTGAAGAAGATTACAAACAAAAGCTACAGTGACAGCTTGCGTTATAGGAAAAGGATTTTAGTTTATACTTCGTGTCATTTTGGAAGAGAACGGAACGGAGAACCCGTCGTCACATTATCCACGGGTGTGTTTGAAACGCGTAGATTTAAAAGTGTTGCATTACTCACCGACTTTCTTGATCAGGTCAATCAGTTCCTTCAAAACTCTGGGATCCTCTGCATCTTCATCGGTTGGCTCCTCACGAGAATAGTCTTCGTATTCCTCTTCCTAAACCATTTAGAAAACAATGGTTTTACATTAAATCTGACTTGATCCGACGAGAGGTACATACACATAGCTACAAGGATCTTTTGTTATTCAAGGCGATTGAGTAACTTTTGTCAATAGAGGGCCGTTGTTGGTCAATTCACTATGGAAATCGTTAGTTCCGATTTTGGCCAAACGACAAAGATCTCTATACAATTCTAGTGTCTTGTTTACTTTGAGTTTAAAAAAAAGAATTTTGTTCTTATTGCACAGCACATAATTATTATTATTAACTGTTGAGTGAGATAACATAACATCACACCCAAAATTGACGGTTGACCAGTTTTCAATCTTATTACCGACCGAAGGCTTAAGGGTGGTCGATCGTCAGTGAGCGCGGTAGTACCTAGTAACACACTGACATTTCACCGGTTATTTTCAAGTCCCATGTAATAGGGGCGAGTCTATTGCCATCAACCGGGCACAAATCCAGACTTCGTAGCTACTACTGTGAAATTACTGATGGGAAAACCCAATAACATTTTACCCGACCCGGGAATCGAACCCAGGACTTCATGCTCAAAATGGCAAACACCTTCGCCCACATCGATTTGACAACTTTTTCGAGGACTTACATCAGGCTCAGGAGTAGTCGTTGAAGTAGTCCTGAACAGCGAAGAACTCTTGGTGCTCAGTCTGATGGGCTTCCTAGTGGTGGTCGTGGTAGTGGTGGTGCTGGTGGTGAGGGCCTTGGTGGTGGGGGCGCGCGTGGAGGGCGCCTTGGTGGGGGGGTCCTTGATTTTGCACAGCACGTTGCGGGAGAAGTCGCACGAGTCGGCTGCCTTGTTGAAGAAGAGACCTGGTGGAGAAGAGGAAAGTTAAATTTTTTTTGGGCGTAAAGTTTATATTGTAGTACAAATGTGTGCAATGAGTAAAGGATCAATAACGATATACCATATCAAAAGTCAAGTGATTTAAGTACCAAAAATATGACAATATTAGTACACGATATAAGGGACATAGCGACAAGCAAGGACATTATTTGAGGGATGTTTAAAAAGAAAGGTAATATAAAAAGTGTCAATTCATGGAGTAGCAGTTTTTTTTTAATGAACTACGAAAATTAGGACGTGGTAAATAGAAATCAGGTTACATTAGACACTTAGGAAATTCAATTAGGAATTCTGGGTGGTCTTACCAGAAGGACAAGTGAACTGATGAGCCACAATTCCAAGGTTGGAAGGTCCGGAGTCGAGACACCAGAAGTACTTCTTGCAGTCGCGGGGGTGTTGGTAGAAGCCTTCGTCAACACACTTGAAGTCTGAAAGAAAAACAATAACATCATAATAATCTTTACTATCGATATTACATTTCGCAAAGATCATTTGTAAGAGGTAACTAAGACAACACGGCAAAATAATGAAACACAATCATTCAAAATCACAGTTTCTTTGAGACCAGAAATCAAACTAACTATTGTATTTTCTGATTCAAGCTCAATGGGACAGACCAATATCTCTGACAGTTATATCCTAACTATGAAAAAATCAAAGAAGAACAAGCATAGTACCTGAGCCGGGATCGGGGGTGGTCGGTGGTTCCGGAGTGATGATGTTCCAGGCTGGAGTTGTGCTGGTGACGCTGGTGCTGGATTTGCGTCTGTTGCTCCTGTTAAAATATTAAATACAGTTAGAAAATATCAAGAAATCCCTTGCCACTTATAAACGCTACAATGTTACCTTCCCTAGTGTTTTCTTATAGATACGCTGTGACTGTATGAAATTGTAAATGTTCTGCTTGGCCCCTCGACGAGTCGACCTGAAGTGATCCCTGATTCAGGTCGACGACAGTCGAAGGGAATAGAACCTTTACTTATTGTAATCGCACAGTTAGCTATCATGATAAGCTGACCAAACACAAGTTTAATATTATTTATTTTCCCGAATAAATAAAATAAATAAAAAATTAATAGGGTGATAACATGAAAAATAGAGGCATAATCACTCACTTGGAAGCTGGTTTAGGTGTGGTGGTAGTAGTGGTGGAGCTCCTCGGCCTGCTCTTCCTCCTGGTGCTGGTCTGTACCTTCTCCTTTACGTCGGCAGATCTGTTGGGGAAGGGATCTTTGTTATTTATAAGGATACATTACTGTTTCTACCTGGAGATACAAAGTTGTTTCTTTAGGAAATGGAGACATCTGTATAAGTTTCAGCAATGAGAAAAAAGATTATAACTGTCTTCTAAAGCCCAGCACGCGAAGCATAACCATCGTAGAAAAGAAAGATGAATGAACAGATTCAATAAGACTTGATGCGATTTTAAAAATTAAAAAAGGAAAAAAGGAATGTCACTTTGTCCTCATAGCGCTGAAATTATAATTAGTCACAATGCATACTTAAATTCCCGGCAAACTGAATTACAGTTTTGAAAGAAACGAATGTCAATTTAATACAAGTGCTTACCCAAGTTTAGCGAAGTAGGATTCCTTGGCAGCTTCAATGAGTGGGTAGGGCTTGCCGTGACAAGCGCCACGGAAGTCATCGTTGTCGATAGACCAGAACATAATACCTGGAATAGAAAATATATTTGGTTTTAGCACAGCACTGCAACATAATAGGTAAAATCTACAATTTCGGTATGCTGGTTGAGTTTTTTAAGCTTCAAAATCTGTAAACACAAAAAGGTGTCAAATGTCTGCAAAATAGTTTATTTAATTTCGTTTGTGATCCATTAGTGTTACCAATTACGGATAAAATATCATATGCCCAAGGCACTACGAAACACACATTTAAGAGAGCAATAATTTAACTAAAGAATGCAGTTGTGCAAGTCTGTACTACTGTTTTTCAAAAGTACGTTCAGGAATCATAGTCCAATAAAATCTACTGACCTCCAAGTCCATTCTCAGCGACATATTCAGCCTTCTTCCTCACAATATCCACGTCATCGTAGCCGACCCACTGGTTGCCCTTGAAGGCGACGGGACCCATCGCGTCGGGATTCGGATGCATCACGGTCCACTCTTCATCTTCCTCCTCTTCGGAATATTCCTCAGAATCTTCTTCAGATGCCTGTCGGCGCTTCTTCGTTTTCGGTTTTAGGGATTCGCAGATCTGGAAGAATTTTTTGAATTAAAAGTTTTTGCTAAACGATTGTCAACAGTCAATTTCGGTTTTTTGTACAATGCCGACATTTTGCCAGGTTTACAGGCCGAATGAAAACTAACCCTAAAGAGCCATGATGATTGACATTGCAACATAGCAGTGTAGTGACGAATCGTATACAATAACGAGACCACAATCTATTGTTAAGAATGTTGTTCAATGACAAGTAGTTGATGTGTTGTTTGTCTTGAAGATATCAGTCCCGTTAATCAATATGGAACCTGTTTAGTCGCAGAAAAAATTGATGACGACGATGCCATGGTCAGCTAAGTTGATGGCTCTGTAAGTCTTAACTGGCATAAAAGAACTATTTAAGATTAATAAAGAACTACTTTTTACCTCATAATAAGCCAAGTACCCCTTCTCCCTGGTGGCGTCTCCTTGTTCTCCGGGACCATCAGCCGGCGAGCCGATCTCCACAGCATCAGGATTGAACAACGTGTAGGAGCGTCCGTACGTCGGGATACCCAATACAAGCTTGGATGGGTCAGCGCCGCTCTCGATGTAGAACTTGATCGTGTAGTCCTGGAATAAGAGAGGAATATAGATAGGATCTGGTGAAAAAAGTAGCGTAAAAGGAGGTCTAAACACAGTTGGGAATGTATAAAATACGTTGTTAACTTAACCAGATAGTTACACGAGCGACGGGGTGGTTCTTGAGCTTATCACAGTATCTCAGTCGAAACTAGAAACCTCTCAGGTGTGGATGAAGCTAAATGCTTGCCATCCTTTTCCATTAATACCGGATGTATGGCGACGAATGCCTGTGACGACTTTTTTGGGACAGAGGGGCTTAGAGACACTGATGATGACGGAGAAGTAAGTCACTATCTGTCACTAGCTTATTCAATCAGTTCTTGAATTATCATCCCATGTCAAATTATTGATGGACTGACTTTTGTAATTTTAGTAAAAGACGCAACGAAAAATGTAAACGTAATCAACCTTAGATTTTTGACAGCGTATTTCTTTATCAGGCTTTCACATACCAGTCTTTGACTGGTAGCAGTGTTTACACATTGTAATGCCGTTGACCTTGGTTCCACATTGTATGGCTACCGGTCTTTTAAGGTCAAATCGTGAAGACATTTTGAAATGCCTACGTCTAGCAGCCGTCTACAATGGGCTGATCTGATTGATTGAAGGTTCGACCGGTTTCTGAGAGTCGGTCCGTCAAAGACTGCCTGTGACTGTCTGAGCTGCACAAAGCTGGAATAATGAGATAAATATAATGTTATGATATTGACTGAACCGATCCAACGATGTTGGATTTCGGCACTCAATGTCTTTTGCTCGCCTACCGAACGATCTAAAAGAGCAGCTATGAACACTCATAGTAATGATCCTGTGTTTTGTCAGCGGAATGAAACGTCATTCAATCGTTTATTTATTTATTGCATTCCATTATGATGCTTTACAAAAGCCAACGACTGTCTCGACTCACTCTCTCAAATATTAATATTTTGTCATAGTCATCATCCGTCTTTGGCCTATAGGCTGAAACTTTTGACTTGTCTAAAGCCTTTGACTCTCTAAATCTGTTAGGCTCACATTCCTTGTTCAATTTAGCGTTTTTATTTGCGAATATATTGCGTATCTTTTAATCTGTGTTAAATAAATGTATTTTCGGTATTTCTCTACTTACAATATTAAGCTCGTTATCCACGCTGTACTCGTTGGGTTCCTCCAGAGGGTAGAGGGGCGCGTGGTGGTTGACTGCTGGCTCGAACGCCGAGTGGTAGTCGTACGACAGCAGGTTCATCCAGTCCAAGTATCTGTAACAAATTGGTTACATTTAAAACTAAATATACTTAGGAAGTTATGTGCGCTAATATCACAGCAATAATAATATAGTCATTTTAGGGTTTGAGGCTTTCTCAGGTTCAAGCGAAAGGTCGTTAATGAATTTATTAAACTGCAATTTGTATTGAAGACCAATTAAAAACCCTACGAAACAGATACGCGGTAGAAACATTTCGAAAAATAAGAAATCGTAACAATGCACGAATAGCAAAGCAGGTGTGTGTAGTGTATTCGAAATGGTCTACAGCCACAGAATACTGTTTATAATAGTACAAGTACTAAAGCTCAAAGTAGCCTTGGGCGTATCCGTCCGAGTTACACTGCTTATTATCACGTATTTCGTGTCGTTAATGACAGTTGGTGACTTATGGATCACGATACGCGGTACATTAACAAAAGCAGTTCTACGCAGAATAGCTGAACGAGGTGAAGGGTTGCAGACTTGCAGTGTCCATCGCAAAAAAATATTTGCTTAGACCACCGTTACTTTAACGCAAAGTAAGAATCATCATCATCATCATTCTCCTGCACTTATCCCAATTTATTTGGGGTCGGCGCAGCATGTCTTCTTCTTCCATACTTCCCTCAGCAGCCACCTCCTTCCTAGCCATATCTTTCATCGCACAGTCCACCCATCGTTTCGATAGATTTAGGTTAAATTTTGTAATAAAGGAAGTAGGTATACTTCAAACGTTGAGTAGATGTTTCAACTTCATTCTTCTATCCGACTACGATACATATACATAAACATAGACTAAGTATCCTTTTTTAGTAGCAAAGATACTTAACCTAATCATAAACCAATCAAAATTGATACTTAACTCCAATCTTATCGAATGCGGAACAATACTAGAAGGTATGTATCTCAATCAACGTTAACACCTGACACACCATGATTATCATCTCAAGATCGCCATGAGAACTGGCGATCATTAAATATGGTCCGAAACTAATCTACCTTGACCTTTCCGACTCAATCGGATTCCGTAGAATCGGAACCCGTTCGCCTACGCACTTCTTCAGCAGGTAAATAATTACATTATTATGTTCTTATTTTATCTTTATGTTTATGTATGAACTTTTGACAATAGGCTCGCAATGTATGTGTACTATGTAGGTACAGATCTGCCTTACCCTTCTGGGATTACAGGCGCGATGTTCCGTAATGTTTTTTTTAAGTAATAGACCCTTGACATTAAAGAAAGGCACTTGTTTTCCAACTCTTTGCGATCATTTTTTTGTTCTAGTTCATACCTGGGAACCTTCTAGTTACGGAGATATTGGGGGTCAAAGTTCCAACTTTTTCACAAGTTTTTTTTAAATACATTTTTTTAATGTAAGATTGTTACTTTACACACCTCCACGACCCCCGTACTATTCAATCCATCCATCAGCACAATTCTTTGAGTGCTTTCCATCGAGTCCTACCGTAAAACGTGATTTTTCACCCCAAAAAAAAGTCGATTCCCAGCAATAATTTTTGCGTTAAGTTACTTAGTTTGATGTACAGAAAGCTTGGTTGACGGCTATGTGAAGCGTCTGCTTACACCCTGTATGTATACCTAGCCATTTTTTTTAGCAGTTATTGTACTTCAAACGTTTCTACCGACGTCTGACCTTACATCAGCAGATGATTACGGATTTCCTGTATGAAACAAATTGGAAATTAATTTATGTGGGTTCAAAGACGGTCCTTTGTTTGGTGCGTTATTAAATAACTGTGTTTGTTTGTAGGCGAATAATGATGTTAGGTGCTTGTATCATTACGTTTTATTGATGTGTTAATATGCTGGGTGTAGGATATCGGTGGGATGTATAGCAACGACTGCACTTGACACACAATCTTACAGGGTTTCGATACTGATAATATTCGGACAAAAACACTAATTTTGCTATGATTGAAAAAAGTATATTCTGTTCTACTTAAGTACCTACTGCTTCTTGTGGTCTCATGTTAGGTCAAGTGATTAGAGGCCCGAAAGTGAAGAAGTTGTCTAGAAATGCATCATGCTTTGAATTAATTCAACTTTTAGAAAACAACATTTAACCTTTTGACCGCCATAGTCACACATATATGTGACAAGCAAGCGCGTGCCCTGTACGCCAAACTACACAAATGTTTGACGAAATGGTAGGTGAAATTATGGCTTGGCGTGGAGGGCACGCGCGTGCGTTTATGCTATGGCGGTCAAAAGGTTAAAGAGCCTGTTATAGTCTGTGTGAACGCAAGTTATTGTCCATGCAGCAGCTAAAAAGCAAACCCTAGAAGTAGACTGACCTTATAGTCAGTCTAACACAATGGTGATCACAAAAGTGCAGACACCGACAAAGACTGCACTAATATCTATCTACTTAGCGCCGATTTTCATCACTCGTTACTTAATTTATCGTAAAACTAAACTCTTAAACTAAGCCATTGTCTTCTAAGACTTTGCGTAAATATCTAAAGACAAAGCTAAGCGAAGGAACCAGAGCGTTGAAGGACGGTGGAGCAGAATTAACACATCTCATTGTTTAGAACTTCGTAGGGCTGCCAAGATTTCATGGCAATTGGGATGCAGTAATCTTATGGCAGTGTAATTTTAAGAAACATGCACAATACCTACACAATTGAAGCAAAGTTACCATTGCTAAAGTTGTGAGGATTTTTCCTGTATCGACATATACAGGTCTTGATAGGTATTAGAAGGTTCGTAAGAGGTACGAAGGGCTGTGGTGCCTCAAAAAAGGAAAAAGGAGTAAATGATAGCGTGACGAATGACAAGGGAGAATCATGAAAGAAAAAAAACGTGTTGTGCCGACCTCAAGTAACGTGGCACAAGGGCAGGGAGATGAATCTCTTTTATCGAGTACATATCTCAAAATAATCTGCTCTGTCATAAAACATCTTGCGTCCATCATCAGATTCCAAATTACATTTTGTGAAAAAAAATATCAATATCAAAATAATGTTAACAGCTAAGCGATAAAAAACTACAGAGGAACATGCAACTTTTGGTAAAAAGCAT
The DNA here is from genome assembly GCA_963082995.1 of Noctua comes. NCBI lineage: Eukaryota > Metazoa > Arthropoda > Insecta > Lepidoptera > Noctuidae > Noctua > Noctua comes. The sequence continues at coordinate 16,252,687 of OY720278.1, read as the reverse complement.
GATGGCCGTAACTGATTAGCATCAAACAGTTTTTGATTTCTACACTATAACAAGTGCAAAATTACCCTGAAGGAGCTTCGTTTACACATCACACGAACTCCCAAGGCCTTCGACTTGCATAACCCTTCTACCATGGTCACTATAGCAATTCCCATTGTGTATTCTGAGCCCCGATGCATTGTATGCTTCATTCAAATCAGCTGGCACTTGCGAAACCGCTGGTTCTAGTACTCGCTAACATTGGATCACTGAACGAGGCATGTGATGCGAAAAAGACGTGGGATTTGAAGTCAATGGGGATTTCAGTGTCTTTTAATGGTGTTTAGATTGGAAGGGAATCAGCGCAGCTTTTTAAAGGGTCTTATTTAAATTGTTAATGTTCTAGAAATTATCATAATCATTAGCCTAGCCTTTTCCCAACCATTTTGAGGTCGGTTCCAGTCAAAGCTACCAGTATTTTATACGGAGCGACTGCCTGTCTGACCTCCACAACCAAACAGTAACTGGGTAAATAAGTGACCCTTGGGTCCTCGAAATCGAAGCATACCGTGATAGAAGGTCAGAAATGCACGCAGATAAAAAATATTACAAAAAAACAGAATCGTAATAATTTTCAATGCTGATTGTAAACCTTTAAAGGCGGATGAGTCAATGTTACAAAAAAAATGAATTATAAAACTATAAACCAAAGACTTCATTCAATAAGTTCATATGAATCAACTTAAATTGTATTAAACAGTATCCTTGTAAGTTGTCGACTTGATTCTTGGTATTCGATAATAAAATGTGAGCGGCCATACTGACGAGGTGTAAGCTCAGTAGTAACGTATTTAACGTTGGTTAAAAGCCTGCGCCCGCGTCGGCTTAGGCTTCACATTTACAATCATTAAAATTCCGATTTCGATCGTGTGACATTCTTGTTGGGGGCATGGATTGTGGGTTGGACCAAGTTTGAAGCGAAAAGCGATTTTTACCACAGATGGTTTCCAGAATGATCCACGTTTTCATTATATCGAGCAAATAGCAGTAGCAATACGTTGTCTTTGGAACCTACTCCAGAAGCATTTATTTATATTATTTAGTAGCCCGCGACCTTCGTTCGCGTGAAATTATTATAAGAATATTACTTCCCTATTTGAATCGGATTTTGTTAACTATTTTATGGGTTTTAATTTTTCTGCACGGAATCCTAATTATTTTTCTAAAATAAAAGTAACCTAAGTTACTCCTTACAACATCAGCTATCTACCAGTAAACGTCTCGTCAAAATCGGTCCAGCCTTTATGGAGATTAATCGCGTAACAAACAGATTGCCAGACAAGAAAAATAAATGTGTTTTTGTTATAAGTACCGTATATACTTTCATATGCATTTAGTAAAATACTGTTATTTTAAAATTACAAACAGACACTTCAATTTTATTTATTTGTTTATAATTTACAAGTCAACCCGATACATTTTTGACTTTTTTCGTCATCATTATTTCGCTTATAGAATGTCACTTTGTTAACATATCAACATGTATGAATAAAGGTACCTACTCCTAACCTTCTACTAATTAATCTCAGGAATAAATCAATTCAACGTTCTATGAAGAAATCAAAGTTTCATTCTTCATTCACACTTCTTTGGTATTTCAAGGACCATATTTACAAATCGTTCCCCAAAGCTCATCACAATGCTCGTTCGCCTATCACTTTCACCACTTCATATATTATTAGGCAACGCGACATTGAACTAGTAAATTAAGCAAGTGTCGTGATGTGTATGACTGGTGTATGAATGTATGTATGTAATGTGTGTATGGAGCAACGTATTTGCATGTGACAATTAAGTATTTGCACTGTGTAGTGTTTGGTAATCTGTACAATGTCATGTTTGCTTGCTTTCGGTTTGTTTTGCAATGATTTAAAGGAGTGTTTTGTTTTTTAACCAAGTAGAGATCTATTAAATTGAATGTCAGACACAAAATAGAAGTCAAATATAAATATTTTTGCATAATTTTTAACATTAGTCTGAGGTCGTTACTGAACTATTCAATTTGATTTTTGTAAGAAAAACATAAGTTTCAGTTAAACCTTGAGCTTATTTCTTTCTTCGACAATTTTGAATATCCTTCTTACTATTGTTTTTAATTTTGTGAAGTAAATATTCGCTACTAACTACTGCATAAAGAAGGTCAAAACCTTCTTTGTCGTAAAGGATTTACTTGCTCATTCCACATCCATCTATTAACCTTACCATACCTTTGTGCTTTTATATCTTCAAGTACTTCGAGTGCACATGAATAAATCAATCAAAAAATGAAAAGGCTAGCGATATCATCAAATTCGCGAGAATCAGTTGGATGACAGAAGCTTAGAGACGAAAAAAAAGACAGAAAAAAGGGGAGACCTTATATCTAGCAGTTCCTAAATCTGAAATGATGATGATAAACCCAAATAAAACAAAACTCACTGATTCAGCGTCTTCACATCAAATCCCTTCTGTATATACTCAATGCCGGCGGGCACAGCCATGGTCAGCAGCAGCCTGGGTTTGCCAGTCTTCTCGGATTCTCTGTCGAACTGCTCCCGGAGCTCCTTCACCAGCTTGGCGTAGTTCTCCCTATCCTTGGGTTTCCCTCCGTCACGGAAGGCTGGGTACTCCCAGTCCAGGTCCAAGCCGTCGAAGCGGTTCTGTCTGAGGAACTGGGGAAGAAGGTGGTTTTGTTAAAGTTTGTTGACATATGCGTGCTTCTGGACAGGTCTGCTAAAACCTGTGTGGTGTTTTCTATAAGAAACCAGCTCAATAACCCGAGATGTATGTTTAGTGTTACAGATTTCATTAATAAAATATGTGTATAAAATAAATATCAAATAACATAACATCACGCCTGTAATCCCTGAAGGGTAAGGCAGAGGTTCCCAAATTTCGCAAGTTATGTTTAAGTCCCATGTAGTAGGGGGCGAGCTTATTGCCATCAATCGGGCACAAATCCAGACTCCGTGGCTGCTACTGAGAAGTTCCCAATGGGGAAACCCAATAACACTTTACCCGACCTGGGAATCGAACCCAGGACCTCGTGCTCAGCAGTTGCGCTGGCAACCACTAGATCAATGAGGTAGTCTCAAAAAACAAAAATCATCATTTTCCATTTAACTTTCTTCTTCGTCTTTTGAGTTTTTTTGTAAACTTAAACTCCTAGTTGAAATCCCATAAGATCCCTGAATCATTTCAAAACACTAATAAAACTATAATTACGATATCTTTTTGTTAAAACAAATTCGGAAAAAGCAAGTGAAAGGACATTGTTACAATCAAAAGTATATTCATGAACTCGAGTATACAAAATGTAGTTCACCAGTCAAGGTTACGATGTAATTTCGAGAGTTGCTTTTACGACAGACTCATACTTTCATTGTATAAAGTACTATTTGCATAAAAGAAACAATATGGCGGATAAACAGTCACATACAGCTCTTTCATAGTTTACGTCTGACAGCAGCAGCCCAACAACAACCTTATCTATAAGAAAATAAGATCAATTTTGTTTGACAGACTTGCCCAGTGGCAGCAACTGAACAAGAACCTTATTGTGACTTAAATTAAGAGTCATTTTGAAAGTGATGCCTAATAAGTGAGAAAATTATCTGTGAAGTTCTGTAGTAATGACACTTTGGATTAAGATCATTACTCATATTTACATCATAAAATGAACAAAATGCTATTGTAAGAAAAGCAGAAATAGCTTTAAGTAGTGCAAAAATTCTCAGTCATGACTACCGTATAATTCGAAATACATTGTACCCACATTTTCTAATCTAATTTCACGTAGAAAGGTGCAATGTAATTACAGGTCTATGGAGAAAGTAATAGGCTCGCAAATGCAGAGATCAGAGAAGCTTTCGATGTGCAACATGTCCGATCTGTTGAAGACTTTATCGATGAAGAGAAAATTATAATGACAACCGACTTTAAAGGTAATGTGATTTGTGTTTTGAATTATGACTATTGACAGTTTGATGAAGATGAACATCTTTTAAACTAAAGAAATAATGACAGTTATGGTCGTTTAAGTAAACATTTCAGAAACAATCATCAATTTGTGGACTTAAATTAATGACTGCCTCGTTAGTCTAGTGCTCGCAAGCGCGACTGCTGAGCATGAGGTCCTGGGCTCAATTCCCGGGTGGGGCAAAGTGTTACTGGGTTTATCCATCAGGAATTTCTCAGTAGCAGCCATGGAGGCAGGATTTGTGCCTGGTTGATGGTATATGCTCGCCCTCTATTACATGGGACTTAAATATAATTTACTGGCGAAATGTGGGTGTATAGGTAAACCTCTGCCTAACCCTTTGGGGATTACAGGCGTGCGTGATGTTATGTAAATCATTGTGCCTTTTGAATTTTTTTTGGCCAATACTCAGTAGATTTCCTTCTAAAGTAGCTTAGAGCTTCAGGTTTTTGTTAATCAAGTGACATTACCTTTGATAACGAGGTTTCCATAATATGAAGCGTTTTTTTAGAACTGTGTGTAAATGTGGTACTGTCCCACAAATAATCGGCACTTAATATCGAGTCCCTCGTGTTTTGTTATTTGTTCCTTACAGACACTGATAGGTGTTACTAAAGGTGCCAAACTTGTAGCTAAATTCTGGACCGGCTCAATTTAGGTTAACATCGACATACTAATAAGAAAATTCGGGCTAGCATACATAAGGGTCTAGAATATTTACCTTGATGGCGTTCCTGACGAACTCCTTCCTTCTCTCCCTGGAGCCGACCATGGGAGAGAACCTGGACGAGCCCTCGTTCCATCCGCCGATGGCCAGCATCGTCTTCAAGTTCTTGTTGTATGTCTTCAATCCAGTGAATTTGGCGTAACCACCTGCGATAAAGAACGAAGTGAAATTGACGCCCAATAAGGACTGTGTGGACTTCCGTCGTATTATCATCAATACAGGAATATTGAAGCTAATTCAACACATTATAAAATCATAATTAATGATTTTGAATAAATCTTATAAATGGCGCCCAGCAGGGCCTGCGTTGGGCGCCAATTAGATTTGTACATAAACATTTTTGAAAATCTAGTAAGTCTAGAAAACGTGGATAATATCAAAAACTAATTCATCAGTTTAAGACACAATTATAATTTTATAAAAGAAAAATGAATTTATTTCGTTCTTTATATCTTATCTTTGGCGCCCAACGTGAGACTTATTATTATATTATAAAAAAACAAGAAATTCGATCAGCTTTTAAAAATAAAAAAGAGCTGTAATTGATAGAAAAAGCAATTGAAGTCTTCTAAGCCAAAGAACAATGTACTAACCTTTCTCAATATCCTGATATTTATCAAAAGGCTTGAATGAGTTTTCCTTGGTGAATCCTCCGAAGGCATAGACAAGATGCGTGCAGAGGTAGGGGTTGATGTTCTGTGGGTTGAACTTCGCGGTGCCGGGCCGGTACACCGACCAGTTTGTGTAGTAGCACACCACACGGGGCTCGCTTGCTGATGCTGAAACAAGAGTGAAGAGAGGTTATAATTTGTGAGTCGGTGACCTAGAGTGGGTGGGCGGAGTCCGTAGAGCTAAATTGACTCAAACTGAACTTGGGAGTACTAATACTCCCAAGTTCAGTTTGAGTCAACTCTAAAGTTGATTAGGGCAAATTTGAGACGTTACAGCTACGTATTCCAAATCAAGTTTACCACAGGACCACCAAAAGGGGTTCTTTCAAGGTATTTCCCGCCCCTTATCACAGAAAAGAAGCTAGTGTTCTCTCTCTATCTATTCCAGACCAAATTAAAATGATCTCTCATTGTACGGGAAGCTCTTACAGAGCAAGATCAGGTTATACTGGATATGTATAGCTTGATGTGTCGCTGTGTGTACTAGATGGCCATATTATAATTTATCTTTGACATTTATATTATGTTTCGCCTTATTGACATTTGATAGATATTGCATAGGCATACTGTTTATAATCATTTACTGAGTATAAATGTTTTATTGTATGAAAATGAAATATTAAGTTCGAATACATTGCCCAACCATTCACCTTGTTTATGATATTGAATCACTTGTCGTAATAATTTAGTAATTGGTTGATTGTGAAACTAGACGTAACACATTCTGATTGATAGTGACATGTTTTTACAAAATACTTTTAAAATCATATTTTATCATCTTGATTCGTAAAAAAATAACTTCTAAAAAAGTAGATGGCGTGACAAAGCGTAGCGTTTGAAGTTCTTCCTAAAGGATTAGACCTAAATACGGGAAAAATGGAAGAAGGGAAGGGAGGCCTTTGCCCTGTAGTGGGTCACTACGGGCTTATAATAAAAAAAATCGGAGTTAATTGACGTGCTAACTAGACAGAGAGTACCTACAGAAAGATGCCGTTGAGGAAAATCGGGCACACTTTTTTCCAGGTAGTCGCTTCGAATACCATAACATCACGCCTGTAATCCCCGAAGGGTTAGGCAGAGGTATACCTCACATTTCACCAATCGTGTTGAAGTTACATGTAATAGGAGGCGAGCTTATTGCCATCAACCGGGCACTAATACAGACTCCGTGGCTGTACTGAGAAATTCCTGATGGAAAAACCCAGTATCAATTTGCCCGATCTGGCAATCGAACCCGGGACCTCATGCTCAGCAGTCGCGATTGCGACCAACGAGGCAGTCATATCGGAAATAGACGGCGGCGCTTTGAATGTTACGTTAATTATTTCATACATCGAACACTTCACAATATCTATGGTATGGCATGGTACGGTGTGGTATGGTATGGTGTGGTGGTTGTCCTTTAGAACAACCTAAGTTTATTACTACAATATTAACAGCAAAAATCAGTATAAAAAAAAAAAATGTAGTTATAAGAATTATATTTTTCAACTTTTCCCGGACATGGAAAGCAGAGCGTCAAGTGATGACGTGAGTTATCAGGCGTGAAATAACTTGGTAATAACTAACGTTATGTCGTTACAAATGGTAGGTTTCGCATAATAGTGCATGCATTTACTATTTGTTACTTGCGTGCTATATTTTGATCTAGTTTTCTTGTATTGGAAATTGGGACTTACTAGATATTTTCAGTCTCAGAATATACGGGTATAACATGCGCCGTGTTTGTGGTGATTAAATAATTTGCGTAGGTAATAAAATGTTTTTGCAATAAAATATTATATTATATATATTTAATACATCTATAGGTATGCCCCACCCTCTTTTCAATTCAAGCCATGGTCCCATTGTCTTTAATTAATTTTCAATTGACATTATTAAATATATGTTTAGAATACGAACTATTGCGAATTTACGAATTTCTTATCCGAAACTATACAGGTAATGAACCAAAATAACCGATTTAAAACCGTAAACAAAATAAAAATAAAACTCCACAGTGTTTCATCAACCATAGATAAATATAATCTGCAAACTTTATATTTTATTTATGCCTAGAACTGGTTCTAGAAATAAAACTATACTTTAGTTGGCAAATAAACTTTCCGCACGGTTGGTTTTCTAGACTTATTGAATAACTGAAAGTGCAACTTTGGTACAGTTTGTCTATGGCACTAGCTCGCTGCCCGGCGCGGCTCGCTAATCAGTATGACTGACGCAGCGGAAAATTATGAAGAAAATAATACTTTATTTTGTACAGTTCGTCCGTGACACCTGCAATAGGGTTGGGTAATAATTTAATTAAGTTGACACGTTGAGACATTGTTTTATTTTATTCGATAATATTTTGGACTTGAAATATACATGTAATTTTCTCGTAAGTTCGGCTTAAAAACAACTAAATTTTAAATCTTTGGCAATATCAAAATAATCGCATAAACTTGAAGCTTTACTTGGATCCTTTTTCCTTAACCACAGAGTGTGTGTGCTGATTTGAAATACCCCAAAAAGTTTACTCATTCACCTTTGCGTTTTCCGAGAATCAATTACAGAAGAAGGATTCATGATCTCGCAATGTGATTTTTTATTGTAAGTTCAACTCAAATATACTTAAAATATATGTAAACATAAATAAAAGCCTTTTTCCCGTGGGTAAGCAGCCACTTACTACAATCCTTCGGTACCTACATAAATACTCTTATTGCACTTATATTTTGCCAGTTTATGTAATAGGGAGGCAAGCGAAATGCCTTTATTATTATTCTTTTCATACTTTTACGTAGCTCGGCTTTACGCTGGATTTATAGGATAGTACGGGCCGAAGCCAAATACCACCACAGGAGAGTGGTGATATGATTAATGATGATATGGTCGGGTAATGTGATGATGAGTGTCCATTAAGCGGTGTCTGTGCGGTGTTTGAGGGTCGAGTGTGTGAGGTGGAGATTATTGTCCCATTTTCATTGTGACAATCTTGCAAATATTCAAGATTCTGGCCTTCTGAAGGTTTTAATACGTGTATGTTGGTAAATCAAGTGTTTTTGAAGACTGGTGGAGCTGTTTAGGTATAACACCTGTTGTTGATAACACAAAAGGGACGATGGCGACATTGTTTATTATTTCTAACCTGCCCCAAATCCAGATTCCGGTTGGCCAAAGTATCAATAATAATAATTTAATTAAGGAGGCGCCGCTGACGCGTGCACTCCGCACGCTCAACCTCATAGCGAGTGAAACGGACTTATTCTGTTGTTCTCTGAGTGAATTCACAAGGAATGCTTTGTTTGTAATTAGTTACAGATATTAATTCTTAGTAACAATTAAGTTAAGTTAAGGATTAAGCTTAGCAATTAAGTTAGGTTAAGGCGCATTTACCGCATTGGTTATCTCGCTGTAATGGTAGATGTAAGTTGATAAATAAAATAAAATTAAACTCAGGTTAATATTGATATCTGTCATTCACCCTGTTGTAAGAAATACTTAACCCCGAAACAGCTGCCATTGTATTTAGCAATCATACTTACGCTAATCATCTTTATGTACGTAACATAAGCTATTAATAAAAACTATGATACACAGTTACAATACATCGTTTGTCAATCAACAATATATATAATTAATTTACAATTATTGTCTGTTGCAAGACTTGATAAAAGTAATATTTGATGGATGTGTGGCAAAACTGTTGTGCTAGAATTTTTATTCAATAAAAAGATGTCGACATGTTGGATTATTGCCATCTCGAATGTCGATTGACGTGAGAAAAAATATGGTGTGTTGTATGAATGTTCATGGATCCATGTTATTGTATGGAGCATTGATTTAAAGATTAAGACTAATCTAAGAGAATATGGTGATAGTGACTTGTTGTCTTTAGAGGTAACATAACATCACGTCTGTTATTCCCGAAGGGTTAGGCAGAGGTGTAGGTACCTAATAAAGGGTGTAAATAGTCCCTTAACACAACCGAAAGGCACTTGTTCTCCCCGTCTTTGCGATCATTTTTTTGTTCTAGACCATAACTGGGAACCTTCTAGTTACGGAGATATTGGGGGTCAAAGTTTCAACTTTTTCACAAGTTTTTTTTATAATACATGTTTTTAATGTAATATTTTTACTTTAAACACCTCCACGACCCCCGTACTATTCAATCCATACATCAGCACAATGCTTTCCATCGAGTCCTACCGTAAAACGTGATTTTTCACCCCAAAAAAAAAGGCGTTCCCAGCAATAATTTTTGGGTAAAGTTACTTAGTTGATGTACAGAATGCTTGGTTGACGGATATGTGTAGGGTCTGTTACACCCTGTATACGATAGAATTGGTTGGTGATCAATATTCATTATTCAATACAACTAGCCCTACAAATAATAATATAATCCCCAGTACTCAAACTACGTAGATACTACTTAAACCCACAGTCCATAGCCGTAACACAAACTCCCTTTTTAACCGACTTCTAAAGAGGAGGAGGTTCTTAATTCGGCTATTTTTTTTAAATGTTTTTACCTCATCTGTATCTCCGATTGACCCACCGTTAAATCAAACTCGAAAAAAAAGTAGACTGTATTTCTATTTTGTTATTTATTTTGTATACATCAAATTAAACGTATTGACCCCTAGCTCCAAATGACGACACTAAAATGAAGTGTGTCGGCGACTAAATGCATCGTCACAGTTGACCGATTGAGCAGTGAGCTATTGCGTGTTTGCACGCTCTTTAGTCAAGTGACAAGTGCTTGACATCTTGGCTTGAGGATAAACTGGTTGCTGTGGTCAATAGGACAGGATTATCTAAGAGCTTTAGAGGTGATCTTGGTAATGTATTCTTTGTTAGATGATTGGTTATTATGTGTAGCACGACTGCCTCGTTGTTCGAGTGGTTGCAAACGCGACTTTTGTGCATGGGGTCTTGGGTTCGATTTCCGGGTGGGTTTTTCCATCGGGAAATTCTCAGTAGCAGTCCCGGAGTCTAGATTTGGGCCCGGTTGATGGCAATAGGCTCATCCCCGATTACATGGGACTTAAAACATAACTGGCGATGGGTGTACTATTAGGTACACCTCTGCCTAACCCTTCGGGGATTACAGGCGTGACGTTATGTTTAATAATAAGATATTCAATCAATTTCAATTAGTAAGCTATTTTACAGGGCAAACATGATGACGTGTATTATAGTGCTTTTGAATCTGTGTTTCGAACAAAATAATAAACAGCTCATTTCAGCTAAGATTCTTAATATTAGGAATGAAAAAAGTATTCAATGCTGTTTCTAGTGAATTATACAGGGTGTAAACAGACCCTTCACATAGCCGTCAACTAAGCATTCTGTACATCAAACTAAGTAACTTTACGCAAAAATTATTGCAGGGAATCGACTTTTTTTTCTGGGGTGAAAAATTACGTTTTACGGTACCTCGATGGAAAGTACTCAAAGCATTGTGCTGATGGATGTATTGAATAGTACGGGGGTCGTGGAGGTGTGTAAAATCTTACATTAAAAACATGTATTTAAAAAAAAACTTGTGAAAAAGTTGGAACTTTGACCCCCAATATCTCCATTATTATTAACTAGAAGGTTCCCACATGTGTATATATCTAGAACAAAAAAAAAGGTCGCAAAGACGGGGAAAACAAGTGCCTTTCGGTTATGTTAAGGGTCTATTTACACCCTGTATGTGTACATACGATATGCAGAAATCTCAAAGTTTTTCACAACAATCACAATGACATTTTACCTTAAAAGGATATTGAACTCGTATGAGATCAATACCCTTTAAGATTAAATGTCGTAAGAACCTCAAGTTCCCAGTAACTTTTCAAAAAGATATAAAGCTGAAGAGTTTGTTTGGTTGAACGCGCGAATCTCAGGAACTAGTGGTTCGAATTGAAAAAATATTTTAGTGTTAGATAGCCCACTTATCGAGGAAGGCTATAGGCTATATAACATCGCTACGACCAATAGGAGCCCAGCAAAATAAAACAAGTCAGAAGCGGCGGGTGAAACTGCGGGGCACAGCTAGTATTCTATAAAATTACCTATATAAAACTTGTCTAGTCAATTTACTAGACCTTGCTGGAACTGGAAGCTTTATTTAAAAGCACGGAGATAAGTTCAAAACCGATTCATCTCGTGACTCACAATGCGAATTCTTGAACAATGAGTAAAGCCTCCAAGATTATGTATGTAAGCACCTACCCATGTATCTATTTATATACGTTTGGCTGCCGTATGCACTACGCATTGGTAAATCTATTGCCATTTGACTTAAGTAAACATGTTTTAAAATAGTTTCTACTTCCTATTTAGCATGTTTATGGAAATCAATATCTAAATTGTAATGTGGTCGATGGTAGGAGGGAAAAGAGAGTCTTTGGCAGTATGCAGTGGGGTTATACAGGCTCGTAAAAAATGTACCAAAAGCAATGATTTTGACTGAACTAAATCAGAAAATAATAAAAAAAAACCGGTCAAGTGCGAGTCGGACACGCGCATTTTTAAATTGATTTTTATTAATTGTTGTTTTAGCGGCAACAGAAATACACATTATGTGAAAATTTCAACTGTCTAGCTATTACGGATCATGAGATACAGCCCGCTGACAGACCGACGGACGGATGGACGGACAGCGGATGCTTAGTAATAGTAGTATTATACACCGTGACTTTTTAGTCGTCTTACAACGTCTTTAATTATTTAAAATTAAAAAAAATATTCAGTATTATGACGCATGACGTAGATAAAACACCCTGTTGCGACCCATGATCTACGGGAGTCGAGCGCTGGGTAGGTATGTTCTCCCGTTTGACTCGTAAACATCATTAACAAGAAGTTTCATACTTTTATTCTACTGTATTATTTATTTTTCTTTATACCTATTATGGTAGGTAAAGAAAAAGAAATCGCGCCTAGAGCTATTTTATGTCGGGTACATTGAGTGGACCAATTTTATAAGACGACTAAAAAGTCACGGTCTATTATCTGTGGCGCCTTTGGTTACCCTTCGGGTACGGAAGGCTAAAAGTGTACCGAAAGCTTTGATATCGATGGTACTAAATCAGTAAATATTAAAAACTAGTGGCAAAAAATAAATAGTACCTACCATTAAAAGATGTGCTTTTTCTGACCTTTTTCGTTTAACAGACGGTAACCATAAAGCCTTCAGACGAATAAATCAGAGAAGAAGAGTTTACAGCTAGTACTTATACCTCAATAATTCAGAACCAATGTCATAAAACCTGTAGGCTATGTACGAAAACATGTTGGTATGTCTGTAAACATGTATTAAAAGGTCATCATTCATTGGCACCCACTGACGGAAGACGTTGGGAGGAGTAGCTACAATTTTTTAGGATTCCGTATTAAAATCGCAAAAATGTAACCTTTACAACGTTGTCATATCCGATTGTCCGTTCGACCAAATGTTACACTGTCATTTTAGTTAGAGACTCATCATTATACTCTTTCTGTTCTTATTTTCTAATTCCAATTTATTTGGAGTTGGCACAGTATTTTTTCTTCCTCCATACTTCTCTAATAGTTGTTCTCTGACGAGTCAGCTCAATTTACTAAGAGACTATTTGCACTATATCGATGAAAATTGGAAAGAACGTGTATTCTGAGCACCGCTTAACAATAGATGTTTTTTGCATGAGTAAATATTCATGCCTACTACGGAACCCGTCGCCAAGCAACGACACGTATTTTGCCGGTTTTTATGTCTTTCTGATAAAAAGAAAAAAATGGTTTTGAAGGTCAGTAGCCAGACACAAAGAAATTACAACTGCAAGTACCAGGAATTTATGGACGGGAGGATAAATGCAGACACAACAAAAAACAGCTGTCTGGGTGCGCCATGTTTTATTACCCGAGCCGAGCAAATTCAAAAGGAAGAGTTGTGCTTCATATGAAGTTAATGGCTTATACGGAATTTCATGCGAATAATTACATAACATAACATGACGCCTGTAATCCCCGAAAGGTTAGGCAGAGGTGTACCTAAAAGTAAACCCTCATTTCGTCAGTTATATGTAAGTCCCATGTAATAGGGGGCGAGCCTATTGCCATCAACCGACCGCAAATCCAGACTGGTTGGCTGCTACTGAGAAATTCCTGATGAAAAACCCAATAACACTGTGCCCGAGCTAGGAATCGCACTCAGGACCTCATGCACAGCGCTCGCGTTTGCGACCACTAGCAAAAATTTAAGAAACATTGAAAAAGCAACAGGGCTTCTATATTATATTCTTCCATATAAAAAAAACACTAAACATATGCAAGATTCATGTACTCATAAGTTAAACATCAAGTTAAGTTTTAGGTCGTTACTCTCTGCGCCGGCGCAGAGCACAGTGCGCGGGAGTACGTGGGACTAATGATCCATTGTTCAGGATTCACTTACAGCCAACCACGATTGTATGACATTGTAAAATACTATCAGTTTTATTAGAAACATCTACCGTTGGACTATGAACCTTACCTTGCCTGACTTAAAGTTCTTTTAGGGGTTGAAGGTTGATCCTTGCGTTTCTCAGAGCTTTGCCATTATAGAAACTTTTAAAAGGATGTATGACATTGAAAAATACTATCGTACTGTTGGACTATCGACTTTAGCAAGTCAAGAATACAGTTCTTTTTTAGGGTAGAAGGTGGTTCCTTGGGTTTCTTGGAGAAGCTTTATTGAAGAAACTTTTAAAAGGATGTATGGATGTGGGATTATAAATGACTAAAGACTTAGAAAATGGGATTTATTGCTGGCTAACATCGATTAATATGGTGCACGCTTTACTACTTCTAGACTTGTAAGCTATGTAAGCATACTTTTTTTTTTCTTCTAAATATCATGCAATGGAGAGGGCTATGCTCGGAGTTTCCTTGCGTGATCAAATCAGAAATGAGGAGATCCGCAAGAGAACCAGAGTTACCGACGTAGCCCGAAGAATAGCCAAACTTAAGTGGCAGTGGGCAGGGCACATTGCTCGCAGAACGGATGGCCGATGGGGCCGAAAAGTTCTGGAGTGGCGACCGCGAACCGGAAGACGCTGCGTTGGAAGGCCCCCCACTAGGTGGACCGATGACCTCGTAAAGGTTGCAGGGATCCGCTGGATGCGAGACGCACGGGACCGGTCAATGTGGCGACACTTGGGGGAGGCCTATGTCCAGCAGTGGACGTCTTTCGGCTGAAATGATGATGATGATGATGAAATATCATGCTTATTATGCCAGTAAATATTTTGCTTTACTTATTTGGGCTGTTTTGGCGACAATATTATTCAATTCAAAATCATATTATATTGCTTTATTTAAGTAGCCAAGAGTTTCACACTCATCTTGAAAAGGTGTGCTGAATTTTGTTGAAATCTGTTCAGTAGTTTAAGTGTTAAAAAGTTACAAAAAAACAAACAGACAAACAAAATATTAATTTAATTAAAAATAGTATTTACCTGTTGATCCTAATGCTATAACTGCTAACAGTAGTGAGAGCCATGTTGTGACTTCCTGTAAAGAAAAGAAAAAAAAAACATTAGGACAAAAACATAAAGAATTAAACATAAGCTACAACTGGAAAAAAAGTGTTATAACAATAAAATTAAAACCGTTGTTTGTTTTTTAGGAGGACCTAATACACAACGGAAATAGATAAATAAATATAAATATACGTATAATCACTAATACTAACTTCTACTAAAGCTATCCAATATTTCATGACTTTTATTGGATTTTTATATACAAGATTTTTAATAGATTTTATGTATTTAATATTTGTTTTTGAATATTGTTTTTTTAGGAGTAATAGTGGTTATGAAATTTTTTTTTTGTATGTCGTATTTAAATACATATTTCAATTGATTTTTCTGTAGATGATATTTTATCGATTTATGTTTTTTTATGTCTATTTAACTATTTTTTTATGTAACACATTCAGTGTTACTTAAAAAAAACACAATGTAAATTGTTTATTGAAAAAAATGAAATGAAATTTCTATTGATTGCCTAGTACCACTACTTGAGAATATAAGAAAACTCCATTTCAATCAGAAAGTATAATCAATGACAACAGTAACACAACACGATGTTAGTCAATCATTTACCAACGAAAGACCACAAAAACCAGACACAGCCTATAGGCAGTAATTTCAAGAACTTGAACTGCGGGCATGAACTCGACCACACCATACAATACAATACATACTTCCTTGCAATACAATAAAGCAAGAAAAGAAGCAAGAAAACCTTCATTGTGCATTGTTTGCGATACAATGTTACTTTTGAAATAGACTAAAAAGATGCGCATGCGGCGGCGGCGGTCGCGCGTTGATGTCTTTTGCATGAAGAGTTATTAGTGCTGCGGCTGTGGTTGAAAAGTGAAGGTGATGTTTTTGCGGGCGATTATTTATTTTTAACCATTTTGTTTTCTTCTTAGTAACAATAATTATCTATACATATAAAATTCAAAGTCCTGACTGACTGACTGACTGACTGACTGACTGACTGACTGACTGACTTATATATCAACGCACAGCCCAAACCAGTGGTCCTAGAGACATGAAATTTGGACAGTGTACTCTTTGTGAAGAGTAGGTATCCACTAAGAAAGGGTTTTTCGAAATTCCACCCCTAAGAGGGTGAAATGGGGTGTTGAATTTTCTATGAAACTTTTTATTCTCTAAGTCGATTGACTTGAAAATGTGTCTTCATATATTTCAGTTGAATTGATGAGATACGTGTATCACAGTTTTTCCAAAATCATCCCCCAATTTAAAATTCAATGTCCTGACTGGCTGACTGATACATCAACGCACAGCCCAAACCACTGGTCCTAGAAACATAAAATTTGGACAGTGTACTCTTTGTAAAGAGTAGGTATCCACTAAGAAAGGGTTTTTCGAAATTTCACCCCTAAGAGGGTGAAATGAGGTGTTGAATTTTCTATGAAACTTTTTATTCTCCGAGTCGATTGACTTGAAATTGTGTCTACATATACTTCAGTTAAAATCATGAGATACGTGTATCACAGTTTTTCCAAAATCATCCCCCAATTTAAAATTCAATGTCCTGACTGGCTGACTGATACATCAACGCACAGCCCAAACCACTGGTCCTAGAAACATGAAATTTGGACAGAGTACTCTTTGTGAAGAGCAGGTGTCCATTAAGAAAGGGTTTTTCGAAATTTCATCCCTAAGAGGGTGAAATGGGGTGTTGAATTTTCTATGAAACTTTTTATTCTCTGAGTCGATTGACTTGAAATTGTGTCTACATATGCTTCAGTTAAAATCATGAGATACGTGTATCACAGTTTTTCCAAAATCATCCCCCAATTTAAAATTCCATGTCCTGACTGGCTGACTGATATACCAACGCACAGCCCAAACCGCGGGTCCCAGAGATATGAAAATTGGAGGGTGTATTCTTTGTGAAGAGTTAGTATCAGTTTTTCGAAATTCCTACCCCTTAGAGGGTGAAATGGGTTGTTGAATTTTCTGTGAAACTTTTTTACTCTCGGGGTCGATTGACTTGAAAATTTGTTTACATACTCTTCAGATAAAATCCAGTAAATCCGATGTCCAATCTCAAACCAAGGTGTCAATATTTCACGTATCTAATTTAATTGATATAACTTTATAATAATAATTGCAAGTTATAAGCAAGTACATGTAAATCTATGTATGTATTATAGATAGATACATAGATTACTTATTATTCCAGAAGTAAGATCCCGTGGGCAATTCCCTAACTCCACGCGGGCGAAGCCGCGGGCATAAGCTAGTACTCATAATATAACATCACGGATGTTCGCTGAAGGGTTAGATAGAGGTGTGCCTATTGTACACCCACATTTTGCAAGTTGAATTTAAGTAATTAGGCGGCGAGCCTATTGCCATCAGCACAAATCCAGACTCCATGGTGCTGCTGAGTAATTCCTTATGGAAAAGCGCTGCCCGAACTAAGGACCTCGTCTGAGCGTTTTCTTGTAGTGGTCTTTGTTTCCTAGCTCGCTCTGCCCCACTCCTTGGCAAAGGCCTCCCTCCACTCTTTCCATTAAGACGTTGTGGTCTTTAGGACGCATACATATTTATTAAAGGATGCCCACAAGCCGATAATATGACAAAAAGAAATGAAAACGCTCGCCATATTATATTCAAGGTGGACTACATAATAAAGAGTCTCTTCGCGGTTCAACCAGTTTCTCGTATCTTCATTAATTAATTACAAATATTCCTTTCCGCCATCTTTAAATTCACTACGAGTCAGTTCTTACTAGTTGTGAAGGAAACGTCCAAAAGTTTATGTTAATTATGAGTGACTATGGAAAAGGCAAAAGCGGTTAGTTCATACAAATTAGATTAGATATGCATGGCATGTACACACGACGGCCAATCAAGCTACACAAAACCAGTTTATGCGGATCTCTTATTGTATAGGAAATCTATACAAAGCGAGGCCAAGTTATACTGGAAATGTACAGTTTCATGTGCCACCGTGTGTACTATCTCACAAATACGAATTAATTGATATTACTTAATTTTTTAGATGGACTTTCTTATTTTTAGCTGTATTGAGTTTTTCTAAGACGTATTTCTTTGAAACTGAAGGGCGATCTTCTCGAATTCTCATGTTGACACAAATTTTATGAGAACTTTGATATGTCTTTACCCATCTCTAAGAAAATTGTGTTGGTCCATTTTCCAAACACCCTGTACATTAAATTAAATCGAAAAAAAAACTGTTGTGTCTGAATATATAGAATCCAAAAATTTGAATAGGTTTCAAGAGCTTGTCATATTATGATGACTGAAATACAAGGAAACAAGTTCATAAAGGTCAGTAGTGTCACATAGTGTAAACACAATGCACTAAAAATGGGGTCAATTGAAACTGCGCCTAATTGTAACAAAAAATTGTTGCAGTTTTGTCATAAGTGCGAAACTATTTCGTTATATAACCATTCTGAAATGTGCTGAATACTGGTACATATTTCGTATGATACTTTACTTTAGCTGACAACGTAATAACTATGATTATTTAATTTAATTATTAAATTGACGCTTGTTAAATTGTAATCGTACAATTTTATGAAATCGAGATAAAATGCATCAATTTGTTCTTTCTGTTCTTTGTCTTCGCACCTCTGATTTTTTTTTTTTTTCATGTGCGTATTGTTTAATAAAAAAATATATATGATTCTATTTGGTCCGTCAGTTAGATTATCGAAAAATATTGGATACGTATTTTTTGTTTTATCAAATCAATAAAAATTGAGGAAGATAAAACGCATGAAAGATCATAAGTGGGGGGGGCCTGTGACGTCACTTTTCGGTAAAAAGTCAGTACACTTTACTTACAAGTATGACGTCACACGAGTTTTCGATGCACTGTATCGTCTTCATTTTTAGTTTTCGTGAAAAAAGAAAAAATACGTGTCCAATATTTTTTGGAAATCTATCTGACAGACTAATTAGATTTTTTCAGGAAGCATGCCTATTATCACTTGCTGCGATGAAGGAAAACATCGTGACGAAACCAAACCAGCATGCCTGATAGATATTTATCGACGGCATGTTAAACCAAGTCAGAGGCCCATGGGCAGCGTAAAAATTCTGACACCAAGTTAGGCACTAATCACACGAAAAAAAGATAAATTATTTACCTTTGTGGTCTTAGTTTGAGGAATGGTTTCCCTTTTGAAAGTCCAGACTTGAGAGGAAGAGGGAAGGGAGAGAAACCCTTGATTTTGGGGCTAATGACTCCTTAAAGAAGCACACAAAGCGAAGTCCTACTTGCAGTGTGACAAAGCCTTAATAGTTGCACCACGTCCCTTTGTTGCTTCAAGAATGCCTTTAAAAACACAGTTCTCAGACACTTAAGGTGGCCCTTAATTACATATTCCATCCTCGCCGATCGTTAACCAAAAAAAAACCATTAACCACACACGAGCTCCTTACTATTCAGCACGCAAACACTCCAATTAAGTTATATAGGTTGATGTAACCGTTATCAGCTACTGAAGGTTGGTGAGGTTGCTGACCAACCGGGCGCAACCGTTAGATAACAGTATTGTAACGAGCTATGAATATTCAATTGTTTTTCTTGTTTGGGAATATGGGGCGTCTGTGTGTTTTCCTGTGTTAGTGGATAGGCATTGTATACAGGGTGTAAACAGACCCTTCACATATCCAACAACCAAGCATTCTGTACATCAAACTAAGTAACTTTACACAAAAAATATTGCTGGGATTCGACTTTTTTTTTTGGGGTGAAAAATCACGTTTTACGGTAGGAGTCGATGGAAAGCACTCAAAGCATTGTGCTGATGAATGGATTAAATATTACGGGGGTCGTGGAGGTGTGTCCTGTCTTTCGATAATCTATTACCATCAGATTTGACAGAACTACCATTATTACAGAGTTAACTACTAGAAGAAAATATGTGTTTTTTGATTGACCAAAACATTATTCCTCGATTAATCATACATAAGTTATATCACCTAGCTTAGTCTACTTAGTATAAGATTATTCTCATAATCTATACTACACATTAAATAGGATGTATTTTATTAGACCTTCTATCATAAGGAAAAACCATCTTAAAGAGATATAGATAACAATATGATATTACGTTAGCAGCCTGTAACATTATGATATAACTTTGATCTTTGAACTACAATATTGCCATACAGTTTCATACAGTACATTCAGTGTGCCATCAGTGTCATGCAGATTTTATAGCTTGAATAAAGAATAGATAATAGATTGAAACGATCTTTTATCAGACTCACAGCAAAATATCTTGTACAGTCAACCGCAAATAAATGGTAACACTTGCACCACTGAAAACTCCCTTATTGCAACATAAAGGCGATGTTAATGTTAAATTGTGACTCCTCATCATCTGCCTAGCCTTTTACCAACTATGTAGGGTCAGCTTCCAGTCTAACCGGATGCAGCTGAATAGCAATATTTTTTATGGAACGACTGTACTGGGCAATACGATATCCCTTGGTAAGACTGGTTGTCAGAATTTCAGGCCAATGACAACCTGTAACGACGGTCAAAGATCTACAAATGACAGCTGGGGCCGACAGGTTAACTTAAATTATTTAAAAGTCGTGTCGTAGTGATTTATGACCTACTCTAATTAAATTAAATTGTGAACCCTAACATTACACAATGTAACTCGATAAGTCAGTGACTCAAAAATATATCTTGTTTTATAGCCCTTTAAGCACACAGGCCAGTCATACTAGAAACAAACAGAATTCTCCATCCATTATTTATTACAGCATCGTGAACTCAATAACTCAAAATTCCAATGTTAACCATAGTTAACCGATTAACCACACATATAGCTAGCGGTTACTCGACAGTTACTGCTTGGCCACGAGTTTCACGCGTGTTGCGTCGCGCAGAAAATAAATGAAAAAAATTGCTTTGAGCATGCTAGATGGTCCAGCGACTTTAAAAAGCTGTCTGGGTCTCACCGTATGCGGATAGCGCAGAACAGAAAATACATTAAATTGCCCTAAAAGGCCGCATTTTTTTCAAAGACCTCCCTCAACTTTTTCCATTTCTCGCGAACTGGCGCGTCCTCCGTCCAGTTCGTCCTACCATCTCCTTCGTGGCCTGACGTCCTGTCCAGTCCCGTCTGAGTTGGGCAGCCTTTCAACACCTCAGCTATATTTGTCATACGCATAACAAAAAAAAAAACACGGTGTTGAGACGTAGCGTGTGACAGGCCTATGTCCAGTATTGGACTGCGTTAGGCTGAATAGCTTCTTCGATGCCGCGAGTCACCTCGGTGAGTCGGTACTCACGCAAATGAAACAAGTGACTCACGTGCTTGTCGCTTGATGCAAGTGGTATCGGCTGAGGTCGTGCACGAGGCGTCACCGTTGGGTAACCGCTACTGTGGCGCAACGACGGGCACCACTGAGTTAACTTGAGTTAGATAATGTAATTACTGTTTACATACTCGCTGAACATCGTCTGATAAGGCCGTGGGGTAATGCGATTATGATATGATAGCATTGTTAGAAGCATATCAAAATATCTGTGTTCGCGGGGTTTATACAGAGTGGCTTTTTGCTGTGTTTAATTACTAATTAAGCATAAATAGCTGCCTTAGTGATTGAACTATGAATAAAAGAGCTCTTTGTGAACTGTAGGAACTAGGAGAAGAGAGATGCAGTTCTGAAAGCCAAGACAAAGTGACTACGGTAAAACGTCATTGTGTCAACGTGTTTGTGTTGAAAATCGTTGTGAAAATACGAAACGATTTGTAAACTATACATAGCACTTGCCTAGTCAATTACCTATATCTTTCAATTGTTTTTACAAATTAATAGTCGCTGATATTATCTAGTACTTTCAACCAGTTCGTAGTTTTTCGGCCAAAGTTGGATATGCTTGCTACTTCAGAGCACAAGAAAGAGCAGTACACCAATACCCTTTGGCCGAAATCGGCTAAATGATATCATCATCATAATCACCAGTTCGGTAGAGGCCCTGTTTACCTTTTTCGATAGATTTTTTGAATATGGTTTATATGTTTGTTACCCTTAGCATTTTAAAACATACACCTTGATTCTAGTATAATGCTGAACAAGAATCCAAACAGAGTGTAATATCTAAAAATCCTACAGCCCATCTACAAGTTTTACCCAACTTATATAGAAGCCACAGTTTACATAATAAATTGCATACTCTATTGTTATTGCTGTTCTATGTTCGCTTGCATAACGTTCGCAAGCGTTTAAAAAGCGCTTTGCATAGAAGAACAAGGAAGTGTGGAGCCGAATGATTGGCGTGGTGTAATGTTGTTAACTGGTGTGTTAGTATATGTGCTGTAAATGGGAGGTTATTGGAGGTAGAATTGTGTGCGTATCGAAAGAGTTGGCGGATTGGATTTGTGTATTATGACAGATCAACTCCAATGCCAGTGGATTCGTTTGGGTTGCTTATTGGTAACCCTCACTGGTAAACAAAGGAAAACAAATGATACTGAAACTCGTGTCGTAGTCCCTCTTTTTCATTTTTTCTCTCTTCCTCTCATTCTATCTTATTCATCATCTTTCCACATTACAAGCCACTCAACATTGGAAATATAACATAACATAACACCACGTTATCCCCGAAGGGTTAGGCAGAAGTGTACACAATAGTACACCCGCATTTCGCTAGTTATGTTTTCTCATTTAATAGGGGGCGAGCCTATTGCCATCAACCGAACAAATCCAGACTCCGTGGCTCCTACTGAGAAATTCCTGATGGAAAAACCGAATAGAAATTCCTAGGACCTCATGCTCAGCAGTCGCGATTGCCACTCCTAGACCAACGAGGCAGTCTTTTAAATTCTTACCATAACATACTGAAATTAAAACTCTACGTACTTATTTACAGGTCACACATCCTATTCACTGCCCTAAATCATTATTTCCAATTACACATAACCATTAATACGATCCAAGTATCCTATAGCTAGCCAGTCGCATTACCCAGCTGCACACAGTTGCCTCATCTGTTACACGGGAAGTTGCCCCACATTGAGTAGTGGCCTGTAATGGCCTGCAGTGGCCACTTCTCATTGATTATTGTGGCATTCACGCCGACTTCCTCTGAGGCAAACAGGGATACATAGGGGCATGCCTTGAGTGATATTATAGTGCAGTGGAGAATTTGTCGATGTTAATTTACTTGAATTAGCAACATGTTTGATTGTTTAAGTAATTTTACTGTTTCCTAGTTGCTGACCAAGCAGTTCATTCAGTGTCTACAGTGGCTTCCTGGTTTGGATTCCCACGTTGGGAAAAGGGTTATAGGGACATTAAGAATATCTCAGGAGCAGCCTGAAGTCATGAAGATTGGGTAGTTAGCAGTCACACTTAGATCAAACCATACCGTTTTCCAGAACGCGAAAATCTGAATTCATTAAACCTAGACATGTCTGATTATTTCCTAACAGCTTGTATAATCTTATATAGCTTCGTGATAGGTTATTCTTAATCTTCTGCTAATATTCGCATCTTATATCGTCTTAATTTTTCTTCAGGCACTCTTTTTTATAAAGGTCATATTAATTGTGTAATTGTACTGACAGGGTAAACGCCTTAACGCCTAGTTATGAAGATGATTCTCAAATTTAATCTTGATGACCTGAATGATGCAATTCTCCTTGTTGAAGGTCAAAAAAACAGGATTATTTGTTTTTGGGCTAAAGAAAGGCGCTTTGGTAGCCGTTGTTATCTTTACGTGAAAAGAAAGTTACATTCGCACGTTGGTACAAATATTTTTAAGTTTTTACGTTTATGAGTAAATTTTAAAATGTAAACTTACTAAATAACAGCTTGTAGGTATCTAGGCATCAACAACACAGTGTTGCAAGATACAATGATAGAAAACTGTCCATTGTATGTAACACATAGTTAAAAACTTCGCACAATAATTTTACACAACTTGTATTAAAACCAAAAAATAACCAAACCCAAGTAATACCCCACCATTCTACTGTCAAAGCGAACTTCCCATAGATACACATTATTTATATGTGAAAGTAAAATTATATCATATTGTTGGCACAAACTATTGTTCCGTGGGAACATAGCGGGTATTATGATATTTTTCTCAATTTAACTTTGGTGCATCTGCACGGTGGCATGAACAGTGCGAATTTTAGTTCAAAAGGGTTGCCAGTATAATTTGAATTTTGTATGTTACGAACATTTCAATATGGCAACATTTGTTAACGAACAATGTGTCTTTATATTCATTTTACATTGTGACATAACATCACGCCTGTAATCTCAGAAGAGTTTCGCATGGTACACCGTTTCGCCAGTTGTGTTTCAGTCCAATGTAATAGGGGGCGCGCCTATTGCCATCAACCGGACACAAATCCAGACTCCGTGGCTGCTACTGAGAAATTCCTAATGTAAAAATCCAATAACAATTTGCCCGACCCGGGAATCGAACCCAAGACATACTCCACAGTCGCGATTGCGACCACCCCACCAACGAGGTTTATGTAATACATAAACTCCTTTCAGGTTGTGACACGACTGATCAAAACTGTATGTAAATCTATTAGGAATTAAATGTAAGGAATAGTCTCTGATGACAAAAAACCTGACTAGGCTAAGTAGGACCTAAGAAGTACATAGGTGTTAGGTACACCTACTTGCGCATACCGAGTTCCGTACAGTAGAACTAGATACTGAACCTATTTAAAAATTAACCAATACTAATACTTCTTCACACTTATTCATAAAATACATTTTATGCATTAAATAAAATACTCATTGGTGCTTAGATAACTCCAGTAAGATACTGCATTTAAGGTCCTCCAACAAACTCGGATACGTTTTTTGTCGAAGAAACCCAGAGGGGTTTGAAGAACAGAATGTAAACTTCTTCACCCCCTATAGAAAAGGGAATATCCTCCAACCAGTCGGGTGTTGTGTGTGGTGGGTTACTGCGCGACAGTTTTTGTCGGGTTTTTCTATTTACTCTTCAAGTCACGGATAACTTAAACTGCGCGATTTAGAATTTTTGATGTTAGTTCTTTATTTGTGTAATAGATGGCGCTGTAGTGCCGCTACGAACCTTTGTTTCTAATATTCGACGCTCACGAAACCTTTTACGTCAAAATCTTCATCTAAGTCCACCGGACCCTAACGCAAGAATCCAACACATGTCGGTTACGCAACGGCCGCGGGATCGATTCCTGTGCGAGACAGCATTCTTCGGACGAAAGCAGCCATTTCACTTTCAATACGCACGACTGGTTGATACTTTTTGTTTTTAACACAATCATTTGTTATTTTTTTACTCTGTTGCTGCCATTTGACAGATGTGTATTTATTTTATGATTGAAAACGTACATACATACACACATTCGTCTATATACTTTTACGCTATGGGGGTGGGCAGAAACAAAAGTTCGCCACCAGCAACGATGCTTGGAAACACCAAAGAAAAAACCTTAATTTATACTATTCGGTGTATATGTAACAAGAAAAAAAATTCCGTGGTATGAATATAAATAACTGCTCTACTGCAGGGCATGAGGTCCTAGATTTGATGCCCGGATCGTGTAAAATGTTGTTGGGTTCTTCCATCAAGAATTTCTCAGTCACATGGAGTCTGGAATTGTGCCCAATTGATAGCAAGAGGCTCGTCCATAATAGATCAGAATCTTATAGGGACGAGATCAAGATTAAGATCTTTTACATAGCTGGCGAAATGCAAGTGTACGATAGATACACCTCTGCCTAACTCTTCGGGAATTACAGGCGTGATGTTATAGGTAACACTTTAAAAATAAAGTACATAATATGATGAGTTGCTGATCCTATATTGATAAAATTTTGTTTTCTTCACACGCTCTCGATTTGATAGTTTTTCATTATACAATCTGTCGCCAAGATCTTTTGGGCTGAGCAGAATCTGACGTTACGTATAACGGCTGGTTATGATGTTTCAGTTTCTTACAAAAAAATACAAGTTCGAAGATACATGATGTAATATGTATAGGTAAATGCTTTCTGACTGGGTAATACCAAATTAATTTCGATTTATGTATTTAGCATTTATTTTCACCGAACTACAGCCTCATTTCGTTTGGGTTGCAATAAGTTTTACAATAAATGTTGCATGATAAAATGGTGCAATCACTGAAGACTGTCTGAAAAATGGTCTAAGTTTCTTAAAAATCCTTCAAAAAGAAAAATGCAACACATTATTTATATTTACTGCTTATTTTTGGACTGCCTCGTTAGTCTAGCGGAGGAACAAGAGGTCCTGGTTTCGACTCCCGGGTCGGGCAAAGCGTTATTGGGTTTTGCCATAGCAGTCACGGAGTCTGGATCTTTGCCAGATTGATCGCAATAAACTCGCCCCCTATTACATGGGACATTAACATCACTGGCGAAATGTGGGTGTATGTACTATTAGGTACACCCCTGCCTAACCCTTCGCGGATTACATACACAGTTCTCCTAAAACATAGGTGTGTGTTATTACCAGTGATCGGGATAGGCTGACTATATTTGCCTAAACTTCGGAGAACAGAGACAGAAAGTGAAGACGTCCTTACGACTATATTTTTTTTTCCCGGGATTCGGGAAAAATGTTCAATAAGTTGAAAATAAGCTTTATTTAAGATGTGTAAAGGCTATTTTTAACTAAATTTGCAATACCAAATTTTCGGGATTTTCATGTAAAATCCCGAAATAAATAATCTAACTTTAATTCATGTATTCGAATTATATTTACGATCCATAAACAGTCAGTTCAAAGATAATTCTAATACATGATTTAAGTTAGATTAGTTTTAGTGAAAATTCCTAAGATTTGTTAATTGCAAGTTTAGTTAAAAATAGCCTTTACACATCTTAAATAAAGCTTATTTTCAACTTGCTGAAGATTTTTCCCGAATCCCGGGAAAAAAAAATATAGTCGTAAGGAAGTCTCCACTTTCTGTCTCTGTTCCCCGAAGTTTAGGCAAATATAGTCAGCCTATTCCGATCACTGGTTATTACGCACCTCTACCTACGCAGTGCCACTGTTAATCTTTGTCTACGCCAGTGTCCACTGTGGAACTACTTTCTGCGTCCGGTTCTATTATTGTATGCTGTACAGGTTCCGGACTGCGCCATGCTTTCCTTATTAATGGGAGTTTCACTTAGTTCTGCATTTCCTAGCTCAAGTTTGACTTGTCTCTTGAGAGGTCTTAAATAAAGTACCTATCCAAACAATCACAGTAGGTACGAGATTTCAAAATTAATTTCAAAAACAAATTCAATTAAAAAAGTATTTCTTGCCGATTACTCAGGCTTGCTAAACATGCATTTTTAAAACCCCCAAAGGTTTCATGTTATTAATCGATAAAAAAAAACAAAATCTTTCAGGCCTGTATACTACGGATCAAATTATCGGTTCCAAAACTCGATATATTTATCCAACTTAGTACCAAACTATGCTACTAATCGTGTATCGGCTCTTCAAACAATTATATTCATTGTTGATTCATCAAACAGGATCACAGTTATATCGTGTTTATCGTGCACAATATTTGAAATCCGTTCAGTTTCCTTGTTAACAAGATAGCTCGTGAACTATTCAAGCCGTTCAGTAGGAGAACGGCTCACGGCTTACGCCGATGAATTCCTGGTGCTAATATGTCACGGTCATCGTTCTAGATACGGTAGGAACAACTGTTAAACTGGTGAATTATGGTGTGGGAATTTTTGTTAAACTACGGTTAACTGGCATAAGTTAAGTAGGTTATTAACTGATCGAGTTAGTTTTAGGGACCTCACGCACTACGCTGCTACGACCACGACTTGTCCCATGACACCCAAAACGGTGTGTTCCCGTTGGCCCCACCGTATTTTTGAGTAATATAATATTACTTAAAAACATTGCATGGGGTCGAGTAGTGTTAGTACAGTTGTGCTAGTTATGCAGTAACCTTACGAACAGTACTAGGCTGGCATAAATCCAAGAAGCTATTTATTACTAGAAGACCGTACCGATACCCAGAATTATTAAAATGCATACCACCTTGAGCTCATGCGAGCCTGGTACTTTTTGGGGAACATAATGATGTGTTATATTATATGCCTCACTGGCAACTAACGAAAACTTTTTCCCCGTATGTCGCCAGGGAAAATATACAAGACCGTGATCAGAGCTGTCGTACTGTATGGATCCACCAACGAAATTGGTCGGAGGCCTGGTTGTGCGACCAAACTTTCTCCCTAGTCGGAGCTTCTGCGGCCAAAAGTCGTGGTCGTGGGACTCGTAGTGCGCGAGGTACTTTAATCTGACCTGTGGGGTTCTGTCAGTTAAAAGGAAGTTCAGAAATTGATGAGAATTAGAAACACTACGTAAAAACCGGTGGATTAGGAACAACGAATCGGCAAACTGGATACCTCATCAGTGTAGTTGGATACACTTTCTTTGCCGAGTGGTTGATAGCAGCTGAATGCGATAGGAGAGCCCTATATCCAGCATTGGACTGTTCACTGCTATATCCTGATGCGAAAATGCGCTCATTATAAATCATAAACTCAATTCAACCCACTAAAAGGACCAGCTATAGGGAATGACCCTATAGCTGGTCCTTTTAGTGGGTTGAATTGAGTGGTAATACAACTTTAACTATTGATAAGCATAGCGATACTCTTAATATGACTTAAGAGATTATTGACAAGCCAAATGTGGGAAGCCATCTTCACGAGTTGACGCAACAAATATTTGTGAAATACTTTTATGCGTCGTGTTATAAGAATACTAGCTGTTGCCCGCGTCCTTCGTTCGCGTGAATTTTTATAGCCTATAACCTTTCTTGATAAATGGGCTATCCAACACTAAAATAATTTTTTCAAATCGAACCAGTAGTTTCTGAGATTAGCGCTTTCAACCAAACAAACAAACTCTTCAGCTTTATAATATTAGTATTCGAGTCAACTCATGCCGTGTCACTTTGTGGTGTACTTATGGAAGTTATGGTCTACTCTATAATAAAGATAAAGAGCTAGTTGCTCTTTGCGTGCCAAAGATAAGATCTTTACGCTCTTATTCTAGTCGGAGAAGATGTGCAATTACGTCATTTGTTGTGACTACTGGATGAGTAACGGGCACGTCTGTCTAAGGGCATTGACATCTACATATGTACTGGGTTAAGTACACGTGGTTTTGATGTTTCAATTGAGTTGACGTCGATCGTTGTTACGGAGAGTTAGAAGCCCGAAAGTCAGACCACCAGCCTTTCCAAGAGATATCGAATTACCGAACAGTACAGTACTTGGGTGACAGAGAGATATTTCTCGACAGCATATAAAGCCAAGTCAGACGCCCATGGGCGAGAAAATACTCTGACACCAGGTTAGGCACTAACCACACGATAATAAAGAAAGTACCTGGGTTTTGGAGATCAGATAGGCAGTCGCTCCATGAAAAATACTGGTATTTAGCTGGGGGAAGACTAGGCAGATAATAAGATAGATTGAAGACATCTAACACGGAAAGAATCTGACAAAAGCATGCATACCCTTCTTTTTTTTTTTTTTTCGTGTGGGAAATCATCAAAGGGAGTGTCAGACTTGTACTGACTAAAACCCATCCATGTTCCTTCTTTGCCCTTTGTGTTCCAGGGCCGCGGTATCTCTTTCGAACAGTCCCGCAGCAGCATGCATACCCTTGCTTTACCAAAGAAAAAGGGTTTTCCATAATCACTTCCACAGCTCTCCAATTCTGCTTACGCTCTCATTACGCCTACCCCACTTCAAGTTTAAACATAAACGAACCATTCACACGTACCACCAGTCCTATGAGCAGGTAAATATGATCTGTAACGAGCATCCACTTTCCCCAACACTAGGAAGTGCAAGCTGCTATGTTGCCATAGTGAAATGTAGTGAAACTGCCATTAGGCACGGCTAGTACTCTGCGAGACTGTGACCACGTGTCCTGTTCGACGTGAGCTGTGTTTTAATGGATTTGGTTTGCAGATTTTATGTGTAGTGTCTGACGTTTTCTTACAAGGATCTAGAATTCGGAAACACATCTTCGTCGTGTTTATTTTGCTCATAGGTACAGCCTAGACAAGGCTTCTCGTTTTTCTACAATCCCTACAGGATCAACACTAACTACTAACTCTTCGGAAGCATATGTCAGTCCAAAACGTTTTATAGTTTTCCATTATAATGTCACTTTGCCTAGATCGCAAAGATCGCTAAGATTTTTTTTTTCTTTTTTGTAACACTTGCCTAGATGCCGCCCCTAAGACGACCCACTGACCCGGATTTCGGTGAAATTTGGCACACTTTATAACTTGGATTAACACATAGGATTCTTTTTATCCCGGTAATACGATCTCGTGGGTTAATTAATAAACTCGGCGCGGGTGAAGCCGCGGGAATAATCTAGTGGTCCATAATTCTTCAATGGCAGTCTTAGGTTCCGTCTTTTGTTCTCAACAACAACGGCTTTACAATAAAGGAGTTTTCATATCAGATTGCTTAGAGCTAGCACTTAGGTTGTGTCGACGCGGAAAACGGACTTCCTTCATCAGTTTAAACATACGTTAGCAATGCATTAGTCTGACAGATTAATTACATACACGAACCTAATAATGTCTACTTAATTACAGTCTTAAATTCACTGACAAACAGCTACATCCTTCTTGCAGTCTAAACCTCTGGATCTAGAACCATGAAAATTTGCTCAGGAGTTGCTTAATATTAGGACTGTCTCGTTGGTCAGAGAGAGAGCAGCGGTGGCCCAGTGGTGGCGGCTCCGACTTACAAACAGTAAGTCGTGGGTTCGAACCCAGGCAGGCGCATTACTTTGTGTAATTTATTTCATCACCATTGCTCTCAAAAACGGTGAAGGAAAACATCGTGAGGAAACCGGCATGTCTTAGAACCAAAAATTCGAAGACATGTGACATCTACCAACCCGCACTGGGCCCGCGTGGTGGATTATAGCCTATTCCCTCTCATAGAGAGGAGGCCGGTGTCCCAGCAGTGGGAACATTATAGGCTGATTATGCTATGCTATGCTATGCTATGCTATGCTATGCTCGTTGGTCTATAGTCGCAAGCGCGACTGCTGAGCATGAGGTCTTGGGTTCGATTCCTGGGTTGTGCAAGGTGTTATTGAGTTTTTCCATCAGGAATTTTTCAGTAGCAGCCATGGAGGCTGGATTTGTGCCCGGTGTATGGCAATGGGACTTAAACATAACTGGCGAAATGTGGGTGTGCCTACTATTGGGTACACCTCTGCCTAACCTTTCGGGGATTATAGGTGTGATGTTGTGTTATGAGTTGCTTAGTGTATAACGAAAGTGTAAGAAAGAAAAAAACATCCCCTAAAGGGTTTCAAATATAGAACGAGAGCTTCTAATTCTACCGATGGAAAGTCTTATCGAGTGCTAAACTTCGAAATACTTATAGGCCCCAAGGCTTGAGTACCAACACTAAATTCAGGAATTACTAATAGAAGATATATTTGGAGAACGGATAGCAAGCATGGCAACATTCTCCATAGAGCCAACATCTAACGTTCACTAACCATTGCATCATTGGGTCTAGAATCTACAGTCATCCTTTATCTAAAACCTTATTAAGTCGGCCTTATATAGAAGTAATACGACTTTAATATCGGAATGTTTGGTCTTTGAAACATCCTGTCTCATAATATGCCATGAAAAACACGAAATATTTTATGATTTCCCATTGCCATTAAAGATAGATTTAGCTTATCATAACTAGTTTGATTTTTAGCTTTTTATGTTCGATGATTCATATTAGGTTGGTATTTCTGATGTCCAGTAGCAAGTTTCTCAATGATCGTCAACTTCCTGCCTTGTCTCATGTTACTTGGGGTCGGCGCAACACGTGTTTTTCTTCCATTCTCCTCTGTCAACCTCAATATCAAAATCATTTTTATTTGTGTAACATAGGTATCACGCCACGCGCGCGCTGTGGTCATGCTATCATTTAACCTGTATTTTTCATATCATTCCTCACATAATCCATCCATTGTTTCCTTGATCTTCCTCTCCGTCTCCATCCATCAACATTTATATTCAACACTCTTTTAATCACATGCGATTCGTCCCTCCTCATCGCATGTCTATACCAAGACAGTCGATTCCCTTGTAACTTTTCTGCAATTTTATACTTCCTCTAATATACTCGTTCCTTACCTTATCCATTCTTGTCACACTACACATCAGTACATATCTTTACTGTATAGAATATTATTGGCTATAGAATACTGACTGTGTCATTTTTCAATAGGATGCCGGTAAGAATCGGGTTGTATGGAACCTTCGCCACTGCTACACATCCACCTCAACATGCTCATCTCCGCTACGTGCAATCATTTTTTTTCTCACGTTTCTCAATAATAACTTTTGTAAAAGGTGTGGTTCAGAGAGCTTTTAATCTTATAAGCTTCTAGTGTTTTCATTACAAAATTATCGATGATTCATACATGAGTCACTATCTCCTAGATTAGCTATATATAGGTACATAATACAAATACCTATCTATGTACAGTGTAGCAAAGAAATTTAGCACTTGAATAACATTTTAAGGACGGGGCCGTTCTTAAAAATTCGTGAAATTGTCTCTGGAAATTGTGTTGAAAAAAAGATGGCGGCCCTTAGAAGTAGGTATTACTACTTTAAGTGTGCAGTTCAAGGTGGCGTTGCTTGTCAAGAAAATTTGCATCGACATGTCAAACTTGGTACATTTATTTTAGTTCTGTGTTTTCCCGTCTGCACAGATAAGTTGGTAGAAGTGTATGGCCATAGGGTATGGCTAAAATGCCATTACGTTAGTTTGAAATAGCTTCCAAGTTCCAATACCTATTGAACATGAATTACTTAATAAGTAAATAGCATTCTAGTATAGAGTAACTAGTATAGTGAGGAATGTTATTTTATTGGAGTAGCGTGCTTTATAACATATAAATTTCCATCATCGTGGGATTCTTTTTAAGTTATATTTATTTGAGTAACTGCCGCTCGGATCGATCTTTAGGTTAATCCGTGCTTGCCTAGGTCAACCATCAACGGACCAACCGTTGATGGGTGACCACCCACTGCGTGCCGAGTTACCTCCGTGCCTCAGAAAGCACGTTAAGCCGTTGGTCCCTCTCGGCTGTAATTTGTAGATCTGACATTCGTTTCAGATAGTCAGTGGCCCTCTGACAACCAGTCTTACCAAGAGGTATAGTATCAACCAGTACTAACTGGGTTGTGGAGGTCAGATAGGCAGTCGCTCTATGTAGAATACTGGTATTCAGTTGCATCCGGTTAGACTGGAAGCCGACCCGAAAAGGCTGGAAAAAGCTAAGCAGATGATGATTTGAGTAATTACTGGTTTAGTTTTACTCAAAACAATCTACAGTTATGCTAATTGTGCTATTGTACTGTCCCATAGTGCTCTCGAAACTGTAAATTCTATGTTTTCTGTTACGAAAGCAAACATTGTACTCGGTATGATGCTCTTCTTCCTTCATTTTCTGCGAGCTTAATTTTATTTTCGGTCTGTTTAGCATAAGGTTATTATATTATGAAGCTATGAGATTACATCGTTAAATATTTGTCTAGGCAATTAGATGATTTCCAAATATGACAAAGTTTTTCATCTTTTTGGCCATTGTAAAGTCAGAGCCTGTTAACTCAATTTGTGCAACATTTGGGAAAATATAATCCCTTTGGTACACATACAAACATAATTGGATACTTATTATATCCAAAAAGTAGTCCAAAGAGTTTCAAGCACGTGTCCAAATTAAGTTGAATTTATTCGTTCAAGTTACTGAGCGGTTGAGCAAGACGTATAGGTAGAAACATATTGAAAACCTTTTCCGACGTAAAATATTTAGATCGATTTCGTAATACATGGACCACATAATTTATCAATGAAAAATTCATATTAATTTAGTATTTCGTGAATTTTAAAACCGTATACAGAAAACCTATTTGAGTTTTCGCTTCGCTTTGGCACAGTTCTACAACTTATTACCAATTTTTAGATGATTGCTATGTAATCTATAAATCAAAATTAAAAGTATCTTTTGATAACTGCATACTTAATGACATGTTGCGAAGCCCCTGCATCCGTTCAAAGCATGATCGGATCGCTAGCATCGTATAGTTACAAATATTCCAACAGTAATGTCATAAAGACTCTAATATCTCAACAGTACACTAATGGCGTTACCATCGGTTGTGCTTGTGATATGCGCACGCGCAAGTGAGGCGTTGCGCCAGAGCCGCTCCAGTTACTGCGACAGTCGTCACGCGACGACGAGAATTCCGCAGATCTGTTAGTTGAGTTAAACGTTAGTCTTGTTAGATGGTTGTGTGTTATAGCTGGTATGATAGATCGCGTTACCAATCGTGGTGTTAAGCCTCTTGCTAGCTGATTCACTGTTAATTTTGCCGAAGCAATTTTATTGTTTCAGTTATCTACGCTTCAACCTAAGGCTCCAACATTGACAAATACGTAAGAATTGTTTAGAAGAATTAGGAGGTTAAAATTCGTTAGTGATTGCTGCTAAAAGATTCGCTTCACATCAGGCCACTTGCGGCCAAATGCAAGCCTATTTAGTTTAAAAAAAAATTAATGCTGCATCGACCTACAATAAATTGATTATGATGATGATGATCTGTCTTGTTCCAACTGTTAAGTTCTCGGAAACAGAATATGCATGATGTTGTCTCGTCAGATTTCGACATCCATAATAACGCAGAGTTATGCCGCAAGCAGCAACAAGTTAACCACCTCCAAAATTCTAGCTAGTGAGACATACATACCATACACAGCGCAGCAGTTAGATTACCCAAGTATACCATGCATAGCGAAGGTTACAAGCGGTCAAGACCTGTAGAACACAGCAGCAACGGGCTATGTGCCAAAACTATACTCTCACAGAATACAAAACTCGAATTCCTAATTCAAAAGCCCAAGCCCATTACGCTAAATACCATAGAAACTCGACATTCACACCACACACAATTTCTTTCACCATAGAACAATTAAAATTCAAATTCGAAGGCAAAGGCATCCCTTACGACATCCTCTTGACACTATAACGTGTTGAGGTTGCAACTCGATGTTAACTCGCTTTTGCGAAATGTTCGTGACCTTTTGACGACACTTGGTAAGTGGTAGACTGGATATAAAAACTTTTTAAAGACTTGCAGTTTTGTATTGGCGGTTATTTGAGTGACAGCATGATGGGTCATCTAACATCTTTGTATAATATCCGCCTTGAGGATATTTTTACTCTAAGAATTGTAATTTGGTTGGGTAATACGCTTAAAGCGCAGGCCACACCGCCAGCTGGCGGGCGGACGAGCGACGCGAACGACGCGTCGTTTCACCTCTTTTCATACTTTGGTTCACACCGCGAACTATCGAAAGATACGAACAAAGTATGAAAAGGGCGTCGTTCGCGTCGCTCGCCCGCCCGCCAGCTGGCGGTGTGGCCTGCGCTTCATAGTTGTCAGGTGGATAAAATCAAAAGCACACGCATTAATGTGTGAACTGGTCATGTCTGTCGCATCACGGATGGGCTACGATAACAGCCAAAAGGAAACGACAGCAGTGACAAAAAACGTTCGGTGAAAAATAGTGTTATGGTGTATTAGAAGCGGAGATTTTTTGCAGTTGACTGCAATAGTCCAATTTAATGTTACAACTTTTCAACCAACATCCCCAGCAATGAACGAATTAATATCTAACAAGGTTTAAATAACACGTAGGTCACTTCATATAACATTACATAACTAGCACGTGAGGTATCGCGTCGACTGGCCTTGCCCCGCGGCTCCTGTTACATTTTTATCGCATTATGTCATTGATACACTGTGGCATTTTTAATTTATACTCTGTGGTTCTTAGAATAGCACTCGTGAGTTGATGGCGGATGTTTGAGTTCTTTTTTATTTAAGGTGTGGTTTGTGGTAAAGAAAATGTTAGACAAAATGCAGAGTCACTGAGATAGAACTGTGATCAATAGTCCTAAGATTCAAATAGAGGAACTTGGTGAAGGAAATATCGTGAGGAAACCAGAATGCAAAAGCGTGTGTCCTGCCTGAAAGATATTTCTTAACGGCATGTAAAACCAAGTCAGAGCTGGCCCATGAGCTAGCTCTGACTTAGTTTAGGCAGGTTTACTCAGGCCAAAAACTCTGACACCAGGTTAGGCACTAACCACACGATAAAGAATGACTAAAGGAACTTCGTTGGAAACGTTTGATGTGTAATGCCCAGATTTTACGAAAAGTAAAGAGTACATTTTTTTTTTTTTTTTTTTTTTTTATCTTGGTAAAATCATCAAATGAGACCCAGGGCAGAGTGGGAGGAACTGTCAGACTTGTACTGACTAAAATCCACGGTGTCCTTCAATAGCCCTTTATGATCCAGGGTCACGGTAATTCTATAAGTCCCGCGACCCCGGCAGGCTTTCGCCCTCTAGAGGGGGGCCCCGTCATAATGCTGACACTCTTTGAGGCGCGCGTGGAACACAACGCGCCGTCGACCCGGGCATGGTCCATGGTCGGACAGCGAGTCGCCCATTACTCGCCGCCCGCAAGCCCGCGCCTACGGTGGCCGGAGATC
Source organism: Noctua comes (assembly GCA_963082995.1). NCBI lineage: Eukaryota > Metazoa > Arthropoda > Insecta > Lepidoptera > Noctuidae > Noctua > Noctua comes. The sequence goes on along the minus strand of OY720278.1, from coordinate 16,216,141 downwards.
GTCTGCCGACGTCCGGCGCCGTGGGCGTCTACCACTGCGGCTGGGGTGGAGGGAGGACGCTGTCCTCTCCCTCACGCGGCCCGCCTCCTCCTTCGCGAGCATGACTGCTTCGCAGAAGGAGGCGACCGCTTCCCACTCCGTCTCGCCCCGCAGCATGGCCTCGACCAATGCCGGGCGCGAGAGGTCTCTGCCTATCGCCGCCGTGAGGACACGGCGGTGCCCTGCCCAAGCGGGGCAGTCCTGCACCGTATGCTCCACCGTGTCCTCCGGGCGGTCCTCGCAGTGGTGACACCCAGGCGTTTCCTCCTTCCCCATCAGACACAGGTACCTCCCGAAGCTTCCGTGTCCGGTGAGGACCTGCGTCATGCGGTAGGTCAGGACGCCGTGACGCCTATCCAGCCACTCCTCAAAGAGGGGTCTTACCGCCGCGATTGCGGCGTGCCCGAAGTAAAGAGTACTTGAGTAGACGTGGTGATGGCTGGTAGTAGGTAGAGGGAACCCTGACAATGTGGTTGCCGAGAGAAATGTTAGAAGGGGTGTTAGTAGACCAACAACCAAATGGACGATCTAAAGAAGATCACGGGATAGACTTTGATGTGACTCGCACAGACGAAACACGAAACGACCTCCTATACGAAGTCCTATACGATAATATACTCTTATAAGTGGGTTGAACGAGAATGCCAAGGATCATGTTGATGAATTTTCATCGTCCACAGCCCAATATCACTCACTGATGAGCGCAAACCTTTCTTCGGTTGACCCAATACATGACATAAGAAAATTACAATTTTTTTTGAGTATCTTTCAAAAACGTTCAAGGTATGAATATCAGCAATGTAACTTTCATGACAGAACAGTTTGACCTAAGCAATGCGGAACTCAGTTAGCATTAAGTGCTAAGCGAAACCAACCTGAATTAGTTAATATCACAACTCACAAGTGAAAGATTAACAAGTAGGTAGGTAAGGAGTATTTTCCTAAGTTGTCAATAAAAGACACAGTTGTAAAATAAGAAGAGAATGGAAATGTTCAATTCAATTACTAAATCTTTTCCTACAATCTTAAGTCACGCTGCAATACTATCTAGATTAAAAAAGAAACAACAAGTAAATGCGCAAATAATTGAATTGTACACAATTATCTTCTAAAAATAGTCGAGAGCGGCTATCGGTAGCTCATAGTACAATCAGCAAACCTAGTTTATTAGCTACAGTTACTCTTTAATACCTACATGCTCTGCGGGAGCTGAGTTGATTAGTTGTTGAGATCGTTCATTTGGTGTTTAAAAAGTTATTCACATAATGAATTATCCTGACAAGTAGTAAATAAATGAAAAACTACGAATCTAGAGCAAGGATGGCAGGCGGATGATGATAAGTGAGGCAATAGTCTAGCTGTCCAAACCGAATCTTGATAAAAATGTCATTTAAGCTCAGTACCCGTCAGCTTTCAAAGCAAGAAGGTACGAGCATGCCCAAAAGTCTATCTGTGGGGATGCTGTTTCTTGGCTGCGCGCCAAACTCTTTCGCCAACAGTACTATCTAGTAATAGTTGTTGTGGTGACGTCACCTGCGCGGGCGCAACTGGCAGGTGGATGCCAGCCGGTTCCGGTTCGCTCTCACTTTCATTACATTCGAGCTTGTCTGTGTTGTTGACTCGGAGTACGCAAATTGTGGGTGTGTGGACATTGTCTAGTATGTTATGTTGGCAAGTGGCCGATTACTTATGTATGTGACAAATGAATCGGATTTGATCTACCTACTGCTGATTTTACCTTTTGTAGTTCAAAAGTTCAGTGGTAAGTTCTTAAGAATTGTAGTTGATTTTAATCTTTTGACAAGGAGTTCTGTGTAGTTGTGGAAAATAAGGAAATGATCTAAAAAAAACTTTCAAATACCTGCTTAAATATCGTTTGAGAAGATCAAAAAAGCGTAACTAACTGGTCTAACTACTAGGCCTAACAATTCTAAAATTAGAAAGGGCTGCTATTCCATATTCATATCCAACTCCACAGAGTACGAATTTGCATTTCCATAAATAAATAATATGGCCCGTAGCAGTCGTCCCATTCATAGCCTCAAGCCTGTTCGCCCCACTGGGAGTTCCTGTGTCATGCATGCATTCATGACACTGCACGTAGGTACGTACCTACCTACTTTATGTCAAATACGGAAAATGAGACCATGCACGCCATAAAGGACAGACATACATGGAATTACATACTAGCTGGACAGGTCAAACGATGATAACCATTTTCTGTTACGTCAAAGTGTCATGGCAGGGTTCCTCAAATAACATAGAATTGTTATCCCATTAACTTATGTACCTATTCATGATTCAAAAATAGTAGGATTGATTACTGATATGACGCCACATAAATTGGAATAAGGACAGGCGAAAGATGACTTATTTATAATTTATTAAAACTTTATGCACAAGTAAAAACTGTACGAAGGCGGACTTAATGCCTTGGGCATTTTCTACCTGTCTACCTTAGGATGATGCATAGACAATAGACAGTAGGTACAATAACACAAACACATATACTAGAAAAGATTTATAACTAAAACAGATAAGAATAAATACATATATAACAAAATATATAAATTTAAGAGGGATAAACAAGAAAAAACTACAACAACGTAATTCTGAGGCGAATGACGATTCTTGAATCAAACATATACATGAGCTAATCGTTACTTAAGCTGACTAAAACCTCGAAACAGAAGCTACAATTTGTCATCGTCCAATTCACCAGCAATCAAGGTCAATTACATCTCGTAGTCATTCGGACACTGGTCAGGGTCAACTTAGACGATCTACATGTAAAATAAGACTATTTTAACAAACTAAACATGTATTTAGTCGATTTATCGTCTCGATGCACAATCGTTTCCGAATTTGAAGCTGAATAACAAGCGCGTCCTTGCCGCGAAAAAAATAGCGAATGTTGCATTGTTTAAGCGCTGTCAATGTTATTTAAATATAGAGTTGATTCTTGTTTGTAACGGTTTAATTTTAATATTTATTACATAAGATTGCTTAGGAATCTGGCGGATACATAAATATATCAATTAATTATTTCTGACATAGAATCTTCTATTTGATTAATCAGTATTTCCTGTGGCAATTAAAATCTATTACTATTTTGGTTTCATTTTATATAAATAACCGGTTTCTTTCTAGGTTCTAAATAATTTATTGACATCAACGAAATTGATACCACAGCAAACAAAAAACGACAAATCAGCAGAAAACTAAAATACGAGTATATGTACTACTTTTTTTCGAACCACATCTTACAAAACCATTTATTGTTATAATCCCCATTCAAAACTCACGGTGAAACTTTAAAAGCATGTATTAATCATAGCTTTCACGAGGGTTTGAAGGCAAGCAAATAGATAATAAATAAGGCTGAACATTGACAAATGAGTTTAACTATCGTGTTATGAAGGTAGCTGTCGAGATTATACTGATACGATGGGGAAATGCCGGGAGAGAAACGAAATAGATGCCATCTTTAGATAAAAATAACTTCGATGTTTGTTAAGGGCATGTAGGTACGTCGAATGGCAGATGATCGTTGGGCAAAATTGACTTCTGAATGGCGACATGGACTGTTCGTGAGGTGGTGTTCATGAGAGATTAGACCTCAACCACCAACGGATATCAGTATACACTGATATATTAATTCAATTCAAAATATCAAACAACAACGACTTAGCATATATATATCGGCGACTTCCTAATTACTGTATTAATTTCAACAATTCCTAGAAAATTGAAAGTTCAGTTGGGTTGAAATATGCTAGCTTTAACATAGGCAAATGAACTTGTCGTTTTATGATGAGCAATTGACATTCAACTTTAGGGTAGTAAAGCAAATATGAGGTGGTATATGTGCAATAGGATAAATATTCTTTCGTAAAACCGGAGCATGGCTGATGACTGAAATGAGTCATGCATTCTTCAGCCTGCTTAATAGACTTATTTGCATTAACAAGACAATTAGTGATATGCAATTACAATTAAATTGCTACTGTTCGTAGCAAAAAAAATTTTAAGCTAAATATTCCGAAATTCATAATCAGATTTCAAAAGAAACTTTAATTTTTATATCATTATCCGCCACTCTGTCCACGAAATAAATATAAAAGCATAATTCGAACAATTATTATTATTTCAAAATTAGAACAACGTCTACACGCCAGCCTACAGACAATACAATACAAACAGCCAGTTACAAAATGGCTATTGCTCAATGGATTTTTCGCACGCAGTGTTCATTAGTTCATAATAATACTACAATTGAAAATCGGCTTTAGGCTGCACAAAATAAAGAAATTAACGTAAAAAAAAGAGGAACGGTAAATTACAATTAAAATAGTCGTAATTGTCAACAAATCGACTAAATGTTTAATTAGAGTATTTATGAATCTAATCGATTGGCAAATGAATCGATTAATTGTTTTATAATCTGTTTTTTTAATGCGTTTTATGATGCAATGGTTATCGATCAATGATTTATTCAGGCTTTACGCTTTTACTAAGTACTCTCGTTGATGTAATACTTTTGAAGCTTAATCATTACTAGGACAATTTAATGTAAGTAAATTATCGCTTGCCGTGCATACATTTGCTTAAACAATATAATTATGTAGGTTTTTGAACAATTTTTGCTGCATCAGTTCTGCAAAAGATACCTCAACCGTTAGGTGTAACAGAATAAAATTTTGCTCAACAACTCTTTAAATGACGAAAGTCGCAATGGAAGAATTTTTGAAAATTCTTTTCCTGATGGGATTAAATAGGAGATGAAAGTTGGTAGAAGATGAAAGATTTCCTAAATGTTTTTCATTTGTTCGATGGTATCCTATCAAGCGCACAGCTTGTACTCTTAAACGAAGGGACATTTTACCTCATTTCCCAAAAAAATATATAAAAATCTTGTAAAAAGTATAACATTTTAGTATTCAACATCAAAAATGATGGCAATGACCTAAAATACAAGAATCTAAATTGATATTTCAAATCGCGACATACGACAATCTAGTTACATTAGTCAATTAAAAGCAAATCTAGATCGGCAGCCATTTTAAATTATTTCATGTCAGTGACTGTAGGAAATGCCATTTCATACGTACGCCAATCATTGGCCGCATGTGCCAATTATTTATTTTATTATATAGTGTTGATGATAGAAAGTCGTTTCCTTGGCGTTTATTTAACGATTTATAAGATTCTTTATGAATTAACTTTTTATGTATAGGCTTTCATCGTATTATTTAAGTCATTATATCACAGGACACGAGCCCACTGCAATGAATAGTGACAAAATCCGACACAGGGGTGCATATAATTTTCTGATATGGGAGTCGTACATACCAAACCAGTCGAATATTAATCAGCCAGTCAAATTCCTTGAATTTGTTTGGTTGGTGTAGTCTTCGTAAGAAAAGGCCCCAGGGGTTAACTGGATCCCATCAATGTGTAATGAAAGTGGAACGTACCTGAAAAATAAAAAAACATGCCATTAGTTTTTATTCACAATTTTTACAGTACCAGTACCAATTTACATGTACAACGCTCCATTAACAAAACAATAGAAAAAAAAACAAATCATACATTCGTAATCGCCAATCAAATCCTTCGATTTTGAAAATGGAAAGCCCATTCGGGCGCGGTCGGCTCATCTCGACCGCGCCCTATTACATCACTTTGTAATATCGCTTTCTACTACGTAATTTCGTTAACATGGTATGCGTTGTCCAATACAGGTGTTTGGTCATAAAAAACTTGATTTTGTCATGATTAAATTCAAGGCAAATATTATGAGAATTATGTAATGACCCTAATTTACGAATGAAACTTGTCTTGAATCAGCCCTGATTAAAAATAATCGACTATTTGACAGGTGAGAATCGACTAGAATATCTCAAATAACACATCTAGGCTTTGCGTAATACAGCAGAGTTAAGTGAATCATTTTAACCTAAATACATTTTCCATAGTAACTTACTTCTAGATTACCCATAGTAAAATTCCTTTTGAAACGGAATTTGCAGGACCAATAAGGACAAACCAGAATAGCACAGACAACATACTGCATTCAATAATAAAAAAAGAAATACCATAGATACGGAACTTAAACACGCAAACCTTTTTGCTACTTCCACATTCTAATTTCAAAGCGTTGAAATGAGTAAAAAGCCAACACTACCTTTAGTAATTAGTCAACTTACGAACTAAATAAGGCTAAGTGGCAAAACATTGCAACAGCTTTTCTTATAGGCTGAATGGTGCTAATGTGGCCCTTAAAAAGTGGAGAATAAAGACGGCTATGTCTGAATAGTGATGCGGCGCTTACACATAGATATAATAAGAACTGTGTGCAATGCTGTCTTCGTGTTTAGGGACATCACTATGCGGGTCGAATTGCAAAATGTGTGGCGTAAGTGACACGAGACTAAAGCTTTTGTGTTAAAAGACTAAAGATTTATTAACGTTTGTCTATCATAGTATTTAAGTACCTGAATAAAATTTATTAAACCATTATTACAAGAATGTAGTAAAAATGTTGAAAGATCCTATGAGATCTTAGCAAAAAAACAAACACGTAAATCTTCGCAACTTGAGCAAACGAGAAAAAGAAAAACTGGTTCTTTTTTTAAATACTTTCACGTAAATTGTGTTACATTATTCCTTGAGCGTCCCAAAAAGGTCTGATGCCTATCTCTGGCTTGATTACGAGGGAGTCTTCATTCCTTAATCCCATTACCCCAGATACCGCATCGACTCTCACTTTAGCTTTAATTCCTTATTTTAACGTACGCAGTAAGAACCTGGCCTGCGTGCCTTATAAATCAGTATTATTTTAATGTTACATCAGTGTTATAAAAAGACAAGGGTTATACACTACTTCTGTAGCTCATGAAATCTTTAGAGCTTTAAGTTTTATCGCAGCTTTTTTTTTACTATTTATCACAAAAATTACTTATTTTACTTATCTTGTAAACACGCAATTAAAAACGTTTTCAGCAAAAAAAAAATCATATTTGTAAATAAAAAACGCCACATTCACAGCCTACTCAAGATAAGATAAGATAAGATAAGATTTCTTTATTTGTTTAATCATTGTTTACATACAAGAGCATGCAAGATGTTACATTGGTTTAGTTCAGAATGTTTAGCCGTAAGTAACGGCGTACAAATATTTCCATAACATTGTGAGAAAAAAAATAGATAAATTATCAATAAGAAATGATAATAAGATGATATGATAATTCGGAGATACTATAATACGCCTTTTGCGAAAGAAACATTTTTAATTGGCGTTTGAATGCCTTACCATTGAGCTCCTTCCAGCAATGTGGAAGTTATGACCCCGCTTCCTCCTATATCTTGTCCTACAAAAATTTACTACCGAGTTTCAAAGAAATGAATCATTGGTATTCTTAATGCAGCGCGTGCAGGCTTACCTCGATACTTGTCGTTATTGGCTAATTAATATGGCGGCAATACCTAGGTTTCGTAATTAGCCCTCCGGTGCCAAATGTAGAAAATAGAAAGTTTTATACTTGAATATTATGACATTTTACATAAATAGGTGCAGTTTTGGCTAATCTATCATTCTTAGTGATACCTAGTGGCGGTACTTTCATACAAGCCTATAAGCTTGGCTGGCCCTTATAAGTGCTCTTCATGATGTTAGGGTTTCTGAAGTCTGCTTGCCTTAGGGGTCGTCCATTAGTCACGATTTGTTTTTAGCAACTTTTTAACCCCCCGTGGTGTACGTGGTGAGGTTTTAGACTAACCCCTCCCCCCTACCCAAAATCAAGTGTATTTTTATGGTAAAAAGTATCTTAAAAAAAATCAGAATATTATCATTAAATACAGGTTAACAGGTATAATGTAATTTAATTCTGGAAAATTAAGCACCGTGATAAAAATGTCAAGGTCACGCACCGCTTTTCGGTTTAGAAAAAGAAAGAAACATAGATACACGTGATATCTCACTTCAAAAAATCACCAGGTTGCAGCGTCAATAACGTTATAAATATTGTTACATTATCAAAATGAAAGGCATTGCAATTATTTTAAGTGCAACAGCAGTGCGGCAACATAGCTTGCGAATAAAAAATACTGACGGAATCTGGTCCGGTTTTGTCCCCAACTAATACCATTGATGAAAAATGGAAGTGAAAGAGACGGCTCCACATTGCAATCGCTATCAGGAGGCCTAAAATGGTTGCTGTAGCAGAATCATAATAGGATAATAATATGAATCAATCCTGCGTGTCCTGTTGTTTGTTCAAAACAGGAACTGATGGACACTACGGAAAGCGCCAAACTAGTGGCTCAGTCCTGGTTCCACAATTTAGATTGCCATCGACACGCTTAGAAGAAAAATATGAATCACGTTGCAATTCGTGAAATGGTCACCAAGTGACAATTCATAATATTAACTGCATCTGTGACCATTTTAAGAATTGTAACGTAAAGCGGTCATTTGCACCCCTTGAAAATAGCAAGAGATGCCTACTCAAGGAAAACGAACAAAGTAATTATCTCTCAGAACAGCAAGTAAACATGAGACTTCGATAAGTTATTAATATCAATGGCCAGTGTGGAACGGCCGCGTCCACTTAACATTCCTTTTATCGAAAGTTTATTACATCTGTTAAGTTGACGTTTTCAAGTAAACAAACATAATATATTTAAACAAGCTTTTGTGTGCCTCTTTCTTGATATTATTTTCGATATGAGTACTACCAAGGAACTTCAGAAAATGTTGTCGGTTGATTCATATGTTTAACTGAATAATACCCACTGTAAGAAAGAAAAAATATTTATTTGTCGCAGGGACATGACGTGCATCATACAAAATAACAAACTATAAATTCAAAAGGACGGAACAAAAAAAGAAAAAAGTTAACAGTTTGCACATCGTGACTGCGACAAGCAGGTTACCACTCAGCATGATGCTGTGCTATGGGGGGCCCACAACACAGCGCTGGTTTTCAGTGGTCACCCATGAAAAAACGTACGGAAACCAAGACAGCATAAATATTTTTTACATCAATATGAAAATGAAATAAACAGTACTTGGGTTATAATATAAAACTGTACTGTACTGTGTGTGTACTGTGTAATGACTGCTATGTAATGTCTGAATAAATATCTGTGTAATAAGATATATTTTACTGAACGCTAAAATCCTTTAACTGCTGTATATTTTCCTCTTTTACATGTCTCTAACGAGATGTAGCAAAAACTATGAAAAAATCTTCGAAATAGATCATCATCTGCGTAGCCTTTTCCCAATCTATGTTGGGGTCGGCTTCCAGTCTAACCAGATGCAGCTGAATACCAGTATTTTACATGGAGCTGCCTGTCTGACCTCCACAAACCTGTTAGTACTGGGTAATACGATATCCCTTGGTAAGACCGGTTGTCAGACTTTCGGGCCACTGACCACCTGTAACGACTGTCAAAGATCTACAAATGACAGCCGAGACCAGCGGCTTAACCAGCTTTCCGAGGCACGGAAGAAACTCGGTATGTAATGGGTGGTCACCCATCTACGGAACAACCTACGCAAGCGCGGCTTAACCTGAAGATCGACCCAAGCTGCTTTTATAATTTGTTATTTATAATAAAATATATGTTATTTGCTTTTAGCAAATTGATGAAAGAAATTAAATAGTGATAGAAAATAAGTTAAGCCTATCATTTATTTCACTACATTTTCATTGGAATTCGTCAAAGGAATTATGAAAAAAATAACAGGCACCTAACGCAATTTGGTACATAATTTTAAAAACTATAATTTCACGCAATTATGACACTTAATGAGAATGTTATAAAAGTGATAATACCTTACAAAACAAAAGTGACATAATAATCTGTCATCGGCGACCTCGATTTTTGATTAGCCGTTTAGATTTATAACTTGTAGAATGTAGTTTTAGTGACAGATAGCCATTTTTTATATGATGTTCAGCAATAAAATGTTTCCATCGATAGTTAAAATATTTTTTGGAGAAAAACTTTTCAATTAATAAATTAAAAAAGTATTTCAATTAATTGCAGTTGAATTTTTTGGGTAAAGAACCTGAAGCCTATCGAGTTTTATCGGGTGGAAGGGAAACCGACGCGAAAACGGTTACCACGTATTCATTACATCATTTTGGGCCCCCCTACATAGAAATTTTTCTTCGGTTATAAAAAAAAAACTGTTCCATACATTTTGACTGTGTAGGTATTCCACTTTTGTAGGAAACAGCTGATTTTCATTTGATAACCGATGAAAAATTTATATGTGGGAGGCTCAGAATGGTGTACTGAATATGTGGTAACCGTTTTCTCGTCGGTGACGCTGTATATTTTAATACATATTTTGTCCAATTTCTCATGAAAAATCACAATCAAAATTTTCCCTCCCCACTCCTCAAGTCGGTATGATGGTTCATTTATTGTTCACGCTGTGCGCCTTTGGAATTCGCTTCCACACTCCTTGCGGGATAGCCCTTCGTTAGATGTGTTCAAGACAGGAATATGAGAACATTTCCTGTCAACGTGATAATAGTATGTATATGTATTTTATATGTATGTTTATCTATGTATATTGTATGCATTACGTATATTTTATGGTATGTATTATTAAGTTTGTAAAATCGCCTGTTTATGCACATAAGTATATCCTCCGCTGTAAAATCTCGCAATCCAAGTAAGGTTTACTGTAAGAAAACCCAATTCTGGGTTAAGCTCGCCTTTGTACATAAGCTATATATGTTGTAATTATGTATTTCTCTTATTTTTGTGTGCAATAAAGAATTAAGAATTTTATCACAAAATACTATCAACAATTTTCTGATATGGATTTTTCTGTGCATCCCATTGTCACTTCAATTACATTGTTCAATTGTGGGATCATCATTTTATTCATCGCATGATGAGTTAGTGAATAAGGATGATAAACAAACATGTGAATCAAAGCGGCTGTCAATAACATGATTGTCAATGTTTATTTATTTTAATGGCACTTCAACGACTTACTCAGTAAAACATAGATACAAACACAAACTAACACACAAACACATAAAAAAACACATATAAATCACAAAATATTTTAGATATAGTGAATTTGTCACTTATAGAAGTGCAGAGCACTCGCAGAATAATAAAAGGGCAAGTAATTAGGCATTACAGAATTTAAGTTATACAATAAAAAAATAATGAAACAATTAAAAATTTAAAAATGGGCTATGTACATTAAGCCGGTGGGAAATATAGAATTATTTAACTTAAAAAATATGTATAAATTAAAAACAAAATTAAAAGACTGAAAAAGAAGAGAATGGAAGTGGATGCAATGAATTACCCGGTGTCTGATATTGCACAGACGTCCCGAGACTCCGAGCTGGTGAAAAGCCTCATACGGTATTCGGTTAGAGTGAAGCCACACTGCTCCGTTGTGTTGCGGTGCGGAAGGAAGTCTAAATAATTTCCACCATTGTTATTTTCTACCATTGGAGCGCAACGTTCGACCGACGCAAGCGCAGACGCGCAGAGTTCGTGTCAATCAGTTTAACGGTAGATTTCACTCAGTTTAGCATAGCCGTGGTAATTGTTGGCGCAAGTCGACCCTTAGGTCATGTGTTGCCTCATTTTTGAAGCTTCAGGTAGATAATTATACACTTTGTTAGGTAATAGAGTTGTTTGGCAGAAGAACTTGTGAAATGGGAACGTATATTGCAAGAGTATGCATAGGGCAAAATTACTTTACGTAGAACAAGTACATAAACATAACATCGCGCCTGTAATCCCCGAAGGTGTACCTAATATTACACCCACATTTCGCCAGTTGTGTTTTTTAGGTCCCATGTAATAGGGGGCGAGCCTATTGTCATCACAAATCCCGACTCCGTGGCTGCTACTGAGAAATTCCTGATGGTAAAACCCAATAACAATTTGCCCGACCCGAGAATCGAATCCTCTCATGCTCAGCATTCGCGCAAGCGACCACTAGAGTAACGAGGCAGTAGAACAAGTATTTAGGTTCATTATCACGATCTACCTAGCCTTTTCCCAAATATTTTGGATTCCGCTTCCAGTATTACTGGATGCAGCTGAATTCCTGTATTTTAAATGGAGATTGCCTATCTGAATTACCCAGTACTAACTGGGTTGTGGAGGTCAGATAGACAGTCGCCCCATATAAAATATTGGTATTTAGCTGCTTCCGGTTAGACTGGAAGCCGATTGCAACATAGTTGGAGAAAGGCTAGGCAGATGATGACTGCCTATCTGGATTGGACAGCCCAGTATCTGGGTACTCATCACGATTATTGAGTTTACTGTTAGGAAATATTTTTAATATTCTTAATTTTTTATTGCACACAAAAAATAAGAGAAATACATAAGTAATTAAAACAAAATGAAATGGGGCAGGACAATCATCTCACAATTTCCATCGTTGACTTTGATAACCTATTAATGAGAAGCTAAAATCCATTGCGTGGTAAAATCCAAATGTTGGAAATATTATGATTACACCTTAACCACACTTAATTAACAAGCTTTTATATACTCCACAACCCAGTCACTACTGGGACTGGGGTTGTGGAGTTCAGATAGGCATTCGCTCAATGTAAAATTCTGATATTCAGTCGCATCAATCCGTTAGACTGGAAGCCGACCCCAACATAGTTGGGAAAAGGCTAGGTAGGCTTAACAAGTTTTTATATGTCACTAGCTTTTACCCACGGCTTTGCTAGCGCCCTTTTCACTTAGGGGTATGAAAAATAGATAGTAGCCGATTTTTAGACCTACTGAATATGCATATAAAATTTCATAAAAATCGGTCAAGCCGTTTCGGAGGAGTATGGTAACTAAAATTGTGACACGAGAATTTTATACATAAGAATATTTATGGGCGATACTTAAAAAGTAACGTTAGGTACGTTACTTTTATTACTGTTACCAATATTTTATATGGGGCGACTGTCTATCTGACCTCCACAACCCAGTTAGTACTGGGTAATTCAGATAGGCAATCTCCATTTAAAATACAGGAATTCAGCTGCATCCAGTAATACTGGAAGCGGAATCCAAAATATTTGGGAAAAGGCTAGGTAGGCTTAACAAGTTTTTATATGTCACTAGCTTTTACCCACGGCTTTGCTAGCGCCCTTTTCACTTAGGGGTATGAAAAATAGATAGTAGCCGATTTTTAGACCTACTGAATATGCATATAAAATTTCATAAAAATCGGTCAAGCCGTTTCGGAGGAGTATGGTAACTAAAATTGTGACACAAGAATTTTATACATAAGAATATTTATGGGCGATACTTAAAAAGTAACGTACCTACCTATCAATGCCTCTACTGCAACGACTTCCCGTACCAATAAGGGTGGCACACATGACCGACTTTACGTCATAACTGTCGATGGCTAAACGTATTGGTCTCAATTTAATTTAACTACCCATTCAGTTTGACATAACTGTCACAGCCTACAAACAAACAAAAATACAGTTACAGTTCTGTAACAGTTAAATTACCCCTGACTTTACATCATAGTCAAAATCCCAAAACCTGTATTACCATAGTATAAGATTGCTGATTGTTTTGCTATCACTGTCAAGTCTGTCAATATTACTATGATCTTTGATGTCGTAAACATAAGGCTGTCAATGGGTTGTCGCTGTCAATCTATACAAATGCATAAAATTGAAGTGTCTGTTTGTAGTTTTAAAATAACGGCTTTTTACTGAATGCATAATTAGGAAAGTATATACGGTACGTTTAACATTTTTTTTTTATTCTGTCGATCTGTTACTTTCGGCTAATATCCGAAACGGCTAGACCGATTTTGATAGGAATTTTACGTGCACATAGCTGATGTTATAAAGAGTAACTTTAGAGTTAAAAAAAAATTTAATTCTTGAAATTTTTAACAAAATCCGATACATGGGAAGGGAAGTAGGTAAAATAAATTTTTAAAATAATTTCACGCCGTCGAAAGTCGCGGGCTACGGCTAGTGGTAAAACCATAATGACAGTACATCCTTGACACAAAAAACCTGGAGACTAAACAAATCAGTTAGACAATAACAACTTAACCAAAGTAAGATGACAAGTCTTAAGACAAAGTTTCAAAACTGTAACTATTGTTCTCTAAACGCAAAAAGTATCAATAACAAGAAGCGTTGAGTAAAAAAATTGTTTACAACAAATTGTAATGAATTTCTTTCTTTCTCACTGCGCAGACGCAACTCTTCACAGATCATTGACTGCGAAATCCATCAATGAGTTTCTGTGTTTGAAATCTTTGATAAAATATTGCACGAATTGTAGGGTTAGCACGATATACAGAGTGTTGTATTTTGCAAAATACAACTAAAACACACTTATATTATTATTAATACTAGAAACGGGATATTACACTAACACACACACACACACACACACACACACACACAAGCACACACACAAACACACACACAAACACACACACTTAGACTGTTACACTTACACGGGGCACTTGGTTACACTAATATTGTGACGAAATCTGGAGTACCTACATTTTATACTCCACATTTGATAAAACACACTTGGTTTAACCAATAATTAAGACGGTCGAACGGAGAAAGATCGAAGTGATCAGTGGTTGAGAACGCGGTTCCGGCTATGGAGGCCCCAATACAAAATATACTTACTGAAGCATCAGTCAGTGTCCGCCGTCCACAATCGGTCCGCAATCTGTCCGTACCGGTTCGATTGATCCCTAAGTTATCGACGCTAAAAGCCTGTGACCCACTTAAGCATGTATAAGCAATACTTGGCAATACCATGTTCATTCGTAATTTACATTGAATTTAATTTTTATTGGCAACCCTAATGAATCCTGCGATGACTCACCTCCTTTTGTCAGCAAGTAAAACAAGCCATCGAACCTGACGAAACTGACCCTTTTGAACGCAGCCTTTGTCTCGAGATGTTTAGGTAATCTTTATAAATAGCAACCCACTAATTATTACTTAAGACTGCTTCGTTGCTGCGGGACTGTTCGAAAGAGATACCGTGGCCCTGGAACACAAAGGGCAAAGAAGGAACATGGATGGGTTTTAGTCAGTAGAAGTCTGACACTCCCTTCCGCTCCGCCCAGAGCGGGGGTCATTTGATGATTTCCCATCCGAAAAAAAAAAAAGAAAAAAAAGACTGCCTCGTTGGTCTAGTGGTCGCAAGCTCGACTGCTCAGCATGGGGTCCGAGATTCGATTCCCAGGTCGGACAAATAGTTATTGGGTTTTTCCATCAGGAACTTTCAGTAGCAGCCACATCGTCTAATGTTGTGCTCGGTTGATGGCAACAGGATCGCCCCTTACTACATGCAAGTTAAATATAACTATGTGGGTGTATTTTGAGGTACACCTCTGCTTATGAATAATATATTTAATTACCTAAGACACCAGTAATACAAGTGATTGATGTCGTAATTAAAACTATGCTGAGAATTATAAGTGGCAGTACTTTCTTTTTTAGCGGTAGTGTAACGATGCTGAGAGTAGATAAGATGTCGTAATTATATTTTCAGAAAATTAACTGTGATTTTTTAGTTGTTTGTAGAATCTGCAAGCTGGAGAGGCTTTAAAGAATGTTATTCTGTGAAATATGGCCATTGCGTTTTATTGCAACGCATAATCACTTTGTACGGCCAGCAGAGAAGACGGCAAAACCAGTTATTTGGTCATATTGAAGGAAAAAGTGCCTATAAAACCATGCAATGAAATTCTTGATGTCATCTAACTGTCTTAAACCCAGAAGTCCTATTTTATTTATTTATTTAACAATTCAAGTACAGAGGCGGAGTTAATGCCCTAGGTTTTTATCTAAACAAAATAATAAATCGACTGGCAGTGTCCCTTTGGGCGACACTGCCGTCACTGTTTCGTGAATACGTATCTAAAAGCGAATTTTTTGTGTCCATTTTTAGACGCTACTCTAGGCCACACCCATGGGTCAAGGTCACCTACCCGGTACTTTTCAATTTGGGCTCATATGCCTAATACGACGGTACAACTCCCATTCCGCCATCTATTATACGTTCCGAGATATAAAACTCACAAATAACAGTAAAATTGTCTGACATGCACCTCCAGTTCACTGCGAATAGACGTTCATACGAATTCACGCCAAAAACCAATACCCGGAACATCTTCCACAAAAACGTCATTCTTTACCAAACCAGTCAACACTCACCCATAATACTAACCACTAGGCCCACGACGGATACGGAAGACACTCCACAGGATATCCACATTTCTATATTTATTTATAAAAATGTACCGCGGGTGTAACGCCCTCACAAGTAAGTGGTACTGGTCCGACTTGATCTACCGGTGTGGAACGGATGCTGTGGCTACCTGTGTTACTGATTGATATCGTGCTGTTGACACACGTGTGTAATAATCTTTAGTAGAAGTTCCGTGGTTCACTGACATTAACGTGAAGTCCAAATTACTGGGACAATGTCTTCTTTAGAAAAGATGTCCCAGCATATTTCGAAGGGATTTTTCAAACATTTCCTTCAGCCGGTCAAAGACAGGCTGGTAAAATATATTTTCTAGTGTACTTGAATTAAGAGGCAAAATCTTTTTATATTATTATTTTACTCATTACAGTATTACCATAATACTTTCAGCAAATAATTAGGTCGGTAGTTAAATATAATATTGGTTGGAGTCAGAGCCTGAGAGGAATCGGAATTTAAGTAGTTTGTCAATATTTTATCCCTCTCACTTCTCGATTGCCGACAGATTGATATAATTTACATATTTAGCGTCCAATATATTAATCACTCGCAGATTCCTTGGATGTGTTTCACAAGGCGTGAGTTCGGAACGCGGTGCGCAGGAGTTTTGCAATCAGCGCGCACCGGCTCGGCTGCTGCGCTCGAGCCGCTTTCACACGTCGCTTGCTACAGCCATGTTGGATGTTGGTGAATATTGAGATTTTTTTTAAAGTAAGATGGAAGTCGGGAAAACAGATTTATTTATTGTATTGCCCAGGTTAACGGAAATAATTCAAGCGATGATTAAAGTATTTAGAATTAAGAAAATCTGCAAGTTTGATACGAGAAGAATCGTGTGTGACCAACGAATATTAGATGACACTACTAGTATCATAACTGCTTTGCTAATAGCAATCATTCTTTCAAGATTGGAAACATACATGAAAAATTAAAAAGAGAAGCGACAGTTTCATAGGCTACATTTAAAACGTTTCTGTGCGAGCAAAAGCTAATATGAAGAAAATATTATGTTAAACCAGAAAAAATATAAACTTCGGCTTCGAATTACTTGTAAAAACTCGCATTAGTGTACATGATGCAAAGATATGCGACATCTCTTTCCTAAACTCGCTGCTCCATTCTTTACCACGAAATAAAGATGTTTTTCCTAGTGTGGAGCAACATTAAAAAAAAAATATTCGTCTTAAATCGAGATATCACAGTGAAACCAGCAGAGCCTATCACTATTCTTAATTATGAGCTTATTGGAGCGAGTAGACCGCAGCCGGATTGCCGCCAACCATTTTGTAGCCATTAAATCTAATAAAGTTAACAAAGAAAGAAAAAAGTTGCTGTGAGCAAAAGAAAGTGATTTACGCAAAGGTGAATAAAATCTTTGTTTGTGTTTTTCGCTTTATTTTAGATGGCTGATGTAATGAAGTTATGATTCGCTTTATTTTTTTATTACTTTTATTAAAAAGCCAATCTTTACTTGAACGAAGACAATTTATTTTGCTATACACGAAGAGGTCATGTTATCGCGGAAAATCTTAACACCGCGATTCAGCGGAGAGTGCTAAAAGAACAACGCCATCTATCGCGACATTAAAAACTAAAATATTTAAAAGTGCAAACCAAAACGTAAGATTGTACATACTTTGATTCATTTTGATTAAACAATTTTTAGATGAGGCTTACGAACCTAAACCATGAGAAAATTAATGAATTTATTCAGAAAAGGATAAGCGTAAGCCAGTGTCATCATTGAAAGCGTAGTTGACATGTATTGATAATTTCTGCAAAGCAAGACCACCCTGTAATCTGAACAATATCTTAACATTTTTATTCTGACTGTGTAAGTATCAAGGAATCGAAATTAGTCTAATTAACTAGGCAATAGCTGGGTGACCACCCATTACATTTCGAGTTTACTCCGTGCCTCGGAAAGCACGTTAAGCCGTTGGTCCCGGCTGTCATTTGTGGATCTTTGACAGTCGTTGCAGTTAGCCAGTGGTCTGAAAGTCTGTCAACCAGTCTCTCCAAGGGGTTTCGTATTACCCAGTACTAACTGGGTGTGGAGGTCAGATAGGCAGTTGCTCCTTGTAAAATACTGGTATTCAGCTACATCTTTTTAGACTAGAAGTCGACCCCAACATAGTTGTGAACAGGCTAGGCAGATGATTATGATGAAACTAGACAATGATTAATATGGGGTAGGTTTTTTTTATTTTTTTATCCCGTACAGAGTACCTCTGTAAGAAACGAGTGGAGATGCCATACCAGATCTATATAAAAACATGAACATCCTCAAAAATATTCGCAAATAGAATCTCACCATTTAATGTACAGTCAATATTACGAAGCAAAACTTACATAACTATACATTAGAAACTTTCTTTTGAACACGACAATGAACACTCCGGCATGGCCTTGGGCGTAATTTTCAGTAGCTTAGACATCACAAAAATGGCTAACTAAGTAGCCTTACGTAAGAAGATGTATAATGTTTGATATCTAATACTAATATTGAACGATGTCGTGTCTATTTAGATAAATAGACATGGTTTAAAACATTTCCGTACTTAACTGATTGTCGGACTGACAGACAATGCCCAGATCATCATCTACCTAGTCTTTTCCCAACGATGTGGGGGTCGGCTTCCAGTCTAACCAGATGTTCAGCGGCATCCGGTTATTGCATACCTCTATTTAGCATGAAGTATCTATCCCTATCCGATCTCCACACCCAGCTGTTACTGGGGAACATGTTCCCGAACTTTTAATTAATTTACTTACTACAAGGAAATATTTCGATTTAAACAATGTTATTGGTTTTGCAATTTTTTTGATTGCGTATCTGACCTTCACAACCCAGTTGCCGGTTATAATGATACCCCTTAGTGAGACTGTTGATGCTCAGACCAAAACCAAAAACTTCATAAGGGTTTTTTTTTAAAATTTATATGACATAACGGTTCGATTAATATTTATATAGCCAGTTATTTGAAAGCCACAGAACATAATTCCCATGTCGAATATAAAACAATTACAACATTAAAATTATTAGAGATATTGTTATTCAATTTGTTTTCAGACATAAAAAATTCGATTCTATTCATTTGCGATATTTAGTCGATTCTACAGTAGACTTTCACTAAATCGATTAATGTTTGAATAATTTTTGATATGCACTTATAATCGTATGACCTACTTTAAGTATGAAAATGTTGGATAAATCCATACAAGTTTTTAATTGAGGATAGATGAAAACCTAGAAATTCGCAATTTCGACGTTCTGAATAAGAATTGAATATTCTAATGATTGGAAACATTAGGGCTAATAATTAATGATAAAATACTTCTTGAAATAAAAAATAAATGTCGACTACCTTGAACTTTAAACATAGGTAACTTGATTTTAAATAATTTTCTCAATTAATTATGTTAAAATTCTTCTTAAACATTAAACATATTGAATATGTTTTAGTACCATACTAAAAGTCAATGTTTGCCTAAAGTATTAAAATAAACCAACTCACACTTTATTTATTTTAATAAATTATCAATTATTATTTTTTCACATACTGAAACATAAAAAAACCGAATTCCTGTTTAAGCTCATCTTCCATTTTGCAATTCGTCGACTGGTTTTAATAATGTCAAAGTTGACATTTTAAACACTCGTTCGACCTTGCAAAAGGCCACATCCCTATTAACATACCGTCTTGACATTTCATTTTGTATTTTAATGTTCAATCGTAAGGTCGCTTTTCCTTTCTTTGATGATAAAGTGCTATTTATATTATAAGTCGCTTGTTGTTCTTAATTTGAATTTTTCCGCGTTAACATAAGAATGTCACATGTACAAAATTAGTCGATTTGCTATACAATTTAGTCGATTGTAGATTGCTTTTTTTAAATTTAAAAGTGGAATGTTTGTGGTCATTATTAATTATTCAGCCTATTACTTCTATTATTTATTAGTTGGGATGTTAAAGGTCATGATTACAAAGTACAGGAGTTTTGTTTGTCAAACAAGAATCTGCGATTGTAAGAGTATAAATTAATTATTATCTAATTTCCCAGTCACCATTTACGTAGTATAACTCAACGAAAATCTGGCAAAATGGTAAGGGTTAGAGATAATATAATTAATGTAGTATTCGGTACTGTTAGCCCATCGTAAAACGACAAGAAAGAGTCATCAGCTAAACTTCTGTGACAGTCCAAAACGAAATGTAAACTCATTGCGTTACACATCTTATTATAAATCGTACTACAAACTACAATAACAGCAGTTCAATAGTACTACAAGTCCAAAACCTATGCCCACAGACTAATAAGTTCAACATGCAACTCAAATGTCAGGGGTGAGAGCACAGCACGACTTTGACATTAAACCAACAGATATTTTTAATAGTCTATGGTCTATGCGCGTAATATGCCACTCTAGCGATTTGAAGCATGCAGTACATGTTCCTAATTGTAAATGTCTCAAATTTTATGTCGATGTAGGTGTGATGGATGATCTTGTTGCATGTTACATCGTCAGATAAGGAGATGTGTATTTTTATGTATCCCGCGAGGCTGCGACGATACTAACTTACTACGATGATAACTTAATTTTACTATAAATATAGGATTTCAATGGAGGGAAAATAAACGTATATCAAGTTATCTCCCATATGCTCGGCAAAATAGGTCGTCCGTATGGTAGCAGAAAATAAAAAGTGTTTCAAAAGATCTCACACTCGTGTTACATAGATGCACTGACGCATCCGAAGGTCTTTTGCGTTGAGCAATCGTGGTTTTACCAAAAACACACATCATAACTTATGTTTTCAGTGTTATGTTATTATCTTATGAAGTCATAGTAAACTTTAAACATAAACATCGCAGTATCGGCTCTTCATGAGTATGAGCTAAGTATTAGTAGTAAAAGCCATTTATACAAATTGAGCTTATAATCAGCACAAAAAAGTCTTATCCCAGCAATAATTTTTGCACAGTGCACTTAGGAACAGTGTGCTCGGTTGACGGCTTTGTGGTGGGTTCTTAAGTTTACACCCTGTATAGTATTAGTAGTTTACATTAAGTATAACACATAGCTTAATACCTAGCCACAATTAGCGATACCAGTAATTTCACAATGAGAGTGGTTATACACTGTAATCTGGACAGGCAAGTACTGGCAGGTGGGCGGGCCGAGGTTCGCGGTTTTGCACCATCGAGTAACCAAGTATTCTACTAAAAACCTCTGGTTTTTGTCTACCTACGTACAGGTATAAATAATTATGTACTTACAAAAATCATTAAAGCCATAACAATTTAATCAAACTATCTTTTGACCACTCTATTTCAAAGCAAGTCTGGACATCTTATGGTGAAGAAGTGTAACTTGTGTCATAAGATAAAGTTTGAGGAAATAAATCGAGTAACAGTATTGTTATCGCAGAAGCTTTGAAGATTCTCAAATCAGCAATATCTATTATGATAAGTCGTCAAAGGTTTTTTTTTAAACAACACGTACTTTCTGACTCTGTAACTGATGAAAAGTCGGTTTAAAAAAAAATAGTGTATGCGCACGTTCTAAGTTATTTATAAGTTTCTCTCACATCAAAACAGTGAAATGACAGCATAAACTGCTAACTTAAACTAACCATTATAATAAATAAGTAACGTACACAGCGCTTACACTCCGTCCGTGTGAAAGTGAACACTCATATCTCACGAATGAGCGGATTATTGTACAAAATGGACGAATCATTACGACGCTCTCACTTCCTCAGTTTCTTTACATTTTGTTATTTTTGTTTTGCTTACATAACTGTCATGGCTGATGTCCTCAAGAGGAATGCAAGGTTGCATTGTTACGTGTTCTATAGACTGTGGTATAGGTAATTTGGGTCTAAGAAAGTTAGAAAAAAATAAACAGCCGCTCCATATATTTTTGTGTTCACTTAGATCAAATAAAATGTATGGAGTAGCTGTTTTGTTTTTGCCATTTCAGTGTTGGTCCCGTAGTAAAAATTAATCATAATAATGACTACAATGACCCCTTTTCCGGTTCAAGGGTAAAAAACTAAAGCTTATGTTTGTATTTTATGTATTATTTTAAGTTATGGGTCACACACAAGTATTGACAGCATTAACCAGGCTTATTCGGTAAAGCCAAATAAGCTATGTGGTTTACGGGCTTGGAAATAATATTTATCTTCAACTCTTTGTGTGCTCTGAAAAACTACGATTGAAACACCACCACTTTCATTCACAAGATATCACCCACTTCAAAATTCCATTAATTCAATTTACAATTTCTATTAACCGATCGTTCTAGGCCATGTAGCCAATTAATATTTGTCTAATTTTGCAGTAGTGCGCGAAGGAAATGAACTGGAATATATAAATAAGAACGTAACCTTTGGTCACGCTTCGATGCCTGCGCTGTCGGGCTATGCGTTGGATCATAACTTGTGCTTTATTAGTACTATTATGGGTGTCAGAGAAACCGATACAGCAATTTATGAGTTATTTCTGCAGAGGTGGGAAATCAAATTAAATGTTTTATTTGCAAGAATTGTAGTACATTATAGATGGTCAAGTTTTTTACAGTAGTTCAAACAATTCGGTAAAGCTAGCCATTCATTAATAAAATAATTGAAGCTAATAGAATTGGTACAGACGCCAGCACATCAAGCTACCCGAAACTGTCAAAATGTCCTAATGAACCTTGAACCTAATGCTTTACAGATAAAGTTAAAAATCTATTAAAGAAATTTGACAGATTGTAGTAGCTTGATGTGCTGGCGTTTGTACATGTTATAATATTAATAACGCCAATGATTTGACAATTTATAATAGGAAAATGTCAACTTGAATCTCTAAAGTTAAGATACTTATTCACAGAATAAAACGATTTATCTAAAAGTCATTTGAATAATTCCGTTTTAAAACGTTTGATTGGCGGTTCCCCCTAATATGATTTTGGTAGTTTCGGGATTTAGTTCCAGATTCTGTTAGCATGTATGTTGTTAATTTATTCAACCGAAAACAACTGCTAACAAATCGCCCGATCGGTCGATCTGGATTTCTGAAATTGATTTAGACTTTTAAGAAAGTATCATCAGACAAGCTTTTCGCAATTAATAGTATTATAAAATAAGAACAACATTACCTTCTCCACTTACCAATTTTCACTACTTTAAAATAATATTGTCAGTGTCACTCTTTAATTCGAAATTTTATTATGACTATCGCCTTTTTATAGCTTAATAAAATTAAACATTGGATGAAGTCATTATGAAAGTGATAGTGCGTAAAATGCAGTTATGAAACCACTTTCCTGCTTCGTTAGTTCTGAACTACTCATCGTAACAACTTTATTAATAAGTCATAGTTAGTTAATACATAAGATATAAGCTAAGCTTCATTGTGCGTCCAATTCCTACTCGCAATTTTTTTTTAAAGAAAACAAAATCAAAATCAAAATCAAAGCATTTATTTCAAATAGGCCAGTTACAGGCACTTTTGAATTGTCGAAACAAAGACAACAATAGCTACAGTCCCAGTCACAAGGCATAAAAACTGTGAAAGTACTGTAGTTGCCCATTCCCAACGTAGATCTCTATGGAGAAGAACGGGCAAGAAACTCCATGGACACTCTTTTAAATCAGAATACTTTTACAAACTCTTGGTTACATCATTCATGTTGAGATGGTACATTATGTGAGAACGATGTAGCAAGATGTGTACGTTAAAAGTGTCCATAGTAAACAATTCAAAAATAAAATAATCAATTCAAATAAGCCGTGGCAACCAAGAGATGACCAGTCACAACTGACAGCGCCCGTTCACGAACATGACGCATGTATTCCTCCTTCCACCATTCAACTCAACCATTTTGAAGGGAACTAAATGATCCGACACACGAGCCACCATCAGCGAGACATTTGAGTGAGCATGACACACAACATGACAAACTTTTCCCGAACCCATGAATTTCAGCTTAAAAAAGGACATCGGGTATCGTGGGTGCGTCTACAAACATTTAAACTCACATGCACAAACAGCCAAACCCAGAACAATTACCTCTAGGCCACACAAATATTTGTTCCGTGCAGAAATCAAACTCGCGACACACAGCGCAGCAACCAATCGCTTAGCCACTGCGCCAACCAATTTTTTATTTTATTGTATATGTTTATTGTTTATTGATTTTTTTTTATCTTGGTTTGTATACACGTCATGTCCCTGCGACAAATTAATTTTTTTTCTTTCTTTCTTTGTTTCAACCGTGCCGACTTTATAGGGAACAGTTTAATTTTTGAACTATAATAAACATAATTATTACCTTTAGCAGGACGATTACATTTTGTTTTTTCGATGTTGTTTTGATACATATTGTTTCTTAAATCATTCATATAGCGTCCATAGGCACGCAAGCATTGCAGGCCACTCGCACACAATTTTTTTATTCAAGTGGAATATTAATTAATTAATTTAAATACGCACAATCAATGAATAATTAACAGAAATCAGTTGCACAGACGTAATATCTCTGATTTGAGACATCGATGTTAAGTTGGAATTTCTCCTGTACAATTATAAATATGCCAAATAAAACTGCTCACCTACTAGTGATGGATTTTTAGCAATGAAGATAATAATTCCTGTCCTTATCCCAATTTATTTGGGGTCGGCGTAGCATGTCTTCTTCTTCCAACTTCTCTATTACTCGTCATCTTATCGGACACCTCCTTTCTTGCCATATCATCCTTTACACAGTCCATCCATCGTTTCTTTGATCTTCTTCTACTCTAATACCCATCCACATTCATACTCAAAACTTTCCTCACGACATTTTCCTCATTCCCCCGCATCGCAATACAATTCCCAAGAACCAATTTATAATCGATTCTATTCCGATTCTCGATTCGATTCCGATTGATTCGATAACGCAGTCTGTTGGTGTGATCGTAATAGTACCTACATACATTTCAACATCTTACCACAACGGGTAATAACTATGAATGTAGTAAATTCCGAGTTAGAGAGGCAGTCAACTAGGTGATCGGATTTTAACCTAGATTATATATATATTTTAGAGGCAGATTTATGGTTGCATGTACCAAATGGTGGATTATTTGATTTATATGGGAACTCAACTTTGCAGGCATCATATAAATAAGTTAAGCATACAATGGGATATTTTGAGCTTGTTTCTACAATATCAAGCGGCAACTATCCTTAATAATACATATGTAATATATATATTTTAATATATAATAAATATTAAGTAATGCTGGTCAGTCAGATGCAGTGTAGTCCAGTTTAAGAATTGTCTGTCTTGAGAGAACATAATGTGACCCATAACAAATTACTAGGATTTTGACAGTTTCATATATAAATCTTTTAAAGGCAATCTTTAGACGGACGTAAAAAAATAAGTTACACGATGATGCAGTTCTAACTTTTCACTGCGCAAATTATCTCAAATCTTGTATTTATTACAAAATCATGTTATCGGAATCACAATATCTAGTAAAGATGATCACGTATAGTATTCTCAAAGCAAGAACGAAGATGCGTAAACTTTTTCTCAAAGCGAAATATCTCGACTATTACGATACGCACACATTTACACGCAAGCGAAGATATTTCCAATTGTCACGCAATTTTAACCCACAAAATATGTGGGACAGTGTACAAATACTAAACAACATGGGAATATAACATTAAACACGTAAAAAAATAAAGGCTAAAATCGCGTGTGTGTGCGATTGTCAAATATTACGCAGGTCATGCAATGTTTGAATGGGCGAAGTGGCTGTAATGAATTTGGTAACGCCTGGTAAGTGGTAAGCTCGCGCTATAATCCTAGGCTGTGAGGGGTTAATGGTTTTACAAACAAAATGTTTGATCGGTTTTGACGCTTTCAGAAAGTCGATTTCATTTCGCATCAGTCAGAAAATCGTAATCTTTTATTTATTTATTTACACTTCAAGCACAAAAGCACATTGGCGGACTTAATGCCATAGGCATTTTCTACCAGTCAACCTTTGGGTGATGCAGAGACAAACAGTGGTAGGTGTATCTGAAAATAGTTTTAATTAATAATACGATTAGCTATAAGTATATATAAAATACTATTAATATATAACAAATATATAAAATACTATTAATATATAACAAATACTATAAATACATATCAAAATTTTGATAAATGAAAATAGACATCATAGAATCTTTTCGACTGCTGAAAGAATTATCAAAATAGACAAAGACTTATCATGGCTGGGCTTTATTGAATTCGAATCGTTTCAACAAGATTGATTCATAGACTTGAAAAGAAAACTACTGGTTGTTTATATTTAAATCCTATCTGTAATAGGGGCGAGCCTATTGCCATTAATCGAGCAAGAATCCAGGCTTATTAAGTAATTCCCGATAGAAAAACCTAATAACACCGATCTGGCAATTGAACCTGGGTTAGTGGTCGCAAACGCAGACCGTTACGGCAGGCTGCACTCAAATTCAAAATTTTTCCTTTTTTATACTGTTTTTTGAGTTTTATCAACATTTTCAATTAAGACAAACAAACACGCACACCATATTTAAATTCTAAACTCGCAAATCAACTTTCATTCTCCATGTCCATTCATCGATAAGGAACCTATTCTAGAAATCGCTCGACATTGCAACTGTTTCGCAAAAATGCCAGCGAAAAGTGAAAGAATAAGTAATCGATCGGTAGTCGAATCACGCCGCACTTTCTCGCACATCTGTGTAGAATGTATAGTGCTATGAGAATACACCCCGAGGTTAGTACTACAATTTCTAATTGTGACTGTATTTGGCATGAAATGCCTATGTAATGTTGTTAAGAACCATTCGACCCAATCATTTTAATCATTATTTTATATATTGTAAATTTGCTTTTTTATTGCAATTTGTATGTATATTTTTTTTTGTGTGCAAAAGAGTATAAGATGGAAATGAATAGATAACCTTTTTTGAGCTATCTATAATCTTTGTTATCAACGATAACATTGTTGATACACAGATAGCCTTAGATGACCCCTGTTTAACACAATATCACGTTATCACAAAGGTGACATACCAACTCCTCCAGTCCTTCCTTCACAAATACAGAACTCGGAGCCTTCAGAGTCCATCACAATATCTCACAAACACAATCACATGGTATGTAAGGTCGCAATTGTTTTGATTACCTTCTTCAAGATACAAGATAACATCAACACTTAGATATCTAATACGTTTTTCTATTGTACACGCCAAAAACAACCTTGTGTTGAACCAGCAATGAACAGCTTAAGATAATTATCGCTTAACACTGTTATATGCCTATTCTATGTTTGTTTTTCGTGAGAATGACCTTTTTGTTAGTTTTTTGTTAGGAACCACTGACCCGTGTAGTATTTTTACTTTTAGTTTTTAGTTGTTAGCGTTACCCATTCATTGTTTTTTCACAATGGAATAGAAACGCCCTTCTGAGAGATAAGGCGGGGGGGGGTTTAACTTGAAGCCTATGCGCGTGAGTCCCTTCTATGTGAACGAGCCATTTTAATTAATGCTTTAGTCAACTGCTTGTGGCTAAATAATTACAGCCGCTCGGTTCAATCTTCAGGTTAAGCCGCGCCTAGGTTGGTCCGTGGATGGATGACCACGCATTACATACCGAGTTTCCTGCACGCGGTTCCGAAATCCGTTATTTAAGTGCTAGTGCAAATTTTAGCGATTCTGATGTTACTACGCCAATCATTCTTTAGGAATATAATAGTTATAATTATCAATTATTGTTGGAAACTACAGTTTAGATAGATATTATTATATTACAAGGACAATAAGCGGAAATAAAATCAATAATCGTTCGAGAAAAGGATTATTTGGTATATAAACGTTTCCTGCTAATTTTATACCTATATATAGGTATAAAATTATCATTTTCGTAAATTCACGGAATTGCGACCAATGATACTGGTGCGATCAGCAAGTCTAAACCGCGCTTCTGAACTGTCAGTGTCAAAATTCCGTAAAAATTATGACACTGACAGCGCGTTCAGATTCAATGGTGAAGTCGGCCCTTAATAATTTAGCTCTCAAAAAAGCTCTTTAATTGTAAGAAGTTCAGAGTTTTTTTTCACTATAGCTTTCTAGATATTTTATCAACGAGTGCTTTTATAACTTATCAAAAAACCGAACAAATTGTAAATTGCAAACTTTGTAAACAGAGAAGTTTTAGAATAATGTATGGGCATCAAGTTTATACATATATTTCTAAGAAGTCATAGAATAAGTCAGTTTTCTTATTTATTTATTTAACACTTCAAGCAAAAAGTACAGAGGCGGACTTAATGCCATAGGCACACACGCACACACATAAACACAAACACTTCTGGCACATTTAAACATAGCACGTATCTATCACTATCTAATTACATTTTTATGTGAGCGATTACAATTACTCAATCGATTGTCTATCATTACAGTAAAAACACGCCATTGTTTGCACACCATACATTCGCAATCACTTAACATAACCTAAGTCGACATTCATTCATAAACTCTTTCCGATTTGCAACGAAGTTTCTTGTAACAGTCAAGTTTTATTTAACTACTAGCCCTTCGCCCGCGACTTCGTCCGCTAAAATGTACGATGTAGCTCGGTTAAAATGCATGATATAAATATAATTTATAGCCTATACTATAGCACCCATGAATAGTGTAGCTTTCTGCAAGTGAAATAATTTTTAGAATTAGATCATTAGTTCTGGAGATTATCCCTACATATAAACTTACAAACAAATTCTCCCTCGTATAATATTAGTAAAGATAAAAATAACACTATTTCCAATGAAAACGTTGCCTTGAAAGTGAGAGGTGAGCCGACATGAATTAAGCCAAAATTCTGCTTTTTTTCACTTCCTAATGAAAACTTCCCCCTTTAGACAATTTCACAAGCCCTCATCATTCCCTGACACAGCCAGAAGGCGACGCGGTAGACCTCGTAGGAGATGGCGGGACGACCTGGACAGAACCAACGACCAGTGGTCCACATTGGCCCTAGATCACTGCCGGTTTTTCTGTTCCA
Source organism: Noctua comes (assembly GCA_963082995.1). NCBI lineage: Eukaryota > Metazoa > Arthropoda > Insecta > Lepidoptera > Noctuidae > Noctua > Noctua comes. The sequence goes on along the minus strand of OY720278.1, from coordinate 16,186,728 downwards.
TGATGATTATAATCTGATCTGAATCTATTCAAAGCTCGAGTGAATTGGTTTCTTCTTGGCAAGCGTGCTCCAGCCTAGGCCGCATCATCAGTTCACATCAGGCGAGTTTCAGCCAAACGCAAGCCTGTTAAGTTTGAAAAAAGATCGAAAGAATTGGACGTCATGGGGAGAGGCCTTTGTCCAGCAGTGGGATGCCACAGGCTCGCATCGTTCCATTATTCCTTCAGTCTATGAACTAAAAGGGCTCCAGTCTTCCACAAATTTTGTTGAAAGACGTTCCTGTATAACGGCTAGACTTCAACTAAATTGTCGAACCATGAAATGTTGTTTTGTGCCTAATTAGTGCACGCATAACTGGCAAAACATGAGTGTACTATAATATCATCATCATCATCATCATTTCAGCCGAAGGACGTCCACTGCTGGACATAATAATATAATAATATTATCATTATATTACGTCCTTCGGCCAAAAAAAAAATACATAAACATATAGCTTATTAGCCATATGTTTATATGTTTTTTTAAAATATTTTTAAATGTTTTTTATATTGTTTTTATTTTAAGAAATATTTAAAAATGTATAATATTTGTATGAAAATAAATAAAGGACTATCAATATAATAAAATATAATACCCATGGAGTTTCTTGCCGGTTCTTCTCCATAGGAAACGACCAACCCGAACCGTGCACCTTTTTGTCGACGTTTTATAAGTGCCCATCGAGGCCTATGTGAAATAAAATATTTTGATTTTTGATAAAATACATCTGCTATCCTTTGAGGATTACAGGCGTGATGTTATGTCATGTAGGATCAAGTTCAAAATGATAGTGAAACTGGAAAAATTCTGTAAGGGTACAAATCAAGCTTGTAAGCGTACTCACACGCTAAGACTGGCAGGTCAGAGGTGATCGCAAGCGAAAGTCTGATGCTGCATGATTGCTTGATTAGAAAACTGGTCATAGTTCTGCTTGTTTTCACGCTAGAGCATGCCCAAGAACCTGATGCTAATTGCTATGATCCTTTCGTAAGCTTTTTTAATTGTTTGATTGGCACCATATGACATAGGTATAATTTTGTAGATACATACCTGCCTGTGTTTTAGGGTCAGTAGAAGTCCAGCTCATATCTTCCAGGTTTTATCTTTTCAAGAGTGTTTTACTGTGCTACTTAGGTTTGGCAAATATTTTTAGTCTAGCCAGGTCCAGCAGCGGAAGCCTCTTGACTGAAATTATGATGTTTGTGCTGAAACCTAGCCTATTTTTCTTTCCATATAAATCCTACCTAGATAAGCCTTAAGTTTATCTTAAGGCGCTCCCTCACCGGGAGCATTTGCATGTAATGTAACAATCCAAGTTTCGATTTTGTACAGAAACAAGTGAACTTAATGCTCAAAATCGAATCTTGCATTTGTTACATTACAGGCGAATGCTCCCGGTGAGGGAGCGCCTTTATTTCAAAAAACACCAAAGTCCTTGTTTCTCCGAAGCGATAAACTAATACAAAACATCCTTATACATATTACCTAAACGGCATAATCGGCAATTCGCATAGAGTATTCCGGCCTCGTTCATCTATGCCGCCGGCAAAACAAATAATTACGATATCCCTCGCGGAAATATTGATAGAAAGCTGAATGTTTGGGCTTATTAGCTAACACTAATTACTAGTACAACGCAAGTAACGTAATGTCGATTGCGACATGGTACGGGTTAGAATCGAGTGGGTGAAGATGCATGAATACTGTAACTAATATAGTAGGTACCTACACAAAACAAACAATAAAATCTATACATATAATAAAATCGTAGACTTTCCGTGTCTGTACATTACATATTTTTACAAAAAAATCACTGGAAGTTGCTAGAAATAAGTAGTAGAAAGTAAAAAAATATTTTTTTAAATTTTTGTCTGTTTGTCGGTTTGTCGGTTTGTCGGTTTGTCGGTTTGTCTGTTCGTTTGTGCGCGCATCACGTAAGAACCCCTCATTGTAATCAAAATCGAAATATTACGAAATAAGAAGCATTTTTCTGGGTATTATTTAGCGTTTATTTCATCAAAATCGACCAACAGACGCAAAAGATATTAATATTTAAAATTTAGTTGGTAACCTCATGCGCGATTTCTATGATAAAATATTTTACGTAAATAGGTTTTAGTTTCGCCAATTGTGAACTGATTTTGATGATTTTTTTTTTGTTTGGAAGAATATTATTCCGCAATGGTCCCATTTTTTATTTGGTGAAGATCTGATGGTGATCTTCGGAGATATCAATGGAACTCTTCAATAATAGACAGCAAATCTGTCGTGATTGCTGCAATCGCTTGGATGTTTATTGTTTACACAACACCATAACATAATATCACGCCTGTATGCTCTGAGGGGCTACGCAGATGTGTACAGTGCACCCACATTTTGATAATTAGGTATGCCCAGTTCCATTTTGTAGGGGATAAGCCTATTTCCATGACATGTATTGTTAACGGTTGTCTAATGTTTCACCAAAACTCCTTTGATAATTTTTAACCGACTTCAAAAAAGGAGGAGGTTCTACGTTCGACTGTATGTATTTTTAATGTACACCGATTTCTCCGCCATTCGTCGACCGATTTTGAAAATTCTTTTTTTATTCGAAAGTCTATACTCCTGAGGTGGTCCCATAGTCATCAAGTCAGAATCTGATGATGGGGTCCCAGGAAAATTAAGGGCAACCCTCAAATTTTATGGGCATTGATCGATACAGTATACTTCCCATGTGGTCCCATGGTCATCAGGTCAGGATCTGATGTTGGGATCCTGGAGAAATCAAGGGAATTTTCTAAATTGTATGGGCACACATACTCGCAGGCATTATGCCTGGTAATCATCATTGTGTGTAAGTTCAGCGATACCTTTGCCAATAGAGAACCTATTTCAATGATTTCTTTTTTATTTGGAAGAATGTTATTCGGCGGCGCTGGCCCCGTTTAAATTTGGTGAAGATCTGATGCTGATCTTCGGAGGTATAGGTACAATGGAACTCAACAAAATTAGGCAGCAAATCTGCCGTGATTGCTGCTGGCAATCGCTTAGATGTTTATTGTTTACACAATATCCTAACATAACGCCTGTATGCTCCGAGGGTGTACAGAGATGTGTGCAGTATAACCAGATTTGTTTATTTTTGTTGACAATATAAAATAAATGCATAGCAAATATTAATTGTATAGGATATTACAACTAAAAATGGAAAAATAAAAAAACTTTTTTGCAAAAAATAAAACCGCCTTCAAAAACACAAAAAAGTGAAAAATAACTAGCTTCAGAAGTCGGTGACTTTGTTTGTTTGATTCAGTTTTTGTTTCCTTTTGTCTTTACTCTTTGCACTAAAAATTTGGTACTGAAAGAGAGGTTTAATTATGAGAAATCTATCTAAATATATGAAAGCGAAAGGTCGAAAACCGCTTGACGTATAAAGATGAAATTTGGCAGGCAGGTAGTTTATAGTTAGTAGACGTCCGCTAAGAATGCATTTTACGACAGGGCCGGATTAAGGAGGTCTAAGGGCTCTCGCATGTTTGTATGGAAGTCCTTCATTTTGTGTGCTATAAACTTGAAATTTGGCAGGGAGGTAGTTAATAGTTAGTAGACGTTCGTTAAGAACGGATTTTGCAACAGGGCCGGGTTAAGGAGGACTAAGGGCTCTCGCAAGTTTGGATGAAAGTCCTTAACTTTTTGTGCTCCAAACTTGATATTATTTGGCAGTGAGGTAGTTTATAGTTAGTAGACGTTAGCTAAGAACGGATTTTGCGACAGGGCCGAATTAAAGAGGTCTAAGGGCTCTCGCAAAAAGTCATTTAATGTTGTATATAGAACGGTATTAGAATAAAAAGCGCTAAACAAGGTTCACTTTGAAAAAAAGTTGTGTAGTGCCAAAATACGCCGATTTTTGAAGCCAAATCGTCGCCTCAACGCCATTTAATTTTGTTTCGGACCTCTGCCGCCCAGAATTACAGCACCCAAAAGGACGCCTTTTGTAGTCATCAGTACATTATCACCTTTTGATCTGGCAGTCAGTTCTCACACATAACATAACGTCACGCCTTAAAGCCCCGAAGGTTTGGGCAGACGTGTACCTAATCGTACACACACATTTCGCCAGTTATATTGAAGTCCCATGTAGGGGGTGAGCCTATTGCCATCAACCGGTCACAAATCTAGATTCGCACCAAATATCACCCAATCTCATGTTGATAAATCTCACGTGAGATTAGGAGGGAGATGAGGGGTCAAGCCAAATCTCACGACATCCCACCAGGGGAGGAAGGAGGTCGAAAAATACGTAATTAATGGATGCCCCTTAAAACAAGCATCTCCTTGCTTAAAAGGTGATCTTCCAAATCATGTGTGTGCTAACTTTATGTAATTGAAATAAACTTTTTTTTTTAACACGGCCCGACCCGGGAATCGGTTCCCACGCTTAGTAGTCGCGCTTGCGACCACAAGACCAACGTGGCAGTCTCACACATGCACACCAAAATTTCCACGCGAACGAAGTCGCGGGCAACAGCTAGTCTATAATATAATAAGGTTACGGTTAGGTTAGGTTTATTATTAAAAGGTTTCTCGTATTTTGGACTATTTGTATGTATTATAATACTCGTATATATTAGTTTATTTCATTTTACTGTATGTATTTGTATTAGTATGTACCTATTTATGTATATCAATCTATGTTAACAAAATGGTATAATTTTTCTTATTTATTTTTTTGTACTCTATCACAATGCTGTCCTATATTTCACCAAAAGGTTGACTGGTAGAGAATAACGAATTAAGTCCGCCTATGTACCACTCTTGTACATGAACTTTAAATAAATAAATAATAATGTATATGTATTTTCGAAATATTTAAGTTGAAATCTTCGAGCCTACACAAAATTACATTCTATTATTGAAAACGTTGATGGAAATTTTAAAAATGTATTGCATTTGATTGAGATGGCCACTTGTCTAGATTCTCAGAGTTTAATGACAGATTTGACGGCTATTGCCTATAAGTAGGCATACATAACTGGCTTCATAATCTGCTTCATTAAAAGGTCGTTAATGGTCTACCATTTCCTTGAGGAAACCGACCTACCTCTCACATTTCTCAAGCGGATTAGCTATCGTTAGATGTTATCGTTGACCTAGACCTTATACAAACATACAGCGTGGAAGGGACACCGTCGCACAAACGGACACCATGTATTCAGTACATCATTGAGAACCGGGGCATAGAATTTTTTGATCGGTAATTTAAAAAATGAGCTGTTCCGTATACTTTAACCGTGTAGGTATTGCACTTTTGTAGAAAACCGCTGATTAAAAAAAAAAAAACCGGTTAAAATTCCCCCCCCCCCTCCTCCCCTGATGTACAAATTCAAATGTTTATTGCTAACACAGTACATAATTATACATTTGCCGATGTTAAGTGAATGTGCAGTCCTGTGTTGTACCAATTTAGGCATGCAAAATTTATCATTAAAGTTATGCAATTTCTTAAGTTTCAATTAATACCATAAACATTGTCAAAAGAAAATAAAATAAATTCGAGTTAATGCCTTATAAAATAAATTCAAAAAAAAAAATCAAAAAAAAAAATAAAAAATAGAAAAAAAAAAAAATCAAAAAAAAACAAAAAAAAAAAAAAAACAGAAATCAAATTAAATCAAATTAAACAGTTTTTACTACTTCTGCACACCCAAATGATGTTATTAAAATCCAACTAGATATTCAAGATCAAAACTTACTATTATGTTTATAACCACAAATCGGAAAACGTAATATCAGTGGTACATAAAGGAAATTAGCAACATTTCCTCCCCATCATCATAAAACTGATAAAATTCCTCCATTTCCTTGGCTACAGATTTCGCTGGCAGTTCTCACGGTTGCTCGCGACTGCTCGCGGTTGCTACAGACAACCAGCACCCGTAGTTAATGGTTGCATAACCATAGTTAACTGAATTAGTGCAATTAGTGGTCCTTAACGTCATTAAGATGGTTTTCTAATCAATCTTTATGGATTGTTTTTAATTATGTAGACAGCATGAAGTTCTCCAGTGGTGTAATTTTTGGGATGTCTTTTATTTTTGTTGCTACAACGCAAAATCTATTTCACTTTAAAACGATTACGTTATTTTGGTAGTCCTAAAATAAATCAAAAATACCAGCGTAGCCAAAAGTAATCATTGTCTGCCTAGCCTTTTCTAGTCTTCTTCATTTTCTAGGCTTCCAGTCTAACCACCAGTCTGTGGTATTTCCAGCCGGCTTCTCTGCTTCCTGGTCATTATAATCTAGACCTCTTCAAAGTTTGAGGAAATCAGTTTCTAGGCAAATGTGCTTCTACCCTAGGCCGCGTCATCGCTTCACATCAGGCAAGTTGCGGCCAAACGCAAGCGTATTTATACTATAAAGAGGAAAGATTTTTTGTTTGTTTGTACCTAATAGGCTCCGAAACTACTGGACCGATTTTAACTATTTTTTTCACCAATAGAAAGCTTAATTATCAGGAAGTAACATGGGCTATAAATCATATTTTTATCATGCAAATTAGCCGAGCTATCACAATTTTTGAAGTCGAGGGCGAAGTGCTAGTTCAGTATAGGTAAAAACAAAAAAAAAATTGATGCAGCTACAATATAATACCAGTATTTTACATTAAGTCACTGCCAGTCTGACCTTCTCAACCTAGTTAATAAAATACCCCTTGTTAAATAGTAATATTAATCAAATAATCAAAATGCCTGTATTTTAGTTTGCCGACCAATCCATTGAAATTTTCCGTCGACGCCACTTTTCAATACATACGACATAAAACTTGATAAATACGTAAAAAAACAATCGTATTTTAAAGCAACTTTGAGGTAAAGCATTATATATTATTGAAACCAGTCCATATAAAGGTGACTCAAGGAAGACAACCTCTGACGTGAATACCCGTGTTCCTACTCGTATATGGCCGGCTTATATGGCCAAACATGTTTTAATTCTTGAAAACACCAATGTTTTTAATTATTATTGTAAAGGCAGGTGACTTTATATTTTATTTTGTTTCGATATCTTGTTCCTCCGTTAATTAGTGTCCGTCTGTTTTAATTAATGCCTCGATATACATATAGGAAGGTGATTTTATTCTTCAGTATTGATTGCTTAATTCTTTTGTTACAGTTATTAATAAGAAAGAAAAAAGCAAAAAAAAAATAAATAACAGAACAAAACAATAAAAAAAACAGAAAAGAACAGTTAATTAAACTGTTCTTTTTTAATATTTTTTTTTTAATATATATTATTAATTAAACTGTATTGCTAGTATTTTTATGATAAAAATCTGAAATGAATAAATAACAAGTATTGGCTTATACAACGTGTAACAGAATAAACGCAAGACCTCTCGTGTGGTGTCTCAGACCATGAAACTGAACAACTTTTGTTCTACGAGTTCTTGAAATTCGCAAAAAAAAAAAACTTTCTATAGGAACGGACGCAATCAGCTGATCCACATGTAGGGTAAAACTAAAAAAAAAAAAATGAATTTCCAAAAGTCATACAACAAAAGTTGTTCAGTTTCATGGTCTGAGACACCACACGTTGTATAGATTATATAGATAAAAACCATTCTGTTTATATTTGAAGTAACGAGAATCATCCTGAAAATTATTTCCATGCTTTGCTTCGATCGCCTTTTACATCTTAACAAAATATGGAGATTTCTTCATTAAATGTAAGTTTAATTATAAATATGACTGGAAGGTTAATGTTAATACGCGTTATATTTTAATAAATTCTCCAAATGATGGCAAAAACCGGACCAAAATCACAGCAAAAACAGCGTCGTATTTAGAAGACCAGCTCAGCCAGACCGACAGACCAAAAAATAACTTTAATTTGATATCTAATATGTCTGATATCAGACATGGATATTATATTTAATGTTTTTGACACGACTCAACATTAAATAGAATAGCTGTCGAGGCTGTCAATACGAAATAAGCATCCTCTCTTACCCACTCAACATCGTTTTATTCTTACACAATTCTCGTTATTTATTTGACATTCTACACTTGGCAGGATGCAAGGCTGACTCATAGACGAGCTATAAAACGCATCGGAATCTGGTATATACCTATGTATATTTATATGTCCTTGTACAAAAAGCTCTGAATCAGCATCTAGAAGTTTGGTAAGCGAATCATTAGTTTAGGTGACGCAAGCCGACGCTTGAACTTTAGCGTGCTTATGTCAAATGGAATCATTTATTGTATTGTAAAATGTGTTATTTTAGTTCTAACAATCATTTCAATAAATTAACAATTTTTTCTAACTGGTTGCATTTATTTATATTGTTCGACATTATGTTTGTGATAACCTAAGTAAAATGTTCAATGCACCAGTCTAAAATCAAGTGCATTCAAAAGTGCAATACTTACACGGTCAAAATGTATGGAACAGCTGTTTCTTTTTTTTAAATAGCCGGTGACAAATTTCTATGTGGAGGGCTCAGAATGATGTACTGAATACATGGTAACCGTTTTCGCATCGGTGCCCCTTCCATCCTGAATACAATATTATGATTAAAAAGTGTATAAATTGTCTGAATTAAATTTTGACCTTTATGTGATGTGAATTATGTCAAATGTCATGACAGAAAACACTTCTATTGTCTTGTCAGAAGTGTTCGGTTTCTAAAATGATCTATTGTTTTTTTTTTAAACTGCGCTGTATTTTTCGGCTATGGGAAAAGCCCTCTAGTTAGCATCACGATAGAGACTATCACATCAGGCCTTTTTGGTCACTGAGCCAAGCTATTTAGTACAATAGCTTACTAACAAGTATTATGCTGCTTTTCCCAAAGGATTAGACAAAAGTGTACCTATAGTACACCTGGGACCTGAAATAACTAGTATTATCACTAACAATAGCAGCAGTGATAGGCTAGTGGTGTGACCGTTGGACTGCCAAGTCATAGGTTCGAGTTCGGACCCAAGACACGTACCTCTGATGTTTCGGACGTGCGTATTGTATAATTATCACTTGCTTCGGTGAAGGAAAAATCCATGAGGAAACTAGCATGACTGAAAGATATTTCTCGACGGCATGTAAAGCTAAGTCAGAGGCCCAAAAACTCTGACACCAGGTTAGGCACTAACCACACGATAAAGAAAGACGAACAATATCTACCAATCAGCTGTACCCATTTATCTACAGTATATTTATAAATAAGTACTCGTTGACATTGCGGCGCAGGCGCACCCTTGAGGCCAACCGCTACACGCTGTGTAATGTGTACCCCTTTACCGTAACGTAAGACCTGTTCTATCGACACTGCAGTTTAGTAAGATCGCAGTGTAAGATGGAGGCTGATTATGTTACTACCCTGTGTTATTTATAATTAACATTAACATACAATGAATAAGCAATGATGAAAAAATTCTGGCCAAAGATAAAATTCTTTAAACATAACATCACGCCTGTAATCCCCGAAGGGTTAGGCAGAGGTGTACCTAATAGTACGCAAACATTTCTCCAGTTATGTTTAAGTCCCCATGCAATAGGGGGCGAGTCTATTGCCATCAACCCGGCACAATCCTGACTCCTTGGTTGCTACTCAGAAATTCCAAATAGAAAAACACAATAATACTTTGCCCGACCAGGGAATCGAGCCCAAGACAATGAGGCAGTCAAAATTCGTAAATTGATAACATAATGGAACATCACGCTTTTAATCCCTGAAGGTTACCTATAGAATGTATGCCCAGTTCTTAACTAGTAATAAAATGGGATGGGCTTAAAATGATGATGAAAAGAATCATCATCAACTGCTTAGACTTTTCCCAACTATGGGGTCGGTCCAATCTAACCGGATGCAGCTTTGTTCCAGTGTTTTGAAAGAAATGACTCGAGCTTTGTTGAGGTAAATGTTTTAATAACGTTACACTGATGAAGCGGTTGGTTGGTGGTTGGTGTGTAAGTTATAAATGTTGTACATGAAGAAATATAACACAATTATAACATTAGCCAACAAAAATTTAGCAACCAAAAACATTCTTCACAATGTTCTAAGTCAGACATTTAATACAAGTCATACATTTCCTAACCTATTTTTATTTAATTAATATGTATGCTAAATCAACTAGGGGTAGGGCCTCTTATATACCTATAATGACTCGGTCACATACAAGAAATACAAGTCAGCATTAATTACTTCATACACATCAAACAAGATTGACAAGTGTAACGCTATCCTAATTTAAGTTCTTCAATAAAACACGATCAATAAGTTTATTAAACCACAGAGTAAAAAACATCGTTATGAAACAAGTCGTGCACGTTATGTCTGTACCAGTTTTTATGTTCAACCTTTTTTTACTCGTATTTGTGTCTAACGAATTTGATTGACCTAGTGATGTATTTAATTTGGGTACCATGAAATTAAATGGTATATGGTTGATTATGATGGTATTTAATTAGTAACAAGATTGGATATGACGAATGACGCATCTAACAAGCTTTGAGAGCAAAACGCAGTACTTTTTTTATAATTCATAACATAAAAGTAACATATTAGTTTCGTTTTTGACATTCAATCAATCATCATCAGCCTACAGCAGTCCTCTGCTAGACATAGGCCTCCTCAATCACACGCCACTCAACTCGATTCTCAGCAACTCTCATCCAGTTGCTACCAGTCACCCTGCGAAGATCGTCACTCCACCGGGTCTGAGAGCGTCCTACCTTAAGTTTGCCGATTCGCTGTCTCCACTCAAGAACACGTCTACCCCAACGGTCATCGGTTCTACGGCTAATACGACCGGCCCATTGCCACTTCAGCTTACTTTTTTAGACATATAATATTAGTTTTTCTCAATATTTTAGTTAATGCTACTTCAAAAGTTCAAAGTGTCTGGCTCGAAACTAAATATAACCACGATTTTCTCTCCACGATTGAGTCATAACCACCAAAAAACCCATCTACAGCAATACTCAACTTACTTCACTTATATAACTCATCTTAACACGTAACAAAGAGTATAAAAAGCACTAAATAAGACATACAAATAAAAATAATTTGAATAGCACCTTTTAGGTGAGCGCGTTGAACTCTTTTGTATGGCACAGCGACACGGGCTATAGTTATGAATGGGTGCATTTAGCTACTTTGAAAAGTTGAAACTCTCACTCGACGAGTTTTATCGTAAAAAGCGAAAGTTTTTATTGAAGAAGTCGATACTCTATGGTGTTTTATTACTGTTGTGACCTTGAGTAATCGGTTGTGTTGTAAAATTGATGGATATTAAGTTTTATGTGTGGCTTTAAGGGCACAGTAGCACCATTGTGTAGTTGTTATTACTTTTTATAATGGATATGTTTGTCTTTAAGTTTTAATTGTACAGTACGTCATTTTTAAAAATACGCTTTATGTCTGTGGCACGGCGCCGGCGTAAGTAGCGACATCACGTCCAGTGCAGCCTGGGGCAGTCAGCTACGCTTCCTTCTTGCTGACTGGTTTATATTTTTACTATTATGTCATGTGCTTGCATACCTTATTGGTGAGGTTCTTCAGAAAGGTCAGGTATGCAGTACTCACAAACGGCGTGAGTGTATGACAAGATGTATGAACGTGGACGAGGCAAAAGGAGTATGTACGGATCGCAGCAGGTGGTTCTGTGGTTTCTGCCCACGCCCATGGGATAAAGGCGAGATTTTATGTATGTAACATGTGCTTGGAGCTTTACACAAGTAACAATCGATTTCAAAGCCTTTTGTATTTACTCAAAGACGTTCAACAGAATGATGATGCTCTGCAGTGGTGAAGGTTTCATACAACTCGATTCCTACCGGATTCCCTTTGGAAAATGGCACAGTCAGTATTCTATGGATAAATAATATAATCACATTAAAGATATATACTCCGGCTTACTTCATAAAGAAATTGACCCTTTGCTACTGATGCTCTGTCTGGGCCCTCATATCTCATTTGGTTTGTTTAGTGGTCTTAGTAATAATATCAACTCCTACCTCTATTAGTCTTAAATATAGCCACTAGGTCAGTAATTTACTTTGTTAATAGTTCCGCTAACCCACTGGCCATTTCACAGTGTATTCTCTTGTCGACAAATCAATAATATTGTACCAATACCTATATCTTTACTACAAATACTATCTGTGTGAAGAGCAGGAATAGCGGCGCGACGGGGAATGTGCGCCCGCGCAGGCCGCGCAGCCAAGGACGCGTCGCCAGTATTCGTGCTTGCGCGGTCCGAGCGGAATTGTATGTACGTTGTATGGTTGCAAGCAAATGTAAAATGTATGAGCGTTGAAGTCATTCTTATATTGGTAGTTATATTTGGCCTATTATGATTTAAATTTGCATGGAGTAATTAATAGAAAGGGAAAGCTTCAATATTAGCCCGGAGTCTATATTTGTGCCCGGTTGATAGAGGTGCCCATCCACAATCCAACCATCCATCAGAGAATATAAGCGTCGTTTATATGTTATGTTATGTAATTGCTTCTTAAGTTTAATCGGTTCGACAGGCAAGTACTAAACTTAAAAAAAACTTTAAACAGTCTAGTTATAGATCGAGATTTACTAAAAATCTGAAATAAATAAAATAAAATGTTTATCACTAAATCAGCCACGTTATGTTAATCACTTCCTGGACGGCTACTTCGGAAAAAAAAGATGTCTTGTAATTTTAAAAATAATAACACCTAAAATCCTTAAATCTAGGAGGGTCTCAAGCAAAAAAGTACACGTGACGTTGTTGATCAAACACTTCCTGGATTCAATGGGTAATTTAGAAAAAAAAATACATATTTAATTTTTACAACATTTTAAATGGTTGGGGCCTAGAAAACATGTCACGGTTCACCCATATAATACTCCATAATGACGAAAATTCTGCAATTTTAATCATTAACCCTAAAAACTGTTAATCAAACACTTGAAAAAAAATATCGTTGATTTTTGCAATATTTTGTATTTCTAGAAAACATGTCACGCTCAACCCATATACCTACTACTCCATTATTAATTAAATTTGGCCATTTTAGCCATTAAGCCTTAAAACAGGTAGTGTTCTCATTAGTACACGCTAAACCAGTTCCCTAATCCGTGTTGATCACTTGATAGCATGTCGTTTGACCTTCGCGGCTTCGCCACAATTAGAAGAAGCAGGTCTTATCGTCGTGCTATTTATCAATAATAGGCAGGTGTTCGTGATTTTATAATATTGAACAGAGGTCCTATCTAGTTTTATTATTATTTTGTTAGATGGTCAAGATTGGCAGACTATTTCAATCCAGACACCGTGGCTGCTCCTGAGAAATCCCTGATGTAAAAACCCAATAACACTTTGCCCAACCTGGGAATCGAACCCAGGACCTCATGCTCAGCAGTCGCGCGTGCGACGTCTAGTCCAACGCGTTGGTCTAGTGGTTGCAACGTATTCATAATAAAAAAAACAGACAGCCTATTTCGATGCATGTACATAAATTATGTATCTAGGCATCGTAAAGGTGCTTTTTATATCGACGACATTGGTTTAAATTAATCTCCAAATCTTTCAATTGATCGTCAATTCCACAACGCTTGCAGTACTATTTTATACGAACCGCTCAAGATTAAGATATTAAAGCATAGTCATTATTGAAATAATCGACAAAAGGCTATCTTTGGGTCAAGATATTCACACATAAATAATTGTTAACTCCTAAAATTCCCACTGCCTTAAACATTGATAAAATTACTGTATATTAATTAAAGACACTAGCTACACAGCAAGAATTGTCTCATTTTTAGCATAACTTCTGTTATACTGATTGCTGACCTACATAACATAACAAGAATGCCACAATATCACAATGTAAAGATAAATACTTATTGAATACTAACCTTTAGTCCTGACTTTCAAGATACAAACTCTGTTGCTATGCCTCCAAATGTTATGCCACAATAGGTCATAGAATTTGAACTTGTGACCTTTTGCCTGTTTCAGTACGCTTTTAAGTTTCGGCTATTGTTGTAGGTATGCGATTTATTTGATTGAATTGGAAAAACCTGGTTAAATTTGTACAGCACCTTAACGACGTAAAAAAAAAATCTGTCTGTAGGTATCGCACTACTCTGAAGCGACTGAAACGAGTGATGTTTTAGAAAAACTTGCCCAGAAAATTGAAAAAATCTGGATAATTTGAACATTATTTTTTTCTATGTGATCTTTTGAACAGGACAACGTTTATTAGGTCAGCTAGTAACCAAATAAAATTCAAGAAATAATTCGAAAAACGTACCTGTACCTTAAAATTAAGCCAATAAAATCAGCATAAAGACGTCAATTGAATACATTAACATTATTTGAAGTAAAACCTGACTAGTAATTTTAATAGCTTAATCTATCTTAAAACATTTTTTTCTGTGAAATGTAAATGATCATCCTTGACAATTCGCGAATGTACATTAGTTATCTAAAAATACGAGAATTAATATTCACAGTATGAACTTTATGCTTTAGAACTTTATTCTGTATTATTTTGTAGATGGCATCAATCAGACATAAGTAAAGACTACTGGACACACTCACTTCGGTTGGGAATAAAGACCTTTCTGAACACCCTAATATTCCTACTTGCATAAGAATCTTAGAGAGCGGCACTTGGAAACTGATTCCAAATACAATATGTTAAGGCTAATAGCCGAAGTGCGGCTACAACTAGGTGCAGCCGATTAAACTTAAATGTATCCTACTTATCTTCGGTTAGAACATGCAACCAATTTGGGTGTAGCGCTCGCCGGCTGCTGCCGCGGCTCCGCTCGCTCGGCTCGCGCACGTTTTGTTCACAGTTCTAACCTAACCTAACCTAATCCATTTCATCGGTGTGCCCTAGCAATAAAAAGGATACACATCTGTTACCGGCTGCACCTAGATTTAGCCGGCTAGAACTAGGTGTAACTTTACTTCGGCTTTTAGCCGTAACAGATACGTTTTCGCTGCAAGCCAGAGAAATGTTTTAGCTCTCGCTTTGCTACCAAAGTAGTAAAACATTTACGGGCCTGAAATTAGTCTTACATCGAAAGCCACTAGTTTTCTCTTCAATCCATGAACGTTTCGACATAGAGATTGAAGATAAATCGGTTTAGAATTAAAATGAAAATCGGTTTGCAATAGAATCTCGGGTCCGAATGAGTTGGCATTACGTAAAGTATGTTCAAACCTGTCTGTTCTGGTTAACATTCCGAGCGCACGCACTGGTATTATAAGTTAGTAAGTTGGTAGACGAATGACTGATTTTTAATGTAGCTTTATCTTTGTTGGGTCAGCAGAGTTGCAGTTGACAGAATTATTACGAAATTCTTATTGGAAACCAAGTTTGTTTAAATCAAAAATTGTGTACAGGTTATTTTTGATGTGTTAAGGGACTGTACTATCCGAACTGTTGCTCAGTCTAAGGCCAGCTCAGGAGGTTAAATCCCGTTATTAATCACGTTCAAAATCTTGTCGAAATCTAGTGACATCGTATCGTTAAAACTTTTGATGGATTGGCAATGAGATTACATTGCAAAAGTCATTAAAAATTTTGACAAATTATGCTAGAAAGGTTTAAATAAGCACTTTAAATCTGTGAAAATAGCTACCTATCAAGGCGTTCTCTAATTGCTTCATGATTTTTCACCTCAATTATTTTTATAGAGTTTGGAGGAAGAAAGTTTACAAACCGGATCATTACTGAGATCCATAAGTAACTCTCTTATTAGCTTAATGACTACTTATAACATATTTACGTAATGTAAGCACTTACATGTGCTGTTAGCTAATTAAGATCCATTTTAATTGAGTTTATGTAGACATTAGCTTTTTCTAATTTTATTTTGCGTAATTTTTATCCGGTAATTATTTCAGAGGAAGTATTTTACTGTAGTTCTCTACAGTAAAATACTTCCTCTTGAGTGTGAAATTCACGATTATCTGTGCCACCATCAAACAACCCAGAACTGGAAACTTCTTCAAGATATAATAGACAATTTCTGAAACATAGGGCCAATGCCAAAATTCACTGTTGGTTTATAAAGAGCTACCTAAATGATAATCTCAGTTCCTATTTGAAGTCATTTCGTCTGACAACTATAATATATAGGCTATGCGAATACATATAAGATTTTAAACTATCATGGTCACTAACATTACTATTAATACTAATGGGATATTTACCATGTTTACTGTTTTCTATGAGTTCCCGATATTTCGGCGCTGTCACAGTAAACATGGTAAATATCCCGTTAGTATTAATAGTAATGATATGCGAATACATGTTGGTACGTAGGCATGTCGTCTGAATGTTTTTATTAATTCTGTTTGTAGTGAACGTGTTGCTGCTAAGGTCATAATTGAGACAGAATCAGGTACCTATAGAAGTTTATTAATAGTATTTAAAGCAAACGATCTGACTGCCAAATGGAAATATCCTTTCATAGGTTTTCAGTTTATCGCTAGGAAAATTTCTAATTTATATGACAGACGAAGTTTATGTAACGATAGGCCATTTAAACAATAAATTGTTTCAACAGTCGTAAAGAAAAGGCCTAAGATTTAATTACCGATTTATTTCCTAACCGCGCATAGCCAAACAGAGAAATCGCAAAACAAATCGAGTGAAATTCCAAACGATTTTACTGAATACTACGATTGTATACCGATTATATTATTAACCAGTTTGTTACCCAACCTAGCCGGACTCAGATGAATTCCTCGCCTTTCGTAAAAGTGATCAATTTTGACGATTACGTATGACTTATGGAAATAAAGACTTAAGCTGTTACGAAACTCGACTAACGCACATTAATTAGGCTGTGTCACACTCATTTACTGGCTTTCTTGCATAAAATTTAAAAAGAAAACTTTTTTCTATGTTTATTTATTTTTTACAGACCATTAAGTGTGTTTTCTTTTAACTTAAAAACATAACTTACCATTTTAAATATCGTATGAAACCAACTCGTCCTGTCAAAGTTCCCCATCCTTATAAAACGTAAGTACACAAAGAATCTATCGATTGTACTTTTAAAACACAACTGTTATTCACATTATTCACAACATCACATGCGAACTAGATCTAAAGCACATTAATAAAAAAAACTATATTGACACTGGCCGTGAACACGCGATTTAAAAAAAGTTATGAAAAGTCGCGATCGAAATTCAAGTTTTGGCGGGAAGCGTTCACTCGCGCGGACTGCGCGCCACAGACTGCCAACATGGCCGCCTATTTTTTTGACGGTTCACACGAGTCGATTCACTTTCTACGACCTTACGGCGTATGCGACTCGTAATTAAACATAAAGATTTACGTAACACGTCGATGTAACCCGTGTCAAATTTGAATTCCGCGAATTTATCTGTTTTAGGACACCTGTCAGTGCCCCAAAATATTTGAGGTTTTTGGCGCTTATTTCCTCTTAGTTTGCCAAAATTGAGGGTATTTAAACATTATTAACGGTTCAATCTTCCTTTATTTTACTTTTCACAAGCTTAACCCTCTGAATTTAATATCATTGAAGTAACCAATCGAATATGCCGTGATCAGAAATGCAAGAATTTAAAAAACATCAATCAAGTCTCAAGCATTGGAGAACCAAAAAGCGTCATTCAGTCATGTCTTTATCTATTACCTTCATTAACCAACCTTTCAATCTTCTATGCACTATTTTCCACCTATAAAAAATACTAGTCTCAGAACGGACGCATTTGTCACATACTGTTATATTGTAACAAGTTCTCGACCTTATATCTATCAATAAGTATGGATCCGGTTCACCTAACCTTCAGGCTAGATTGAATGACTTAGTGAACTGTAGGCTACAATCCAAAACTGACCTTTATCACTGATGATATTACAGTTATAAATATAAAACTTTGATTGCACCCATCAAAAGATGAACCTTGAAAATGCGACAGACATTTTTTTTGCAATTCTGTACCGATGCGTTATTTTTTGAACGACGAAAAATGAGGAAAAAATTTAAAGAAAAAGATCAATTTAGAAGTAAGTACTTATATTTTTCTTTTTTTGTCTGACATGTCTTGATCGAGACGGTAAAGCAAAATTAAATACTGACCTACGGCATAGTGTTTACATACGATGCTGAAACCACCCTAGATCATGCATTTTATCCGTCAATTTTTTTCTGGAGTAGCCACCGAGTCACTGGATTGGCAAATGCATTTCCGTCGGTAGGCATGTCGTGAATATTATTCCATCTACAAAAAAAAAACGATTGGCACCAGTCAATTAAAGTGATTTATGTTTTAACCGCGAATAAGGTATGTCAAGTCCTCAATACGTAGTAGGTAATAAATATATCAAGGTGATATGAAAAAGACACCTAATGAATACACAAAATTATTGAAATAATTGCATTAAAAAGTCGAATGATGGATTCACTAAAGTGTATCGCTTTTCTTTTCCTGGTTTTTAATTACGACGGTTGAACTTAGAAAATTGCAATATCAGAAAGATCAAAGAATAAGTTATAAATAAGGGCTACATTTGTTTTGGTGATGAAAAAACTAACAAATCAAATATTACGAATAAAAGGATAAAGTAGGAATGCGAATTGTATAGGTAGGTATCTATTCTTGCAACTGAAGAGTATCAAATTCAAAACGTACTCTGCCACAGGGCCACAGGTACAGAAAACTGCACGATAGTGGTAACAAAATCAGCGTAATAAAGCTGTCCCCAAATTCTATTGCAAGCCCATACAACGATCAAGGTACAAGGAAACTCTCCAATCAATAAAAGAAAAAAAAACAATAATTATGTTTCCATCCAAAAAGTGAGTCAAAGAATGATCTCAAGAAATAGCGCAGTTTTAAAATATTTCTTTCATAATATATTTGACAAGTTTTTTCGTAAGGCGCGCCAGTCTAACTTGCTACCGACTGCATTCCAGTCTTTTCGTTGAACCGGTCAGGCGTGATCTAGGACATATGTTGAAGGCTTGTGTGACGGAGAAGGGCACTTGGTAGTGACAGACATGTATTTTTATAAGAGCTACGTAGCTCGACTACGTGATTTTTGCCTGCTCGTGAGCGAATCCTGTGAGTTTGCGGAAGTGTTTGTTGGCTAGGAAGTCATGATTCTTTGCTGAGAACGTTTTTGTCACTCCCAGAGACAACTTTTGGTACTTTTTTTTATTGCTTCAAGAGCGTGGTGATTGGTAAGGACTAAGGTCACAAGGTTCTTTCTTGGATCACATTTTCCAAAGGAGGTTTTCAATTCGATGAATCAGCAGTGGATATCGTTGAACTCTTCGTCTGTCCCTGACAGCATCATCTTCAGGTGACGGATTAGTCCTTACCGAAGGTATGTGAAAAAAGTGACTGGTTTTTTACAAACCTTTGGTGAAGAAGGCTTGCTTCCTTTTTACAATTGAAAAAGAAACCTTAAAATTAAGGAAAGGTTTGAAACCAATCGAAGCAAAACAAAACAAGGTGTGTTAATTTCACATTGGACACGTTTTATTTCAAAACAGTTACAACACAAGTAACAAGCAATTTCTCCGGATACTTTTTTTTTGTAATTTCATTGACAAATAAACTTTCCTTGGGCGTCGTATTCCGCACACGGCGTAGGCGCAAAACAAAGAGAATTGCCGCAGTATCAGACTGAGCAGAAGGTCATCTCATAACAATGGGCTATTCGGAACTTGGAACTTAGTCTCTCACTGCGTTTGGAGACCCTGACTTGACTTTGGAGGGAAAAATAATCTACAACCAGCGTTTATCTTGCCATCTTAGGATGCTAGTTGAGCCATAAAATTTCCCTCTTCGCAAGGTTCAAGCGTTTTGGACAGTTCCAGCTTAGGAACTGTATGTAAAAAATACTGCTGAGCATGAGGTCCTGGGTTCGATTCTCGGGTCGAGCAAATCGTTATTGTGTTTTTCCATCAGGAATTTCTCAGTAGCAGCCATGGAGCCCGGATTTGTGCGCGGTTGATGGCAACAGGGTTACCCCTATAACATGGGACTTAAAGATTACGTGCGAAATGTGGGTGTACTATTAGGCACACCTCTGCCTAACCCTTCGGGGTTACAGGCGTGCGCCTAAATAGCTAATTAAACAATGAAAAAGAAAGAATAAAAATACAAATAAAAAATGAAAACAGCAGTATCGATAATCTTCTGCGCTAACCTTCTCTACGGCGGCATCGCCATGTTTGTCTCGACATCCGTGACGAGACTGCTGATCAGATGAAATTCTGAACAAGTCAGTGAACTCAAGAACACATTATGAAATCACTGATTGATTTTGAAAAATCTTAAGATGCATTGTTTGGTTGAAATCAATCATAATATTTATCAAGTATTTTAATTATTTAGAAACTACAAATAGATTTAAAATAATAATAAAATATACAACTGTACAAATATCAAATAAATGGGTAACGAATTACCTACAAAAATTCGTCCACACCGCTGTCAATAGGAAAAGTGCCCAGAAGACAGGCAGCACTGCCACGTTGGATGGCAATGCTGATTCTTTGGCCAAGAAAAGTTCAGCCCTCTGGGCATGTGAAGAGTCGACCAACCGCTTGGCGCTATCCCAAAATACTAGGTGGGCACTCGGACCCCATGGCCCTAGTGTTTCAACCCTAAACGGCTCAAACACAATATTTGTATTTGAATTAAAAAAAAAATCATCAAATGATCACGTTATAAGATTTTAAACTATCATGGTCACTAACATTACTATTAATACTAACGGGATATTTACCATGTTTACTGTTTGTTATGAGTTCCCGCTGTGCAAAAAAGCGGAAAAGTGCCGAAAAAAGTTCGCGAGCGGACACAGTGAGTTTCGTGTGTCGGGAGCAGAATCGAGTTGCGAGTGACAGTGGTAGCGGTACTGAGTGCAAAAAACGAACAAGAAAGAGGGTAGACCGATTTGTCTGCTCATAAACACCCACCCGCAATAACTTCAGTTTATCCGTGATCATGGTGCTTGCAACAGCGCCGAAATATCGGGAACTCAGTAAATGATCACGTTCCCATAAACGCATGGGTTTTTTTTCACGTTTCTGGGTAGGTAGGCTAGACACTACAGAACTTCACCTGCAATGATCCTTACATAAGTGCAGGGTACTTCTTTTTCTTCGTTCACGTTAAGCTCCTCGCTAACTCGTGCACCGGTTGCTCAGAACAATTTTTTGAACAATTTATCTAAAAGTTCTTAATCGATATGTATTATATAATTAAGTGCAGATTTTATTTACTTATATAAAGTATTGAAGACCCTGAGCAATGCGCCAGGGTTCATACGGAACACAGAAATACATGAGTACTTAGAAACTCCAACAGTTAAAGAAGAAATAATAGAAAAGTCCTGTGAGGCATACAAGCAAAGACTCGGACGACACAGAAATCATCTAGCCACAACACTGTTGAACACCAACAACTGCATATTCCGATCGAAAAGGACAAGATTAGCCTCAATCTGATGGTTGTTTGAAAATGGGAGATGACATATCACTGATGACAAATCGAAAAGAGATTAAAAATCAACAAATCTGATTAAAGCTCTGGGGCTGATGCAGATGTTATAAGAAAAAAAAAGATCGTATTTAATTACCTTTATTTCAGTTACTAAACAATTTACAGTAGCCTCGCCCCGCGCTATGTGGGTGTACAACAGGGTTCTCTTCTACTCCTTCCTTCGCGGATAACAGGCGTGATGTTATGTTATGATGTGACATTATTATTCGTGACGTAGGTAATGTTTGTTTGTAATACATTGCAAATTATGCAAGCTGTCTATTTTGACAGGCCTGGCTGCATTCGGACTTTCAAAGGGTTTTTAGTTAAAATAATTTAGAAAAAGAATAGGTGGTTCCCATGGTGATGACAGTTCAGTTTTAGTCATGTGAAATTATGGGCCATTATTGAAAATATAGGTATAGCTAAAGTTCCTGAAAGGCCTTTTATTAAAAAAAGTGGGGTACCTACCACCAGCTCTTGTACACCTTATACTTTCAAGTAAGAGTTTAAACGATACCATGAATGCACCCGCAGCATATGGATTTCTTCAAATTGCTTATTAAGATTCTCTAATGTCCGTCCATCACTTCTGCCTAATGTCCATCAGACCGGACGCTGACGGCAGTTCAAACAAAAACCCTGCGACGGAAACGGATATTATAACTATTATTATCATCATTGCGATTGACTTTCAAAGCACGCATTGTATGAATTTTGCATAAATATGGAGGTTCTTGAATAAAATTCATGATGTATTCATGGTTTTATTCACACATTATGAATAATTTCTTTGATTCATTATGTGAAAGGCGGTCATCATTCATATTTTTGATAGGCGCGCTAATTTCCCTTACGAGACCCTTACCACTGACACTAACCTGATGAGGTGCATTCCAACAACTCAGCAGGAGGCAGTTGAAGAACGCAGTGTTTGTCCCTCCTGACCCTACAAACGGGGAGGACTACTATGAGAATTTCCACTCCTACAAAAAGTACGTCAGCTTAAGGAGATTCAATTGATGTAGTCAGCGCCATCTCATATCGAGCAAGTCAACAAAAATTTACACCAAGTGTTGCAATCTGAAATAATGCGAGACAAAACAGTGTTTTGAAATAAAATGATGTCAAACTAGATTTTCCTGCCTTTTTGGATAATGAGACAACTTATTATATCTGTAAATTTAAGTAATTGAAATATTTCTATTAAAAAATTAAAATGAACTACAAAAAAACCACACTTGTATTTAAAAAATGGCAACATTAAAAAACAAGTGTCAAACAAGGTATCGAAGAGTGCGGACGGCTGTTCATCAATGTTTTAATAAAATTATGAAAATAAACGAAACATTCTAAACGAATTTACATTTTATAATAATACTCCGATTCTATATTATTGAAATGGTGTGAAAAACGTTTTGTATCTGTGAAGCGGGACGAGAAAACTAGCAAAATGGCAAAGTGAGTGAAAAATTATTCTGTTTGGAATCTAAGTGGATTATTGGATAGTAACTCAATACAAAAGTGTCGCCTACGCTATGTTGCGGTTGATTAGACACGGCTGATGAAATCTCCGGTTACGGATGTGTTTAGTCTTCAATATTATTATGAGAAATATAATCCTAGGCTTATGTTTTGTATGACTAGGCGATGTTTTCTCGTCTGCTAAGCTCGTTGTGAGATATCGCAACATTGGTTAAGGTCAAGGAGATTTCATGTTTTGAAATTTATTTAACTATTAAAATTGATATAATTAAAGCAAATGATTACCTGCTCATTTATGAAAACATTTGACAACATTAATCATTATAATAGAATAGTTCAATCAAGCTTTCTTTTAAAATAGGTACGACATAGAAATTACCATTGTGCATTTGCATAAATATTGAAAAGCTACTGATATAATGGCATAATATTTTAGGCCAGGAAATAATAGTACAAAAATAATTTAGATAAATCAGGAATACTATCCACTTGTATACTTCACGAATAGAGATAATAAAATTACCATTGTGTCTCCAGTACTTCTACTTTCTGGTATTAATATCCAAATTATGTATATTGACGTTACAAACATATCAAAATTCTATCTTAGTTTTATTATTTTCTGAACTCAAGAATGTGCTTTGGAAATAGAGTTGCGAACACAGCTCAAAGTACAATATCTCAATTCTGTGTCTATTTTTTTACTATGTTCAATAAAAAGTGTTAAATATTGTTTTTGTTTGCAGGGAGATGATGATAGTGTTTGTGTACGACACACTGTGTTGTACCGCTGAAGAAGACGACCCAATCAATGCCGTGCTGTACTTCCATCCTGGATGGGTGTCTGACACACAGCGGCATGCACTTGCGGGACAGGTTTGTACTCTATGGTTATGCCTTTATTTTGTGTAAGCCGTATACTCCTGGCTTCTGAAACGGAAATCAACAAAATGGTCAAAATAAGATAGCTAGATAGAGTACAGCCACAAGCAATATAATGCAAACACTTAGCAAGATTCAAAAGCAATTTTCTTGTGAAATAACGGTCTCTTCTTTGAGATAAGACCTATTTCATAATAGTATGCCTTCCAAAATACTATGTTCATGAAATAAAAAGCTAAACGTTAATCAAACGCTTGTAAATGTACAGACGCCAGCTCATCAAGCTACTACAATCTGTCAAATTTCTTTAATGGATTTTCAACTTTATCGCTAAAGCATTAGGTTCAGAGTTCATTGGGAAAATTTGATAGGTTCGGGTAGCTTGATGCGCTGGCGTCTGTTCCTACGTACTTAATTCTACACGAAAATGATTAAACAGCTCTTTAAAAACAACTCGTCTGAGCTCTTTCAAAATGAATGTTATTCCCAACAGCTATTCAATCCACCCAACCAATCTCACTAGATGACATTTGGTAATTTCTGTGTACATTTTTGTTCCTGAAACTGGATGTTATTGTGACTTTTTAATGATTTTATCATATTAAAATGCCTCTAAATAATTGGTAGTAGTCGGTAGTCACTCTGATAGCTAAATAGGTGCAGCTATTTGCCATTTTAAAGCATAGATTATAACCTTTATGTATACCTTTTTTATCTTTTAATTTTTAATATATATCAGTATCCATTTCAGTCATAATGTAATTCAGTTGGTTGTCTAGACACCAAATCAATAAAAATATATTTATTTATTTATCACAAACACTGCTTTCATTACAGGAAATTCCAAATGCGGTTGCGTGGTAAAATATAATATAAAGATTTACTATTTTTAACCTGTGACAGTGTGCTAATAAATGTCGCACTTATGCCCATTATCAACAACACCTAAATCAATACCTGAGTAAGCTAAAAGCATTAGCAGCTATTGGATTGCGAAATCCCAGCCTGATTTGAATAAATGACTTTTAAATTTTATTTTGATAATATTCAAAAGCAATTTAAAATCAGATCATAAATAATAGCTTTTTTTTATCAATAATAGCATTTTATCAAAACTATCTTCTCAAATAACCAACCTAACTGCCTATCCAATTTATTTAATCCCTGAAGGTCGTCGCGTCGGAGTCGGCTTAAACCTGCCTACCAATATTCATTCTTAATCTATGACAATACGTTCCGTAATTGGCTTACCTTCCCAATTTGCTAGCTTATATCGTATGTCGGAGAATTCACAAGGGAGTATAAGATGCAAGAATTAGTTTCGCGGATATTGGCTTTTGCTACCGCGAAACCACGGTATCAAAAACATCGCATATTAAATATTAATGACAGAAACTTCTTTCATTCATCTCATAAATTCGTTGATAAGAATATATTAAGGACTAATGGTGAAACAATTTTTTAAATCGGTCCAGTAGTTTGAGAGTTTATTCGTTACAAACATACAAATCTTTCCTCTTTATTATATTAGTGTAGAAGACGAATGACGATGAATGATGACGTATGTCTGTTCGTCGGGTCCTTTTTTCAGAATATTCCATCATGTCGAGAATATAGGTACGCCCGTCTATCCCCGATTGCGTGTAGTTTTAAGACAAAAATCTTTTGCAATATAACAGTGCAGAACCCTCTCTGCGTAAGTAAGGTACGGCCTCGCACTCACTTGACCAGTTTTAGCGACTGATCACCTGTCATGACATTCTAGTCATCTAGTACCAAATTAAATTATTCAACAATTAAGCTCTTCAATGTCACGTCCACAACTCACCAACCCGCTACCCAAGACCTGAATACATCATTTAATAATACTGTATATTAACTACAGCCAGTTAGCAGTGTTAACTGATTAGAAAGTGTATTTTAACTAATCAGCCTGTAGAATGTTCAACCTGTTCAGAACGCATCAGTTATGCGAGCGAGCATAGTTCCGAAACTTGTTATAACATTTGTCTGACATGTAGACGGACTTGAGTAGTCTAGTCAGACCGAAATTTAATTAGCAGCAGCGATTATAATTTGTCTAAGTGTAATGTCTGTTTCGAATGTAGGTACCCAAAACAGACTAAAACTTTGCTAAATTTCATTTCGAGACACTTCTTCGAAAGTAGGTATAGCTCATTTGCTTTCCTATTTAATGGAATTAAAGGTATCTTTTGCGCTATCTGTGGTGGCAATAGACTAGGGCTGCCATTCGTACCGGTACACCGGGATATGTCCCGGTTTGGAACGCTGTGTTCCGGCTAATTCCGGCCAAAGTCAGTTGTCCCGGATCTGTTGGTTATCAGAAGAGAATCGCGAAATTTCGCTCCCGCTCCGCTCGCTTCATTTTTAAAGACGTTGCTTCCGTATGTGTCTCGAGAAATGTCTTAACCGCTTTTACCGCAATTGAAAACGTGGCTGTACTGCTCGCTAACTAGCTCCAGGCTGGCAATGTTCATCCCCCCCTCTCCCAAATACAAATCCTGGCCACACTCCTGCTAAGTAGATAATTAAATGGAATTGTTTTTGCGCCAAAAAGCTACGAAAAAATCTCTTCATAAACCCAGAAGGCCTTTATAAATTTATCTTGCCCACATCATCATCCATGGTTACTTCTATTACAAATATCCCGGTCGGCGTTTCAGTATTTATGGCAACCCTACAACAGACTACTTATTGTTAATTGAAGACGTAATATTAGCCCACGATCGTCTCAATCGAATTGGAGAATCAGATATACGTAGTAGCAAATCCATACTTCGTAATTCACCCGAAGTTGACAACTTCTAGCTCTTTGGGGCAATAAAACTTATCACTACTTTAAAAAAAAACAACGAATATTTAATTTGTATTAATTAGTATTATGTCTACCTCTACATTCCAAAGAATAACATCTAGATCTTGGAAATACCTACACGTGAATTGTTCAATAAGCTTGCTAATCTATGTAAAATGCCGAATTATCGATCACATCGTCGAAAGGTAGCAAGCGTAAGGTCAGATGAGCAAGCTTATTTATAGATCAGAGACCGCGTCAATGCTTTGTTTTTATCTTTTCTAGGAAAAAAAACACGTTGACGATTCTGTATGTTTTAACACTGGATAGTGTTTTCTCCGCATGTTTGGAAGTACTTACCCATTTCTTATAGTAAGACGTAAATAAGACATACACAAAAACCTGTAGCTGGAAAAAACTTCGCAATGGATTTGAATGCAGTTTTCACAATCATTTGAAGAAATTATTCCGTTACCTTTTCATGCCTTAACAATATACAGGTAAACCTTGTTCTTCGTCCTTAAGACATATGATACTTTTATATCGCCCTAGTACCTTCCCGTAGGTAATTACCGACAACCACGCGGGTGAAGCTGCGGCCAAAAGCTACTGGTAAATAAATCTGTTAAAGATCAAGTTCAAAGATAATATTTTTCACCAGGTCGTCGGCGCAGCACACTGCATCAAGACGTTGTTCTCCCAGCCAGTCGCCATCACGCTGCAGAGCGGCAAGTTCATCATCAGGGAATATGGAAGATACATACTGGTAAGTGGGAAACGAGCACGGAATAACCAATGGAAATCCGGGCTGCTCTCTTTAAATAAAGTTCAACTAAACTGTCTGTAGCTCCTCATCACTGACATGACAGCAGGACAGGTGATTTAGCTTTCATCGACTTGCAATAGGTTATTAACTTCACTCCTACAAATGCTGTTTTATTTCATTGAAATCAATCAAATTAGAATTCGAATCAGTAAACCTTTGATAAACATCCGCAGAAAACGTCCTAGTAAGGGCCAACGCACCCTTTTAAACACTGCACAGGAACAGCATCGACTCGGCTCATCAGCTCGCCGTTTTAGCTGATCCCGATCTGCGGCGAGTAAGTGCCCGATGCAGTGTGGATTTCAATATAAAGAATCTAGAACGATTCGAGTTGTGGCGATGTGGACCCCGTGCAGTGCTTACAACTGTGTATTGACCCGTAATAGGATGCTTCGATTCTGTATTCTTATTTCCAATTCTTAGGTCCACCCGTATCTTTAGTCAAGTCAAAGTATTTACTTGAGTTTAATAAGTATTTAATGATTATGCAAACATTTTTCAAGAATTTAAACGAAGTAAGAACCGTCAAAGAAAGCAAAGTTAAGAATTCAGGCTTTTGACAGTTCTGACTTCAAGCAGTTACTAAACTACACAAACAAAATCGTTTCTTAAAAAATGACTTTTACTCAAGTAATCATTTTGACTTGTTTATAGATACGGGTGCTCCTGCGCTGTCATTAATTTATTAACTTCTCCAGGCAATAGGCAGCGACAGGAACATCCCAGACTGGGTGCTAAAGAACCGCGCGAACCTGCTCACCTCCATGATAAAGGTGTACCACGGCGACCTGCAAGTCCTGGCCGGTCAGATGGATGACCAGCGACGACTCTCGGAGAAGCTGTACCAGGTCTTCGAGACTTATCTGCCGGTGCTGCAGTACGGGTGCCATATCTTTCAGAGGGTGCCCATGTTGACTTTGCCGAAGGTAAGGATTTTTTATAACTTAAAGCATTTTTTTCACCAAGTGACCAGCACGCGTACTGTGAAGGCCGGTTCCAGGTGGCACAAAAAAAGAGTAGGTACCTGAAATAAGTATATGGGGCTCCCTCCCTTTGTCCAACAGTGGGGTATTAAGGCTAAAAAAAACGGATAATAGGAACCGTAACCGCGATTCATGATGACCTTGGGGTTATGGGTTCGAATACCACGTGATTCTAAGTGTTTCCCGTTTTGTATTCTATAGCGTGACGAAAATGTGATCTTGGATCCCCAAAACACATTTTTTTCTTATGCCTGCACCGTTTATGGACGTAACATAACATCACGCCTGTAATCCCCGCAAGGTTAGGCAGAGGTGTACCTAAATACACCCACATTTCGCCAGTTAGTTCAACCAATTATGGAGTCATTAGAATAATATTTTATTCGGTCCCATTCACCTAAATCTATCATCACGCTATCATTCAACTCCCGCTTCATTCATAACAGAATCAATAACAAACAAAATCGTCTTGCCAATCAGAACCCACATCCTTGATAACGATAGCAAGGTACAGTTACCGCTTGGAGTGTATTTGCTCAGCGCTTATCAAGCGTCGCGCGTCGTGCAAATATTATGAAGCGAGTCGTAACTGTAGTGAGTGCCACTGTCCTGTCGGTATATCTAATGTGGTAGCGGAGAATGAAGAGTAGGTATGAAGATTAAAATGGCGCTGATTGGTACAAAAAATTACATACTGTAACTGCATATAACTGTACTGTAACGTACGACTTTCAGTATTAAATATGTTTTAGCCTGTTTTTCAATTTAATTGTGAAATTAATATCATGCGATGGCCATGGGTCAATCTCCATCTCAATTTCAGAAGTAGGAATTTGACGGATAGCTATGCAAGGTGTAAAAGGATCCTTGACGAAGCGATCAACCAAGCATTCTGTACATTAAACTAAGTAACCCCACGCAAAAATGATTACTGGGAAATAATCCCACGCAAAAATGATTACTGGGAAATGGCTTTTTTTTTTGGGGTGAAAAATCTTGTTTTACGGTAAAACTCAATATAACGCACTCAAAACATTGAGCTGATGTATGCATAGAATAATGAACGGACCAGCAGAAGTATTTAAAGTAAAGTTACAACCTTAAAAACTGGAATTAAAAAAAAACCTTGTGAAAAAGTTGGAAGACCTCCAATATCTCCGTAACTGGAAGGTTCCTAGGTAAGATCCAGAAGAAAAAAATGATCACTATGATGCGTAGAACAAGTGCCGTACGGTATCATTCGTTAAGGGTCTATTTTACACCCTTTATGTTTTAACCACATCAAAGAGAAGGTTTTTCATTTGACAGAAAGTTCTCTTTTGGGTTCCTACAAGTCTTTTAGCACCAAAGACTATCAAGCACACCACAATATCGCAAAATCGGCATCTATGAACACTTATTGCCTCCGAATAAACATATAACACCATCTTACCTCATTGCTTTCTCTCTTCCAGAGCGCGACATCGGTTTACATGGAGTCCATGCAAATACTAGAACATTGTAGGAAAAGCAAAGGCGTGTTAGGCGGCGTCATCTTATACAATAACAAGTAAGTTATAATGCTTGATTTATTAATGGTTTCGTTCTGACTAAATGACAAAATTATTAGGCCAAGATCTATAAACCTAACTGAGCACGTACTTTGCTAAGCGTTATCCCTGTCACTGTTACACAACAGTGTCAAACTACAGTGCTAGATAGAGACGGAAACATGTGGAAGTCACCGCCAGTGTAAGTAACGTTTATAGATCTCGCTCTCGCGCTTTACGCATTGCCAATTTATATTCTTTTTATTTAAAAGCACGATATCGTTTAGCCTTATTTATTATTTGAGAATGTGGCTGGGATCTGCGTTTGCGCATACGCCGATCCCAGACGTATGAACCAATTCAGTTATGATCATGCGCATGATTAGCTCTCATTTGGTTCGAAAGTGTCCAACAATAAATAAAAACTTGTTCACGCCCTATACAGTCAAATCAATAGATAGTAAATGAGGATTTTTCATCTTTTCAGAATAATCTCCACACAGCTACCACCAGGTCTGACCTCCTACCTAACCGTAGTAGACCCATACAGGATAAAGTCTCCAGCCGAGACCCTGGACACGGAGACACCCTTGCCTCTAGGTGCTCAGCTCCTGGTGGTCTACGTGGGGAAGAAGCTGTATGATAACCTCAAGAGACAGGTGGACAAGATACAGGAGTTCCAGCAGAATGGGGAGGAGATGATCGCGAAGTTTAAAAAGGTCAGTAATTTTAGTTGGTCCAAAAAAGAATGCTAAACCATCTATCAAATGAGCAATATTTGTTATCACGTTCTCGACAACGGGTCTAACAATTTCAATGAAAGTTGCATTATAGGGCTTTACGGGGCTTTACTAGCTCGATCTCATATCTGGGAAAATTCGATTTCTCTATTTTCACCACAGCAGAGTTCGGTTGCCTGGCGCGTTGGCGCGTTGACGCGTTTAACTGGTGCGCGGCAAAGATTTTAATTGTTAAATCTGACCAAACAAGTAAGTATTGTAGTAGGTGGCTGGCTCTCTGTAGTTTAAGTTTCTGCCTACCCACATGGAAATAAGCATAAAAAATCCGCCACGTTTTTGTTTCTTTGATATTTGATCATTACTGTCTCAATATAAGATTTTAAACTATCATGGTCACTAACATTACTATTAACACTAACGGTATATTTACCATGTTTACTGTTTTTTATGATTTCCCGATATTTCGGCGCTGTTGCAAGCATGATGAAAAACAGTAAACATGGCAAATATCCCGTTAGTATTAATAGTAACACTACTGTCTCGTTCATACTGAAAATCGTATATATTTTAAATGCAGGATATGTGAACTTACTCTTCTCAGTGTGCTCACTTTTTTGCGTGATCTTAGCACGGTGACGCACGATTTAAATCTTTGTGTGTAGGGTGAAACGGAAACAGCACAAATTACATTACCGTAAGGACGTTATGGGGTAATGGCAACATGGCTCTTATCAATGTTACAGTATTTTTATAACTTTTCATTGATAACGGCACGGTGCACTCGACTGTTACTGTTTTTATGACTACGCGCGTCAAGTTGAATTGAATGCCCAAATGCCTTTATATCATGTTGGAATCGCACTGCACAATTTTACGAACTAACAATATGTACAGGGCAGTCTTCCTTCTATCTTTTTCTCACAACGGGGGCTATCGCGCATGAATTCGCCGCTAGAGGCGTGCGTGTAGAGTAAGGTCTTTAGAAATGTCACATGTCATAGAGTTTCTAACACGTATTGTTACTAATATTCACGATTGTGGTCAAGATTGTGCCATTCCTAATTAATTATGATGACAGGACCTTACTAACCAGTGGCGCTATTTCGTGAGCTCAAAAACGATAGCCCTCATTCATGAAGTCAAGCTCACAGGAGAATATTACAGTTTGCCACTAATTAATAAATCTCTTCACAGAACCAAGAAGCCGAACGCGAGAAACAACGCGAGTTCCCCCAAACTGGCATGAAACGAGACAAATCCCTACTCTTTACCGCCGTCCCCGAAGAGGACCACTCCATGATATCTCCCCCCAGCAGGGAGGATCGGAACCCTGACGAAGAGAGAGAGAGGAAACCACCCTCCATGCCAGACGTTGTACCATTCACGAATAAACCTAGACAGAGACCAACGAAGCTATCACTAAGTTTTAAAACACAGCAGTCCCTAGACGAAGAAGCACAAGAGAATGATAAGGTCTTCACCGGTCAAACAAGCGTTTGCTCAACACCCATGGTCGAGTACAAAAGACTCCATGGCAATATGCTCTCAATCTGTCAAATACCAGAGGCCCAGCAAGATAACGACAAATCAGACTTAGAACCAGACGTCCTGAAAAACATAGAAAATTGTAACAAAATCAACATGGAAAACGAGAAACGGGACAACAAAATGGTTTTGGATATCAACTGTATTGCTGACCATTATATTAATAAACCTGAGCCAATCAGAAAGCTGGCTAGTGTGACAGATCTACAAGAAACTATTAAAAAGTTATCGAATCGTGCGACTTCTAAATTCAAGTTGAAAAAGTCTAAAAACTCCCTGCATGATGATACTCCGTCCCCCGAACATACTCCTAAGAATCCTAGCACTATGACCATCAACGATCCTTTATTCCCCGTTTTCAGAAACGATGGGGTTGCCATATCAGAGTCCCTCTTCAACCAGTACCTAGAACAACACTATTCAAAAATGAAAAATGATTCCAACG
Organism: Noctua comes; assembly: GCA_963082995.1. NCBI lineage: Eukaryota > Metazoa > Arthropoda > Insecta > Lepidoptera > Noctuidae > Noctua > Noctua comes. Next base: position 16,153,918 of record OY720278.1, on the reverse strand, counting down.
ACAATATGTTTACTTTTAATATGAAGTTGTGTGAGCAAGAGAAATTTGAAGATTTTGACTCGGAGCTAAACAGGTCTCCGCAAAGAACGCCGAAAAAGATAGCGAAAGATTCGACGAAGACCTTGCCGACTGATCAGTCGAGAAGGAAATCTTTGTCTTTACCTTTGAAGTCTTTGAATGAGAGTACGGACTCTCAGATAGGTAAGACCGCCATTATATCCTTTAAATGAAAGATATTGTAAACAAGGTAAAATTAAATTAACGGGCGAAACTTCACATACGTAACGGATATCGATTTATTGAAAATAATCAATTAAAAACTCATCATTTCACAACAACAACTACGGTTAATTAATTGGTCAACGGATTTATGTCTTGTTTCATCATAAATAGACAAAGATACTCATCACGTTCTATGAAGTTTTGCTAATCAATTTGTTTTGACCTTGTATACGACCTGTTTCACAATATTTGGTGCGTAATAAAGCGTGTTCTATGTATCTACAGGTTCAGAATCTGAAGCAACAAGTTTCAAGAAGAAGTTGACTGGGGTGCAATTGACACCTCTAATGGAGAAACTAAGTCACTTGGCCTTCTCTGACAAGTCCAGTGGGTACAGCAGTCGGGTGATGACGCCGTTGGAGCTCCGGGAGTTTCTTACGCCTGCTGCCGAGAGGCAGATCACGTTTACTGATAGGTATGTACAATTGTACACCTTCTTTTCTTACTATAGAAGTCTATTCTCTATAAAATCTCTGACATTAACTATTCGTGTTTTTTGTAACCGTCAAGGCTACTGATGTACAGACGCCAGCACGTCAAGTATAATAAGCTAGCGAAACTCTGCGGACTTGACGGTTGTCGATATTTTAACATAATACAAGAAAAAAATGTAGAGATGCCAGCACATCAAGCTACCCGAAACTGTCGAATTTTCCCAATCAACCTTGAACCTAATGCTTCAGCGATAATGTTGAAAATCTATTAAAGAAATTGGACAGATTGTAGTAGCTTGATGTACTGGCGTCTGGAACTCGCTCGGAAATATAAGACGTAAACCGACCAACAGTATACTAAAAATTTTGACAGATTTTATTTACCCAACTGCAACGACGGTAATTTTAAAAGTAACTAGCAATTTTTCAGTCGCAAAAGAAAGAAAGAAAACATATTTATTTGGCACATGCCACAAATGCACACAACATACAAAAACAAAAATAAAAAAAAACTTAAATTTACATAATAAAAAAGGTTAAAACTAAACAGAAAAAAAAGAGATAATATTGTGTGTCTCACGGCTGCGCCAAATAGGCCCAGTTCTGCAAACTGCCAAGCAGCTAGTGCCAAAAGATTAGCTATAGCCACGAGGAAGATCTAGTGGGTAAAAACATTCTTTTTTGTTTAAGTTTCGCTTTGGGACAAGATTATGTACTCCAATAAACCAAATTTTAATCTATTTTCCAGGCCAAAAACCCAGCGCCAAGACTCTGAAAGCGACGATGACTCAGACTGCGATCTGGAGCTACTCCCAGAGTACAGCAAGCACGCCGTCAAATGTGCGCTGTTTGTGAGTGGGCTGCACAATATGGCGCTGTTGGCGCTTATTGACACCGAGGCAGCCAATAATGTTGACACTATTAATAGTTTGGTAAGCGATATTGGTAGAAATTGTAAATTAAACCTTTTGTCAATGTGGATAGAAACCATATGAATCATGCTCTTGATTTGTAACGACTATAACTAGAACGACCCGTAGTGGATCTTCGTAGCCAAAATGGTGAAGGAACAGTGTCATGTTTATTTATTGTTCTGCAGTCCTCCCCTTTTAAGCTTTTGAACGCCACCGTATGCCGACATGAAACTGTAATGGTAGTATATTACGAAATAAAATAATTATATTGATATGAGTAATATGTTTTTCAAAAATATGGACGAAAAGCCATGAATAATTAGTTATCGATAAGATGTTGGATAAATTGTTTTTGTAGGTATTTGCACTGAATTTGTGGTTTGTCGTGGGAGGGGACGCCGAAGCATTTACGCTATGGTTAAAAAGTTTTAAGCCTCTATCTCTTGAAAGCTAATAAGCGATCAGCGTACCAGAGAGAATACAGAGTAACAGTTTGCGCATCGCCGTATATTGAGAAGTCTGCAACTCTTTCAAAATTCGGTTTCAGTGGGAAACCTCACTGAACGCGCTAGGCCCGATCGAGCAGAAGTGCATGGAGCCTCTTGCAGCGGTGGGCGAGGCGACCGACTACAGCTACCTGACGCTGGACCCCGACTGGGGCACGGTGCGCAAGGGCGGGCCGTGGGCCGCGCTCGACATCGCCACCATGGGCCTCATACATAACGACTTCGCCGAGGATACGGAGATGTCTGAGTTTATATTGAGGTAACATTCTGTCACGTACTTTTTGTTATATTTAGATTAGTAGTGCTAGTGGCTGGTTAGATTTTAAGTTTTGGGAAACTATAATGGTAGATATTTTAGTCACGCAAAGATTTTGATCTTTAGATGTGCCTCATTGTACTTAGATCGTGCTTATTTATATTGAGAAGAGCGAGATCACATATAACGTATGGAACGATATATCTATAAGATTTTCACTATGAGTGAAAAAGAAAAATGCTATAACATTATGTCATCGTTAACGAAATAGAAACGTGACCAATTTTTTGACGCGGCAGGGAATCTATGATTTAAATCTTCATCATCATACAATATTTGTGCAAGACCAAAGGTTTTGTTATTTTTTTTTCATTCTAATTCAATTCTTACTTTCTATGCTAGCTGTGAACGAGAAAATGCTTTGGAATGATGTTTGTGTGTGGAAATCGGTCGGCTCGGATTTGCGTGTATAACAGTACCAAGAATCGAACAAATATCCCACGAGGTTCAATACTTTACATATGATTGTTGCAGGAGCGACGAGAGCGTAGTGGTAGGTTCAGTATGCGGCGGAGCTCAAGTGTACTACCAGGAGAAGGGCCTGCGGGGCGCGGGCCCGCCGCCGCCCTCCGACGTGCTGGCGCTGGCCCCGCTGCGCGCGCGCCGACGCCTGCACCGCGACCACGCCACGCTGCTCTTGTAACCACACTACACCAACGCTGCCATCCACAGGTAAACCAGGAGTCTTAGGTCCAGTCAAGTCTTCACTCATGCATAGCATACTTTCAATATCGGAGAATTGTATGCTGAAGCGTTGATAGTCAACAAAGTGAGGTTGGCTTCGCATCTGGCGTTTGTCGACGTTGCATGCGGCTGTTTCAGTTATTTTGCCTCTGAATTTCCTTCACGGACAAAAACACAGGAATCTTGATTCCCGTTAATTGTGTATTTTAAAGCGTGAAGCAGAGAGCGGCCGGGAGTGCAACGGGTATAATTCCGTTTGTTTATATGGACACCGCACTCCTGACCCGACTCGCGCCCGACCCGCACCCGCTCTATGTTTCACGCTTTATCTATGGGCCTTAATTGCCCGATAATAAAGAAAATAAATTATTATTAATACAGGTGCTGCCACTGCCACTTCTGTCCAAATATTCTCGTAACAATAAAGTTGTTTTTAAGAGATAAAATAACTGAAAGAACTATAGATATGATTTTTGTAAGTTAGATGCGAAGGATGCATTACTCAAGATACGCCAATGAACTTCTTACAGTGTTTGACGCGTGGTCGAAAAATGCTAGTGCAATTACCAAATTGCAAAATTAATGTTATTGTATGGGATCGTTTGTAATTAAGCCGTTGAATGAAATATAGATGTTGTATAGATTGAACAGGTTAGCATAATGTATGTTTGTTAGGTTCTGAAAAGTCTGGTAAATCGTGCAAGATTGCCCTAAATAGTCGCAATATTTCGATAAAGCGTGTCATTTACGCAAAAATCCTTGTGTAAAATATTCGATTTAGCAAGAGAGGTTTTCTTGAAAGATATTGACAGAAAATATGTTATTGTGGGTATTTGAACGAAAAAGAAAGCATTTTTAATCACCTGAAGTAAAACTTTAATCAATGAATCATTAAAAGACACTTAAAATGCTATTAAACATAATGACAAACTGAAAATCGATAAATTATCTTTAATTTATTAATCTAATGCCCGTTTTCACTAACACTAAGACCACCTAAATAAATGCTTAAATAAAATAGCATTATTTAAATTTCAACTCTTAGCACTGAGCGAAGCGTTCAAAATCCAACAATGTGTTTTTATTTAACCATTCATTAATGTGTAACTTAATGTTAGTAAAAACAGGCATAATAACATGAATGCAACAAATGTTGTATTGGATACAATGTATTGTAGCCTTTTCTCCACACAATAATCACATATCTTAGTTCCAATGTAGTTAAGGACCCAGCAACATAAAGTACCTACTTAATACCAAATAATCTTAGTACCTTATACCAAATACTGATCCATTTATGAAGCCCTTGAGTCACATTTTATCGTTCTGTTATACATACTTGCTATTTCACATAAGTTTATGTTAAAGTACATATTTCGTGATATTCTGAAATTGGTTTTTATCACAAACATTAGTTTCTAGATTCGTGTATTCAACGGGTAACCTTACAGGAAATATCCTTTAGATCCCATTGTTAAATACAGGATGTATAAAACCGCATTCTCATATCCGAGATGAATATGATACAGCCGCACCGCAATGGCGTTCGATACTGTCCAAACACTGATACTTGGTCCAAAACACTGTTCGTCAAAACTGTTCCCACTGTCTTGTTTAAAAGTTCATCTTCCTAGCCTTTTCCCTACTATGTTGGGGTCGGTTTCCAGCAAAACCAGGTGCAGCTGAATACCAGTATTTTACATGGAGCGGTTTCCTATCTGACCTGCACAACTCAGTTAATTTAGCCACGGGCTCCTCTCCACCAAAATTGCGGAATTAATCTCGACTATGAAAATGCGGTTCAAGGCCCCATAGACCCAATTAATATTATCAATCGATGAAGTACAGTAAGGGTACTTTGCCAGTGTTACAAGGCGTAAGTCATATGGGGCAGTTAAAATAGAATGTTGCCCACTTAAACGAGTGCTTGTAAATATTGCCAAATTGTTGTTTAGATGTAAGAATAATAATTAGTCGAAAGTTTTTTATGAGTGTCACACCAGTGTCTGTAATATGAAGTATTCATTATCTTTTTTATACTTGAACGCATTCATAAACACATTGAGCAGCTTTTCCAGTGCTCTTTCGCACCAAAATATGATATTGTGCCAGAATACTTAGTGCCATTTGAATTTGATGTTACTAGATTATTTTTGTTATATTTTTTAGTGTGACTGTTGGTATAATCCCATAAGTGAGGACACAAATACACAAGAAATAATCTAAAAGAATAAAGTTCGCCGTTTTTCGTTCGTGGGAAACGTGGCATGTTTGTAAGAAAACTAATTTAAAAAAAAAAAAACACAGTAGGTATTTGCCTCTCACTCGAACATAACTGACGATAAGCGAGTGTTCGATAAAGTACCTATCACACCTCTTCGCGGAAAAGGCGTTATGCTATTCACCATATCGTATTTGTCCTATACCGATTGGGACATGCCAACTTTGTTGTAACGGGTTTGAAAACCACTAGGGTTATGTAGGTCCATCTATAACAAATATAAATATGTAATACATACCTTCCTAGCTATTATATTTCTTGCAGTAGTGTAGTAACTGCATCGTAGTGTAATCGTTTCGAGCTCATTCTACTCTTGCCACTAGGAAATAAGTTATTCGGCCAACTCTAGATTAGTGTTGCTGTAGAAAGCGGTGTTGCCAATTTAATATTTATTTTCATAGACAGCTGAAAAATTCTAGTCCTTCCAGAAATTATCTTGTAGTCTTAACTTCGCTAAATACATCTTTGTAAGCCGCTGAAAAGTGTCGGTTTTATACGATGACTGTCCGTGTGCTGTCCGTCAATTTTTCCAATGGATTGAATCTTGTTCACAAGTTTTCCTCGAGTAAGAAAAATATGGTGTAAACCTGAATATTTGACGGATAGGCGTCGTAAAACAGTCGGTAAAAAAAAAGCTGGTTGCTATATCGAAACTTGTATTTTCTATACTTTTTTATATTATGTAGTTTAGTCCTGTGACTAAACAGATTTGTCTAGTATATTCAGCTTAGCTATAGTAAGTATATATTGTTGTAATGTTGCTTGCCAAGTACCTAAAGTGTACTCTTATTTTAGCAGTATTATATGTATGCATTCCAGATTTTTAAAAGCATCTTTGATTTGAAGCAGTTTAACAGTGTAAACTTTTACAATAAGACTAGATAAACTAGTTGACCAATTTGATTGGTCATCAGTATATTTTTATCCTAACAGCATCAATCTAACTTATACTTTATTCAAGGTAAATACAGTAGCATTTCATACGAAAATGAACGTTATCCCAAATAAGTAGCGAAAATGAACCTGCTACTGTATACCAGCTTGCATCGAGTTACAAGATCGCTAGGTGTGGGATGCTTGCCGCCATCTGTTGATTCCATGACAGATAAGATACTGCCTTTGTACTCAATGTCGATGTGCACTAATTGACAAAAAACGAAGTCGTTTTGATACCTTTTATTTGTTAGCAGCTTCAAATCAAACATTGCAATATTTGATCACATTCCACGTCCCGTAGCTTTAAGTAACACAATTCCGCCATAATTGAAATCGCGTCCAATGCAAAGTAATGCTAAACAAACGATCATACGTTGCCATGAAATTGTTTTTAATGTTATTTGTATATTTTTTTAAGTTTATTAGCGGTTAGCGTAGTCGCCATGGTGAGTGCCAACACGACACAATTATGTGGTATACATATTTATAATAATAATAATTATACATAAATAATTGTTAAGAATTTTAATAAAAATCTGATAGTAAGAATTTTGTTAATATTATTTCACTAATATAGTACCCATTCTATTCAAATACTACTTTGCATAAAAACTGTATTTTGCTTTTACTACTTTCTACGTTTTTTTACATTTACATAATTTGAAAATACGCACTTGGCACATAGAAAGTTGGAAATTGGTTACTGCTGTTGAATTAACTGCCTAGTATTTTTATATTCCCTATTTTTAACACATCTAGATAAAACATTATTTTTATAGTTTTATACACAATAGATGAATCCTACAGTACGCTATTACATCAAGAGTCAAAAAATTCAATGCAAGTATTTACAGTTTTTATGCAACCAAGTCTCACTATTTAAAACTAACTAAATATCATCAATATTACATATCAATTAACTAATGAAATTATACTAAAAATCTATATATGTATATATAAAAGCAAGGTTTACAAGCATTCAATGTCGGTCTGTCTGTCTGTAAAGACGCTGACGTTGGGTCAGGCAATGATTTGACTTGCATCAGACCCTTTCAAGAGAGGTTTACAGCAATTAGTTTATATTCCTGCTTGCTAAGCCAAATAATTACTGAACTTGGCAATTGGTTTGTCTCACAACTCCTGATGAAGATAAATTAGTAATTGCATCTATCAATAGTTGACGCCATTGCAAGCATGAGGAAAGAAAATTTTACTGTTCTCTGATATATTTACACTATAACATTGCTTGTTTCTATATTACGGATATAGTACCTATTTTCCTGCTCCACCCCAGTTATTTACGATGATAAGCATTATCATCTTCCTGTATGTGCACTTTATCCTGCGCAAATTATGAGTACTGTAGGATTCAGTACATAGCTTCGAATATTCCCAGACCCCAGACCCCACGCAGCGTCGGTCGAGAGAAAAGAGAGGATACAATGGATAGAAAAGGTGGGACGAACCAAAGTGAATGAAGAAGAACCATAATGACGTTACAAAACTATTGTTTATTAACAAGTCGTACAACACAACGCTACTCTAGAACGTGAGAGGCCAGACTCGATACAACCGAATACATAATAATACATATGTAACTAGCAACACGAGAAATGCAAGGTCACGTCGCCGCAACGCTAGAATGTATGTACGGTAGTCGGAAGATAAAGAATATGATCTATGCGCGCGCGACTTCTCTCTTCAATGTCTTCGCAAAGCTTGGGCTTCCTACTTAGCGGCTAACTCGATCATATTCTTTGCGCTTCGACAAGCCGGTGCCGTCGGCTGCGACAACACGGACGCCCGGCGGCCGGCGGCCGGTCCCGATTCCGGCGAGCGCCATTTCGAAAGGACTTTTCAATCAAACATTTTCAAAACTTCAACACAGTTAGTTTCAAGGAACTTCATCCTTTACTTCTTGTTTCAATACCTTTTCAAACAAACAAAATCAATATTAGACTTAGTGTTAAATCTTTATTAAGAGCTAGTTTTACATCCTAGAGGCAACTATGCCCGCGTGGGCGTTACACGCTAACTTATGCTAGACCCTTTCATCACATTATAATTAACACAAAGGAGCTTCTCTCTTGGGGCCGCGCGGCCGGCGCACGCCTGGCTGCGGCCCGCCTGTTACAGAATGTATACAAACGTTAACATTACTCTACACTAAACCGGCCGAACAGTATATAAATGCATAGGAGCCGGTCGACACATAGTTGGGATCTGTTGTTGTATCAAAATGCTATGCTATGTCTGAAGTTGAACTCAGCATCACGCACTTACTAATAACGACCTGCAAAGTCAAAGAGGGGAGTAACTATGTGTTATACCGCAACAGTATGGTGCTACGGAGTGAGGTGGCAACATAACATCTATCAATTTATTCTGTTACATCAATGACTAATTACCATCACATTGTTTTGTTTGCTTACACTAAGTACTATCCGCGAGCGATAACGACGGGACTGAAGCCATGTACTAAACAAAAAATCACGAGCCGTTATGCAAGTTTGCCGATACAACCGGCCAGTTAGCTACTCTCATCTAAATTGTTATGTCTGATCGCGCAAGGATAATACTAGTTAATCCTCAACATGCAGGATATTTTGTAGAATAAATTGATAGAAAACAGATATAGCAGACAACATTTAGAAACTTATTCCTAATTAAACTAAAAACAAAGATTCAAAGACAGACCCCACTTCATACAGTCACATACATTATATACAGGAGTTTTGTAGCAAATTACCAATTTAAATGGAAGAGCTTGGGCATGCCCATTCTTTGGTATATGAAAAGGTTTCTTTGAAATGAATAAGTACATTTTTTATCATAGCTATTGCAAAGGTTTTAAACTGATACACAAAGTAATCTAAATAATTGAATTTTGTTGAGTCAATAGAAATTATAATTCATTTTAAACTGAGTACACTGACTCAAGCTAACCTACTATAACAAAAAGAACGAATAATGACTTTGTGTCAAAAACAAAATATTAATATGTGTAATTTACATTATTTTTGTACAATTTAGCTTGAGCTTCAATGGTCATACATATTCTCACATCGAGGGGGTTATTAAGCTGTACTGCACATTTAGCAAGTCAATCAAACAGGGCTACTGAAACTATCATAGAGTAAAGATAACAGCTACACCTTCTATTTTGAACTCATCATCCCCGTAACACAGAACTTTACCTAGCTCCTATCTACCTAATTGACTATTTACATAGTTACTAAATTAATTTTACTATACAGCCAAAAACGGTAAGAAGTAAGGATTTAGACACACTTGCTGCAATTTGTGCAGATGCAAACCAATAAGTGTCCAGTGTCACACATAATATCAAGTTTCTTGTAACTTACTCATTTAATGTCACAAAGACACGTCCATACTGTAAGCTTTCAAGATTTTTATCACCCACCACCGAAAAATAAAATTAATAATTATTTATTTTCACACATCTCTCAAAATAGACATAAGTTTATGACTATATTTAAACTAGCCTAAATAGGTAGTAACGTCTAAGTTTGAGTAGCCCTGCATGTATGGTGATCCAAAGAATTGGTTTACCAGCAACATGGTCCCTACGCGTTCTAATAAGCGCTATTTGGCTTTTCAACTAGAAATATCTAAATGACGCCTAAAGCCTTGTTGGCACTTTTGTCAGAGAACTAGTAATTTAGTCAAGTATACATGTTAAAAAAAAAAATGACCTTTTTGAGCAAGGAATAGAAGGAATTAGCAGGTATTTAACATATTTTCATGCTTTTATAAACACTGTCAATCAAGATGAGTCACTCTTCTTGAGGAAATAGTTTAAAAGATGTTATTTATGTGGGGCACTTTGTCTTATTTTAGTAGGCGATGTACGCTGGACCCTTGTGGTTATCTTTTGGTAGACGGTTGAAATGAAAAAATAAATGGGTTACAATAACTTTGAAGCCGACATGAAAACAACGAAAAATATTTTTACAAGTACTCGAATTATGAATCACTTGACTAAGTTACTAGTTTGAAAGTTTGTTTATGAATAAGTTGTCGTAATTACTGGCAAACCAGTAATCTGGGTTGTTTAAGGAGCGGACAACGTGGGTCTACCGCTCCTGGTGGTAATAGGACTTACGCGGCGAGTAGGAGCGCTCTCGCTCGTAGCGGCGGCGGCGGTAGTGCGGCGAGGGCGAGCGGTGTCGGTAGCCTCGGTGGTAGTAGTCGCGCTCGCGGTAGCCGCCGCCCGAGCGGTAGTAGTAGTCACTGTCAACGAAAATTGGAATGCTATTGAGGAAAATCGTAACGTCATTAGAATGTATGTATATAAGGACTCGTAGTAACTACGGGACCTCAAAGGTACAATTCCGAAACAGCCACCGCAGACCGGTTTCTATGTAACGCCATGAAAATGCTTGCGTACATGGTTACATTGCAGCTTCCACAGAGTTACATGGCAACCAGTAGTGTCATTGTCGTCTGTCATAGGGATTGGGCGAGTTTGCCACTGCGGATTCCGGTTGCGTCGCTTCGGTATAGCACCTTAATGAGCTTCGCAAATAATGCGACAGAAACAACTAATACAATCTGCTGATTCAACAAATTATTAAGAACATGTAACTGTTAAAAATTAAATAAATAGTAGTTTTAAGAGCATCTTATATTTATTATCGTTTCGTAGTGGCACTGTTTGCATAGAACATTTCACAATGTGTTAAAGTCAACACAGCATACAAAGGTGAATTGCGAGTTGCCATGGCTGGCCTGGGACTCCGGACACAGGTTGGCCGAAGCAAGGAAAACCTTCCACAAACGATGGGCCACTCGATATCGTGTTCTGCCTGTCCTGTTGTTTGCACATCCCAGGTGCTGATGGACACTACTAAAAATGCCAAACTCGTCGCCAAATTTTGGGCTGACTCAATTTAGTTTTTTTTTTTTTTTTTTTATAAAAAACGTTGCCCCACACTAGGAACTTCTCCTGTATCGTGGGTGCGTTTACAAACATTTAAAGTCACATACACAAACAGCCAGACCCGGAACAACTACCTGGAGATCATACAAATATTTGTTCCGTGCGGGGATCGAACCCGCGACACGCAGCGCAGCAGCCGATCGCTCAGCTACTGCGCCAACCGTGCCGTCAGATTGTCATCGACACGCTAAGAAGACGTGGTCATTGACTCATGAAGTATTTAATTTTCCTTTAATGCTAAAATCCAAATCTTTATTATAGTAACAATAAGGTTATTATTGAGTTGCTATTATTATAGATAACTAATATGACTGTGAAACGATTGTAACGACTTATCTTGACAATTTGATTGAGTTGGCTAGAGGGAAAATAAAACAGAAAATGGTAAAACTCACTCTCTGTCGCGGCCACCACCACGCCTGTCGTATCCATTGTCACCACCTCTGCTCACACTGTAAATTAAATAGATTCGTTTATTATATATTCAACACTTCAAGCACACAAATGTACAGAGGCTGACTTAATGCTGTGGGAAATTTCTACTTGTCAACCTTTGGGTAATGCAGAGATAAACAGTGGTAAGCAATTTCGTAATTAAAAAGATAATTCAAAGTTGAAAATTCATTAAGAAAAATTTGCAAAGTCGATTTGTTGCGTTAGTATTGTTTTTTATTGGAAACCTTTCCTTTCATGGTAAGAGTATGAAGTAATGTACGACCAGGCCTTAAATAAATCGCCAAAACTTGAGGACAATTTACTCTAAATCCAGTCATAGTATTATGATGTACCAACACATAGGAGTCACCCATTTCATTCTTTAGTATGTGTGAATTTCTATGTTGGATGCAAATTTATAAACCGATATGGTTGACGCTGTAGTAAATTAATAATGAACTAAACGATCAATTAACTATACCATGAACAACTAAGTCAGATTACAACTACAATAGAGTTGAAAATAGTGTACCAAAACTAATTTTTAGATTATTTTTCTGATCGAGGGCTCTGACTCTGTTCGGCACGTTTTGAACAACAAAGCCGAAACGAAGCAACTTCGACACCTCGGCCCGAACGGAAAAGTCCGTTCAGCATCAACGATCGCTTAAGGCGCTACCTCAAAAATAAATCGTAGCTCGACTGATCTACTAAGCGAGCGAAAGTGATGCAATTACTTTTGAAACGCAAAAGAAGAGATGGCTATAATGTGCGTGCGCTCGGAATGAAACGACGTATGTGCCAAAACGAATTTACTCCTTTTTTAACAAAATAAATGAATTAAATTCAAAATTACTTTGAGAAAACTTTGACATGATAATACTCTATGTTTTAAAGTAAATTCCATTGAATAACTCTTAAGCTTTATGCCGTGATGTCGAAAAAAGTTAAAAAATAGATATAACTTTGCATTTTTTTTGTATCGAGAAAAATTCATTGAATCGTGTATTCCTTTTACATGATACTAGACCATAGAGTCAAAAAACATATACCAAAATGTTAAATCCCTATTCCACATACTTAACAAGTTACACGAAATAGAAAAACCATTTTTTTTCAATTTATCACCTTAATCATGTTCGGTCGGCTAGGGAATTCAGCGAAGTCGAGCCACTTTAAGCCGAACGAATATCTACCAAACGTGTGTTGCACCACTAAAATTATGCGCATATATCAGATACAGAATCAGGCTATCTTTGGGTTAAAAAATAACATAAATCATTGTTGACTCACGTAGGTTTTCCCATATAAATGCCGGGTGTCGGTGTGTGCGCTCGCTGCGTGATCGAGTAGTCCACGCGGATGCGACGTCCGTCAATCTCCATGCCGGTGCACTCGTTCTTGGCCACTTTGGCGTCCTCCTGGTTCTCGAAGTAAACGAAGCAGAAGCCTCGGGAGCGACCGGTCTGTAATGCGGTTTAGTTTTAGGCATGCATTGATTACAATAATTTAAGGCAAAACGCTACAGTAGCCCCGAAATTTTTTTTTTCTTAAGTTTTTTGCAATTGTAGATCAGTACCAGGTTGTATGTTTATTTGTGACCATTACAAAAAACCCAAGAATATTTCGCCGACTTCCTTAGCGCTTCCTTGGTGGAAGCGCCAAAATATATATGCATAGCCCGCGAAATTCAAATTATCTTACGTTTTTTTGCAATTTGCAGGTTAGAGTCAGGTTGTATGTTGATTAAAATAATAATATTGGTTGTATGTTGTTCTTTTTCTTTCTAATATTATTATTCGGTTAAGGTGACGTCATTTGCGAAGTACTTGCTTGAAGTGCTGCACATGATGCTCGCGCTGTTAAAAATATGTATATAAAAGGTGCGCACTCTACAGCGTAACTTGAGAACTGGCAAGATAGTCAAGCACAATTTATTTAATTATAAATTCCCTGGATTTGATATCTCCGGTGATACCTTAAAAACATGATGCTTGCATCTTGCGAACTCCTTATTCTTCATTCATTTTTAGATTAATAGGTACGCGCCGTTGCATTTTGAGTGTGCGTTTATTCTATTCAGATGCCTAGATTCGCGCATGATCGCCTCAGGCCTCTTCAAAAACCACTGAAGATGACATAACAAACTTGTAACTAATCCTCCTGTAATAAAAACATATCAATGGAACTCACCTTAGCATCAATTACGACTTGTACTTTATCCACTGGTCCATATTTAGAGAAGATGTGATTGATCTGCTGTTCAGTTGTGTACAGACTCAGTCCAAACACGCCGAGGCATCTGGACGGCGTAGGATTCTCCTGTTGACGGTACATGGGGTCTATTTTCTTGGAGACGAGTCTCACTCTTTATAACGCTTTGAAAAGCTATAAAAGATATTGAGTTTTGTTTTTCTTTTGCTTTTCATTTTGAGTAGACAGTCCAGTATTTACTGTGGTACTCAAAAGTATCGAACTGATACTGGGTCAAAAGATTTTAAAGAGACTAAGAAAATAATATTATTCATGAGCAAGACATTTGATCAAAGATTAACACAGACTAGAAAATTTAAAGGGGATACTGAAATTGAATTCAAAAATTAATATTGTGCTGGTTTTATATTGAATTTAATTAAACAAATTGAGCTACGGCCATTACTATTTCCTTATCAAATATTGATTAAGTGCATTTGGTTTTAATGAAGTCGTCTTTTACAACCAAACATGGCTCATAATAGCTCAAAAACAGCATGCATTAATAAAAAAACTTATGAATACTTAAAAACTATGCTTAAAACTAAAATTTTGCTTTCTTGGCAAAATATGCAAATGGCTTTTTAGGGGACTGTGTGATTAAAGGATTAATCACGAAAAAATTGCCAATTGCTGTTTGTTCCAACTGTCTATTTGTATATTAGTCGGCTTTTACGACGTCACTTGCAAACAGTTGTGCTTGCTACTGACGTTTTCTTTGTTGCTTCAGTACACAATGGCCATTGTTTGTGCATTCTTTATTCATATTCATGGAAGTTAATTTAAAGTTTTATGGGTACAGTGGCGGTCTTATCGCTCATAGCAACAGAAACAAACGTAGCTCATTCATATATGTCCAAACATGGGCCATTGTGTACAAGCTTTCATTTAGCATGCGGGGACAACTTAAAACTAGGGAGTAGTACAAAAAAAGGTATTCACATAAACATCACTCCTCACCCTGTCGCCCATGTGCCGGCGGCGGGAGGACATGGGACTGTGACTGTGGGAGCGTCGATAGGAGCCCCGCGGCGAGTACGAGCGGCTGCGGGAGCGCGAGTACCGCGAGGAGCGGTACCCGCGCCGCGCAGAGCCCGACCGCGACCGCGACCTGGAGGCGGACCTAGCGTCAGCGGGAACGCTCATATTAACATGCAAGAACACACAAAGCGGAGGAAGCGGAGCTGCTTTTTGGTGACTATAGATTGGATGTTGACATTTTTATCAGGTGTATCCAAACCAAAGTTACTTTTTGTCAATATAATATTTAAACGAATAGTAAACGTGGTCAATATTCCGTTTTCAGTGTTAATGATATATTTTGGCGTTTGTGGCTTTCGCTACCCATTGTTGCCCTTTGGTGTAGATGCACCTTTATAATTTGGGACAATAGTGTAACAGAAATATTAATAAATGCTGCATCAATCAATCAATTACTAGACATATAGGGCTCTCCACAATTGATATAGACATCTCCTATTATATTATAGCCAGTACTGTCCCACTGCTGGGCAAAGGCTACCCTCCATTCTGTCCATCAACAGTTAGATTGATCAATTACAAGCTCTCAGTGAAACAGGACAAAGATCATCTTTGTTCAGTTATTATATTTAAATGTCAAAATCCAATATGAAGACAATTTTAAGTTTTATTGTATTAAGAAGCTTATTCTAGAACATACATTAAGTAGAGGTCAACCAAAAAGCCTATTATGTTAGCAAACAGAGACAGTTGTCATAGTTTCCTGCACACAATATTATTGATCACACATCAACAAACATCTTGTTTATACTGCGTTACTATAGTTTTTAAGTAATTGGACACACCATATGTACGATAGCAGGGACAATGAAGTGTGGCCAATTGATTATATGGGTTTTGAGTGACCAATCAATAGTATTGCGAGTAAGAAACAGCATTGTTAATAGGCATGCTTACAGGATGCAGGGGTTAAACATAAACTACCTGCCTAGCCTTCAACTATATTGTAGTCTACTTTCAGTATAACTAGATGCAGCTGAATACTACTACTTTACATGGTGGGACTCTCTATTTGACCACACAATCCAGGGGGAGTACACAAATCATCTGCCTAGCCTTTCCATGGGGTTCCAGTCTAACCATATGCAGCCGCTTACGATTATTTTACATAGAGTGACTGTCTATCTGACTTCCACTGCTCAGGAGTTAGATATACAACAAAGAATTATTATTCTAACTTGTATTTTGAAGCTCTAGTGTGACCATAACAGGATATTATTGTTAATATATTGATTGTGGTATAATAGGCTAGTTCCATGAGTTTTGCTTACCGGTAGGTAGATATCAAGTTCAATTTTAAAAGTACAAGTCATGAAAATATCATGTTATTGTTACTTGAGTTATTTGAACAAACGTTATTGATATATTATTGCTCCTTCATTTCTTAATCAATTAGTTTTATCTAGATTGTTTTAACATTGTAGGCCTCATTTTATTAGAAATATTATAAAGTAGTGTTATTAATGTTTGTTTCTTTTAATGTTTCAAATTTAATTAACCTCAAACTGTAATAAAAGTACGTAATTAATCAGGAAACTATTAACTCAAAGAAAATGTGTTGGTAACTGGACGTTTGAGGACAAACATTCAAACTGTGTAAATAATAATGAAATGCTACTATAATTACTACTTTCTTATCACTCCCCACGCGCCCCACTTCCCCCCAAACATGCAACATTATTGATAAAACTGTTGCTACGATATTTTAGTGACTATTGAACAAACTAAGTAATAAAAAACAGATGCCTATCGACTAGCATATTAATATGCGGAATCGTCACTAAAATATCAGCAAGGTCGTCAACTCTAGCATAAATGACTACGAAATTTGCACTTCCCAAGTCGCATGTAAACTATGTTTGAGTTTAACGATACACACCATTGCGCAACACACGCGAGCGTTACCCTTGAGATCGAGGTTATGAGTATTTGTTAGTAAAACAACTTACAATACGGAATAATCGTCAACTTTATGATACTACCAAACAAGCTCCAAAAACCAACAATTAGTAACAGCAGACTTACGGGCTCCTATATTTTCTGCTCGATGCTTTTGGCGGGGGCGGCGTCCTAGACCGGCTTCGGCTGTGGCCTCGCGACATTACGGCGGGCTTCGGTGCCGGCTCTCGAGACCCGTTACGAGTCCTCGAGCGACTCCTCTGAAATCACCCAAGCGATATTATCGTCATTAAATATAGAATGATCCGCCGACAAAATAAAACACACGCGGCGGGAATGCGACTCGGACGTGACAAACTACGGTTAATAATAGTACCTCTCGATCCGACATTTTATCCGACGTGATGAATCCGATGAACAAAAAGAAGATACAACGTATTCAATCTATTTTTAATGTGTAAAATTCGAATAAAATTTCGCGAGCACACCTCAATCGCGTACAGCAAGAAACGAAAAACAAAATGGCGTGGGTTAGTGTTGTCAACATAGGATGCTAATTATTTTGATAGAAAAACTAATCGAGTTTAGTCGATTTTGCTTGGGCCAACACTTATCAGTCATTTCTGAACGCAAAAAATAATTTAATAGGAATAATAGGTGATGTTATGTTTCTAAACCAACAAGGACTGTCAAGTGGCATTATCCATATCCACATCACATTGCGGAATGTGTGGTGTAATTCGCTCAATATTTAAATTCATTTAGTTTTGCGTAAAAATGACTGACAACGAAGTACAAAATGATCCCTCAGAGGACCAGCCTCAAGAGAAGACTGCTAAACAACTAGAGAAAGAAGCAAAAAAGGCTGCAAAGCTGGAAAAACTCAAAGCCAAGTTGGATAAAAAGAGCACAACGCCAGCTGTGCAGAAAGATAAACCAGAGGTAGGTTTTTGAGCCCTAAGATAACGCTGCAACAGTTCCCTATAGCTATTACACTACAATTTGTTTCGTTTCTTTCATAATTGAATGTATTTTTTGCCGCTTCGTCGTAGCGAATTCTTAGGTTAATAACTTGAAGCTGGCATCGGCAAGTGAAAGTAATGCCGGAACATTGTTAGTCACGTTGCATCAGTCTAATTATCTTTCAACATGTAATGATGTGTGATCTGTATTACGTTAAAATGAGACTGCTTTGATACAATCACTCAAACTTTCAGAAATCTGAAATTGACTGTTAGATGCCTGCTACCATTTCAGTTGTTACTACAAACTGCGTTTAATAACACTAAGTTCTGTGTGAAACAAGTTCATATGTCAATATTAATCTTGATTTACACCTTAAGGAATTTCACCAACAACCTTTTGATCGCGTTCACAAAAACAACGTTTTCATAACATAGCATGTAAATCTTGTCATATAAATGCATTTGCAACATGTGACAGAAATATACTGCAGTTAAAACATATATTTCACTATTACTAAATGCGAATAGTTGTCAAAACTGTCTTTACAGTTGAATCAATTTCGTATTTAGTTTTCTTTTGGTGTTGTGTACAGTTCTGCGTATTTTTCTTTTAAGTTCGTTGTGTTCGGTAATATGCCTTTAAAACGGAAACGGGACCCAACCTTCACAGCCAGTGAAAAGGATGCCCTAATCCAGTTGGTGGGTCAACACTTTGAAGTGCTGGAATCAAAGAAAACGGATACCGTGAGCATGATACATAAAAATGAGGAGTGGAAAAAGGTTTCACATGAATTTAAAGCGGTATCCAGCATATACTCACGAGACTGGATAGTCCTGAAAAACTGTTGGGAGAATTTAAAGAAACGGGCTAAACAGAAACAGACATTGCGGAATCAACATTTTTTGAGGACAGGTATGTATTATGAATTTTCATTTTGTAGAATGTTAATAATGAGATCATATTATTAATTATATCATTTTGAATATACATTTTTAATTCAAAGGAGGAGGGCCACCAAATATAAATGAAGACCCTACAGTAGAGAAGGTGCTGGCACTCATATATAATGGGGTTACTGGTTTTCATAATAGCGACGATGAGGATGGGATCCATGCTTTAAGTGAGAATTTGTTTCATTATCTTGTTTATACCTTTTAGAACACTTTCAAGACATCATGGTAAATGAAATTGTAAAAATTTCAGGTTCAGATAGCAATAGTGTATTGGAGACGACACAGCCAGAAGTTTTGTTTGGACTAACCGGTATGTATTCTATAGAAATATCTTAAAGTTTGAAATCATAAATCTATTAATAAAAAAATTATAAAATCAGAAAACGCATTAAAATTATAAAACTAAAATTATAAAATTATTACAAAAGTCATCTCAGCAGTCTCCTCCTTTCTAGCCATATCATCCTTCACACAGTCCATCCATCATTTCTTTTCTTCCTCTATTCATTCATACAGCCTCTTATTATTTTATTTAGTAATTTTTTTTTTCAGATACCAGTATGAGTGAGTCAGATAGTCAGTTGCAAGAAAATGTTGTGGAGGATGAGCCTGTTGCAACCACATCAACATCTGTAAGTATGCTTCAATCTACTTGATTGAACGAGAATCATCTATTATTTGTTTGGGACTCGTTCATTTCAATTTATTCGGAATTATAATGTCATATTTCTTTAAAGGAGTGGTCGCCGTACAATGCAACTATCAAAGATCCAGTTCACCCAATGCTGGCTAGATCACCATCCCCATCAGTACCAAACACTCCTCTAAGGTTAGCAGTAAATTATTCATTTAGACTTGCCTAACATCCCGTGTTTGTCTGTCAAATTGTAAATGAACTAAGGATCACTAATGCATGATTGAATTTAAGAAGCTAATGAGGTTTAAACCAGTTTCTTTTTGGTATTATTTTGTTTAGATATCGCTACCCGATTAACTAAAATGTCTGTGAAGTTTATATAAAAATTTCAAATAATTTAAAGTACATGCGGTCTTTGAGCCCAAACAAACACCAAGGAAATTTCTTTAATAAATTTTCAACTTTATTGCTGAAGCATTAGGTTCAAGGTTGATTGGGAAAATTTGACAGTTTCGGGCAGCTTGACGTGCTGGCGTCTGTACATTTTTTTCTTGTATTATGGTCAAATATCGACAACCGTCAAGTCTGCAGAGTTTCGCTAGCTTATTATACTTGACCCTGTAGATTCACTTTCTTCAATAGTAAATACTTTTTTTTTTATCACAAAACCTGTTCTAGTTTTGGGACATAAACAAGATTCTACTAAATATTTAATATTTAAGTATACAGTATCACTATACATCTATTTGTCTTTAAATAAAATCTTTAATTTTTTTTTCATAATATTTCAGGGGTCAAGCAGCACCACTAGCTGTGGTCACAGCTTCAGGGCTACCGGCTAGTTCCATTACGAATCGCTGGAGGCCTACAATAAGACAGGAAAGAGAATCTCCCCTCAACACACGAAGACTCGACTGCCTATTAAAGTCAAACTTGCGAGCGGAAGAGAAGCATGATGCCGAAATGTCAATAAAAAAAGAAATTTTGAAGCAAGAACAATTAAAAACGAAACAGGAGCAAATTAAACTAGAAATGTTAGAAATAGAATTAAAGAAATTGAAAGAATAATAATAATAACCTCGACGAACATCTTTCGAGGCTCTCCTTAGGCGATTGGATCAAAGGTCTGATTCAGAAGTCAGCACTCCTCGATACGGCCCGCATTGTGAGGAGGTTCCTGTCTCTGGAGCCCTAACAACTGGTAGCTTGGACCCTGATCGGGACACCGGCGGACTACTATTTTTTTAATATTATGAAATGTTTTTGTAAAGAAATATTTAAAAATGTATAAAATAATATGAATGAATGAAAAGAATAATAATAATTTTATTTCGTAATCAACAGGCTTTAACAGATTATATACATTGTAGAGACCTTGTTTTAAGCATGAAGATACCTGTAACAGGAGACCTCCCTCTTCCATATTTATGTACAAAGCTTAACAGAATTAATAACAAAGTAGGTAAAACAAAAACCTAGACTAGAGAATTTTAAAGGAATAGATTTTATATTTTAAATATTTCGTACCGCCTATTTTTGGTCAATTTTTAATGCCGCTGCTTTTATACGTTATAATATTATTTTAAGACTGATGATAACTTATACATTACTTACTTTTGCCCGCGGCTTCGCCCGTCTGGAGTTCGGAATTATCTAAATAGAATCCGTTGCTCTAACCTAGGTAATTGTGCGTAGACGTGAATAGGTAACAGATAAACATAGTTTTGCATTTGTAATATTAGTAACATTGTGTAGGTAATTATTATACTGTAAATAAAACACTTCATAAACATGTTGAAATATTGTTTTTTTAGGTAATGTTTATTACATGCCTGTCACCTCACTCATTTTAAAATACAACCACACCACAGGTGTAAAATTAAATCACTACTGTGTCGTCCTCACTATGTGTGTCCAGGAGTACTGCTTTTTGGATCAGGTTCCTGACCTAGCTTCGCAGTTAATGGTGCAAGTACTTACCGTAAGTAAGTCGACAACGACCGGAAATTATAAGCCCATAAAATCAATAATGTATTTGTACCAGATTACAATATTCCACTTTAATTTATTATGACATGGACAGCTCGAACTCAATTTAAAAGCTTGAACGCCGAAATTGAGCGTTCAGATGTTAAACTTGTTTTAGCTAGTGCTGGTCACTTTCTGCTGGTGCGCGTGAACTGAGTTCAGCTTGAAATGAGCGCGTTCAGCTTTTTGTTGAAATACGCGCTTGGTTTTTGTAAAAAAAAATATATTTTTAACATACGGATAAATGAACCAGATATCCATAATGATTGAAAAATAATTTTATAACTCGCAATAAATACTTAATTTTTTTATCTTTACTATTCCAAAATGGTAGATAAAACCTATCAGGGATTACTTAACTTGCATATATACATAATTACAAATGAATTAAACGGTAGTAAAATTAAATATGACAAAATTAATCCATTTCATTGTAAATAAAAAAGATTTAAATCGTTCGATTCGCCCTAACACATAAAGAATTTAAGTACTATTGTCTCGCTCACTCATTACTGAATCCTGGATGTGTGAGCTCGCTCTTCTCAGTAAAATCAAATAAATATAATATTTAAACTCGGCCTATCTCATTCTACTGTTCCAAAAATCAAATATATCTTCTCATTAAAATCTATCTTCACCCGAACTTATTCTAATAACTCATTTCGTCCCTCAGAAAAAGGTGAAGGAAACAAAAGAGAGCGCGGTGTACACAGCGGAGACAGCTCCGGGCGAGAAGAAGGACATCACGGGCTCCATGCCCGATGCGTACAGCCCCAAGTATGTGGAGGCTGCCTGGTACGCCTGGTGGGAGAAGCAGGGCTTCTTCAAACCTGAATATGGAGTGAGTATAACCTGAAATTGAAAAAGTATTAGAAACAAAGTTATGGAATTGCTTTGTGTGATACACTTTTTTTAAACTACATGTAACCTGCTGCACTACACCAACATAGTACAAGTACTACAGCGCCATCTATGCCACAAATGAAGAACTAACATCAAATTCTTAAATCGCGATATTAAAGTTCTCGGCGATTTAAGACCATATAGAAAATCCCGACAACAACTGTCAGGCAGTAGCCGACCAGAAACAACACTCGTCTGGTGGGAGTATCCTCCCTTTTTATAGGGGATGAAGAACTTTACACGCTGTTCTTCATACTCCTACAAACACAATGCACCTAAAAAACCAATAGGTGTAGAAGGAGGCTTTGACCCAGAAGAGTTCTTACGCTCCTATCAGGATACAAATAACATTGTCCCACTGCTGGTCAAAGATCTTGCCCATAGCTCCATTCTGCCGTTTGTCGCTTTTTTTTTTAAAGCAACCCGTTTCATTACTTTCTACTTACAGAGGAAATCCGTCCTGGAACCGAATCCAAAAGGCAAGTTTGTGATGGTCATCCCTCCTCCCAATGTGACGGGCACTCTCCATCTCGGACATGCCCTCACTAATGCTGTTGAAGATGCACTCACAAGATGGCACAGGTAATTAGAAATCAATTTTTTACTTTAAAGCGTCAGACACACTACAGCTTGAGAATACTGTTTCATTTATCTTATTACGCTGTTTCGCTTAGTCAGATAAAAATCTCAGAATTTTAGGCTATCTGTCTTGTACATATTTGTTCAGTTTGGGAAGTAAATGTAACCCAGTTATTGATTACCCAAATACTACTGTCACAAGCATGCTAAAACTATTAGATAAAACCTTTGAGCACACTGAGGCAAAGTCCGCGCGTTTCATGGGACGCGGCTTTGCGCTTCGGTGTAATGATTAGAAGAAGACGCACGACGACTTCTTGCGTATTTCATACAAAATGACATGGCGCGAGCTAAATGCGCGTGGGATTCGCTTTATTTTGATCACAGCTTTAATTATATATTTGCTTGCATTTGCTCCAGCCCCAAATTCTAATTAAATTTATCAATTTCTCATCTCAATCAACAGGATGAATGGTAAAACCACTCTGTGGAACCCCGGCTGCGACCACGCTGGCATTGCCACTCAGGTGGTGGTGGAGAAGAAGCTGTGGCGCGAGGAGAAGAAGACTAGGCACGACCTGGGACGGGAGGAATTCATCAAGAAAGTCTGGGAGTGGAAGGAACAGTTAGTAAACCTTGCTATATAAAAATGAGTCGTATTTTTCCTGTTAGTGTGGTGTTCTGCACCTTGGATAGTGCACTGTACATTGCGGTTGACTGTACATTACTTTCTTTAATTCAGCCACTATGAATAAATAATAACGCTCAAATATGGATGTACTTCGAATTCACACAATCAAATAAATATAAACTATTGAAGTCTGTCCAAAGTCGAATTAATTTGGTCTTTATATTCGATTCCGTCAGAGTGGACCACCGGAACAGCGGCGAAGAGCCGAGTTCCGACTGAGGCTCCCGCAGCAAAATATTGAATCACAAATCTTCTAATTTGATTTATTTCATGAAACCAAATTGACCCTTATCCCATAAACCTAACGCTGTACCTAAAGTCGAATTTCTACTCCAAAAAAAACCCACAAATCCCACCATTCTATCCCCAGAAAAGGCGTCCGCATCTACGAACAGCTCCGCTCGCTCGGCTCCTCCTACGACTGGTCCCGCGTGCGCTTCACAATGGACCCGTCCATGTGCCGCGCCGTCAACGAAGCCTTCATCCGCCTCCACGACGAGGGCGACATCTACCGGGCGAACAGGCTGGTCAACTGGTCCTGTACGCTCAAGAGCGCTATATCTGATATTGAGGTGGACAAAATAGAGCTCACTGGACGGACGTTTTTGAGTATACCTGGGTATACAAATAAGGTGAGTTTTTTTTTACTGTTTTATTAATTAAATAGCACTTTGCCCGCGTGAACTTTGTATGTCGACAACAGTGCCACCTACCTGGTCAATCTATAGCTAAAATCCATCCTGGTGACCCCAAAAATATTTTAAAAAATACGAAATTTGTGAAGTTATTTAGGTGGAGAAGAATGAAGAACACAACCACACCGGAATTTTACAAATACATAAAGGCTAGGGTCATCCTACGACTAGTCCCGCGTCCGCTTCACAATATATCCCTCAATGTGCCGCGCAGTCAGTGGATTGTTATTTATTTATTAACTAGCTCGTAGCCCTTGATTTTTTAAGAACCATCTAGGACAGCTCATAAGTCATAAGTTCGAAAAAAAAAACATGAAAATCGGTCGAGCCGTTTAGGAGAAGAATTACGGACGCACGCACACCACTAAAAAGACGTAATTTACCTTGTTTCGGTTCAGACGACGCTACTCAACATTTTTATTGGGGAGGGGTGGGGGGGCATTAAGCTCTTTTGACCGGTTTAAGCCGATTTTGTCGGTGATTTTGGTCACTCCACTATTTCCACCTAAAAAGCCAAAGATACCATTATCTAAGACCCTACTAACTTTTTACCCTTGTTCCAGGTGGAATTCGGTGTGCTAGTCTACTTCGCATACAAGACGGAAGACACGAACGAGGAGATCGTCGTTGCCACCACTCGTATCGAGACGATGCTGGCTGACGTCGCCGTGGCCGTCAATCCTAATGATACAAGGTAATTTCATATAACAGAACATCACGCCTGTAATCCCCGAAGGGTTAGGCAGAGGTGTACCCAATAATACCTACACCCACATTTCGCCAGTTATGTTTAAGTCCCATGTAATGGGGGGCGAGCCTATTGCCATCAACCGGGCACAAATCCAGACTCCGTAGCTGCTACTGAGAAATTCCTGATGGAAAAACCCATTTGGTCTTACGCACACTACGCACGGTTGCGAGTACTACGCACCTGACCTTTCTGAAGAATAGAAAAAAAAGAAAGAGAAGATAGAAAGAAAAGAAAAGAAAGAAAAGAAAGAAAAGAAAGAAAAGAAAGAAAAGAAAGAAAAGAAAGAAAAGAAAGAAAAGAAAGAAAAGAAAGAAAAGAAAGAAAAGAAAGAAAAGAAAGAAATGAAAGAAAGAATAAATTTAATCACCAATGATTATCTACAGTGGAGAAGAAAATATGAAATTAGTTCCTCGAAGTTGTTTGCTGAAAACTTTGCCGCGAGATGACGCTAAGCGTTTTGTCTTGTCGCCGATCGGTCGCTTTTCATTCAAAATAACTTTGAAAAATATTCAACGCGCTCTCAGCGATGCTTCCATCGGACCACCCCTATAATTAATTCCTGATATCATTGTATGATACTATCTGGTTTTTATCTGAATCATTAATATCTAAAATGAACTGTATAGCGCACTACCGACAGATCCTTTTTTCAATTATTACTCATACCAGACAAAAAAAAATTTAAAATGGAAAAGCGTTTTGTTTGACCGCCATTTTTATTTGATCCTTTAAAGGCGCATGTAATATAAAAAATTAAAGCTGGTGATTGAATAATGAGCTGAAATCCAACCATGCACTGCTGTGCACTGTTTCTCATTATATTCTGTTTGGCAGGTACAAGCACCTGGTGGGTAAGAAGGTGGTGCATCCGTTCGTCAGCCGGAAGCTGCCGATCATCGCCGACGACTACGTCGACATGAACTTTGGAACCGGTCAGTATACATAGGGCACGATTTTACTGTGAAGTTAGATTTTCGTAGATTTTTGTTTCTTTCGTAATTTGAATAGGAATTTGCCAAGTAAATTGTAAAAGTAGGGTTTTCATGCAAATATTAACAGTACTCGTATAAAAATAAGGTTCTGTAGTAAGATCTGTTTCGCCACATCCCTTATTAAATGAGCATTTGTATTTATAATCACGTACTCGAAAACGGCCCTAACGTTTTTGATGAAAATGGCAATATAGGAGTTTACGGTGGCGAAACATCGAAGGCCTCATATCTGGGAAAATTAGTTTTCTCTATTGTCACCTGAACAGAGCTCAGTCGCCCAGGTCCTACGAAATAAACAGACATATACCTTACATCGCGATATAAAATTATACGTTGGGTCTATGACCAAACACACCACCCGTCTGGTCACTCCGTCCCTCATACCTCTAAAGTTCGTATTATATGAAACTCCATCCATTACTCTTATTTGGTCCTACCGAACCTCTGTAAAAGGGGGAAGGAGAACTTCATACAAGTACGTCTTTCCCTTTTAGTGTGATCATCATAATCATCTTCCCACCCTTGTCCCATGTTACTTGGGGTCGACGCAACACGTTTTTTTCTTCCATTCTCCCTTTCTTCTTCTTATCGTATCGATGTTCCTTCCATATTAGACGGTTTGGGCCCAGTAGGTGGCCACGTTTATTGCAGCGGCAGAGGCGCTATTCAGGTCGTCAAGAGTGCAGGTAAACGGACACCTGGGACACTCCAGCAGGTGGGGCATAGTTTGATCCGTAGCGCCGCACTCGCACTCGGTGTTGGAGGGACCAATAATACATTCTCCCCTGTCAACCATAGTGTATTTATCATTAAATTGTTATTCCTCGAACAGGTGCGGTAAAGATATCGACAGCGCACGACGTGAATGACTACGAGCTCGCCAAGCGTCACAATCTGCCCTACATCAATATCTTCGATGACGAGGGCAAGATGCTGCCTAATTGTGGAGCTTTCACTGTAAGTTTTTATTCAAAATACCTCTGTTAAAAATAATTTTATATATTTTACTAGCTGTGCCCCGCGACCTTTGTCAGCGTGAAATTAGCGGTGTGAAATATACTTTACGACCTATTCTCATACCTACCAGATATACATAAAAATTTCATAAAAATCGGTCGAGCCGTTTTGGAGGAGTGCGACCACAAAAACCGTGACACGAGATTTTTATATTTAAGAAGATTACAACAAAATCAAAGACGGAAACTGTTTGAAACGGGTATACCCATACTGGACTTTATAACTTACTAACTTTCCTGGGTGACCTCACACGCGTCGCCTCTTCCATAGCGCTCTCGCGCATTCATAACAGTTCCCTAACCTTCGTGGTTTTTTTAGCAGAATTTGGCCGAAGCTGAAGCTTCCGTCGGTCACGAAATATTATCCATCTCTTCTTGGACTACAGGTGAATTGTTACTTTATATTATCTACTACAGGGTATGAAGCGCTACGACGTGCGCCGCGCGATGCCCAAGGCGCTGGAGAATACCAAGCTGTACAAGGAGACGAAAGAACACACCATGGTTGTGCCGCTGTGCAGCCGCTCCAAGGATGTCGTGGAACCCATGCTGAAGCCGCAGTGGTGAGTACCGTGTCTTGAAGTACCTTGCGGTGACACGTGATCTACAAAAACCGCCTTGCTGCTACGACATAAAGGCCCTGTCATTGTCATTTTACTGCCCGGATGTATGATCGCCTGAACTAATAGAAAGAAAGTGACCACACTCAACGATGCGGAATTAGTTTGAGCCCATCAGTGAGAGCTTAATGTCCATAAAAAAGCCTCGGACTGTTTCGGTTCAGACGACGGTACTTGACACAGCGTCGGACTGTTCGTTTTTATTGGATGAACATAAAGCTCTTTCTGATCGACTCAAGCTGATTTCACGTCGTTCAAGTGTCTTCAAAAGCATTATGTCTCGAGTAATATGATTTTTGTGACATTGAATCATTAGCAAAAACAATCTAATCGAAAGCTAGAGAAGCTTTCGATTGTATTTTTTTTGCTAATGATTCAATGATTTTATGTTTGACCAACTTTATTTGATGTCAGCTTCTCCTGAGCCCCTCTTCTACCCTACACAGAACCTCACCTGTGTTCTTGGGAATACAGATGACCCAGAACTGACCCACTTCACAGGTACATAAAATGCGACAACATGGCGGCTGAAGCGGTCAAGGCAGTTAAAACCGGTGAGCTGAAGATCATCCCGGATGTACACGAGAAAACCTGGTACCATTGGATGGAGGGTATTCGTGATTGGTGCATCTCCAGGCAGCTGTGGTGGGGGCATCGGATACCCGCGTATAGGGTGACGCTGCCTGAACCAGAGGTAAGAAGAATGAAAAGCAAACCTTCGGTCGGAGGTTATTTTATTGTAACGATTGAACTCTTGAGTTTCTCTGGTAGAAACCAAAGTTAAAAGGGTGAATAAGCTTTTGCAATTAATGGAATAAAATAAATAATTGAAAAGAAAAGCTTTATTCATCAAAAAGGTGAAGCTTTTAATAGGGAATATTCATTACTACACTACATAGAACACAGATTTTATTCTCAAGGATTTTTCCAGAAAATAGGTGCATTTATTAAATAAAGGTACATACTGAGGTAGATTATCAAATATATTTGAAATTTTAAAATAGTTTTCTCATCGAATCTACTAAATACAAAAAATCGACTAAACACCTTCATCTTAACTTCCTTGGCGCTACCAAGGAGTTCAGCCAAGCTGAAGACCCTCACGTGAGCAAGACAGCACCGCGTCGGCGCCACACGCGCTCTGGCCGCAAGAAGTCGCGCCGAATCCGCGCGCGCCGCCTGACGGATTCCGCGCCGGACGGATGCGGTACAGCTGTATGTCGCTGCATACGCGTGGATGTAGTGGCTTTGTGGTTCATTTGCATGGCGTTTTGTGTACACTGTTTTTTTAGATTGGTTTGTTTAATTTCGTCGTGAAAAAGTATTTTTGTATAGTTATAGCAATCTTTTTGCTAGAAACATGGTATATAAGATGTTCAGACATTTAAATAGCTCTACATGTGTCACAATTAACTGGTTTAAAAATATTAGTAAACAAACACTGCCATATTTTAAGTTTTTACTCCATAGTAATGTCCAATTTGTAATTGTCCTACTAATTACAAAATAATCATAATTTACTACTAAATGTCATGCTTCTCTGTGATAAAAACAATAATTTTAAATGTTTAATATCCCATTTCAAAACTGGGCGGTTATAACAAATTCGAAAACCATTTTAATACTTTAAAAAATCGCAACGTTATGTGTCACGAATAACATGAATCACTAAATTAAACTCGACTAAATACACGCTCATACTATGGAGTTCTGTTATAGTGCTGTTTTTAATGTTATGTATTTTTTTAAAGCTTATTTGTTTATAAGCGCACTTTTTTTTAACTTTTTTCTCGATTTTTTTGTAGCATTTAAAATTGTCCTGTGATAATTTCGCATGTTAAGTAATAGACTAGATATTTTTCAAAAAGATCCTTATTTAAGGTTGCAGAAGATTCTCACATATGGGCGCAACGCAAATTTTAAACTAAGCCCGTCTTATCAGTTCAATACATTTCATAAATATTTACCAACCCCGCCTCCCTGTAAGCGTCATTCGAGTTGTTCAAGATACCTGTAAAACCTCTAATGGGTGTAACAAGACCCTTAACGAAGCCGAAAGGCACTTGTTCTTCCCGTCATTGCGATCATTTTTTTGTCTGTACCATACCTGGGAACATTCTAGTTACAATGATATTGAAGGTCAATGTTCCAAATTTTTCACCAGTTTTTTAAATGTTCCCTATTCAATGCATCCATCCATCAGCACAATGTTTTGTGTTACCTTGAGTCATACCGTAAATTGTGATTTTTCACGCAAAAAAAAATCGTTTCTCACCAATAATTTTTGCGCAGAGTTACTTTGTTTGATATGCAGAATGCATGGTTGACGGCTTTATTAAGGGTCTATTTACGCCTTGCATGACATTGACTGCACTTGGGTCCTATACGATACCATAACCTAAATCCCTTTTTCTTCCTCTAGAACAAAGACCAAGAGCTCTGGATATCTGCTCACACGGAAGAGGAGGCGCTCGCCAAAGCGGCCGCGAAGTACAACGTCCCTGCCGCTGACATCCAGCTAGCGAGGGATGAAGATGTGCTCGACACCTGGTTCTCTTCGGGACTGTTCACTTTCTCTATATTCGGGTGGCCGGATCAGACTGACGATTTGCAGGTATGTGATTTAAAGAATTTAGCAGAATTATCTACATAAAACTAGGTACTTATTAGTTCCGATTATTTTTCATGAACTGTGAAGATTTGCTAGTTAATTTTTATTTTACTTGATAGGCTATTTGATCACTAACTCGCCTAATATTATACCATGATGTGGTTGACGGTAGAGCCAGTGAAGTGGCCAAACTATATTCTCTTCCTTTATCGTATGGATAGTTAGTGCCTAACCTAGTGTCAGAGTTTGTATGCCGCCAATGGGCCTCTGACTTGGCTTTTCATGCCGTCGAGAAATAGCTATCAGTCATGCTGGTTTCCTCACGATGTCCTCCTTCACCGAAGTAAGTGGCCATTATACAATACGCACATGACTCCAAAAATCAGAGGTGCGTGTCTTGGGTTCGAACTTGAGACCTATGAACCGGCACACCGGTCACACTACTAGGCTATCACTGCTTCCCTAGCTATTAGGCTTGAAAATCCTACCTTGGTAAAAAAGTTCATGCCATGTTAAAGATATTAGCCAGTCAGCGAAATGGTAGTGAAGTTTATTACTCCGGGTGCACTGGCCCCACACTTGAGTATTCTTCTTTTTTTGTATCGATGGCACGTCTCATCGAATAACTAATCATTTTGGAATTATTAATTATAATTATTAGCGGTGTCCATTTTTAAGCAACCCATTTGAGCCATCCCGGTTTCTGATATAATGACTTGATTTTTAGGTTTGGTTTGCACGATATATATTTTGGAGCAGGTTTATAAGTCAAAATCAACGTAGTACTGATTTGAATACATTGTTTTATTAACCATTTACAAATAATTACATTTCTTAAGCATAGTAAGCAATTAAAAAAATCATTAAAAATCTTTTTTTTTTAATAATGTACAATCTGACATCGAAATAAAAAAAAAATTTGTTAATGCCACTAAAAATAAGGTTTTAGATCCATTCCTTGTTAGGTAAAGGTTTTTTGGTTATTAGAGAAACACACAAACACTGTCTCACTGATAACACAGGGCTTCTTTGTGCGGTGGTGGCATTGAGATATACATATTTTTAATGCAATATTATTATTTTTTCCAAATACCTAAACAGACTGGACAATCATATACTGCCTTGAGATCCATGTATCTAAAATAAAATAAAAAAGTAACAGTTAAACACGAGTTTTACGGTCACGTACTAAAATTGCGTAGTGTCATTTTGTGTTTTTATTCTTTAGCCGTAGTATGAATATGCAAGTATTATATTCATTTACTTAATACGCATAAACCTTCCGAAATAAATTCCCTAATTGATAGTGAAAGTGGTTTAATTAAATAAACATGTTTTTCCACTAAAATATGGCTAGTTAAATCCTACACAATAATATTAAATAATAAATATTCAATGAAAATAAGTAAGTAAAATTTTTCAAATTAAATAAATCCAACGCAATCAAGCACAGATTACACTAACACTTAACTACTCATTTTGATAAATCTCACGACATCTCACCAAGGGGAGGATGGGAGGTCGATGTCAAAATTGTGTCACGTAATTAATGGGCTTTTTGTCTTCTTTTATTGTAAAGGGAACCCTTTAGAATAAAAGAAGACAAAAAGCTTTAAGCTACTATAATCTATACTAATATTATAAAGCTGAAGAGTTTGTGTGTTTGGTTGAACGCGCTAATCTCAGGAACTACTGGTTCGATTTGAAAAATTCTTTTAGCGTTGGATAGCCCATTTATCGAGGTTATAGGCTATACATTTTTACGCGGACGAAGGTCGCGGGCAACAGCTAGTTTATGATGTAACAGATTTATGAAAATAAATGTACTTACTCTTCGCAGGTCACGCAACGTCGAGACAGATAAAAGTATCCCTCTGCGCATTTGCATGGAGTGTCTATTGTAATTCTAAAATCTAAATCTTGGCTTTTAACCCTGGTGTTAACTGACACTTGGTGATCGGGTGCTGAGCTGACAACCGGTTGTGCCGAACACAACGCGGCGACAAACGCGACAATCGCGACAAACGTTACAAAGAACTTCATGTTGATACGACACCACGAGCTACCGAGCTCACTCCTAGACTACTATGAACGACAACCAACTCTTGTTTATATTTATTGTTTATGACTACATGTCAGACCAATACCCAATTTAGGAACTACATTATTAGTAATTTTTCAAAACGTCAATGCGAACCTAAATACTTCCTACACCTATTAAGGATTTATTCATATTTTTTCATGACGTCAACACGGGCCGACCGTAGGTATCCCCATTGAATTTTCTGTCAATTGGAGAATTACGTACATTCATACATAAACTTCGGCCTTTTCCCCAAGTGGCTAGGCAACAACCACAGAACGTCACATATTTTGTCATTAAAGTAATTAATACGTGTATATCAAAATATTGTCAACAATGGTCATTGCAAGGGTTGTATTTTCAAAGCCGCTTTAACAAACAAATAATAAAATGAAATAAAACTTAAAATAAAAAAGGGTCCCCATACAAAAAAAGTTTTTATGGTGGTACAGAACCCGTTGCGTGCGAGTCCCACTCGCACTTGGGTGGTTTATTATTCTAGATACATACTTCAAATATTTTCTATAAATAACTGATAATTTCGACAGGCATTCTACCCGGGGACACTGCTGGAAACTGGACACGACATCTTATTCTTCTGGGTGGCGAGAATGGTGTTCTTCGGACAACGGTTACTTGGGAAACTACCCTTCAAGTAAGTGAAATGTTACTTTATCAATTTGGTGATAGAGACCAAAATTAGTTGCTTTTTTCCAATAATTTCGACAGCACGGTTGACGCAGTGGCTGAGTGATTGGGTGGACGCGGGTTCGATTCCCGGACGGAACAAATATTTGTATGGCCTACAGGTAGTCGTTCCGAGTGTCTGACTGTTTGTGTATGTGAGTTTAAATGACACACACAAAACACGACGCCGTCAAAGATTCGTGTCTAGTTTTAGTTAAATAAGGTTTATTATATGTATTATTTTTTAAGATTATTTTAAGTATTTTTATCTATGGGCCCCAGTTGCCTGACAATAAAATTATTGATTGATTGAAATGTTTGTAAAACGTATCAATAGAGGAGAAACGTTTAAAAAAAATGCTTCCTAAGTACGCTATGCTTTCGTATACCCACTGCAGCATAAGCTCCAAGGACGCAGACTTCTCTGCGCGAGGGAGTGAGCCGAGTGAGTGGTGGATGTCGCATGCCCTTTTTTGGTTCTAGAACATGCCGGTTACAATTATAGGAAAACTTTACATACATACATAAACTGACACCTTCATCCCATGAGGGTAGGCAGAAGCAGTGGCGGGGCAAGACCACCATTTTATGTGGGCAAAGTACATTTAGCGAGGCCCGGAATCGGCATCGACTCGGAATTCACATGTATCATTCGAAAGGCCATAATTTCAGGAACAAAATGGTACATAATATTACGTACCAACCAAAACTCCAACAGCTTTCACTTCAACCACAGAAAAAATAAACTGCATATAATTCACTTGAAATCCCTTCGCGGAAAACATTTTTAGTAATCCTATACGAAGCAACGCCATCTAGCTTAAAATATCAGAAACTACAATGGCTTTCTGTCAGTACAAGAACGAAGGATGTCGCTGTGTTAGAAAAAAAAAAAAAAAAAAACAGTGCGCTGTCAACAAAAAATATATATAGGACAAAATTGGCCATGTACAGTTTGGAGATTTCGTTCCGGTCCCAATTTTGTCAATGGGTTTTTGAGGTGCGAGGCCCTCGTACCGCGAAGCCGTAGGCGGTGGCCCACGTCGCCTACGCCTTGCGCCGCCTCTAGGCAGAAGCTACCAAACGCCACCTGCAACGATCCCTACTCATTTCGCCTCGTATATAATCTAACTCCATCCTTCGCCCACAGAGAAATCTACCTTCATCCTATGGTACGCGACGCCCACGGCCGCAAGATGTCCAAGTCTTTAGGCAACGTCATCGACCCAGTAGACGTAGTGCGAGGGGTCACGCTGGAGACCCTCCACGAGCAGCTGGAGGAATCCAACCTGGACCCCAAGGAGGTGGAGAGAGCCAAGCAGGGACAGAAACAGGACTATCCGAACGGGATACCGGAGTGTGGGACGGACGCGCTCAGGTATTTAAGAGTCACATTTAGTGCAAATAAATATCATTCAGATCCAGCCTGCCGCTTTCTTTGTCCCGAAACCGAGGTTCGTACCCCACAGGGGGTTTTTATTTTTTCGGATGGGAAACCGTCAAATGAACCCCCCCCCCCCCCCCCCCGCTGTAGGAAGGGAGTGTCAGACTTCTACTGACTAAAACCCATCCATGTTCCTTCTTTGCCCTTTGTATCTCTTAGTCCCGCAGCCACCCCACAGAGGGTGCCTTTAACATGTATTCGCTTAGTTTATAAGTTTTTTGTCTCTGGCTGGAGACCTTACACTCAAGGCACCCACAGGATAGGCCGGTTAAGCAGACGACAACCTCCTAAGTTGACCAGCAAGATGTCATTCACAAAAAAAGCAAATTAATATATTTTCTTTCTTTTTTCTTCCAAATGTTATATTATGAATTGGGGAAGGGAAGGGGATAATTTATCCATCTTTTTGTGCAATTCAGACACAACTGACTTTTCAACCGATTACTTATTTAGTTTCTGATACTGCAGCTCAGTAAGTGGTCGTTAAAATCAAACATCTAATTTTAGAGCTTTTTTTTTTAATAAAAATAATAACGATTTATTTTCTCCCACAAAGTACAATTACAATACACAGGTGTTACAAATATTGGAGTCCAAAGGTTTGTGGGAGTCGGGAATCTAAACTAGGATACCCTGTGCTATGCACTCCTGGCTTCCCTCTAGCTAGAGCTTTGTATAGCGCCCTCTAGTAAAAGAGCTCTAACAATTTGGATGTACAGAAGCCAGCAAATCAAGCTATTAAAATCTTTTAAATTTGTGGAAAAAAAATTGTAACCCAACTTAAATGGGACTGGGCAGGACATATCAGTCGCATGGCGAACGAACTGTGGGCCAGTAAAGCTCAGGATTGGTGCACTGAAACAGTGACACGGGGTCGCGGCAGACCACGAAGGAGATGGCGGGACGAACTGGATGTCTTCCTTGAGAATTGGAAAGAAGTACCACAGAAGCCTGACCTTTGGAAGAAATGGAGGGAGGCCTTTGCCCAGCAGTGGGACAATGTGGGCTAGCTATAATAAAAGATTTTCAACTTTATCGCTAAAGCATTAGGTTCAAGGTCGAAAGTTTGACAGTTTCGGGTAGCTTGATGTGCTGGCGTCTGTAAAATAAAGTATATTCTACCCATCCCTGTCGGCCATACCTGTCAGACAACAGTGTTCTTTATTTAATCACATTATAACTATGTAGTTTCCATTCTCAGGTTCGCCCTATGCGCGATGACTCAAGGCCGCGACCTGAACCTGGACATCCTGCGCGTGCAGGGCTACCGGTTCTTCTGCAACAAGCTCTGGAACGCCACCAAGTTCGCGCTGCTGTACTTCCCTAAGGACACCGTGTATGAGGTTCGTATAGAGAAGCTGAAGGAGTTATAGGACTGATCACTTTGTTGTAGAAGGAATGTGCGATAAAATGGACTCTCTTACTCATTCTTTTTTGATATCATTCTATCAGAGTGAAAAAAAACTGCTGTACTGTTAGGGGTCGCGTACTTAGCCAAATTACTGCATGACTTTTATAATATTCATGTTTATATTTGTCCTGTGCTTACTACGATCTCGACTTGATTGTTCGCCAGCCTAGCACCTACGACGTCGATTTTTTTATATAAATACTAGTTGTTCCCCGCGACTTCGTTCTAATGGAAATGAAAAAAAAAAGAAAGCCTATGTCCTTCCCAGGGATATAATCTATCTCCTTGCCAAATTTAATGACGATCCGATCAGCCGTTCAGTCGTGAAAAGGTAACAAGCAGAGTTACTTTCGCATTTATAATATTAGTTTGGATTCGTGTTGTAAAGTTGACATAAACCAGGCATTCAAGTATTATATTAAGTTCGCCTTAAAATCATTTACAAAGTCATCATTCCACTACTCTTATCCCAAAATATTTGGGTTTGCGTAGCATGATGTCAATAATTTAAAAGAAGCTTATAATTTTCATTCTGACTAACACTAAATTATCAAACAGGTGCACAACCCCAGCCTACCCTCAGACCTGGCCCCAATGGACCGCTGGATGCTGTCCCGGCTATCTCTTGCCGTCAACAAAGTGAACGCCGGCTTCACTTCGTACGACTTCCCGTCCGCCACCACGCACTGTTACAACCTGTGGCTCTACGACCTTTGCGATGTGTATCTGGTAAGTTTAACTTTTAACAGGTGTGTAACGGCACTACAAAGAGTGCTACAGCTACATAGAACAAAAATACCTACAGCGCCATCTATGACACAGACGATGAACTAAACTACGAAATACGCTTAAATCCTACATCGCGCACGTAAAGTTATCCGCGACTTAAGACTATAAAGAAGAACCCGACAACAACTCTCGCGCAGGAGCCCACTAGACATAACACCCGTTAGGTCGGAGGATCCTCCCTTTTCTATGGGGATGAAGAACTTTACACCCTGTTCTCCATACCCCCAAAGGTGTATCAGTTAGTTATCTAGCTGAACTCACAAATTTTTGTCGTTATAGTTACATCAGTCTTCATAATTCTAAAGAATTAAAGATACAAGATTTTAAAGAAAACTGTGAAGAACAGGTGGGAGTGACTGGCTCAAAATTTAACAACCATTGTTTTTATACACTTCTGCAGATCTAACCACACGTCTTTGGTAACAATTTGAAATCCACAGTGCTTTTGTGTCGTCGCAGTAAAGGCAGTATTTTTGCCAACCAGCCTTACTAAGGGGTATCGTATTATCGTATACTTAGGCAGTAGTTATGGAGTTTCTTGCCGGTTCTTCTCCATAGGAAACGACCAACCCGAATCGTGCACCTTTTTGTCGACGTTTTATAAGTGCCCATCGAGGCCTATGTGAAATAAAATATTTTGATTTTGATTTTTTGATTTTAAGTCGCTCCATGTAAAATACTGGTATTCAGCTGCATCCGGTTAGACTAGAAGCCGTCCCCAACATAGTTGGGAAAAGGCTAGGCAGATGATGATGAGTAAAGGCAGTATTTTTATCATTAAAGTGTTACCTACCAGTACTACTACCTACTAACATAAGGATGACTATGCTAACTTGAGGATGCTGAATTCTGGTTGTAAGTAATGTGTTTCTTTCGACTCTTCCTCAGGAATACCTCAAACCCGTCTTCACCTCCGGTACAGAAGCAGAAAAAGCGGCCGCCCGTCGTACTCTCTACACAACCCTGGAGTTTGGGCTTAAGCTGCTGAGTCCGTTCATGCCGTACGTGAGCGAGGAGCTGTTCCAGCGCCTGCCCAGGAAGCACACCAGCTGCCCGTCCATCTGTGTGGCTAGCTATCCTACTGTGAGTTAATTACTCGCCAAATTTCATCAGGCAACCAATTTTAGTACGTTAAGTCCACGAACAGACGGACGTTTTTTTAACGCATTCGGATATTTGACGTTTGTTAATAGTTAAAAACATATTGCGTTTGTAAAAACCACTGGAATCGACTGAACTACTGATACAAGTATTGTTACTACCGACTGCCCATTTATAGCTCCTCATTGGTGCATCTCCTAATTACTTCTTTCAATTCCCCAGGACGCCGACACCCCATGGCGATCAGAAGACCTAGAATCTGATGTGGACACTGTCATGAAGATGGTGCATCTTATAAGGTCTACTCGCTCGGAGTACAACATAATCAATAAGCAGAAGACCACGGCCCACCTCATCATATCTCCGGAGTTGAAGGTTAAAGAATAGAAAGAGAGGCTTTATTTTTGACACTTCGAATAAGCACTTTTTAAACGTCAAAATACGTAAGACGGCCATCCAAAGCCTAATCTTCACTACTTCCAAGTGTTTGAGCGATGAAACATGTTCGGGCATCCGCACAACCAACCGGGCGGAAAAATAGAAAATCTTTAGATATAACATCATGCCTGTAATCCCCGAAGAAGCATACCTAATATTTTGTCAGTTTTGTTTAAGTCCCATGTAATAGGGGGTGAGCTTATCCGAGTCTGCCCGAGCCGAGTATTTAGATATACTTTCGGGAAAAACCCACTCGGCTTAACTCGAATTGTACAAAACCTATCCGAACATGATGGACGAATTTTCTGATCTACATGAGCCGAATGAAACTTGAATATGTGTAGTAAATGCTTAGGTTGCCTGTAAATATTACCAAATCAGATGTTACCTGTCTACTTTCGATACCAAAAGTATGTAAGTGAAGTTGCGCAATGACTTTATCCTGGTTTTGTTGTCATAGGTGGAAACCCTGAAAGGTCTGTTCAGGAGTGTGCAGTCGCTAGCCAACAGTGAGCTGTCGGATGAGAAGCCTCCCATTGGATGCTCCATACTGACTGTGTCGGATAAGATTGAAGTGCATCTGGTTTTGAAGGTATGTAACGTCGCTTTACGACTTTATTCTACGTTGGGGTAATCAGGGATAAAGAAGTTCATCATATTTTGACAGCAAAGCTTTTAAGTCATTTGTGTTAGTGATCAAACTAGAAATCTAACGTTTTGGCGGCTGCATTTGGAAGTTCTAGGCAAACAAAACTGTAGCCCTTTTGCTAGTCTCATGACTTCAACTTTATTCTGACGTCTATGGTTATCCTAAACATCCCCACTAGCTACCAGCAATATAAAATGTTTCAAACTGGTGTTACCAGGTCTCAAAATTCACTCACATCCCACAATATTTAAAAAAATATTCCGTTATTCCAGGGCTTAATCGACCCCGAAAAAGAGTTAACAAAGCTAGAAATTTATTCTGACGTCTATGGTTATCCTAAACATCCCCACTAGTTACCAGCAACATAAAATGTTTCAAACTGGTGTTACCAGGTCGCAAAATTCACTCACATCCCACAATATTTAAAAAAATATTCCATTATTCCAGGGCCTAATCGACCCCGAAAAAGAGTTAACAAAGCTAGAAAAGAAGAAAGAAGCCCTCTCACAAACGATTACCAAGTTGCAACAAGCAATGGCAGCCGACGACTACGCAACCAAAGTGCCGGCCGAGGTACAGAAGACCAACTCTGAGAAATTATCGCAATCGCAGGGAGAAATCGACAGGTTACAAGCTGCTATGGAAACCTTGAAACTGATGTAGATGAGGAAGGAGGTTGTACAGTGCTGATATTGTTCTGCCGTAACGAAATGCGAAAGTGACAGAAAGATGAATTTGACATTTGATTGTGAGATAGGGATGGAGCTATGTAAAGTATAGCGCCATCTCTTTCTCGCACTGTCAAATGGTTTTATAGCTGCCAGTAAAATTGCAATGGATATTGTCCAGTATAAAAAATAAAATGGAAAAGGACGACAGGATTTCATTGGCACTGTGTATGAACTGATTAAATACCAATACAGTTAGTGGGCGTAACTACCTCGTGAGTCTCTTGTCTACCGAATATGGCGCAAATTTTATACCTACCATAGATATTAGTTTTAAATATTTAGAGTTCAAAGTTTAGAACCCTCCAGTAAATTGTAACTGCCAGAAAAGGACCAGTAGTGGCCTTGTACCATTTTTTGTCGTAAATTGCATTTTTATCTACACCTCTTGTCTTT
This sequence comes from Noctua comes, assembly GCA_963082995.1. Classification (NCBI taxonomy): domain Eukaryota; kingdom Metazoa; phylum Arthropoda; class Insecta; order Lepidoptera; family Noctuidae; genus Noctua; species Noctua comes. The sequence goes on along the minus strand of OY720278.1, from coordinate 16,113,806 downwards.
AGAAAATTCTAGAAATGTTACCTTGAGTCAAGTGACACCAATGTGTGGTATTGTTCTAAGTGAAATGTCTTGTATTTTATTTATTATTGCAATAAACTATGCTTAATAAATCAGCTGTGTGTTTTATTGATTTCCCGTCTATAATAATCTGCATTTCACTAAATTACCCTATTGATAAAGACGTGTGTTGGTAGTAGTTATTAAACTTCGAAAACCAACCACTCCTACGAAAAATAGGTCCTCTAGTCAAAATACATACCAAGGCCGTCCAGTCGACTGTCACGCCATCGAGACACAATATCTGGGAAAGCATAACTATGCTTGCAAGCTTGGTAGCGAATTTAATCTGCTGCATTCATCCGTATTGCTAATACACATTTAGTTACGAATTTGATGGCACTGCTTACCCCGCCGTGTAAAATATTCAAATTTCATAGATTTCTGAACGACCTTAATGACTGCCACTTTTGAGAATTTGACACTGACGTATCGGAGGTGCATTTCGTTTACCGAATTTCAATAATGTTCAACGTGTGCAGGCGCTGTCCTTCTCGCTCTTATGGAAAATGTAACTGACCATCCTGTTGCCAATTTGTAATGTGCCAATAAGTCAACTTGTACTGGAGCGCAGCTTGAGGTTATTAGTTTGTGTTTGTCATTACAAGAAAATACAATATTTCCGTAAGAAAAACCTTTGTAAAATTCATAAATTACTGTCTACTTCGAGTTTGGTTAAAGGCAAGCACCTATTAAGAAGATGGAGTTTCCTACACTTGGTGAACACTGCCAGTATCAAAACTGCAACCAAACTGACTTTCTGCCTCTCCAATGCAAATGTGGCAAGGTATGCTGCCGGGAACATTTTAACGAACACTGCCTGTCTGGTGAATGCGAGTTGGCGCCAAAACCCAAGGAAGTTAACCTCCAAAACGATGACCAGATATTCAGATGTTCAGAAAAAGGATGTAGGAAGGGAAATCTACATGAAATGTTATGTTTAAAGTGTAATAAACATTATTGTATTGAACATAGGTTTCATCCGTAAGTATTTTGCATAATCTGCAATATTCTCATGTTACCAAAGAGCTGCAACTTGCAATTTCTTGTGTGTGATTAGTAATTAAAACCTCATCCTACCATTGACAATATGTCATAGTTCTTCACCTCATTTCATTTCCTAAACGCCTTTTTGAGTTGACTATGAAAAATTGTGGTCTAGACTCACCTACGCAAGATGTATGATGTAGGTTTATTTTTTGTTTAATTTTTCAATCGGGAATCTATATTTTTATTTTTTCCAGCACTTGTCCAGAAATAGATGATGAAATAATGGCAGCCAAGGTAGAGCAATTTGAAGCCCCAAGGAGACAGTTCAGAGAGGCCAATGAACATTTACAAGAAAAGGTAAACTACAATAAAACTACATAAGTACTCATTTTGTACAACATATCACATTTTTATACATTTAGCACAAAGCTGGCTGGTAGAGAAGGCCTTTTGATATTGTATTGGCATATATAGGTACCATTAGTAGACATGAAGTTAATATATAAATCTTTAATAAAAATGCACCAAACTACTAATTGCTCTCCTGGTGTCTTTTACAGATCACTGAAAACATCCGCAAGGCACTACAATCATCTGCTAAAGTGAAGACTGCCTCAAAAATACACCTCATGAGAATAAAACAAAAAGCAGTTGGCCCTAAATCCATCCCACCTTCTGACAGAGTATACTTTGCCATCAAAAAACCTTTAAACATGGAACCCAAGCCAATAAGAATCATTCAAGAAGAAGATAGTATCACTAAGTTTGAGTCCGTGACTTTAGATCCAAATTTAAAAGACACTGTACCAGTATTTATCAGTTCAAAATGGAGTCTGGGTCGTTCTATAGACAGTATCTGTGATTCTTGTAATATTAAGAATGATAACAACAAAATCAGTTCTGTAAAGCTTCGATTGTTTCGGCAGTTGGACAGTTACTGCATAAGTCCTATAAAGATGGATGCAGAGGTATCGGAGCTGATGAAAGCTGAGGTATTGTTAGAAGGTGACAAATTAGTAGTGGAATATATTGATAGCAATGTGATAAGTGAGTTAGAAGAACATGCGCAGTTGTTCTTAAGTTGACGAGGGTGTAAATAAATGTATGTAGACCGATTTTTGAGTTTTAAATTATTTCTCCTTTTCTTTTTAGCCACAAGCATGAGGCTGGTGGAAACATAACATGTTTGAAAAAAAAAAAGTATTTTGAAAGACACAGTAAACAGTCCCTTTACATAGCCGTGAACCAAGTATTCTGTACATCAAACTAAGTAACTTAACGCAAAATATTTATTGCTGGGAATCGACTTTTTTGGGGTAAAAAAAAAATAACGTTTTACGGTAGGACTCGATGGAAAGCACTCAAAGCATTGTGCTGATGGATGGATTGATTAATACGGGGTCGTGGAGGAGTGTAAAGTAAAAATCTTACATTAAAAACATGTATTTAAAAAAAAAACTTATGAAAAAGTTGGAACTTTGACTAATATCTCCGTAACTAGAAGGTTCCCAGGTATGGTCTAGAACAAAAAAATTATCGCAAAGACGGGGAGAACAAGTGCCTTTCGGCTATGTTAAGGGTCTATTTACACCCTTTATTAAGAGTGCAGGATTACAATCCCTATTGTAAAATATTGAAGAACAGAACACCAATAAAACACAACATTAAAAATAAATAACCATATAATAATGTCAACATAACCTAAATTACAACTATACACTTAAAGCGTTACTTCACTACTGTCTTTACACTGTGACTGACTTCTCTGGTATGTGCTGGAGTCTACGAGGGGCATCAGCTGCGCAGGCGCTGATTGGTTGGTGTGCGCGGTGGGGGGAGGGGTCGCAGCCAGCTTATACTTCTCCACCACCCAATTACAGTGTCCTGTCCGTGCGATCAACGTGATAAAGTCTCTTCGGTACTGTTTCGTTAATATCGCGTATAGGAACGGGTTTGCGCAAGCGTTTAGGGGGTAAAAGAACACTAGGAGTACTTTCCCGTGACTGACGTCGACTAATGGAGCGCCTGCTAGCGCTGTAATGCCGAAGAACGCGACGGGAGCCCAGCAGAGCAAGTCTGTTCCGATGAGGAGCGCCATTTTGTTCGCAATCCGTCTCTCAGCCGCTGCGGCTGCCCCCCTCCCGCCATAGCTCTCCCCTCCCCCCAGAGACCTGTATATCTGCACGTAGCAAACAACGATGGTGACCCATGCCAACGCGCTCACCATAAATATCGCTCCCTGATACACGGCATCTCCCACATCCTTGCTCTCAACCGGCAAACATATTGAGGTAGACGAGTAGTCTGACACGCCGACCAGCGGCAAGCCAGCCATTAGGAACGAGTACAGCCAACCGCCCATCATAATTTTCGCGGCGGCTGACAAAGAGATCCTCCTTTCTAAATAAATTGCGTACGTTATCGCGAACCAGCGCTCCAACGTGACTATAGTAAGGGTAATGACGGAAAGCTGTCCAGAAAATACTGATAGGAAGCCAGCAATCTTGCAGCCGACGCCGTACTGCCAGTCGTAGGCATAATTGAAGAACTCCCCGTAAGATCTGAGGTCTACCACTGCGAGCATGAAGAGGTAGAGGCCAGTACAGAGGTCAGAAAACGCAAGATGGCACATGAGGAACCTTGGGACTGTTATCTCCGTGTGGTTGGTTAGCAAGACGAGAAGAACGGCAACGTTGCCTACGACTGCGGCTGTGATGACGAACCACACACTCGCTCGCAGCCACGACCAGCCCATCACGTCTTCGCAAGGGTTGAGCGCGTCTGGTGCAGGCGTGCATTCCACCTTCCGTGGGCTGAAAACATAGAAAACAAATTAGTGTTTTGACCTGTCTTTTAAACAATATCAGGGATTTGAAATCAGATTTAAAACAGATCTATGTTTAGATTCTAAAATGCAAGCGAGCTTGGTGGGATCAATAAGGAGCCCAAAACAATCCCTTGAGTTACGAGTCAAAATATTTCCCAAACAAAACCCAGACGTTTACCTCGGCAACAGCTGGACTTAATACGGCACTTAAGCAGCTTTACGTTCCAGTACCAAGTCTACCGATGGCCAAACTTCATAGTGTTTACCACAAGGCTGGTACCTATCAATTCTATAAAAAGCCAAAGGTGATTCTAGAGTTGCTATGAACTCATTTTATGCACTGGATATAGACCTCTCCTAATCTGCGCCCAACACCCTGCCTTTCGTCTTTCGCATACGGTATGTCTCTGTCAGCTTATTTAGGACGAGTTCGTAATACTCACCTAATACTAAAATTCCCACACTTCGCTGATATGGTAGCGGCCCCCAGGGTGTTGTTGACGGGGTCATGGAACTCCCCCTGGTCGTCCTCGTCCTCCCAGCTGCCGGAGTCAGAGAAGTACTCATCCATCATGTTCGCGTCGTATTCTTCGCTCGTCGTGGCTGTTGAAACGTCATCTTCTAGCGAGTCTCTGGGGAAAGGTTTCGCGGTTACTTCATTTGATTTGGAAGTTTTGTTTTGAACCATAAAAACTAAAACAGAGGTGTACCTAATACATTTGTACTCCCACATTACGCCAATTATGTTTAAGTCCTATGTAATAGGAAGCAACCTCATGCTCAGCAATCGCGCTTACAACCACCACATCAACAAAGCAGTCAAAAAGTTTTTATTTCGAGTTATCAGCAATTTCAGAAAGACAAATATAGAGAATATTTGATTTAACGTTGTTGCTCTTAGATGAGCCTTCTTCTCACTGTAAAGAACCTGCTTTGTTTCATAGGTTGTGCCTAAAGACAGATCTCTGCTATGTTTCACATCACAGGACTGCGACTATTTATTGAATCTCGAGTTCCATTATTCTTTTGGTTTTAAGTGGGGGGAGGGGGTCAAAATAATTGAAAAAGGTCTTACGTGGTGATGTTCGAATTATTCTGAGGCGGCGATATCTTGATCGGCTCCAATGATCTTCGCTTCCGGAACCGCGGAGTCCTCTGCTGACCGCCATTCGTGCATTTCTAAACAAAACAATACGGAATGTGGAAAAAATTAAAACACTTATTTTTCTAGAAGTCTTTAATTCTCAAAACACGAATGTCTTTTTACATACCTAATCAATGCACCTGATGTAAAAGCTTCTACAACATAGGGAATGGACGGCTCAAGCCAATAATCCGCGTCAATATGTGTGGCTACTTCCTTTCGGAAAATTGTTGTGGAAAATGGATTACATAACTGATGAAGTCTTGATCAGAATTTGATTGTCTTGCAACGTTTTTGACAAGTACAGCTATCTGACTGTCTGACGTAGCACTTCAGGTTGATTAACACATTTTACTGAAGTATGTAGTCTGATTGTCTTACCGCTTGCATGAGCGCCACTTGAGTCTCGAACAGCTTGTGTCGCGTGGGGTTGTGTCGCTCGGGGAAGCGGAACGCGCAGCAGTGGAAGTGGTGTGTCAGGTACGCTTTCTGGAGACTCTGGGATCGAAATATGGAGTAGATGGTTTATTTTGTCGCTAATTTCATGTCGGGGTAGAGAGTAGAGTAGTGTGAAGGATTCTACATGAGATTGCTGTTAAATTTAATTAACTGTATGACTGGCTTTGGGCCTTAACTTTATACTATCAGCCAATTTTTGGCAGTATTAGATTGAGCATTGTAATTAAACTTGCCTATTATTGTTTGACTGCAGGAGGAGGAGGAAAGACCTCTTCGCAATCGAGAAGACTTGACCATATATCACCACGCTTGCACAAAGCGGATGGGCGATTTCAGACTCATATTCATTATATTACAGTTCAGGTTTCCTGACGTTGTTTTCCTTCACCGATGTGAGTGACGTCGAAGACAAGAATAGAAAAAAAATCCGTTTATTCTGAACAACTACACCTCTGCCAGCCTTCAGGAAATACAAGCGCGATGTTAATGTTATGTTGTTCTTACCTATATTTAGGTATATAGGTAGAGATGACTACGACAGGAAGCAGGTAAGGGGTGGCTTAGGTACCTACGGTGTGTCAATGTTTTGCCAAAGTAGACAAGGTGGTGAGTCGGCGATATTGACCTTTCTTTGATAAAATAAATGGATAGACATAACTCACCTGAAATTCATAAATCGATGGGATGTATTTCAGCGAAGGTGTCTTCTCTATTCTAAGGGTTTCCAAGTTTTGTAGTCCCGCGGTGGGCAGGAAGGTAATAGCGGTGTTACTTAAATCTCTGAAACAATAGCATAAGCATTACATAATCAGCTTACAATGTTCTCAGTTCTGGTACACAGTCCTCCTCTCTGTGAGAGGAGCTCCTCACACAGAGAGGACTGATATCCTTTCAACCATCAAAATATCCTAGATGTAATACAATTTTCCAGCTGCCTCAATAGAGTTCCTCGTGTGGCTGTTCCTAAATAACCTTACGCTGATAAAATTTTAGTTTAAATCATGTAGGTAGGTACCTAATAATATTAGTATTAAGGCGGCTCCACAGCCACTGTTCTTTTCCCGATTCTGTTTTTAAGCAGTTTTATAGGACGAGACACTACGTGCAATAGCTTAGGAACTTCCCTATAAAATGATATAAGGAACTTACAATTGTCGGAGGAGTAGATTTGACGCGAAGGCATTCTCGTCTATGTGTTTAAGTTTAGTGTTGCCTCTGAAACTCCTGAAAACATAATACAGCGTGAGTTAACAAATCTTTAGATTTTATGACCTCCAAATAATCAGATTTTCTTTAATTTCAACTTACAGTTTGGAAATCTGTGCATTTTTGAACGCAAATGCAGGAACCTCTTCTAGCAAGTTGTAGTTCAGGGATCTGTTGACAAAAAGCAAAAAAAAAACTTAAACCATGGATGCTATACCTACCATGCATGCCAACATAGTTTAATCATCAAATTAATTACTATGAAAAAGAGTCGAAATTTAAATAATCGCGAGGTAGCTCCAATCTTGCACGAGCAATCTCGAAGTTTTATCATCCCTAGACTTGATGAGGACTAAATAATACCTATTATCGTACAAATGACTAATTAACTGTCGGTAGACGTTTTAAGTACAAATTATACAGAGAAATCTAAACCAGATATTAAATATACAGGTAACATAAATTATGAGATATCTCCATAGTAAAGACAAACAGAATACTTAGTATTGTACCCGTAGGTAGGTCCTCATACATCCACAAATCCACGATATAGTTAAGAATGTAGGTGCCTAATCGACCTTTCCACGTCCGTACCTAGTTGCTGCCGCAATAAAGATAATAATTTTCACTTATGGCTGCAATTACTTGAGCAAACTAATTAAGACTAGATTAGAGACAGCGCAGGATAAGCATCCAGCTATTTGCGAAGATAGAGATAGTGCGGAATGAGAGAATATTTAATTTGTCAAATTCGTAACAGGAAACAGTTTGTTGTCTAGCAGAAGTAACTAAAGACTACTGCTACTTCTACTTTTCTCAATCCTTATTCTAAAAGAATTCTAATTAACTTTCGCACGAATGATTTTTCAACGCGGCGTTTTTTACTGCGCACGGGATTTTCACAAAACGCCCATCGACGTAGGTACACACGGCGGCACATGAAGCAGTACATTTGCAGCATAACTTGGCTTCGCTTAGTATAGATTAACTATACAATGAGAGATCCGCATAAACTGGTTTTGTACAGTTTGATTGGCCGTCGGGCGTTCCTACAAGAGCTTATAATCCCAAATTCTTCTATTTTTTTTTTTGTGTGGTGAGAATAACATGGTATGGTATTCCTACGAAAAACTGCTTCTCCTCGCATAGACCACCAAAACCATTGACAGCCATATTGCCATCGGTAGTAAACAAGCTTAGCCTAAAATTTTGCAAAAAAGACGTAGAACCAAGGAAACGAAATAAAATAGCACATGTTGTGTATGTACCTAGGGACTTACACTTGATCGGCTCTCACGCGCAGTGCGTGCGGCGACAGTCGCTTTATGTGGTTCCCTTCAAGATCTCTGAAAAGGAGACAAGAAGGAAGCTAGGTTAGAAATACACCTACCAATGCACGACAATAGTATAATATATCGATTAAAAAGTACCAGGCATTCAAAAAGCCTCTGCAAGTTAAAATTTAGCATCAGAAACACTTGGACCAACTCGGCGGTCGACCGCGGCCAAAGGTTTAAATCTGTTAAGGTGATATATTGAAAAAAATGTGGTTTTTCTATTTCGTATAACTTGTTAAGTATGTGGAATAGGGATTCAACATTTTGGTATATGTTTTTTGACTCTTTGGTCTAGTATACTTAAATAAGGAATACACGATTCAATGAACTTTTCTCGATACAAAAAAAATGCAAAGTTATATCTATTTTTTTACTTTTTTCGACATCACGGCGTAACGCTTAAGAATTATTCAATGGGATTTACTTTAAAACATAGAGAATTATTATATCAAAGTTTACTCATTGTAGTTTTAAATTTAATTCATTTTTTATGTTAAAAAAGGAGTAAATTCGTTTTGGCACGTACGTCGTTTTATTCCGAGCGCACGCACAATATAGCCATCTCTTTTTTTGCGTTTCAAAAGTAATTGCATCACTTTCGCTCGCTTACAAGATCAGTCGCCCGGTGGGCTTCATTGACGTCAAACCTATGACATTTTTTTGCAGATCGGTGCTATCGAATTTTCGTGATTTTAATAATTGTTTATACATTAAAAGTTAGTAGATTGTGTTAATTAGTGTTAAATAGGTATATAAAGACTATTCTTGTGATTGAACAGTACCTATAACGTATCGTTTTTCTATTTGTGACTAGTTTTTAATGGGAAAAAATATGAAACCAAAACTAAATAAAGTACAACGTTTAGAGCACAGAGCGACTGAGGGTGAGGGCTCAGAAAATGAGAAAGATTAAAAAGTAAGTATATAGTTATGTACAATAATTATTAGTTTCTATTTATATAATTGTTTATATTATGAAAAAGGCTAAAATGTACTTATATTTCATTTTAGGTTAGAAATATGTCAACAATACATTGATGTATATAATACGTCAAGATTACAGCGTGTGACAGACAATGATCACAAAAGGAATGGAGTCGCATTTGAATTGCGAAAAGAGGTGAGTTTTTAATCGATTTTTTTTTTTGATCTTTATTGAGGTAAACTTGAAGGAAATGTGAGTCCTCTTATTTTATTTACTATGTACTATGAACTTTCCAGTATAGAGCTAGGCATAAATAGCATTTTTCCAAGTTGACTTATACTTTTTGTTTCAGGAGTCCAAAACTGCCGACATTAGTGGCCACAGAGTTGTTGATGTAAATTACTTTTTTACTGAATTGCTTAAATTATCGAGTCACCAATCACTGTTTCAATGCGGCCTTACAACCATTAAATTAGAATCAGAAAAAGTTTCTGGCCTTTTTTTTTTTTTTTTAACTTGGTAATGTCATCAAATGAGTCCTCCCACTCAGGGCAGAGCGGGAGGGACTGTCAGACTTGTACTGACTAAAATCCACGGTGTCCTTCAGTAGCCCTTTATGTTCCAGGGTCACGGTAATTCTATGAGTCCCGCGACCTCGGCAGGCTTTGGCCCTCTAGAGGGTCCCCGTCATTATGCTGACACTCTTTGAGGCGCGCGTGGAACACAACGCGCCGTCGACCCGGGCATGGTCCATGGTCGGACAGCGAGTCGCCCATTACTCGCCGCCCGCATGCCCGCGCCTACGGTGGCTGGAGATCGTCTGCCAACGTCCGGCGCCGTGGGCGTCTACCACTGCGGCTGGGGTGGAGGGAGGACGCTGTCCTCTCCCTCACGCGGCCCGCCTCCTCCTTCGCGAGCATGTGCTTCGCAGAAGGAGGCGACCGCTTCCCACTCCGTCTCGCCCCGCAGCATGGCCTCGACCAATGCCGGGCGCGAGAGGTCTCCGCCTATCGCCGCCGTGAGGACACGGCGGTGCTCTGCCCAAGCGGGGCAGTCCTGCACCGTATGCTCCACCGTGTCCTCCGGGCGGTCCTCGCAGTGGTGACACCCAGGCGTTTCCTCCTTCCCCATATGACACAGGTACCTCCCGAAACTTCCGTGTCCGGTGAGGGCCTGCGTCACGCGGTAGGTCAGGACGCCGTGACCCCTATCCAGCCACTCCTCAAAGAGGGGTCTTACCGCCGCGATTGCGGCGTGCCCGGACCTCGGTTGCGACAGTCGTCTCCTCTTACATAATGTACAAGAAAATGTGTGTAAGGCCAGAAACTTCTGCCCTGAGATCGCGCCGGAGCTCTTCCCGCCGCGCCTCGACTTGTCGAGGCAGCAGGGATTCGCCCCGGCGCTGCGCCTCCGCGCGCCCCTCATAGACGCGCTGGAGGGCAGTCGCCTCCAGATCCCAGGGCAGAAGTTTCTGGCCTTACACACATTTTCTTGTACATTATGTAAAACAAAGTTTAAAGTACAGAGCTCAAAATAAAATGGTGGTGGCCGGGATGGTGGCAGCTGGTTGTGGTAACGCTCAACTGAAACAGTTTTCGGCTGCTGTCGATTTACCATCCGTGTCGGAATACAAATACAAAATCTTGCAAGATGAAATATGTGACGAATGGGAAGTGACGGCATGGGAAGAAATGAGGAAAGTGGGGGAACGGGGGAAAGAAGCGGCAGTGAAAGAAGGAAAGCTACTAAAGATGGCATACCAATAATAGATGTAATCTTAGATGGTTGCTGGGCTAAACATTCATACAGAACTAATTATTCTGCACTATCTGGCGCTGCGACAATTATAGGTAGACGATTTCGTCAAGTTCTTTTCATGGCAGTCAAAAACAAATACTGTTGTATTTGTGCTAGAGCGGTAAAACGAAATGAGGAAGTAAAACACCATGAGTGTTTTAAAAATCTTAGCGGATCTTCAACAGCTATGGAATCCACTATTAGCGCCGACAGTAAACAGTCCATAGAAATGCATGGCGTTATCTTTGGAAGATACATAGCTGATGGAGACAGTATCTCTTATGCAAAAATACTTGACACTTGACACTCGACCATATACCTAAATCACGGTCGAAAAGATTGGTTGCAAAAATCACAAATTCGCACCTTCGATGCAACAAAGTCACAAATAGCCTAAACTGCAAAATCGAGTTATGTTTGCCAAATTGTCTCTGAACCATGCCTACATTTGGGGCACAAAGATATCCCCGAAAGTATCTCAAAATTCTACTTGATGACGCAGGTGCCTTTGTGATTATTGGCGGTTTTTACTCGGGTTTTGGGCCGACAGAGTTACATTTGACAATGCCCCCGTGCCCACGAGAGTTCGACGTGCGTTGGAGCTACAGCCAAACAAATGTATTTATGGCCATTTTTATTCTCACTTATTGGAGCGACAAAAACGTATCTATTTTTTAAGACATAAAACTAAATCATTCCTGGTGCAACAAAGTCACAATTCAGGACATTTGATTTCAACAAGCATGTCATCAGCAATCCTTTCCGGCGTTGCCCCTAAAAACGGGTACTTATCGTCAATGAAAAGACCACATTTTTGTATATTTACCTGTACTAAATTAGACAGTTGCTCAATAGCAGCTTTTTCATATTTCGCCCCTTGGCTTATAGTTGCCACATCGTCGATATTTGCCTTATACAACATGTTTTTCACCATATTAGCACAACTATTCGTTTTTATCCTTTTTACCACCGTCCCGTAATTAGACGCTGTTAAAAGATTTCTACTGTAATTCTAGCCACTCTCCACTTTCACTCTGTAGTATTGTCCACTCCTGCATCTCTTAGCGTTCTTCATCGGATTTTTCTAAATTTTTCAAAAACGTTAATTTTGTGAGGTTATATGTATCAGAATCCACATCGGGTCTGTCGGCATTTTCGCCATTATTAAAATCTATTTTCTTAGAAACCAATTTACGTTTTTTTTTTCTTTTTTAACGTTTGGTTGTACGTTCTTGTATTTTCTACTTGTTCTTCATATTTCTTGACTTTTCTAAAGGGCTCGTATTGTGAATAGTTTTGTGGACGGTAGTCAATATTTTCCCGGAGTTAAATGATACTACTGCCCCTGTTCATCTTGCCTGATAAGACCGTTTAAGAGCGTAGTTAACTCTTTTGCCGCCAACTAATTTGGCAACTACTCCATTAAAATTCTCTACAATGTTGCTGTCTACATTTTCAATTAAGCTCCGTGAATGTGATGCAACATTGCAGATTAAATATTTCATCTGATGCCAGAGACGTGTAAGTTTGTTAATAAGATTGGCATCTTTATATGTTGTGCACTAAAACCATACTTGGGGATTAGATTATACCAGTGAAAGAATCATCAAAATCGGTTCAGTAGTTTACGAGAAAATTGCTAACATATTTTATCTATATCTATCTATACATATAAAATTCAAAGTCCTGACTGACTGACTGACTGACTGACTTATATATCAACGCACAGTCCAAACCACTGGTCCTAGAGACATGAAATTTGGACAGTGTACTCTTTGTGAAGAGTAGGTATCCACTAAGAAACGGTTTTTTTTTTAATTCCACCCCTAATAGGGTGAAATGGGGGGTTGAACTATCTATGAAACTTTTTATTCTCTGAATCGATTGACTTGAAAATGTGTCTACATATACTTCAGTTAAAATGATGAGATATGTGTATCACAGTTTTTCCAAAATCATCCTCCAATTTAAAATTCAATGTCCTGACTGGCTGACTGATACATCAACGCACAGCCCAAACCACTGGTCCTAGAGACATGAAATTTGGACAGTGTACTCTTTGTGAAGAGTAGGTATATACTAAGAAAGGGTTTTTCTAAATTCCTATCCCTTAGAGGGTGAAATGGGGTGTTGAATTATCTGTGAAACTTTTTACTCTCGGGGTCAATTGACTTGAAAATTTGTGTACATACTCTTTAGATAAAATCCAGTAAATCCGATGTCCAATCTCGAACCAAGGTATCAATATTTCACGTATCTAATTTAATTGATATAACTTTAAACAAATATTTGCAAGTTATAAGCAAGTACATGTAAATATATGTATGTACTATACATACATAGATTACTTATTATCCCAGAAGTAAGATTCCGTGACCAATTCCCGAACTCCACGCGTTCGAAGCTGCGGGCAGAAGCTAGTAATACATATAAATAGACGAGTTTTTAAAGTAGGTTAAATATAGAAAAATTGAAACAATATATTTATTATTTAATAAAAAATATTCATAGTAAATAAACATTTGTTATATGCCTTCATTACCTAATGAATTTTTATTACATGGTGTACTTAATAAAAAAAAATGTTGAAAATTAAATATTTGTATTATTTTTCTACTCCATCCCTCCTATGTGCTAATATTTCAAATAATCCAAGAAGTGCGTACTCTGTTTTCCCGAATGCCACCGCGTACACTGCATTCGCCGCTCCCCTCGCGGGGGGCTAAGCCACGCCCATCGAGCTACGATTTATTTTCGAGGTAGCGCCTTAACTGTGTGTGTTCAATATTGTCTACCCTAGGTTTTGAGGCAAACTAAGCGCATATGTATCAACTACTTCAAATGCGTTATGTTGTGTCGTTCGTGAACTTCAGAGTAGGTATGCACTCTGGGAACCATTTAACTCGACTGCTAAGGGTTCTGGTGTTTGGTAGCTTGTCTCCAGACCTGGAGGTTAAAGGGTACTCACATAGCTTGCAGATATGCGAGCGAGTTGTTGTCCTTCTTGTTGTCGTGCACGTGACTCAGGTTGGGCACCTCCACCAGTCCAGATGTCGTGATGATGCTGGATAATTTACAAATTTATGGTAACTTGATGGTTAATTTTGACGTTTGAATCCCTTTAACCCATTAATAATGTCTTGTCGTTGAAAAATTGTTTGTACAGAGTTGAAGGGACACCGATGCTGAACGGTTACCACGTATTCAGTGCATCATTCTGAACGTGGGAAAAAAATCTTTTCTATACATTTTTACCGTGCAGGTATTGCAGTTTTGTAGGAATCAGGTTTTTTTTTAAATTACCGATGAAAAAATTCCAGGTTCTCCCGGGTTCAGAATGATGTACTGAATACGTGGTCACCGTTTTAGCGTCGCGTCGCGTCGGTGTCCCTTCCGCCTTGTATAAAATATTATTATTTATCAAAATTATCATTGTACGGAATTTACAATGAGAAGCATTAGTAGAGCAGCTGCGTTAACAATTATAACAAGAAATGAAATATAAGATTTTAAACTATCATGGTCACTAACATTACTATTAATATTAACGGGATATTTACCATGTTTACTGTTTTTATGAGTTTCCGATATTTCGGCGCTGTTGCAAGCACCACGATCACGGATAAACTGAAGTTATTGCGGGTGGGTGTTTATGAGCAGACAAATCGGATCGGATCGGATTTGTCTGCTCATAAAGTCTATAATCTAGTTTAATCATTATAGGGCTCAATAAATCTTGTAAATTAGTTTCATTGATATACCGATAGTCCTTGAAAAAGGCCGCTAACACGAAGATAAGCCCTATTTGCAGATTCCAGCGATCAATAATCTACATACATATTTTATTGATGAATAGGTAGCAAATACCTACATATTAATAATGCTGGTGTACAGTCACGAGCTAACTAATATTGTACAGACTGAAAAAGTAAAAAAAAAATAGGCATCTGTGTGACCACACGCAGGGGACTGCAGTGTGACAATACAGGTTGATGAAAAAAATTAACATCTAGGTACATATTAGTTCTTGTGACTGTACTCATGGCATGAGTCATGTCTTGTTATGATAATGAACAAAACAATAACAAAATTAAATACATACGTACAATGTGCGCAGCTCGGGCAGCGATGGTAAAGGCGCCACGCGGCGCAGACGAGGTGCTTGCGTTATAAAACTGCGAAAAACAACTTATTATTGACCAATGAGGGACTGAAGCATAACGAACAGGGTGTCAGAACCAACTTAACCTAGCTAGCTAGACTCGTATAGATTATTGGATAAGTTTTCTGATCGTTTTTTCCACGTAGAATCTCTAAATACCTATGCGTTTAGTAGAAGTCGAATCATCACGAAGGTAAAATAAGAAACATGCCTTGGACTTCAGTCCGTTAGCGGTAAATCACACTTCATTTATCTCATCTATATCTGACGCCATTTTTGGATTGGATTTCGGAGACGGACCAAATCTTCTCAGGATGAATATAGAAACAAATAATAACTTAGTTCTACTCCTCCACTTAATATTTCTACTGGCTTTTACTTTTCTAATCCATTTAAGCTCATAACACACTTATTAGCACTGCGCCTGATCGAAACCACCTCACCACATTTTGTGTGCATTGCATGGAGATTCATAAAAATGAATTCCGATGGGGTCGAGTTGTGGTCGAGCTGATCCCTTGCAGTGCCCATAACTGTGCATTGACCTCAATGCTTCCCTTACTACGACATTTTCTAGCACAACTATCTGTTTGTTTGCCAACGTTGGGTGCAGCATTCTTTGCTACTGCGTCACAGAAGTGTTAAACCGTTTGCGAGTTTGTTTGCGTTGACGCCCAACGTCATTATAACGAAGCTACGACGCTCCGGGTCAGGTTTCTGGTACTATGCCAAAAGACACACTGCTATACTTTGTGCTTTGTGCCTGTCGTAATAAGCGTAAAGAGACAGACACCGAATGTGGATCGTCATTTGTTATTGTAGGTCTATACACGATCAACTCTTCTAGTTTAGGTACTGTAGACCTAAACATCATCATCATCATCTGACTGGCCTCTTCTCAACTATATTGGGGTCGGCTTTACAGTCTTACCAGATGCAGATGAATACCAGTATTTTACATAGAGCCACTGCTGCTGCAGCTGACCTATCGACACTGATATTATCATGCTCCTCTTACCTGCCCTTGTCAGATCCTACGGGTTATAATAGCATGAAGGGCGCATTATGATCTTCGATCTACAAAAATACTATCTACATGTTGTTTTGACTTTACACATGAGTTCATGGTTCAGGGGGTAAAATTTTGCAAGTTAAGTTGATTGTGCTTGTACTAATTCACCTACCAGACTAATTAAAGTTCCTGTAAGTTAAAGCAGCCAAAAGTTTTACAAAAAAAATATACCTTTTAATTCTATCTTCGGAAAAATTCAAATAATTTTATGGCCCGTAGCGAATACTCACAAAGATTTGAGATTAGGCATCTTAGTCAGATCTTCGACAGCTATGTGATCCAGTTTGGGCGCATCCATTATTGATCTGAAACCAAAAATAACACTCGTAAAACGTGTTTCCATGTCGAGTTGAGAGATGAACGAACAGATGCGAATCTTAACAAAGAGATCAGTGATAAGGATAAGATTATAAAATATACAACTGTATCTTGGGGTTTACCATTGCATTAACACCAAACAATGTAGCCTAAAATATAAGATAACAAAGATTATAGTGCACTGCAAGATACTGATTTATAAGATACAGACAAGACAAATACAGATAAAAGAAAAGTCTTCAATGGACATTCTGGAAACCAAAACCTACCTACTGAAATATTTATTTTGTACTTACACTGAATACAGATGTCTTAGAACAAAGACGTTAGGGGTAACGTCTTTGTAGACAAATTATACACTGAACTGTGAAAATCCGAGCAAAGCTAAAGGATCTACATAGAGGATCGGATCAGATCGGATCTACATCTAGAGGTTCAATACTATCTAGTCAAGATATGTTTATAGGCATAAAGAATTCAAGACCTCTGTTTAAGCAACACCAACAAAAAGTTAGGATTCTGTCCAAGTTTCCATGCTCTACATCCCCATTGAAACAATGATTAGAATTTCAGTGATGATCAGTATGTTTAACAGGAGTAATGATAGCGTGACAAATGACAGGGGAGAATGGAAGAAAAAACGTGACCCCAAATAACATGGGACAAGGGCAGGAAGATGAAGATAGCATGGTTACCAGTGGTATAGAAAAGATAACAAGTGGAGGTACTTCTACTTACAAATGCTCAACCCGATGCAGATGGTAACCGGCAGCGTGGATGGCCTTAGCCGTGAGCCTCGTGATGTTGGTCTGATGCAGCACTACTGAAACGCTTTCGCTCATCACGTGACATGCTGCCTCTCTACTACCTGTAACAATAGATATAACGTTATACCTCTTCATCTTAGCGGTTCGATGGCAAAAATTCAGCTACGCGTACTCCGCTCATTGATGTAGTTATAATATTATCAAGTGAAAAGGCATGCGGCAGGCGGAAGGTGGGCCGTTGTCTGTGGTCAACCCATACGCCAATACGCACATGAGATCTGAGCCGTCGATAAACCCTCATGAGGAGATTGTCATGGGTTGACATGTAAGCTATTGAACGTGATTCTAGGGTGGAAGTAAAGACTTGTAATGTTTAAGGTTTCCCAAAAGACTATTAGGGGATTGGTGTTTCGAAAGCATTGATAAAGTTCCGATGTAATAATATGAGTATGTGATGCGTAAAATCGTGTCCGGCTAGCAATAAACGGTCAAAGTGGACACGTGGACAGTAGACTCAACAAAGAGTTACTTGGATGCCGCCTACCCTTCATCTTCAGACCAAAGATTTAATCAAATTATCCCAAATTTCGGCAAATTGAATAGTAATCAAACATTTCGTAAGTCACACCATCACATCATACGTAGTTGTTAGTTATTTGCCCATGCATCCATAGAAATACAGCGTAGGTGTTCCAAGGTCTTGGTCAATAGAACATTACAATACAATATTAATAGAACTATAAGTTAATCAAATTGGAGATCAACGAGATATTTGTGTTTTCCAACGAGTAGCTAGTATATTTTATCATAATTTATGTTCGTGTTTTCTTACTGCCCGGGGATTTTCAGCGTGATGATTTTGTACTAAGATACAATCAACTAAACCTAGGTTGTGGAGGTCAGATAGGCAGTCGCTACATGTAAAGTACTGATATTCAGCTGCATTCGGTTATACTGGAACCTAACCCCAACATACTTCGGAAAAGGCTAGGCAGATGATGAATCCACTAAGCCTGTATATCAACCTAGGCAAGCGCGGTTTAACCTGTAGGTAGATCGAACCGAGCGGCTGTTATTACTTAGCCACGAGCTCCTCTTTGAGAGAGTATATAATAAGCTTTTTATGAGAGTATTCTTTGTTAAATAAATAAGAACCTGGTGAAGAATTGTAATAATTTTTCATTGCAGCGTTTTCGTCTAGGAATTCATAATATTTATTATCTGAGGATCCGGGTGCGTTACGTACCGTTTTTCATTCTGTAGATTTATGATCATTTCAAAGATGTTTTCAGTATTATTTTATTTCAGAGTTTACTGTTATCTACTTTTGCATTTCAAGTTCATAACAACACGATGTTTTAGATACATGTACACATTAATATTACACATAATAATATATGTATTTGGGAATGGAATGTTTCACACAACATTTTACTATACACAGAATAAGAGTTACCTAAGTAAAGATCCTGCTGATAGAAACGGAACAACTATCCTTGTCTAACATGCTGTAACGACTTCGTTCGAGGTTACCCCGCGTTCGCGATAATCCCACTCTCCCCTAATTCTCTTTTTCAGTAACATTTAGCCACACCAAAATATATATTGGACAATGCACTTTTGGAATTTCAACTCTAGACGCTTAACTTAGCGTTGAAAATCTGACAGTGGGCTTATATAATGCATTCTCATGTGCCACCTATTACCGAAAACGGACATAGTCCCTGTTAAATAGGTTGGTGTTCCCCCGGTGGACTTTAAAGCTTCTAACGAAATGAATCTGTTCCCCACATATTTCATGACGAGCCATATTTAGAGTATAAATTGGTTGTTTCCATAAATACTTGATGGCTCATGGTAAATAGAAAAGCTGGCCAAATACCCTTGGCAAGCTATCCTATATTTCCTGGAGATTAAATGTAACATTACGTTCAGTAAATTCGATTTGGATGTGATAAAGAAGTGCTGCGATTTGGCACTGTATCCCGTTATATTCAAGTTCTTATCTTCTTATCACATTACATCAGTGGTAATACTTGCATTAGAAAGAAGAAAGAAAAAAAGTATTCATTATAACTCTTACTACTACGATATAAGGTGTAACTAGTTAATGTCAGATTTTTACCACTAACACCCGTTACAGGGAACTAAACTCATGACCTCCTTGCCAGTTCTAAGCCTTTAGATACCAGTACGGTTTTTAGCAACATAGTTACTCATTTGAAAATTTATTTATTTATTTAATCCTTACTTACAACTATGTTTACAGGCACAACCCAATGCAATAGTGAAACAACTAACAGCTTATACTTATTATCTATAACTAACTACATATAATGTTATCCTTGTTTGTTAATTAATACTATATGACTTAATATAACGCCTGTAATGTCCAAAGGGTTAGGCAGAGATGTTAAAAATAAAAATCTGATGACTAGTAGAGCTGCAAATTACCTAGGTATCTAATTCGCACTAGAATTTGATGCAGACAAGCTGGCAATCTTCCTGATTGACATGATATGCCATCACCATTCACCACTCATTCATTCATAAACGTGATTCGAGTACACTCTCCAGCATGCAAAAACGCCAAGAAAATGTCTAATTTTCAATGCAAAACTTTCGCACATATTTTCAGGAAAATCGTGCCGAAATGGCGATTTGTGGGCTGTTTGAGAGAGACCAGATATCTAGCAGTTCGTTTAGCGTACTATAATAAACACAGGTGTACATGCCGCATAGTTTACGAGACACCAACTGTCTTGTAATTGTTCAGTGTTCACTTTTACTATCGATTGCTGAGGAGAACATAAATCGCTGCTTTTATTGAGAGTGTTTTACGATATGTCGGCACCTAAAATGTGTTTGTTATAATGAGTAAGATCAGAGTAATAAAAGGATTGCTGTATTCAGGTGTTTACACTGTAAAGTGTAATTTATGTCTTTGTAAATACAATTAATTTTTTAATGAGGTTTCATAGTCGACCCATCGATTAACTTTAACAGCGGGTCCAATCGACAAAAGAAAAAAAAAAAATATAGTAAATTAGAAAACTCATCCCGCGGGTCCCAAATGAGTGGGACCAGTTGACTAAAGAGCCCATTTATCCTGTTTTACCAAAAAATCATTCAATTTTCATTTCAATTTTTTACGAAATTTACTTCTTCGGCAGCTGCCCCATTATCGCTGTCATTTAAAAACAGTGTTGTCAGTGACTTGTGTTACTGTACTGCAGAGATAACGTGACAGCCTTGCCGAACTGCGGTGGCAGACTATGTCCTGGTAGGTGTAAAGCTTCGGCTTAGAGCTTAAAAAACTGGCTGGATGGATGGCTTATGAAACTGTGAATGAAGGTTTCTGAAACTTTTAATTCTCTATGTTTGTTTGTTTACACCAGTGCCAATTATATCTCTGCTTCCCTCGTTAGGAAACATACGCGCGATGTATTTACAAATATTATTCGATGTTGTTCCGCAGATGAAAGGAACATTTCATGTTTCAGTTGATTCCAATTGCGTGCTAGCTGTTTTATTGTAAACAATATGTCTTATTTTTGAATTATTTCATTTTACAAACATTTTATTGCGTCTTCGCTTTTAAAGAAGCATATGAAATGTTGCAAGTGCGTGAAGTTTATGAGTAGAGACGAAAAACAAAGAGGAAATTTAAAAAATAATACGTACTTTCTGGTTGTAAGCATCGATTTGCTAGTCTACAAAACTTGGAGTGGTCCATTTGGATGCAGATAATACCAGTACTTTTTTTTTTTTTTGGTTTTGTACCGGTATTTTATCTGCCTATTTGACCTCCTCAGTCCAAAACCCTTGACAAGACGGCTTGTCAGATTTTCGGAACGACGATATATGAATGATAGCCCCGAGGCACTGAAGGGTCACCTGTTTACGTACCGACTTCACCAAGACTAGCGTTAACCTTCGATCGACCGCATGGATGTTATTATTTGGCCACAAGTTGACGACTCCGTCTAGTGATCGGTTATCCCTGACCTATATATAATACACTAACCAAATGTTATGATGACAAATCTCCTACCAATTTGTAGTACCTTTGAGCACTTCACTTCTTACCAAACTAATAACAAATGACATACGATACTGCGTGCGTCTGCTGCAGTTTGAAGATCAAAGCTCACTATGTGGGTTTGTGGGTCATCCTTAAAACAATGTTGACAGAATTAGCACGTTGCATTCAGCGCAAGTTGGGTTAATTTCGTGATGAGTTGATGACGCATTTAGTGGCAGTTCGGATTACTTCTTGACGCACTTCTCAAAATTCTACAGGAGTATTTTGAATGAAGGTTTATTTTGCAACCAGCCGTGTGCAAGATGGGATTTCCGATCGGCAAAAATGACGACCATCCGTGGAATCTTGCATCTCCTATAAAACCCTATTATGGGATTTTCTAAAATTCTTCATTAATAGTAGAAGGTTCAAGGTTCATGTTGGGCGTTGCAGTTGTATGTCAGTGAATTTAGTATTTTGCCGCATCTGCCAACAAAATGACCTCTCAGAACACGATTGACATCGACATTTCTTTAACGAGCTAATTTGGTACATCATCGCCACACATGCACTCCACTTGCCTTCTTAATACGAGGTATTATAGACAGTAAAATCAGAATTACAGAAGAGCGTCATTTTAACAGAACTAAATGGACCAATTCACTGATCGGTCGACAGTCCTACAGCAATAATGTCAAAAACCTCATAAATAAATCTTGTGTTCGAGATTCTTTTTACGTGCAGCGACCAGAAAAGCGGACCACTTCAAACTTTTAATTTCTAATAATCATGTCATTCACATTTAAGAACATTCGTGTAGTGATAAGCCCCGTATCTTATCAGTATTATGATCGGTGTGCAAGCAAGCCGACTGTGTGGCCTGTTAGCAATGCAAACTGTTGTTACGGCGAGGATTAACACATACATACTTAGTATACTTACGTCTTTTTACTAAGCTGGCCTGGCTCATTCATCATCAACATGCATGCTGTTTCACTGGGGAAGTGAATGGTTAGCGTTTTGTAGGACTGTCCTATCGTTGACGTCTAGAAAGTTTCAAGGTTTTAGTGTAATAATAGTGAATGACGGTCTTAAATTGTCAGTCACTTTACATAACTCGCCGCTAACCCGCCCTGGGCCCGCGTGGTGAATTATAACCTAATTCCTCTCACAGATAAGCCCCCGCTTGTCAACAGTGGGAACGCTATTATGGCTCACTATTATCCACCAACCTTAGGACTCTTTTATCCCAAACCATCACTAGACTACTGAAAATACCTAATGGGTGTAACAAGACCCTTAGCGAAACCGAAAGGCACTTCTTTTCCCCGTCATTGTAAACCTTTTTTTGGTTCTAGACCATACCTGGGAACCTTCTAGTTACGGAGACTTTGGGGGTCAAAGTTTTTTGGCAATACAACTTTTTGGTGTTATAACTTTACCTTCTTTAAATATCTCCTTAACGCTTACGTACTATTCAATACATTCATCAGCACGATGTGTTGAGTGCGTTACATTGGGTTCTACCACAAACCGTGAATTTTCACTACAAAAAAAAAATTATCCCCGCAATTTTTTTTGCGTAAAGTGACTTAGTTTGATTTACGGAATGCTTGGTTAACGGGCGGCGCGGCGTCGTGATCGTGAAGGGTCTGTTTACACCTTGTTTGTACATTGTATAACAAAGTGCAGCCATTGCAAATACATCCTTCTGGTGTTTTCTATGTGGTTGTATTCAGTAAAAAATATATTTTAGTTTTAAGTATTAGGTCTAAGTTATCAATTTGGAAATTGCTTTGTGACATGATGACTGCGCTATATGAAGACTAGAAGAGTGTTCAACCTTCTACGCTTTTCCCAACACTATATACCCATTGCTTTTTCAAGTGTAGTATCCCTCTCGTTGGCAGGTACACATGTACCTAAGTATATAATGTACGCTACAATTTGAAACCGTAATGAAGTGGTCACGGAGATCTAACCGACACTGTCAACATACGAACACGACTTGTAGGTACATTGGTTGTAAGTACACATTAATTGGTTACAGCGCAGTTATAAACTGAAATAAAGGTTAAAAGAAACAAAAATACATTAACCTACATATTCTATTACATAGGTACGTAACCTTTGGCTAAGAGCTCTGGAAATCTTTTCAGGATGTATCATGGCGTAGCTAGCATGGGTGGCACCCGGTGCGGATATTGTAGGTGTCACCCCAAAAATCAATCAAAAATTAAAAGTAATAAATCAAGGTAACGTTCAAGATTGAAAAGGAACGGTACATCTAATGTCACCTGCACCTTCCTACATCGAAAGGACTATAGTGGTAATGCAATCTGCCAAAGTTTTACGAAATTTTATAGGTGGCACTACTAATGTTCACGGTCGAGTGTCACCCCTAAGTGGGTGATACCTGGTGCGGGCTGCCCCCCCCCCCCCCCCTAGCCACTGACTGTGTATGTGTCTTTTATTATCCGGAAAATCTTTAACAAAAATACTTATTACTAATATATTTTCCGGAAAAAGCAAAAAGTATAGGTACATATCTAATTCAAACTCAAACTCAAAGCATTTATTTCAATTAGACCATCACAGGCACTTTTGAATGTCAAAAAAGAACAAAAAAGAAGCGAAGCTACAGTCACAGTCACAAGGCATAATAACTTGAGAAAGTACTGTAGATGCACAATCTAATCCAAAGCGTAGATCTCTATGAAGAAGAATGGGCAAGAAACTCCATGGACACTCTTTTAAATCAAAATATTGTTACAAAATCTTGGTTAAATCATTCATGTTGAGATTATACATATAATATGTGAGAACGATGTAGAAAGACGTGCACATTAAGAGCGTCCAGAGTAAAAGATTAAATCAACAATGAAAAAATAAAGTACTTAATTAAAATCGAATAATCCATAATACAGACCGCACAGAAGAAAGAGTGATAAAAAAAACTATAACAGAGACAGTACAGGCTGATAAAAAAAACTATAACAGTCGTTTTTAAAACAAAATCACGCGTAGATCTGATACAAAAACAACATTACAAAGTTGCAAGAGCAATGCACCGACACCCGTGCATTACATCTGCACACGCGAGCCAGCTATCTTACTCCACGTTATCTTACTATCAATCTTTACGACTCACTGTTAGACAGCTAGAGTAAACAATTCGTTGTAAATTCATCGAAAACTCTCACAAAACTACGTAGTAGCTACAGACAATTTGATACTAAAGGAACAGAGTTGCTGTGCGTTCAGTCAAGTACAATGTAAGAGAACACAAAACAAAATATGGCCGTACTGCTAATTTACTAACAAGCGACCTTTAAAGAATTAAGGTTGTTAAATGAAGCAGTTCAGCTTTAATAAAAATTGAAGAATTACAAATTACAATTACAGAAGAATTTATAAGCAGTCGACACAGTCACTACAGGAATCAGTATATTAAACGATACACCTGACACGAAAAAAAGCTTCGAGAAGATCCCACAATAATGATATACAAAAGTCCAAACAAAACAGATTTACCAAGGTCACAAAACAAAGCTTGGAGAAATACCACGAAAGAAAGTCTCAAGGCTAAGGCCATTTGAACAGAATACTTTAGCTAATTAATTAGGTGTTGATGAATGATTAAGTGCCTTACGCATATCACAGCTAAGGCCCGTTCATAGCCTCGGGTGATGCGACCTGCGACGCAACTTACGTTAGCATAGCGCTTGTCACCAGCCCCGAATCTTGAATTATTTCGAGGCGGGACAAAAACTGAAAAATGCCGCCCCCGCCTGGCAATATTTTTACCTTTATCATCATCATAATTTCAGCCATAACACGCTCACTGATGGACATAGGCCTCCTCCAAAGAACGAAATTTATTAAAATATAGGCTTAACAGAGAAGGAGCAGCGCTTGACCGGTCGTTGTGGACCGGTCAAGCGCTGCCCTTTCTCTGTTAAGCCTATATTTTAATAAATACATGGACGTGTTGGACATATATTTTAATTAGGATAGGACAAGACATGGTCTGAGACCGACACAGCAACGGCCCCCGCCCGAAAAATCGCAATCTATGCTTACGCGCCCCACGGATTTTATTATTTCACTATACAGCCCGTTATTAATTGCAAAGTTGCGATAATGCTGAGTAGTGTATTCGTCAACCAAGCTTGAATTTGCCGCCCTCTAAATTCGCCGCCCGGGGCACGGGCCCCGGCTTGCCCCCCCCCTAGATCCGGGGCTGCTTGTCACCTGTTTCCATCCGTTGCTCGGCAAGCCGCGTCACGGTGCTTATTCACCCGTAGTAAAAGTTATTACTTAAGATATGAATTTTATTCTGTAGTTTTGTAATTGCTTGAAATTAGAACTCTCAAAAGTTAGAATTCATAGCTTTGTTTTCTTTAACGGTTCTTACTTCGTTCAAATTCATGTGTATTGCATAAGTAATGACTTAAACTCAAGTTATTACTTTAACTTGACTATAGGTTCAAGTGTAAGTAGTGGCATGCTCTTAACAACTTCTTTCATTTGTTTTCTCCGCTACTGTTGCAAGACGCGTGCCGCTACAACGTGTAGCTCGTGTCCACGGGTTAAGTGATTAAGTGGCTACTTAGCGCATAGCACAGCCAAGTCAATCAATATTTATTTACGCTCGAGTAACAGGGAGGGCTTGCAATTAAGAAAATTGAAACACGTGGCAAACTGCCGACAATAATTTTAATTGAATTAATAAAAGAATAAATTGTTATTGGCAGACTACAGTCATGACACTATGAAGCCTTTATAAGCACTAAAAAGTTAAAAACTTGTTGGTGTAATTGAAAAACACGATCGTAATTTTTCTAGATAGGTAGGTATTACTTAGTAGCTACATACAGGGTGTAAACAGCCCCTTCACATAGCCGTCAACCAAGCATTCTGTACATCAAACAGTAGCTTTACGCAAAAATTATTACTGGGAATCGACTTTTTCACCTGGGGTGAAAAATCACGTTTTACGGTAGGACTCGATGGAAAGCACTCAAAGCATTGTGCTGATGGATGGAGTAAATAGCGGGGGTCGTGGAGGTGTGTAAAGTAAAAATCTTACATTAAAAACATGTATTTAAAAAAAACTTGTGAAAAAGTTGGAACTTTGACCCCCAATATCTCCGTAACTATAAGGTTCCCAGGTAGGTATGGTCTAGAACAAAAAAATGATCGCAAAGACGGGGAGAACAAGTGCCTTTCGTATATATGTTAAGGGTCTATTTACACCCTTTACATAATAAACACGGCTATTTCTTGGTAACAGGCAGAAATTATAGAACGTCACTTACTACGATTTTTACATTCTTTACATACCTACCTACTCCATTTGCGTCGTAGGTATACGTTCGTAATTTTTTCTGATATTTGAATGAATAAACTTTTAAAGGTTTTATGTTGATTAGTAGTAGTTAGGAATGACTGGATAACTCATTGAGTTATGTGCAAGTAGGTAGGATTAGGATATATAACGTTATCAGAAGAGTAAGAGTTTTTAGTTTTTTTTTACTATCGATAGCAATTTATCATCTAATCCAATACCTTTATACAACTTTGTTTTTCTTTATTTCTTAGAACTCATGGAAAAAAAATTAAAAAAAAACAATAATTTTATGCGCGTAAACACGTGTTAATATACCTACTCGTAAGAATAATCTCTCAACCGATTTACTATGACTTAGATTATTTAATTCAAAGGAATGACATAGACATAGGTAACTGGTTTTAATAAATAAATGCAGGAATTTGTCGTTAACACTATGATTAGATTAATATAAAACTCTAGGTAATAATATCTTCTGATGTCAGTATCGAGTAATTTATTTTAATATTTCATTTTTTTATTTTAAATTAACATTTTGATAAACCTTAACAGAAAGACTTTTTAAATATAGTAAATAATGCTCCTTTTGTTGCTTTATAAATAAAAATTTTATAGCGAGACTTTAATTGGTTACGTCGCGTTCCAACATTCTTACTTCAAAAATAGGGCTAATAGGTACTTTTTTAAATCACAAACGCAACGCAACGGTAATAAAAAAAAAAAAACTGTATTTAAGTCGCGTTCCATTGCGATGAGTCGGATTATCTCGATGTTATTCACTTTCCGAGTTTGAAAGACAATCGATAAACACTCGTAGCCACTTTATAATGCTAAAGATAATAACAATTGAAATCTACTGTAGCTGCACTGTGGAAAATTCCTGTAGGTATTCATTATGAGATTGCATTCGATAAGGTTAACACAAATGGTACCTATTACATTAAAAACAAGCTATCAAGTCATAATTTTTAGATTTGCTTATCGTTTAATACAAAAAATCAGTACATATTTCAGTTGAGGTGTGCAGCTGCCTCCGTACAGTTTTAGGAAATGGTATACCTACTAGCTCATTTTAACATCACCTGCACCTGCATTTACAAATAGTTTTAAAATACAATATCTAGATTTTTTTTAATCACTTTCTTCTTCGCGTATCGATGGCAAAAAGTTCAAAAGTGTTTAGCCCAAAACTCAGGCAACCAGGGCCTTAATGATGCAGTAAATAGATCATCAAGTGCGCAGGTGATATTTAATTACATAACTCAAAATCAAAGCATTTATTTCAAATACGCCCGTTACAAGCAACAAACAAAGCATGCGGAATGCGGCGGATGTTAGATACGATTAAAAAGTATCTACTCTCGTTTTCTTTAATACCGGAAGAACATTTTACAACATCATTAAAACTTGAATATTGTTGTACATTATTTCTTAAAAAATTAAAAATAATTAACATTATAATTTGATATTAAAATATTTGATCCTTGTAATAATCTACTTACTTATACCAGGTATACATTGTTGTAACGTAGCGTGAAATGAAACACGTATGAGCCGTCCAGACTTATGCAATGCAACATGAAATGTAACCCAACAACAGGCGAATTTGTTTCAGCGGGTGTTACATTACATGTTACGTTTCACCAGTGTGTACCCAGCATTACATATTTTTGAAACCTATTAATTTTACAGTTTTCATCATGAAAAATTGAGGATTTGAATCTGAAGAATTATCGATAATTACAAGTGGCATTTTAATACTATCTAGGTACTTCAATTGTGTGACCTAACAAGTTCTGAGAACGATAAATAGACAATAAAAACACCGATAAACGACCCCAGATGTTGAAGCACTGATTTAGGGACAACCATATTGTAATTTGAATGAATAACTTAACAAACATTGATGGTAACTTTTTCAGGAGCATAATCTTTTTCGATTTGAAACGAAAGTGTTTGTAGGTGACAACACCATACATATAGATGGATGGACTCCTCGAAAACTTGCCGAGTAATCCCAATTCCATAACAAAGGTAAGCCAATAAACGATATAAAAGTTACAACAAAGTTTGTTAAATGTGGTAAATGCATCACTGCTAAATTGATAACATGGAGCCCAGGGACTGCCGTTCTAGCACAGTCACACACGTGGAAGCTCTTTTATTGCACCCTAAAGGGAATTAAATAAAGTGCCGTCCTTAATAACTTAATAAGCGCCTTAAAATAAAAATAGTTTATTCAATACTAGCTTTTGCCCGCGGGTTCACTAGCGTGGATATCAGAAATTACTATAAGGCAGGTGCCTACCTATTACTGGTACTTATTTTATAAAAAAATCTTTAAAAAAAAGCCTTTTTAAAAGAAAAAAAATAAGGTTTATCTATCAACATTGAATGCGTAAACAAAGTTTCGTGTCCGTGCCATTAACCGTTGAGGAGTTCTCTTGTGAGAAGGCAATCCTGGCTGCAGGACCAAGTCATGTCTGTCAAAAACATGTATTGCCACCAGAACTAAAGGCGTATGCAAAATTTTAGTTCAATCGGATGCCAACAAGTCGTCAAAAAATGGTTTGCAAATTTTGAAGCGGACAACTTACCTATATACATACGAACAGTGCAAGTTAAATAAAGGGTTTTAAAAAGAATCTAACTTTTCAATCCAGCCCAGGTCATGGTGTACTACAACTTACCTGTGTTGCAAACACATAAATCCGTTCAGCCGTAAAGGTGAGGAAAGGTAACTGTCAAATCGACATCACAGAAGTTTCTTTAATATTTATAATTTTACTAGGGACACCTCTGTATTTAGATATACGATGCGTACTCATATTATGCTACGCCTAAATAGCTGTGGCCTTAAACTGTCTGATGCATAACATTGACGTTCTGCAGACGATGCACTCTGGATTGCATGAAGCATCTTGTATCTAACTTATCTAAGACAGTTCCAGTTCCCATAAGTTGATTTCGAGATAGTCTTGAAGTTCTAATACAACACATGTTTTGTTTCAGTATTTGGTTTGTTGCATACTAGTACGGTATCTAAGCTAAACGTCAGTGCTAACACTGACACCCGTATCTATAAACAAGTCAAACTTGAGTAAAAGTAATTATTTATGATACGATTTTATTATATTTTATATTTTATTATCTGTAGTTTAGTAATTGTTTGAAGTTAGAACTGTCAAAACTTACAATTCTCAGCTTTGCTTTCTTTGACGGTTCTAACTTCGTTCAAATTCTTGTCATTTATACAAGTGTTAGACCTTCAGCTGGCCTAGCTTTGTCGAGACTTTCATGAAAATACCGAGGCCAGCTTATACTGGTTTTGTTACCACTATCGTGCCGCCTGCGGTAGGGTTCAAATGATAGGTTTTAGTTATCAATAGCTTCGTTAAGGAATGAGTTAACTGGTAGTTAATGTGAAATACGTCTAAAATCTTCATCGCGCTGCAAAGTAACCATTACAAATTTGTTTCGCAACAAAATCGCAGAAGAGGCGAAAGTTAATTAACACTTGTGAATCTGAGATTATGTCATAAACTCGACAAAATCTACTATGACAACAACTTCACCGACTAAAAATAACCTCGATTATCTAAGTCTTTATATTTAACAAACAAGATAATGCATAATACATTTTCATGAAATCTAAAGCGCTTTATTTGTTAAAACAAATATATTTTTACAAAAACCGCATGGCAACAGACCTGACATTTATTAATAAACTCATACATGTATGAAGGTAATCCACTTATCGTGATCTCGCTAAATGTTCGACAAGTTTACAAACAAAACCTTTTTGGTCAAACAAGACGAATAGAAAAAAAAACTAACGCACATTTGGGCATGGTATCATTATGTTTACTTGAGTTATTATGATATTCCAAGCAAGCTATGTGAGTCTCAGTTTGAAAACTAATAATTTAAATGAAGCTCAAAAAAACAATTAGATACTATAGTGCTTAAAGGAGGTAATTCATCCGTAAAAAAACTACAAAACTGCAATAGCTAAACGGTCAAAATGTATGAAACAGCTGATTAAAAAAAAATAACCGATGCACGATTTCTATGTGACCGTTCAGAATGATGTACTGAAAACGTTTTAGCTGGTGTGTGTGGTGTTGGTGTCTCTTGGAAGAGACACCAACGCTAAAACGTATTCAGTATTACGTAGTCAATATCTAAAACGATATGTCCTCGCCAATGAATTAGGCAAAGCATGACCGGTTTTCGAACCTCATCTGTTTCAGAATAGGCACTTTCATATTGTTCATTGAATGATCTTAAAGTATACCTATGTAGTTGTGCAAGAATCCTACGATCACAGAACATTAATAGCTACTCTAGCGAACCTACTACGGTGCGGAATCAATATCGGAACTAGCGCCCGCGCCGCCATCTTGTTTTTGCAATGTAATTTTTCAGATGTTTACCAACAACGCTCCTCTGTCAATGCCATTCAACCTCCAAAAGATCGTTGAAGTAGCAGGTAAAGAAACCGAAAGAGCTTCGACAAATGTGAACGCAGCTCGCATTAGTGAATTATCATAATTATATGACCACATATATTTGTGAACAGACAATAGATTGCGTTATTAAACAAATTGATTAATACGCGCCTTGATATTTGCATTATTATAGGAGCCGTCTGCAAGCCTATTCAAACTAATGAGACAACACAATCTGCACATTAATATTTATTATTTTTAGAACTTCCGTGATGGCATACCATTTGCAAAATCGATGTTGCTGCCGCTGGGCCATCATTTTAATAGACGCCTTACCCAGGTGTATTGTTTATGTGTTTATGTTTAGACCCCGCTCACAGCCACAGGCGATGCGATGCGCCGACACGCGCGTTTGTCACTTGTTTCCAGCACCGTCGCGATCGGCGTCGCTCCGCAGGGACCGCAGCCCCCGTAGCATGACCACCGTAGACAAGAATTTATTTGACGGAAGAATCGACAAAATGACAGATTGTGTCGACACAATATTATTTCTTTGCACTATCTGTCATTTTGTCGATTCTTCTGCCAAAGAAATCCTTGTCTACAGTGGTCATGCTACGGGGGCAGGTCGTGTCGCGGGTGACTCGTGGCAAGTGATTTCACTTTCTCCACAGTTAACTGTCGCGAGTAGCCTGTCGCTTTTGCGCACAGCTCGTGGCCAAGATGTAATCATGTATCTATTTTGCATGGATACCGCGTAGCATAGTAATATACCCATTATAGCCGACTAAATGCAAACAAACATTGAAAACCGCCGGCATCGAATTTGATTCCAATTAGTTGACGTTATACTTCGATTTGTCTACATTTTAGTTTAACCCGGAGTTTTGGAGATACTTACGTAGGTACTTTAAAATTACCTTTCAGAGTAACTCGGAGGTTTTGGGAATATTATTTGAACCTAGTGGTTTCAGAAGTCATAGGCAACAACAGCGACATTCAACAAGATTAACGTAAGCTTTTCGGTGACTTGTGTCAATGTCAATCACATAGAATTATGTACTTTCCCATCAGCCTTTTCGCTGATGTTTTTTTTAAACCCGTAGGCTGGTTCAATGATCTTCATTGACAGACAATGCTTTTGAAATGTTGAGTTGATGAGTTTGTATTCCTATTCAAAATCATCATCATCTGCCTAGCCTTTTCCCAACTATGTTAGAGTCGGCTTCCAGTCTAACCGGATGCAGCTGAATACCCGAATTTTACATGGAGCGACTGCCTATCTTACCTCCACAACCCAGTTCGTAGTGAGTAATACGATACCCCTTGGTAAGACTGGTTGTCAGACTTTCGGGCCACTGACTACCTGTAACGACTGTCAAAGATATACAAATGACAGCCGGGACCAACGGCTTAACGTGTTTTCTGAGGCAAGGAGGAAACTCGGTATGTAATGGGCGGTCACCCATCCATGGACCAACATAGGCATTCCTATTCAAAATATAGTTGTGAACGGGCGAAGCTTCACGGCTTTGGCTGAAGTGATTATTTCAACGTTATCAGATAGCCAACTATTCAGGACAAAACAACATTGATACTTCAAAACCATGTTTTAATTACACAGCTGATGTAAACATTTTTTTTCCATAATATGTATACAGGACAATATGGACGTCACTGAATTCCCGAATACGCGATCAAGCTGATGCTGTTATTTTTTTTAGATAAGTAATCGCTTTTATAATGCGACGTGTGTATTGACTGTTTTTTTTTAAATTGATACTGCCACTGCCTGATTCGAATGAATTAAAATATAAATAAATAATATATCTATTAACAGGAGGTTGTACAAACATCAGTGTAGCCCTGGCTCTTGTACTAGGATTCCCTTTATCACAAGAGCCAGACCTCTCAATTCACAGGGAAAATATAAAAAAAAAACGATAGAAAAAAAAAATGGGATTCACTACATTAAAAGTGTTTACAAACATAAAATATAAAAGTGAAAAAATAAAATAAAAAGTGAACATAATATGGGATTATAGTATGTATATGTTATGGACCAGGTGATTAATGCGGGCATTATTAATAATGTACGAGCATTATGAATAATGTCTAGCTCTATCGGGCTAAGTGATTAATTACTATCTTAACTTCACTATTTATCACATTGCACGGTCATTATTATATTGCTACATGACAATTGGGCAATTTGATAATAAAGTTAAATTTGACGCGGTGCGAGGGCGGGGAGGGAAGCACGCATGGTGTGACACGCTTTGACCAATCAGAGACCGCCATTCAGCGGGCAGCTCGTGCGGCGGACTTGAAGCGCACAGTGTTTTATGAAGCCCTTTTTTCGGACATCGCATTTTTATTAAAGAGGCTAATAGATAAAATCATTTTAAAGCAAAATTTCAAATCCCCATTAAGCTATCAAGTCTAGTTTCTGAGATATTAATTTTTGAAAATCATCATATTTTAAGCCGGATACTTAGAAAAAAAATGATTTCTCATAAACCAAGTATGATATGCAATAATGATGTTAAAAGCATCGATAGCGCCTTTTATGCTGCACATTTTAAAACATAAATGAACATCGTAACTTGGCTAGATCCAAATTTATATGAGATTTTTGGTTTTTAGTTTTTCTTAATTTTCGCGAGGATTCTGCCGTATTGGGAAAAGTTATTTATACCAAAATGATTCTCATTACTTCCCCAATACACCACTTAAATTTCACATCTCAATTCCATGAAATCTAGAAGTTATTCAAAATTTTCTTTTTTTGTTAGGGTTGTCACACTTATTACCCAGATATTAATAACTCAATTTGTATTCGAGATCAATTATTAAAACCTATTTTTATAGCCCGAAGGCATCTAAGCGTACGGAAGAACGCAAATCGAGTTAGTGGGAGTTTTAGCCAGAAAACTGTTACCGCCTTCACCGCGTGGAGGTACTCCCAGCTTATGTTATTACTATTTCGAGCGTGTTTTTTGCGTATCATCAATCATGTAGTACGTAGGTACTTCAAACCAGGGTTTAAATCAAAATAGTTTAGCTGGATTCAAAGTCCTACGTCAAAAGTCAAAATTTTTGCCAATTCAATTAACTTGGAATGCAAATAATATTTTTATCATTACCAGATAAGCCAAACCACTTTATTTATATATCAACGAAAATGCTACCAGATTAGTTTTTTTTTTTGACAAAACAAATCAGATCCGGATATAATTTTATTTTCTGAGAGCATGACAACCCTGACGACATAAAATCCGGACCAAACTTAAAAAGGTTGTAGTTTCTAGATTCCACGGAATTGGAATGTGAAATTTAAGTGGTGTATTGGGGAAGTAAAGAGAACAATGTTGGCGTAAATAACTTTTCCCAATACGGCAGAATCCTCGCGAAAATTAAGAAAAATTAAAAACTAAAAATCTCGTTTTGGATCTAGCCAAGTTATGATGTTCATTTGTGTTTTGAAATTATGCAGCAAAAGAGGCGCTATCGATGCTTCAACATCATTATTGCATATTATACTTGGTTTATGAGAAATGATTTTTTTTCTAAATATCCGACTTAAAATATGATGATTTTCAAAAAAATATATCTCAGAAACTAGACTTGATAGCTTAATGGGGATTCGAAATTTTGCTTTAAAGTGATTATATCTCTTAGCCACTTTAATAAAAATGCGATGTCCGAAAAAAGAGCTTCATAAAACACTGTGAAGCGCTATTGTTTTTGTTTAGTTTTGCATTGTAAGCGAATACGGACGGACGCGGATGGGTTTTACTTCCGTAACTCAGTGTTAACGCGAGTGTGTTAGCAAACTATAGTGAAACAGCTGTTAGTGTGTATTTTAATAAATAATCATGGATATTTCGAAATTAAACGAAATGAATCATCAATTTTACGTAAGATTGAGTGAATTAATGTCACTTAAAGGACAAAATACTCAGTTTTTCGCCAATGAAAACTATACTGAGATGATTGAAAAAGTTAAATCTGCAAAATCAAAGAAGTCGCATGAAAAACCCGAAGATTATCAGCGTTTGCGAAGATTTGGCGTCATGGCTGTTGGAGAAACAGAGAAAAAAATAATGAGTCTGATTGCTTAAACTTTAGTTTATTTTATGTTTATAATAATAAGACATTTCATTCTTGTGGAATCGGAAGTGCCGTACTATAAGTATGTGCCCGACCCAGTTCTCGAAAATGGCAGTATAACATTGTACTGAGATCGATCCATCATCACTGACAGGACTATTGTAGCCAACAAGCCTGATATAGTGGTGGTGGATCGATCAGAGCGGCGCACAATGATTGTTGACATAACGGTCCCGCATGATGAGAACCTCGTGAAAGCCGAGAAAGATAAGCAAATCAAGTATCTTGACTTGGCTCACGAGGTTGTCGACATGTGGGATGTGGACTCAGCGATCATTGTGCCGATAATTGTATCAGCCCATGGCTTAATTGCCAAGAGCCTCGACCAATACCTGAGGAGGCTCTCGTTAGGCAGCTGGATCAAGGGCTTGATTCAGAAAGCGGTACTCCTGGACACGGCTCGTATTGTTAAGAGGTTCCTCTCTCTGGAGCCCTGACCGCCGGTAGCTTGGACCCTGATCCCGATACAGGCAGACCACTATTTTTTTATATTTTTAAAGGTTTTTTTATTAGAATATTTAAAAATGTATTTAATATGTGTAAAAGTAAATAAAGGAAATAGTCATTTCTATAAAACAAAGATTATGTTGCGAAATTTTTGTTTTAAATTTAAAATGTTTTATGTAATATTGTTTATTATGAAGTCATATTAAACAATATAACTTAAGTTTTAAATGCAAAAAACTAGTAGATTCTTAATGTAGAAGTCCTTGATAATTAATCCAAATAATGAGTCTGATTATTTAAATGGTTTAATATTTAGTTTATTTAAGTTAAATGACAATAACAATAAAATATAGTAATTACATATGTTTGCATTACTCTGCCCAAAAGGTGATGGACAATATGTATAATGCCCGGTCAATTAGATTATTTGAATAATTATTATCAAATTGCACTCTCATATTGGGCATTTTTCATAATGACCGGGCATTATATATAATGCCCAATTTATCACTTGGTCCATAACATATACATATACAGGGTGGAATTTTTCAACCTCAGCTGGAGGGAAAGTAGGCACTTACTCTTAATAATGGAGAAAGCAAAATTTTACTCAAAGAAAACTTTCCTTTATTTTTTAAAAGAAACAAATCTGCATTTGCCACACTCGGGAATCGAACTGACTAAAATTGGAAAAAATAACATTCTGTACTTTTATGACATCGATCGATAGGGTCAATCATATGGATAAATATGATAAATACAATGCAAGGAAAACCATGAAATCTAAACTTATAAATTCAATGGGATAAGATAAAGCACAAAAGTGCTTTGCTTTGTGCTTTTTGAGTAAAAACTCAAAGTCCATTCGATTACTTAAGTTAGTAATTAACAATTAAAAAAAGAAGATTTGCAATCTTCTTATTTAAATAATTCTTCGCCACTTTAATAAATAAATGACGTCAAAGATAAATGTAAATTAGGAGCGAGCCTTTAATTGTGATCATTTGCACAATTAAAGGCTCGTATAAAAAAAAACAAATAAGTAAGTTATAACCGACATCCAATCTACATTAATCAAAAATAAATTATTCTCCAAATATTTGTCCGTGTTTATGGACGATCAACGAAAAAGTGCGTCCGGCAATAAACCCGTTTTATTCTGACATATTCATAAAACAGTATACCGTCTGCATAATAAATTAACGTAAATACGTTCATTTAATGCGCATGGATATTTTACTATCATACGGTTGCTTATTCTGCTGGCTGTGGGCGGGTAAGTACAATGTTATTGCAGCTCGGATAATTCCAATAAGAGTTTATTATGCTGTAGGAAGTAACTACTAAAGTGGATATGTATCTGCTAGTAACCCAAGTACTCTCTGCGAGATCGCCAGTAACATCAAGGCGTTGCTGGCCTTTCTCGGGGAGCTGGGGTGGATCGAATGATGGATTTTCCCACCCATACGCAAAATACGCACTTTGTCGTGGGTTTGAGGACCCCGCCTGCTCATAATCATCCTCTTGCCCTTATCTCAATGTATTTGGTTTCGGCGCAGCATGTCTTCTTCTTCCACACTTCTCTATTACTCGTCATCTCAGCAGTCACCTCATTTTTAGCCATATCATCCTTCATACCATCGTTTCTTTGGTCTTCCTCTACTCTAATAGCCATCTACATTCATACTCAACGTTTTCGTCACTGCATTTTCCTCATTCCTCCGCATCACATGTCTAATTGTCTATACCATGATAACTGATTACCACACAGGTTTTCAGTCACCGGCGCCACTTTTACACACTAGCCCGTTACACAATACAATATTTTTTTATGTTACTGTTTCTTACTATCGTCATTACTGCAGCTGGGGGTGCGCCGGACATAGGTTCGTCCTTCGTGAGAGCACTTTTAACTCACCATATATGCGGAGCGAGACGACTCCAACACAACACAACACTTTTTTTTAATAATATTTTCTTATAGAACCTCGAAAGGCAAAGACAACTTTATCGTAAGGCCTTGATAAAATCGCTAACTATGCCTCTTGTCTGTCACTTTTGTTAGCCTACCTCATTAGTTTCTATCAAACTGTCTGTGGTGGGAAGCACGCAATTTTCCTAATCACCTAACGCGTAGTTATCGTTAGAAGACACAAAATAAAACAAAATGCGTACTATGTAATGCGTCATTTCATAATTTGATATCTGTACGTAAGTATGCTTTCAAAAAATTCTGTAAGAACTACTTCACTTATGTATAAACTTGCAATAAATAAAACTTGTGTAACAACATCACACCTGTAATACCTGAAGGGTAAGGCAGAGGTGTACCTAAACTTATACTGTCACTTGCGGGATATCTTCCGTGATTGTTCATTATTTTGAGCTCCCGATATCCGTAAGTGACAGTTTAAGTTTAGTTGTAAACCGTGAAAGCTTAAAACAGTGTTTGGTTTACCAAAAGTTGTCAAGATGTAATATGGGGCGCATATTGCTGTAAATAACAACAACAACACAAAAACAACAACACATCAACAACAACACAACAACATCAACAACAACAACTATTATAAATGTTCTAGCCAGATATCACCTTTCTATTTTCTATCTAAGTATGTTTTCTTTCATTGCGTAGCACAATCATAGCTACGCCGTAGCCGTCCGCTACGAACTTGATAGTCCAGGCATCTTCGCTACTCAAGAACAGCCTACCTGCTTACCTACACAGTCAGTCTCGTGATTATTTTCCTGCTATTTTTGTTAGTTTTATTTGAAACTGATTTATTACAAGAACCTTTGACGTCATCGCATTATTTTTGTATACTGAGGAAGTACGATATCTGATAAGGGTATTTCAGCAGCTTTAAAGTATTTGTGACATAGAAACATTAATCGGGGCTGACGTAGTGATGGGCTACATTTTTATTGTATAAATACCAGTTTTAGGTATGTAAATGTACCTATGGGGCTTATCAAGAACACGCGAAATAAACGTAACTTGATTTCAAACGATTTTGAAATTGAAAATATTTATTTCGCACATTATTTTATCCAGTTTACTTTTAGGACTTTATTAATACTATTTATAGACTAGCGACCCGCCTTTGCTTCGCACTGCGCTTCCTATCGGGTCCAAAACTATATCTAATATAGCTTATATTTTAAGTTAAGCATCTAGCAGTAGAGCGGTGAAAACTGTGTTCAAATCCATGCAGTAGTTTTTGCGTGATGCGCGTCCTAACATACAGACAGAAAGACAGACAAAAATTCTAAAATCTGTTCAGTATCTTCAGTGTACAGACATCGGCCTGTTACAATCTTGTTATCATTATCATCATCATCATCATTTCAGCCAAAATACGTCCACTGCTGGACATAGGCCTCCCACAAGTGTCGCCACATCGACCGGTCCCGTGCGACTCGCATCCAATCAATCTTGTTATATGTATAGTAATGATAGTGCTACAGGATACCGTTGTATTTATCTATATATATAAAATGGTAAACTGACTGACTGACTGACTGACTGACTGACTGACTGGGTGACATATCAACGCGCAGCCCAAACCGATGGTCCTAGAGACATGAAACTTGGAGGGTGTGTTCTTTGTGAAGAGAAGGTTTCCACTAAGAAAGGATTTTTGGGAATTCCACCCCTAAAGGGGTAAAATAGGGGATGGAAGTTTGTATGAAAGTCTGTCAGTTTTGAAGTTAGGATCTTCAAATTTTGTGTTTAGGCTGACGATTGAAAATTAATTTATACGTGTCTCGGCGTTTTTGATAATTCTACCCCCGAAGGGTTAAAAAGGGGGGTGAAGGTAGTATGTTTGTTCGGGTGGAATGCAACTCAATTTTGTACAACCGATTGAGCTGAAATTTTGCACACACCTTTGGTTCTGGTGACAACACATTTTTATGACAGACATTCCTTAATCCTGCATCCAGGATCGTCTCCTCAAGAGAGAACTCTTCAACGGTTAGTAGCACGGTCACGAAACTTTGTTTATGCGTTCAAGTTTGATAGATAAAGATGATTTTTAACCGACTTCCAAAAGAAGGAGGAACTTTTTTTTTTTGTTTTTTTTTTTGTGTGTATTTTCAGCGATTTCTTCGCCAATTGTGAACCGATTTTGATGATTCTTTTTTTGTTTGGACAAATATTATTCCGCGGTGGTCCCGTTTAAATTTGGTGAAGATCTGATGCTGATCTTCGGAGATATCAATGGAACTCTTCAATAATAGACAGCAAATCTGTCGTGATTGCTGCAATCGCTTTTTTTTTTTTTTTTTTTTAACGTGGTAAAATCATCAAATGAGTCCTCCCACCCAGGGCAGAGCGGGAGGGACTGTCAGACTTGTACTGACTAAAATCCACGGTGTCCTTCAGTAGCCCTTTATGTTCCAGGGTCACGGTAATTCTATGAGTCCCGCGACCCCGGCAGGCTTTGGCCCTCTAGAGGGGGGCCCCGTCATTATGCTGACACTCTTTGAGGCGCGCGTAGAACACAACGCGCCGTCGACCCGGGCATGGTCCATGGTCGGACAGCGAGTCGCCCATTACTCGCCGCCCGCATGCCCGCGCCTACGGTGGCCGGAGATCGTCTGCCGACGTCCGGCGCCGTGGGCGTCTACCACTGCGGCTGGTGTGGAGGGAGGACGCTGTCCTCTCCCTCACGCGGCCCGCCTCCTCCTTCGCGAGCATGACTGCTTCGCAGAAGGAGGCGACCGCTTCCCACTCCGTCTCGCCCCGCAGCATGGCCTCGACCAATGCCGGGCGCGAGAGGGCTCCGCCTATCGCCGCCGTGAGGACACGGCGGTGCTCTGCCCAAGCGGAGCAGTCCTGCACCGTATGCTCCACCGTGTCCTCCGGGCGGTCCTCGCAGTGGTGACACCCAGGCGTTTCCTCCTTCCCCATATGACACAGGTACCTCCCGAAACTTCCGTGTCCGGTGAGGACCTGCGTCACGCGGTAGGTCAGGACGCCGTGACGCCTATCCAGCCACTCCTCAAAGAGGGGTCTTACCGCCGCGATTGCGGCGTGCCCGTTGCTGCAATCGCTTGGATGTTTATTGTTTACACAACACCATAACATAATATCACGCCTGAATGCTTTGAGGGGGTACGCAGATGTGTACCAGTGCACCCACATTTTGATAATTAGGTAAGCTAAGTTCCATTTTATTGGGGACTAGCTGTGCCCGCGGCTTCGCTCACGTGAGTGCGTATTCTTTTGGCATTATTAGGGAACATTACATGGGAACGTGAAGTCGTAGTATATTCCTAATATCCTCTACAAAATAATCCATTTTAATATTATAAATGCGAAAGTAACTTTGTTTATTTGTTACGTTTTCATGACTAAACAGCTGATTGGATCGTAATGAAAGGCAAGGAGATAGATTATATCCTGAGGATTGAGGAATGATATAGGTTATCGTTTTTTTCTCACACATACCTACACATCTAAATTTCCACGCGAACGAAGTCGCGGGCAACAGCTAGTTTTTTACAATGTCACAAAAAAAAAAAAAATTAAATTAAATACTTTTGAATTACATTAATTTTCGTTGCGCGTTCGTGCTAGGGCCCCTGAAACTGAAAGTAACTTGACGAAATGACGTGGTTTCATTGCGGCGCCAATCGTAATAAAACGGTCAGTGATCGTCTGAAGGTGGTCGGAGTCGGCACTTTACAGGTAAATAGTTTCCATTAGTAGGTTTTTATTATTTTGCTGTGACTTCATAGCTATTCTCGCATAAAATGGCGCCAAACAAATAAGGTAGGTTACCTACTTATTGCGCAAAAAATATTACTGAGAATCGACTACTTTTTTGGTCTGTCTGTCACGGGAAGTTTCCATGTAAAATACTGGTATTCAGCTGCATCAGGTTAGACTGGAAGCCGACCCTAATATAGTTGGGAAAAGGCTAGGCAGATGATGATGTCACGGGAAGTTTCCCTGACTCTTATTACAGAAATAAATACATTAAGTTAAATATTGGATCTTTGCAATCCTACTAATATTATAAATGCGAAAGTTTGTGAAGATGGATGGATGAATACTAACCGGATTTGGATGCAATTTGGCACACAGATAGTTTATACTCGGATTAACACATAGGATCATTTTTATCCCGATAGTACGATCCCGTGGGACAATTACCGAACTACACACAGGCGAAGCCGCGGGTGTAAGTAACTAAACTTATTAACATCCGGCTTGTTTTATTATTATCTTTTATCTGATTCTAATGCTACGTGACGAGTCAGTTAACGTGAGCTATGTCCGAATTCCGATGTGTCATTACAAAATTACGTCAATAAAAGTTATTTTGGATAGGTACTGGGTACCTACTTTAAAACATTGTGCAATGTGTCACTTTGGCGAATTATCCATTTTCTTCAAAAGGAAAATCATTCTTCAGGCCAAGAACGGGTTGCTAAAAGATCGATCAACGTTCAATAATTGTTCAACCAATGTCAATTACTGTGATTAATAAAAGTCATATCACTTCATTTTGTGCTAGCTATCGAAATTCATAACTTTTTTTTTTTGTTTTACCATACATGTGGATCAGCTGATTGCGTCAATTCCTATAGAAAGTTTTTTTTTTTTTGCGAATTTCAAGAACTCGTAGAACAAAAGATGTTTAGTTTCATGGTGCGAGAGACCACACAGGAGGTCTTGCGTTTATTATGTTACACGTTGTATATCCGATGTTTTTTCCGTCATAAATACCATTTGAGATAGCACTACGTATTTGAAACACCTAGTAATTTTATCATCAATCATTATCTACGGAGGACTGTCCAAATCACAAACTGTAAGCATCGTGCCATTTGAAGTTATCATAATTAATCATTACTATATCAGGCACAGATAACAACTTATTCATCCACTGTTTGTAAAGACATCAAATAGATTCTATTTTCGGTTATCGATATCTTTTTCGAGTATCGATGTTGATAACCAATTTTTAGGTGTTTACAACCATCCGGTTAGTTT
Organism: Noctua comes; assembly: GCA_963082995.1. NCBI lineage: Eukaryota > Metazoa > Arthropoda > Insecta > Lepidoptera > Noctuidae > Noctua > Noctua comes. Next base: position 16,071,291 of record OY720278.1, on the reverse strand, counting down.
ATCGCTTCTATAGGTGCCACATGAGTATTGTTAATTGCATTATAGGTGCAGTAGATAGCCAGGAGGATTTTGATGTTGAATTATCCGCATTTTTTGTAATGTCATTATAACTTACGATTGTTAATTGCATTATGCATTAATCAGGAAGATTTCAGAGTGAAATTATTTTTTATTTTTGTAATCTGCTGCGCGAAATATCATGCAGCGGTGTTTTAGATTACAAAAATTGTTATCCGTAATCTTATAAAATCTTTTGCTGATCGTTGTCTAGGTAATAGAAGTACCTATAGGATGATTGTGAATAATGTTAATAATATTGTTTTAGGAGCCAAACCTAATACCGAAGCCGTGACGACTCGGGCATTTCTCATGAATTCAATCTACTATACATTAGTAACAACATTGCAATAATTATAATTTGTTTCCTTTAATTATTTCCACTTATTCTTCTTCTTCTCGAATCGATGACTCAGATTTTCTTCGACCAGCTTATTGTCTTATTAAAACTCAAGCTTTGATTGGTTAACGGCTTTCTTTCTTCCATAATCACTACATAATATAAAACAAAGTCGCTCCCCGCTGTCTGTCTGTCCGTATGTCCGGATTTTGATGCGGTTTTCAGTAATAGATAGAGTGATTCAAGAGGAAGGTTTATATATGATTTATTGCACCCGTGCGAAGCCGGGGCGGGTCGCTAGTTATTATTATAAGTTCGGAAGAAACTGCGTCTATCTGTCCGTTACTTTACCATTACCATAAACTGGGTAAGGACATTTTATACATTTTTTTTCCCGGTAGAACGTTCCCGTAGCATAAATTCCGACTTGCAGACGGGCGATGTCGCGAGCTAGCGCTAGTGCAAAACAAAATCGCTTTCAGAGTTTGTCATAGGACAGCTTTCTATAAGTTGGTAACCAACAAGTTAGTATTTTATTATTTATTTTTCATACCCTAGGACACCGGGGCCCCCCTCTAGAGGGCCAAAGCCTGCCGGGGTCGCGGGACTCATAGAATTACTGTGACCCTGGAACATAAAGGGCTATTGAAGGACACCGTGGATTTTAGTCAGTACAAGTCTGACAGTCTCTCCCGCTCTGCCCTGGGTGGGAGGACTCATTTGATGATTTTACCACGATAAAAAAAAAAACCTTAGGACACTCGCTCGTTAAGATTGTATCAAGGATGATCGTCTAGACATTACACTACTCTGTCTACAATAAACAATGTAGTACAATGCGGCACGTGACAGGTCATCAGACTAGAAGTATGGCTGAACAGCTCAGCGGGCGGTAAATTGTAGAGCAGCGCAATTTGCACGCACACCCGAATACATGGACCGAGATGTTATCATTTTATTGCATTGTTTACTTACAGCATGCAATAAAATATAATAAAAACAAGTACAATAGCACTTGTTTGTTACTTTTCTAGAAAAAACAACCTGTTGCTCAGGAACTATAAAAGTTAGAAAGTTCGTGTTCCGCACGCAAAATACGCGCTTTGACGTGGAGTTGCGGACACCAGCCCGTTATACAATACAATATAAGTTGATGTTGTAATCCCCAAAGAAATTCCTCTACTTACTTCCTAGCCTGCATGTTTAGAAAACAGATAAAAATCACAACGATCGCTTTTGGACTTGAGTCGACATTATACATTTCATGGAATAATCATTCAGAGTGCTGAGATTACGAGTTGTGGAGAATTATGGGAGAAGATTTGCTGCGCCGACCACAAATAAATTCTTACAAAGGCCACAATCATGATGATATAATAATTGAAGATTACATACATTATAAAGATTTTATAACAAACAGTGCAATTACTATCGAACCTATGACACGTCTACAATATAATTGATCGTTACAGATATTATGAATGAAAAGCGGTCACCGCTCGTACGCTGCTCGCGGTACGCACGTCATCAATCAGTGTACAATTTATTGAGCAGCGATTAGCAGCCATGGATATGGACCATTGTATGGAAAACGTAAACATATCGATGACACAACACACATATAGAACGTGCCATATGTCAGGTATCTGATATCTCACCAGCTGAATCATCATCTGCCTAGCCTTATCCCAACTATTGGGGTCAGCTTCCAGGCTAGCCGGATGCAGCTGAATACCAGTATTTTACATGGACATGGTGTTTTTTTTGTCCCTGCGACAAATGCAGCTGAATACCAGTATTTTACATGGACATGGTGTTTTTTTTGTCCCTGCGACAAATAAATATTTTTTCTTATAACCTCTACCGCCTATTTACCTCTAGTTAGGTACTAAAGATACGACTGGTTGTCGGATTTTCAGCTTTCTGGCTACCTGTAACGACTATCATAGACCTACCAATTGCAGCCGAGACCTTCGGCCAGACCGCCAGCTAGCAAGCGAGCGAGCGAGCCGTGCGAGGCATCATTTCACCTCTTTTCATAATTTGGTTCACACCGCGAGCTACCGAAAGAGCCGAAACGAAGTATGAAAAGCGGCTCGCCCGGCTCGCTCGCTCGCTCGCTAGCTGGCGGTGTGGCCCGTGCTTTCCGAGGCACGCAAGTGTCTCGGTATGAATTAATGGTTAAATGAAATGGATGAATGGTGGAATAAGAGCTCGTACACATAAACACGATGCAACGTCGCATCGTGCTACGACGCGGCAAAGACAAACAAACATTAAGGACTTATCCGCGTCGTAGCACGATGCGACGTCGTATCGTGTTTATGTGTACGGGCCCTAACACAACACCCACCTTTCGCCAATGATGTTTAAGTTCCACGTAATAGGGAGCGAGATAGGTACTCCAATGCTTTAAAAGATTACAACTTAAAAAACTAAGTAAGTTAGATTTTATCATACATGCATCAATACAATAATGTATTGATCACGACATGTCTACTTCTTCTTCGTGTCGCTGGCAAGACAATTTTTATATTTTGTTAGCCCAGAACTTCGCCATTTCCACTTCCCAGAAATTCCCGGCCTAATACTAGCAGCCGAATTAGCACACCCAAATTACGGGAGTGCAGTGTATGTCAAGCCTGGCACTGCAATAGTGACCACCTCCGTCTGCTCTATTGACTTAATAGAGGCAGTAACTGTCGACATGTCTACTAAAATATTTGTATGTATGTAAGAAATGTATAATCACGGCCAATTGCGAAAACTATATAGGTTTGTGCTGATTGGAAAACTTCGGTCATTCAAGGTCTTTCACGGCTTTGTTTATATTTGCCCAACACACACCGCCCCTCACAATTGTCAGAATTGAAGTGACAATGGCCGCAAGACCAACAACACTACGAGAACCTTGACCAGCGGTCATCACTTTATATTCTGAGTAGCTTTGACCGCGGCTTTGCTCGCGTGGACGTCGGACATTGTCCCACGCAAAAAGTAACACAACACTATTGTAAGAAATCCCCGAAGGGTTAGGCAGAGGTGTACCTAATAGTACGCCGACATTTCACCAGTTATGTAAAGTCTCATCTAATAGGGGGCGAGCTTATTGCCACTTCTTTTTCACAAGTTTTTTTTTTAAATACCTGTTTTAAATCAAGATTTTTACGTTACACACCTCCATGACCCCCGTACTATTCAATCCATCCATCAGCACAATACTTTGAGTGCTTTCCATCGAGTTTTACCTTAAAACGTGATTTTTCACCCCAAAAAAAATCGATTTTTAGCAATTATTTTTGCGTAAAGTTACTTAGTTTGATGTACAGAATGCTTGGTTATGTGAAGGGTCTGTTTACACCCTGTAGATAGAATTGAATAGAATGAAAAAAAACAGCTGTTCCATACATTTTGACCGTATAGGTTAGGCACTTTTGTAGGAAACAGTTGTTTTTTTTTAAAATTGTCGATCAAAAATTTATATGTGGCTCAGAATGATTATGAATACGTTGTTACCGGTGTCGGGTCGGTGTCCCTTCCGCCCCTTATTTATTGTATGGTTCGTGTTCTAGTCGGCTAGATGTTAAGCTCCTTTCCTACTTTCCTAGTTTCCTTAATGATCTTACTAAAATTAAATAATTAATATTCTAGTCAAGAACGATATAAAGACACTGTAATTATTTTGAGCAAGAACTCAAGTAGACAATAGCGGGTTGACGGCTCGGCGAACAATCTGACATGCCATATTAATAACAACAACATAATGTGTGATGTTTACGGTAAACAACTTTGCATAAATAATAGAAGAAGACAGTAATGTCACAGTATAAATATATATATATTATTACCGTGGTAATTCTGCATAATGTACCACTATTGGGCATTGAGGAACCCAACTACATAGTATTAAATCAAATAAATGGCATTATCTACTTGACTAAGGTTATATTTTGCAGATGTTGGTGTTTATTTGGATTAAAATACTAAACAAAAGAATAAAACCAAATAAGTAGATTACCTATTCCTGGAATTAGTTGTACAAAAGAATAATTTACCATAATATGCGGGTCGTAGCTATAAAAGTCTTAGGCATTACTACGCACACAAAACTGTTCTGTTGAATAATTGGAATAATGTTGATCTAGTTTTGTTATAGTTCTCTTCGTTCTAATAAGATTTTTTTTGTCGCTTTTCAGTTTGTTTTCTTCGGTTCAATTTGTGTCAAAACTTTAGTTTTTCTCTTTTTTTTTGCGACCATAACACCGATAAACCCGTTCGCGGCCATTGCATTTCATAACAACTTTTAAACACACATACGATGAGTGATGACTGTTTGCCGACCACGCGCGCGTTAACAGATTACTACAGTTTCTGTTGTCGTTTCATTTAAAACAATCACGTTATCATTGTTGTGTAGGGTCGTAAATGCCTAGCTAAAGTACCAGGAAGAGATAATTGTGAAGATAAATAAAATCGAAGAACTGCTGGAAACGTGTGACGTTGCCGGCCATGGCGGTCAATCTCAACGGAGCTGCGGAGGTTGGCGAAGTACGCTGGAGATACTAGTCTACACCGTCTCAGTACATAAGGGTAAATGCTAATGGGTACAGGTGCACTCTCTGTGCCTTTAATTTTATCGTCCGATGGAACAGCAATCCGACACGCCTGAGTCAGGACCGCAGGCACCACGGCTTGCCTTCCCAATTTAGGGCTGCTAGGTACTGAGAATAAATTCGTAATAAAAACCCAACATCACTTGCCCGACGCCGGAACAGAACCACAATCATCAGGCGCGATTGGTACCACAAGAAATACAGGAATATTTCCGCTTTTAAATGTATTAGGGATCAGTCTGCTATGGATAAAAATGCTCTTCAAATTCTGACAACAAATGCGTTCTTCAGTCATTCATACATTTCTCGAAAAATAACTGAAACCGTACGCTTCCTCGACGCCAGTTATCTAGTTATCAGGAATGTTAATGCAGATATATTAAGTGGCATTACTTAAAGATCATAAAACACGGCCAGCTCTCCGGATTCCTCGCAAGGGGCCAGCCAAGATAACTAAATAGATACCACAAATGATAACTAATATTATAAGCAAACAGCTGGTGTCGGTACTTCACAAACACCTGATCACGAAGGATGGGCGTGAGTACTCAATTAAATTATAATTGAAACTTATACAAAGATTCATGGCGACACGCGCAAAATTTTGCACAATAGTCTGAATGGCGCGCAGTACATATTTTTATAAGGGCTAATTTCGCTATCAGCATGATCTGATCAAGACCATACCTGGTCTTTAATAAAGACTGGCCTCTTAGAGTACGATAGGAAACTCCGAACTGATCTAGTTTGTTAAAAAAATGAGGTGTAAAAATGTTTTTAATAATCTCAATGGTGAAATCAACCCTCAGTTCTACTTGAACCACGAATCCTAAATGCATTAAATGCTCATAAAACATCATTTTAACCCTTAACAGGGTTAAAATGATGTTTTAAATACGCTTTGAAACAATTGACAGAAATATAATGAAGTACTGATCTGATCGGCGCAAGTGGGCCTAAGTTAATTGCGAATTGTGTTTTAAGCGGCTTAAGACCGCCTAAGGCGTGTGGAGGATTAATTTCTAATTTATTTGTGTAAATGGAATTTGCTAATGGAAAAAATAGTCATAGCCTGGATGTGTGTCTGGTAATCCGATTTAAATAAGCTTTCCCATGACTTAGAGAGAATAAGGACCAACGTGGATGATAAACACCTCTGCCTATCCTCTATCTCAGATCTATATGTATAATAAAATCCATAATTTTCAAGTGAGAAGTAAGCTTCGTTAATTGCCAATTACTGTGAATATTGTAATCAAGCCGGATAGCTGAATGAGCTGAATCTACCTTAGTTCCTAATTAAATCCTTGCTTTTTCAATTAATCTCTAAATTAATCCATTTAATTGGCCTAGATCAAAGTTTATCGATGTTCCGAGAAGTTAGTATTCCGAACCGCTTGGCTCGGAAGTCGGAATGACAAATATATTGTTTATGGACAACTCATGCGTGACCAAAATAATATGAAGTATGCCAAAATATGTTTTATGAAAATGGTTTCTAAGATAGTTTCCCCCTATCTCTTATAAGTAGATTGGGATTTCCCCATACTGTCACAGTTAAAAATCACTAATTAGGTATATAAGTATACATTAAGTAACTGTCGACGTATATTGTCATGTTTTATCAGTGTTGTTTCATTAACAATTTTGAACAACATAAATTAGCTTAACAACAACAACCGTTATTTTAATTTTAGTTAAAATTTAAAAATAAAATACATTAGTACCGGATCCATAAAAAAAAACCCATCAGCATGAGAAATATTTTTCAACATGTCATTCAATGGTGTATTATAAACCTTCCAAGAAAAAGAAACAGTTAATTTAAAAAAATAGATTTCTCAAGGGTTTTTCTCGCAAATAAATTGTGATAGAAACTTACCCAGCAAAAGTAGGACAATGGTCCAAACAAATTGTCTCCGAAACATCTTGATCACAGTAAACAAAACACTATTCACTAATCATCCATTTTTATGTTTTCTAAACATTGTCTTTAATTTAATTTTATCAGTCTTTTTAATCTCCCACACTACATCTTATTTTAAATACAACAATTTTATTATTACACTATTTAATCATGTCTTCCAGTAACTAATTACAAAAACACTAATAAACTTTCCAGTATTAGTTCAGGCCACATATATTTTAACTAAGCATTTATCATCAATTTTCTTTTATCGTAAATTGCAGGATGATTGGCGCGAAAAACACGCGCGCGCTCTACGCCTTCCGAGTTCCAACTGATGGCTAGGAAAATCTCAACGTACCTACAAGAGTTTTCTCGGGCATAGTGAACGACCGATTTTTTTTTCTGTCAACGGGCTTGGTGATGTGATATATCAACAGAAACAAAAAAAAAGATTCTTTATTCGTGTAACTTATCTTGCAAGACAAAAGAGATTTAAAGGATTTATTTCGAAATTGATAAATCATGTTTTTTGTTCTGGTTGAGATACCTACTTGTTATTGGCAGAAAATGAACGTAGCATGACTCAGCGTTTTTATTTTATCTAGTATAACATTTTCCATTTCCACCATTTTTAACTGATTACTAGGAAAGGTCGCATTAAAAAACTTTTAACGAATCTATCTCAACCTTTTCTAACTACTTTATTAAAAGATAACTATTTATTCGCACTATAGGGCATTGAGAAAACCACTTTTTGATAGTGCTTTTTGTACATACTAAAAATATATTTTTGTTTATTTATAGTTACTTTTCTCTGAGAAAGTTGTTTAATATGACGGGTAGACTCACCTCCTTGAAGGATACAGGTAACTAAATTGCAGCCCTGTATCTTATACGAATTTATTATTATTTGTCCAGAAGTGCCAAAAAATAATTTTAGGTTTATTTTTAGTAATTTAAAATGCGTCACTAATTGAAATTAGTGACGCATTTTAAATTATCGTCGATGCCACGTAATCTGTATTATGAGATGAGTAAGCATTCAATTTCAAGGTAACCAAGTAGGTATGGATAATAGAGGCTGCACTTCAAAAATAAAAGTAAGTTTCAGGCTGATTCAATCCAAAAAAATGTGGATAAGCCATTAACGCGAAACGAAAAAAAAATAGAAATTAACCTAATGGCATCCCATATTTTTTTGTATTATATGTCCAGTTGCTTTTGATTCGTAAGAAGGTAGTACCTATAAGGTTTGTTAACAGATATTGAAAAGGCTTCTAACCAAAATGTACCTTTACTTACGACAAACTATAATACAGGACTAGCTACTATACCTGGCGGTGGTGGTTGATCAAAAATAACCACAATTTCGTAGTAACTAAAAAAACTGTAGAATGTGCAGTTAAAATATACCCACGGTGAAGTTTCGAAATAATATTTGTATAGACCACTATGCTCTAGCCGTAAATCATAATTGAACTGCGTTACGTACAAACAGAGAGTTTTGGCGTCTCTCCAAACTGCCCATGTGGATTTATCTTGTATTTTTATCGATTTTATGTCGGGAATCTCCATGGAGGAAGTAAGAAACAGTTACATAGGTCCAGTTACATAATATATGATATATATGCAATTTAAAATGTGCGCTAGTATACTCACGTAGTATACTCACGTTTTCAAAAAAGTCTGCCTTGCAAGACGTCCCGTATTGTATAATTACAAAACATACAAACAAAAGGCCACGGCTTCCTTTGTCGTCTTTGTCGTATAAATTAATAATAATTAACAAAATTATACTATATTTTGTAATATGCATGTAGTAGGCAAAAAAGTATAATTTGGGAACGTAAATTACTTAGAGGCTTTTGGAAGCAATATCAATTTTACTTTAGAAATTATATTTGATGATAATACAACCTTTTTGGTCATGTATTTTATTTTAAAGCCCACTGGCCATTTTTAGTCAAAACTAACTGAAACGCCATTAATGCTTTCTTTTTAATATTGCTTTTTTTTGCACACTAAGGTATTTTATGAAATTATTTCATCAAATTAAACCATTACGTCCATTTTTTATGTCATGTTATTGCAACTATATATATTTCTTAATTATGACAACGCTGATAACATTTTCGAAAATTTACTGAAAAAACAAAATGGCGCCGTTACGAACTATTCGCACTTTGTTATGAGCAAGCAGCTAATGCAATAATGCGTGAAGAATTGATAATCACTCCTGCATTTTCCAAATCTGCAGTTGATTCAACTATGTAGTTTCTAGGGAATGGACGCCATTAATTATATCTACTTATACATACTTCCGGAGGCGGACGCGTGTTGTTTATCTAACGTTAAATATAGTAAACAAACGTGTGAGTTATAGCGTATCGTAGGTACGAGCTTATTTCTGATAGACTTAACCTTCATTATCTACCAGTCTTACCAAAGGGTATCGTACTACCCTGTTTAACTACCCCTTGATTTAAAAGGTTAATTCTGAAATTTCTGTATACAACTGTGTGTATACTGTGTGCAGTCGTAATTTTTTTTTTTTTTTTTATGGTTATTTGTGTTTGATGCATTTTTTAATGTAAAATAGATAATAATTTGTGTTTTTACTTTTTTCAAAATCTGACCTGTTTTTGATAATTATTAATTAATAAACTAAACTACACGGTTTTACCAAAACATGCTATGGCTGAAACTTGACCAAGAAAAAAAATAATCGAAGTAATCTGCGATTAAAAAAAAATTCAGCGTATCGCTAACGAATCACCTGCTCTTCAAAGCTTGTTTACGAACATTCCTGTGGGCCACTAAAAACAATTATTTTTAAATATTTTTACAACAGTTTTTACTACATTTTTCTCCCACTCCCTAAGCGATATTAGGTCAAAGCGTAATGTGCTGGCGTTCTGCCCATCCCATTCACAGACAAGCGGTGTAAAGCTTTATTTTTAGTTGGGCCACTTGAATGGGTTATTTTTACAACCCTTCACACACGTCAGTAACCAACGACGTTTGAAATATGAATGCATTGGTAAAGGCCATGTGTATTCGTACATTTCATTTAATAGTAGCTTGTTGAAATCGGTACAGTTGGCCGCATGGCTTTTTAAACGAAGCCAGTATACGCTGACCTCGCTTTTTTGTTGAAACTCTGTACCTGCTAGTACGCTAGGCCGCCCGGTCGGTTCATTGTCAAAGTATTAACGTGTGGTCGACTGTACCGATCATTTTACTAGTCGTTTATTGAAAATTACGTATAAGTTCAGTCCAGCTCTTATGAACCCCTACTAATAGTTTGCATACTAAAATAATTAAATAAATAATATAAACTGTGTTTTAATACCAAAATAACTTCACACAAAAAATATACAAAAAATTTAATAAACGTTAAAATGAACGAACATATTTTTATCCTTATTAGGCAAAGAAGGCAAGAGTATTAATATCATGCTTTCCTATTTAAATTGTCGTTAGGTAGGCCCATAATTACATAAACTCACGCAACCGGACATAGCTTTTATTGATAAGAGACCCATAAAGCGAATGGCCAAATAATCTTCAGCAATAACAATTCATTAAATCGATTAACAACCAAATTTTATTGCAAGTCTTTTATTTATAATCATTACTATTTACAGCCTTTTCTTTTACTATGCCCAATTGCCCACCGAACTAGAAGGGGGGGTGCTTCACACTTTTCTATGCAGTACTTGGATGACGAAATGTCAAAACGTCGAGATTTCTGGGCTACATCAGAAATTGAATATAATGGTTTTGACGTGACAACGTCTTATAATTCGATGGAGCTGCACGCACGAAAAAACGGGCGTTACCTCGCTCTGAGGCGTTCCATAAAACAATTGCTCAACGCACATTCATACTTGTAAAAACTATGTAAATAGTAAAAAAAAAAAAATGACATAATTGTATTTATGCGTACAAATAAATGTTACTTGATCAATTCAATTGTGATTTCCATTTACCTCCTTCTCTATATCTATACAAAATATCTATCAAACAATCAAAATTAAAATTTTCTTTTGAAAAATGCAACCATTCCATCAGTATTTTCTTATGACGTTGCGTTGTCACGTTCAACTATCGTCAGTAATCCGACTTTACAGACAACCGATTTTTTTCTACACTTCTTCTTCTCAAATCGATGACTCAGATCCGAACAGTACGTAGCGACCTGGACAGCTCTGTCGTTTGCGTCATTCAAGTCCAGGTCCCTCCAGGGGGGTTACCATGACCTCTTAACGCAGGAGTAATTCCAGTGTGGGAAAGAGATGGCGCTAGACTACCTGTATAGCTCTGTCTCTTTCCCACACTGGAATTACTCCTGCTTTACGACGTCATAGTGTGGAAGAGGGTGCAATTAGTTGTGCACGACGGGCGAAGAGGTGTGGCATATCCTGTGTTGTGGCTCAACACTCGCATTGTGTCCGAGTTGGGTCGATTATGTTATACCCCATCTAGCCAAATTGGATCGGCAGCGGCCAACTTGAGCACGCAGTCTGTTGAAAGATTTCCATATCGGCCACTGCAGTTCAGGTTTTCTACACTAATAGCGAGGTAAAGATTGTAAGTTTGGATATAGCGGGGAGTCCTTCGGAACTACTGGTCCGATTCTGAAAATTCTTTCACTGGAAGTTACATTATACGCGAGTGCCATATTGTCATACTTAAAGCTTCCTCATAGGATAATTGCCGACCATTTCGCGAGCGAAGCAGCGGTTAAAAGCTAGTTGCGCATAAATCTTCCAGAATAAATTCTCTAAATGAAAACAAATTAAAATCCTTTGTTTCGGATAAACAAGCGGTCATACAGACATACACGAAAACGCCTTTGTTTTATTATCTAGATTAGGTAATAAATAGTAGGTGCAGTTTACAACAATCAATAAGAGTTGTTTGTCAAAATGTTATGTGTAGGAATTTATTGTTATATTGGTTTCCAAGATTATCGTTTGATAACAATTTTATTTATAACATCTCTGACGTCATTGCAATTGAAGTTCATTTCGCTACAAACAAAATAATAAAACTCTTTGTTTAAAGTATAATACCTACTTACCCATCTATATTTGTTAATGGATCAATCATTGACAGGTTTTTATCAAAATAGATATTAATTTTAATAATGTAACGTACTTGAATATGATTGTGAACTTGAATGACACTAGGTACCTATGTAAGGTAATGTTTAATTTCCCAATGCGATTACATGGACAAAGGATTTTATAATGGTTTTTTTCTGGGCATTATGTAGTAAATGTCAACCATTTCTTATCCTATATTGTCCTACTGCTAGGCGAGTTATTCGCCATTTTCCTCCAATCCTCTTTATGCTCTACCTCCTCCGGCCACTACGACAAGATCGAGGACGGCTACGAGGCTACGACGCCCGTCTTCACTGGCACGTGTGTGAAGATCCTGGCCGATCTGTCCCCTGCATCATCATCATCATCTGCCTAGCCTTTTCCCAACTATGTTATGGTCGGCTTCCAGTCTAACCGGATGCAGCTGAATACCAGTATTTTACATAGAGCGACTGCCTATCTGACCTCCACAACCGATCTGTCCCCTCCCTGCAGATTTATCGTCAACGTTAGAGCTGGACTTGGAGTATATTATGCTGTCTAATAACAGTTTTGTAACTTCGCGACCTTGTACCACAGCCAGCTTCGACATAGTGATTGCACAATCTCGTAGAGTGTTGTCCAGAATATTTGCTTGGTTTGTTTGCGGCCAGTAATCGAGAATCAATGCCCTGACGCTCTGGAGGACTATGATTAATTGCCCCTCTGACGCAATCTGAGACAAACAAACTGAGCGACTCGTGTAGGCTTCTTTTCACTAACTTTTTGGGAATTAATTGAGTAAGGCTACCGTTTTGTGTTGGTATCGAGGGCGGATCCAGCTATCATGTCAAGGGGTGGTCACATAGTTGAGATCTAGTCATGACAGGCTCGAATTCGATTACAATAATAATTCAAATCAAGAAGAAAGTGTTTGATTGCTATACGTCAAAATATATTAACTTTATTAAATTACAAAATCAACTTTTCTCTTATGTCTTCTTCTAAAACGTTTTAAAATTATTATTTTTCCCAGTCCAGGGGGGGTCATGACCCCGGTGACCCCCCCCCGGATCCGCCCTTGGTTGGTATGGGAAGCTTACTATTTTTCTATTTATTATTTTCTATGGGTGTAAAGAGAGCAGATAAAATACACTGCGCTCAAAAACAGGAATTACAGACGAAGGCAAAAAGGCTGTCAGGCTCAAACGGGATTGGGCAAGTCACGTGAGCCGCATGCATAACGACTGCTGGGCAAAGGTCTCAACACGATGGGTGCCTGAGGATGGACGGCGCCGCCGAGGGTTGCCTAGAAAGAGGTGGCGAGATGATCTAGACGCGCATCACGAAGGCTGGTTCGAGGTGGCGCAGGAGAAGAGTACTTGGAAGGATATGGGGGGGAGGCGTTTGCCCAGCAGTGGGACAAACAAGGGTAAAAAAAAAACTCGTCATAATAATTTAAGCGTAACTTATGAATATTATATTATGAATATTTATTATAAAACCAAATAGGTAGTTAGTCAGTTAGTATTGTTTTTTAATATGGTAGCGCATGCTAACTCAATACGCAATTATGCGGGCATTATCGTTACCGTTTCTAGTTCGAACCTAATTGATTATGAAATGTGTGCGGAAATTGTCATAACAATACTATCGCATCGAATTCTTTTTATGCTTCATAATACTTACAGATGGATGTAGGTAATATGTAACTTAACTAACATTGGACGTTTAATATTAAGGTGGAAGCGCCAAGGTAGCCCGCGAACTTTAAATTTTCTTACATTTTTTGCAATTTACAGTGTATGAGTATTTGCAGTGTCAAGTTGTATGTTGATTAAGATATGATTAGCGAACGTAACAAATATGGCTTTTTTTTATCTTGGTAAAATCATCAAATGAGTCCTCCCACCCACGGCAGAGCGGGAGGGACTGTCAGAGTTGTACTGACTAAAATCCACGGTGTCCTTCAATAGCCCTTTATGTTTCAGGGTCACGGTAATTCTATAAGTCCCGCGACCAACAAATATGGCTTTACAGAGTTATAGCCATTAAACTCATGAGCACAAACCTCTATGTTCATAAAATCCCAATTGAATGACTTTTTCATGAAATAGTCATTCATCATCATTTCATCATTTTCCTGCCCTTGTCCCATGTCACTTGGGGTCGGCGCAACAGGTTTTTTTTTTTTAAATGGGTTTAAATGAACTTAGAGGGCAGTAGCGAAGGGTCAATTTTTGTAAGAGGTAAGCCGGAGTACATATCTTTACTGTATGGAATATTATTGGCTATAGAATACTGACTGTGCCATTTTTCAAAGGGAAGCCGGTAGGAATCGGGTTGTATGGAACCTTCGCCACTGTTAGAGGGTTGTATTGATGATTTTAATGATTATAATTCTGTAACTACATACGGGTTACGGTCGCGAATCATAGCCTGAAACGGACCTGCAAATTGCAAAAAAACCTAAGAAATTCTATTTCACGGGCTATCCTGGCGCTTCCACCTTAATAATTATATTTTATTTTTATCTTTATGTACGAGATCGAAATGGCAATACGACGTTGCCATAAAGAGGAAAATGAGCTTAAAATCTACTATGTTTGTTCCGAAGCTGGAACACATGAAAAAGGTTAAGACTTTTTTTGTTGGGGTAAAAAGTCACGTTTTACGATAGGACTCGATGGAACGCACTCAAAGCTTTGTGCTGATGGATGGATTGAATAGTACAGGGGTCGTGGAGGTGTTTAAAGTAAAAATCTTACATTAAAAACTTATATTTAAAAAAAAAAACTTGTGAAAATGTTGGAACATTAACCCCCAATATCTCCATAACTAGGAGGTTTCCAGGTATGGTCTAAAACAAAAAAGTGATCGCAAATACGGGGAGAACAAGTACCTTTCGGCTTCGTTAAGAGTCTACTTACACCCTTTATTTACTTACTTAAAATCATCTGAATAAACAGAATACATCTTATTATAAACATAACCGGTTGGCACGACTTCAGGTAGCTAGCTCAACAATGACCCTTTTTGTCAACCAATCACAAATAGACCGCTTATCTGTGACGTCAGAGGATTGGCGAAAAGTATGGTCATAATGCAGTCTAGTACTCACTGTTTTTTTAGAAATTGTCCACTAATGTTGTACCGTGAACTTTTACTTTTGAAGTTTTGTGTTTTGTTTAGTGTTGTAGGAATCCTGGTTGGTAAGTTTTCCGATTGAAACGTTTTTTTTTTTTCATAATATATGGCTATAAATTTATTTAGCATAATCAGTTCCCACTGCTGGGACACACGGCCTCCTCTCTATGAGAGGAAATGGGCTATAATCCACCACGCGGGCCCAGTGCGGGTTGGTAAATTTCGCATGTCTTCGAATTTTTGATTCTGGGACATGCCGGTTTCCTCACGATGTTTTCCTTCACCGTTTTTGAGAGCAGTGGTGATGAAATAAATTACACAATGCGCCTGCCTGGGTTCGAACCCGCGACACACTGTTCGTAAGTCGGGGCCGCCATGGGCCACCGCTGCTCTAAAATTTAAAAATTTTAATTACCAAATTTAACTTTTGTAAACATTTTATACTATTGTTGATTGTTTTTCTTAAGATTATTATCTTGAGAAAATAATTTAAGAAAAAAAAATTCTTTTATCTCAGTACGAAACGGATTTGACAGATTGTAGTAGCTTGATGTGGTGGGTGGCGTACGTCTGTACTTGATGTAGTTAATGACATATCACCGGCCCTTTGGAACGTAGACAATTTTTGATAACGAGGTGCAATGGCCCGCGGTCTATTCGCTTTGGGCCGTTCAGACTAAAAACCGCCGTGACGTCTGACAGGAAGAAGAAAACGCGTTTGTTTTGTAAAGTTTGTAACTTTGACGTATAGTTATATTATTTCCTAATTCCATTTTTCTTGGATTAATTGTTAAATTACATACCTTTTAGAGTTTAAAAATCGTACTAGTAGTTTGCATACCTCATAGGGTAGTGTGTCAAAACACCTGCTTCAATGTGCCGTCGGTTTCACTACTTGAAGTAGGTATATTTTTGCCACAGACTGTGTTTTTTCAATTTAAGATACGCAGTGAGTGCACCTTTTTTCACTCTAAAGTTTGCAATTGCATCATACATAAACGGGTCAGACGTTTCCACGAAAAATAAAAAAGGTACCTAGTATGGAAATATCACTTTTCACGAAATCGTTCATACAAATCGGCAATTTCATAGTTTAACCATTTATCCCTTAGCTGTATTTCAACATGCTGTTTTTGTATGCTATATTTTTTGTGTGTTGTTTTTAGAACTTTGAAATACAGCTAAGGGATAAATGTTTAAGGTTATATATGTATTATATAACCTCACGCCTATTACCCACAGTAATAGGCAGAAACGACAGACCGTCACCAACTCCGTCCATGTTCATATAAGTTACTGTAACTTGTACAGAGAAATATTTCTGATGTGTATCACAGCGTCGGAGCCAAAGCCAGCGGCACCATCGGCTCTAAAACCAAAGTCACGCCTGGCGAAGTGTTAATCATGTGTTTGTTCACAAACATGACACTCGTACTTACTTGTTTGTTGTTGTTTTTAGTTCAAACAAACGTTGTAATATAACTGAATTATTGTGTCATTAGTGCAACTTCTGTGCGTGAATTATTATTGTTTCTATTGTCCACATAAATCATAATATTATGTGTAAATAACTTACAGTACGAGCTTCGGAAATTTTCGTGATTTCGAATTACTATTACGGAGTTACGCCTGCAGAGGCAAATGAGCCGTGCTTCGTAGAAATACACTTTCGTTTCGAATTTTATTAGTTTGTCAAAAGTTATGAAAAGTTTTCTACGAATTGCAAGAGTTGTTAATCTATATTTTTTTAAATAATTGTAATACAAAATAGGCAAGTACTTATAATGGACAACTAAAGGGTGTAAATAGACCCTTTACGAAGTCAAAAGGCACTTGTTTTCCCCGTCATTGCGACCATTTCTTTGTTTTGCGTAAGGTGACTACGTTTGATCTTCAGAATGTTTCGTTGACGGTTTCGTGTTTACACCTTGTATATAAGTACTTTTACTATTTGCAGGGTACAGGCAAAGAACAGGGTGCGTCCTAATGAATCGATTATAAGAAAAAAGCAAATTAAAGTTTAGAATTTCCCAGTTCTTTTCGCTTTGGGCATAGATAAAAACGTATTTTAAGCGACATTTGTTGAGTATTTGTAAAAACCAGTGATTGGGAATGCAATTACCATAGATATAGATTGGTTACAAGTACATAACAAAATTTTTCAAAAAATGTGACATTCCATGATGTCACATTTTTTGAAAAAAATTGTTCTTTGCCTGTACCCTTCATTTAGTGTTTGTCGTACATAGATGTCACCAATAAAATAAAAACCTGGGAACATTGATATACAGTTAATCAATTAGGCACTTACTTCTCTCATTACATATACTTACACAACCTCTTCTATATTGCAGCTGGTGTATTTATTGACGCTCTGCACACAAGGGCCTTCCCTTTTCCCCCTGACTCGACTAAGCCTTGAACGTTAGTTGTACTGCCCACCCCAACAAGGCCATTCGCCCATTCATACAGCCTTCATCGTACGAATTATATGGAATATATTATCACATGGAAAGCAAAGTTTCACGACTGTAATACCCGAAACTTTAGGCAGAGGCGTACCTTAGGTCACTCCTTCATGGCTGCCACTGGGGAATTCCTGATGGAAAAATTCAATAGTACTTTGCCCGACCGGGAATCGAACCCAAGACCTCATGCTCAGCAGTCGCGCTTGCGACCACTAGATCAACGAGGCAGGCGAGGAAAAATTACCTTCTTACAAATGGTAACATGGTCAAGAAAGCCACAATTTAGTTAGAAGCTGAGTAAATTACGTCGCTTTAGTAACCTGCCACAGTAACTATTTCTTGGCCAACATAGTCATAAAATAAGCAATCATAGTAAATTAGAACATTATGGGCGGCACCATGCACGCTTACTAGAAAATACATAAAAGTCTTTGTGGAAAAGTCATAAATTAGGTAAAACGTAGGTCACATAGAAATAGGTGATTTCCATTTATTGATGACCTCACCAAATAAAAATGGAATATGGGTCTTCTACTTAATCGGTATTAAAGCCTGAATCTAGTTTTTTACGAAATCAAAACTCAATTGAAAAACATTTACTGGCAAAGTTGCCTTTTACAATTTTTAAGCCGCTAAGTTCGTTAAGCCGTTGGTCTCGGCTGTCATTTGTAGATCTTTGACAGTCGATACAGGTAGTCAGTAGCCCGAAAGTCTGACAACCAGTCTTATATACCAAAGGGTATGGTATTACCCAGAACTAAATGGGTTGTGGAGGTCAGATAGGCAGTCGCTCCACCTAAAATACTAGTATTCAGCTGCATCTGGTTAGACTGGAAGGCGACCCCAAAATAGTTGGGAAAAGGCTAGGTCATTTTTTTTTAATATTTTGCCCCACACTAGGAATTTCTCCTGTATCGTGGGTGCGTTTACAAACATTTAAACTCACATACACAAACAGCCAGACCCGGAACAACTACCTGTAGATCATGCAAATATTTGTTCCGTGCGGGGATCGAAACCGCGACACGCAGCGCAGCATCCGATAGCTCAGCCACTGCGCCAACCGTGCCGTTAAAATGATGATGCCGTTTTAAAAATAATAAAAACAAAAGGCACTGGAACTGACGTCACTAAGAGAATGAAGGTACCTACGTATCAAAGAACTCCTCTAACTACCTCATAAAAATCTAAACTACTCAAGCAAAGATCAAAATTCAAATGGCACTCTAACTAAATGAAAAGAGAATCACGTAAATCAGCCCAGTAATGACGGATAAATCATTATTTGCACAGAATAATCCTCCTTTTTTAAAGTCTGTTAAAAGCTTCACTTGATCAATGAACAGATTGCTCGTCATAACACCGACCTATATTGAAACAAACGAGTGTTTTCCTTTATAGTTTAGGAGCTACTTATACACATTCTATTACAGTCGCGTGAAAGGAAACTATTAAACGTTCTAATTTTGACTCGATTTAATACATAACATAACATCACGCCTGCAATCCCTGAAGGGTTAGGCAGGGCTGCACCTCATTTAGCAAGTTATGTTTAAGTGTAATAGGGGGCGAGCCTATTGCCATCAACCGGGCACAATATGTGTTATTTATATTTATTGAGTGGAAAAAACCCAATAACAATTTTCCCAACCCAGAAATCGAAACCCAGGACCTCAGGCTCAGCAGTCGTTATTGCGATCACTGGACCAAGGCTGTAAATAATGAAAAGAGGAAAATTGGTTTCCTGTTATAATGCTTTTCTTACTTAAATCTAATTAGCGCAATGTGGTCAACCTCCCAAGTATAACAGCCTATGAAGAATATACCTAAAGGCGGGTAGGTACATTTCCAACTATTTGTAATAATATCTTAGCTGACTTGCTAATATAAAGAAAACATTTTTAGGGTGTAAAACTTGCCATCGTAGTGGAACTTACAATCCGATCCGCAAACAACTCATAGACAACAAAATTGCACAAACTTGGAGATTGTGAGAGCAAAAATGTGGCCAAAAACAAAACACAAAGTGACAAAGGCGGTAGATGAAATACCTAATCGCGTTAAATCCATCATCCAAGTTATTGTTACATGATTCCTTCTACAAACGTCAGAATCAGAAAGTCTCCACAAACCAAAACTCATTGATAAAATAATAATTAAAAAGCAAAATAAGCTTTCGTAGCTACCATTACCGCGGTAGACTGGTAGCTACGCAGTAGCTACGCCGTAGCAAAAGAATGCACTGTAGACCTCCATTTGTCCAGGCAGGTGGAGAATGCTATTTCCCTCTTTTACAGCCACATTACCCTCTCACTACATCACATGACCCTCCCATTTGGTTTACCTACCTAGGTACATTTTTGGTTGAAAAAAAAAGTAGTTGAAAAAACGCGACTGAAAAAACTGAAAAGCATAAAACAAGCACATTTTAAATTAAACAAAAGTTGGAAGCAGGCGGGGCCCATTTGAATATAAAATTATGAAAATGGAATTGGCCCCGCCTGCTTACAACTTTTTTTTTTCGGATTTGAAATCATCAAATGACCCCCCCCACTCTGGGCGGAGCGGAAGGGAGTGTCAGACTTGTACTGACTAAAACCCATCCATGTTCCTTCTTTGCCCTTGGTGTTCCAGGGCCACGGTATCTCTTTCGAACAGTCCCGCAGCCCTGGCAGGCCTGCTTCCAACTTTATAATTAATCCGTTCATCCGTGTAGGAGTTACGCGGGAACATAGAATAAGAATAATTTTGTTTAAGAGATTTACATTCAATGCATTGATTCATAAAACAGACATACATACAGATCCAACACATAACCCTCCTTTTGGGTTTCGCCGCAGTCGGGTAAAAATGGAGGGCCATTGTGATTTACGAGTAGTGTCTGATTTAGTCCATTATTACCATTATTCTACAGTTAAACAAGTACTTATTCAGTTAATGGCATATAAATGACCAGAAGCTGTTTTTACTCGATTTTATCTTCTATCTTCAGTCGTGTGATGTCATTCATGAAATTTTCAGATTGTAAATCGGTCAGCGGGAACAAACGAATACAAAACCAGCGTAGTTTACGATGCCTTTGCCATCAAAGGGGCCATCAAAGCTACAATATAACGATTGACGGCCCATTAACTTGTTG
The DNA here is from genome assembly GCA_963082995.1 of Noctua comes. NCBI lineage: Eukaryota > Metazoa > Arthropoda > Insecta > Lepidoptera > Noctuidae > Noctua > Noctua comes. The sequence goes on along the minus strand of OY720278.1, from coordinate 16,050,528 downwards.
TTTGAAGCTCTTCAAAGTTATTGTTACGATGCCGCATTTTAAATTATGTACTTTGATACAGAGTTAGGTCTCACCATAAAGATTACTGTCTCTCTGTGTTTACAAAATGCAAAACAGGTAAAATAGAACGGCTACCTGAGCTAGGGGACAAGTTTGAGAACAATACCCAGCCTCTCCCACCTTTACCCCATGCATTGAATGCCGCACTTCCACGTGCAGTCGGAATTCAATCGTCTCGCTTGGTGTATGTGTCTGTTCTCGGCGTTCGTTTGCAAACAATTACTTTAATAGTGAATATTTATTATTTTGAGTTTATTTCAAAAGTAAAAGTTATGGATCCTGATACAGCAGGTAATTATCTATTATTTAAAATAGAATTGCGATAGTTTTTACAACTGAAATGATTAGTTTAAGTGTAATGTAAGTCTCGCGTATTATGGAGTCGATTTTTAGGTATCATTTGTGTTTAACAGAGAATTTGTTATACTTCCAAGTTAGATCTTGTAATAATTCTTGATACCGTAGGAAGATTAAGGCGGAAGCGCTAGGTTGCAGGTCAGCTGACACTGACCTGCAAATTTCAAAAAACCTAAGAAAATTTGAATTTCGCGGGCTACCAAAAATTTGCCGCGGAAAGTCGCGGATAAGCTACTTGATACGGTTTTTTTCTGACGAAAACTTAAATTCATTATTTGTGTTAAGTTCATTTTTATAGAAAGTCTGTTTGTATTTGTTATAGGTTCACAAAATACCCCGGGAGCAAAAACTGTGACCCGTAAATAGGTAATTGTTCGAACGCATGCAGAGCTTTGATTTGCCTAATCTGGAAGTTTTTTTAAAGTATATTTGGAATAAATGACTCGATGTAATATTAAAACGTTTGTTTCATTTACTAATATCGTTTACAACCAATATTAACCACAAAATAATTATGGCCGCGTAGATCATTGAAATACCCATACGTGCGTCGTATTCATTGATAGGCGACCGATCTCGACAAAATCTACTACTTCTGGTAGATGCGCAGGTAAAATTAATCCTTACCTAATGATGATTGTCTATTCGTTGGTTTCTATTACAATATTTACGGGGTACCTACATTTTCCATTGACATAATTACGATGGTAGGGGGTGCTAATGCAAAGAGTAATTTATTGACCCCTGAATCGCGCACACGTAGCGTTATTATTCTTTAAATTAACGCCACCTGGTGGTGAATAGAAATACTAAATATAGTGCTGCCATCTTTCCGAAATAAATAAAAACTTACCATAAATATAGAGTTACTGATTTCATTTACATAAAGTCGTAGAGGCATTTAAAAAAAATGTCAGCTTTTTATATTACTATTAATGAGGTATTTCGAGTTATGAAGAGCTTCTTTTGAATAGTGCAAAACATGAGATAAAACAATAAAATAACAAAATCCAATGCCCTATTATTTTCATTACCTGCTATTTTGTCTATGCCTTGCTCTATTATTTTGCGCCTGCGCTCTTGATGGTCTACGCGACGTACCTAAAATCATTTTGTGGAAAATTTGAAGTTTGTTGTTATTTGTGACAACTTATAATTCATAATTATTTATGAAAGCTCCGTGCTAATTACCATTCCAGGCGCGGGGCAAGATTTCACTGTGGTGGTTAGCCTGGATGCGTTCAGACACTATACTTCGAGCGGTGTACGGTAGCCATCTTGGAATCGAACAAAGCTTCAGATGTGTAGTTTGTCTGTTTATCAATAATTTTTGTGCATTTTCTTGTAAATAGTTTGTATGTTTAGGATATGTACGGAACGTTCGTCCATATGTGTAAATAGCTATGGCTGCGACAAGGAAATTACAAGGTAATTTGTTATGTTATCAGGTTAGAGATTGATTGACCCCAACCGATGTAGGTACGTGTTCTAGAGCATTATTGTCAATTGATGAGACCTCTGGCGCACTGGAGTCAGTGTTGGCGAGCAGAATATGTGAAACGTGTGTTAGTTACACGAGTACAGATTGCAATGCGTACAGGTGGTCGGTAAAACTTGACAAACTGCCGCGTTTCTTACGATTATAGTACTATGGACACGATTTTATTGTTATGAACTATCAACATCGACAGCCAGTCGATCGTTATCAGGCCTACCCTCTATACTAATAACACAATCGCGAAGCAGAGAATTGTTTTTAAGTGATACCCTCAGTGAAACAGGTTTTTTGCATTAATGCAATAATGTGGTTTGCAGGTGAAATAGACAGGTGTTTAAAAAAGGTAACGGAGGGCGTGGAGACGTTCGATGACATCTGGCAGAAGGTACACAATGCGACGAACAGTAACCAAAAGGAGAAGTATGAGGCGGACCTCAAGAAGGAGATCAAGAAGCTTCAGAGGCTACGGGATCAGATCAAGTCGTGGATCGCCTCCGGGGAGATTAAGGATAAGAGTACACTTTTAGAATATAGGAAACTAATAGAAACAGTGAGTTGATATCCCTTATATTACTTAGTATAAGATTGTTGATATAACATACATTATTAGTGGTCTTCAACCGACATTTGAATACAAGTTTGTGCCTATTATAGATGAACTTTCTGTTATCAATTCTTATTGACATTCAAATCAATGTCAAATAGTTGTATACAAGTAAAGTCTGTTGCTACATACCAAATATTTGGTATTAAAGATACAATTAGTCTTGAAACTATTAAAAATTTTCTTATTAGGTTATTATAAGGCGGAAGCGAACAGGTAGTCCCTGAAATTCAAGGTTTCTTACATTTGTATTCCATTGTCTATTGATTTGTGATCTTAATAAATATTTATTTACAGAATAATAGGCATTAAACCTCATCAAGTTCATAACACAAAAAAATTACAATTTCATGGATATTTGAGGCTTATACTAACTGACAGTACTTGTTATAATTCTGTAAATATATATTTCTATCATCAACATAAAACCCAACTCACGTTACCAATATTTATCCACGAACTGCATAAAAATACAGATAATTTGAATTTTACGGGCTACCCTAACGCTTTAACCACAACTGCATCAATACCCAAGTGTTTTTAAATGTGCTCTTTTATGTACTGTCTACCCTCTATGTCCCCGTCAGGAACCTAGCATGAACATTTTTTATTTATTTTACTTTCACATTTTAAGTTTTACACAATTGATTGTTTTTTGTTGGTAACAACACGTCAAAACTGGCATGGCTCTTCATTCAAATAAATAGGTATACACAACTAAGAGGACTAAAAATAGGGATAAACTATTTTTCTATTTAGCTTACCTAGGATCATAGGATGCTCACACACTGCTTGTATAAAACTAGAATAAATATGGGTGATAAGAATGTCTTCAAAACCAGATTCTGTTCAGATTCAATAAACCCTTCTTTAATTTCTTCCTAACACTACTTTTATTATTTAGGAGCTCTATATGTTTTCTCAATCAAACCCACCTGATTGTTGAAATATAAAACAATTTTTAAAACATTTGCCTAATCGGGAACAAGGCATAAACATCCACAAACATAAACTAATAAAGTTTTCTAAAATACACCATTCAGTAATTAATTACTTCTACTAACATGTGGCAAAGCAAACCCTTAGGTTGAAATCATTTAAAATTTACAAAAGAGTAGTGAAGTATGATTTAAATTGATACAACCATCATGTGGAAAGTGTCTTCAGAACATACGGTCCCACCATGACTAACTGGCACATCAATAGAACAATCCTCAAAATGAAGCGTGGCCAGTTGCTTCGTGTCAAAACCAAGATCTGGTATTTAACTGAACAGTTCAACTTCTTGTCCCAGATTTTGCCAGAAGCATGACTATGATCCTAACCTTAAAATATTAGATAATCCCCAGTAATTCTTTGTGAATGTGGCAGAAGCTCTGTGAAACTCGAATTGCATGTAGTTTGAATCAATGCAGGTTGGCTCAAATGAATGATTTTATGGTTTGGTGTAAAACGGCTTGATATTTTTCAACCTCGTTTTATCAGACAACTTTTGCTGTCAACTTGACATGTTTTAGAAACTTTCTACTAGTGTCCCTTCATCCAACTATTTTGGGTTGTACTCTACCTGCCAACTTTCTCTTTGTTGCTATTTGGTATTGTTTTTCTTTAAGTACACTAAAAGTCAGCGCCGCTGACTCTTCGCAAAAAGTAAATATACATTAAAAAATAAATAAAGTCATGTGTGTTCTATGGTACACACAGATGTATTATTAAAAACAGTTTAACTTCAATCAAAAGTTTATTGAACAAATTCCTTCAACAACTTTTTATAATAATTCCAATTGATTCCATCTGTGTTTGTATGCATATTCTTTTATTTTTTGTCAGTCTTATCAATTAGATGACCCAGCAACTGAATATAAAATCGTAACTAATAGTTTCTAAGACCAACATACTCTCAGAAGATACATCTTTCATATAGAATAAAAAAATTGCCCTGCAAAATTGATTAAAATTCTGATCAGAATCATATTTAATACAGATAACTCAACCAAATGTGCGTGCTTACATAAAATAATAAACATACTAAATCAATAAAGAATTATCCTTTTTAATGAATTAGATAAACAACCAACTTTCGATATTTTTGTATCAGAAATTATCCAATAGGATTTCAACATTAAATAATGTGATTATAGACACACCCCCAAGTTTCATAATATTACGAGCCAAGTGATCTGTCTTCCAATCAGTGACACAATCCCTTATCAGTGAGATAGCTTGCATTTCGTAATACGAGCTAAGGAATAAGCAAAGCAACACTTTCAGAATGCGTCCATAGAGGTTTAAAGTTATACCAAGTTCATTTATAATTACGTTTTGTAAGTTAGTTTGCTTGTTGCCCCGAAGTAGTAGTTTGTGGCTGTCGCACTGAAGCTTTACTTGTGTTTTTGTGTATGTCCTTATTTGTGGTGATCAAATATTTCGAGTTTTTACTCATCCTATCTTCCAAATGAATAAAAAGAATATAGGGTACATTTATGTACGTCGCTTTGACGGCATTTCTAAAATGATAAACACCTCATAAACGTCATTTTTTTTTACGTTTACTTTCTTTATTTTTCTTTGCTGTACGTATCGCTTTTCAAAATAATGCCCTAGTTCTCCAAAAGCCGTGCTAAAGCCTAAAATTATGCGGCATCATGATCCAATCAATACGGTATCCTGTAAACAATCTCCCATGCATTAGATACATGTCTGACACAGATAAAACTGATTTAAATTCAGAGTCAACATTCGGACACGACTGCAACAACACTTTAATACTGTTTACGTGTTTTTTTGTTGTCCCCAATAATATGGCTGAAGCTTTAAAATGTCACCAATTCATTTCACTGAATTTTATTTTTCTGTAACACAGTATCTTGGTCACTAAGTATTCAATTATTATTATTATTAGCCTGGATTTTCCCATTGCAGGGAAAAATAATTGACCAAAGATACCGATTTGATCTTTATTTATAAACAAACAAAACAAAAACTTAAGATGCCAAAGGTAAAGATTTTTTAGAAAATAACGATGTTGAAAACAAGTCTATTAATATCACTTTTGTGATTCGAAAGGTTAAAGTTTGAATAAAACCAATTTCCCGCCATTTATGACAATAGACAACTTTTTTCTTACAAGCCAGGATTTCGTGTTCTCAATAATTTTTTCTACTTTTTTAAGTTTTTTTCTTTTTATTTCTTGTGTATGTAAGCATGGGAATAATTGCCGCAACTTTCCAATCGATGTATTCAGTTTTTACTTCTCTGCTTATGTCCTATAGCAGAACATTATACAACGCATTAAGTTGTTATACTTGTTTTAATTAAATAGTTAGTCAAGTTAAAAGTTAGCTTAAAAAAAATCGCTATAATCTTAATAGCGGTCGGCGGCGTATCACGTGCGTACGCACTTGAAGCCTGTTGGGCAGGCCGCCGCCGGCGAGAGTAGACGAGCTTCGAGACCGCGCTTCCTAGGGATGTTGCCAACCCATATGGTAAGCCATCAGAAAAAAATAGGCTGCCAGAAGCTAGGGTGAAAGATACCAGCAGGGTGTCCACTATCAGGAAAGTTGAAACTCAAAAACACCCTGGGATAGTGGAAAGATACAATTTGCTGCAAAAATTCAAACAAATTCGTTGATTTTGGTGGGAGAAAATACAATTGGCATACATAACGCATTGAATATCAGCGTTCATTTTCTCTCCTAAGCAGTGGATACCCTGTCAGAACTGTAGGTACTCAGCTCGCCGCACATGGACCACTGGGCACAGCCACGAGCGAACTGCTCCAATATTTGATCATTTTTCCCTACAAAATGATAAAATACTGGTTAGTATAACCTGTGGCTGTAGCTGATGAACCTTGTGTGGTGAGCCCTTCTGTTACAAAAGTAAATTCAGCTAGGTTTCCTGTGAAGAGTCACCTAAATAAAATAACTTAATCAAGAAGGTGATAATAAAAATCGGTGATAATCAAGATTTTAAACACTTTCAACCAACAATAATTAATCAGTTTCACCAATCACTTCTGTTACATACTTTACTAACTTCATTTTAACCAAAAACTTTGATCATGATTAACTTCCATTATTGAGTTCACAAGCTACTACTTAATACTTATTTTTGAATATAGTTTTTTTTTTTAAATTATTTAAAAACTTGTTTTTTGTAAAATCAATTAATATTAGATACACACACGAGCTATAAGATTTCTGATCTCGTCAATAAATTTTAGTTTTGTAAAACTAAAAGTGGTTTTAAACGAATTGCCCTTCTATTTTCAGCAAATGGAAAGGTTTAAAGTAGTGGAACGGGAGACGAAAACGAAGGCGTATTCCAAGGAGGGTCTGGGTGCGGCGCAAAAACTGGACCCTGCGCAGAAGGAGCGAGAGGAGATGTCCTCGTGGCTCGTCTCCTCCATCGACGCACTTAATTTACAAGTAAGTACCTCATATACACGGAGGAGTGAACAAATGCAGTGGTTATGTGCGGGGAACTGGTGGGATTCAAGCTGCGCATATAGGGCAGGAATATTATCTGTTACCATCAGACCATCATTATCATCATCAGAAAACTATAGGTAGGCTGTGAATAATTTATTGTGTACCATAATTGTTACGAGCTCTTTACAATATTCTAGTATACTTTACTCTGAAGACTAAATCGTGAACTTATTAAACGTTTACGTCCTAATCTCAGCGACAATCAATGCCAAAAAGTAGGTAATTTAGGGAACTTCTTGCCAGATTGAGACTGATATTAGAATTATACAAGTATTGACACAAAAACACCGAAAACGCTGTTAATTTTTCTCAAAAACAATTTTACTAATACACTTGCTTGCCTAACAAGAAATTTTAGTAGTGAATAGAATGTAATAATCCCTAATGAGTTGTAAATAAGTATTGTAGAGTATCGAATAAAGTATCGATACTTACTCGAGTATCGTTAAAAAATATCATATTCTAACAAAAGTATCAATACAACTGAAGTGTCGATACTTTTTTCGAATTGAGCTAATGTTGTCACGCCATATTTGAGCTATGCTTCTCTAGTATTTTTGTTCGTCACGTGCTTTCCGAGTTAGTTTTATTCTTCCTACTAATATGCGCACACTTCATTTGTTTGCCACTCCGTTTAGATATAGGGGCTGTCGCTTTGCTAGTGAATATTCTCATTAGTAATGTTCACAACACTTTAAGTTGCTAGTGTTTCTATGATTTCCACCGCCTTTTGCCATCATCGTTCGTCCTCCACAAAATTAAGATTCCGTTATAGACAGATTTTCACGGTTATAACAGAATTAAACTAAACCTCATGAGAAATCTGTTTATCGGTGCAACACTTCGTGCCGCAATGGTTCGGTTCCGGCGGCTTCCCGGTAACTCGGTCGTATGCCGCCGGGCTGGGCAAGACTCGCGGTGGCAACGGTGCGCGCGCGTCGCGACGGTTTCGCAACGCGCCGCCAACTGCACTGGTGTGTAGATAGAATTAAATCCTGCCGGAGGATCCTCAGAGTGTCTTCACACGAAACGTTTGTCTAGGCGTGGACGTCGCGTTGACGCCACGTAGTCTCTGTGTAAACGCATACGCAGCGCTAGCGTCACGTAGACGTAATTGAATCGGTAATACGTCGTGTTGACGAGGCGCTTGCGTCGCGTTTTTGCGGGGCTTACGCCGCGTATACGTTCGTCGATGGCCTCCGCTGGACCCACGTCGGATGCGAAGACACCCTTACTCCGGCTTATGTGTCAGTTACCGTTACCATTTGTCCATTGGACAAATCCAGGGAAACCTAGAGTAGGCTCCATGTGGTGTTGAACTGTGACGTTACGATTGGTATTGCCATAATCACCATGCTTCGCAGACATGGTATACAATCAGCATGATATAACACATACACAACACACATTTCGTCATATAACACTGGTAGAGAAATGCTTTGAATCAAAATATAATTTATTAAATGTAGGTAGACTAAATCCTCTTTGTGGAAACTCTGACTGTAAAAGAGACTCCAGAAATGCTTCCCACAATATTATTACTAGCCCGAAGTCCTTCGAAAGCTAACCCCACCGACATTGAATATAATAATCTGGGGTGATAGTTCTGTTGCTTACAAGAACACCGTGTTCATTGATCTGCTTAATTAATCTTAGACCGGGAGGTGTAGACATTACTTAGCATGTGCTTTGACCTATGGCCGATTTCTGAATTGAGTAAAAGAAGTTTTGACTTACTTACGTTTTAAATGTTAAATTTTGGTACGTTACATTGAAGGAAACAGTAATTGAAATAGCTCAGTATTGATTAAATACACTTTACTACTCAAATCAGAAACTGGGCATTAGACAAGTTCCCGCCTCTAGATTTATAGTTAGACAGCTCTGCGAAGGTAACAGAACAAACTCTTAGCACGTACTTTGCGGGCTAAGTAACAATTATAGACCTTAGTTATTGTATGCAAAGGCACCCTTAGATTATATGACTGATCCTGTATGTAACCAGTAGATAACAGCTATGCGTAACTCTTCATCATACTAATGTTGACTCTCTCTATTCCAGGTTGATCAATTTGAGTCTGAAATAGAGTCACTGCTAGTGGGTAAGAAGAAAAGATTGGACAAAGAGAAACAAGACCGGATGGAGGATCTTAAATGCAAGCTGGAGAAGCACAGGTTCCATATAAAGAAGCTAGAGACGCTGCTCAGAATGCTTGACAACATGTCCGTCGAAGTTGAACAGGTTGGTACTAAAAACTTCTTTTTATACTTTTTATTCTAAGTTTTTTTTTTTCAGCCAAAGCACTGTCTTTATTGACTTATTAAATGGAAAAAATATGCATTCCTTATGAATTAGTAGTTGCAGTATGTATTGTGTTCAATCACACATTTGCTGCTTATACGTCACGGGAAATAAAGCCGTGAATATTACACCAAACTTGCTTGTGGCGCCCTCGCTGATCAGATAACAGATCGCTTCTGTATCTACGTTCGTTACAATACGATCGAGTAATCCTAAACCAATTATGTGTATGTTCTATTAATGCCTGAGTCAGACCAGTCGATCTAGGTCAGTGAAACAGTGAATGTGTTGAGGCAGATCAGTTATAATGACGTATCTCGTAATTATTTGGTGAATGTAACAATACGTTGAAGTTTGGCTTGCGTTCATATCAGTATGGAATAATTTCCGTCCACTTTGGGAAGGCTACCCAATGTCTACGCCAGATCTAGTTAACGCTATAGGTACTCAGACTACCTCATGCCCTTTTCAGTATTCTCATCATAGATCGAAAGTCAATCACTATGGGTACTCGAACTACCCAATGCCTTTTTCAGTATGTTTGACAGATCTATGGCTGTTCTAAAAACATGAACTAAACATTGTAACATAGTTGAAACCAGACTGAAACATTGTATTTGATGATTGCAAGCCCCATATAAAATACATAGTCCCCAAACTATTGCTGCCTATGTGAAGGCACTGGCAAAGCATTCACATAAAACACATTTAAGTCTCTATTTCTCTTTCTTTCCTATTTGTGTTCTGTATCTCCTTAGACCAGTTTGTATGTGAATATTTTGCCAGTGGAAACGCACAGTGAGACATTATAAAATCCCCTCTGTCTTTCGTTTGATCTTATACTACTGTATTTACTTGTATATTTATGTGTACCAAAAACCAAAAGTTAATGACCAATCTTTCTCAAGTCTAAGCAGGTGTACCTTACATTGCAGATAAAAAGGATAAAAGAAGACGTGGAGTACTACATCGACTCTTCACAAGACCCTGGCTTCGAGGAGAACGAGTACATCTACGACGACATCCGAGGGCTTGACGACATCGAGCTCAGCGGCGTCGGCCTGCCTTCCTCTGCGACCACCGACAGCAACAACAGTAATGACTCCGCGGGATCTCCTACTAGTATGCTCTCAGGTATGTATGCAAGCTCTTTATTTATGGAGAAGTTAATGCATGACCAGATTAGCCAAGAAATTGTGTGTTTTGTGTGAGCTATTTCATCACCACTGCTCTCAAAACGGTGAATGAAAACATGATCAGGAAACCCGCATGATCTATAACTAAATATTCGGAGACGTGTGTTAGCCACCAGCCCACACTGGGCCCACGGGTGCAAGCTTGTATCCCAGAGTGAGAGTGTTAGAGCTTACGTGCTACATGTGCTTGAGATCAGCTGGAGTGACAATGCTATTTCATGTATCTTTAACCGGCAGGCCCTCCTGTTCCCATGTATGATTGGCTTCAGTACTGATTAAACACTCAACAACTCCTTTTTCTAACAAATACTAGATACCTATTTCCTATACAAAAATTTCCATTATGGCCAAACATTCCGTATTCTGACATCCTGTGGGTGTGCGCTCGTACGTGACAAAGCCGAACCCCTAACAAAACGTAGCCTATCAAAACGCTTCGTCATTTTAATGAAAAAACCATGACTAGCGAATTCACAAGACTTAACGCATTTGTGTAGAATTCTTTACTACGTACATCAAGTTAAATGGAATGGAATGAATTTTTTCTAGATTAAGGTTATTGGCATAACTTTGTATGAATAATTGGTTGCAGTGTGATATCACATGCGATTGTAGCTGAACTAAAGACGCGGGTCGCGAGACGTTTTATTGTGTTGGCAGTCGTGAAAGAGGTCATACAACCCAAGCAGCGGTACTTTTTGGCGCGAATCTAATCACTCACTTAGCATAGAGCTTAATGGAAATAAAAAATCCCCAGAAAATACTGCAACCAATCTTCTTTATCATAAAACCTTAGTTTGTCTATGGTTTATTAAAAAAAATACTTTTTCTTTTTACCAGGTACAAGTCCAGTAACATCACCAACGTTAGAGGTACACAACCATTCAACAGACTCCATAGACGTGGAAAAAAAGAAAAAAGAAGAGATCATAGCCAAAGTGAGTAGTCACACACACAAACATGTCATACCATTACACATATATTTATTATAATCATTATCTTTCCAATGTACTGCTACGTGGAGTTTTGATGTGGATTTTCCAAATTAATTGCTTTTTATGATTAGTTTTGGGTTCTGAACTAATTTTCGTCTATCGAATCTTAGTAGTGTTATCGAATCTTTTCGATATTATCGTTGATTCGTTTACATTAGTTTTCTCGTTAAGTGTTACATGTAAAACTGAATGGTTTTTCGTGTAAACTTTAGTAGAATTATGTTAACACAAATACCTCGAAGTGTCTTATTTATCTCTAAGGCTGCTTTCTTTTCTATGGAGTCTTCCTAACAATAGAGATTATAAAATTTCCCGTAAGATACGCCATGCTAAGGCAAGTCACCAATATACCGCAATATAAGAATGCAATGTAAGAAGTCCCAGTGTCCCATAAAAAGTATAACAGTTAGATCTCACAAACAGCTGATTATTTCAATCGTGAGCAAATTTTTTATCAAAAAAAAAACGGTATATTGACATATTTTCTACAAAAAGAACTGTCATATTTATTCTTCAGACACCTTCAGATTGAAAAGTCGGTCCCAAGTAGAAAATAATTGGCCAAGTGATAAGTTAACTTATTAACTAATTTAATGTTCTATTATCATTATCTAGAACAACACGGGCGTAACTAAATAACACCAATTTTACAAAAGAGCCGCATGCCGATATATTTTTGTTATAAATTACATTTACCCTTCTGTAAAGATGGTGTGCTCACATTTACGCCCTTTTTGTTCTAGGTGTGCGATCTGTCTTTTTCACCGACGATTCATACGAACTTGGTAAGTGCTGCGATATTTTTATTAATTTAGTACCCATATTTATAAACAGTCCTATATTCTATGTGCCCAAGTAAAAAGAGGCACAGTTCAGCATATTTTACAACCATGTTGTCCATTCAAGTAGATTCAGATACAAAGAAACCTCTTTACATCACGAATTTACCGTGAATTTCTCCCAAAAATCTTCTAAACGTGTCGATGGCAATCTGTAATGAGTTAAAACTTAGCTACCATATTACTAGCTAGTCCAGAAATTCCAGGACACCATATTAAGTGTCCCTTTGTATGTGGAACAACACCACATGCTAGAATCTTCTATACAGCCCCACCGGAGCAGGATTTCCTTGCTGCTCCTCCCAAAAGTCTCTGAACGAACCCAAAACCAATCTTCAAGTTGACACAAATGGTAAAGTGATGTTGTGTTGATATTTGCAGCCGGTAAAGCCACTGCCGCTGCGCGCGGTGAACGCGGGCGCGGTCAGTAACAGCACGTGTAACGTTAGTTCCTTGCTCAATAACTCCGCAGCATCCACCAATAGGTCAGTCCACTGACACAAGTGTATTTATTACCACCTTTATGTAATTTACAACCCACATTGCTTGAGGATTATCTCAATGGAAGAGTTAAACTGCAAATGTAGGAATGCTGCCTTGGAGGTCGTAAATTCCACCTCGTCCCTCAGGTCATTGTTCTCACCATAGCTATCAATTCTCATAGCATGCGTCATTGTGAATAACTTTTGCTATGGGACCTATACAATCGCATACAATGACCCCTTAAGACGTTTAGGATAAACAAAACGAACCTTATAATAACATTCTAAGTGTAAGTGAACTATTACAATAAACCGTAATCACCACCTTGATTGCGTAACACGCTTACAATCAAAATCCGAAATATTTGAAAGGAAATTCATAACATAATTTTTCAAATGTTAGAAAAAGTCGTGTTTTTGACAATGTAAATACGCACTACGGGATAGTTGCGTTACTTATATTGTCGAGAAGACGACTTTTTACGGAGAAAACAGCTTGAAATTCTAAACATACACCGCTAAAATATACATAGAATGACAACAAGACCGAATATTTCAACTTGTTGCCCCTGCAGTCTGGTAGGAAAACACTGAGCGTAGCATGGTGGCGAAAATATTATCTACCTGCACGCATAGCATGACCACCGTAGAAAAGGATTTTGTCGACGGAAGAATCGACAAACTGACAGATTTCTTGTGTTGATATGTCATTTAGTCGATTCTTCTGTCGACAAAATCCGTTTCTACAGTGGTCATGCTACGCGAGCTGTTAAAAAAGTCACCACTATCATGAGATCGTATCATGAAAGAGATTATTTTCACAAAAAACATTTGCGATAAAGACATTAAAACCGGTCATAAAAGTTTATGAAGTCCAAAATAATATTTATAATTCATTCTATTGTATTATTTTATTGTAGCAGTGACTCATTGTAATGCATTTTATATCTTCCATTGAGATAGTCCTCAACACACGAATATGTAGTTAAAAATTCACATAAAAATGAGAACACAAAGACAAACTTGCTCTAAAGTTATTTTTTTGTTCTCATTTAAATGCGCGCATGATCAAGCTCATTTTAGAATAACTATTTTAATTTCCAGATATATTGTATTATGAAATTGGGTATTTTGGTGCAATAAGCTTAGAAAGTTACAGTTTTCTTGAAGTTGTGACTGAAAATGCAGTAGTGTTTGTTTGTATGTAAATATATTGATTCAAAACACGATTGCTTGCACAGCTGTTCACGAAATCACGGCAGTAATTACCATTTGTTATAATTTAAATCTATTTTACAGCAAAAAGTGCATAGACGTTGCATTTCTAACGCCGCCAATACAAAATTGCCGCCAAACATTGTAACCTTAAAAGCTTATTGTAAAGGGCAGTTAGCGACATCTCTTCAAATCTCAATGAAATATCTAGCAGACGGATTCGAGACGCGCGTTGCAACCTATACTGACCACTGCGATGCAAGCAATAAGTTTCAAAGTCTATTAGTTGTCGGCATAGGATGTGCATACTCATAATTTATACATGCTGTTATTGATTTTATGTGATTCTATTTATAAAAGATAGTGTAAGTCACTTGTGCAGTATCGGGTACGCGTGTTTTGCTTGCTGATAACAGTGTTCTTTGATATTTGATCTTGTTTCTGTATGTTTTGGGGGATAGAAGGGTTTGTGCAGTGTTAGTAAACATGTGAACTTATTCAACGTCAACAAGTGTCGCGCGTTTTCAAGGCCAGGTTAGAAGGGTTGTCTGCTTGTTGCGTTTTCACTTTTCATCCGTCTGATGTTTGACAAAACATGTTATATATTGATTTCGGACATGTTACTCAATTTTACGCTTCAAAATTTGTTGAAATACGTTACTGAATTGGATGCAACAAGTGGTTTAGTTGGGTCTGTGACTGAATTCATTGTTTGTCGTCAACTAGTGACATTGAGATAGAAGGGATGTGTCTACCATGACGTTAGCGTAGTGTTGCGAGTGCTAGTTCAGTGCAGTGAGCGTGCGTGTATGTGCAGTATAAGCAACAACACGGGCGGCGCGTCGGGCGCCAGCACGCCTAGCAAGCAGCCGGCCGCGCCCAGCCCGCCGCACGCCGCGCATGTGCCGCACGTGCCGCACGTGCCACACGCGCCGCACGTGCCGCACCACCACGTGCGGCAGCTCAGCTCCAACACCAATACCAACAGTAACAGTAACAATACCGGTGAGTGACGAAAATTGTTTGCCAATGTTTGTGTACTAACCCTTGGTTTCTGAACGCCTAAATGGGCAAATCAGCTGTGAAACTTCATGTCAGTTACTAGAATATTATGTCCCTTGTAATATTATATTATAATAATTATAATATTACATTAAACTTTAATATTATATAATATTATATTATTGATATATTAATATTATATTATATAATAATTAATATTATATAATATTAGATTATTGATATATTAATATTATATAATATTAGATTATTGGTATATTAATATTATATCTTGTAAACTGTACCAAAATCCAGTAAAAAGTTTAGAAATAGATACTACTGGATGGATTATGCAGTTTTCACTATTATTTATATAATTTCATATTATTTTAGAATAGTTGGTTCAATTATTTAGACTTTCAGAAACCAGGTAATAGTGAGTTCATACTTATTTAATTATTTATTTAAGTATTGGTCACTTGTATGCTCTTTATATGGCAGCTATGTTGCGTACTGTCACATTTCATGATGTTTTATGTATTTACAACTTGTGAGTTAAATATTCATACAGCTGTGAGTCCATATGTATTTAACACTTTATTTTATAACATGTGCTATTATTAACTCAGCATAATTATCAATATTGTATTGTTGAGTTTACACAGTCGTTGGTATAATTTATGATGATAATATTTTGTGTAATTCTTCGTGTACTAACAGTCTTTCAGTAAATAACGCGGCAAGGTTTTACATGATTGATAATAGCTCTTTTGAAATTTCGACAAAACAGATCTGCAGTTTAAATGAAGTAAGGTATTATTTTCCGTAGCCGTTTGTTTGTATTTTGCCTGGATTCTAGAATAAAGAATGAATAATATGAGCGTGATTACATAATGATTGTAGCAGTTGTATTGCTGGGGGATTTTGTTCCGCCAATTTTTTTCCCAGATAAAACAATAGGAGGAAAAGGTGAAGGAGTTTTTGGGTACTGTTTTGTGTAATTTAAAAAGTGCTGATTATGAGCCTAGTTTGAATATATGACTTGATTTTAAAAGGTTAGAGTTAAGGGTTTGAGAAGGAATAAGAACCTAATACTACTTATCCTAGCTTCGTTGAAGAGAAGATATAACAATTCATGTTATTTCATGCGTCATTCGCGAACTTTCACTTGTTTATTTAAGGATTTGGCAGAAAATATGAATTCAGTGAAATAAGGAAGTACCCTGACATATTTGACTGACATTCTGACAATAATGCTTGCCAACATAATTATTTCGTGTGATTGGCAACCGGAATACAGAAATAGCCCTATTACTGTCCTCTGGTAATCAAATATATGGTTCCAAACTTCAACAAATTATATTTAACATACTCAAATAATCGCGATAGTTCCCAGCACAATACCCTCATTGAAATAAATTCCCATTATCTTCTGAAACCGCAAATTCCGGCTGAATCAACAATTGAAACCCAACTAGGCACCGCCACCCGCCACCGAACTTCCTCCACCAACGATAACAACACAAACAAACACCGAGCCAGGCATAATTAAAAACACACGTTATCATTACAACTAAACGCGATAACGTACGCTTCCATTGTTTACAAAATAAACAGAACGTTTATCGACGCGAATGAATGGAACACGGCGACCGACAAACTCATTACGAAAACGATTAATCGCACATTGGCAATTCGCCAATATTCGTAAAATTTGCTAAAAACTGGCGGTAAGCCAGCGCGATGACATGGCGAGAGCGTCGGCTCAGTCACTAGGCTGCATCGGACGAGACCTGTGCCTAACTTTAGAAATAATTAAGAAAACATAATAACAATGGTTTCCCGCGCGAATGTAGGATAAATATGGACGATGGTAAAGATATTATTGTCGAGTGTTGTGTGTGCATGTTTTTCACAAAAGAGTTTCGGTGGTGTTGTGAAGTAACGCGGGTATGTCGAGAACTGCGTAGTTTGATGTTTTGTGTGGTTTCCGTGAACTTCAATGGCTGTTACATAATTTTTTTGTTATGGTGTGCTGCTGGTATATGGGAAACGTCTATTGTTCGATTCTACATGAGTGTTTTTGTTGCGAGGTGACGGTACCTAAACAAGGCCACGCTACCACGATATGCTGAAAGCTGTAAGCTATATCTAAATCACCTAGATTAGCGCTTTAGATTGTTTTATGCCAATCTGACACCATGAGAAATGAAAACAAATTCGATTTTGCAAATGGCTCTTGTTGTTTGATTTTGACAGCTGTTGTAATGTCAAATCTACTACGTTTCGTAAACTTGACATTGCAGACTGTGTTTATGCGTGTTTACTGTGTCTAACCCAAAAACTACGATATTTTTTTTGTCAATTTGTCTTTTCGAGAATTTTGTCAAGTAGAATTTGAAGGTATTAAAACAATAGTTTTGTCCAATAACTGGCATGGTGGATCTCATCTCCTATTGGCATGTCTTACTAAATCTACCTTTCACTCTTGGCTCTCTGTTTTATTTGTTTGCGACAATAGTGCTTTATTTTCACATGGGAGTTAAAGTGGACATATTAACACATGGTACGTTGTTTATTTAATAAGAATATTATTTACTGTCGATGTGAACATTTTAACATAATATGTGGGTATGTTATGTATTTAATTACATACAAAACTTACTTTTTGTGGTTACTTTTATTATTTTTCATTGCTAGAAGCCACTAGTTGGCAACATAAATGCAGTTTACCCTTTAATAAAGTTAAATAATCTAAATTCGCGTCGTGTTTTGTAGGAGGGTAGATGAAAAAACTTAAAAACGTGGTTTATTGCGATCTTTACATACACACAATCATAAACTCACGCCTTTTCCTCTCATAGGGGTAGGCCAAATGATTATCTTTTCGCTTAGATGCCCCCTAGGCCCCTGTATGACTGGTCATACAGTGGCGTGCCTAGGGACCAACCATACAGCAAACCCATAAGGCGAGCAGACTGTCGAGAAACCCTCATGAGGGTAAGCCAATGTTTTAGGCTTGTACGAAACTACCGCCACTAGCCATACACGCACGTCGATTACGATCTTTACACATCTTTCTTATACAAAATCGTACCTATTGAATATCTTAATCCAACATGCTACTCCATTATTATTATTTATTGCTTTTTATACAAAAACATCCGGTCATTCATCTTCATTAAACATTTTGTTCCACGCATATAATTTTACAGCATAAAAATGTTGTTACTTTCAAAATATTTATAAACGTATTTATTACAATGTCGTCGTATTTATATTTGAAGGGGTCGTTTACTCAAAGCAGATGTTCTTTCGACCGATGCGTCAGCAGAACGACATTTTTTCATCTGAATCATTCAATTTGTTTTGATCCGGTTACAATACTACAGTACATACGAAAATTAAAACTAATTTGGGGAAAGTAATGGCGCCATTGTCTCTATTTTCCTCTGATTGCTGGAAAACCGGTCTTGCCAGGGGTTTCGTGTTACCCTGAAACTGGGTGACGAGATTGGCAGTCGCTCCTTGTAAAACTCTGGTACTTATTTATTTATTTGCTCTCATGCACGTCACACATTTTACAATATTACTGTCGGTTTTTGTACATAATCCCTGTCAGGGCACAATGCTGGTTTGCTGTTGAGTTTATGAACATTAAATTAATATACTAAATTGAGTCAAAACTTATCAAAACACAATACAATACATTTCATTTCATATTCATATAACAGGTTTAAATTACAATCTTAAACAAACACAACTTACAAGAAAAGGGCCGTTCAAATATTACGTAAGCAGATTTATTACAATTACTAACTGTGCCCCGCGGTTTCACCCGCCGCTTGCCTCTGACTTGTTTTATTTTTGCTCGGCTCCTGTTGGTCGTAGCGTGATGTTATAAAGCCTTCCTCGATAAGTGGACTATTCAACACTAAAAGAAAATTTCAATTCGAACCAGCAGTTCCTGAGATTAGTGCGTTCAACCAAACAAACAAACTCTTCAGCTTTATAATATTATGTATAGATTTACCCCCCCCCCCCCCATTCCCCTTGTCAGCAAAAGTAAGCAAAGCTCTTACCCCTCCCCCCATGCTTACGTAAACATTTTTCAATTAGAAAAGTATTTTTTTTTTATATTATAATTATAATGTTATAATTATAATTTTAAAAATAATAAAATGGATTTAGAGATTGCATTTTACTGATAAAGTATTCAACATTTCGTACGGGACAAAAATATTATAATCTCACGAACATAACAAACTTATTTTAAATTTTTAGTAAAAAAGTAAATAACTACCGATAACGTAATCATCATCTAGACCCCCATGTCATCCAAAATAAGCAAAACAAAGCGCCCCCCCCCCCCATAGTGCTTACGTAATACTTGAACGGCCCCAAAGTTATGAACTTAATTAATTACCGCTGAAGTTCAAAAGCTACCTGAAGCTTTAAAAGTGAAAGAGAAATTATACAAACTAGGTCAGTGTGTATCGATCCGCACCGGTTGCCTTTTGGTATGAATTACACGTCTTTATACAGCGTAAGTTTAACGAGACCTGCTTTCAATCTGTTGGCTACTTCAAGAGGCATTTATTACTAGTGTTATCAATCGTAAATAGGGCCCTGTATATATGATAACCAGATTCAATTCTTCATGTTAGACTGAACCGAACTTTCTCAAAGCCAATTCGATTAGATCGAATTTATGAATACTGGATTACTACTACGTGGTGGGTCATTTGATTGGCTGTTGTGGGTGGCTTTCAATCAATCACGACGGTTTGACGACACGGTTGCCGCAGTGGCTGAGCGATCAACTGCTGCGCTGCTGCTGCCTGTTACGGGTTCGATTCCCGCACGGAACAAATATTTGTATGACCAACTCCAACAGGTAGTTGTTCCGGGTCTGGCTGTTTGTGTATGTCAGTTTTATATGTTTGTAAACGCACCCACAACACAGGAGCAATTCTTAGTGTGGGGCAACGTTTTTAAAAAGAAAAAAACAACAGAATGCGAGATTTGGCAGATCATAGTGATCAGGGTTTCAGGAACTGAATGTAAAGATTATATCATTAATTGTTTTCTTTATGGTAGTGAAAATAAGCGTGTGATAATATCATAAAACTTATTAGGCGCACGTGCAGCGTGCTCTTAATCACGTAAAGGCTTGCACAAACCGGCTTATGAAAGCGTAGCTTTCAGAA
The DNA here is from genome assembly GCA_963082995.1 of Noctua comes. NCBI lineage: Eukaryota > Metazoa > Arthropoda > Insecta > Lepidoptera > Noctuidae > Noctua > Noctua comes. The sequence goes on along the minus strand of OY720278.1, from coordinate 16,030,278 downwards.
CGAACCCAATCCTAGACAGGCACAGTGCTGGGGGAGCTATCTATCATATTTTGATTGAACGAACTTGGAGATTCGAACTCGCAACCATTCGGCAGTACTTGATAACACAAAATTATCTCTTGACAGTGAAGTCATTTGCGAGTTACCCCGAAATTAAACTGTATTATTCACCTGTTTGAGTCACGCAAACCTTCAATTCACTTCAATTGTCTGAATGCTAAACATTTGTTTGTAAACAACCAATTTACCTTACCGCGATTCTATTTAGCAGTGGTTGTGTTGTTTTTTTGCTAATGTATGTACATACATAAGTAGATGTAAAACAGACACTAGTATCTACACGTAACGTAAATAGGAAGTGTATATAAGCCCTTACGATAAACAATAACATGCCAGCCTATTACCGTTCTACTGCTCGGCAAAGGCCCATTCTCACATTGATTGTTTAAAATCCCATGTAATAGGGGCCAAGCCTATTGCCATCAACCGGGCACAAATCCAGACTTTGAGGCTCCTATGAGAAATACCTGATGGAAAACCCAACATGCCCGACCCGGGAATCGAACCCAGAACCTCATGCTCAGCAGTCGCGCTTGCCACTAGACTAACGAGGAACTTACAAAATAAAATCACAAACCAGTACGAAAAAAATCACTTTAAAAAGTTGCTCAGTGTTTGCATAATTATTAGTACTCTTTACTGCACGTAACGTAAATAGCAAATAAATACGTCAGAGAATCCTTGTACCGTGAAATGTATTGATAGTGCCCTTACGTCGAACGTAACCGTAGTACTACTGAGTCACTCACACAGACGGGCACGCCACGTGCGGGCGTGCGTGCGACTGCGTTTGTTTGTAAACAGCGAGACGTGAAGCGTGAGCGATAATCGGACACGTTTTATGATGTTATAGTATTGGGTATTTCATGGTTTTGCTGTGATAAGGTGATATGCTGGTTTGTGCTGGTAGTGAATGGTTAAAGGAAACTCAATTATATTCGAACATGCTGTGTGCTTGATGAGATTTCTCGTCGACAATTATTAAAAAGCCCTATGAGTTAAGTTTTCAAAAAAACATGATATAACTTTTATTTATAAACATAAGTTTCTAACTTCCACGATTTATAATCTTCAATGACTATTTTCTATACAAATTTTCATCCCATATTTTAAACCCATTACAGATGAATTTTCAATTTTTGTTTTTTTGATTCCTCTGTGCCTCCGAAAGTACGTTAAGCCGTTGGCCCTGGCTGTCATTTGTAGATCTTTGACAGTCGTTAAAGGTAGTCAGTGGCCCAAAAGTCTGACAACCAGTCTTACCAAGGGGTATCGTATTAATACTCAATACTCAATACTTTATTGCATTCCATAATGTTAAAAATAAAACAGTTGGTATGTTAAAACATTGAATCAATTATGAACCCTGTCGGGCACAGCAAAGCATGCAGCATTACCCAGTACTAACTGGGTTGTGGAGGTCAGATAGGCAGTAGCTCTATGAAAAATACTGGTATTCAGCTGCATCCGGTTAGACTGGAAGCCGACCCCAACATAGTTGGGAAAAGGTTAGGCAGATGATGATGACAGATGAATTTCAAGAGGTAAACATAGGGCGTTATGCGTTTATGTACTATTCTTAGAAATTGCGTTACGGAAATCATCCATTTTTTTATGGTGATAGGCAGACAGCACACAAAGACGCGATCTTCTTACATTATTTTTAGTTATTTCGCGTCTACTGCTAACTGTCTTAGTTATACGTAAAAACATATTTAACTATCTTTCTTACTATATCGTGTGGTTAGTGCCTAACCTGGTGTCAGAGTTTTTGTGCCGCCCATAGGCCTAGCTTGGCTTTACATGCCGTCAAAAAATATCTCTCAGGCATGCTGGTTCCCTCACGATGTTTTTCTTCACCGAAGCAAGTGATAATTATACAATACGGACATGAATCCGAAAAAAAAGAGGTGCGTGTCTTGGGTTCGAACTTGAGATCTATGACTTAGCAGATCCGATGGTCACACGACTAGGCTATCACTGCTTATCTCTTAGACGACTCCATCACTGATGACACCTATACAATTACAGTACTTACGTGTCCTTATTTCTGTCTGCAGATAATGAACTAGGCAGCCAGTCTGCGGTCAATCTGACGTTCGGTAGGCACGTCGGATTGACTGTACACCGGATCTCCAGCCTGGTTGCCTAGGGTGTTTGTAAAATTGTAAAAAAAACTTGTGTGCTGTTGAAAAATACACGATTTGAGAATATTTCAGGTATTTATGTAAACTGACGTTTTGTTGGCGGTGTTTCTTCGGAGGAAGGTAATGTGTGGTGTTTTATTGCAGAAGTAGTGGAGAATGGTCCGGTGTCGACTACACCCGCGCACACAGCCACGCATCTACCGCCTGCGCCCACGCAACCACCACCCGTGAGTACTAGGGTTCAACTACTTATTAACTATAGACCGACCGCTGTAATAAGTCCTCGCGAAGGTATCAATTTAAATGGAATATGCTGAAGGTTGTACACGTATTGGTTCAATTAGTATCGTAATACTTACGTGGATTGTGGTTATTTTAAAGCAAATAACCTGTGGGATATTGTTAGGACTTTGTCGACGCTTAATGTGCCTTTGATGGGGCAAGGTGGAGGACTCATTAAAGCGGTCGGTCTATAACTTGAATTGTCCCCATGACCAGCCTCTCCCTTCACCAAACAATTGTGTCTTATGTTACTAGCCTATCTTGTCACACTGCTGGGCCCTCTTCCTTCTCCACACAATTACTGTCTTTCACAATCGCTGGCTAGATTTTAATTATCTGTGTCAACTACACATTAATGTTTTTGTGTAGACACTAGACCGCGAAGTGTGGAAGGAGGGAAGGGAGGCCTTTGCCCTGCAGTGGGACAATATAGGCTTATAATAATAATAAACTTGAATTGAAGGTGAAATATCTTCAATCCTTTCTCACTTTAATATTTTTCCAATGAAATTCTTCACGCCTCTATTCGTCATTTTTTACGGAGCGATAAGATTAATTTCAAGACCTTTTTATGCAGAAACCTGAGTAGATTTAACTCTTGCACTAATATAGCATTTCCCTCGTCAGACGTCAAAGAGTTCGTCAGTGCCGCTACTCGGGTCGAGCACGAGTGCGAGCGAAACAGCGGCGTCGCCGCTCACCGTCAACGGGCCCAGCCAGCCGCAGCATCACACGCCGCAACATGTCGCCAACAAGTACGTACTCACAACAATGCTAACTGTAACACTGTCAGCTTCCTAACTAATGCTGTACATGAATCTTTTGACGCATGGCTGAAATCCGAACTGTCATCACTCTCTTTTAATAAATGCATTTCACAAAACATATTTCAAACGTCAAAAGATGCTTGTCACCACATACACTCAAATATTTCCTAACATGTCATGTTACTGTTTGTCATATCAATAAAACAAGCAGATGAAGGAATACAATTCATTATTGGAGTATTATTTATAAGACAGTAAAATGTATTCTTGCATAGTTAATAATAGTTATGTTATTTTTTAAGAAATATTTAAAAATATGTAAAAAAAGTATAAAAAATAATAAAGGTTATAATAATAAAAATAGTTATTTGGAGCCCTAACCACCGGTAGCTTGGAATCTGCTCCCGATACCGGCGGACCACTATTTTTTATATTTTTATGTTTTTTTTTTTTTGAAATTTAAAAAAATGAAAATAAAATGTAAGAGAATGAACAAACATTATAATAAATTGTATTGTGTCCGAAGTTACCAAGCAGGTGAATTGACGACGACTCTTTTTTGTTTCGCGAAACAGTTGTCTCCAGTTATATTTAGGTCAGGAACAGCAAAGTGTGTCAGGAAGGGCGCCGACAGTAGGTCACTGGGGTGCCCACGGTAGTAAAGGGTTCAATACTTGATAGAAATTATGTACTTTCTTCTTTTATTGTTTGTGTACAGACTTGTGACTTTTAGCGAGAATTACTACATTTTGGGGAAGCAATGCGGCGATTACCCATATCGCAATTTGTTAAAATTCTTAGAATCTATTCTAGAACAATTAAACTTTGTTTACCATGCATGTATCAGCAGACAACGTTTTTATGAAACAAAACCGTTTCAAATCTTCCCATAAAATCAGATAGAAATTAACGCTTTGCGACACAGTGTAGGTAAATATAATCTACCAAAAAACCCGTAATGAATATTTTACATTCGTCCTATTCATTCCGGCAAGGCTAGGACAATGTACCGCTCCCTGAAACCGGGTCGCACAGTGAACCGGTTAGCTTATATTTAGGTCAAGAGTAGCAAGGTCACTAGGTCAGGCGTTTTAGAGGTCAGAGAATAGGATCAAGGACTAGTGCATAGACAAACGTGTATGCACTAGTACTGGCTTTATGTAAAATGATGTTTATTATTTATGGGTAGTTTATTTGTTTGTAAGTTAGATTTGTGATGGGCAGTGATAGGAATAGGTAGTGTGGAAGTCTCCGTTTCTTGTCTCTGTTCTTCGAAGTTTAGGCAAATAGGCACTACCTATTCCTATCACTGGTGATGGGGTAGGCAGAGGTACTAGAGTGCCAACGTATTTTTCAAATTGAATTTATTGCACTAAAGTATCTATTACTAAACTAATAGATTAATTCAAGATTTACTAAGACGAGAGTATACAATCTTTCTTCGATGTTTGGGAACGACAGATATAAATGGTGTTTGAGATGAGATCTGCGTTAGTCCATTCATTGGTATAAAACAGGCTCCTAAACACGCAGTACTAATAGGTACTGTAATATTTTTGAGAATGCCCCTGCAATGCCGATAATTATATAAGCCAAGATAGCTGATGAAATATGACATTCAATAGGTGTTGTAGTAATATACTAGTTTCAGAATAACATAATATAACATCACGCCTGTAATCCCCGAAGGGTTAGGCAGAAGTGTATCTAATAGTACACCCACATTTCACCAGTTATGTTTGCTAAGTAATGCAGCAATATTTTAGGGCAAGTAAGCATGAGATTTCATCAGCATTTTTAAAAATCCCAGCTCATTTATGTTTGACAGTGGTCGAGTAAGCGAAGCGTCGAGTACGGCAGCGCTGAGCGCGGGCAGCGGCGGCACGCCCGCCAACGTGGCCGGCGCCGGCACCGCCTCGCTCAAGAGCATGGCGCAGGAAGCCGTGCACCGCGCGGGACTCGACCAGACACATCAACAGGTAACCTACGCCATCATACACAGCACGCATCTTGTGCCAGCTTCATTCAGGCATTGGCAACAATTTCGTCTGCCCATCTCCCTGCCAGACGACCAACACCTCCATCTCCTCCAACTTAAGATTTGTGAAGCTGTTCCGTGTACCAACTAGCAAAGATGACATTAGCGTTATGTCTTGCAAGAAGGCATTGAACTTGCAAAGCTGAATGATAAAGAGTTTTGACCTATGAGGCCTAACGTCATCAAAGTGACTGAATGAGCCAATCTAACTATGCCAGCCTAATCTGATTTACATTTACATGCCATATTTTAAATTCTAACATGTTGTGTTCACTGTTCACTCAAGTTACAACCAGAAAGTTACACACCTTTTGAGGTCAAAAGCAAGTTCATTAACACCGCTTGTTGTCTATGTTTCAGAACCTAAGACGAGGGGCACCCTTGGCGCAAGCGCACATTCCTCCGTTACTGGGCGTCGCACCGCTCGGCCCACTACCACTTAACTCTGTAAGAATAACCTGGTTTATTTGCTATTTAACCTTTTTTTTTTACAGAAATTACATTCAGTAGAAATTCTTGATCCCACACCAAGAATTTCTCCAGTATGTAAAGTTTAAAAAAAAATACAGTGAGAGTCACCACGATAAGTAACAGGAGTTAATAATAAAAAATATAGTGTGCATGTTATCAGCTTATAATTTTCACACTGCTAGGAAACAAACTCAAAGCTCAAGCTCCTCTGTGGAATCTTTACCACATTGCATGTGCATATTATTGAATCTCAAACACAAATAAAAGGGATTGGCTGTTGGTAAAATAAGCGTTACAACGCGTTAAAAACAAGTATGGTGATCAAAACCACACTCAATTACATTCTTCTTCCTTATGTGACATTCTACTTTGGGGATCATTAGCAAATAACACTTTGTAACCTAGCTGTAGGTAATATTTAAAGCTAAGTACTCATGCTATCTCACTCTGTCTAACCTATGTCCCTACTTATTACCTCGATAATAAACTATTATCTGTTGTGTACGGATCAGGTCTTAGCTTCAGTAAGCTAAACCTTAGCCTAATCAAATTAATGATACTGATATATTTGCAGGAACATCAGCTACAATTCCAAATGTTGGAATCATCGTTCTATCACATGCCGCACCCGTCCGACTCGGAAAGAACGAGGGTATATCTGCCTAGAAATATATGCCCCACGCCTATATACTACAACCAGGTCAGTTATTTACTTTATGAAAGTTAGATTTTTTACATTTTCGTGAATTAAACCTGTTACTTTAGCTGTTTAAACTCTATTTATGCCTTCACAGTCTTCATTTTTTTCAAAGTTATATCAGAAGATTAACTGCGCGTTGTTAACAGCTAGTTTTCCCACGGTTATGCAAGGTCAACTTGAGTTGTTTAGTGGTAATGTGAAGCAAAGTATCTTAGCTATAATCATTTGTGAACGCATCTCTAGCAGAAACTGTACTTGACAAAATTTTCGTTCATTTTAAACTAAACTTATACTGTCACTTACGGGATATCTTCCGTGATTGTTCATTATTTTGAGCTCCCGATTGTGCTATCCCGTAAGTGACAGTATAAGTTTAGTTGTACACCGTGAAAGCTTAAAACAGTGTTCGTTCATTTTATCTCATTTTATATTATTTTGCATTCAAAGTTTCCTCAAAATGGGTATCAATTAACAATCATATTTGTCGATAGGCAAACCGCAATGGCTTAGTAAAAAGAAGTAAGAGACCAAACAGTTGGCTAAGCACATGTGAACCCATTTTGACTTATTATTTTGTAATATTTCCAGGTGCTACTCCCGCACTCGGACTCGGTGGAGTTCTTCCAGCGACTATCGACGGAAACACTGTTCTTCGTGTTCTACTACATGGAAGGCACGAAGGCGCAATACCTCGCCGCCAAGGCGCTCAAGAAGCAGAGCTGGCGTTTCCACACCAAGTACATGATGTGGTTCCAGAGGCACGAGGAGCCGAAGGTCATCAATGAGGAGTATGAACAGGTGAATACACAGTTTGAGCGGTTGAACCGTTAGAATACTTAATATGTTTTACTATATCATTAACATAAAATAGGCGTTTTCTTCATGTAAAGGCAATTTAATTATATTTATTTTAAATTCAAGTTCTTGTGCATAAAATAGTAACAGAACCTTTAAAAATAATATCATGTTTTAACTCACAGCAGAAAATTTCAAATATCTCAGTTAACATGTTTTGTGACTGAAGCGTTTTTGCTTTTATACCCGTCACTTATAGCTAAGTGGGCTTTAAAGGAAATAGCACACATAGCAACTCTGAAAGGGATCGTCACCGTATCGTAAGCTTGTCCCGAGGCGCGGCGATTACGTTACGATTCCGATAAGTGTGCGTTGCAGTATGGGAGGTTCATACAAAGAATACTGAATAGATCGAGTTGATATGTGTGCTGTGTCCTTAATTCGTGTCATCATGATATTGGTCAGTAATGGTAGAAACAACTATGTTCGCGAAGCAAATGGGGTCCGATTGAACTGGATAACTTGTAATGTTGTGTGTGTATTGTTCCAGGGCACATATATCTACTTTGACTACGAGAAGTGGGGCCAGCGCAAGAAGGAGGGCTTCACGTTCGAGTATAAGTACTTAGAGGATCGTGACTTGAACTGAGCGTGACAGTGTACAGTAGTGTCGCGCGTCGCTCGCCGGGCCGGAGCCGGGCCGCGCCGGGCCGGAGCCGGGCCGCGCCGGGCCGGGCCGCGCCCCCCGGCCGGCGACTTCATTCCTTGTTGCAGTATTGTACTACAGTGCGTGATGCGTCTGTGATGGAACCCGAGCTAGTGTCGCGAGTGCCGCGTAGCGCCCGCGCGCGAGACTGTGCCGTCGGTACCGACTGGTATACTGATCTGATACTGACGCGTGACGTGTGACTCCGTGGATGATGTTGAATGATGTGTTGTCTGCTACATATTTTTTTGTGTGTGAGATTAGCCGTAGTGTATGGGTGACAGTAACCACGGGAGGCCTATTGCCCGGCGGTGGACAGGTGTAGACTTAATACTTCTGTCAGTACTACCGACGTCGTCGCACAGCTCTCGCGGGCGAGGGCTACTCGACGATCACCGCGGACATTAAGTAAATTCTAACTTAAACAATAGTGTGTATTTGAACATATTCTGGCAGTTTTGTAAAATGGAATAATTTGTGAGGACGAGAAGTCAGTTAGTATTGAAGCCGAAGTGTTTGTAAACTGTACACAAGAACGAACAAGCGAAAGATAACGTGAAGATTAGTTTCAGCCATACAAGGTTGTTAGTAGCGAAACATGTGATATTGTTATAGGAGCCCGGGCCGGCCTCGACTGCGCAGCACTCGGCGCCTGTGCGCGGCAGGCCGCTCGCTGCGCGGACCGTCCCGATCAGTTGTGCGCGATAGTGTTGTGTTCTTGTCCGCCGCGCAGCGAGCGTCCTGGCACTGGCCACCGACGACAGCTAATATGATGTAAAGTTAAATCTCCATAAACGGCTAACGCACATTTTAATTGTAGTACTTTTATTGGAGCATTTCTAGGAGCGATTGGCTTGAAAATATTATTTAATAAAAATTAGCAGACGTATTTTACGGACTGGCAAGATTTGTTAAAGGAAAGTCGATTCGAGGACGTCCCGGGTCATTTGTTTTTTAACTTGTGTATAGACATTGGAATAGTTTGAAATTATTTTAAGTGCTAACTCGCGCGCACCACGCTCTTTGTATTTGTGATCTTAATTTTTGTAGACTGACTAGTTTTCTTATAATTGTGATCAATACTGACGAGTGTCAGTGTTCTATGAAACGGATAGTTTCGCAGGGCATCAGCGGGCGCGTGGTGCGCGCAGGGAGATACCTAAATATAACTACAATAAGGACCTCCAGTGTGATTTCATTAGTTTGCTAAGTAATACACTTTTTCACCTCTAAAATTATGTATATTTTAGTTAGTGCATTTAAATTTGAACAAAAGTTAAATTATGTAAGAGCATGCATGTCACACTGCCAATGTATTATATTATTGGATAGTTATACGGTATATATATATATATATATAAATTGTACTTATTTATTGTTTGTGATAAATTTATCGTGATGCACCGGCACCGCTTTGGTATCGAGGTGAAAGAGTATATTATGGAAGGTAACGTGAACGCGAACGCAATAGTCTACTGCCAGATGAGTGAGTTCTGTGAGTTCCACCAACCAACACGTCTTGTTTTCCATTGTTCGTCAGACCATAGTGTAATTTTGTATTTAAATATAAATCATAATAGTTGCACACGCGTCGCGCAGCTCAATTAGATCCGTGTTGGGCCGTGTCCGTGTTGGTTGCGACGTGTGCCAGTCAATCGGCCTGGCCGAGTGTTCCAGAGCGTGTAGTATGTTGTTGCGACTGCGAGCGACGCCGCGGCGAGTCCCTAGTTAAGCGGTAGGTAAGCGGTAACTGCGCGCGATCTCGTTTATTACGTGCGTAATGTTGATAGTTTTCACTTTTGTAAAAAGTCTATCGTGAGAGCAGATGATGAAGTGGTAAATAATTTAAAAAATTATCTGTACAGTTCTATTTGTATAGAAATAATAAATAATGATTAAAAAAATTAAAACAACGTTGTGATTTCTTCCTAAACGCTTAGTTTTAAGTGCGTCGGTTTTTACAAGTGCGTGCGCCAAATTAAGGGCGTGACGCGATTTACGCATTTCTCTTTTTTAAATTTATTTATTATTGAAAGAAATGACTGTTTACTTTTAGAATAAACTGTAAGAAAGCATTGAAAACAATTTGTTTCGTTTGAGAGGATCACTCTGATTCCCAGTACTTGAAAAAAATTATTTGTCCAAAATTTATTATCCTGATGCTGTTCAAACACTATTCGTGTTAGTACAGGCTCCTGGTTGCTCGCTCTTTTGTGAACCACGTAAGTTAACCGTCAGGTCTTACGTCCTAAAAAAATATATAGAATGCAGGAAGCATGAATTTAAAAGCTTGGAAAGCTATTTTCTTAAATTGATGAATTGAGAAAGCATTTACTAACGTTAGATTACTTAGCTGGGCAGAAATAGCCCAAAATTCAAGACGTTGGATTGCCCGACCGAGACGACTTCAAACCCCCTTGCAGAATTAATCGATTGGAAACCATTTTCCTATACAAAGTACAATAATTCAGTCAGCAATAAGAGTTAAATTACAAAAAAAATATTGAAGCTTTAGAACACACACACAAGCACTACATATTTCTTAAGTAAAAAGAAGCTTATCATCATAAAACTACAAAAATATGGAACCCACAATCCCATTTCATTTTATCAAATCAACAATAGTTTTATATTACTATTTCCACATTTCTTCAACCCGGAAGACCACTTGCCGCCCTGATACGAACTGCAGTGGCCAATCTGGAAATCCGACACAATCTGAGATTCATCGACACGTAAGGAAGAAGAAGAAGTACTATTTCCTAGATATTAACTAACCTAATCCAATAAAATTGAACATTTATTAAGTAGACGTATTTCTCAAACATAAGTTGCAATGGATTATGGGCCCTTTCGAAATGAAGGGGATTGTGAAATACGCAATTTAGGTGCTGTACGCCTCCAGAAAGTTTTCCTGGCTGGCCCCACATGGACATGCAGAAAGAAGAGACCTAAGATACGCCCTTGATACAACGATATTTTAAAAAAAAGTAAGTACGGGGTTCACATGCCGAGGGTCCTGGCCGTGTTCTTCACGATGTGCTGGAGTCACTCTTACTTACCACATGACTTAATGAAAACCATCGTAGTGCCTATTGTGAAGAACAAGACTGGGGATATCTCGGACAGGGGGAACTATCGGCCCATATCTCTAGCAACGATCATTGCTAAGGTGCTGGACGGTTTGCTTGATTCCTACATAGATAAATACATAAAATTACACGACGCGCAGTTTGGGTTTAGACCCGGGCTATCCACAGAGGCTGCCATCGTAGGTCTCAAGCATACTGTCCAATACTATGTGGACCGCAGAACACCGGTATATGCGTGTTTCCTTGACCTCTCCAAAGCTTTTGATCATGTCTCATACGATGTGCTCTGGAGAAAGATGGGGAATGCGGGTATGCCGGTTGGGGTGCTCAATTTGCTTGGGTATTGGTATTCCCACCAAACAAATTTTGTGAGGTGGAATAATACGCTCTCTGAAGCGTATACGTTGGAAAGCGGGGTGAGACAGGGAGGTTTGACGTCACCCAAACTTTTCAACCTATACATAAATTACCTCATCGTCGAGCTCAGCAGCAAGCGTGTCGGTTGTTCGATAGATGGCGTCTGCCTCAACAACATTAGCTACGCTGATGACATGGTGCTGATGAGCCCGACGGCGAGGGGTCTTGGAGAGCTGTTGAGGGTATGTGAGTCCTATGCTGCTGCACATGGTCTTATATACAATGTCCAAAAATCCGAATTTATGGTCTTTAGGGCCGCTGGTGGTTGCCCTGAGTATTCTCATAACATTACCCTAAATGGCTTGTGCATAAATCGTGTCACGAGATTTAAATACTTGGGGCACTTAATTACCGAGGGTCTTGATGATGATATGGACATTGAGAGGGAACGCAGGGCTTTAGCGGTCAGAGGTAACATGCTGGCCCGCAGATTTTCCCGCTGCTCTGAGCAAGTAAAAATAACTTTGTTTAAAGCCTACTGTCAAAGCTTTTATACGGGAAATCTGTGGGTCAAGCACACCAAAAGATCGCTGGATGTCCTGCGCGTCCAGTATAACAACATCTTCAGGATGATGTTGGGGCTGCCTCGCTTCTGTAGTGCATCGGGGATGTTCGCGCTGTATCGAACTGATGGCTTTCATGCCGTCATTCGGAAGAAAACTGTTTCCCTGATCTGCAGAATGCGTGGCAGCTGCAACGGAATTCTGAAGACTGTTGCTGATAGGACCTCTTCTCCGATATGGGTGTCTTTTATTAAGCGGGTAATTTGAGTGTTTTAATTTTTATTTTATCTAATTGTATTTTGAATGTTTTAATTTTTTAAATTTTTATTTTATCTTATTGTACTTTGAATGTTTTAATTTTTATTTAATCATATTTTAAATTGATGGTTTTATTTATCTTATTTTAATTTTGAATGAATTTTAAATTTTATCTTGATTTTAATAATTGATGGTAGGTACTTTATTCTTGAAATTTTTTTTTTTTTTTTATATTTGTGTTAATTTATTTAATTTTTTTAATTTCACTGTATGGATCATGTTATCTGAATTAAATGAATTTTATTTTTTTTATTTTTATTTATTAGGACCTAATAATTAGGTACCGAAAGAAGAACTTGGTGGATTAATTCGACAATTCAAAAGTGCCTGTAACTGGCCTATTTGAAATAAATGCTTTGATTTTGATTTTAATTTTAAATTTGTCTGTTGTTCAGGCTAATCTCCGAAACGGCTGGACCGATTTTGACGAGACCTACTGGCAGCAACTATTTCATGAAAAAGTCGTTCAATGGGGTTAAATGAACTCGAGGGTTGTATTGATGATTATACTATACGTGTTACGGATGCTAATCATATTTTCATCAACATACAACCTGACACGGACCAGCAAATTGCAAAAAACTTAAGAAAATTTGAATTTCGAGGGCTGCTCTGGTGCTTCCATCTTAAAGCAGATATAAACAAAAAACCAAAACTACAGCTAGGTTACTAGTTATGCAAATTCAAATGATCATAAAAAGCGATGGATTATGGATTCATACATATTGATGACAATTATGTGAAACTGGTGCGAGTGAGAACAAGAGATGTGAATGAGACATGATTAGCGCCGCCATTTTAGATTTGTCGCTTGTCGCTACTAAACTGGTAGACAGATTAGACAGACCTACCCCCCATGAGAAAAAAGAAAGGCGCCGAATGCAAAAACTCCTCTTTTTTTAGAAGTCAGTTAAAAAGGCGTGGAATATTTATGTATGTATGCAAAAATATAGGTATTAAAAATATTATACAAGAATTTCTTTACGAAAAATGAAACACCAGTGATAAAATTTTAAAACATTTATTTATCGTTTCCTCTTCTTGCCACCATGCTTGACCCTGTTGTTGGGCTTGCCCTTGATGCGCCTGCGCACGCCGGCCGCCTCCTCCGTGTCGTCGTCGGAGTCGGCGCCGCGCTTCTTGCCTTTGAAATTCTTTTTGTCTTCTAGCTCTTTCATTTCCTGTGTGAAAGGGAAAAGTGGTCATTAACAAGACAGCGTTATTATCCATAATGTTGTTGTAATAGTTCATAGGGATTCCAGACATTCAAAATACACCCACATTTACGGGTTTCGCTTTACTCTCATGTAATACGGGGCGAGTCTATTGCCATCAAACAGGCAGAAATCCAGTCTCCAGGCTTCTACTGAGTAAATCCTAATAGAACAACCTAATAACGCTTTGGTCGACCTGGGATTCGAACCCAGGAACTCATGCTCATCAGTCGCGCTTGCTATCACTAGGCCAACGATGCAGTTCTCCAATACTGTAATGGAGTTGTGTGGCTCTAGTCCCTACCCGTTCATCAAAATAGTCTCCAAACAACAGGATATTAATATGTCCTGGGCCCCGTGGGGACTCAGCCTTGCTGCTACCGTCTTGCTAGCTGGGTAATATAATGAACATGGCGTGCGTCATATCCATTTTACAAGAAATAAAAAACGTACGATCTTAGTGAGCCTCTGGGCTTCGGATACCCTTTCCTGCAGCACCATGACCTCGCTCTCTTCCGTCTTGTAGATCGGCAGTTGTTTGCCGATCAGCTGCTCGATACGCTGGTACAGTTCTACGTCATACTGAAACAAAATTAAGATTTTTGTCACGTCTGTAATCCCCGAAGTGGTACGTAGAGCAATATCACCACTGACACACCTATCACTTCGGTACTAAAGAACCCGTAACGCAAAATTAATCTTTGTCGATAGATGGCAATCAAATAGGCGGCCCTATGGATGGTAAGTAACTGCCTAGTAGCTGCTTTGCCATACCACAGACAAAGCTGGAATGGATTATGGTGGCAGAAATATAGTGGAAGCGCCAGGGTAGCCCGTGAAAATCATATTTTATTAGGGTTTTTTTGCATATGAAATGAACTTAAAGGGTTGATTGATGATTTTACTTTTGATTAACATACAACCTGTACCTGACCTGCGAATTGCAAAAAAAAACGTAAGAAAATTTGAATTTCGTGGGCTAGTTTAGCTCTTTTACTAAGAGCTCGACCACACAAACATACCTGTGACACGAAGGTGATGGCCTTCCCGGCCCGCCCCGCTCGCGCCGTGCGTCCCACGCGGTGGATGTAGTCCTTACTGTGCAGCGGGATGTCCAGGTTTATCACTACATCCACGTGCGGGATGTCCAGACCTCTTTGAGCATAAAGATTAGGTTATGTTAGTATAGTGAAACACGAACAAGGAAACCAGTTTCTACTTATGAGTGCAAATCTAAAATTGTTTAGTTGTTCAAATGAGGCGGTGCATCAGCACTTTTTGAACGTAAAAATTACAAAACATAGTCCCCAAAAAAACGCCCACCCTTCGCCAATTCCTTGTGTTTTAGCTGGGTAGAAGAAGTGGAGGAACAAATTCCCCAGCAACACATCAGCTGTCTGTTAAGTTAGCAGTTATTATCATGCATAGATTGCTATTGAGAGTTCATTCAGAATATTTCTTTCTCGTAAGCATAAGTTTGTCGAAACGTTCTCCCTCAGTCATTATTGTCCTATGGAAAAGCAAGGCGATCTCATACGCCTCACAAGGTATGATGACGTCTTTTATTCAAAAAGTTCCTAACAAATCCAGTTGACGGTCATATTTTTAAACCACAAAATACCAACTCACCTCGAAGCCACATCCGTACAAATCAGCACGGATCTACTCTTATTCTTAAACTTGTTCAGCGCCGCCAGCCGCTTGTTCTGCGACATCTGTCCGTGCAGCGGCACGGCCGCCAGCCCGAGGTTGCGCAGGAGTAGCGCGGTGCGGAGGGCACCCGCGCATGTTGCTACGAACACTATGAACGAGTTGCCTGACATCTCGTTGAGAATGTGGACTAGGTATACGTCCTGGGAAAAGATAGGGTGATTTGTAGACGAAGTTTATTGTGGGAACCTGTATGAAATGTTTAATTTTTTGTAACCTTAGCCTTGTGTTTTGATGTTGGTTAGCAATAAAATTTCAGGAGGTACTTTGTAGTTTTTGGTGAAATCACAGTATTCCTTGCTTATCAACTGACTTGATTGTTTGTTAAACAAATCAAGCAATCACAAAAAAATTAGGATAAATTTGACAGGAATTAAACATGCTATAAAAGTCAAAGATAATACAACCCTAAACCGATTAGATACCCTTAACTATGGCCAAAGCTTTCTTTTGCTCTTGAAATGGCAATACTTTGGATTTGATGAAACTATCCATCTTTTAGGGACAAAGCATTACCATCTTACTAAAACACATAATTTTTCCTTACCTTATACTTAACAGGTATAAACAGATAGTACTGCAGCAACTTCTCAACGGTCTGGTACTTGGTGGACACCTCAACCTTCACAGGATCCTGCAAGGAGGCGCGCTGCAGTTTCTGCACCTTCTTAGTCATGGTGGCTGAGAACAGGTAGGTGCGTCGCTCGCGGGGGATCACGCGCAGAATCTTGTCTACTTCCACTTCAAAGTCCATGTTGAGGATGCGGTCAGCTTCATCCATTACCTTTTGGAGAAGCATAGAGAGGTTTATGACCATGGTGTATTTATGACTACATGTATGAATGGGGACAAAGGAAAAGGAGTGTGTATGGATTGTAGCAGGTGGCATTCTGTATTTTCATGAGAAAAGAAAACATAATATTTCATTTTAGGCTTTAATTTCTTGCCGCGTATGGCGACAATAGCGGTAACTGGGACAAATATTTAGTTAAGACAATCTAAAGCAACAGAAACCTACATAATCAACAACCATAAAAGACTACTTTAAGTTTATGAGGCAAGTTCAAATTGTTTATTTCTGTATCAATTAATTATCCAGCTTTATGTGGACACGACCCTCAGTCATGAACTCATGAGGAAACGAGGAAGAAGAGAGAGAATTATCCAGAGATTATTAAGATGGCTAGACATCCCAGGAGGAAACCACCATATTAAAGTAGTCCACATTCGCTTTGGATCAAAATATCTTAAAGATATGGAGGTCTTACTTCCTTTTATGATTTGATGCAGGCTTCATTCATAAGGTTTATAGCACTCACCAAAAACTTGAGAGCCTTTAGATTGAATCCCTTGGTATTCTCCAGATGATCCACAAGTCTTCCAGGAGTTGCGATGATGATGTGTGGCTTCTTGGACAGCATGAGGGATTGAGCCACCATGTCCATACCTCCCACGATTACTACACATTTCACTCCTATACTGGCTCCTGCAAATAATGTGTATATTTAAGGAATCTGGAAACATTGCCACTGCCCCCGACCCTTGCTTGAGCCAGCCCGTGATGCTGAGTTAGTGGTTTTAAATCAGCTCCTAAATAATAATCTCACTCAGATCCAGCTTGTCCGTTTACTGCCCTGCCCAGTGATGCCCTAAGCCGAGGCTCGTACCCCAGAGGGTCCTTTAGCGCTGTTGCTAAGTTTAAAAGTTTTTTGCCCTTGCTGGAGGCCTTACACTCTAGGCACCCACAGGATAGTTTGGTTAAGCAGAAGCCAGCCTCATAGATTGACCTGCTAGAAGCCATTCAAAACACCAAAAAAAAAACCGATAGGTCAGGCCAGGTACAGCCAATTATTGCACGAGTGAAGAGATAGAGGTTTGGAAGGAGAAGAGGAGCCTCTGCCCAGCAATCGGACAGGAAATAATTAATTGTGATTTTATAGTAATTGGGAAATGACTAATTTGTGCTCCAAAATGTAAAATACCGGTAGGTAAGCTGTATTCAGTTAGAATGGAAGCCAGTCCAACAGAATACACCATGGAAAATGGCTAGGCAGATGATGGAAGGACTGACTCAAAGTAGTACTAGGAAGTAATGCCTGGAAGGACTTAGGGGACCCAGACCAGTGAACCAAGCTAGAAAAGCTATTTAATGTTAGAACTTACCAAGAGCCTCAAACTGTTCTGATATCTGGAATGCCAATTCTCTTGTGGGTGTCAATACTAGTGCAAAATATCTCTGTGGGTTCTCTAACAATGCTTGTAAGATTGGAAGGGCGAAGGCACCAGTTTTGCCCGACCCTGTCTCAGCCAATCCTATGATGTCCTTTCCTTGCAATGCCACAGGTATTGATTCCTTCTGTATTTTTGACGGTTTCTTCCATTTTAATTCTTCGCAAGCTTCACATAATACGTCTACAACTCCCTGAAAAAGAAAAGATGTGATTTAAAAACATAACCTCAATTTGAAAACTATTTATCATATTATATCTACGAATACTAACAGAGGCAAAGATGGTGAGGATTATTAGTTAAGATGGCACAAATAACAATATTTAGAAAGGTTTTGTAGTGTCTTGTGATTATTAACACATGCAAGTCGCACTTACCAAATCTTTGAACGTTGTGTTATCTTCCTCTTCTTCCACCACTGGTTCTATAGGTTGCTCTTCTTTTTCTTCAGTCTCCGATTGCTGGCTATCATCGTCACTACTTTCACTCTCCACGTCCGGAGTCATATTTATTAATTTTACTAAACTACGCACGGCAGGAGCATGCGTATCAATCAAACAATCAACATGCCAAAATGGGTTGTCAAAAAATACAAATGTCTTAGAACAAAAGTTCAGAAACGTATATTTCAAGAATTTCCTTAAAATTAATAAATAAATAAAACATATCATTAAATAACATAATTATGGTGGCTAACTATTATCAGTGAACGGAATGAAACAATAAGCTCTTGAATTTATTCTTGACGATCTGAAATCTCTGCAACTATATTACTGTTAAAAAAATAAATTAATTCTGAGAGAGAAGAAAAACAATGAGGTTGTTGAACGAAGCCTTTTCGTAGTGCGCGTTCAAATACTCGAGCAAATAAGAAAACTACTTCTATAGTCTTTAGTTTCATTACGAATCATAAACAAATGTAAATTAAATGTTTGTTTCGTATTTCGTGAATTTAGTTTCATTTAATGTTTATTACATTAATAACAAAAACCCACAAAAAGTGAATATTCATGTAAAAAATAATGCAAATCTTTATATTCGAACGCACCAATAAACAACCAAGCGCCAGTGCTGCCAATCGCGGGGAAAATCCCCGATTTGCGGGGAATTGAGGGTTAGCGCGGGGAGAGCGCGGGGAATTGCAAAAATAGGGGAATTTCGGGGAATCCAGGCCAATTTTTCGGTGGGCTAAAACTATTTTATGTCGCGTATTACTTCCACCTAAAAAATCACGTTTGGACATGGCAGAAACAGCTTGACATTACCAACATAAGTTTAAATGACAACACCACTCAAATGCTTGCTCAACTGTCATTTGAACACGGTTTTGTATTTCTGAACGCATCCATTTGTACATCATTAGCTAATTGTTCATGGTTGTCGTTTTTTTTAAATTGGTGCGAACGGTTGAAATTTTCAATAAAACTATGGAAAAGTGGTTAAAAAGTGCAGCTACTGTTAAAAAACAGGTAAGTTGCATGTTCAGCATAAGTTAACCGGAACCCAGAATTTGAGTTTGTCGACTGTCGTGTTTGTGACTTCGCGTTCGAGGTGTGAAATACGGTTTTCTTGAGAGCTGCCCTTGTTCCACAAGAAATAAAATTTAACAAAATTAAAAAAAATAATCGTTTTGGGGACTTTGTGGGGAATGAAAAAAAAGAAGCGGGGAATTTCGGGGAATTGACAACACTGACGCGGGGAATCAAGAATTTTTTATTGGCAACACTGCCAAGCGGGCCCAAGCGTCGCGTCGTGTTTTTGAGGTTATTCGTCAGTTGTTATTATTGTACATTACCAAATATTTCGCAAGAGTAACTCATAGACTGACGATAAATCATGGCAAAGCATCATCCAGATCTTATCTTCTGTAGAAAACAACCTGGTGTGGGTAAGTAGAACCACTTTATGTCGGAAATAACATCCAACTTTCAATGTTTGATTTCACACTGTTTTTTACTTTCTTTTTAGCTATTGGTCGTCTGTGTGAGAAATGTGACGGTAAATGCGTGATATGTGACTCCTACGTGCGTCCCTGCACCCTGGTGAGGATATGCGACGAGTGTAACTACGGATCTTATCAGGGTCGATGTGTGATCTGCGGCGGGCCCGGTGTATCGGATGCTTATTACTGTAAAGAATGTACTATACAGGAAAAAGACGTGAGTTTCAAAAGTTTACATGTGGTACTTATAATCTTGTTTTTGCCATAAAAAATTAAGTCAGACAATCTGGACTGAAATTGCAACTTGCTGGATAAACTATTGCTTTGTGAAAAAGAACACGCTTTTTAATTTAAGACAAGAATGTCTTAAAAAAGAACACGCTTTTTAATTTAAGACAAGAATGTCTTAAATTAAAAAGCGTGTTCTTTTTGGGGACTATATTTCTTGTCACCAAAATTTATATTTGTCATCAAGTTGTATCATCTAATAAATAGATCTATCGCCACGAAATATTTTCGTTCTCAAATAAACAAAAAGTGTTCCCAGGTATGAATTATCAAATTAATGTTAATATATGTGTACAATAAGAGATGGATTACCAATAAAATTGTAGTGCATTAGATGAATATAAACTTCGTTGTTATAATAGTAGTTTCATTACTTAAATAATAGCTTTGTGCTCAGAATGGTAGATCTGTCACCAAATAAATCGATTATCGCAAATCTCGGGACTTGGGGCACCCCGACTTTAGGTTAGGTTAGGTTACTTTAAACCCTGCAAACAGAAATAGGAGCCCCGTGCGAAAATGTGGCCGTAAAATAATACAGTTTATGTCTTGTTTAGAATCCTACGAAAGTTTATAAATTTCCTAGAAAATTTATTAGTTTGCTTAAATATCTATTAGGACAAACCTATTATAATACATACAAAAACATTTATTTGGTACTGGATCCTATATCTCCATGATTTTAGGTGATTTATTGTGGAATTGATTTTATATTGTTTGGGGACTAAATTTTGGTGACAAATCTGCTATTTTGCGGGCAAACCCTATTATTTAAGAAACACAAAACTAATTAAATTGGCGATAGCTTAAATGATACCTGTTCTTTTTTACCTTCTTTGATATACATTTTACCTACATGTTTTTTTTACTGTCTTATTCAGACTATGTAATCAATCAATCTTTTTATTTTGTTACAGAGAGATGGCTGTCCAAAGATTGTGAACTTAGGTAGTTCTAAGACCGATCTGTTCTATGAAAGGAAAAAGTATGGGTTTAGAAGACATTAGTAGTGGTTTACCTAGAATAATTATAATATTATTGGTATGTATTTAATGTGAAGAGACGATTATCATACCTGCCCCCGTAGCATGACCAACGTAGACAAGGATTTCTTTGACGGAAGAATCGACAAAATGACATTGTGTCGACACAATGACAGATTTCTTTGCACTATCTGTCATTTTGTTGATTCTTCCATCAAAGAAATCCTTGTCTACGGTGGTCATGCTACGGGGGCTGTAAGTGTATGGGAAAATTAAACTTTATGCCCCATAAGTTTTATGTGATTATCATCATTCAAATCCAAAAGGCTCAGCGCAGACCAAATAATACCTCAAAGTAAAGGGCATTGAATGGTATACCTGCAAGTGTCTCAAAGAGCTAGCTAGTCTGCCCAAGAATATTTGTGGAGTCTTTTAATGTCTGCATCAATTTTCATGCAACTTTGTTAAAAATAAGCATACTATTTCATATCAACAATAAAACTTTGTTTTCTCGTACTGTTTGGTCTGTGCATGGTCTTTTAATGTCTGCATCAATTTTCATGCAACTTTGTTAAAAATAAGCATACTATTTCATATCAACAATAAAACTTTGTTTTCTCGTACTGTTTGGTCTGTGCATGGCCGACTTAAGCAAAATTAGTTGCTACTGTTTGTAGCATCCAATCCTTCAATGTATAAAAGGTGCCTATGGCATTTACTTAATAATTGACTGAAAACATTGTGTAAATAA
Source organism: Noctua comes (assembly GCA_963082995.1). NCBI lineage: Eukaryota > Metazoa > Arthropoda > Insecta > Lepidoptera > Noctuidae > Noctua > Noctua comes. The sequence goes on along the minus strand of OY720278.1, from coordinate 16,008,865 downwards.
GAACTTCAATAAAACACATTCACACTCTCTTATTATTTATTTTTGTTTATATCTCTCTGATTATAAATCTAAATGACTACATAGCTCTAATCTATTTACATGGAAACTTGCTATATAACTATGCTAAAATCTAGAACTAATTCAATACCAAAATACAATATCTGTTCACAAACTATTTTTTATTGTCTATTAAACTATTGATTTAACTGTTAATAAAATCACCAATATCTACACAAACAAATATTTATAAAACTTTGCAGCATTTATTCATATTTTTTGTAGTTCATTTCTCAAATTTTGCCTTGTGGAAGCTATAATATGGAATACAATTTTATTACATTTCCATACAAGCTAAGACTACCAATAGGGATTAACTTTGTCCCTAAAATACATCACATGAATGTCCAAATTACACTTATTTGAAACCTGGTTAATTTCTCCAATCTTCCATGATCACATTAGAAAGAAGCGGGGGTACAGAAGTGCCCTGCAGCTCCTGATCCCGCTTCCCTCCTTCAGTAACACAGGTTATGATGGGGATCGGCTACAGACATAAAAAAAACTGACGTCATAGGTCAAAATCATTTTCATTTCCATGGATTTTTAAAACTTGCAATTTTACCGGGTGGAATCCCACATCGATGCACAAATGGTTACCATATGTTCAGTACATCATACCAAATTTTCATAGGTAATAAAAAAAATTACTGTTTCCTACAATAGTGCAATACCTACATGGTCAAAATGTATGGAACAGTTTTGTTTTTTAAATTGCCGATGAACAATTTCTATTTGGTGAGTTCGGAATGATAAGTGGTAACCGTTTGTGTCGAGGACTATTTATTCTGTGGTCGCGGTCCCTTCCACCCCGTATAACACTATTTCCTTTATATTTAGTCGCCTATCTAGTGCTTCCCGCACTGGTGATACTGGCTGCCGAAGTGATTGGGTTGGTCCAAATGTTGGCTTCGTTCGAATTGGCGCCCGAGTATGTTGGCCGCGCCGGTATGATTGGCGAGCGAACACAGACACTGAAATTATGATAAATACTTTAGAAATGTTTAAAATAGACAACTTATTACTTAATTGGAAAATAAACAGACAAAAACTATTTGTTTCAAATATTTCGGAAACATGAACCAGCATATTTTGGCCTTTACGAAATACCAGGGTGCGAGTCATCATCATTCGAGCGAACTTATATAGACTTCAATTGCTGGACATGACCTCGCCTGTTCTCCAAGGATCGCTGCTTACATTTGGAAGCATTCTGAAGATTTCTGCGACTTGTTAGACCAAAAATTCTCATGCGGAACAACACACTGCTGATTCGGCTAGGCCTATAGAATAATGATGACAAGTAGGTGTCCCAACTCTTCCATGATTAGTATTATTTTAGGCTATCTCTAAGTAAAAGAAAGGAAGATACCTAAAATGTCTAAATCACACGTGGTATGGTGTAGTGCTGCAATTAACATTTTAAATTAATTTAGATCATGCTTTTAAAAAAGAATAATCGTAAGTAATTATTAGATAAGTATTATGCTTTTCGGCGTGTCGTGTATCATGCATTGTAACAGCCCTTAGGTTTGTAACTGACCTCCCTTCGTTCTTGTTGGAGTATCAGCTGAATCCAAATATTGACCTAGGAACACCATCATAAATTATTAGACTTCGCAGTATTCCAAAGTACAATCTTTTTTGCTTGGAACTCAGCTTAATCAAATTTCAAACGATCTAATTTGTTTTGTATGACCATTGCAGTAATCAGTGCATTCCAATGGAGATACTCACTAGACATATGAGGTTCATGACGACCATCGAATGGTTTGGGCAACCCCCGTCCTTTTCAAAGAGGGTATTTTCAAATAAATAACCTCACAAAAAGAAAAGTTTTCTTATATGTTCTTTTTAATTATTTTAGGTAGTCTTTGTTTCGGCCTTTCTCTCCGCAAATTGGATTTCTCTCTTCGGATTCCAAAGTCCCAGAATCTTTGTTATCTACCTATACTCACGAGTTAACATCCTCCAGCTTCTTCAATAGCCTCTCGTTCTCCCTACTCAACATCTCTTGGTCCCTCAGCAGCGTGTCCCTGACTCCGAACAGTTCGCTGTTCTCGGTCCTCAATGCGGAGTTCTCTTCCATGTGCAGTTGTACGAGATCTACCAGTTCTGATTGTGGAAGCTGATATAATTTGTTAGGTTCTATTTGGGTCGGCGTTCGGCGTTGACCTTGACCTGAGGAAGATTGATTTAAAAAAACGGTTGCCTTATTTTCGCTTATAATACAAAAAAGTGTAGACATAGTTTCGCTTAACGCCAAAGAGTTAGACGGCCCTAGAATGGAAGAAGGTTAAGCCAGCTATACTAGTATTATAGGAAAAGAAAGTCGAAAGAACTGCTGGACATAATCCCCCAAGTATCCTTCGGAATCCTGCGACCTTCATTAGGATGCGCCTCTTGATACACGGTCAGCATTCTAGAAATTATCGCCGCAATCAGCCATTTATCCTAACAGTTTTATTAAATTCTCAGCTCCAGTTCCTACTAAATCAGAAAAAGTTTCTAAATGAATTCTTACTGTAGGAGTCCAAGTTGTAATCCGTCTGCACGTGTAGTGCGGTTCTCAGATGCTGGTTCTCTGCTTGCAAAGCTTCTACTTCTCTCTTCAGACTTAATATTAGGGCATCTCTTGCGTCCTGAAAATAAGCAAACAAGAGCTTATGTCCATTAGTGGAGAAGGAGATAAGAAGTTGAATACGTAGGTACATGAAGAAGCCAAGCTGCGAACCTGCGTGCAGTCTGTTTTGTTAGTAAGGACTTCTAATTTCGAATAGTGGTCGATTGTTGGCAGAGGTTGCCTTAATAGTCAACATGAAACCAAAGCTTACCATCTTGACGATAGGTTTCGTTTTGATCTTTTTGGCGCGCGCTGCGTACCGGAGAGTGTTGTTGGTCTCACTAAGATTTGATCTCGTTGGTGCTATGCAGGCGATCTGAAAGCATTCAAAGGAAACATTAAGTGGTCTTTGGAATACCTAAAGGTAGTATTGGCTAGGTTTTTGATAAAGGTATGTATGTAAGAATACGCCTTGTCTTACCATTAGTGTGACTCCATTTCCAGCGAGGCTGTCGGCTAAAAGTTTCGTAAGCTTGCTGTCCCGGTAAGGTATATGGCCCCGTTTCTTACCATCACTGAGCTGGGCTATGCAGTAACCTATGGGAAAAAACAGTCAATATTATCTGGTAGGTAGGAAGGGATTTTGCTGCCGTTTGGCAAAGGTAAAATGGTTAAGTTTCAGCTTTTGTGGGGTTCACAAGACTAAGTTCTGAATCTGACATCTTACGATATACCTACTCGTACATAACAATTTAAATCACCGACACCCAGTGCGAATTCTGACCAAAATCACGTTCCATATGTTTGAGTACCCAGGGTTGCGAACACCTACAATTCTGAAGGGTTAAAAACGCCACAAACAACGCCAACGCCGGCCAATTGGCGTGGCCAACCTCTGAGCCCAAAACTGATTTAAAAAAACACTAACAATCTCAACTTACCAAGCACCATAAGACTCCTATTAATATTATTAGCTTCCTCCAACGTCTTCCCAGTGCTGTGCGTCCGCTTGGTCATCTCGCTGCCGGCCAAGTCCACGAAGTTGATCTTGCCGTGGGTGGAGCAGACGACGCCAGCTTCCTCGCGCAGATCTCTTCGCACTCGTACGCACAGCAACGTGTGAGAGCGAGAGGAGTTAGAATTCATCGCGTGCGCTCCTACGGCGCGGTTGCGCATGCCTGGTTGAAGAGAAAATTCTTATATTTCGAAGTTAGATCCGCCCGGTTTCTGTAACCTCTTTGGAGGAGAGAATTCGCAGTCCAATCTCATGGTAGCTGATCATGGACCGATCATCGAGAATGTCGAGAAGGCTGAAACACTAAGTAACTTACCTTCCTCCAATACTGCAAACAAATCATCAAGTGTTTCGCAGTCCACTGTAAACTGATTCTCTACGTAGAAACTCCTGCTGTCCTTAGACCACCGCACTTGGAGCGGTTTTCTGGAACTGCCCGGGTTTAGAAGATCTATTACCTGTAAGCAAAGAAATTTCAAATACACAACTATTATTTTATACATTATTGATTGACGTTTTAATCCAGATGTTTTCAGATATACCAAATGCCCTGCCCGCTCCTTAACAGATTATCCTAAAGTGATGGAATTAAAATTTAGCCTGTCGGTGGTTTTCACAAAAAAATATGGTCCAATTGCGTACAAAAATGTGGTCTCTAAGAAACTTCACAAATCCGGTTTTAGGAAGCTCAAGCTGGACAGCTTGACGTTCCTCAAACCAAGTTGGTTGCTTGCTTACATACCTTTTCATTATATATTTCTAAGAAGGACGCCTTCAATATGAAGTTTGACTCCGGTCTTTCTTTGATGAGCCGGAACAGGTAGATGAAAGAGCGGACCATCAGACCGTGTTCCGAATGGAAGGGACTCGCTCCTCTCTCCACCTGAGAGAGTCAAAACGATGAAAGTTTTTATTAGGGTATTTTGAGTATTTTTGGGTTCCTCGTTGGTATATTGGTCGCTCTGGTGGCATGCATGGCTGGCTGAGCTCGAGGTCCTGGATTCTATACTTATGTTGGGCAAAGTGTAGTGTATGGAATTTCTTAATAAATGTGCCTGGCGTCCGAGGTTTTGTGTCCAAAAGCAAATATTTAGGTATAGTCGTCACTCGTCTTGAGTGACCTAAAAGAAAATGGGACCTCAAACATAACTGGCAAAATGTGGGTGTGCAGTGCATACAGCTTTATATAAAAACAGGCGTCGTGTAATACTTTTGTTTGTCAATTCGATGTGTCATAAATTTGTAGTGAAGCGACTACAATGTGTGAAAGAACGTGTTTAGTTACGATGCGACAATAATCACAGATGTCACGGCATCCACTGGTGCTGTCTGCAGTCGTAACTGGATCGATACAAGGTTTTTTAATGTCTAAATTGATTTACAAGCTGACACTTACATTGTTGCATTGGGACGTGTAGGTAACAGACAAAGAAAAAGTTGTATAAGCTCGTAAACCTACATAGGTTAGCTAAGTAATCGACCATTATTGCGGATAATTGAGCCGTTCAGCAGCTTGGGGATTCGTTAAATTGTCGACCGTATGAGCGCAATAATGGACTAGGTAGATGGTTAGTCAGCACCTGGCAGCTTGAAAGCGTGAAAAAGAGCTAATATGTAGATTTCAATTTTCACTAACACTGATTGAGCGGGCACCTAATACGAACTAAGCTGAGATATTCTAAATCATAATGGGTGTAACAGGCCGAAAGGCTTGTCCCCTTCATTGCACCATTTTTTTTCTTCTAACTAGACCATCCATACCCGTACGTATCCATACGTTTAAGTTTAAGTTTTTTTTTTAAATACAAATAAATAATTTTATAACTATACTTTAATTTATAATTACTATACTCCATGATCCCTGTATTCAATGCATCCCTCAGCACAATGTTCGTTACATTGAGTGCTAACGTAAACCATGGTCTTTACCCCAAAAAGAAAAGTCGTTTCCCAGCAATAATTTTTGCGAAGAGTTACTTAGTTTGATGTACAGAATGCTTGGTTGACAGCTTCGTGAAGGGTTCGTTTAGAGAATTAGTAATTTTAACAACTATCTTGTTTTGAGCCTATGTAAATGCAGTATGTGCACATCGCGTGACGTCACAATGTTACGCGGCGTGATTTTACCATGATTACGATTTTAATTATCGTCCGTTTGGGACAAGCTTATTGTGTGACTATATACTACCTACTTTGTGGAAAATAAAATAACTAAATATGTAGCATATTTACAACTAAATACTACAAAATATTCAAAAAATATACTATTACTAGTTATTTTATTTGGCTCGGAGTAGGTAACTAAACTAACAGAGTAACCATTGAATAATAAAAATTAGGCGGTTAGGTTCCAAAATCGTCATGGATTCCAATTCCAACGAAGGGTACCTAATTGATCAGCGCGTCTATGAGTGGCGCGTGGAGGCGCAGCGCCGGGGCGAATCGCTGCTGCCTCGACAAGTCGAGGCGCAGCGGGAAGAGCTCCGGCGCGATCTCAGGGCAGTATGGAGGGAACGACTGCCGCAACCGAGGTCCGGGCACGCCGCAATCGCGGCGGTAAGACCCCTCTTTGAGGAGTGGCTGGATAGGCGTCACGGCGTCCTGACCTACCGCATGACGCAGGTCCTCACCGGACACGGAAGCTTCGGGAGGTACCTGTGTCTGATGGGGAAGGAGGAAACGCCTGGGTGTCACCACTGCGAGGACCGCCCGGAGGACACGGTGGAGCATACGGTGCAGGACTGCCCCGCTTGGGCAGAGCACCGCCGTGTCCTCACGGCGGCGATAGGCGGAGACCTCTCGCGCCCGGCATTGGTCGAGGCCATGCTGCGGGGCGAGACGGAGTGGGAAGCGGTCGCCTCCTTCTGCGAAGCAGTCATGCTCGCGAAGGAGGAGGCGGGCCGCGTGAGGGAGAGGACAGCGTCCTCCCTCCACCCCAGCCGCAGTGGTAGACGCCCACGGCGCCGGACGTCGGCAGACGATCTCCGGCCACCGTAGGCGCGGGCTTGCGGGCGGCGAGTAATGGGCGACTCGCTGTCCGACCATGGACCATGCCCGGGTCGACGGCGCGTTGTGTTCCACGCGCGCCTCAAAGAGTGTCAGCATTATGACGGGGTCCCCCTCTAGAGGGCGAAAGCCTGCCGGGGTCGCGGGACTTATAGAATTACCGTGACCCTGGATCATAAAGGGCTATTGAAGGACACCGTGGATTTTAGTCAGTACAAGTCTGACAGTTCCTCCCACTCTGCCCTGGGTGGGAGGACTCAAAAAAAAGGGTACCTAATTGATCTTTGCATTTGGGTCTATAGGCTCGATCCTCATTAGGTACCTGAATCAAGCCGGGTCAAACAAACGCAAGACCTCTCGTGTGGTGTCTCGCACCATGAAACTAAACATCTTTTGTTCTACGAGTTCTTGAAATTCGCAAAAAAAAAAAAACTTTCTATAGGAACGGACGCAATCAGCTGATCCACATGTATGGTAAAACTAAAAAAAAAGTTATGAATTTCCAAAAGTCATAGAACAAAAGTTGTTCAGTTTCATGGTCTGAGACACCACACGAGAGGTCTTGCGTTTGTTACGTTACACGTTGTATTGTTCTGGATCTATATATTTATATAGGTACGGGAACCTATTCGGCTTTTTCTTATACTGATGATAGACGTGATCTGGGTGTAGGTGTGCACTATACACCTCCATCTACCCCATCTGGTAATACATACTAGGCGTGATGTGATGTTATAAGTTCAATAGTAAATTCTAACAGACTGCTAACGACATGCATGTCGCGTGACATTTGTTACGCCATTGTTTTAGCGTGATTACGTTTGTAATTGTCGCTGGTTTGTTGTGAAGCTTTACTGTTAATTTATGGATAACTCTATTCACTTTCCAGTGTGTAAAGTAAAGTATTATTTTCTCACTAGAACGGGCGCGAGTAGACATCATTTGTCGAGCATTTTCCAACTATATTGAGGTCGGCTTCCAGTCTTAACCGGATGCAGCTAAATACCAGTATTTTACATGGAGCGACTGCCTATCTGACCTCCACAACCCAGTTAGTACTGGATAATACGATACACCATGGTAAGACTGGTTATCAGACTTTCGGACCACTGACTACCTGTAACGACTGTCAAAGATCTACAATTGACAGCCGGGATCAACAGCTTAACGTGCTTTCCGAGGCACGGAAGAAACTCGGTATGTTACGGGTTACGGGCACTCATCCACGGAGCACCTAGGCAAGAGACCCCAGCGGCTGTTATTACTTAACGGATGCTAACTAAGATGCTGTGGTGAAAACATGCATTAACTCATGCAAAAAAGGAAATTAGCACAGTTTTTCGTGAAAGCTATTTCCCGATACCCTAATCAGTGTGGAAAGGTTGTTAATTGCTGTAACAAGACTAATAAAACGACCGGTAACCTAAGAGCGACAGTAGCCCAGTGTTTAAATGTTGGACTGACAAGTGATAGGTCGTGATTTCGAAGTTAAAACCCCATCTGTCGTATTGTTAAAATTAACACCAGAGACGTATTTACGCTACGTTTACACTACGCGCTCGTACTAGGGCCTCATGCAGCAGTTTATGTTCAACCTACATAAAATTTGTTTGAGTCGTATACTATACTTTTTTTTTTTTATCGTGGTGAAATCATCAAATGAGTCCTCCCACCCAGGGCAGAGCGGGAAGGACTGTCAGACTTGTACCGACTAAAATCCACGGTGTCCTTCAATAGCCCTTTATGTTCCAGGGTCACGGTAATTCTATAAGTCCCGCGACCCCAGCAGGCTTTGGCACTCGTTTACTATACTTGAATAAGTTTGACACGGCTATAAAAATGTGCAATTTATAATGTTCTTTCCAAGAATCACAGATTCCATTTCTAGATCAGTTACAAATCTGACGACCCTTTTCTATATTAAGAACTTTATAAAATATGCATCTTTGAATACTGCATTGACGTGGCACGTGTATGATTTATTATGCACACCTAATGCATAACTTTCCGTCAAATGTGATGGCACAATCAAAATGTAACTGCTCTACCTATAATATTACTAGCGATTCGCCACGCGCCCCTGCTTCGACTGGGTGCAAAGGAAACGTGACCAAACATCGAGACTTGTTTGCGACTACAACGAAACCTATCGGATCCAAAACTATCATATCTTTCAAGCTGGACCCAGCCATACACATTCACAAAATTTTATTGAAACTGGTTGGGTTGTTTCGGAACATCATGCCGACAACCCCCCCCCCCCCATAGAACAAACCCCTACTGAGATAAAGATCCTTTACACAACTTGTAATAAAAAAAAAATATGCATGCCTACAATCAATAAACCACGTGGCAATGTTAAATTCTACATCACGACCTACTTGTAGTGCACCGTTACACTAGTTACGTTAAGTCCCACGCCTGTTATTATCAATTATACCTACATCCAGACTGAAAAATGTTTAAAACCAAATAATATTTTCACCATCCTGGGAATCGAACCAGGACCTCAAGCTTAAAGTATGTAGGTAGCATTTGGAAAACTAGCTCACCGAGGATGTCATTTAAAATTTAATATTAAAGCCAACTTGTATAAACTCAACTACCCTCCTTAGTGTAATTTTAAATTTTACCCGCGCGATTCCTGAAACCATAGATGGCCCGCTTATCTATGAATCTGTCGCAATCATAACTCATCAATGCACCACACACACACAGACTTCCTCATGTATGTCTATGTATGCACGATCGATAGTCCCACGAGGTCGGAATCGGCTGTCATTCCGAATAGCTGTTATTAACTCCTGTTCACACTAAATAGTAGGGTTAGGGACGTCTGTTTGTCGGTATCGTATTTTCTGATGTCCATGATAGTGAATTGGACTACAGTGGTGGTAGCGAAGTGTAAACAAAATATTATTCTATAGAAAAACGTAGGAAGTCCAGAGCATTGAAGAGACACTCACCAATCCAGGAGGTCCAGTCAAGGTGTGCGTCTTCCCGCTGCCAGTCTGACCGTAGCAGAAGGCAGTACAGGAGAACCCTTCCACCGCCATCTCTAGCAGCCTCTTGACACCGGAATATTCTAGAACGTCTTCCTGTTTGGGAACAAAAGAAAAGTCGATTATACACGGACATAAATAAATAAAAGGTGATTAATTCATTGTGTGTTTTCGAAGTAGGTGTAAAGATAATATAAACTAGGTATGCGTATTTAAATGTCTGATTCTTGACAGTACAGTAGTAAGTAGGGTCCTAATAATAAAAGATACTCGTAGAATGTACTAGGCTGACATAGAGCTAAAGTTGCACGACCCAACAGTATTCTTACAACATTTCGTAAAAAAAAGAACTTCTAGCTCGAAGGTATGATATCATCATCATCATCATATCAGCCGAAAGACATCCAATGCGTGCCCTTAAGCGCAGGCCACACCGCCAGCTGGCGGGCGGACGAGCGACGCGAACGACGCGTCGTTTCACCTCTTTTCATACTTTGGTTCACACCGCGAACTATCGAAAGATACGAACAAAGTATGAAAGCTGGCGGTGTGGCCTGCGCTTGAGCGTCGCCACGTCGACCGATCCTGTGTTTTTCGCATCCTGTGGATTCCTGCGGTCATCGGATGTCTTTATATGCAAAGGAGTAAAACAAAATTAAACAGTTACCTGCGTCGCCTCAGGTTCAAAAACAACATTGTAGGAGAAGACCTTTGCCTTTTGAGTGGGGGTGGTGTTGTGGCAGATGACCTGGCCTTTACCGGGGAATTCTAGCAGCATGCGCTCCCCGCAGGATCGCTCCTTCTCGCTGATTGGACGGACTCTACGGAAAATATGAATAGGCTGCAATTATGTAAATATAGTTAAATACGTTCCGACTAACACCTAGTTAGGCTTCAAGCAAAAATAAAATAGGCGAATAAAATAGGGGTTCATTTTCGCATTGACACTTGTCCACAGACACAGCGGCCGCAAAGGGTCTCTACGCTCTGTAACTAGGGTTACAAGATCTATAAAAAAAATCCGGAGAAAATTCCGGGCATATGAAAAAAAAACCGGTCATTTCTTTCCTTGAACTTGTGCAATATAATTTAATACCGATTTTTGTTTTACGAAGTTACATTTTGAGTAACCGTTATTTGTTCGTTTAACCATCGTTTTGTTCAGAATTTGGATCCAGGGGCTAGAACTGTTTTGATAGATGAACGCCCGTTTTCAATTTCGTATTATATATAACTTTAATGGTTATTCCTGTTCAACCGACTGTTAATGATCCGAATAGAAAACAAACAAAACCGACTCGATTTATGATGATCACAAATCAAATACCCACAAAAACGATAACACTAATGATTCCAACATTAAAATCACGTAGCTCAAACCGAAGCATACAATGACAATATAAACAGGTAAACCTATGATTAACACCCGAAATCTTGAATCTTAGACAATTTTTGTACATTAGTTATCGAGTAGAACATCAATCAATTGAGGGCGGAGTCGTCCTTTCAGTTTGAAACTGATTGTGAGAAAATATTCAAGGACGTAACGATGGTTTGTTTTGGTTCGTTTTGTTTACTTGTAAGTACTTTTGTTATTTTTTGTTGATTTTTAATGAGAAAATTAACAAGCTTTTATTAGCACCTGTAATGCAACTAACTATGTAAAAAAAACTTAGAAGTTCTTCCCGGTTTCCGATTGAGCTGAAATTTTGCATACATGTATAGTTTGGATGACAATTCATAGTTTGGCTAAGTGGCGATATTCTAAATCCAATATTGCGGACTCCCAAAGATGGCGGAATAGTTATTTGATATGTATTCTCATGTTTTGAGTATCAAAAAAAGGGTTTTGCAGAGAAGAACAAGAGAAATTAAATGACGTCATTCTAAAGGGTATTTTTTTAACTATTTTTTAATTCGCTAAAGAGGTTCACCACCTAGACTGTTACAAAACAGTCTACCACTGTTTGTCTTTACGCACTGATCAAATTTTGAAGATGCTTTTAACAGGTTGGCCTGAAGAAGGCTTTCAAAATGTAGGGTATGCATAATTTTTTGGCTTATAAAAAAACACTATACAATACTTGGATTTTTATTCATATTATGTTTCTTGACCTATTTTTAAGAACCGCATAGCATCCACTTTCATTGGATGTCTGATTTAACCTGCTTTGAGGTCCTAATTTTTTTCATGTAATTTTCAAGTAAGTACAGCAGGGCTAACCCACAATCCTCATTCTAAATTACCAACGTCTTTGCTACAATATGTTGTATCATTGTTTCGCTCCACACATTGCCAAGGTGTCATTCGAACGAGTATCGATTTCATTACAATCAAAAGAACATGTCAACAACCCAGATACCTACCTACGGTTAATGTTGGGTTAATAGCATCGACAGATAACAGGGTTTTGCTGTTTGACTGGCAATTACTAGCCGATTTATACCTTTTGAATTGTCTCTTCAATTATGCAGGTGCATTATGCTATTATAGGTGACGCATTACAAATTCTAGATTATTATCAAAGCATCGTCATCGACTCATCGTATGTAGAATCTTTTTTTTTACAATTAATTATCTAGGGACGTGATGTAATCATGCTTTTTGTGTTTTGTGGAAATCGTCATGGAGTTCCTCCCCCCCTGGGGATAGATCGGTCTACGAGTACGAATAAGATCTTCTGACTAAGAGCTGGTTTTGAATTGTACGAAGTACCTACACTAGTAAAGTAACTTTGCCTGTCACTTGGAGCTTTTTCTTTGAACAATTTCAAAATATTTTGTGTAAAAATGTTCCAAATGCTGTTCCTCGCTAAACTCACCTGACAACGACGTTGATGTTATCCTCATCAGCATTGAGCGTGGTGCTGGAGCCTCGCGTGCTGACGCGATCCAGACTGCCTGCTCTGCTGCTGCCACTAAAATAATACAAAGTCTTAAGATACGCACATATATGAGAGGTAGATAGGAGATCGGCTCGGGCATTACCTAGCATTAGGTACTGTACCTAATGCTAGGTAATGCCCGAGCCAAGAGCATTCCCAGTTTATAGAATTATTTGAACAGTAGGTAGGTGTAAGGGTGTAACTGACAACTAAAACTGCTATACTCAATCTTGGGTTCCATCCCATGTTTCGGATTTTTGAGACTTAGGTAATGTAGATGGAAAAAGAAGATTTCGTATACTTAGTTCTGTTTATGGCGGCTCGGAGTTATAGCTGCGAGTAACGGTCTACGCAGGCATAACGGTTCAAACTTTATGGCGTCTCGGAACATCTAACGTAAAGTTGCGTAGAACACAATTTTAGGTAACAGCGGGACGCAGAGGAGGCATCGTCTGGACAGTAGGTATAATGCGCAGACCAAAAAGCCTGGTTTTCACAGGCCCAGTTTCTGACGGCCCAGTTTCTGACCACCCAGTAGTCAGCACATTCTGCTGTCTGTACAGTACTGTCACTTTCCCGACGTGTTCTCCTTCTTACGTACTGGGTCTGCATAGGAGACAGTAGAACACAGCTACTGTGTTACTAGTTCTGGCCAGGTGTTTCTGACCCATCAGTCGCAGCTAACTTCCGAGCCGCCATAAAGTTTGAACTGAACTATCCCCATACTATTAACGATCATTTCATCATGTAAATTAGCCTATCGTAGTCCACTGCAGTACCTAGATCTTTTCTTAGAAAGGTAAAAGGTATGTATGGAACAGGAAAGAGCTAGAATTGGAGACAGGAGACGAGCATAGGTTACAGGCTTGTCTATGAATTACAGAATTATCCTACATAGTACATACAGATACCTACTACAGCTATACATTTTTCATAAAAAAGCTAGACAAATAAAAACAAATTGTTTTCATCGATGAAATTGCTACTTTATGACCAGTAATATGCAAGGGTCGTTTGTTTAAATTTCAGCTGACCTCGATATCAATGTTTATATCTATTAGTTTGGTCGAAGGGACAATTTTCTCCATAAACTGTTATCATAGTATTCTTTGATGTTAGAATTTGCGTATATTTTATGCATGAACGGTGATAGTGCTAGCGGAATCGATTAGCTTGGAGACTCGTAGGCTATTTGACAAGATATTGAAAGATATTTTCATGTCAGAATATTAAATTCGTAGCTAGGTATGAATTCTACAAAAAGCAACTGTGTTTGAAGTTTTCTTAATATTTTACTAAGATTAACTTGTACAGTCACGAGCACCAATATGTACACACTTTCCTTTTTCGCAAGAAATAACGGTTGTAACTTGGAAATGGATCTTTTTCATAAAAATATGAGTTCCAGAAAACTGTGTTCATAACCACAAGAAATTTTAATCAGTTACATATCAGTGCTCGTGACTATACCTATCGACTCTTGATAAACATTACGTAAAGATTATGAAGGCAAAAATCTTAATTTGGCTTCGTACCTAGTTCGCGCATCGGATTTATAAAATATCACAAGATCATCGTGCCAAGAAAATGTGGCATAATAATTGTGCTCTTTCTGACCGGCTCAAACCGTTTCTACGTTGATAGATGATTGTGGTCATAGGTACATAACTACATACCCTTAAAGTACTGATTCATTCCTCCTCGGGTAATTTCTGAATTACTTTGACATCAAACATAATCACAACCGCATCGAATTTAATACTCAGTAATATTACCATAACGCCAAGGAAATGTATTCGTCCAAGTGTTTCCGTTGCGTGGTAATCAGAGCTCTCACGCCATATCGCCGCCATGATGGATTATGGTTGACGGTTGACTTTAAATAAGAAGTGGGTAGTTTACCTATTATGAGGAAATAACATGTTTTTTCTTGAAGAGTAATCAATATTCGTGGCATAAGACGATATTCGCTTAATTTTTTCTTCATTTTTACCTTACATTCAAAGTGAAATGCCTGAACACAAAATTAACCTGACTGTACCCTTTTTTTTGCAAAAAAAACTGATTGTGTCCAGTTGGCGAAAACATAATTTAAGTGATTTAATCTAATTTTCATTTATTTATTTATTTATTTATGTACACACAAAATACTTAATAAGAGATTACATTAAAATAGAAGAGCACAAAGGTACTGCTTATTTCATGAGAAATTTCTTCCAGCAGACCTGCGAGAGGAAAGTAGAATTAGAGATGTAGACACAGTGTGTAGAAAAGACATAACAGGAAAATTGAAACAGGAACTTAAAACAAAATTATACCTATATAAAATAAACATACATACAAATATACACATATAAAATAAATACTAGTCCTGTAAATATATACCTACAATATATATCCAGAATATTACAGTATAGAGGAGAGGTAATGCTCTTTCACTATGTGGACACGCGTTAAAATCTTGGCGTGTCCAGATGGGAAATAATAAGTGATACTAATTTTGAGTTTCACCAACTGGACACACGTGTGTCCAGTCTCTCGTGTCGAGTTGGTGACAAACCCAATCAATCGCCTACCGAAAGATTCGAAAAAAGAAAGGAAAGGAATAGATGTAATTTTGTCGGCGTCGTCGCCCGTCGTATTGAACATGGAATGAAACAAAAAAATAACAGTCACTCGAGTGAACCGTTAAATCTAATGAAGCCTCTGTTATCGTTATCAGTGATTCATTTTACTGTGTACAAATACCAATTTATTTTACCTTAGTTCCCACTTTCCATTTACAGTAACACTGCATCAATGAATAATAAAATACTTAGTTAAAACTACGATCATTAATTACACTTAGCTACCAAAACAAAGCGTAGCGTGATTCGAATAAGGGCAGAAACACACTGAATGTTCTCAGAAATGGTTAAGGCTACTGTCCCTCTGCGCCGCCGCGCGCCGTGCTGTCGACGAGGAAGTGACAAGCTATCGAATACTCGCTCAAGAAATGAATACATGAAGGTCACAGTCAGTAAAAGATACATCATTATTATTATTATAGTTTATCGCTGACTGTTTACATTGCCATCGAAAACCCTCTCTTCATTAGTACGGCGCCACGACATGAACTATCAAAGCAAAACTCGCTCAGCGACGCTCACGTCGCGGGCAGCACACTCACTGAGAAAGTCTCTTCTGGTACATACGCGAACTAGCAAGTGTATGAACATGAGTAAAGAGCGGGCCACACCGCCAGCTAGCGAGCGAGCGAGCGAGCCGGGCGAGTCCCTTTTCATACTTCGTTTCGGTTTTTCGGTAGATCGCGGTGTGAACCAAAGTATGAAAAGAGGTGAAACGATGGCTCGCCCGCCGCTAGCTGGCGGTGTGCCAAACTACATACTCGTTCCTCGCCAACTCGTTTCTCATTACTAAGCTAGATCTACACGCTTTTTAGCTTATCTTCGGCGGTGAGACCAGTGCCTCAACTGAAGTAGTAGAATATTCAAATAGTTTAGGGTGTGATTGACAGCTGCTGCGCCATACCCAATGGACTAAATGCCAAGGGCTCTCCTATTGACCGCCGGCTATATTAATGAGGCTTTCGCTCTTTTCACATTGATTGGGCATTTCTAAGTAGTCGATAAATCGGAGTTTACCGTCGATTAGATTTTAAGTAGGGTCGCGAAGGTCATTGTTAAAGATAGTTCAATGAAGTTCACTGCTAGGTAGTTGGATCTTCCTAAAAGCTCTCTTCGTGGTGTGACCACAGATAGTGAGGAGATAAGAAAGCTTCTAAGTTCTTAGTTGGTAGAAGTTAGAAGCTTTGAGTTTAGTTTTTCCTTAAAAAAACATATTAAGTACACACATTCAATATTCTGTAATTAAGGTATTTGACATTAATTTTTAAACTGACATGGTCACTAACATTATCAGTGAGTTTCGTGTGTCGGGAACAGAATCGAGTTCTGAGTGACAGTGGTAGCGGTACCGAGTGCTAAAACGAGTATCAAACTTTCTAGTCTTTCCCGTATTCATGAAAATAATATAAGTTCCTCAGATTTACTTATGGTCAAAGCACCCCTGAGTGGTTCACGGTCAAGGTTGAAGGCAACTAGGTACTCATGCAACTCATAGTAAAGCGTTTCATTAATAATTCAATCCGATTTATGACCTGTTACGTTATGGCAGCAAGCAATGATACAAATTGATTAATTACTTCGCCTTTATAAGGTCAGTTAGTATTGTTAGCTTCCATCTATTATTAGTGTTAGTGAAACAAACTGATTTGTAAGGAATGAGTCATTAAGACTGTGGGCGGAGTTTCAATAAGGTTTTAGTTAAGTTGATTAGCTTGTAAAGAAAGTGTTTCGCAATATATTTGTGATTCACACGGTTTTACTGGGAATATTTGGGCAGGCCTAATGTCAAGGACTAAATGACTTTTGACCGTTATACCGTTATACCAGGGGTTGAAGGGTACCTGATGAAAAGTGGTCACCACCGTCACCTTTGCATCGCATAACAGTTTCCTCCCGAACGCCAAAACCAGCGATAGCACTGTAACTGTAGGCGAGCAACACTACTGAGCTGCAGATATAGTAAAGATGGTGGTATGTCGAACATGAACGTTATGTCCGACAGCAAGTCAGAACAGCTTGTGGGATTTGGCTGTTGTGGTGCGTGTCGTGAGTTCGATTCCCGCTCGGAACATTTATTTCTATGACCTACAGGTAGTTGCTCCGGTTCTGGCTGTTTGTGTAGGTATGTGGGATTAAATATTTGTAAACGTGCCCACGAAACAGGAGAAATTCCTAGTGTGGCGCAACGTTAAACTGAGCAGAAAAAAACCTGAGGGCTTACTGTCTAGCAAGGGCCTACACAAACTGACATTGAATAAGCGATAACTATGATGACTGCCTCGTTGGTCGAGTGGTCACAAGTACGACTGCTGAGCATGAGGTCCTGGGTTCGATTCCCAGGTGGGGCTGTGTTTATTAGGTTTTTCCATCAGGAATTTCTTAGTAGCGGCCACGGAGTCAGCATTTGTGGTTGATGGCAATAGGCTCGCCCCTTATTACATGGGACTTAAACATAACTAGCGAAATGTGGGCGTGCTAATAGATACATCTCTATCTAACCCTTCGGGGATTACAGGCGTCATGTTATGTAAGTTATGTGATGATGAAAAAGTCTAATGTTTAGATTGTCATAAGCTACTGAAAAGTTTATATCAATCGACGAAACGCTAAACTATTGCCATTTGTGTCAGGCCCGCCCGGTTAGATTCTATATTCCTCAGAAGCTTTAGATTGACTCCTGATTTTCTCAAGGAATAGGTGTCTAAGTGAAGTTATGACACAATCATTGAGAGAAGTAGGAAGAAGCAAACTGGCCTTCTTCTGCGATTATGAGGTCATCACATCATTCTTTAGAAATACATAACATAGCTCTCTTGCCCTTGGACCAAAATCAATTCCGGAATATAACGGTAAATCAATATCTATCATGAACTTTTATATTTTGTTGAAAATTTCGTTTTCATGAATGAATGGGAGGATCATTAGCAGCAACAATTTGGATCAAGGTTTCACGCATCAATACTCCATTAGCTTCTGAATGGAAAGAGTTAGTGGCTTTACAGTGAGTGTAATTCGTTTATACAGATAGTAAGTGTAATTGCTAAAATGTAGGTTTACATCATTTGTGCGGTTTCGATTAAAATGTTATGAACAATTCGTCGATTCGATGTTGTAGTGCAAGTTTTTTATTCGTCAATTTAGACCAGAGATTCCCAAAGTGGTCGATTTCAACCCCTTGGGGTCGAAACCGGTTTTCCGGGGGTCGACATAAACGAAACAGATTTATTTTGTGAATTTTTGATGAGAAAATGATGTCAAGTTTAGTCACTTAACCAACCGCAAAGATTTTCAAAAAATGAACAGATAGCAAGAATATGGCCATTTTACAGAATTTTTGATGCTATTCGATCCTGTTTCTAATACTGATCAAAAACTTCTATGGGACCTACTAAAAAAGTCAGAAATTGAAAAAAAAACTTTTCTCATACATTTTGTACGAAAATGATTGGCATCTATTTTTGTTTTTTTTGTAAATTGACCAGCTGGGAGTTTCCACCCGGTAATTTACCAATATTTGTTTTTCACCAAACCTTATAAACATAACATTATTATGTTTCAGACACTAAAATAATGAAACAAGACTAGTTTAGTAAAG
Source organism: Noctua comes (assembly GCA_963082995.1). Taxonomy (NCBI): domain Eukaryota; kingdom Metazoa; phylum Arthropoda; class Insecta; order Lepidoptera; family Noctuidae; genus Noctua; species Noctua comes. The sequence goes on along the minus strand of OY720278.1, from coordinate 15,990,115 downwards.
CTGTCAAAAGCTTGTATTGTAAGAAATTACTTTTCAAGAATATGAAATTACAAGTAAAAGTACAAGTAGATTTTAGGTAATTGTATGTCTGAAAAGTCAAACGTGTTTGGAACCAGTTTAAAAAATAAATAATTCAAAGGAAACAATATGTCGAAGTGTAAAACTAAGGGTATAATAGTGGTGCTCCTTGATTAGGTACATCATACATGTTACAAAGTGTAAAGCGATTTCTAGGGATGTAGCCACATTGCGTGTTTCACCCCACTATGATTCATTACTTCAGGAGCGAAGGGAACTTGCGTACAGCCTAGTTACTCATGTTTTTAATCTTCGTGTTAAGTGGAAAAGAGGAAATTGCGTAAGTAGTTTTAGTTGGCATAAGGTGTTAGTCATTTATGTAGATGTTTTTTCTGACTAATCCTGTGAGAGTGTATATAAGGTGTACAGGCGAAGTCGTCCACGTTAATACGTTTATAGGATGAAACATAGCCTTTGTCCTTCTGCAAGTTCCAGGTTACCATCTGTCAGATATGGTAGTATCGTAAGTATCAGAGTTTTAGACGCGAAAACGTAACAGACAAGCAGATCAACTGAGTCTACTCAACTCGTTAAATAGCATTTAAGGATTTAATACGCTGAAGACGCTTTGTCTAAAATAACTTCTGCAAACGAAAAATGGTGGTGGCCGGGAATATATAATATCCTCTCCGCTATGGTCTACTCGATCTTTTTCTAGTCGAGTCTAGTCTAGACATACAGGTTCGAAATACTTATTTAAATATGTTATTGATAAAACCGAATGATTCGAAGTTGATACGAATTACATCGCACAATTATGTTACTAGAAAATGCGTGGAAAGTTCGATAGAAAGGACGCGTGATACGTTATCGTTGTCATTTTATCCCTTAAATTGGCAAATGTATTTGTTTCTAAAATGTTGTGTTCTTTTGTTATTTCCTAGATTATCATGAACTCAGACGACAAAAAAATATAATTATGTTAGTTTTCGCGAAAATCTATGTTGTCCATGAATGACATTGCCAAGTAGGTACCTATGGGGTGAACAAATCTCAGTGACATATTTTTTCTTTAAGGGTTAATGACGTTATACCTATACATGTGAGTGACTACACATAACTTAGTTATGACGTAACGTTTCTTTTACAAAATATTTGATTACTTAGTGTGAAATCAAAGTAGGTAAACAAATTGTTGGTTAGGTTTTCGTGTTAGTGCTCGGCAGTTAAGGGTGTCTGCTTAACCTTACGACTACTTACGATGGGGTAATTGCCCTAGAGCCACTGTGTTATAAAGGGTGTAAATAGACCCTTAACATAAACGAAAGGCACTTATTCTCCCCATCTTTGTGATCATTTTTTTGTTCTAGACCATACCTGGGGACCTTCTAGTTACGGAGATATTGGGGGTCAAAGTTTCAACTTTTTCAATTTTTTTTTTTTTAAATACATGTTTTTAATGTACTTTGCACACCTCCACGACCCCTGTACTATTCAATCCATCCATCAGCACAATGCTTTGAGTGCTTTCCATCGAGTCCTACCGTAAAACGTGATTTTTCACAACAAAAAAAAAGTCGATTCCAAGCAATAATTTTTGCGTAAAGTTACTTAGTTTGATGTAAATGCTTGGATGACGGCTATGTGAAGGGTCTGTTTACACCCTGTATGAATGAAAGAGATTTATAAGCTGAAACTAAACGGAACTCGATGTTTAAATTTGAATACCCAACACGTCTTCATAGTAGGTATAAGAAGCTGGCTGATTTCACAAAACAACATTTTGCCAATAAATTATTAGAAACAATCATAAATGCGGTCGCGGGACTCATAGAATTACCGTGACCCTGGAACATAAAGGGCTACTGAAGGCCACCGTGGATTTTAGTCAGTACAAGTCTGACAGTCCCTCCCGCTCTGCCCTGGGTGGGAGGACTCATTTGATGATTTTACCAAGTTAAAAAAAAAAAAAAAACAGTCATAAATGTTAACTACTATTGCTTATTTTGAATTTAATATTAATTGTATAGGCTGAAGTTCGTCATAAACTCACCTACAAGTAGGTACAACGTATTCAAAATCATAACAATGTACCTACAATATGTAGCGAAAGTGATTTAATAAATAAACCATATAAGCGTATCTATCGTATTATGACGTCATCTTTGTCTAGACCAGCACCTACCTACCTACTTAGTGTTCAGCTAAGTTATGGAATTATGAGTACCACGACAGGTGCTAACTCTCAGTACCTAGACTTATTTCCCATGGCGTGGGTGATGATAATGTTCAAGAGTACTCGGACCTACCTAACCTTGATCGTGGAAACGCAGCTTTCTCAAATAACCTCGAATCAAAAGGAAAATTCTTACTTGTAGGTATCTAATTAGGTAATTACCTACATAAAATACTTTATTGCGACTTTCTGATGAAATAGATAGATGAATAGAATACCTATACTTTACACCAATGATATTATAAATAAAAAGAGGTAGATATCGCACTAGCACGCGCAAATTGTTGCAGACAAATTCAGACAATTGTCGTAATTTAAGTACATCAAGGCGCAATAGCTATCTCTTTCTGTATCATACAATTCATACGTTCCGTACTATCTATCGCAGTCGTAACAACGCAACGATAATATTTGAACGCCGCTCAGTATGAACGTAGCGTATTTCTTTATAATATCGTTGCTTTAAATGAAAATTTATTTTAAAAAAATCTATGTTTGGGTACAAAGTAGGTCTTATCGGGCACTATGCCCTCAGACTAGGCTTTCCGTGATTGTAGAAAAACAATTATTGTTTCTTCAGCGTTGTTTACTTTATTTTTTGAGTGCCGTAATATTTTGGAAGTAAAAACACTTACACTGAAAATGCACCCGAAATATTTCCGATCTAAACCGTTTCTTTTGGGTGATATTACAGCTACCTACCACCTGCACCACTGTACCAGCTTAAGATATCAAAATCTTACATGGTATAGCAGTGATAGCCTAGTGGTGTGCCGTCGGGCTGCCAAGTAAAAGGTCTCGAGTTTGAACCCAAGACACGCACCTCTGATTTTTCGGATTATTTTGCTTATTGTATAATTATCACTTGCTTCGATGAAGGAAAGCATCGTGAGGAAACCAGCATGCCTGAGAGATATTTCTTGACGGCATGTAAAGTCAAGTCAGAGGCCCATGCATGGCATAAAAACTCTGACACCAGGTTAGGCACTAACCGTACGATAAAGAGAGAAGATCAAAATCTTTCATCAACCCTTTGGTACGTTAGAACAGGCAACACAATCGCCCGACTGACCAGTTGGATCATCTTACCTGCCATTCCTCGAGCGACTCCGTAAGCTGTCGTCGTCCCTGCCCCAGCCCTTTGTAAGGTTTGGCAAGCCGAGTACACTGCTACCTTTTGCCATTCCAATGCCAGGCTGATCCGTGCTTCGAGCCTTGCGTGCTTTTGGCTCTTTGTCTGATAAGGAAAAGGAAGAGTTAATATTTAATCTGTAGTGATTGTATTCTCACTCTATGAACTTATTTGAAGTGAGGGTAAATCATCTGCCTAGCCTTTTCCGAACTATGTTGGGGTCGGCTTCCAGTTTTACCGGATACAGCTGAATACCAGTATTTTACATGGAGTGACTACCTATCTGACGTCCACAACCCAGTTAGTACTGGGTAAGACTGGTTGTCAGACTTTCGGGTCACTGACTACGTGTAACGACTGTCACGAGATACACTATTAAAAAACATGTAAGCTGAGTAAATTCTGGTTAAAGATTTCTATCACAATTTTCCGAGGCCTTTGGGGGGTGGGGGGTTTCTTTCATAGGACGAAAATCTAGTAAGTTTCCCATCTCAAGTTCCCGAGTCGGTAGGTTATCTCGCCGGAAAATTGTGATGGACTTACGTTTTGTACTGCCAGCGAGAGTTTCAGCAGACTTGGAAATACTCCTCGACATAGCCGTAGGAGGAGCCCTCATGGGCGTCGCCTGACGCTGCTGGTAAACCATCTCGGATCTCCCAGGGTGGAACAGTCGGAGATTCTTCAGCGCCATAGCTTACAACGACCATTTTCACTTCTGACCAACATTTGAAACGTTCTATCAGTTCCACTAACGAGAATAACCGCCTGAGTTCGATTTTCAATAAAAAAAACACCAATCAACGATATAAACAAGAGTACGTTTTTGATAACACCTTTCACATGATGCGGGCAAAGTTATTACTTTCTGGAAAGTTGACAAGTAGTACAAAAATAACAAAGCTTTTTATTAAACAATATTCACGTTAGTTTAGGAACGATAATTAGCCTCATAAATAAATAAGTAACACTGTCTATTGAGCCTAGATGTCATAATAATCGATGTTTCTTTCAATGCCGTGTGAACGAAAACGTGTCAAACCATAAATAAAATTTAAATATCGTAATAATTATCACTCCACTTAATTTAACTATCTCAATCCAATATTCAGTTTAGGGTATAATAAAATTGCTTTACTAATGGCGCGAACGGAAAAGCGGGAAATATTTTTCACAATATGGCGGACCCAACTGTCACTTGCGCGCGCGAGGCACAGACTGAAATGTTTTCAGCCAGAGCCATAAGGGTTGTTTTAAAACTTATTCGTGGGGTATGTTATTGAAACGTAGTAGTTTTATTTCATGTGTGATTAATGTGATTATTTGATAAATTGTTTTAAGTATGTTTGGAAACAAAATTATGGACCTGTTTTTAATAAATATTTAGATACGTATCCGTAATCGTAGCGATGTTGGATGATGGATTATTGGGTACTATAATACATCTATGTATAAATCCGAGTTGGCGTAAAACAAAATTGAGAATTTTGGTTGGAGTGAAAGAGGCTCTAGGAAGTTTTACTTTTAAGATGTTTTACATAACAACATCACGCCAGTACCTAATCCCTGAAGGGTTAGGCAAACGCATATCTAATAGTACGCCCACATTTAGCCAGTTACGTTAAAGTCACAAATAATCGGAGGCGAGTCTATTGCCATCAACCGGGCACAAATACAAACTCCGTGGCTGCTATTAAAAAATCTATCAATTTTATTGGGTTAAACCATGGCCATAGAAGCCCTTTTCGCCTTTGAGAAGCGTGGCCCTACGACGCACCGTTGTTTTTACATATTTATTATGCGATATTTTTTTTTAATCTATGGAAAACAGAATCAGTCCGACTTTTTTTTATTACAGAGCCCCTAAGCGTATACTCCAACAAACCGCACCTAAGGCGACACTTACCGATTTTGTTTACTATAAACGTTTTATTGTGACATTGGCTTTTGCGATTTGTAAAATAAAAATTGCTAGAATTTTCAACGAACTAATTTAGTTTATCATTTTATTAGATATCGAACGAGTGTAGGTACCTACCTATCTGAAAGAAGTTCACGCGATACGTACAGCAAGCCAATTTAATTGGTTTACATCGCACACGTCGGTAACTGTCATTGTACGAGCCGGTAATATTCATACAGCCGCTCATTATTATTGTGTGAGTAAACATATTGTACCCTACACGGGGTTTATTTTTTTAATCTTTACGCTTGTCGGGTACACTGGTAAAAATAATATAAACGGGTTTACAATAAAGCCCAACATTTTAAACTAACTTAACATGGTTACCATAGCCGATTGGTGTAAGCGCTTGCGTTAGCTAGTGATCTAATCTCGACGACGCGAGTTCGAACCCAACTGAGCAATTATTTTTGCTACTTTTTACTTTTTGTTTTTTAATAAATTTATTTTGTGGCCAATAAAATTACTCAAACAAAAATTAAAAAGTAATTAAATATAACCAATGAAATAATTTGATTTTTTTATTAGATACACATTGGTATTGTTTGCTTAGCTTATCGCTTGGGTCATTAGCAAATTATCCGTCTCGTTTATTCCAATATGTTCCTTATATTGGTTGTTTTAAGGTTCAATTTGGTGGGGGCTGTATGTTAGAAAAAAAAAGTTGTGTGGCCGATACAATGATTTAATACACTGTTGTTTACCTGTTTTTTTGACAAAGAAAGTTTTTTATTGGCAAGGATTGACGTAAATAATTTGTCAAAGTAGGTAGGTATATAAATTGAATCAAAGTAAAATTAGAGGTGAAGTGAATCAACATGTTAGATAGTAAGAAATTATGACAACTTCTAATCGCATAACAATAACATCACTTCACCATACTTTCAATAATTTACGAGTTGTGGTTTTAAAAAAAAGTTTTATACCTACCTACTTATTACTAAGTTTTGTATTTGTTCTAATTTGCTTAACAAATATGAACATTATTTGCATAAAAATAAGATTCATATTCGTCTACTAATTAAAATAAATTCGACTAATAATGAGTCGGCAATCCTTCGTTTTCTATTACTCCTTGTAACCTTCTGCTCATGAGATCTCACAGTTTGTAAGCACACTTTTATTAAATGCGGGTGGACAAGAAGGGATCAGCCTTGTGCCTTGCCACGATGTCGTAGTGTCGAGTCGATGAATTTGCCTTTGGTTTTGGCCTAAGATGTTCTACGTCTCCAAAATACGCATATCGGCGGACCCATAACTGCACGGTTCTCCCCTGTGGATAAAAACAGTATTTATAATACTTATAATAATAGCTAATATTATAATAAATAAACACTATATTTTTATACTATATATACACTATGTTTATTCAATATACTTATATATACCTAATTAATATTACTTATAATAATACAATACATAAATATAAGATATAATACACTGACATTAGCAAACACTATAATCTATTTTTATTTACGTTATTCAAAGGCTTTTCTTTAATCTGTCTAAAGGCTAGATCAAGCTAATTTTAGACCAAGCTAATTTTATCATAATCATCATACGATTACAAATTAAAAAAAAGAAACTATAATAATTCAGTTATGATAATATATTATTATAACTATGGTAGGTATACTTAAGTTACATTAATTATTTATTCCTAGTAAACATCCCTTTCAATGTTTACTAGGAATAAAGAGAATAGAGGAGTTAGTTAAAGTGAAGTAGGTATAATATCAACGTAATATCTAACTGTTACTCACCGATATCATTAAGCGCCTCGTAATTTCACTTCTTCTCATCGATACGCTAATCGATAACAATTCAAATTGAGTCAGCCCAAAATTTGGCGACGAGTTTGGCTCTTTCAGTAGCGTCCTGTGATGCATTTCACAGGAGCAAACAACAGAACAGGCAGGACACGATATAAAGTGTCCCATCGTTTGTTAGGCAGCACCACATTTACACTCACAATTTCACATAATATAGATACGTTTTGCTCATCCAAAACAACGATTTCCACCTCTTTGAACATTGATAAATGTTGCATGGTTGGATCCACAGAAATAAAACCACACACATGCTCAAGAGTAGTAATCAATAAACTCAGTCATGCAAATACTCGTAGATTGACAAGTAAGAATGCTCATTTTTTTATAAATGAAGGTGTTTGAAAACAATATTTTTAAATTGTCGGTAGTTGTTGTCTAAACAGTCAAAATCAAATAGCCTGAGAGTTCAATGTTTGTCTCAAACGTTGGAATCGTTATAAATTCTACTTTAAATAATGTTTTAACAAAATAATGAATACAAAAAGAAAAATAATATACTATTGTATGCATGATTTGAACTTACGACTTCTCGTTCAGTGACCAAAGACTATATCCATTGTGCCAGGATTGCTATAGTGACATCATGCAAAATATTATATCTCCTTCAGCATCATAAGTGAATGATGACTATATATTGGTATATGGTAATTGATGTGCCACACGCACACTAATAAAAATCGAGCTCGCTCGTTTTATTTTGTGTTTGTGTGCATAACTATGACTTCACCCACACATATAAACTGTAAACCAATTACTTGGGTCCCGTGTACATCAAATGTTTTTAGACCATATTCAATAGTGTTTGTTTTGATGTCCATTAGCACATGAAATAGACAACTGTACCGTAATTTGGCACCAACTTTATTTACCTTTCAGGTTTTATCGATTCACATAAAATTTTGTATAAAGTTGCTAGTTTTACCACAATGTTATTTGTGAAGGTTCCATACCTACTTACCTTGCCAAAACCCATTCTAAAAATTGTGAAAAATTATCGCTTGGGTGATTTTAGTTAGATACATACAGGGTGTAAACAGACCCTTCACATAGCCGTCAACCAAACATTCTGTACATCAGACTAAGTAACTTTACGCAAAAATTATTGCTGGTGATCGACTTTTTTTTTGGGATGAAAAATCACGTTTTAAGGTAGAATGGAAAGATGATGGATGAGAAGCACTCAAAGCATTGTGCATGGATTGAATAGTATGGGGGTCGTGGAGGTGTGTAAAGTAAAAATTAGCAGCAGCTAGGAGTTTGAATTTGTACGCGGTTGATGGCAATAGGCTCGACCCCTTTTACATGGGCTTCGCTGTGGCCCTAGGTAAGACACCGAACCGTAACACGTGCTAAGTCATCAGTACCTCCATCGCACCCCGGCCGAAGTTAATGATACAAAAATAGGCTCATACAAAAATCTTCCAAGCCCTTTGTGCTTATTGTAAAAAAACGTGGTCATTTAAGAGGCGAATGTCGTAAACTTAAAGCAAAAAACAATAACAAATCGCGGACCGATCCACGTAACTTGACACTATCAAGTGCAAGATCAAGTGTGGTGTGATCTCTTGGATTCTAAATATTCTGATCCGACGAACTATCTGTTTGTGGTTGAACGGAAGGGTATTTTAACCTGCATATTGGCTTAATATGGAGGAGCTCGTGGCTTAATAATAACAGCCGCTCGGGTCGATCTTTAGGTTAAGCCGTGCTTGCCTAGGTTGGTCTGTGGATGGGTGACCACCCATTACATACCGAGTTTCCTCCGTGCCTCGGAAAGCACGTTAAGCCGTTGGTCCCGGCTGTCATTTGTAGATATTTGACAGTCGTTATAGGTAGTCAGTGGTCCAAAAAGTCTGACAACCAGTCTTACCAAGGGGTATCGTATTACCTAGTACTAACTGGGTTGTGGAGGTCAGATAGACAGTCGCTCCATGTAAAATACTGGTATTCAGCTGCATCCGGTTAGAATGGAAGCCGACCCTAACATAGTTGGGAAAAGGCTAGGCAGATGATGATATTGGCTTAATATGGGGGGTACTACTGTGTCTACCTCTTCGGGGGTCGAGTAACTTATATTTAATGATTGAGTAAAACTAACCTACCTACAATGTTCCTACTGGAATGTAAATATTTCAGCAAGTCACCGTCTTTCATAATTATACCATGTTTTACCAACGAAGTCATGTGGGTATATAATCGCTTGGTCCAACAAACAAAATTACTATCATTATACCGTGTTACTAATTTGACAGAATATTTTATTCCTTACAGGCTGTAATTTGTTGTTGAATCTACAATTCTAACAAAAAAATACAAATCATTTTATAGATACTAGAAATTCGGTAACTTTAGGTAATTGCTATTATTCTGTCCAATGTCTAAAACAGCAGTGGCGAAGGTTCCATAGAACTCGATTCATACCGGCTTCCATTTGAAAAATGGCACAGTCAGTATTCTATAGACAAATAATATAGTCGCACTAAAGATATACTCCGGCTTACCTCTTACAAAAATTGACCCTTCGCTACTGTAAAACAGTATAGGACCTATTTATACTAGAGACTAACTTCTGTCTGTTCGTCCGCGTGAAATTTAAAAAAACATAGGGACTTCCCTATTTGAATAGAATTTTGTTAACAATTTCAAGGGTTTTAATTTTTTTTGCACGGAACCCTAATCCAGCCGTTTCGGACATTAGCCTGAACAAACAGACAGAGCCTTTTTTTATTAGTACGTTTATACTGTCGTATGCATCCAGTAAAGAGCTTTTTTTTTAAATAGCAAACAGAGACTTCATCATCATCATCATCATTTCAGCCGAAAGACGTCCACTGCTGGACATAGGCCTCCCCCAAGTGTCGTCACATTGACCGGTCCCGTGCGACACGCATCCAGTGGATCCCTGCAACCTTCACCAGGTCATCGGTCCACCTAGTGGGAGGCCTTCCAACGCAGCGTCTTCCGGTTCGCGGCTGCCACTCCAGAATTTCAACAGACACTTAAATTTTATCTATTTGTATATATAAACCAACTGTGACTTTAGCCTAGTCGCCAAGTCGATCACTGCTTTGGGTGGATTTGAGCCTTCAGGGGGCATCGGCAATGACTATTGCGTACATCATACAAAAAACGCGCATAAAAAAATGGTTTGGCAAATGAATCAGTCATTTAAGCAAAGGAAACAATCGGGCAACACTTATGAAACCCGATGAAAACTATGGAAAGTATTTTATTTTTAGTCGGTAACTACACCATATGGCTGCTTACCCATAGCTAACAAATTACTTACAAGAACTAACAAAGTCATGAAGAAATCAATTTAATGGTTTGCCGAGTCGGATTCGATGAGCGTTATTGTAAAATGTTTAGTTATTCTTTTACCTGAATATCACATCCGCCAACCCGACCCGCACTGGTGGGACCACTGGGCCGCACTGGGCCAGCGTGGGAATTGTGATCCGCACACGGCTGTCATTAGTAGATCTTTGACAGTCGTCATAGGTAGTCACTGGCCCGAAAGTCTGTCAATCAGTCGTACCAAGGGTATCGCATTCCCCCGTACTAACTGGGTTGTGAAGGTCAGATAGGCAGTCGCTCCATGTAAAATACTGCTATTCAGCTGCATCCGGTTAGACTGGAAGCCGACCCCTAAATAGGGCTGGCAACATTGGAAAAGAGCTAGCTACCCCTTAGACTAGATGTCAGACTTTCGGGCTTCTTGCTACTCGGAACGGCTGTCAAAGATCTACAAAATATCTGACATGATTCATTCCTAGTAATTTGTATAATTGGTAGCAATCATTTTACCTACAAAATGTAAAGAAGAAAATAAAATTCTAGCCTTTCTAGCATCTGTTGCCGGGTCCCAAGTCATAGCCATTTCACCCTGCGATGACCGCTTCAAGGTCGATCTATTGTCACGCCTGACAATTCAGATTGCTATCCATTGGTACGTATAGTTATTTCACAGTTAGTTTACTTCTAATTAACAAAATGACAATGATCTTTATCACGCTTACAATAAGGTTGGTGTTCGGTTGCTAGCATGAACATATCTGTCAAAGGACTGTGAGCTTTATGAACATGACAGTAAGGTTTGTTGTTGGGTTGCTGCTCGCAGACGTAAACGAAGTGTAAAGGAACTGTAGATACTACGAGCTATCAATCATGGTCGTTATGTAGTTGGATCACGTCGAAAATTACAATAAATGGCTCGTATGATTGATTAACTGAAAGATATTGATATGATAGGTTCTATAGCTTAGTAGGAGTTTATTTTTTGTTGGGTGGTAATGCCGCTCATGAAATTATTAATTACTACCCGCGGCGTCACCCGCTTGGAATTGGGTAACTGTCCCACGGGGTGAAAACGACCCTATGTGTTCATTCAGGTTATTAACTATCTGTATGCTAATTTTTTTGCAAATCTGTTCAGTAGTTTTTTACGAAAGAGTAACCATCTATGTTCACAAACTTTCATATTTTAAAATAAAAAAAAGAAAGAAACAAAAACTAATGAAGTTATCTACTGAGCGTACGGTCCTAGGTTTGATTACCAGGTCGGGGAAAGTGTGGTTCGGTTTTCCATTAGTAATTACTCAAATAATCAGTTTCAGTTTAGATTTGTGAACGGCGATTAGCAATAGGTTCGCACTTATCTGAATTAGGTAGAGGTCAGTCTAGCATGTCTAGTCCTAGTTTCCCCCGTACCTCAGAAAGCACGTTAAGCTGTTCGTCCCGGCTGTCATTTGTAAATCTTTGTCAGTCGTTACAGGTAGTCAGTGGCCTGAAAGTCTGGCAACCAGTTTTACCAAGGCGTTTCGTATTACCCAGTACTAACTGGGTTGTAGACGTCAGATAGGCAGTCCCTCCATGTAAAATACTGGTATTCAGCTGCATCCGGTTAGCCTGGAAACAAACCCCAACATAGTTGGGAAAAGGCTAGGCAAATGAGTATTACATATCGTCATATAAGTAGACACCCCATTTCTACCCATTTCATCTTTCACACAGCCTAGTCGTAGTCCAGGTGGCCTACCATGAGTCTTAAATCAGACGACGACGATCAAAGAGGCGACGCTAGACGACCTGCATAGGTCTGTCTCTTTCCCACACTAGAATTACTCCTGCTTTAAGACGTCAAAGTAACCCCCCAGATCCTGGTTTTTTTGGTCTTCCCCTACTTTCATAGCCATCCAGTGTGGTGATAAGCAGTGATAGCCTAGTGATGTGACCGTTGGACTGCCAGTCATAGGTCTCGAGTTCGAACCCAAAATTTTCAGTTTTTCGTGCGTATTGTATAATTATCTCTTGCTTCGGTGAAAGAAAACATCGTGAGGAAACCAAACCAGTATGTGTAAAGCCAAGTCAGAGGCCGATGGGCGGCATAAAAACTCTGGCACCAAGTAAGGCACAAACCACACGAAAATGAAGGAATAGCCATCCACATTCATAGGTAATTAAAACTTTCGTCTGCATCACATGCCCGTATGACAATTAACCGATTTGCAGTAAAATGTATGGCGAAGAGGTTGTTGAACTAGATCTCAACACCTAGCTAAGTTGCTTCCTAACTCTTCAAGCAATATGATGTTATTCAGCAAGTAAACAAAGAATCAGCATTGCCTTCCAACGTGGTAATGCTGCCAACCTTCGGGCACTTTCCCCGTTGTCAGCGATGCGGACGAACTTTTTGACGCCCTTAATTTTGTTGTATACAGGGTATAAGGGACAGCCCTCCACAAACTGACAGGGTGCATTCAGCTCCTTATTTTCAATCATATGCCACCGGATTTTTTCTCCGGATTTTTTTTTTTTTTTTAGTTGCTATTCCTATAATACAGTGTAAACTTACATTCCCTGTACGCAGCACTCCATTAATGTAAATAATACGGCTAAAATAAAAAATCCAACAATGGATGTTGAAATACTCTAACGAACGTCGCGTGAAATCAGCTGTTCACTTCCTGCCTAGCTACAGAGGTCATCGAACTAGTCGTCGCGCTTGCCGTTCGCTACGTGCGTTTTGCCACGGTAACGATACATTGCTTATGAGGTAATAAATCAAATCAAATTTATTAGATTCCCATAACATTCCTGAAATAATTTCTTGTACCGGTCATCTTAGTATGATATACAGAATTCATCCCATCAGTTTGTGGAAGGCTGTCCCTTACACCCTGTATACGTTGGTTGTCTTGTATGTATGTTTAGTATTATTTTGGGTCTGTATGTATGGTAAATAATGAATATATTTTAAGAGAAAATTTATAAAAAACAAAGCAACTAAACTGACACTGCAGCCGTCGTTCTCCACCACAAAAAACCCAAAACTTCGTGCTATCGATCGTCGAAATAATTGCTGGACTTTATTATTGTTTACGTTTTCGTTTACTATTAATTATTCACGGTTCGAAGCGGATAGGAGGGTGGCAGGCATGGTGGCAGGTTGTTGACACCGCTGCCCTTTGTCCACTGATTTTTGGTAAATTATTGACCTCTCTAGTATCTGTGCGTAGTTTTTTTTTTTGTGATGTCAAATGCTTTAATTGTTGTCAAGCAGTATTTCCGGGATATTGTCTATGTTCGCTATACGAAATGAAAGCAGAAAGCGTATTACAACATGGTTTAAGATTGAGCGTTATTGTTTTTTTAATGTAATAATTGTATTTAGAAATAAACAGATAGAATTTTTTTTTTTTAGCGTGAATTATAGCGATTTTCACAGAAAACTAGCCAAAAACTATAGGTAAGCTGTATTGGAATTAAAATAATGTGGTGTCAGTACTTTTTAAATTTTCAAAATCGAAAACTTCCATAACTTTTAACTGCTACGAATCGAATTCGTCAAGTCAAAGTTGAGCTTTTCCAGAAAGTAGATAACTCATGACAATTCTGCTGAAAAAAAAACTACCGAAAGAGACGAGGCGATTGCGTTAATTAAACATAACATAACGCCAGTATTTCCCCTAAAGGCTATGCAGTGGTGAAAGTAGATAGTAGGTTCACCTTTATTTCGCCAGTTCTAAGAGGCGAGCCTACTGCCATCAACAGAGCACAAATCGAAAAGAACCCTATCATATACCTACTATTTTTCTCTGGAGTCTAATGGGTGTCCACCGCTATGGGAAGAGCGGAGGGGTCTGTCAGTACTGACTAAAACCACCCCGGTATTCCCTCGCACCCTTGCGTCATTAATAACCTAATTCACTTGATTCCATCACATCTTCACTCCCATAGCTACCACTTTTTCGTAGCAATCCAACGTCACTATTCCGATTAAATAATATCGATTAGCCGTCAATCAATTCCGTTGATAATAGCTTTCCGTTTGATTCGTCAAAACAAATTGCCGGCATCTGGGTCACACACGAGTAGGGTTACCATTTTGAAAATAGAAAATTCTCGACAAAAAACTGGACATTTGAAAAAAAAAAGGAGATTATGGTTTTTAATTTTCCTAATTTCATACATGCATGAACACATGCTTTTTTCCCGTGGTGGTAAGTAGTAACTACAGATCTCAGCACTGCTGCGATTCTACATACATACAAACTCCTTTTGCTTAGTCCCCTTCTATCCCCATCATACACGCTCGCCTGTTATTTATTTTCAGTACTCAAATAACATTTCTATTATTAAAATAAACCTTTAACTCGAAAAGTCCTTACAGATGGCAAGGATGGATGAAGTCTCGACGGGTAACCGAAAAGCCTTACTTATCCGGACAAATACCGACGGATGGTAACCCTACACACGAGTAGATAGTGTGTTAAGGGCTGATTGAAGTCAAAGCATGGCCCAATAGGCCGGGGTTTTTAGTTCACCATATTAAAATAGGTCGTATAGCTAAGCCAGCCAACCTTTATAAAAAGACGTCTGGCGACTGGCAGCAAAGAGGTTGCTAATTTTATTTGAAAATAGAAATTGGCAGTGTTGATTTTGTTCGGTATTCAGTAGTTTTACCACATGAGTTTTACTTTCTTTATAGGTTTTACAAGTTTTGCGGTCAATTGGTGAGACTTGGGCTGCAGGTACCATCTATGACTACCTCAAACTCATGTTGACATGTTGTAAAGATCTGCTACATCAAAATAGTCCACACAAATTGTTAAGGTGAATTACCTTGATCCTAACAATTTACGTGATTTAAGCAGAGTTATCTGATATCATTATGCAGTGCCTAAACTATGGGTTCCCATGACGTACAATCTTCACAGCCACCTTGACCCTAGTTTAAATATAGTTTCCAAAAACTTGACCAAATTACTGACATCAGAATAACCGAAGTTGCACAATCACACGAAATAAGCAAAAAATATGCCTATTGACACAAAAAACTATGAATCACATCGCATAGTTCCAATGTCATCGTGCAGGGGGCGCTGGCCGTCACGCGCATGCGTACAACAAGCGTTTTGGGCGGGAACGACATCTGTCATCCGATCAAAAATGACAAAAACCGCGTACCTATTATTTTGCAAGGCCTCGTTTTGTAATTGAATGTAATTCTACGTTTGACTACGACAATAACGGTAATTGGCAATAAATATTGCCTTACAAGTGGCAGCTGTGGGTATAATAATTAGGTAGGTAAGTACGACTTCATTTGTTGGTTCACAGTAAATAAATGTAGGTAACTATTGGTGATTAGGGTTTGCAACTTTGTGTTTAACCTGTAGTGTCTGCCTTCTCCCATGGGGTAAATCTGTGAAATTATTTTAGCCTGTTCTACAACTACATGGGCAAGGGCAGGAACATTATGAACGACAAATCACGAGTTATAACGTCATAAGTACAGAAATGCTTCGGGCATTGCTGAAGTTTTGCCGAGGCGGAGTCACCGTCGTTCCGTACGACAGGCACACAAATCTTCTCAGACAATGTTATAAACTGAAGTGACTAAATATTTTAAACGCGAATTGTAAGAATTGTATTTTCGAAAACAAGTACTTACTTACCTAGTTATTTTTTTCTAGATATAATTTTGTACCCTATCACAATGTTGTCTTAATCCAAAGATTCACTGGTAGAGAAAGCATTGTGGCATTAAGTCCGCCTATGTACATACCACTTTATTCTGCCGTGCTAATCTCAAGAACGGTAAGTATCTTAAAAAAAAAATGTAAAGTTGATTTTAATGGCAGTATTGTACATGAAGTTTAAATAAATAAATAAATTGTACATTATCTTATCTGATTTTGGTTATACTAATTGGCATCCATCACTATTTGCTCTATGATTTCCGGCTATAAAATCAATGATGGGAACTTTTTGACCTCACAAAACAATTAACAAACACTTGTACATATTATACAACATATTATCCGAATCAATCATGTTTCAATCTTACATGAAATAATTTGACGATAGAGTGCGTCGCTACGGTTCGTTGGTTGGCACAGCGGCACATACAAACAGCAGTCGGCACAATGACGTGTCAGACGCGGTTCGATGCCCAGCACTTTTTGATTTACTTGTTTTAATTAGTTTGTTTCCATTTTGACACGATTATTGTGGAAATTGAATAATTTCTAGACTTTATGAGATACTTCAGGAAACAATTCAAACAAGGGCCTCAAGGGTATATATTATAGATGATATTAAAAAAAATCGTAGGTCACCAGTATCGGGAACAGGGTCCAAGTCAGGGCTCCAGAGAGACGCGTACCGCTTTCTGAATCAAGGCCTTGATCTAGCTGCCTAACGGGAGCCTCTTCAGGTGTTGGTCGAAGCTCTTTGCAATAACCCAATGACTGAAATGGCTATTGGTGCAATTTTTATTTTTATTATGAGCCTGATGTGTCCCACTGCAGGGCAAAGGCTTCCCTTCCCTCTTTCCATTTATCTCTGTCTTTGGCTATTTGGGCCCAATCCTTTTGATAAGAGTCCAGCTCGTCACGCCATGTCCTTCTGGGCCTACCACGTCGCCGGGTTCTGCTGTTCGGAACCCAATCTGTTGCCACTATGGCCCAATTTTGATGCGACATGCGGCAGATGTGGCCTGCCCAGTTCAAATTTAATTTGCAATGAACTATGCTTTTATGATGATCAGTTTCAATTGCAAATGTGTAAAAACGTCTGTTGACTGTATTAGGCGGCTGTGTGTATCGGCTGACGTTATAGCACTACAAGAAACATGGTTACTACCCCACGACTTGACGTTTCTAGGCACTGTACATGATGACTTTGCGTACACCGGGACCTCTGCGGTGGATACTTCGGCTGGAATACTGCGAGGTAGGCCCTACGGAGGAGTGGCACTCCTCTGGAGGAAAAGTTTATTCTCATCTGTGACGGTTATAAAGTGTAATAGTGCCCGTCTTACAGCAATACAGATAGAACAATCATACAATAGGTTACTTGTTTTTTCAGTCTATATGCCTACTTGCTGTGCTGATAATATAACTGAGTTTACCGAGTGTCTAAGCGAGATGAACGCTATAATAGAAAATAGCGATATTCAATGTGTGTTTATGTTGGGAGACTATAATGCGCATACCAATGAACATTTTCACTATGAATTGTTAAAGTTTTGTGAGGAACAGTGTTGGACCTGCGCGGATAGTGAGCAACTACCTTGCGACTCGTATACATATGTGAGTGATGCGCACGGGTGCAAGCGTTGGCTTGACCACTGTGTCGTTACTGAGGCCGCGCGTCAAACTATATCTAGTGTAGAAGTATTGTACGGCACGTATTGGTCCGATCACTTTCCCATTCAATTAGAATGTAACCTAAGTGTAGTGGAGTCTAATATTCCACTACGTAAAGTGTTAAGTAGTAAGGTTATATGGGGTGATCGAGACTTAGAACAGATAAAGATGTATGAAAAGTTTTGTAATTCAGGTTTATGTAAAATAGATTTCCCCTCTGAGTGTATTAACTGTGCGGATAAAATATGCGGCGATTTAACTCACAGAGTGGTTTTAGACAATATGTACACGAAAATCATTGATATACTTTCAACTTCTGCTGAGCGGACCGCTACATGTATTAGACAAAAATGTTATAAACCTTTAACAGGTTGGAATAGGCATGTTAAAAATGTTCACTGTCAGGCTCGGCTTGCTTTTCAGATGTGGCATTTATTTGGAAATCCAACTTCAGGATCTATTTATGAGAATATGAGAAATACACGTAAAATTTTTAAATCCAAGTTAAAGTGGTGTCGCAATAATCAGGCACAAATAAAACTGGACATAATAGCTGTGCAGCGCGAATCCAAAGATTTCGGGAAGTTTTGGAAGAGTACTGGCAAACTGAACCCCAAGCCGAGTCTGCCGGTGAGCGTGGCAGGAGTTTGTGACCCTCAAGCCATTTCAAATTTGTTTGTGAATCAGTTCCAAGTTGATCCCTTGTCGGGGCCGACTGCGTCCGTGTCTTCGTCGGTGATTGGCGCTGAGGTAAGTTCTCCGAGTTTAAGGTTTCTGGCCAAAGAAATAACTGATGTCATTAGAAAGATGGTCGGAGGTAAGTCTCCTGGACATGACCACCTCAGCGTCGAGCACTTGCGATACGCAGGGGTTCATTTACCAAGGGTGTTGGCAACATTTTATTCCTTATGTATAAGTCACTCCTACTTGCCAGATAAGCTTATGAGGACCATAGTCGTGCCAATAGTTAAGAACAGAACGGGCGATGTTACAAACCCCGCCAACTATAGGCCTATTTCCTTGTCGACTGTTACAGCTAAGGTACTGGACTGTTTGCTTGATGCACATATGGCGAGTCGTATAAGTCTTCATGATGCCCAATTCGGTTTCAGACCCGGACTATCGACGGAGACTGCCATCATGTGTCTTAAGCAGACTGTTCAGTATTATGCTGATAGGAAAACTCCGGTCAATTCATGTTTTCTGGACTTATCGAGAGCTTTTGACCTGGTGTCATACGATATCTTGTGGGAAAAGCTGCGAAAAGAAAGCAGCGTTGACTGTACTATTATTTCTTTACTTAAATTTTGGTATGAGAAGCAGACGAACTATGTCAGGTGGGGTGGAACACTGTCTGATGTGTATGGGTTGAAGTGCGGGGTGAGACAGGGGGGTATTACCTCACCTCGTCTCTTTAACCTCTACATTAATCAGCTGATTGTTGAACTCAGCAGCACCCGTATAGGCTGTCACATTGACGGAGTTTGCGTTAACAATATAAGTTACGCTGATGACATGGTGCTGCTGAGTCCATCAATAAGCGCACTCAGGCGTCTTTTAAGATTTGTGAAGACTACGCGGTCACTCAGGGACTCAGGTACAATGCAAAAAAGTGTGAGTTATTGGTATTTAAAGCAGGCACCAAATGTTACACTAACGTGCCAGATGTGACCATAAATAATACTCCGTTATCTAGAGTAACAAAATTTAAGTACCTGGGTCACTGGGTCACTCATGACCTGAATGATGACCTGGACATAGAAAGGGAACGCAGGGCGATGGCTGTCCGAGGTAATATGCTGATCCGCAGATTTGCACGTTGTACGACGGAAGTCAAAATAACCCTTTTCAGAGCATACTGTCAGTCTTTTTACACGTGCAGTCTGTGGGTCAGGTATACGCTGAGGGCATACAACGCCTTGCGTGTCCAGTATAATAATGTATTCAGGATGCTGTTGGGTCTACCACGCTATTGTAGCGCTTCCGGGATGTTCACCGAGGCAAGGGTTGATGGTTTTCATGCCATTATGCGGAAACGGTGCGCTTCTATTCTCGGTAGAGTACGTGCTAGTTCCCACAGCATTCTGAATGTTTTTTGTGATAGGTGGGACAGCCCCATGCTGGCTCACTGGATACGGCTGCACACGTAGGTGTCAGTCGTTACATTTTTATATACAGTGTGTTTTACTAACATTAGGTTAAGACTTTTACTAACAACATATGGATCTTGTAATGTTCTGAAGTAAATAAATATTATTATTATTTTATGGCTCTCTACTAAATTAAATAATTTTTCGTTATGCTTCATAATTTTGAACAAAACACCCACATCCCACCCACGTGAAGCTTATTGCCACGAACCGGGCAAAAATCCAGATTATGTGGCTGCTACTGAGACATTCCTGGTAGAAATACTACCAAACTGCCGTACACTGTTAGCTTTCACGGTTTACAACTAAACTAATATTGTCATTTACGGGATATCTTCCGTGATTGTTCATTATTTAATAATTGACAGTAAGTGACAGTATTAGTTCAAACTGGCCGTAATTTCAAAACGTGCAATGGAAACAGTTCAACTAGTTTTAGACAATAGCGCTTCCCCTTCCTGCTTCAGAACTTGCGCAGATTACAAGCACTGCTATTATTTAATTTTGGACACATCCTCCTCAAGATAATCATGTAAACCAGGTTTTCTCTACCATAGACAAAGTAGCTGTAAGGTATTTGTCATGAAGAGTGAATGACACTTGATGTGGACTCGTTATGCACCGTTGTGCGTAAAATGTCAAAGGACCTGATGACATACGATTTATCCAGGGCATATCGTTTCTTTCAACAATAAAATTTGAAAAACAAAACAAGGAATACAATACATAAAGCCTTTATTAACAAACAAACAAAAATTGCAACTCTTCAGTGGAAAAAATGTTCTATCAGACAGTACCCACAGTTTTTTACAACCCACAGTAGCTACTACAGATATCTATCTGCGGTAGCTACATTTGGCGCCATAGATTTAGACAAATCCTGTCTGGGACATTGTTTAAAACGTGTACGCTATTATCACTGACATCTGGCCTTTGAACTGAGCGATGGCTTCAGAACCCCATACAAGGCCTTCGCAACACAATCAAATATATTTGATTAAATTAAATAATTGCAAAATCGTTAGAGTTTTGCACTTCCTGGACTGCCAGAGATGGGAAGAATAAAGATGATATAGGTCAATATGAAGTAAATAGTCATTATGAGCTTTCGGAAGCTCAAAAATCTGACAAGTCTAATTTAAGTCCCTAGGCTAAGGTTGCGGAGCCATTTAATTATGTCATCACCTGCCTAGCCTTTTCCCAACTATGTTGGGGTCGGCTTCCAGTCTAACCGGATGCAGTTGAATCCCAACATTTTATATGGAGCGACTGCCTATCTGACCTCCACAACCCGGTTACTGGATACTACGACTTACTAAGACTGGTTGACAGACTTTTAGGCCACTGATTACCTGTAACGACTGTCAAAGATCTACAAATGACAGCCGGCAGCAACGGCTTAACGTGCTTTCCAAGGCATGGAGGAAACTCGGTATGTAATGGATGGACAGCCATTCATTGATCGACCTAGCGCGGCAGGTTGACACTGCGGCTGTTATTATTTAACCACGATCTCCTACTCCTCTTTTAGAATAATTGGGTGTAAACCAGTTGGGTGGTAATTGGTTTTCGTGTTATGGGTATGTGATGCGGAGGAAAGAGGAAAATGTCGTGTGTTTGAGTATGAATGTGGATGGGTATAAGAGTAGAGGAAGACCAAAGAAACGATGCATGGACTGTGTGAAGGATGATATGGCACGAATTAAGGAGGTGTCTGATGAGATGACGAGTAATAGAGAAGTATGGAAGAAGAAGACATGCTGCGCCGACCACAAATGAATTGGAATAATGGCAAGAGAATGATGGTGATGGGTATATAACCCAGTTATTGGAGGAGATATGTGTGACATTATTTTATACCTAGACTAGCTTTTGCCCGCGGCTTCGCCCGCGTGGTTGTCGTAAATATCCGATTACTTACCTTCACCCCCCTTTTTAACCCTTCGGGGGTAGAGTTACCAAAAACGCCGAGACACGTATAAATTAATTTTCAATCTTCAGCCTAAACACAAAATTTGAAGATTCTAACTTCAAAACTGACAGACGTTCATACTTACTTCCATCCCCTATTTTACCCCTTTAGGGGTGGAATTCCCAAAAATCCTTTCTTAGTGGAGACCTTCTCTTCATGTCTCTAGGACCAGCGGTTTGGGCTGTGTGTTGTTATATCACCCAGTCAGTCAGTCAGTCAGACAGTTTACTATTTTATATAGATGTTTTCAAAATATCCTACTGTTTTTTTAGGCCATGGTTCCGGATGTTTTGCCTGTGTAACGCGTAACGAATCCCACTAATTTCGTACAAGCAAAAGATTTGCGTATTCTTGATACAATGGGAAAACCAATTGACAATATCCGCAGAACTAACGTTGTTTTTACTTAATTTAATTACAATGCTAACTAGCTAATTCGTATTTGCAGTAATTATGCTCTAGTATGTTTTATAGTCACATTGAGCGTAGATTTATTTTGTGTAAGAGATTATACAAAATGTCTTTATGGGTGCAATACCACGGACCTCGGTAAGTAGTACATGATCTATAGGCCTAGGAATTACCAAATAACTATAAAATAAAAGCACTACCTGTAAAAAACAATTACAACTTGCGAAGTTTAAATTACAACTTAGCTGCCTAACTCTTTGACCCCGTTCCATGACCCCATATTTTGGAAAAGGAAGTCAAAAAACTCTCGATCAATGGTGCAGGATACTTGGGTAGCCATACAACAGTAGCCTTCACAATACTGACCCAATACAGTCCGTTCACAGTTACTTATCTCCGACGCGACGGTGACAAACCAACAGAGACTATAATTTAATGCAAATAAAGATCATTGTAATTTTGTTAATGACAGCACCCCAACCAACAGCAAACATATTGGACTGAGAATGAAGATAGACAACGCCGAGAGGGTACGCCCTAGTAGAAGGTACTACACTGACCTTATTAGTGATTTTTCGGGACGGGACGGGATTTTTTGACGAGGCGAAAGAAGCATGTAAAGATCCTGGCACGAGGCGTTCTGTCTATCCCCAGGTACGTATGTAAGTAATAAAGCTAACTGTAATTTTGACAGAGTTGCCAGTCATGGCAGCCATGGCAGCAACCCAAGAGCAACCATAGAGGAATGCGAATAAAGAACACTAAGATTTTGACAGTGACACAAAGTCCGAAGGTGAATTCTCTGCGAAAGGACTGGCCCTAGGCGGATGGGCAAACAAAAAACCAACGATCGCCATAATTATTATAAGCGGGGGACGCATGCACTGTTGCCAGTCCGCCATAACGCGTCCGCGCATCCACCTGCGCATAGACAACAAGTTTAAAAAAATACTTTTTAATTGAAAAACTTTTTTATTAATAATGTAAAAGTTAAAAAAAGATTTTTGTTATAATAGAAAAGTTTCGTTAACTTTTTTGTGATTTTATAGAATTAAGGACACAAATCATGAACTTTTTATATTTGTAGTTTTAAGTTTAAAACAAAAATGGAACGGCTCGCGATTCTGGTAAGTTCTTTTTATTGTTGCGAAAATATTCTGCTTAAACAGTTGATGCAGTCCAAAGCTTCCCTAGTAAGTGCTTTATTACTGTCCCTCGCTCGATTGAGCTTCGTTTTTGCATCATTGGGATTGAGATCAAGACCTGTTTTCAGTTCAGACGAACTTCTAAAAATAACTTAATTGGGGTAATTTTCAAGAGCTATTTCTTTAGTACATTTACTTTGTTTTATCTTGGTTAATTTATTATTAAAGCGAAGTCCATTTCGCAGCAAGACTAAAAAAAATAAAAACTGTTTTTGACGTTCTGGATTCAAATTCAAATGGAGCACGTTTTTTGTCTTCTATTCTTTTTTCTTTAATATTTTAAGGTCGTTTATGCATCTTTCTAACAAACAAGGTATGCCTATATGTCTTGTAATGCTGGATATTTAGGTAACCGTTATATCTAATAGCACTTGCAGGAAAACGGGCATAAAATGAATAGTAAGACGATTATTAATGGAGAAAAGGCAATAAAGTTCCCTAACTGTACACGTGCTATTGTATTCTTATAATGATGCCAACAGCTCGTCACTGGCTCATGGCACCATAAGTCTTAGTCCAAACGCTAAAAAACATTGATGAAAAGAGAATAGATTTTCCTTTTTTGGTCTTCATGTTATTCGCAATGATGAGCTGGTGACTGATGATCTGCATTTGTTATTACTTTTTTTCCTTAATGGCAATTAGTGTGGATGTCGCATTTTAAACATCAAGCTACTGCTTAAAATACGTAACGTATGATTCTGGTGTGACATAAGTTATAAGAGCAGATATCCATCAGTGTCCTTGTTTACATTTAGCTTAGTAAGACGTACCCACAACTGGCTCACAGGTCTCCCCTCTGTGATCTCACAGTATAGCATAACATCACGCCTGTAATCCCCAAAGTGTTAGCTAGAGGTGCACACCCAAAGTGTTAGCTAGAGGTGTACACCCAAAGTGTTAGCTAGAGGTGTACACCCAAAGTGTTAGCTAGAGGTGTACACCTAAAGTGTTAGCTAGAGCTGTACACCCAAAGTTTTAGCTAGAGGTGTACACCTACATTTCGCCAGTTATGTTTTAAATCACATGTAATAGAGGGCGAGACTATTGCCATCAACTGAGCACAAATCCAGGCTCCGTGGCAGCTACTGAGAAATTCCTGATGGAAAAACCTAATAACACTTTGCCCGACCCGCGAATTGCATTCGCGACCACTCGACCAACGAGGCAGTCTCGCAGTATAAGTGAGCCATAATCCACCACTCGGAGCCATTGGTGGATGTCGAGACTTGCACCTGCTCAATGACCGATAAGGGGCAGGCATTATTGCTAGCTATAACTTAGTATTCATATAGCCATAAAATATATCAGGGTCAAAGGAAATGGTCAGTGTTAGTTTTAACCTACATACATGACATGACACTAAAAACTAGCTAAATAAAAGTTATTTCTTTGTCAATGGCGTCCTGTAGGTTTTATGTGTATTCATTTAAATTCTTTAGGCCGCACGTCGGTGGCAGATTCTTTAGATTTAGTGAAAGGCCACAATATCTTCGAAAAGATTTGACAGTTTAAGCTGTATTGGTGCAGGCCCCGAATGAGGAGTTGAAAATCAACGATACCGAACAGTCTGTAGTTCGTTATTGGCCCTTTTTGAAAACTGAAAGTGGGCACCTGCCCGAAAGGCTCCTAAAAAAGTTTGAGCGTTCTCTTATCACACCCTACCAACTCAGTTATCAAGTTTCCACGCTGAATATGCTTGTAGCAAAAACCTCTGCGCTCCCCCTAACATCTCTACAACTCAGCTTACCCTTTCGTCTTTCGTTGAATTCGGACTTGATTTTATGTTGTGACATTTAAAACATTTTTTAACAAACACGCGTAATTTCCATGTCATAATTCGTAGGCACACAATGCCAATCTTTTGTCTCCATTAGCCCAGGGTCGCGCACAATTATAAACCGATTATTTCAACGGATGTGTGGCTCTGTGGCTCTCTGGTTCGTAGACAATGCAAGTAAGCTCTCTGACTAATTCGAGTATGTTTGTTTGTGTTATATAATGTGTTTAAAGTCCCAGTTCTCACGTGTAGATAGCTTCATTGTGTGCGTTTAAGGTCGGAATTTGGAGCGGTTCTAAGACTTTTGTAGAATTGCTGTTCTCCACGGGAAAAGCAGCATGTAATCATGAAGATGATTCTAATCTTAAATTGCCAAATCTTTGTTATTTGCAAAACGGATAAGCGAACCCATTCGTCTTTCCATTTTGCACGTGGTTCAAGTTCAAGTCCTCGAAGATTCTGTGACAAAGATCTTAATTGCCAACACATTGCACATCTGTTAAACCTCTCTTTCTAGTCAATTACCTAGCTTAGAGTTACTAAGTAGGCAATTACTTATGTCGGTACACTCTGTATAAAGTTCCTCACCTTGGTAGACCTCACACAAGGTGGAGCGATACCCTGGTGAAGGCCGCGGGAATCGCTGGATGGGAGAATAAGAGGACCGGTCGACTTGGATACGCTTGTAAAAGGCTTATGTCCAGCTGTGAATGTCTTTCGACTGCTACGATGGTGATGATAATGAAGAGCGGAGATAAAAGAGTGTCCAAGAAGTTTCTGGCCCGTTCTTCTCCATAAAGATCTACGTTTTGGAAGGAGTAGCTGGCTTTTACTTTCTGGCTAAATGATTCCTTGACATTTTGACAATATTCAAAAGTGCCTGTAAAGGGACCATCAGCGGGGGAAGGAGGTCGAC
The DNA here is from genome assembly GCA_963082995.1 of Noctua comes. Lineage (NCBI taxonomy): Eukaryota > Metazoa > Arthropoda > Insecta > Lepidoptera > Noctuidae > Noctua > Noctua comes. The sequence goes on along the minus strand of OY720278.1, from coordinate 15,963,848 downwards.
GAAGTGTGACTAGGAGTGGGAGGGGTCCTAAATTTCGTGACGTCACATTTCAAAATATCATATATCTAAGTATTAAAACACGGAGTATGCGTGACGTCAACTATTTCGTAATTGCAAAATAGTTGACGTCACGCTAGGGTGTCGGGGAGTCTCACAAATGTGACCATGGAGCCTAAAATGGTCGAGGATAAAAACTAGGACAAAATCAAGGAATTCATGTGACGTTATTTTATGGATGGCACATGGCACCAAATAATGGTTTTGAGTTTGTGTTTGAGCATTTTGCATTAAATATAGGCATGTGTTTTTTGTGAAGCAATAATTCACATGAATTTTGCAACATAAACACATTCTAAAAAACTTACTAGTCATCTTCCTGTACTATATTATATGAAAACAATACAAAATTAGGTTGTGTCCTTCATTTTGGACGATTTTCTCTTTGTGTACGATCGTGTGTGATATCATACTATTGTTTTTAGAGGTCGTAGGCTCGTTCAGGGCAATTTTATGGTGTTTTTTGCATATATTTGAAGTTTAAACAAACAATGCGTAAGTTTTTGTAGTAGATAATAAGTCATTGCCATCATGTACGATCGTGTAATCAAGAATTTGTAGTCCATAAATTAATTAGGCAGTTAGATTGGCTTTTCCCCGTGTATAATCAAGAGATAATTACTTAATTAAATAGTTTGTTACGTCAATTGTACCAAAAGGTCATGTTCAAAATCTATACTTGGTCCAAGCTTCCAAAAATCATTACTTGAAAGAATTTGTTTTTAAAGTCTGGTTCGAATCATTTGCTTTCTATTATTACGGCGGAATGTGTCCTGCACCAAAACGTTGGTCCAGCAAACATCATTTATATAGGTACCACATTTAAACTTTCTCTACCTTTTTCTACTTATAGGAGTAGAGATTTGTGTGTGTACTTATCTAGTGGCCGTTCTATAACTATTCACGTTATGAGCTGAATGGAATATTGGAATGAGATGTAGGGTGGGTACACCAAGTAGTGCACCTAGGCTCTGAAATCATCCTTCAGGGATTGCATTTTATTTAAAAAAAATATGTTTTATGATTATGACGAGAATTCGATGGATGACAGCCCTTTGTGATTATTTCAGTCGCAAAACAAAGAGAAGAGCTCAAAATATCAGACTGAAAAACCAGCTAAACTAGTCCAAAGCCGGATCTCGGCCAAAGGTCAAACTAGATAGTTAACTTATCATTAAATATTTTTTTCAACTTTGAGAATCACTCACAACAATGTATCTCAAGATTCTCAAGACAGACAGACAAATTACACAAATCATATTTACATTAATACAATTACGTCCAGTTTTTCACAATAACTTGTCGACGCGGAAACAGCTGGACAAAAAACGATGAAACAATCCACGCGTAGTTAACGTAGCGTGATATAGACTGATCTTTATGAGATAATGCTTATGAGTAGGTAATGCATTATTTATTTATTACGAAGCTCTTTTGTTCTAGTTTTGTTTTGTCATTGTATTTTTAATTACATAATATTATTTGCATGTTACAATGTCGTTGAGTCCTTCCGTATAATATAGATAACATTATAATTTTCTAGCCCCCTGATACATGGGCATAACTTAAGCATAACTGGCGAAATGTGGGTGTACTATTAGGTACACCTCTGCCTTACACTTCGGGGATTACAGGCGTGTTATTTTTATCATCTTCTAGGTTGTATAAAGAATGGCTTTGGAAATAATAGAAAACACGGCAGCTAACTTTGTCGTAAGATGTATGTGGACGAGGAAGAAGCAAATCCTGCAGAATAGGTCCTAAATATATCAATTTTTTTGTTCCAGGTCCTATTTGCCTTCGTCGTAAGCTGCCTCCAATATACCTCAGCAGAAGAAACAATTTTATCAGAAGTCTTAACACCCATTAATACTGAAACTGCTGAAGCCGAAACACTAAAACGTCAGAGCAGGAGTTACTATGACTACCGGTATGGAGCACCCAGACCTGTGTACGATAGACTAGAATACGCAAGACCAGAATACGACAGACCTCGATGTGGTCGATGCGATGATCGTAGAGATGACCGAGACGATCGCGACGATGACTACGACAGACGAGACAGATACGACGATGACAGACGCGGACACAAACCAACATCCGGCAACAGATATGACAACAAAAAGAACTACGACAGCGACGAAGATAGATACTCAGACAGAAAGAACGGACAAAAGAACGGGACGGAAGAAGAGAATGGCGACAACAAGAATTCGTACGACGATAAAGACAGCAGACCAAGCGGAGGCAGCCGAAGAGGAAGTGACAGAGACCGAGATAGGGATCGGGGCCGAGACAGGGACCGCGACAGAAAACGAGGTGGTGACCGTTACGATGACAGAGATAGATACAGACCAGACTATTACGATAGATTCCTGAGAGAACGTGATCCCTATAGAGAAAGAGATTATGACGATTATAGAGGGAGAAGACCATCATATGATAGATACTATCCTAGCTATGATGATGGATTGAGCCGATATGATGGGTATGCTGGAGTTAGGAGGCCAGCTTATGATGGATATGATGATGGCTACGGTGGATACGGACCGAGTGCTGGCAGGGGACAGCACGATAGGTGAGAGCCATTTTATATTAGTGTTATGAAATCATTACTGAGCAGGTAAAGCTAAGAAAAACGTAAGATACTGCTGCTCACAGAACTAAAATAATTTCTCAAAAACCATGTTTACTAGAGGCCTGTGAGAGCAAATTAGTTCTTCAGTAAACTGTTCGACTGAAACAATGGTACACCGAACTAATGAAAATAAGAAAATATTTTACAAGACAAGTAGAATATCGAAACCACTTTTTCACGGTTTTAGATTGCTGCAAGGATTAGTTTCAGGACACAGTATGTAATTTATTATGTGACTATGACTCCAGCTTCAGATAAAATGCTTGTCTGTTAGGTACGTGTGAGGTAGCTATCCCATAACTAGCAACCAACTGTTCAACCTCTGTGCCAATCGAGCCGTTGAAAATTACATTATTATGAGACACATTAGTAGAACTAGACCATAAAACTAACGATTGCAAAGTTCGTTCACACATAACTAACAATACAATGTCCACTACGCTGAAATAATGTCGAACACATCAATACACATGACGCTTTCACCTAAAATTCAAAATGGCAATACGAATTATGGAATGTAACGGAAAAATGGCGGTTATTTTCCCGCCTTTGTGGGCCGGCCATTGTTGTTTTATTGAACTTAGTGATTATAGATTTGAGCTTGTTAAATTGTTGGTTGGGAATTTGAATCTTTTGTTATTGTATAGGCTGTTTTCGAAATTTGAGCTAATTTAATTTCACGGTTGTAGCTACTTGAAACTCTATTTGGTTAGGTTAGGTTATACCATTGTTAAATTAAAACCGATTTGGTTTGTACTTCCAAGTATGTATGTAACGTTATCGAGTTATCTGCAAACAAAAAGCATTTCATTCTCACGAATTAAAATCTCATTACTTACTACGATAACCCACAAACGTAGTACTGTAAAGTCTTTGAGTAGATAATCTCGGGATTCCTCTAATTCCGTACAATTATCCAATTTGCAGACAATCAGATGTTTCGCGGGTTTAGATTAACAGTACACGGGTACTGTTAGGTTAGTAGTTAGAACGTTCTTTTTGACTGAATTAAGAATAGGCGCACTCGAAGCAATTGTTCTGGTCATCAAAAAGTGGAAAACACTTAAAGACTTCTAGAGGAGTTGGGAATTTACGAGGTGACTATAGTGAAAGGTCTCTTCCGAAGCCCTGTTTTCTAACTTCAGTAAACCAGTTCAATCTATATCTATTTAGGTTAAGGTTCGCGATACTTTCTCCATAAGACTACGTGCTATATTTAAACTCTTTTGGGATTTTCAAATTACTTCGTTAGAATATTAGGTTTTACCAGTTACTGGTTTTCGATCTGGTGTTTTCATTGAAGGTAAAAGTAATTCGTAGTCCCAATGAAAGTACTGCCCCCAGTTCATATTAGCTTCCTGTAACGTGTATTTCAAAGGTGATAAATATCTTGATGTTTATCTGAGTGAACATGCACGCAATCGCAGCGGTGCATTGTCTTGTCAACTACGGCTTGATATTTTAAAATGCAAAAAGGGGGTGCATAGTCAGGCACGTACGCCGTCTGACCAAATGGTCAATTTCTCTTTAGCTTTTTTTTTGTTTCGCATTTTACTGAGTTTGTGCGATTGTTTTTTAGATGTTTACTTTGCTATAAAACCGTCACAACTTTAGCCACGTTCTTGGCAGAGAGAGAATTCTGTCTGCAAGCTGCTACGCAGCTTTAGCAGTGGAGTGAAGTCAATTACCGTTGCCAGAATATTATGTCTCATTGCTATTTTTTTTTTTCAAAGATAAGGAATATATTTCAGTTGCACTGTGTGCGAATACTCTTAATTTAAAAAGAGGTATTTGTCTGCCACCATTTTGTTTTTCCGTTGGTCACGGGTCGACGGTTACTGACCGTTTGTTTTCATTCTATTCGTATTTTAAACTGAGGTCGAAGCACCTCTTGATTTTTTATTTTTTATTCATTTTTGGTCTATAAATAGAGTTAATATCTCTTTGCTTTCCAAATTCTAGATTAGAGAAAACGAATAGCATTAGGAATATTTAACTTTAGGTACTGCAACTGTGAAGAAAAATAAAGACACACGCTCTTCCCATAGTTGCCATCTCCGAATCCGAAAGATAATATTATTTTAGAGTTCATATCCCATAGATCTTCTTCCTCTTTGTCAATACTGAGGATCGCGACCATAAACAGCGCGTTATGCGTTTTTCTGAAGTGTGGACCGCTCAGCTCGCTCCGCTGTTTGATTACGTCTGATCCACTTCCCGGTGCAGTGCTCTAACTCGAGCGCGTTTTTTTCCACCTAGCCCAGTATCATTAGCCTGTCCGGACAAAGAACAGGAATATCATAATTATCAGCCTGCAGAACCTTCTTTGAAGTTGGGTTGGAGTCGGGTTGGTTGCGTCGGAGTATGGGCATGTGACGAGGAGGGATGAATCGCGTGTGAATGAAAGAATAATGAATATAAATGTTGATGGATCGAGAGGGAGAGGAAGACCGGAGAAAAGATGTATGAATTGTGTCAGGAATGATATGAAGGAAAAAGGAGTAAATGACACCGTGACTGACAGGGGAGAATGAAAAAAAAATGTGCTGCACCAACCCTAAATAACATGGGAAAGAGCAGGAATATGATGAGTACCTAAGTCGGAGTTGGTTGCATATATGCGTTCCCATCCATCAGGCATCAACAGCTTCCATAATAAAGTTCGATTCTTTGTTAGTTTCAGGCCCTGGGATGAAACATACCGCGGGCAGGCAGGATGGGATGCGGGTGGTAGGGGCTACTATTTCGCGTCTGGTAGACCTGAGGCTGCCCCCGCCGCGGGCTGGGGGAGACCTGAGTATTCCAGGTAATGGACGGGAATTCGGTCAATAGATTCGAGTTCTTACATACATACTTTTCCATTGGCCTTCGGCCTTTCTATTTTAACTTTTTCTCAGATACTGATATGTTTTATTATGGTGACGTATTCTCATATGGGCTTTAGAAATTATTGAAGTCTCGCTTCCGTTAACTTTAGGAGAAGTTCTGTGTTGTTTAAAACAACATCTATTTATATTTATTATCGTAAATTGATCACCAGTTAACTCTCATCTATGAGAAAGCAATGAAGACATGATGAAAGCAAACATTAGCATTGCCTTATTTTAAACTAGTGCTTATTAACTCATAACAACAATACTCTTTACTACTTTTCAGACCTCAAGACACAGGCTACCAGAGTGTTGGCTACTCCGGTTTCAGTGGAACCTACCGCGACCCTTACGCCCAAGGCGGTGGTGGCTACGGCCAAGGAGGGGGAGCTAGCTACGGCTCAGGAGCTAGCTACGGCCAAGCTGGGTACGGCCAAGGGGCTAGTTATGGCCAAGGAGGTGCTGGCTACAGTCAGGCCGGGTATGGGCAAGGAGCGGCAGCAGCCGCTTATGGACAGAGTTTTGCTGGATATGGACAAAGCGGTAGTGGACAGGGCAGCGGATGGCATAGTGTGGGGGAGAGGAGGCCTTATAGAGACGAGAGGTGAGAAGGATCTTATTGTTCTTTTCGAAATAAATTCAATATGTTGAAAAAACCCTGTCCGATCCGAAAGGGGCATATAGATATCACAAATATAAACTATTAATGAAAGTAAACATTAATTAATTTTTTGTGCCCAAATTCCCTAAAATTTAACAAATTTTTAAAACGTGACAACACCATCATCGTAGTTAGTAAGTTCGATCATCAATTGTTTGTTTATGACACTACTACCCGAGAAGCACTCGGAGTGTCGCCGCCCGCGTCCTGTGTCGCCATGTAAGTTTCCTCATTTTGGTAATTTTTTTAAATTTTTATCAGGGTATTTTTTTTTTACTTGTTACCTGTAAAGGATTACATTAAACAGAATTTAATCTCGATACCTAATAAAACCCTCACGGATCGGACAGGGTTTTTTTCACATATTGTATAACTGGAAAAATAAAAAAAACGTAATTGGAAAAAAAAACTGCACCTTCACTTCGTCATTATGACCATCATCTGCCTAGGATTTTCCCATCTATGCGGGGGTCGGCTTCCAGTCGAACCAGATGCAGCTGAATACCAGCATTTTACATGGGGCGACTACCTCTGTCTCAGTTACTGGGTAAGACCCTTTTGTAAGTCTCCTTGTCAGATAGTCGGGTTCGTGATTACCCGTAACGACTGCCAAAGATCTACAAATGCCAGGCAGCCACTCCCCCGCCTCAGAAAACACGACTCGGTATATAATGGATGGCTACCCATCTACGAACCGATGGCGACAAGCATATAACTTGTGTTCTTCTTTATCAACGACACCCTCATTGATTTAAACTTCTTTGACTTACCAAACTACATTTATTTGTAGTTATCATGTGATGATCATTTAAAAAATGTTAAAGGACCCACTTCTATTTGAGATGTATTTATGGTTCATCTTTGCCAGGGCTCCGCCAAATGTACTTTAATATTTGTATTTTTTCTCCTTTCCAGCGGCGTAAAGAAACTTGATAACAGGGACAACTACAACCAGGACACAAAACGTAGTCAGAACAGCTACGAACAATCTAGCCGCCAGCCAGCCAATTATGGTCAAACGGCCAACTATGGCCAAAACGGCTATCAGCAAGGATACAGCCAGAGCAGTAGCACTACTCCAGGAACCAGCTATCTGTTCCAGAGGGAAGATGAACAAGTCACTGTGAAAGTGAATGAGACCACCAAGAAGCCATCTTAGATTTTTTCGTGTTCTTTTTTTAATATTTCATGGTTGACTTAAGTTTTATAGCCAGTTGGTAACTAGAGAATCTTGTGTCAATTGTTAAATTCTCTTTTGGTTATCATCTAAGTTTTGAAAGACATCAATTCTAAAAGTTTCAAGTAAATATCGATAATTTTGTCGTCGGAAATACTTCATTTGAGCGGCACTAATTTAACTTAAAGCTGAAAAAAATATATCTCGAAACAACGAGATTTAACGTTAAATTGTGTTTTGAAGTCTCATTTATTGATCTTCGATTATATCGAGGTCTGTAGCTTTATCGTGGTTTATGCGGTCTACCCAACGTTGTATGGGATTGTTCCAAACAAATTTCGGACCACACACGGGGAGGTAAAAACTATGACATTGACCTGGCCTAGCGCAGCAATTTCTATAAAATTCTAGGCCAGCTTATACTGGTTTAGTTGGCTTAAACGCCGAATGTGCACTTGACGCAAATTAGTAGTGAAGTGTGGTATACTTAGGCAGCAAATTCACAGAGGCGTTTCTAGCATCGTGTAGCGGGGCGTCCATGGACACGCACCTCCGTATTTGCGACCTTAGGCCCATTGTCATGAATCCACGGTTCCCTCCAATTAAGTCAGCCATGAAACCTCACAACAACCTACACAGTGATGTGTCATTAGCGTCTTGTGTCGGGTTGTCGCCTCTGACACTGCCCCACGGCCTGACACAGCTCTAGCGTAAGCGTGTTCCCACAGTTAGCGATAAAAGTATTTAATTATTGATAATTTTGTGAAGTAATAAAGTAATTTTATTATGGGCTTTGTTTTTTTTTTCTCATGTTTTATGCTTTGCTGAAGGCGGCTGGTCTACTCTGACCTTCATGAACTCAGTCTACCGCAGTCCACTGCTGACGCCTATGTCAGCAGTGGACTGCAGTAGACTGAGTTCTCTCCCAAAGTGCACCATCACCTGGTTCTGTGCTTTCCGCGTCCATCAGTCTGCCCAGCAATCTTTTTAAGATCATCATATATAGCTGTGGGCGTCCCACATTACGCTTCCCGATCAAAGGTATCCTCTAGGTTTCCTCTGCTCCACCAGCTATCGACCCATAGAGGCATAGACTACATGGCCACTTCAGCTTGCTAACCCTGTAAGCTATGTCGGTGACTTGTGTTCTGTGGCAATTTTTTTCGGTTGATTTTCATTGAAGCAACCCCGAGCATAGCGTGTCTTGCGCGGACCCTTAGGACTAAGCATTAGAAATAAAATTGCTTTTGCTAGAGTTCAAAACGTCTACTCTTTGTGGCAGAAGATATTTTAGTAACGCTCAATATTGTGGTGAATTTATGGTGAATGTATGGTAGATGGGCGGTATGTATGGTATGCTAGTGGTTTACTTAATGTAAACGTATGATAGTATCTAGAACCTAATAATTCATCAATGAACGATAACGTTTGATTAATCTTTCGTCAGTAGACACTTGTTCGAAGACACTTCCATTACAAAATCGTAGTTTACTATCAATCTGATTTCTTTGTTTTGTTTAACATATTTCCCTTTATTTAGTCCACGAGTTAGTTAACTATAGCACTCTGTTAGATCGCATATTCAGCACTGGGAGACAGCTGACTGATACATGCTTATTTTCTAGGGATTGTCTATACCTCGAAATGCCCGTAGCTACCACGATTGTAAGGTACCTTTACCTCCGTGCAGGAATATATCCGTGGCAAGCATTCACAAATCCTTGTAGGTACCTATATGACAAAAATCTTGTCTCATCTAGCTCAGTTCTGCTACTGCCTGGAATCGAACCCTGAACCTACTCATAACAAACACTCGTTCGCTGCGCCGCCTTTCACTGCTTAGAACAAACAGGCATTGGTGTAGGCTTCGAAGTGGATTTAAATCATTTCTTTTCCTTACCTAATGTATTGTAACATAATAAACCCGAAACAAAATAAGTAGCAAAACTATTTTAAATCATAACTTGCAGGAACGACTGCTAACGCCATCTGTTAAGGAATAGAAAAACTATTCGCTTCGACATCAACAGCAATAGCGAAAGTGGTCACATAGATTAAGTTCAGCTATTACCTAACAGGTGGCGCTTTACTCATTATAAGCATTACCTCCTCTTGTATAAGAAGTCGTTCAAAAAAATTGCAGGGGTTGTGGGATTTTAAATAAACCTAAAAAATAGCTCGAGTTATGGGACATTAAATAAACCTTTTTCTTAAATAAACAGTTTATTCTTTATTGGCACCTACTCACATCATTCGGATTTCGAGCACCAAAAGATTCATGTAGCAATCACTGTAAGCAGTAGTCATGGGATGTGTTAAGGAGAGGCTGTCAGAAATAATCAGTCTTACCCAGGGGTATCGTATTAAGCAGTAATTGGGTTTTGGAGGTAAATAGGCAATCGCTGCATGTATGATATCCCTATTGATATTCAGCTGCATCCTGTTAAACAGGAAGGGGGCGCTCATAACCTACAGTTGGGGAAAACCCGGGCAGATAGTGAAAATTTATTTAAATTTTTACTTAAATTGCGCTGCACGAAGCGATTTATCAAAATATTATCGCAGCACATAATATTATTACCTTTTATAGTAAGAATGTGAATTACCTACTTATTGATTGGAGCAATTAATTCTAGATATGATAAAAGGATTATTATTGGTATCAGATAAGTGACCGCCGATCGTCCACTTGGCATCGGAATCTTGTAAGGAAATAGTCTTATTATATTTAATATATTTTTTAATAATTATTACCTAATAACGGAAAAAAAATGTGTTTTTATTTAATGCCGCAGCTTTGATAACGCGAGTGGAATTTAAATTGATTTTTGGCAGCTGAATAGAGATAGAATACTAAACTTAAAAAAAAATGCAATAATTTATTCGTATAATAGGATCTTCTTTTGAATAAATTACTGCATTTTTTCGTTTACCATTTTTAACACTTTAAATTACTTTAACTCAATCACTATTTCGTTGCCAAAAAACATTTGAAATAATTTAAAAATTACTAATAGGTCGCGATAAATCGGATTCGTTGCAACAATGGCGGACTCTGTGCAAGTGGCGGAACAACCCGCATCTGAACAAAATTCTGTGCAAGGCACGCAAATACTCGTGCAAGACGCGCAAGTGCACGCGCCAAACACGCAAGAAACCCAAGTGACCGTGGAAGTAACGCCAGAGATCGAGCAAGACTCCGGCGTGCAGCTGAAGAGGGACTTGCTGCAAGTTGTTGCTGATAATGAACATGCTGTCGCGTTGAAGAATATGAATGAGTGAGTATTTTTATTTTTTATTGATTAAGGTAATTCTTCAGTTCTTCGAAACTAAGTTACAGCTTGAATTTTTATGACGAAAGGTGCGGTTGTGGCTACAGCGTACTTTATATATGTATATAGGTTGCTGACAGCATTTTTTATTTAAATAGCTATGGGCCAAGGGCTGGAGAATCATGAGGTATCCCTTTATATATTTAAAGTTTCTATGGCAGAAGAAAAATTCCGCAAAAAAATAAAATAAAATCTTTCTATCATAAAAACTAAAACCTTTAACGTGTCACGTATCCTTTATCGTATTTTATTGATTTACCTACACGTAGGCAAATCCTTGAGAATCCGTTCCAAATCATATAATTATGTATTTTATCAATAAAAGACGTTTATTATCATTATATAGGTACTTACGTAAGTGATAAAGCATATAGAGTGTGTTATTTACTAGAAAAATGTTTATAGGTAACACTTATCGAGGATATCTTTCGATTGGTGTTTATTGACGATGATTCATTGTCACTTGCACGACTTGAATATTTAATTTTGTTGCTATAATGTTCAATTTCAATTAATTGTTATCGTAGCTATCTTTGTTCAAGGTCTTTTGCAATTTTGTAAGCGTCTGTTGGTAACAAAGAATGTGTTGGATTATTATTCGGCAATACGTCTTAAGCAAAAAGCACGCACAGGTATCATCATCATTCTATTGCCCTTGTCCCAATTCATTTGGGGTCAGCGCAGCAAGTCTTCTTCCATAATTGTCTATTACTCGTCATCTCATCAGACACTTCCCTTTCTTTGAGTTTCTTGCCATATCATCCTTATCACAGTCCATCCATCGTTTCTTTGGACTTCCTCTATTCTAATACCCATCCACATTCATCCTCTAAACTTTCCTCACGACATTTTCCTCATTCCACGCAGCTAGGTATATCAAGCTAAATATTTGAAGTTAGTAGACTAATACCTTCGTTTAGAAACTAAAAAAGATGAAATTCTCAGTTTGTTCAGAAATGTAAGCCAAAGAAAGTGTTCTCCAGGGTTCAATTCTAGGTTCATTTATGTTTCCCGTGCGATCTCACGAATCTGGCTTCTCATAACATGTTTGTGGCATTCAGTGTGAATGATATATTGTTTTGTTTTCAAAATTAAAATGTCGTACAGTCATGTGAATACTAACGTAATGTTCTCTTTCAAAAATGGTTTCCCATGAAACTGCAATGCTGAAACTAAGTTAGCAATTAGCTGTTCTCTTGAAGTAAGTGATGCTTTACCAAACAATGGGACTTTTAAGTAGGCATTTTACGTTAAAACTCTTGAGTGGTATAATAAATAAATACCTCTGTCACGCCTCTGAGCTTCTTCAAGAAAATTATCTTCTTTTTGGCCCATCTTTTGTGTATCTTTATTGTGTTTTTAAACGGCTTGTTCTTTTTATTGGAAATTACCACCGTAGACAAGAACGAAGTTGCATTATCCTTCAAGTTGATGGCAATCGGCTCGCCCCCTATTACATGGGCTTTTAACATACTGGTGAAATATGAGTGTACTATTAGGTACACCTAACCCTTCGGGGATTACAGGCGTGATGTTATTTTTATCTTCAACAAGATTTCCAGTTCAATCAGTAAATCATAGATGGTAGTGCGCTACACACATAACATGTTCGCGTTGCGAGCTACAGCATAGAAGATATACGTACATACGTTCGGAAAAGTGCCTTTAGGTTTAACTCTAATTGTGCTGAGCTGACCAGCGATTCAGCTGTTCAGCAATGGTGGATGCCGAAATAAGTTTTCAGTATCAGCCGAATGAAAGCCGTGTACGAGTATTTATTGTTTCGGGTTGCCTTAGTTGCAGTGGCGTAGTTAGCATGGGTGGCACCCGGTGCGGATATTGTAGGTGTCATCCCAAAAATCAATAAAAAATAAAAGTAATAAATCAAGGTAACGTTCAAGATTGAAAATGAACGGTACATCTAATGTCACCTACACCTTCCTACATCGAAAGGACTATATTGGCGGTTATGCAATCTGCCAAAGTTTTACGAAATTTAATAGATGGCACTACTAATGTTCACGGTCGGTGCGGGCCACCCCCGCCGAAGCTAGCTACGCCACTGCTTAGTTGTTCAACAAATACTGTTGAATTGAAGATGCGGTACCAGAGCAAGTGTGTAGCACCGCTCAGAACCACATTTGTCATTTCCATCATATAAATCCCCTAATCAAAATCATTTGGTTTCCAATAGCCCTGTCATAAATTAATAACTAAAGCAGGGCTCTATTTACAGACCGTTTGTAATGCGACCACTTCAATGAGCCGCTATACAGTTCGAACAGTCTTCAATTAATATAAATTGCTCACATTCACTGTCGCGACTGATTGCTATGCGCCTTTCTGTTTATCGTAATTACTCCGTTACTTCAGTTACGTCATTTCATACGTCAAATCTTGCATGGATATAATCATTTGCAGCTGTGTCCACGGGGTTTTTGACGGATGTATAACATAGCATCACGCCTGTAATCTTCGAAGGGTTAGCCAGACGTTTACCTAATAGTACACCCACTTTTCATAAGTTATGTTTTAAGTTCCATGGAATAGGGGGTGAGCCTATTGCCATCAACCAGACACAAATCCAGACTCCGTGGCTGCTACTGAGAAATTCCAGATGGAAAACACAGTAACACTTTGCCCGAACCGGGAACCGAACTCAGTGGGTCACGCTTAGTGGTACCTACTGGTAAGCGACATCGCGACAGGCAGAGACGGAGATGGCCAGATGAGCTAAACCCATATATACCTGCTTGGCAGGGCTGGACAGAGAGAGGTCGAAAAAGGGTAGAAAGTTCTTTACTCAGCGGTGGGTCGAAATGGGCTAGTAATATCATAATTGTTGATAAAAATAAAATTGTATCCCAATTAATTAGAGGCCAGTGTAGCATAATCTTCTTCTTCCATTGTCTCATCTCAATAGTAATGGTGAGTACTGAATTGAACTTCTGAATTTTCAAGTTAAACCATCTATCACACTGCCCATTCATTGCTTCTTTGGTCGCCGTCTAATCTTATATACACACATACATGCACACATGACGCACACACACACACACACACGCACATCACATTCACATTCACACACTCACACATATCACATTCACACACACACAGACACACACTTAACGCTTAAATTGTTTAGCAACAAAATATTGACTGCAAGAGTCTTTTCTTCACCAATTTCCTTAAATTCATTTCGATTAGTGCCGATGTTTTGTAATGAACCAAGTCTAATCTAAATTGTCTTGAGATAGTACCCGATAGCTAATGCGCTAAAGAGATAAAAATTGAAGGTAATTTACATAATCTTACTACGTGATTCAACGTTTACTTAAAGACGGTGCCTAATTAATATTACTACCGACATTTACCATATGCAGGGTTTACGCTTTCGGGTGGCCACAACTCGCTTGATGTGAAGCGATGATGAGGCTTTGGGTGGAGCACGCTTGCTAGGAAGCATGAGCATAGCACAATCCGCCTATTATAATGTCCCCACTACTTGAACTGTGCTTAAAAAATTTTTCGCTATTACTTTGGAGAAAGTTGTGCAGTATAATAGTCTATACCGCATCCTTAAATATGACGACCAAACCTTTCACCTTTCTTATAAATACATGCTGGATGTGTGTGTCCATTCGCGGTATATGCTTTGATTTTCTACTGCACCTGCATGAATTTGGCAGTAACCCTGGAAAATACGCCAGTTAGAAAGTTAATGCAAACATGGAAGTTAGTAATAGATGAAGTAATGACACAACCAATATTTAATTTAATCTATGCAAAAGGTTCTATAGTTTGCAATAATATTATGGTGCGAGCATATGTATAACTAGAATTGGTTAAAAAGCTGTTGGTGTAAGACCAGTTATACCAACAGTAACGCTGATGACTATCTATGTTTTAAGTATGAATTTGGATGGCTATGGGAGTAGAAGAAGACCAAAGAAACGATGAATGGACTGTGTGAAGCCGTGAAGGATGATATGGCTAGAAAGGACCTGCTGAGATGACGAGTAATAGAGAAGTATGGAAGTAGAAGACATGTAACTTTAGGGTTATCGCGACCTTAAATAAATTGTTATAAGGGTAGGAGAATGATGATAATGGTATCTAAAGGGTGTAAATAGACCCTTAACATAACCGAAAGGCACTTGTTCTCCCCGTCTTTGCGATCATTTTTTTGTTCTAGACCATACCTGGGAACCTTCTAGTTACGGAGATATTGGGGGTCAAAGTTACAACTTTTTCACAAGTTTTTTTTTTTAAAAAGTACATATTTTTAATGGAAGATTTTTACTTTACACACCTCCACGACCCCCGTACTATTCAACCCATCCATCAGCACAATGCTTTGGTTGCTTTCAATCGAGTCCTACCGTAAAACGTGATTTTTCACCTCAAAAAAAAAGTCGATTCCCAGCAATAATTTTTGCGTAAAGTTACTTAGTTTGATGTACAGAATGCTTGGTTGACGGCTATGTGAAGGGTCTGTTTACACCCTGTATAAGAACAATATATTGAGAAGTTGGTGGTGCAGCAGCAGTAAAAGCAACAGTGATAACGATCAGATAAACATAATTAGGAAAGTATCACTCCTGAATAATTCGTGCATTCAAGGCCGATGCTTTCGTTTGACATTTACAGCCTGATATGCCAATATTATAGATTACTGAGATAAACATATATATTAATACACTCTAACATAAAAAGTTACATGTACGTAGAACGTGACTACATTTCCTATTTTTTATTTCATTTTTTGCAATTTAAGAATATCAATAAACTATTTGCCAACTGTTTATCTAATATTCAATTAATCTGCGACCTCCGACCTCCTTGGATTAATGCCATAATACTCAATGGAAAAAAAAGTAAGCTACCTTACGGGGTCACACTTACCAACGTCTACCAACACGTCTGCGGAAGACATAGCCTGTAAACCGTTCCAATAAGAGTGAAGTTTGTGTAGGCCAGCTGTATATGTCAAGTTGTAAAGATAGTAGTGCTCGAATAGACGAACACAGAATTTCTGTGTCGTACAGTGTCAACTTATGAAATGTTTGAAATCAATGATGTTTTCAATGAATTATCGGTTCTTTTTAATCTTAAATGTCTATACTTGTCGATGAAAGAGATAAAATTGTCTCAAGTGTCTTTAAGAGGATCAGAGTGGAGAAAAGTGTGGATTACAACTGCAGGTATTGTTATGAGATCTTCCATTTAGAATGATTCATCTCTGTGGCCACTCTGTTGTTGTTTTTATCATCCTCTTAAGTCAGTCCATAATTTTAATGCTGTTCAAGGGGTCTGTTTTCTTGCTGCTGCTAATCAATATTATTATCATTCTTTAAATCTGTTGCTACGCTCCTGTTCATTTTACCCTGCACTGTTTTTACAATTCCTTACTCAGTTCCTTATCTTAGTCTTGTTCTATTGATTAATTGATATTTTGCTTGCTAAACTTCTAGTTTGTAAACCTTCTGTTCATTGCCTTTAACCATCATATCAAGTTCTTTTGATTTTGGATTATCTTCTATCTTTCTAATACATTAGTATCCCATTTTAACGTATTAACAAATGTTAGCTGATAGTTTAACTACTAGGATAAATAGTTATACTTATCAGTATTTTATTGAATCTTTATTTGTTTTGCTTTCGTTATGGTCCCTTATTTCTTCTCCTCCTCAAGTTGGAGTCATTGTACTTTATCAAAAGTAAGACCAGTCTTCAGCGAAGTATTTATTTATCTGCCCACACATGCGTGTGCTCAAGCTGGTATACACAGAACATATTGATGACACAATGCGCTCTCACTTGACCGGGCCGCGGCGGTTCAGTAACGTGCCAACCTCCGCGGAGTTTCCATGTCAGTCGCCAAAACGCTGGCCGTTAGCGAAACTAAACTTTTAAACTTCGAACTCGTTGAAATATAAAATAAAAAATTGAGCGGGAAAAGTGACGAGTGAAAATTTAATATTGTTGTAATTATCTGGAGTTTGAAATAATCGTGTTTGAATATTGAAATCCATGTGTTTTAGATAAGAAGTGATCTGTGATAATAAAATCGATAGGCACATGTTATAAGGTGTATTGCAGGTTATTTCTCGTGTTGTGATGCACCGTGGGGTGTCGAATGTTTTGGAGTAAGCAAGTTTCGGTTTGAGCAAGGTGAGTCGCGCATTTTTGCGGTCATTGACTTTGAACTTTTTCAGTTACGTCTTTCGATGAGCGAGTTAGTATTTAAGTGAACCGATGATAATTTTGACTATCGCAAAATGTGATTGTGATCGGGATCATTGGTTTTTGCAAGGTGCTGAAATACATTTTGTTTCTTCATTCTATGCTTTTAATTTTGAATAAGTAGAAATGTATTATATTTTTTGAAAATAGAGAAAAGGGGAGTGTTGTTCATTAGATATTTTAATCAATAGTTCAAAATTTCTTAAGTAATACTATCACCATTGATAAAGATTAATGAAGCGAAGCGAATAGTGTATCTCGTTTTAATAAATGCTACTTCAATCCTTCGGTATCTGAGATATTTTTTTGCTGCTTCTATATTCCTTTCGACCTCCTACTGTCCTACACATAATATCGCAACACTTTCTTTAACACTGTGTTCATCTGCTAAAACTTCCGCATTTGTTTACTGATTGTTTTCATCTGCAGGCAATGTTATTCTAATGTGGCTCACATAGTATAAAACAAAGTCACTTCCCGCTGTCTGTTTGTCCCTATGTATGCTTAGATCTTTAAAACTACGCAACGGTTTTTGATGCGGTTTTTTTAATAGCTAGAGTGATTCAAGAGGAAGGTTTAAATGTATATATTGCACCCGTGCGAAGCCAGGGCGGATCGCTAGTTGTTTATAGATTACTAGCTTCTGCCCGCGACTTCGCCCGTGTGGCCTACATGAAACAAGCACACGTTTCACAGAAAATTCAACACCCCATTTCACCCTCTTAGGGGTGAAATTTCGTAAAACCCTTTCTTTACCTACCTTTGGATACTTACTCTTTGCAAAGAATACACCCTTAAAATTTTATGTCTTTAAGACCAGCTGTTTAGGCTGTGCGTTGATGTATCAGTCAGTCAGTCAGGCCTTTGAATTTTATAAGTATAGATTTGGATCTCCAACAAAAGATACACAGATACAATACAGATCACAGTTATACAAAGGATCTTTTAAGTACCACAGCAAGCACATAAAACTAGGTGTTAACACAGAAACTAGAAAAAAAAATATTACAAAAAACAAAATAAAAAACCAAAATAACAAAAAGCAGTTGATGACAAGAAATCATTCGTAATAAAATTGTTTCACATATTTTTGTGTTGTTTTTTTATGTTTCACATGTTTTTTCATTTTTATTATCCAGTAACTGGGTTGTAGAGGTCAGAAAGCCAGTCACTTCATGTAAAATACTGGTATTCAGATGCTTCCGGTTAGACTGGAAGACGACCAGAAAATGACGACGACGAAATGGCTAGGCTGATGATGACCTTATGTCATGCTAACAACATTTTCATACCTGGTTCACATACTTCGGAAATAATAGTTAGGTTAGAGTACCCAGGACCCACTTCCTTTTTTCCGTATGCACATTCAGGGTGTAAACAGACCCTTCACGAAGCCGCCAACCAAGCAGTCTGTACATCAAACTAAGTAACTTTACGCAAAAAATTATTGCTGGGAAGCGACTCTTTTTTGGGGTGAAAAATCACGTTTTACGGTAGAACTTGATGGAAAGTACTCAAAGCATTGTGTTGATGGATGGATTGAATAGTACGGGGGTCGTGGTGGTGTTTAAACTAAAAAACTCACATTAAAAACATGTATTTGGTTACAAAGTTGGAACTTTGACCCCCAAAATCTCCTAAACTAGAAGGTTCCCAGGTATGGTCTAGGACAAAAAAGTGATCCCAAAGACGGGGAGAACAAGTGCCTTTCGGCTTCTTTAAGGGTCTATTTACACCCTTTATATTTGTGACTATAACATAGGTTACTTTCTTTATTGATCGGAAGGCGTGTGTGACGTATGGCATTGCGGATATTCCAGCCTTCCTAATATTAATGACTATGCAGATAATGTCATAGCGTCTGACCTAAATTGTTCTAAATTCATTAGAACCGAGCGGTTGGGTTTCCCACCTCTTTAGTGCTACCGATAAGGAATGGGTATAGTCCAAACTATCAGGACATTTTTAATAGGAAGTGTAACTCATGGCTTACTTCCATAAGTTACTGTGGTTTGTGGAACTAAGCGTTAGGTTAAATTCAAACACCATAGATGTATTATTGAAATTTGAAATACGTCTATTCTTCCTATGACTCGGGAAAGAGATCATAATGCAAACCTAATTATTTCTAACAACCTCCTCTTTTTGGAAGTCGGTTAAAAAGACGTACCTATGTCAAATTATTGTTTAGTTTATTAGTTTTATAAGAAACTAGCTTATGCCCGCGGCTTCGCCCGCGTGGAGTTCGGGAATTACCCACGGGATCTTAATTCTGGGATAATAAGCAATCTATGTACATTAGTACAACTTGCTTATAACTTGCAATTATTAGTTTAAAGTAGTATCAATTAAATTAGATATGTGACCTTGGTTTGAGATTGGACATCGGATATAAATATCTCATAATTTTAACTGAAGAGAATGTACACAAATTTTCAAGTCAATCGACTCAGAGAATAAAAAGTTTCACAGAAAATTCAACACCCCATTTCACCCTTTTAGGGGTGGAATTTCGAAAAACCCTTCCTTAGTGGATACCTACTCTTTACAAAGAGTACACCGTCTAAATTTCAAGTCTCTAGGACCAGCGGTTTAGGCTGTGCGTTGATATATCAGTCAGCCAGTCAGGACATTGAATTTTAAATTGGGGGCTGATTTTGGAAAAAACTGTGATACACGTATCACATAATTTTAACTGAAGAGTATGTACACAAATTTTCAAGTCAATCGACTCAGAGAATAAAAAGTTTCGCAGAAAATTCAACACCCCATTTCACCCTTTTAGGGGTGTAATTTCGAAAAACCCTTCCTTAGTGGATACCTACTCTTCACAAAGAGTACACCGTCCAAATTTCATGTCTCTGGGACCAGCGGTTTGGGCTGTGCGTTGATATATAAGTCAGTCAGTCAGACAGTCAGTCAGTCAGTCAGGACTTTGAATTTTATATGTATAGATAGCTCGTGGCTACATAATAACAGCCGCTCGGGTCGATCTTTAGGTTTAGCCGTGCCATTGCCTAGGTTGGTCTGTGGATGGGTGACCACCCATTACATACCGAGTTTCCTCCGTGCCTCGGAAAACACGTGACATTTGTAGATCTTTGACAGTCGTTAGGTAGTCAGTGGCCCAAAAAGTCCGACAACCAGTCTTACCAAGGGATATTGTATTACCCAGTACTAACTGGATTGTGGAGGTCAGATAGGCAGTCGCTCCATGTAAAATACTGGTATTCAGCTGCATCCGGTAAGACTGGAAGCCGACCCCAACATAGTTGGGAAAAGGCTAGGCAGATGATGATGACGTACCTATGTCAAGGCATTGCATCATTTGTCGACCTCATATTCACTTAGCCTCAGGTGAAACAAAAGTTAATCATGGGCTCATCAATAACAAACACATAACAATCGCCCATATAAAAAAATAATAGGCCTGTCTAGGACAATTAGATATTCATCGGAATCTCCACAATCAGTAAATTATTCTCAGTTAGCCAATTGAGCCAAGAATAAGGTTTGTGATTCATGATGTTTGTTCGATAATGTAAATATTGTAATGTTAATGATGTCATAAATGTCTACGTGTGTCTAAGGAGTCATTGTTACCCAGCCTCGCGAGTTCAGCTTAGGTCGTTAGTTAAGACTCGAGGTGAGCCAGAATGAAATAATAGCCTCGTCACATGTTACTATTACTATACTATATATATACTATACTAACGGGATATTTACCATGTTTACTGTTTGTTATGAGTTCCCGATATTTCGGCGCTGTTGCAAGCACCATGATCACGGATAAACTGAAGTTATTGCGGGTGGGTGTTTATGAGCAGACAAATCGGTCTACCTTCTTTCTTGTTCGTTTTTTGCACTCAGTACCGCTACCACTGTCACTCACAACTCGATTCTGCTCCCGACACACGAAACTCACTGTGTCCGCTCGCGAACTTTTTTCGGCACTTTTCCGCTTTTTACACAGCTGGACCACTGGATTCCAGGCTCTCGACAGTACAGCCACCCGCAAAAACTTCAATCAATCAATCAATCAATCAATCATTTATTTTGTCAAACATAGGTAGTTTACAGATAGTATAATAGTCTAAAATATGTTCACTATGTTTTGCCAATACATGGCGTACAAATGGTGGATACAATTAACATAAACATGCAATTACAATTAGGGTGGCATGTCAATAGGTTACAATAATAAAAATTTAATTTACAATACATAATTTATGTCAGTTTGATAAAAATGTCATTACAATAATTTTGACAAATACAAACATTCATACTTAGTTGTTAAATAAAATCATAAGTGTTTAATTGGCAAGTCGGAATCGTCATACCTCTGTTTATCAGTAGTAAATTCAGTGATGGAGTAGTAACATCTATCTAAAAGAAAATTAAACAAAGATCTCTTAAAGGATCCCAGACAATCCTTATTTCTAATAGCTGCTGGTATACTATTATATATTTTTGGGGCCATGCCTAATACACTTTTGCTGAAAAATGCGGTTTTATGAGAGGTAACGTGAATGGTATCTTGATAACGGCGAGAGCGCAGTTTATCCGTGATCATGGTGCTTGCAACAGCGCCGAAATATCAGGAACTCATAACAAACAGTAAACATGGTAAATATCCCGTTAGTATTAATAGTAATGTTAGTGACCATGATAGTTTAAAATCTTATATCGTCACATGTTATGCAAAAGCAGATCCTGAGTAGGATGCAGCACCACTCTCCCGGTTGCAAAAATGTACACCTACAAGAAAAGCGAAAATTAGCATGCCATACTCGACACGTGTTTAATAGCTTCGTCGCTGGGAAGTCGATTATCCCAGGGGAAAGTACTCATCACATTCTCCTGCATAAGTATAGCATAATCAGCCAACAATGTTCCCACTGCTGGGACACACGTCTTCCTCTCTATGAGAGAGAATGGGCTATAATCCACCTGCTGCTGATGCTATCCTTTACCGTTTTTGAGAGCAGTGGTGATGAAATAAATTACACAAAGTAATGCGCCTGCCTGGGTTCGCACCCACGACCTACTGTTCGTAAGTCGGGGCCGCCACAACTGGGCCACCATTCTTCTGCCCTTATCCCAATTATATCCCAGAGAATTAACACAGCTCATAGAAAAGGTTATAGACAGACACGCCGCGACAGGAGTTACTTTCGCATTTATAACATTATAGTACGGATGATGAATCTCGAACCTTAAAATGTAACCTACGCTGTCTAAGTTTGCTGTTGTCTAAAGAATATTAAAAGTTTACAAACACTCGTAGACACACACGAAAATCTGGCAGGATATGAAATTAGAAATGCAAAGACGACATTTTTGGGTGCGTTAGTCAGAGAGCAGTATAAATATAAAGAGTTTTGAGACAGGAAGCTGGCTAAATATACTTCGGTACGGATGATTTGTGACTATTTCTAAATGTCTTTTTTTATTGTTTTTTTAGCATCCAATGAGTATTCACCTCAACATTTAGTTAAACCTTCTTTAATTTATTATTGTGAACCATTAGTTGCAAAAGCCTGACCTATGACCAAACCAAGTTTGACCAACAAGACTCGAACGTTTTTGATCGCTTGATTATTATATTCACCTCTTGCAGTATCTCAATTCTTTAGTAAACGATACAGAAATCTACTAATAATAATAGTGTCTTCAGTATTCATCTCGTTAGTTCCAGAACGATTCGTTTCCATGGTCTAATCGTAGATTCTAGTCTTGTCACAGAACACAAGCATAATTATTCAGCTCGGTTATTTCATCACCACTGCTCTGAATACGATGATATACTCCCCTCCCTCTCAGAGAGGTTTTTGTCCCATCAGTAGGAACAATCTCGATATTTTCTATTCTTCTTTTACACACTATGTCTACATCTCTTTTTTTGGTATCTCCTTGCGCAGGTATGCTCGAAGAGATTTCTTTAGAAATAAGCATCACCTTCATACTATTTTCTGTTCCTTTCTTCTTTTCTATATTTAGTGTGCACATAAATGTTTGTTGTGACATAAAATAAATAAACAATATAGGCAGATTATGCTACTAAAATAGTATCACAATCTTCGTCATTACATTCCCCTAGTTATTTCCAGAACGAATTCAATGGTGTCTATAGTCAAATATTGGTGCTTCAAATCCGCCATTCAATTTTGATTGACCATGGTGAGCATGTAACTGACCATTATACAAATAGATTAAAATCTTTCTATACTTGCAAATATTGATAATTGAAACTACTTTCACGTTTAATTTAATCTGTTTGATTGTGATACTTACAGATATGGAAATTGGTAGGAGCAAGTAGCCGTCAAAGTTTATTCTTTTCGGCTTCTATATCTCCGTAATTGTAATTGATTTCGTTTTGTGAATGATTATTCAAACTCTCGTCTTTGTTTTCATTCAATCCGTTTCCATTAATTGGAAATGTAAGAGCATTGCTTTTCACTCAGACTTTGTTATCTTTGGTAGGCACCAAAGAATTTATATCGTGTTGAGTTCATTAGAGTCTCATGGCTAAGTTATCAGTCAGATAGGCAGTAGCTCCATGTAAAACACAGGGGGCCTAAAATGCCCGCTTTTGCAAAATCATAATAGGATAATAAAATGAATCACGTTACAATTCTTCAAATGGTCACAGACGCAGTTAATATTACGAATTGTCACTTTGTGACCATTTTACGAATTGGTATTATTATCCTATTATGATTCTGCTGAAGCGGGCATTTTAGGCCCCCTGATATTGTATGGCTAGAATAGAAACCGACCCCGATATATCTATTTGAGAAAATGCAAGGCAGATAAGTCTTTCACATTTATACAAAATGCAATTATGCAAGATCAATGAAGAAGATACAAGCCTGTATAGAAAATCAGTTAATATTAAATAACATGACTTGAATTGGCTTGATTCTATTCTTGTAAATTGATAGCACAGCACGTCTCCATGCCATAAACATTATCGTCGATCAAAAACTCAATACCATAGCCAATAAACATAAACATCTAACCTATGAACGTTTTCATCTTGACCAGTACACGTGTTTCTATGGAGGAAATTGAAAAGGCCATTATTTACGACATTTATAGGCAAAAGGCTGTTTTGATTTTATTTAAGTGCCAATGAAAATGCAAACTATAAAAGGATAATATCCACTTTGTCAGATCAAGTTGTCCCACCTGTGGGAAGAAGTCGAATATATAAAATTTGAAATATCCACTTTTTCCTGCTTTTTGAATTTGCTGAAAATAATTAGGCCTGCGCCTCTAGATTCAAGACAATTTATTTGAATAAAATATTCGAAATTTTAAAAAAGCTAGTTTCCACTCAAAAGATGGCACAATTTTCTTCAAATTTCATTAGGTATTCTTTGTTATCACAGTATAGGTACTGTCAAGTAAAGTCGTAATAAGGTAGGCCTTATTACGACTTTTCTGATAAGCAAATGCAATTTGTGCAACTTGAACATTCCACGTTGTACTGACGGGACAAGTTAGTGATATACCCTTTGCATCAGTTTAGTTAGTTTTCATTCGCAGTCTAGACTTTTACCGACTTTTTAACCGACGAAGAAAAAAAGGAGGTTGTCCATTCGACGCGTGTATTTTTATTTTGTATGATTTTACAGACCACGCATAACTTTTTACAGAGAAGTCCGGTTTGAATGATTCATTTTTTATGCCCTTACACGTCACAAATAATGGTTTTTGGTAATTATTGGAGAAAAAATAAAATTAAATAATGGGGCAGAGTGGAATATACCCTAATGAAACTGTAATGTTCTCTTCGTCCTATTGTAACTGAGATTTGTAGCTACGTTAGCGGGTATGAACTCTATGACCTCGTGAGATTTGTAACGGTACAGTATCTGATTCTTTGCGATGAGGATTAATTATGACTGTAGTGTATCATCTGTTATTGATCTCGCTTCATTGGTATTAAGATCAAAGGAAAATTAAAAAGTAAAACGTATGCGTGTGAAACGTTTTCAGTTATTTTTACGCGAAGTAAAGAATCACATCTTTAGAGGCTCTCGACCGCAGCAGATTACTCTTGAGATTTTATTACTAAGTTGAGTTGTGGAGTAATTCCTATCGCATAATTTTTTATTTTTTTGTTTATTATATTAGGTCTACCAACAATTGTTCACACTGGATACAGCGACATAAATTATTATAAAAAATAAATTACAGCGCAACAATTACTTAAAGGTAAACACCACATGCACAAAACAATAAATTCGGAAAATAAGCTAAGCTTAGTAAGTACTAAGCGCAAATATTTAATTAGATGAAATTAAAACTGTAAATAATGAATAAAACAGAATTATGACAAAATCGATTAAAAATAAAATTGATAAATTCATTACAATGGTAACATTGGTAAATAGATAAAATTAAATTAAAATTATATTACATTGGTAAATTGCTAAAAGTGATAAACTATAAATAAAGGTGGACATAAAATTAAAATTCATTGAATAAAATTGATAAATTGGTGAATTATTCAACACAAAAGAGAAAAAATGTTTTTTTTTTTTTTAATTATCATCAAAATAGTGCAACTTGACAGTCGTAGAGATCGTAACGTTTTCAAAGAGAATGCCACTTATCCTGGGCCTCAGGATCTTTAATCACAAAAGTTAAGAATCATGGATTCATAACAGACATTAGGTAGACATTAGTTAGACTCCTACTAGGTTAGACGTGCCAGACTAAACAATAAAAGTTATGTTATTTATCGGTATGTAATAAAGTCAAGAACG
Organism: Noctua comes; assembly: GCA_963082995.1. Classification (NCBI taxonomy): domain Eukaryota; kingdom Metazoa; phylum Arthropoda; class Insecta; order Lepidoptera; family Noctuidae; genus Noctua; species Noctua comes. The sequence goes on along the minus strand of OY720278.1, from coordinate 15,938,087 downwards.
CCATTGTATTAGATACGTAACAGTTGAGTCAATCCATAGACTAGATATCTACAGACTATGGCGAGGGCATTCCGTTCAATGCCAGTTAACACATGTGTTTGCTTAGATATAAGTAGTTAGTGTAGAACATTAGTTTAGTATATGCGAAACCTGAAACACGTGTCTATTATTTTTATGTTTAAGAATCTATGCACAAAATTTCAAAACTGTATCATGAAAAATCACAAATTTATAAGCTTGTTCTGTTACCTGGTTGTCCGCACAAAAACGTAGTAACTACGCGGCGCGCCCGCGCGCGCTTCTCCAGCGTCGTCTTGAGCTCATTGATAATAATAATTTGGCAGTAGGTACCTAAATTATTGCTATAGATTAGTGTCGCTCGGTGTCAAACTTATAGCCTTTTTTAAATATTTTTGGGACAAAATATAACATGGTTTAAAAATTATTGGAATCGATTCAGTTACTTATTCTGAACAAACTATATTCAGGTTTCGCATATACTAAAAATAATGTTGTATTATTCTGACTTCACGTGTACTGATTGAACTAATTACTATATAGACTAACTAAATACATTATTAATTAAAAACTTAAATAAACTAACAAAACTATAAAAGGGCATCGAAAAACTCTTCCTCAACGCTGTCAGCTGGTAATTTGCCCAAGTGACTGGCGGCGATGCCACGTTGTACCTACTTAATTCTAAATTGTCTAGTTCAAAGTCAAACAAATCTAGGTTTTCAGGATGGTGTTAAACCTGTATTACTCTGACTTCTATGTGTGAACTCTTCAGGAGCAGGAGTCAAATTCTTTCAAAGATCAAAAGAAACTTTTTTATCCGTTTGTATGATTCCTCCGTGCTATTTGTAGATCTTTGACAGTCGCTAGGTAGTCAGTGGCCCAAAAAGTCTGACAACCAGTCTTGTCAAGGGGTATCGTATTACCCAGTCCTAACTGGGTTGTGGAGGTCAGATAGGCAGTCGCTCCATGTAAAATACTGGTATTTAGCTGCATCCGGTTAGACTGTAAGCCGACCCCAACATAGTTGGAAAAAGGCTAGGCAGATGATGATGATGTACCAGCGAATTAAGACTAACATAAGTTGCTGTTCTAATAAATGAGCCATTTCCGTGCCATAACAGTTTTAGACAATGGCGTGACCGCACTTTTTAAATACCTCTAGTATTTTATTTAACTTCTTTAGAAAAAGGAGTTAGCCTGATCATAAAATAACTACATAAAATAAGTACATAAAATTCTATAAAATTAACTGCAATCGTGTTATTAGTTTACACGCTTCAAAGTCACTAAACTTTATAGCCACAGTAATAAAATCACGAGCTGTTCGTCGACCGATTTATAATCTGCGCGATCTAGCAATAAATTATCTGTAGAACTAATAATTATGTTTTTAGATTACTTTAATGAACAATCAATGAGAAATGGCGAGTTAATCGCTTGTGGCTATAAAACTGGTTTCTCTCGACAAAATTATGTCATGCGTAGGATTACCTGTGATATGGAGTATTGTGTGATATTATTACAGTTATAATATAAATAAATATAATCTACATCTTACAATAATAAATAAATTTTCTTTATACGTCGTCATCAGCATAACTGCCACACCTCAACTATGTTGGGGTCGGCTTCACCGGATACAAATGAAAAGCAGTATTTTACTCGGAAAGACGTAAGAATCAATCTTTCAAAACTTATTAAAATTTCGTTTTGTTTTCTTAATGTCCTAATTCCTAATACAAATAATTAAGTTAGTAACAACATGAAAGTAACTTTATTTATTTAACACTGTACAAAGTACAGAGGCGGACTTAATGCCATAGGCATTTTCTGCCAGTCAACCTTTGGGTGACGCACAGACAAGCAGGTAGGTAAATATATCTGAAAAACTACAAGGATACACATAATACTTTAAAAATACCTAAATTACAATTTATTATTATTATTTTAATTAATTATTGATTATTACAATTATAATAAATACAATTTATATCGGAGTTATTTATTTAATTTGTAAATTGGCATTTAAGTGAACTAAATAATATTTACATTATATACAGACTACAAATAGAACTAACCTAATGAAAAAAAAGAATTAAAGTAAGAAAACATAAACAAATAAAAAACGATGACAAAAGGACACTTCAGAGTGCGTCAAAGTACTCCTCCGCATCGCTGTCAACTGGAAACGTGCCCAGAAGACTGGCAGCATTGCCACGCTGAATGGCAATGCTAATTCTTTGGCCAAAGAAAGAGCCAGCCCTCTGGTCACGCGAAGTGTATTTATATCGATATTATTATTGAGGAATAAATCGTAACAGATGTTTATGTTCGTATCTTTCCTAAAAATTGTGTGGCATTGGAGAATTTCATACTATGAACTAATTATTTATTTTATTTATAAAGATTTAAATTTTACTAGAAATTCGCTCCGGCTTCGCACGGGTGCTTTGAACTTACTAATGAGGAAAATGTCAAAATTTTCATTCATACAAACCTTTTCCCCACAATTACGAAAACAACAAAAAAAAACTGAAATCGGTCGAACCGTTCTCAAGTGATGCTCGGTCATACATGTGGCAATTGATATATATTTATATAGATTTACTAAAGTAGGTAAAGTTGCCTCATACATAGAACAATGCGATGAAGCACGTATTGTGAGACTACTATTTACTAATTAAAACGTATTTAATACAAACGCGCTGCACGTTTCTGTGAATGGATTGCTCACGAATTGCATAGAATTATGATTTTATTTATTTTTTGGTTGCACAATATTGACCCAACTTTTGTTAACATTGATTCCATGTTTATTCTCTAACCTTGTAGGGAAAATACTGTCGATAGGTATATAAGTACCTACTGTTCTGTATACAAGGTGTAAACGTTGTGCTGATGGATACATTACAAACTAGAATACCTTAAAAACTAGTATTTAAAGAAAAAACTTGTGAAAAAGTTGGAACTTTGACCACCAATATTTCCGTAACTAGAAAGCTCCCAGGTATGGTCCAGAAGACGCAAGACGCACTGACGCAAGACGCAATGACGGGGACAACAAGTGCCTTTCGGCTTCGTTAAGGGTCTATTTGCACCCTTTATATTAAAAAAAAAAAAAAAAAAAAATTATGCAAATAAAGCAAGACTTACAAGACTTCATAAATAAGCATAGAATAGTTTCAAAACAAAACTAAGACGTATGTTTCGCTCCGTCAAAAAATAAAAACATCAAGGTACTCGACGGTTCAAACGTTCAGTTGTTGTTTCACCTGAAACTATACAGGTCGTAAGGAAAATCGACGCGCGTTGAGGTCCCACCCTGTATACCAAAATATTTTCTCTCGTTCGTACCCATTTACTTACTTTACCAGTATTCGACCACACTAATAGATACATCCTAAAAAACATCACAGTTCACGTTTTATGTAATTTGAAAAGTTACAAATAAAAATAATTTTGAATTTCTGCATAATATGTAACCCTAAACGCAGTGAAAAGATTTAACGATCATAATCATAGTAAAGAACGAAAAGTCGTAATTATAAAAACAGTATGATTCATTGAGTTATTCAGTTGTTTAAACAGTTATAATGAATGCCCGAAGGTTAAGCTTACGCACGTGGTCTCGGGTCTAAACCTGATTTTACAAAATCATAGTTTAATTAATTAATATCACTGGCTACCAACATAACTGGTGAAATGTGGTTGTAATATGGGTATACCTCTGCCTAACCCTAGAGGAGCTACTGGCGTAATTGTAGTGGTATGCAATGTACGGCGAACCAAAGCATTGTGAGGATACTGTGGTTCAAAACCATCATCAGGACATTCCAAAAAAATTATCTTCCTCTGTTTTTGATGTGAAACTTGCAACATTTTAATAAATTCCGAATTTTTCATTTCAAATTAGTTAACTGCAAAAAAATTTGCAAACCAAATAATCACAACGAATTGCAGTAAGTATGACATATAATTGACACTCAAGTTGGTTCTCAGGAGGAGACAATACTGGGAAATACAAACTAGTGTGTAAAAACATCTCTTTCCCATACTTATGTATTTGTAAGGTGGCAATCTTAAACAGGGAAGGGGAAACGAATTCAATTCATTCCTCCCATTGTTTTCCTTATGTAATTGTCTTCGTCATGTAAACTATTTATGTAAACAATGTAAATCTTGTTTACATGTTAGCATTATTTAAAACCGTAAAGGCTAATGAGGTTCATTTACGCAGAAAATAATGTCATCTCTGTTTATAGGACTTACATGTTTGCAGGAAAATCAATGTAATGTTTTGTACAATAAATTAACACTGAGTAGTACTGACATTCTTCTAAATAGGTACCGCGAATAAAGAAGGTGATTCAGACATCAGGGTCATGATCAGTATATGTATATCAATGATCTTTGTACCCAAACTATCTCGAATTCTCGATGACTCAATCCTGTCAATTGATTTGCTATTGACAAACTATTTATAGCATAAGGTAATTTATGTTTATAGATAGATACCTAAAGTATCTTGATGGAAACTCAGGTAAAATCTTACATCGCGAATCTACACATTATTTATTAGCCATTTGCGTCCCACTGCAGGGCAAAGGCCTCCCTTAATTTCCTCTTTCACTTATCCCTATCCAGATAAGGCATAAGGAGCTCGATACTGCGTTCCAAAACTCAAATTCCGATGTAATCGAGCTCCTTATTCCCTATCCAGATAAGGAATAAGGAGCTCGATACTGCGTTCCAAAACTCAAATTGCCGATGTAGGTCACACGGCTGCCAAGCTGAAATGGAACTGGGCTGGCCACATCTGTCGCATGCCGGAGGAGCTATGGGCTAAAGTAACCACACAATGGGTCCCAAACAGCAGTAAACGGCAACGCGGCAGGCCCAGAAGGAGATGGCGGGAAGAACTCGAGTCTTCCCACAAGGATTGGCGAATAATCTAGAAAATAACTTTTAAAAAATGTCAGCTGATTTTTAAACTTGATTTCACAGGATAGTTACGTTTTTACTGCAAAGATTATGTGATAGAACATTCTAATCTTCAAACCAACAAAAGAAAACAATGTCCCAATAAAAGCAATTACTCATTGACGCAAGCTTATCAAAGTGTGTTCACACTTACATTTTAGGTGAAGACATGTGTAATCATGCCAATCTGCTAAACCGTCACGTACACTTGAAGGATTCATGACATCATCCTGTACATGAGTCAAGAAACGCGAATTTTGAGCCGTCAACAAGGATTTAGCGATTAGGACCTGTTTCTCCTTATGTGTGTGGTAATAAAATGCGATTTCGTTAGATTGTGTTGGCGAAGTTACCTAAAAATTGTATGAGACAAATATTATATACACAGCAAACCATTTATTTTTCTCCATGAAAACAGAAAATGTCTTGGTTAAGGAGGACGCAGTGAGTTAGCCCGCGAAGTTATAATTTTCTTAGATTTGCTGGTCAGTGTCAGGCTCTACGTTGAGCATAATATGATTCGCGATCGTAACACGTGTATATTTTACAGAATTATAATCATTAAAATCATCAACCCAACATTTAAGAGTTCATTTAATCCCATTGAATGACTATTTGAAATGACTATGCAACTTGCAGAAAACGTAAGAAAATTTGAATTTTGCGAGTTACCCTGGCCGTTCTGCCTTATACTTCTTTTACTGGTTACTCTCAGCCTGCATCATCACTGCTGGGCAAAGGTCTCTCTTCATGGCTACTAATAGCAGAGAAGGTATACAAGGTGTAACATAATAAACGCAAGACCTCCCGTGTGGTCTCTCGCACCATGAAACTAAACATCTTTTGTTCTACGAGTTCTTGAAATTCCCAAAAAAAAAAATACTTTGTATAGGAACGGACACAATCAGCTGATCCACATGTATGGAAAAACTAAAAAAAAGTTATGAATTTCCAAAAGTCATAGAACAAAAGTTGTTCAGTTTCATGGCCTGAGAGGTCTTGCGTTTATTATGTTACACGTTGCATAGTGAATTTTATAATTCACCTAATACCTAATGGTATTTATTGGATAATGGTTTCGGGAAATTGTTTGATTTGTTACTCGGAATAGACTGGAAAAAGAAACAGAGATTGGCAAGAAAGATTCATATAGCAGCTCATGTTTGTTTGTTAAATACAACATTTTTGTCGGTTAATTTTGTATTATTTTTTCGGTAAATCATTTTAACCAACCTTAGTTTATTTTATTATATTAGTCAACGACAGATCGTTGGAAGTTAATTTGTTTTTCGGAAGCTTTATTATTTCCCCTTAATTTATTATACTTGTAACAAAAAATAACAGAATTAAAAAAATATATAGCAAAATGTAAAATAAAACGCGTTTGCATGCGTAGTAAATTCACCGGTGGGCCGCCGGTTGCCTATAAATTGAGGACATCCAGGAAATGCAGGCGAGTTCATACCGCGCTGGAGACCCTGAAAAATTTACAAGCGACTAATTGACAATGGTTAGTTAAATCTAGACAGGATACCTAGCAATTGTGGTTGGAAGGTCGTTGACTTAACTGTAAATTAAAGTAAGTAAAGTTAAATTACTTCTGTAGTCAGTCTAAAATCTAATCAGAAGAGAATGCGATGGTAGACACTAAATAAATTAGGTGTTTGTGACCAATCAATAAGGCAAGGTATTTTGGAAAGAAATAAGTGCTACATGTGTTTGCGTAGCCCAACGTAAAAACCAAAATAAGAACGAAAAACAAAATGGCAGATGGTTAATAGATATTTTTCTACGGCGTACGAAAAACGAAGAAAGGATGCCACTTTGGATAGAAAAAGATTATTTATTATATACAGGGTGGAGACGACAATGCGACAATAAATTAAACTGTATGTACCTCATGAAGTTCCCAGTCTGCATACAAAAATTCAATCGAAAATTAATGGATATTTTCGATTGAATTTTGTATGCAGTTTATTCACAGGACGTTGTTTTTCATTTTTAGCATTTTCTACATAGTGTAGATTAGGCTACCACCAACAGGTTAACGAATCCCGCATCGGTATAAACGTTAAACACATGTTGCCAACTCGCTTCTTCAAAATATTGGCCAAAATTGTCGTATTGTCGTGTCCACCTTATCTTACGTAGAATAGAGATAGAAGTTTATTTTTATTGTGATTTCCAAGAGTATTTATTATTTGAACTGTATATGGTTCGGGCCATATTCTGCAGTGGATAGTTATGGGTTTGTGATGGTCAGTTATGTGGCTTATATCCTTCTGCATTACGTGAGCTTCCGCTATGCAAAGTTCAATCATAATGCGTTGCATTTTATAACGTGACTTATACCGCAAGAATTTCTTGTGTGTTTGCAAAGAAACATTGCTTGTGCTCAGAACCTTTATGTGTTAAGCGTCTTTACTGGTTGACCTGACCATCCATTGATTAGAAATCTTCATCATAGCATTCACCCAGGCATTCAACCCAGCCATTAAAAACTGCACTGTGCTACCTCGATTAAAGGCTTTCTTTTCAAAATCTACTTTATACAAACTAGTATTGGTCAGTAGATAATACTACCTTCTAAAATATTCTAGACTGCGTTAGACTATAGGAACTTATCTCAATTTAATTAAGAACCGGTGTTATGAAAGGTTGATATAATCACGACTTTTCCATTAACCGCGTGTAGTCGTGCGATGAATTTACTATACAACTTATTTCCGATTACGACAAAAAATATGGTTTATCTGTAGATTTTTTTAATAGGTCAAATGTTATCGTTATCAGATAGTGAGTCGAACAGAACTATCAGTAAAATAGTTGGCAGAAGGCTAAGAGGATGATGTACTGGCTAATCATCATTAATCTACCAATTAGACAATTGTACCAGGGCGCCAGGATGTCTAAGAGAAAATTCTGGCCAAAGAAAATGGCCTCTAAATAAAGCAACTTTTCACAGCCAAGTTTATAGATCAGCACATGCGTTGGACCACATTAAATCTGATGATAATTATTCACCACACACGAGAGTCGACATGACTTGCCAAAGACTTTGTTTTCTAAAGGGTGCATACCTTTACGTCATGCTGATCCATGTGTCACGATCTCATGCTTACGAATGAGGTCATATAGAGGTTGAGAAGGCTTTTGTATTTAAATGTTCGTGTGTAGGGTAACTTTGATATTCATGCACGATTGTTTGTAATCTTTAAATCTGATACAATAGATATAAATTCCTTCCCAGACTAGAAGATTCAATGAAAATAATGTAAATGAACAATAATGCGTTTAAATCATTGTTACCTATAACTACATCAATGTATTCTTGTAAATATTTATGCTTATTATTCATTAGATTTGTGGTAGTTAAATAAATCGTACGTTGCAGGGACTATCCTCTGTTTAAAATACATGAAGGTGAAAACAAAATCCAATGTTTACTTGAAAATATATGGGCGGTTCGTTTGTACATTTTTACATTGACTTGTAGCTTTTCCCAACCATGTTGAAACCGAAAGTCTGACAACCAGTCTTACCAAGGGGTATCGTACTACCCAGTACCACACCAGTACTAACTGGGTTGTGGAGGTCAGAGGCAGTCGCTCCATGTAAAATACGGTATTCAGCTGCCTCCGGTTAGACTGGAATAAAGACTGGCCGGCTGAAGCGACCAGCTAGAGTGGGTAGGTATATGCCACGAAATCATACACATCAAGTTATACAGGGTGTAAAAAGACCCTTCTCATCCATCAAACTAAGTAACTTTACGCAAAAATTATTGCTGGGAATCGACTTTTTTTTTTGGGATGAAAAATCACGTTTTAAGGTAGGACTCGATGGAAAGCAATCGAAGCATTGTTCTGATGGATGGATTGAATAGTACGGGGGTCGTGGAGGTCTGTAAATTAAACTCTTACATTAAAAACATGTATTTAAAAAAAAAACTTGTGAAAAAGTTGGAACTTTGACCCCCAATATCTCCTTAACTAGAAGGTTCCCACCCAGGTATGGTCTCGAACAAAAAAATGATCGCAAAGACGGGGAAAAGAAGTGCCTTTCGGATGTGTTAAGGGTCTATTTACACCCTTTATGAATGTTTCCATGAATTCCCATTAAAGGTTTAACCTGAAGGAAAATGAACGGATTCAAAACGTTTCTAACAATGATTTGGTATTACCAATGTGTTACTGTAGTTCTAGTTATTGTGACTTAATTTGAACGATTTTCGCATACGTGGGCGTTACTCATGCTTGATAAGAACTGATGAATGTGTTTCTGAAGCATTTTCCTTAGAAACACGCATTCATCAGTCAAGGGCGGATCCAGGGGGGGCATCATGGGGGTCATGACCCCTCCCCGGAACTGGGAAAAATATAATTTTAAAACGTTTTATATAGCAACTAGCACTTCGCTTGCGACTTCGTCCGCAAAAATTGTGATAGCTCGGCTAATATGCATGATATAAATATAATTTATAGCCTCACGAATAATGTAGCTTTCTACCAGTGAAACAATTTTTAAAATTGGTTCATTACTTCCGGAGATTACCCCTACATATAAACAAATGTTACCACTGTATAATATAAGTATAGATATAATATTAGTATAGATAAAACACTTTCTTCGTTATTTGAATTATTATTGTAATCGAATTCGAGCCGGTCATGACTAGATCTCAACTATGTGACCCCCCCTTGACATGATAGTTGGATCCGCCCTTGTCATCAGTTTGTTTTTTAATTGTCTTCTAGAAGGTAGGCTTTATGTAGGCCAAACGATTGATCTGACTCTCTATGGCCATGGGTAGTCTTGGCACTTAGTACAACGCTGGGATCGCTTAATTGTATTGAACTGCTTACCCGCTTTGAGAGAATGAATGGTTGTTCAAGTTAAAGATGGTGTCTGAAACCCCTACCAAGTAAATGCTGTGTTATCTTGTTTCGCCGACCAATTTAATCAGTAGCAGTCTCCTGAATTCAGATTTGACGTTGAATCAAGCCGGCCTGTCTTGTCGCTATCCACTGCTGGACATAGGCTTCTTCCAAGCTGTGCCACAAAATACTGTCTGCCTTCTCTTGTAGTCTGTACCTGCCGCATATCGCAAATCGCTGAACACGAACACAAAAAAAAAACAAAATTCAGACAATTGATAACCTCCTCCTTTTAGAAGTCGGTTAAAATGCCCCTAGATCAATTCTTGACCTCTTTAATAAAAATAAAGATGGATTATGTTTTACGTTAATGCAACCAAACTACAAAAGCCTAAGTGACGTCATAACATGAACTTTCAACGTCAACGTCACTCTAGCACACATTTAGGAGACTGGTTTGCGGATGTACGATGTAGGTCGCGGGCGTGGTTGTAGGTGCGCCACCGTGGGTTGATGGGTTGGCGACTCTTCCTATAGTTCTATAGTTTCCATTGCTGTTATGTTCTGACTTTGTCTAACATAATGACGGTATGCTTTTGTTGGTGGAGAACTTTGTAAGTGGTGACAAAGTCGATACATTTGAGGTCGTATATTTTTAAGTGTTTTCTACATACATAGCATCACGCGTGTAATCCCCGTAGTGTAAGGCTGAGGTGTACCTAATAGTAAACCCACATTTCACCAGTTATGTTGAAGCCCCATGTAATAGGGGGCGAGCCTATTGCCATCAACCGGGCACGAATCCAGACTCCGTGGCTGCTACTGAGAAAATCCTGATGAAGAAACCCAATTTATAGCACTTTGCCAGACCCGGGAATCGAATCCAGGACTCTCAAGGTCAGCAATCACGCTTGCGACCACTCGACCAACGAGGCAGTCAAGTGTTTTATCTTCCTTCTAAAACCAACCGCCATTAGCATGTGATTGACCCCAAGAAAATATCGTCCATCCATCCCGTCTGAAGGACGGAGTCTCGCTAGCTAATTAACATTGATACTGTATAAGTCAACGTTCTTCATTCAATATTTTCGTCAATTTTCATGCACGCTATAGGAGCATGAGCTTACAACCTGCTACAGTTAAACGTATGTTAAGTCGTTGTTTTTGACTTATGTTTGATCCCTGTTTTGATTGGCTGACTACCATTTACAGGTCTGACGTTGTGTCATTTATTCATCATCTTCTTCCTGTGCTTGTCCCATGTTACTTGGGGTCGGCGCAGCACGTTTTTTTCTTCCATTCTCCTCTGTCAACCATCACGCAATCATTTAGTACTTATTCTTTTATTTATCATTCCTCACCCAATCCATCCATTCCATCGTTTCCTTGGTCTTCCCCTCACTCTCCCTCTCCATCCATCAACATTTATATTCATCACGTAGTGTCATTTACTCTTCTACATAATTTGATCTTCACTGCAACAGCTACATTGCTAAACACACTAGAAGTAAAATCATCCAAAAAAACAACACCAACATCGAACACAACCATTTCAAACAACAATATCTGTGAACTCCTCAATAACCTACTCGCTATACCACCTACCGTGTCCAATGGATGCCATATTACCTTTATAGCGCCCATGGGGACCGATGACATAAAAATGGTGGCATAAGGTGCGGCGGCTTTATAACTGTACTTGCTACCTTCCGAGTTATTGTATCAACATACCAACGTGTGTGTATGTCGATAAAAGAATGGGAACTGTTCTTTCCTTATTGTTTTTTTGTCAGTTTATTGTAGGAGGCTTTATAGGGTTGTCATACGTCCGGAATTTTAGCTCAAGGTCCGAAATGTGGAGGGAATTCTACAAACGCCCCGAATATTCAAAATCGAGAAAAACAAACCGCAGCCTCATCATGAGTGTAAAAATACCCTTAACGGAGTCGAAACACACTGGTTCTCCACACCGTCGTATACCTGGGAACCTTCTAGTTACGGAGATATTGGAGATGAAAGTTTCAATTTTTCCGCAAGTTTAAAAAAATACAAGTTTTTAATGTTATATATTTACTTTAAATACCTACATGACCCCTACAGCACAATGTTTTGAGTGCATTGCATTGAGTCCTACCGTAAAATCAAATTTAAAAAATGGGGCGAGCTTATTGTCACGAAATGAGCACAAACTCAAGGTGCCAAGGCGAAATTCCCTATCTTCTTTGCCAAATTGCATCTAACAGTAACGTGAATGTTTCGTGAAAAGTATAACCTTTTGAAAGTGCATTTAAACATCAGATAAGCGTTTGTAATAACATGAAAGGCATCTCGGAAAAGGAACTGTAATGTGAAAGCGAACCTCATAAGCTTGTGAACTGAGAAAGTGCGGAGTAGGTCGTAAATAATATTACTTGAAATAATACGGAGTCAAACAATACCTGAAGCTGTTGTGATTTGAAAACTATACAAGTTCTTTAGATAAATACCTACTTACTATAAATTGCTTTTCTTTGTTTGAGGATTTATTTCAGCAGCAGTTTCACTAACTGAACCTACTTTAATTTACACTTGTCTTCGTGACTCCTACGTGAATGCTTCAATGATCTTGGAATTTTCAGGTCTCAAGAATAATAATAAAATCCCTAACTACGGTACATTACTGAAAAAGAAAGCGTTGCTCCTGAAAATTATATTGTTAAGTGTAGGTACGGTAAGCTCGTGGCTTAGTAAAAACCGCCGCTCGGGTCGATCTTTAGGTTAAGCCGTGCTTGCCTAGGTTGGTCCGTGGATGGATGACCACCACCATACCGAGTTTCATAAGTTAAGCAGTTGGTTCCGGCTGTCATTTGTAGATCTTTGACAGTCGTTATAGTCAGTTGCCCGAAAGTCTGACAATCAGTTTTACCAAGGGGTATCGTATTACCCAGTACTAACTGGGTTTTGGAGGTCAGAAAGGCAGTCACTTCATGTAAAAAACTGGTATTCAGCTGAATCCGGTTAGACTGGATGCCGACGCCAACATAGTTGGGAAAAGCCTAGGCAGTTGATGAAGTGCAGGTACGGTAACAATATGTACCGTTACCTGCTTCTTAATTATTTTCACTTGTGATAGTTCTTTTCAATCCATGGACTTATAACTACCAACTGACTGACTGAAAGAGTTCAATTTCCAATGTTTGCAGACATTTTTTTTAATGCATGAGATGGTCAGCAAACATGTGTGTACAGAACTTTTTTGTGTGTCAGCGAGTTTGGGCTTGGCTGTGTACCTCACAGTACATCGACTTATGCTTGACCTTATAAGGGGAGTTGCCAAAAACCATAAATTATACAGACACTTAGTCATCCGCTCGCGAATGGCACTGACATTTGCTTTTTTCGGCAATAACTCGACTTTCCAGAAAAGTGGGTTCAGTGGAAATGTAAGAGCTGTTTTTTTACCTCCGAATTTAGATTTTTAATATTATAAAAGCATGTCACGTCAAAAATTTTCTTCCCCTACTATAAGTTACTCTAAACGTTCATACTACTAATAATATAAATTAAAAAAAAACAACTAAGTCTCTCTGTTACCTTTGTATGAGGTATTCCATCCAAAGCAAGTTAGCGATAGATAATACGAACGTATGGTACAGAAAGAGATAGCTATTGCGCTTGAAGTGCTTAAATTACGACAATTGTCTGAATTTGTCTGCAACAATTTGCGCGCGCTAGTGCTCTTTTTATTTATTAAATCATTGGGGACCTGGATAACTACGAGTACATAAGATACTCTATAAACCGTTAGTCTACATATTCGGATGGGATAATTTCTGATATACGCTGGAGAAGTCGCGGGGAAGTTACCTACTATAAAAATAGAACCATGTTTACGCTGAAATAAAAAAATGGTGCCAATTAGGTATTAACTGCCGTAAACCTAATTAGAATTATTTGGCACTTCACAGGATTCATCGACTTAACACTTACCTATTTCGTGGCCATTTTTAGTATCTACACAAGGCCAAGAAGAGGTGCTATTAATCCTAACTTTCCTAACTATTATTATAAATGAGAAAGTAAGTTTGTTTGTTTGTTACCTTTTCACGCCTAAACCACAAAACTGATCATCCTGAAATTTTGCATATACATTTTCAGGTGTACAGAAACGGACATAGAGTACCTTTCATCCCGAAAAAAAGTACTGTTCCCGAGGAAAACAACAATAACGTTCTTATGATAATAGACGGCGCCACGTGTTTTTCGCATCATGATTGACGTTAATAGCGTGTTAAGAGTTTAATTGTTAAATTCTAAATTAGCGCGAGCGAAGCCGCGGGCAAAAGCTAGTATTATATAGTGCCAACACATCAAGCATGTAATCTCTGAAGTGTTAGGCAGAGGTGTATCTGATAGTACACTCACATTTCGCCAGTTCTGTTTAGGTATTACATATTTTGTTTACACTATCTCTTCCTACTACATAATATTTGACCGATTTCTCAATATTTTTTAGTTAAATATGCTAACGAAAGAATGATGTGCGAAAATTATAATTTATTATATTGTTGCAAAATATAATTAAACATACGGCCTTGATAACTCGTTTAAACATCTGAATAAATTTAAATAAATAAAACTGTATTTGAATACCTCAAATCTTATTTTAACCGAGTTATTTTATACGATTTTGCAATACTTGAAATTTTCAGATTCTAAATCTAATTTATGTACAAAAATAAACTAAGATTTAGTTAAATTTATTTCCAAACATATCATTAAGTCTGCTCTAATTGCCCATTCAGGTTAATTTAGGTAATTAAAAATGGTCGTTTCGTAATCGCGTTACAAAGTAAACAGAGAATTTGCACTGCAATTATTGAATTGATAGCACTCCACTTAAACATCAGCTAGCTTCAAAGTAAATAGGTCTTTAGCCAAAGGCTACTTTAAAAATAATGTCATCATACGCTTCACCTTTTCCAATTATGCTGAGGTGGACTTTCAGTTTAACCAGATGTAACTGAAATCAAGTATTTACTGGATCGATTGCTTATCAGACCTCCACAGAAGTAGCGAAGGTTCCATACAACTCGATTCCTACTGGATACCCTTTCAAAAATGCAACAGTCAGTATTCTTTAGACCCACGGTTCCTAACCTGGGGGTATTTACCCCTGCGGGGGTAAAACTGGTATTCTGCGGGGGTAATAAGCTGGTAATATATAAAGATAAATAAATAATGGTAATGTATAAACAGAGTTTATGAACTTTGTGAAGAAATAGGATTGTTTTTGGAAAACCAGAGAACACAAAAAGAATCAGAGTTTTACTCAAAAGTCAAAGACAAAACATTTATCCAGATGCTCTACGTAGACAGTCAATTTGTATTTGTGTGTTGTTTTGTTTTGTGTTCATTGGTAACATGAGGGAGAGCGGGAGGGGTAAATCAGATTCTCTAGCTAAGTCTCGGGGTGACAAGATCGAAAAGGTTAGGAACCACTGCTTTAGACAAATAATATAATCACATTAAACATATGTACTCCGGGTTACCTCTTACAGAAATTAACTCTTCGCTACTGTAACCCAGTTACTGGGTAATACAATATGGGTTTTGTGAACTTCTAAAACATCATCATCATATACCATAACATCACGCCTTGTAATCCTCGAAAGGTTAGCAGAGGTGTACCTAACAGTACACCCACGTTTAGCCAGTTCTGAGAAATTTCTGGTGGAAAAACCCAATAACGCTTTGCCCGATCCGGGAATCGAACCCAGGACCTCATGTTCAGCAGTCGCGCTTGCGACCAAAGAGGCAGTCATTTATGAACTCAACAAAAACTTGCAAGGAAATATGGGACAAACACTACCAAAGTGAAGGTCTTTTCGAGACTTCCTGTTAACGAAAAATAACCAAATGAAACCAAGTATTCATCCTATGTATAAAAGGTCTCTAGGCATAAACAGGTAGTATTCTCGTAATAAACGAGAAGGTAGTATTTGTTATTAATCATCGGATTATGTTGCATTGATGAATCAAAAAAATGTGGCCTAAAACAACAAGCAATTCACATGGTATTTATGAAGCGTCAGAAGCTAGATTTGGTCATGTGCTATGGAGAAGAAACTATCTTATTTAAATACTGGTCCTTCGCCCGCACCTTCGTCTACAATAATTGTGATAGCTCGGGTAATATGTTTGATATAAATATAATTTATATCCTATAACACCCACGAATCGAGTCTGTAGAGGGAATTTCCAGGCATCTGTCCGCATGACCGAAAACCGTCAAGCATTGAGAGCATTGGTGGAAAAAGCAACGACCTCATGTGGTCACGACCCTCAGTCATGAGGAAACGAGGAAGAAGGAGAAGAAGAAGAACACCCACGAATAGAGTACCTTCTTATCAGTGAAATTTTTTTAGAATTGGACCATTAGCTCCGGAGATTACCCCCCAACATAGAAACTTAAAAACAAATACCTCTTTATATTTGTATAGATATTCATCTTATTTTAAAAGTAGAATGCAGTTAGAATGAAGGTTTCTACAATTAATGGATGATCCAGTACATCTATAAAATACACTTTTTTCGTAAAAAGAGGTTAGGTATGTATGTTGTAAAGGAGTGAGTAATCTTCGGAAGTACTGATCAGATTCCGAATTTTTTTTCACTAATGATAAGCTACATTATCCCTGAGTGTCATAGGCTATGTTTAAAACGATAATTTGCAACCACAACCCGAGCGAAGCCGCAGGAAAAAACTAGTCAGTTAGAAATAAAATTTTATTTAAATATCGCTATTTGCAAACTCAGAGGTCAATGAATATCTCAGCTTCTGCTTACCCCACAGAGGATTCAAGCTTGATGATCCTTTATTACAAAATAAATAAAACAGAACTAATCTGTATCCTAATCACTCTGATACCAGTAATTTATCTTTAGTGCGAATCGTAAAAGTGCGGTTCATGCACGAATTACTTTTTAAAGACGCGGGCAACCTTGGTTTTATAGATAAGTGGAAGATATTTTAAAATTGGTGCAAACGGTACAAATAATTAAAATAATTTGATTGCATTAACGGATATGAGCGGTTTAACTTAATAAGTAAGTATTTTAAAGTTCGGATAATTTCAAATAAATAAAGATAATAAAGTGTGTAACAAGACCCTTAACGAAGCCTGTCATTGCAATATTTTTTTTGTTCTAGACCATACCTGGGAACCTTCTAGTCACAGAGATATTGGGGGGTCAAAGTTCCTACTTTTTCATAAGTTTTTTTTAAGTACATGTTTTTAATGTAAGATTTTTACTGTACTATGTTTAAAAGTACTGAATTTCAGACTAATTTAAATATATAGATGACTTTTGATTCATTGAGATTTAAAAGGCTAAGCTCTTCGGGAATTACAGGCGTGATGTTGTGTGTATTTTTAATTTTTCTGGATCTAAAGATATCAGCCGTTTGCACTAAGAAAATATATGTTGGAAAATATCTAGTCCTTTGAGCAATTGCACAAATAGTACTAAGCGCTAACAAGCAGGTTGTGCTGAATACAACAAAATTTATTACAAAAACACAATAAAGGAAACGTTAATTAATTCATTATAAGCATTATCCTTAGGGAAATACATCCTACCAAACAAACCATAAATAAGGTACATCCATTACTGAATAAGTATAAAATTAGCAATGACATAAACGGTGACGTAATTCAAATTGTGACAAACGCGGTATTGATCCGTAATAGGGAACCACATTAATAGGACAAGTATTTATTATTATGATGATGATGATCCCATAATTGAATTTCCTGAAAACAGATTTTCCTTAACGTTTAGGGTGCGGGAATGGTTTTTAAAAGTGCGTTGTTGGATTTTCAAATTTTAGCCCTGAGCTGAACGTTGAAAATTCAACAGCATTCTCTCACTTAGGTGTCATCTTGTGGTAACTTGTGACTTGGACTGTAGCAGCATCTTTTTGTTTTTGACAATTCAAAAGTGTCTAGGCGTAACTTGTTTATTTGAAATAAATGCTTTGCCTTTGAGTCTGGCGAAGACGGATAAATTCAAGACAATAAGGATATGATACATTGACGAAACTTAGCGTGAATTTCACATAACAAAATAGTGTATTTTGCAATAATATCGCCTCCTATGACGTTTCTCACACGACACCGCTCTGCGGCGATGCAGATTTTGTTGCGGTACGCCGCGCGGAGAGGCGGTGAGCGCCGCTCGTCGGCGCGGTCGGACGGTCTCGTGTAAAAACCGCTTACGACATTGCATGGGATACAACATATAATATAATGTTTCTCTCCTATCGACGTCGGCATTAGTTAGTGACAGAGAATGATTCATACAAAGGTAATTCAATAACGGAAAACTCAGTAAACAAAGGTGGCAACGATCTAAGGTGCGCCAAATTTTCTGTAGGTGTATAGGCACACAGAAGCCTGGCTTCGCAGAAACGTGTTTTATGTAAATATAACAGCTGAAACACTTGAAGAACTTGCGTAGGTAGTCTAGTTCAAGGTCGGAAGTTCCGCACAGCTGGGTCATGGTCGATAGATAAGTCTTTCAGGTCATGAGATATCGGGACGGCTGAATGAAGACCTACCCTTCCTACGCTGAATTTACCATCAATAGTTGTGTCATCCATTATGGATCTTACATGGACAACAGTGCATTTTTGTAAAATAAGTAGCTATATGCTGTGCCAAATACTTTCGTATTCCTCTGCTCGTTGTCTGTAAAAGACTTGTGTATATGAGTACCAGTATTTTAGTATAATTATATTTCTTGTCTTGGGCTGTCTGTTTACAGGCAGACGTGTTGCTGGGGAGTTCGCTGCACTACTTCAGCTCCCCAGATAGAGTGACAGGAAGTGGTGAAGGCCAGGTGTATTGGGGTCATGGAGGACTGTCTTATAAAGACTTTCAAAACGTGCTAACTCTCAGTCCAATTTGAAAAAAATGTCTTTTTATTTTAATCTAAATCATACATTTTCATCAACTCTCACACATCCCAACACACGGTCGCCAACTTAGCACACTCGTCGTCACGGTCTAGAACACTAGAATCTCGATCTGCACACAAAGCCTCCGTAAGGTCAACGTGTGCCGTATCTAGACGCGCGTAGGATGCCTGTCGCCATACCTGGGACTATAAACTATTGATGTTTGTCATAAATAACTGAAATATTGACTAGAATTAAATTGGAATTGAAAATCTTTATAGCTTTTGTTCTGATGACGACAAAAGACTATAACATTGATAGCGTGGGCTTATTGTTCTAGGAAAAGATGCTAATAAATAATTTATTTATTTATTTATGTACACACAAAATACTTCATAAGACATTACATTAAGATAGAAGAGCACAAATGTACTGCTTATTTCGTTATAACCTTAATAGCGACGCTATCAAATATAGTTCATTAGTAAACAATAATTTTTACCCTCATGATGATACAGACGCACATCAAGCTAATACAATAAACGTCAAATTTCTTTAATAGATTTTCAACTTTATCGCTTATTCTTTAAGTTCAAGGTTGATTAGGAAAATATGACAGTTTCGGGAAGCTTGATGTACTGGCGTAATCAAAGTTAAATCAAATCGAATCAAATCATTTATTCGCATATTATGGGTCTACATAGATGGTAAATAAATGTTACATTACACAATATAACATTAAGGATCCTTATATTAACCATTTCTGGTATACGAAACATAAAATAAAAGCTTATATTAAAATATAATTACAATAAAACGGAATGGGTGACATAACTATACATACAGGTATCTACGCTTTTTCATTTTCGTTGTATAATAACTTAACTAGGTATTATTGCACTAGAATAGGAACATAGCGAGGTTTTACAATAATTTTCTATGCTTATAACTAAAGTATTTGTTCATCAAATTATAACTAAAAGCAGGAGTTTGTTCGATTAAACTTTTTCCACTGATAGGTAGCTATAAGAATACTGTTGTGTGTTTGTCGGTCTTAGTTGACACCAAATAATAATTGAAGTAGGTATTAAGTCGGTCGCGGGACTCATAGAATTACTGTGACCCTGGAACATAAAGGGCTACTGAAGGACACCGTGGATTTTAGTCAGTACAAGTCTGACAGTCCCTCCCGCTCTGCCCTGGGTGGGAGGACTCATTTGATGATTTTACCACGTTAAAAAAAAAAAAAAAAGTTGGTATTAAGTCACACAGTTTTGTCAGTATCACATAGGTCCCCTTCACCGAATCAGTCCATATATTCTAGATAACATCACATTTCACACTTCAACTCATTTCCTGCCTTTCACATGTCACAAAATTAACCAATATGATAGGAAAAAAACCTTGCATAATTACTTAATATAATATATATCTTTCCAATCTCCACATGATTGTAATGCAGATTGACTAAGAGTGGTCTAATTCGGCAGGTCACCTTCAGAAACTGCATTAATGTTTTGAAATCATCGATGAAAGATGGGTAGTATTAGGTAATGCCGACATTCTAAGTATATTAATACGGCGAGGTCGTATGCAATTCTCCGATTATTTTTGTTCTTTGATACGTAACAAATCGGTCATTAAGTAATGTAATATCGGTTATTAAGCAATGTAATTAAGAGGAGCTTGTGTTTTAATAATAACAACCGCTCGGGTCGATCTTCAGGTTAAGCCGCGCTTGCCTAGGTTGGTCCGAGGATGACCGTGAATTGGTGATTCATCCGTACCCCAGAAAGCACGTTAAACCGTTGGTACCGGCTGTCAATTGTAGATCTTTGAAAGTCGTTAAGTCAGTGGCCCGAAAATCTGACAACCATTCTTACCAAGGGGTATCATATTAGCCAGAACGGTTGTGGTGGTCAGATAGGCAGTCGCTCCATGTAAAATACTGGTACTCAGCTGCACCCAATCGGGTGCAGCTGAGTACCAGTATTTTGGGGTCCATGGGTCGCCGATGGAAGCCGACCCCAACATAGTTGGGAAAAGGCTAGGCAGATGATGATGAAGAAATCAGTGATATAATACGTCTTTACTTCTGCGAACCATTTAGGTCTTGAAGAAAAACAGATTTTTTCCCAGAAATTGTCCAGCATCTCAGTATATACTAGGTGTTTCAACGGAGATTACGAAGCAATACTGCAAGTACTGAAGACAGCCTCCTTGTTACTTTGGCCAGTTAGCAGTCTGACATTAATACTCCTTAGATAGAACTTCAAAGTAACACGCAGTAGAATGCTGCAGTAAATTCTTCTTAAGAGGATTGCTGCACCAAAAACTCTTGGCCATTTCAAAATCTACAATGTTGTTATAACAGTACATTTCAGCCAGTTTAGGATCCAATTGCAGACTTCCTCGTAAGGCATTTGTTTTTTTTTTGATAATTAAACGATGGATTCATTGCCGGTTTATTTTAGTTGTTGCAATAACATCCGTAATCATTAGGAACTTCCGCATTCTTCTTCATAGCGTGTCGATGTCAAAGGAGATGTTTCAAATTGGGCCAAGTATGTGTACAGTACCTCGAAAAATCGAGAAAAATCCGTGGAATTCCGGAAAAATACAGATAAATAGCTTAAATGCATACTTTTCTTGTAATCATTTCATATTTTTAACAATTATTTTTATCGACTTTCAACATGGCGTCTCACCAATTTAGGTACTCTATGGTTAAAAAACATTGACAGTAAACCACCAGTAACCATAGATCGATCATTGATCATAGATCGTGAACTGTCTACTGTTACTGCAGTTGCTTTCGTTGTCGATCGTGTTTTAATGTTCGGTTTGTTTGAATTTCTTGAGTTATTTTTAACAATCTCGCTTTGGTTTTTTTTATTTAACTTAAATGACTAACGTTGTGATTCTCTTTTACAATGTAATATGACAGAAATAAACATGTCAAACGTCAATAATCAATCAACATGACAGCTTACCGCCATGACATTTGTTGTGTGTTGCAATTTCAAGTGTATGTTCTTGTCCTTTACTACCAAACAAAGCCAACTTAAAGTAACTGGATAGTTGAAAACTGTTTTATGTGTGTTTCCCCATTTTTGAGTATAGTGTACAAAGACCTGGCCGGGGCTCCATACAATTTGAAACATCTCCTTTTGATTAAATATGTTTGGGCCGAAATTCAGCTATTCGAACTCTGCTCGCTGATGCAGTCATAAGATCGTCAAGTGTTAGGGCAAGCAGCACAAGATGGGCCATTGTCTGTGGAGACACGCCGCATACACATTTGAGATCTGAGCCATCCATGAACCCCCATCTGAAGAGATTATCTAAGAAGAAGACTTCCGCATTTAATCACCTGCCTTCGATATTAGTACAATATTTCCGGCATTTCCTGTACCTACGTGTTATGTACTATCGATTAGAGATAACATGTCATTTTCGCCGAAACCCGATAAGTGTGATCCCAGCTTTAAGGATAGTAATTAGTTGGTTTAACGTGGACTTACGTAAATTGTGGGGAAAATATGCTAATACCTATGTCGTCACGACGAAAAACCATGTAGATATCTAATTTTAGTTACTTCATACATAATTAATTTAAAAGGATATTAACGGTTGGGACTTAGGATAGATCATTAGTTGCATCTATAGTTATTTTGCTTTCGTTCATAAACTCTAACAATGCCAAAAGAATACGCGGTCACGAGAGTAGTACATAATAAATGTCCTAAAATTTAACTAAAACTCATAATTTATTAAAGAACTAGCGACCCGCCACGGCTTCGCACTGGTGCAATACATAAATATTAAACCTTCCTCTTGAATCACTCTATCTATTACTGAAAACCGCATCAAAATCCGTTGCGGAGTTTTAAAGATCTAAGCATAGGACATAGGGACAGACAGTGGGAAGCGACTTTGTTTTATACTATGTAGTGAAGACTATAGTTCCATCTCATGATAACACTGCGTGTTTACAAAAAGTACAACATTATGGTAATACTTAATTATTTATTAATGGACACAACATTTTACATAAGCAGGAATTGTAGTTTAGTTTTTTTTTAAATATTGAAAATTTTTTGTCTTACTACTAAATAATAGTTCTATTAAGTATTTCTTTTGTTAACACCTCGTAATTTTTTCTTGAAATGACTCATTGGATCGTGTCTTTCTTATCGCCAATAGTCCACATCGCCATGCTTTTTATCATCGTTAATATTATTCTTCTAATGTAAACGTAACGTGAAAAGATACCTATCTCGAAAATACAATTTGGGACATTAACTTGACTCTTTACCGTTGACCTCTCGTTTCGACCTTTCAAGCATGATGCACCGTGTTCTAGAACTTTCTGTCAGTTTGAAAAGCGAAGTTTTTTAGTAACAGCTTTAGAAGAAGAGATCATCGTGATAAATAATGAGTATAGGACTCGCAGAGTCCAGTCAGAATGCATGACAGCAGCAGACCGGTTTTATAACTCTTTGTTGTGAGAACCACAGGGTACTCTTATGTCACGACATCGAATCCTTTTGTTATGTCCGCCTATCTTGTTTCAAATACTTGTATACGTTTTAGATTTTTGGTAAAATGAGCAGATTCTTTTTTTTTTTAAACAATGGTTAAAATTACGCATAACTATGAACGTGAGAATAAAACAGCTTTTCAAAAATGGCCTTGTTACCTGAAAGTCTCGGTTTTTTGGCGGGAACTATTGTTTTAAGAACTTTTTCACCCCTATAATGGAAAATGTCTAGATTCTGAACACTCATAGGGCCAAGATATGTGTTTGTGGCTAGAGTATTAACATTGCATATTAGCACAGATATACATAGATATACTAAATCTGTGGTCATTATGTACTGGAACTCCTTACTTGTTAGCATATCAAGTACAAACATAGGGATGATTAAAACTGAATGCGTAATTGCGTATTCACTATTAGGATACTCTTTTTTTGTGAATAAAGGGATGATTGATGAATGAAAGGCAATTTCATGTGGCTGGGATGAGAAGGGGGATGAGTTGTTAAAGAAAGGATGTCTGAAAGTGCCACCGGCGACTGAAAAGATGAGTGGTAATCAATTATCGTGTCATGGACATGTGATCAGTGGCGCAGCTAGCATGGGTGGCACCCGGTGCGGATATTGTAGGTGTCACCCCAAAAATCAATTAAAAATTTAAATAAAAAATAAAAGTAATAAATCAAGGTAACGTTCAAGATTGAAAAGGAACGGTACATCTAATGTCACCTGCACCTTCCTACATCGAAAGGACTATAATGGCGGTTATGCAATCTGCTAAAGTTTTACGAAATTTTATAGGTGGCACTACTAATTTTCACGGTCGGGTGTCACCCCTAAGTGGGTGACACCCGGTGCGGGCCGCCCCCGCGCCGCCCCCACCTAGCTACGCCACTGCATGTGATGCTGTGAATTCTTATGTGCTGTGACACAAAAACATCGCATACTTAAGCAGTTAAAAATCACAAGCGTAATAATATTTACGGTAATATTCTTCACGTTAGCCCAATATTTATGATTGCTTTCCTAAAGACATAATAATGCTACACTAAAAGTTCGTATGCAAACTAGACTGTGACGCGTGCCAGACGATTTCCTGCAAAATACAATGGCTTTAGCTCAAATAGAGCTATTTTCTTGTTACACTAAGTAGGTACACTGCCAACGGTTTGTGGAGGGTTGCTATGTTTCTAGGTAACAAACAGGATAAGAGCATTGATTTTGTCGTTTCTTCTTTTGATATACCCACGAAAAAATTTCAGCATCATTTTGTTCTTTATGCCAAAAATATTTGGTAGTGTGGGGGAATTAACAATCAAGTAATAAAGTATATTATTATTTCCTTTATTTCTTTACTGTACATATTCTTTATATTTTTAAATATTTCTATACAAAGTAATATAAAAGAAAAACATTAAAAAATAAAAAAATAGTAGCCCACCGGCATCGGGAATAGGGTCCGATCTACCAGTGGTCAGGGCTCTTGAGAGAGGAACCTCCTAACGATACCCGCCGTGTCCAGAAGTACTGCTTTCTGAATCAAGCCCTTGATCCAGCTGCCAAGCGAGAGCCTCCTCAGATGTTGCTCGACGCTATTGGCTATTTTTATTATTATAAATTAACAGAATGAGTAAACGCTCATCATCATTCTCCTGCCCATATACCTACCAACTTTTTTTTTTTTAGTCGGTTCCGTATGTTCTTCCATATTACCTACTCGTCATCTCATCATATGAGCATACGCTCGTTTGGTCTAAATCGACGTTTCTACAGTTTTTTACCTTATTATTAATACTCGAAACGGTATATTTACCATGTTTACTGTTTTTTATGAGTTCCTGATATTTCGGCGCTGTTGCAAGCACCATGATCACGGATAAACTGAAGTTATTGCGGGTGGGTGTTTATGAGCAGACAAATCGGTCTACCCTCTTTCTTGTTCGTTTATTTGTCGTAGTTTTTTACCTTACCTGTGAATATATACAAAATATGTTATATAGCCTATTTCACATTTATTTGCAAGCACCCGGGAGGCATGCCTACCCGCCGTGGACATAATGTCATAATTGAAAATCAATTCAGCCAACCTGACTACTGCGTTTCCCTGCAAGCTCCCATCTGACCAACCTTCTTGATAATATTGGTCGAAGAATTATTAGACCAAATAAATTCTCAAGTATTGGTATGTTAAATTATGTATCTCGTAAACTTATAAATAACTATGTTACATTTAACTTTGCATAAACGATCGATTCAATTGGTGTTTATTAAATTTATTATGACACTATCAATTGTGTCAACATAAATAACTTAATTACAAAAGTCACGTCTAGTGCTTACGAAATGATTTATGATTGGGAAACATAACTTTAATAATTTTAATGTTATAGGGTAGTAAAATTACCACATTAATTCACCTTCTTTGCTTCATTACTTAACCTAGTACACCCACCCACATCTTTCGCCAGGTAGGAATAGTAAGCCAAAGCCATCAGCCGGGCACAAATCCAGACTTGATTTGACAGGAACATTAATCAGCTCGACTCGGGAATCGGACCACTAGCTAGACTAACGAAACAGTTCGTGAGAAGTTTTGCTAGCTACTTCTAAAATAAAAAGCGTGCAAAGTCGGGCTAAATAAAAAGATATAGCTCATCAGCTGTTAGTGGGGTTTGACGACCTTGGGTGCGCTATTCAAGTCTCTAAGTTCCATCAAATAAACACTTTTGGCTAAGGCCAGTAATACCTCACAAGTCATCATCATCTGCCCTCGCCTTTTCCCAACTATGTTCAGACTAACCGGACGTAGCTGATTACCAGTATTTTACATGAAGCGACAGTCTATCTGACCTCTAGTACTGGGTAATATACATATGTAAGACTGGTTGTCAGACTTTCGGGCCACTGACCACCTGTAACGACTGTCAAAGATCTACAAATGACAGCCGGGACCAACGGCTTAGCGTGCCTCCGAGGCACGGAAGAAACGAGGTATGTAATTGGTGGGCAACCATCCACGGATCAACCTTTATCATTTAGCCACGAGCTCCTTACCAGGCGCCAGTAATGCGCCTCATAAGTATGACCACTTATTCAAACTGATAAATTATATTATCAACAACATTTGTATTTAAGGGCCTAAGTAAAAGTATCCTTGCCCTTAAATGACTCCACTGCCAACCCTAAGTTCTCCAGCCTACGTCGGTCGGTCGGCAATGTTGCTAAACAATCATTTTCTCAGTAAGTTATGTACTTTCACTCACTCTATCTAAGACAGGCTGCAATCTAGCGCGTCTAATGTTCTAGGAAGATAACGTCTTGGGTTGCATCGATAGAAGGTACAGTCGGCAAAACAGATGGAGAATCTAAAAATAAATACGACTTCCACCAATCAGCATTGGGTCCGCGTGGTATATTACGTTTACGGTCAAATTCCTCTCACAGAGAGGACTAGATTCAGGATCAGATCAATGATTCTTCTGTTAATCTTATTATTTAATTACACCAGAATGGCTCAAGCCGTGATAAATTAACAAAGTTGGAAAACTTAAGTGGATATACTCGTGAATACTCTTCACTTTCATCATTATCGTCAGCATTTCAGCCGAAAGACGTCCACTGCTGGACATAGGCCTCCCCCAAGTGTCGCCACGTTGACCGGTCCCGTGCGTCTCGCATCCTGCGGATTCCTGCAACCTCACCCCCCCCCCCCCCTGCACTCTTCACTTTATTTTCTACCCGCGACTTCGCCCGCGTGAGTCACATTTATGGCACTCGGCAATAGTTTAGCGTGTCACTAGTGAAAGAATTTTTGAAATCGGATGTGTATTTTCAGATATTACCTCTCACATCCACGCAGCCAGCTTTTGTTCGCGGCTTCGCTCCCGTTATGTAGGGGAATTAACCCATGGGAATATTTTAAACGTAGCCTATGACACTCGGGGATAATGTAGCTACGCGTTAGTGAAAGAATTTTCGGAATCGGATCAGTAGTTCCGAAGATTAGGTACCCCTGCATAGAGTAGTGTACATTGCGGGTTACATGAGCCATCGAATTTTTGAACCGGTCCATGTTTCACACAATATAAAACGTTGATGCTGTCTGTACCCTGTCATTAACATCATATTATCACAATATATCAATTGTTTGTTGAAGGTAAAGTGGTACTCAGCGCTTCTGGAAACGTTAACTACTGAATATACCTAATCCATTGTCAATATCACTGAGACGGTAATTGAAAATTATCGATCAATCAAGGCTGTTGAAATAATTAACATATTAGTCATTGATTGCGGAAAACTACTGAAATTTCTGTAGAAATAAACTTACGTAGGAATCTGTTAAATAAACAAAATAAGAATAAAAATAGCCTTTATTTACTCTGACCATCTCTGTACATAAACAAGTAGTAACATTAACCATTTTCTAGTGGCTACAGTTAACCCTTTATGATGAGCTAGCCAGTTCACGCTGTCGCTGTCTTGTGACTTATACCTCCTCTATTTCCCTCCACTTATTCCTGTCCAGAGCAGTTCTTCGCCAACCTTTTGGCAGATCATCCTCCCACCGTTTCACCTGTCTTCCTCTACGTCTTTTTTCATTTCTTAGGTACCGTTCTGTGAGTCTTTTAGTTCATTACTTTTTGAGACAGCTTTCTGTATAAAAGTTCAAAAGAACTTAGAACAAATTAATATTTGAAGCGGAAAGTTGTTCTGTATCGTAGCCGGGTTAGAGCATCCCCTAAACTCTAAACCATTCAACAAACCTTATAATTATTACCAGTGACTTATTATAATTATCAGAGCTGTATATAGAAGACCATCATTATTTTCATCATGTACTGGGTAATACGATAGATAGTCGATAATCTGAAATAATGCAGACAGTCTAACCAAGGGATTAGACTGTCCCCAGGGCTGCGGGACTGTTCGAAAGAGATAACGTGGCCCTGGAACACAAAGGGCAAAGAAGGAACATGGATGGGTTTTAGTCAGTACAAGTCTGACACTCCCTTCCGCTCCTTCCGCTCCGCCCAGAGTGGGGGGGGGGGGTCATTTGATGATTCCCCATAAGAAAAAAAAAAAAAAGGGGTTAGACTGTCTGGATTATTTCAGACTATCTGGGCTTCATTCTACTCGTAAGGACTGCCAAAGATCTACAAAAATGACTGCAAAATACCACCATCATACTCAAATACTATATTCATATTTCATGATCACATTCCACTTCGCAATCAACATTAAACTACAGACCTATATTTTAAAACCAAGAGACACTGTAACTCAGCTTTATTACTAAAGTTAATGACTTTGTACCGGCGCCAAGTCACCAAGTAACGCTCATCGTAAAAAGATCGTATTTAATATTACTTAGCCATAACACGAGGATACAGTGACATCATAATGTCTTTGCAATGTTTATACGACTTTGTTGGCCCTGCCTTGAAGAAAGGAACGAAAATAATTAAATTAAAAACTACTTTTGATAGGGTTGGTACATTAAAAAAACAAGGAACCTAAATTAACTAATTCATATAACTACACATTTCAGGGGTGGTGCTAATCTTACCGGTAAGACGCAGTACTAACTTATTTCGTAACAATTTAATAAATTCCTCCGTATCCGTATACACAACACATAACATCACACCTGAAATTCCCGTAGGCTTAGGCAGATGTGTACCTAATAGTACACCCCCATTTCACCAGTTATGTTTAAGTCCCATGTAATAGGGGGCGAGCCTATTGCCATCAATCGGGTACAAATCCAGACTCCATGGGTGCTACTGAGAAATTCCTGATGGAAGAACCCAATAACACCTTACCCGACCCGGGAATCGAACTCAGGACCTCAGTCTCAGCAGTCGTGCTTGCGACCACTAGACCAACGAGCCAGTTAACGAGGATATGGAATATCTCTCAGAAATAATCATGATGATT
The DNA here is from genome assembly GCA_963082995.1 of Noctua comes. Classification (NCBI taxonomy): domain Eukaryota; kingdom Metazoa; phylum Arthropoda; class Insecta; order Lepidoptera; family Noctuidae; genus Noctua; species Noctua comes. The sequence goes on along the minus strand of OY720278.1, from coordinate 15,908,787 downwards.
CATCATCATTTCAGCGGAAACAGGCCCGGTACAGAACATCCAGCGAATTCCCACGTCCTACATGTGTCATGATCTGCCTAGCCTTTTCCCAACTATGTTCGATATATGGTGTGTTGTACTTCGTAGCACGACCATGAACGCATTCATTAAAACTTTTAATGGTAATAAAATCTGTTTAATTTATACTATTTTATACCACTAATTAGAAATTTTATACTTCTCTATTATTGTAGATATACAGGTCGTGCTGGGGAGATTCCTTCCCAGCACGACCACGCTAAAATTCTAGATGGCATAAAAGTTGGTGAAACGGGAGCATGCCTAAAAATTTTTCCGAGGCACAGAGGAAACTCGGTATGTAATGGGTGGTCACCCATCCACAGACCAACCTAGGCAAGCACGGCTTAACCTAAAGATCGATCCGAGCGGCTGTTATTATTTAGCCACGAGCTCCTCATCCACTCCTCTCCTCCATGTCTCCTCCACATCCTACATGTGTAGGACGTTGGAATCCGCACAGTAACTCGATGGACACCTTCCATGTTAGCATCGCGTTACTGTTTCCATAAGAAAAGCTGGGTCACCGCAGTAGTAAAGTAACCTTGAAGATTGATCATTTTACTTAGCGGTTAATCTTATCACTTGGCTTAGCTCGTGTTTTTTTTTTTTTGTACTAAGTCGGCTTACTCTTGACCTCAATCTAGTACTGAGGACAGAGATGAGGTCGACGATGGAACGAGCTAACCCAAAAGAAGCCTCGCAACTTAAATAGATAGAAAGATAGATAGTTGGTTGCTGGTGGGTTGTTGGTTAGTTTGCTTAGATTGATAGTTGGTTGTTTATGTGAGAGAAGATACTTCTTTCATTAGACCTGACTGTTCGTGGCCTGTCATTGTTATTGATCTGATCTATCATGTTTCAACATTAATCAAGATGATTATACGTTTAATAGTTACTAGCTTTTGCCCACGGCTTCGCCCGCGTGATTGTCGACTTCGAGGGTAGCATTATCAAAAATGTCGAGACACGCCTAAACACAAAATTTGAATATCCTAACTTCAAAACTGACAGACTTTCATAAAAACTTCCATCCCCTATTTTACCCCTTTAGGGGTGGAATTCCCAAAAATCCTTTCTTAGTGGATACCTACCCTTCACAAAGAATACACCCTCCAAATTTCATGTCTCTAGGACCAGCGGTTTGGGCTGTGCGTTGATATATCACCCAGTCAGTCAGTCAGTCAGTCAGTCAGTCAGTTTACCATTTTATATATATATATAGATTTTTATAGAATCATCGTAACCTTGATTCGATCATTAAAGCCAATGACTCAATAAGTCAAACCTGAGCCTATTAAATTTGAATGCGTGCGATATCTAAGCAAGGATTATCATATCGGTGTAATACTTTTAATTTGGAATAATTTTGATAAGGGCATTCCTTTTATAATAATCAAACACATATTTTACTTGATTTTCCTCCTTCTTCTAATATTCAAGAACCATCGAGATAGTCGATGAAAGCATCTTCTTTCTCGTCGTCCAGAGGCTCTCGTTATGCAGCAGGGTCAAGCATTCATTGCGAAATTCTTCATCCAGTAACCTTTACTCTTGGACATCGCATATCTAGATTCACGTTTACAGTCTCTTGGGCATTGTTTTTGTTACCGAGCGAAGACAGGGCTACTAAGAGAATTATGAATTTTGATCGATGAAGAGAGACAAGACGAAAAGATATGGATTAATTGTCAGAGTGACTTATAAAATAACGGGTTATAAACGTGACGCATTTAACGAGGTAGAATGAAAGAGAGAAATTATATATTAAACTGACCCCTAGCAACACGTAGAAAGTATCCCAGGGTAGACGGAATTTTTTTTTAAGACAAAAATAAACAAACGAATGAAACTCATGCTGACACCCCTAATGGAAGGCTCAACGATTGAATTGATACAGCGATTAGTATTCACCGCACGATCATAACATGATGGATTCAAATGAGCGCTTAATTTGGCATGAATAACGGATTGAGCCATCATTGTTGCTGCTAGAACGGGCCTTCCTTCCTACACGAAGACAATGTTTCTATGTGCACTTGGATAATCATAATGACACTATAGTTTTTGCGAATACACTTGTATTCTTAGGGATGAGTCAATGGCCCGAAAGTCTCACAACGAGTCTTACCAAGGGGTCTCGTGTTACCCAGCACTAATAGAATTGTGGAGGTCAGATAGGCAGTCGCTTCATGTAAAATACTGGTAGGTATTCAGTTTTATCCGGTTAGACTGGAAGCCCACCCCAACATAGCTCGGAAAAGGCTAGGCAAATGATGATGATCTTTTTAAATTCAAATAAGTTTGAGTTGCCGAATGTGGCCAGGGTTATCAAATAACCAGCGTGCATAATTTAAGGCTGAAGGTAGGACACCCTAACACCACAGCTTACATTACGTTATTAGAAAAACAAACAAACATAGGTATTTAACTATTTAACTTGTACTTTTTCGTCGTCTAGGCTAATTTAGCGCCAGTAATCTTAAGATTATTCCTGATATGGAACGATAATAGTTTGATCATCTGACACGATATGCTTGTAATCAGCGTGTAATTACGTAGGTAGTCTGTGTTTTAATTATTGATAAATATGTATTTAGTATGGGTTAACTGGTCATTAGATAATTTATCACGATGCAATCGAAAATACCTCCTTAATTAGTATGGAAACAGTCTGTTAAATTACCAATGTTAATTACTATTTCATTTACACTCTATATTTGTGCCCGAAGGGAGCCCTTCGGCAATCACGAAGTTCCATCCCTTATTTAACTCCCTCAGGGGAGGAGTTTTCAGAAATCCTCCCACTTTCGCTATAAAAGAAACTCCTGCGCAAGTGCGATGTTTCTAGACCCAGCCGTTGTTAATTCAACATCTCTACAAGTTAGATAACAAACCTTTCGCAGACCATGACAGTCAGTCGGTAAAGGAAATTGAACATATTTACTCAATAAAATCCATTTATAGATTCACGACATTCGAAAGTACATACCTACAAACCCTGAGTCCAATCTAGAAGTGACCTCAGTTCGATGCTTTTTGAAAAACTTTCACTAGCAATGCCTACACGCAGTGGCGGATTTGCCCTAAGGCCCAATAGGCCCGGGCCTAGGGCGGCCAGATATTAGGGGCGGCAAATCGTGACAAAAAATTCACTGATGAAAACAAGAAATAACTCAAATGCAAAATACCTAAATATTTTAAATTCTCGCGCACATTATGGTCTTCTATCTACAGTTACCTACATTAATCTCAACAACTGTTCAAATGGGATTAATTTACGGCCACACATGCCTCCGCTCGTTTTCATAGGATTCCCACTCGAGAATCTAACCTCTGCATACATCCTACGAGCCTCGCTCAGGTTATCACCCGCGATGGCGTAAAACCGTACCATTTCGGTCCACTGTTCATTTTTGTAAGACATAGCACTTAAAGTTAACTAAATTTCTGAACCGATTTCGATAAAAGTAAATTCAGTATGTACCTAGTCTATGATAGGTGCTGAGAAAGGGGCGGCATATGGCCCGGGGCCTAGAGCGGTCAAGACTGCAAATCCGCCACTGCCTACACGTTAACTACACTTAATTAACTTGGCGCATCTAAGTGAAAACTGACGTCAGGTAGGTTAGTTACCTGGTTTTAACCTACGTGTGGTGCTAGGTATCTAATGATACAGACAAGACTGCCTTCGCCAGATATATTAGATTCTGTCCTACTTACATAATTATGTACGTACTTTAGAAAACTAAGTAGGTACAAAGCTTCTGCACATTGTATTGTGTGCATAAAGTTAGCAGACTTGTGACCACAGGACAGCACAAAAGATCTTGTGACATAGAATAAATCTGTTTTAAAAAACTACACTTTTTTTAATATTAAATGGGCCTACTCTTGACCTCCTGTAGTCTCCTCCTGATAGTCCTGAGGACAGAGATGAGGGCGAAGATGAAACGAGCTAACCCAAAAGAAGCCTATGCCTACATGTTTTCAAAACAAAAGTTCTGTACACTATTCCAACCTAATTTAAAATACTCCTGCAAAATGAAATTGAAAACTGCCAAATTTTTGAATTTCGCACCTCTGATAGTTTACCCCCTCGTTCCTGTACGTTTACATGATTAAATGCATATGATTTTTGATACTAAGTTAACGTAAATATTAAAAATCAAACAATAAAAAACTTGCATGTAAACTCTGAATTGCATGCACGTGTGGTTTTACGATGTTAAAATCTATAACCATGATCAGGCCATATCAGGCTATTAAAGCCGTGGTTTATTGGATCTATTTATGGTTTAATATGGTATTGGAATATGTTTCATAGCTTTAAAATTAACACCACACGATCACTATCTCTTCACACTTCTTCATTTCGTATGTTCACCAAACAACTTAGGCCCAGACATCCGTACATTTAACAAGCAAACAAACAAAAACACCAACTTCCATCCTGAATCTGTATATTTATAACTTACAGCTCTTTATTTAGCGTGATTGTAACCGCAAGGTGATTGACTTCCATAGTCGATTTTGGGTCTTGCTTTACCAAAATAGTCCTCAGTAACGACGCTTGAGCTAAACATACAAACACATCCTCTACACGGGAATTTAGACCGTAGCTGGTGTGGAGTAAGGTGGGGAATGGAATAAATAATGGTGGTATTGTAAGGATACACACGGAATACAAATATGCGAATAGAATTCTTAATGTACGTAATTGGACACGTTTCTGAATTGAATGTGAATTTGTTATTGGAACATAATCTGGACGTTTTAGTCTAGTCACGATTTCTTGAGGTTTCAAATGATTTTTATGAAGTTTCCGACAGCGGTAACCGACGGACGACAAACGATTTTGCTAAGGTAGGTAGATACTAGGTACCAGGTACCAGCCCTTCCACAGCTATGAAGGGTGTAAATAGACCTTTAACGAAGCCGAAAGGCACTTGTTCTCCCCGTCTTTGCGATATTTTTTTTGTTCTAACCACACCTGGGAACCTTCTAGTTACGGAGATATTGGGGGTCCAAGTTCCAACTTTTGCACAAGTTTTTTTTAAATACATGTTTTTAATGTAAGATTTTTAGTTTAAACACCCTCCACGACCCCCGTAATATTCAATCCATCCGTTCCAAGGAGTCCTAAGTACCGTAAAATGTATTTTTTCATCCCAAAAAATACATTTGATAGACAAGCCGTTTCCCAGCAATAATTTTTGCGCATTATTACTTAGATATACAGAATGCTTGGTTGACGGCTTCGTGAAGAGTCCGTTTACACCCCGTAGTTGTATTTTAATCTATATTATTTTTTGTAAGCAATTTAAATAACAAAACCAACTGTTTTCCAATAGGTCTTATAAAACGGAGACTCGAATTTATGGTAATAGGTACTTCTCTCCGACAAGAACTCAATTCAATTTTCAAATCGACTAATATTAGGCAGGTACCTAGTACGCATTTTCTGATAGTGAGCTAACTTAAGAACCTTTCACAAGTTAAAGCGTCATACTAATACCTTATTACTTGTATGAACTGGTTTTATTAAATACAGCTGAAGTATCAAAATAACGTCCATAAACGTCCTTCATAATCTTTGCATTTCTTTGCGAAAATCCAACCTTTTCACGCAAAACTTGACCCACTGTCATAACTAAAACAGTTTGCGTTCACGTTCAGTGACCGCTAATGAAATAGGGCAGGCAGGCGGACCGCACGCGATGTCGCTTTATATTAATTGAGCGCGGATTTGCGGAAACAGCATTGTGTGCTATTTGAGGAGGGCTTGAGTGGGCAATGTGCTTTGGAGAATGTATTTAGTATTACGATTTAAGAACCTTGCAGGAGGGCCGCAAAGTTATCTGGGAATTTTAAAATTGGCAGTGTTTATATGACTTGCGAAATTGCACTCAATTTTAAGTGCTAAACTTACTTAAGAACCACCAAGGATTGATACGGTAATGCTAACGAAGATAAGAGGCAAAAAGACATGTCATAACATAACATAACGTCACGCTTGTCATCCCCGAAGGGTTAGGCAGGGGTGTACCTAATAGTCCACCCACATTTCGCTGGTTATGTTTAAGTCCCATGTAACAGCGGGCGAGCCTATTGCCATCAACCGCGCGCAAATCCAGACTCCGTGCCTGTAATTGAGAAATTCCTGACGGGAAAACCCAATAACACTTTGCCCGACCCGGGAATCGAACCCAGGACCTCATGCTCAGCAGTCGCGCATGCGACTACTAGACCGACGAGGCAGTCAAAAGAGATTTCAGTACCAGTCTTTAACCCCTGGCTACTAACAAACTAAAACGAAAGGAAAGGTAAAGTGGAAAACTTAGCTTGGGTAAAGATGTTGAAAGGAAAATTAAATCATAATAAGTATGATATCATATTTCCTTATTATTAATACTCGACACGGGACTGAGTGCAAAAAACGAACAAGAAAGAGGGTAGACCGATTTGTCTGCTCATAAACACCCATCCGCAATAACTTCAGTTTATCCGTGATCATGGTGCTTGCAACAGCGCCGAAATATCGGGAACTCATAAAAAACAGTAAACTTGGTGAATTTTAACCAACAATGTTCTCCACAGATACACAAAAGACAAAGACAATGTAGATGAAGTAAAAGTCGAACAGAGTAGACAATTGCATGAGATAAAATACATAAAAATACATTAAAGTTACAGCCACCAAGGAACACTAACACTAACACCGTTTCGAGTATTAATAATAGTTTAATTTTAGTTTAAAATCTTATATCATATTTCCTATCTCCATTATTAGTGACAATGACCAATAAACGCCTATAAAATACGAGTAATTTTAAAACGGGACGTGAGAATCAAGTAACTGGGTCAATGCAAACGGACGGCCCTATCTACTAAGTACTAGGGATGAACTAATGCGTTCATATGCAATGCAACCGTCGATGACGTCAATGTCACATTGTAATCAGCATAATCATTGGTTTACGTGCGTTATTCGATTACCGATATCGATAATTTGTGATAGGTAGTTGTTTATCCGGGTTTTTGCAATTACCGTGAAGCTAAGTCTTGCACGTGGGTAGAATGATACTAATGTTTTAAATAATTTGTTTGGATAGAATTCGATGTAACAATCAGTCACTTAAACGACTAGGTACTTTGGAATATAGATGGCTAGTCTGCTAACACTACTTCTATTTACCATCCCTTGTAGTCCTAGCCATTCAGTCAGGGTTCTGCTTGCTCTTAAACTTTTCTTTATTTATTATTTATTTGCCTTAACATTACATTCCTTGCAATAGATTTAGTTTAACATTACATTTAATATTTCATTCAACAATACATTTAATATTTCTTTTATCATCCATACAACATTTTATTAAACATACATGAAACTTAACATTTAACGATACATATTTCATTTTATTTACAATATTGTTAGAATTCCATCAAACATAGTACAGTCACCAGCACATAATACCACAAACTGTGAAACTTTCTCATTCGATTTTGAACTTAACCTTCAACATTTTATGTTTTAAAATCGTTTGAAGAAAGACAGTTTGTAATAACTTGATTTGCTGGCGACTGTACATTACATTTTCATTTACAATATTTTTTAAATTAAACTTTTCTTTACCCAAGGACAAAAACAATTCTGAAAAATCCCACATTACATAAAACCAAGCACTAAAGGATTTTCTACGAATAAGCACCGCCACCCTCGAAATTCCTCGAAAGCTACGTTACAGACCCACACTCATTTCGTGAGTAATCGCTTAGTCTTGCCGGAATCGTCCCGAGTCCTAATGTCATGATATTTTAGCATAATGTCAAGAAAGTTGACATTCCCGCGAATATCACGATTTGAGCTAATTGAGCCGCAGACATACTGCAATACGACGCTTTGGTAAGTCTTAGTACCTACGTACAATTTTAATGCTGCAGTAAAGACGGTTTTGTGACTGTCTACGGTACTATGTGTAGATAATACGTGGTAATAAGGGTACAAGCAGAGCATTAAGTCTTTGAAACACTTGGTAATACGTACTTACCTATAAAACTGGGAGATCAATTAAGGTACTAAAAGCCGTGCTTGCCTAGCTTGGTCTGGGGATGGATGACCGCCCATTACATACCTATACCTTATAGATTCCTCCGTGCCTTGGAAAGCACGTAAAGCCGTTGGTCCCGGTTGTCATCTGTACTCTGTAGACCTTTGACAGTCGTTACAGGTAGTCAGTGGCCCAAAAAGTCTGACAACCAGTCCTCCCAAGGGGTATATTATTACCCAGTACTAACTGGGTTGTGGAGGTCAGATAGGCAGTTGCTCCATGTAAAATACTTCATCCGGTGAGACTGGAAACCGACCCCAACATAGTTGGGAAATGGCTAGGCAGATGATGATTAAGTTCTAAAAGTGCATACAAAAACCGTTATAAAAAGCACAAAAAAATACCAATAGTTGTAACATCGGGAGAATTCAAATTGCCGTCAGGTGGTCCATCTGCTAATTTCTTACACTTACCATCTTAAACAATGGAATGCATTAACTAATACCTATGTATTTAAAAATCTCAATATCTTATAATTATCTAAAACCATAATTAATGTTCTGTAAGACCAAACAGCTAAAATCTGCTTATTTTAAAACAAATTTTAGCTACAGAACAATAATTATTCTTAACTTACTCATTAGTCATAATAACTCATTATAAAGCTTATTCCAATGGACAAACAAAACTCTTTATTTGTATCCGACAAACAATGCAACACTTTCTATATTATTATTTACCATTCCCAGGTCGTTAATGATCTTGTAAACACGTTAATTACTTACCCTTTCGGTCCCCAGTCTCATGCGACCTATTCCAGAAAGCCAGTATTATGTTAAGAGTGGTTAAAGATGGGCTTCAGCCATTTTTATCAGGCGTGTGTCAGCTCTTCGAAGCTCGGATGTGATTTTAGTAACTTCTGTTATATTGTTTTTGTGAGTGCGAAATTATCGAAGGCATGGTGAGTGCGGTGAAGATTAAATAAGGAATAGGGATGTTTCCTGAAAAAATCTAATTAGTCCGTCAGATAGACTTCCAAAAAATATTGGACACGTATTTTTTTCTTTTTTCACGAAAACTAAAAATGAAGACAATACAGTGCGTCGAAAACTCGTGTGACGTCATAGTTTAGTACACTTTTTACCGAAAAGTGACGTCACAGGCCCCCACTCATGATCTTTGATGGGTTTTATCTTCGTCAATTTTACTGATTTGATAAAACAAAAAAAAAGTATCCAATATTTTTAGATAATCTCACTGACGGACTAAATAGAATCATATTTTTTGTACACAGGAAACATCCCTATTGGGGAATTTGTGATCTAACTGATATTTCATTATTTCATTAATGTATCATGACCGTAGATCAGCATTAACACTAGAGACGGGATATTTACCATGCTGACTGTTTGTTTTGAGTTCCTGATATTTCGGCGCTGCCGCTGTTCCAAGCGCCATGATCACGGATAAACTGAAGAGAACCCGTTTTTAGTGTTAATGATAATGAACTAACATTATCATTAACACTAGAAACCATGACCGTTTAAAAACTTTGAACGTAGAACCTCTAAAATAATGATTCTAGTTGATATTGCCAGTTTTTTTTAAATAATTTTAAACGGAAACTGCAAAACAATCGGTGTCCCTTCCCTTAATATTTTTAAAATCAAATACCGGAGGTGTTCCTGAACGATTAACCATTTTTGTAACATCTAGTCATAAGGGAGGCTGAACCCAACATAGATGGGAAACGCAGATGATGATCACAGTCAAGTCTTTTGACATCGCTCTTGTAAGAATGTCTCAAGTTTATTAAAAACATGCACACAACTCCATAATGACAATGTCATTTTGAAAATTGACAACGTTTGTGATGTTAATTTTTTCCTGTATTCCAAAATTTTCTGCACTGTACCTAATGTAAACGGAAGTTGTGATAATTGCCATTTATCTAATCCATTCCCTCGTTTGTCCACAGGCTCTTGCGACCGGTGTCAGTGTCAGGCATGATGGAGCACGCACTGGTCCATCGCGAGAGGGTCGGGGTGCAGGACTTCGTGCTGCTGGAGGACTACCGCTCCGAAGCCGCCTTCATCGATAACCTGAGGAAGCGGTTCAACGAGAATATTATCTATGTAAGTGTGTTTAAGTATTAAAAGCAATGGGTACACGGCATACACATACAACCATTTACATAGGTAAATTGAGTGAACTAAACTCACTACAGTCTAAAATAATGCAGATTTACCCAGATTCGGCGAGACTTCTCAGAAAAGACATTTTGTGCAGCAGCAATGGGAACATTATTAAATGAATGAAAATATTTTTCCAAGCAAATAAAATCTGAGTATATTAAATGGTAAACTGACTGACTGACTGACGGGGTGATATATCAACACACAGCCCAAACCGCTGGTCCTAGGGGCATGAAACTTTGAGGGTGTGTTCTTTGTGAAGAGTAAGTATCCACTAGGAAAGGATTTTTGTGAATTCCATCCTTAAAGGGGTGAAATAGGGGATGGAAGTTTATATGAAAGTCCGTCAGTTTTCAGGATCTTCAAATTTTGTGTTTAGGCTGACGATTGAAAATTAATTTATACGTGTCTCAGCGTTTTTGATAATTCTTCCCCCGAAGGGTTAAAAAGGGGGATGAAGGTAAGTAATCGGATATTATTCGACATCCACGCGGGCGAAGCCGCGGGCAAAAGCTAATCTAGAATAAATCATTTATTAAAATAATGGTGGATATCCTAGGGCAGTAAAAGCACACCGGCAACATTTAACTAACCACGCCCCTATGAATGGGACAACTATTGGCCTAGATGGGCTATCCCTCAAGATACAATGGGAACAAGTTTACCTGAGTTACTCTAGATAGTCTTCTACATACATTTACTGACATCGCCACTTTCCCCTTTACAGACGTACATAGGCAATGTGCTCATATCAGTCAACCCTTACAAAAACCTGCCCATCTACACGGAGGAGAAGACCAAGCTCTACTACAAGAAGGCTTTCTTCGAGGCACCGCCACACGTGTGAGTTTTATTTGTAAATATTTTGTTCAGAATCATGTTATGTTATATTTGTAATAGAGCCCCTCATTACTATATGAGACTATTGCATAATGATTTGCAAAAAAACACCTTCACCTGTGATATATCTGCATGAATAAATTCTATAGTATAGTATTCGTAAATGGTCGACTTTTAAGAACAACTTATAATCTATAATCTTGGCAATTATCTAAAGACTTGACCTCACGTCAGCATATCCCACAGGTAAAATAACTTAGCTATTTTAAATGAACTCTGTATTACCCACCAAAATTTCCGTTCAGAATTAAAATTTTGTTCAGATTCAATTCTATTCTGATAAAGTTGCCTTCCACGTCCTGGTGCGGTGTCGTTTTGTGATGGGTTAGCGGTTCAGTACTTTTGCAATCCCCTTCTCTGATTTAGCGATAAATATTTGATTCAGTTTCCTGTATTATTTCATCGGCTAATTACGGATTTGTTGTAAAAATGTCGGGTCGCGAAGTCCTAGATGGACTTTGCGACCCGACATTTTTCATCATTTTCATTTTATCAACTATGTATGAAGTTGCATGTTCTCGGAGGTATAGTACATTAATGATACATCGTGTATTCACGTCTAGACTTGACAACCACGCAAGCACTGTCTGATATAAGATAAAATACATATTATTACGCGATAATATCTTTAGGTTTGATAATATGAGGCTTAGCATAGTATAACATATTGGATAAAATCTAAATTATTGTATTTCAAATAGTAAATCTGTCTGTAGCTTATTACTCGTAGGTATAGCTGTATATTGCCGGTTTTACCCACTTCGGGTAAACTTTTCATAAATACCACTTAAATTAAAAACTGTAAAAGAATCTTTATGAAATTATCGGCCAGGTGCAAAGTGATACTAATCTAGAAATTATGAAATAGGTTTTTAGACTTTAGAACCAAAATGGCTGCAAGACCACTGAAACTTCGCAGCTCCGACGCTAATTCAAAAAAAAAAATCCTAGCTGTTTCATTCATTTTGTTGAGTTATGCGAACGTAAATGTATAAAGTATCTGAAGACAAGAGCTCACAATAGGGATGTTTCCTGCGTAAAAAAATATTCTATTTAGTCCGTCAGTTAGATTATCGAAAAATATTGAATACGTATTTTTTGATTTATCAAATCAATAAAAATTGACGAAGATAAAACGCATCAAAGGTCATGAGTGGGGCCTGTGACGTCACTTTTCGGAAAAAAGTCAGTACACTTTACTCACAAGTATGACGTCACACGAGTTTTCGACGCACTATATCGTTTTCATTTTTAGTTTTTGTGAAAAAAGAAAAAATACGTGAGCAATATTTTTTGGAAATATATCTGACGGACTAATTAGATTTTTTCAGGAAAATCCCTATTTCGGAGTTGGTCCCGTAATTGGTCATTTAATATAACGTTGAGTACAGGCGCCAGCACACACATCAAGCTACTACAATCTGTCAAATTTCTTTAATAGATTTTCAACTTTATCACTAAAGCACTAGGTTGAAGGTTGATTGGGAAAATTTGACAGTTCCGGGTAGCTTTATTTTTGTTTTTTTTTTTTTTTTCGCATGGGAAATCATCAAATAGTTCCGGGTAGCTTGATGTGTACAAAGACTCCTCAACAGGTTTTCGGTTGTTTCAATTAGATACACCTTGTACAATGGAGGCCTAAACTACTAGAATTTTCGAACCATCTGGATTGCCAACGAAATGCCTGAGAGGCAATCCAAAGATACGAATGGATCATCGAGGTTATCTCTGACATTTGACGTGTGGGAAAGTACAATGAGAAAGTTTGTGTCATTTTATCAGCTCTTATCAGAATTCAGAAATAGTTGAGTGTGTAAGTGCCATCAATAAAGGTGCGTAGGTCGAAGATAACATGGGAATGGACCTTCCTACGCTCATTGATGGTTTACTGGCCAATGTTTTAGCTTGGAGTATAAAGGGTGTAAATAGACGCTTAACATAAAAGAAAGGCACTTGTTCTCCCCGTCTTTGCGATCATATTTTTGTTCTAGACCATACCTGGGAACCTTCTAGTTACGGAGATAATGGGGGTCGAAGTTCCAACTTTTTCACATTTTTTTTTAAATACTTGTTTTTATTGTAAGATTTTTACTTTACACACCTCCACGACTCCCGTACTATTCAATCCATCCATTAGCACAATGCTTTGAGTGTTTTCCATCGAGTCCTACCTTAAAACGTGATTTTTCACCCCAAAAAAAAAAGTCGATTCCCAGCAATAATTTTTGCGTAAAGTTACTTAGTTTGATGTACAGAATGCTTGGTTGACGGATATGTGAAGGGTCTGTTTACACCCTGTATTATTTTAATGACATGATATCATGCCCTGTAATCCCTGAAAGGCTAGGCAGAGTTATACCTATAGTACACCCAAATTTCGACAGATGATAAAGTCCTATGTGTGAGGGGCAAGCCTCTTATCTACCATCTTATCAATCGGACACAAATCCCGACTCTGTGAAACGTAATATCAGAAATTCCTGATGGGAAAACTCATTTACACTTTGCCCGACCTGGGAATCGAATACAAGGCCTGATGATCAGCAGTGAGCACTGATCCAAAAAGACAGTTAATGATTAAAGTAGCACAAATCAGAAAATTCAAATAAATCATAAAATAGTAAACAAACAACAATCCAACCAACTCTGTACTGTACCTACCTATAATTCCGTCCAACCAACCAAACAAATAAATGTAACAAATACATTCTTCGTGACAAAATATTGTCTATAACAAGCACCTCGATACTACATATTTATTATTGAACTGATAATGGCTACTTATCTACTTGATAACAGAACCTAATGGTTATTGGGTGTTATAATAAACTCGACGATACTTACAGCAATAAACGTGAACCGTGGAAAAATATCCTCACAACATGACGTTTTGAAAGATCATTTAAGGAGAAGACAAAACGTAAACTAAAATATATGAAGCTATTTATGCTATATCGCCGACTTTTGATGATAGGATGTGTAAATAATGAGCGATATTAAATCAGGTGTAGCATAGATTCTTTATACATCTACTTACCTAGTCATTCTTGCGCAATAAATATTATAACTGTTCTTTTCTGTTACAGATTCGCGATCGCAGACAACGCTTACAGGTCCTTGGTATATGAACACAGAGAACAATGCATCTTGATCTCAGGTATGAAAGACGTTATAAGGTTGTAAATGTTGTAATTCAAGTCGTCCGTGGTCCTAATATCGATACTTCAATCTTACCTCTAGGCAAAAACAGGCGTGGTGTGATTTTTCATGGTAAATCTACTCACAGTATTAAACCCAAACTCTTATCTTTCCGTCCAGGCGAATCCGGGTCCGGCAAGACAGAAGCCTCCAAAAAGGTTCTAGAGTACATAGCAGCAAGAACAAACCACCTGCAAAACGTTGAAACAGTCAAAGACAAACTGTTACAAACCAATCCACTGTTAGAAGCCTTCGGAAACGCGAAGACCCACAGGAACGACAACTCCAGCCGATTCGGAAAGTACATGGACATACAGTTCAACTATGAAGGAGCACCAGAAGGAGGACATATCCTTAACTATCTGCTGGAGAAGTCCAGGGTAGTCAGCCAGATGTCTGGAGAGAGGAACTTCCACATCTTCTACCAACTGCTTGCGGGCGCTGACCAGGAATTGATGAAACAATTGAAGCTACAGGGAAGGCCTGATGCTTACAAGTACACGACTGATGTGGTAAGTAATAAAATAAATTATCAAACCATCCCACAGTTACCATAATAAACCTTACGTTTTATAAATAGAAAATATTATGCAGCAGATTGTTACGCAACACCGAAAACAACCATTGTTTTTTTCGGTGTTGCGTAAGCGTTCAAAATAAGGCAAGGCAAGACATAAGACAAGGTAGTATTTTTGACTCAAAAGACTACCTTGTCACACACAACAACAACATGTCAACATTTTAATCCAACATTTATTTTAAAACTCAGGCTACTAAACTATTAATTGGAACTATTTGACATGACGTTGACCCCTAAAATTTAGTTTTGGTATTCATAATTCTGATAAACATGATCGAAAGCTTTTGCCAAATCTTAATACTAGACAATTTCATGCTTTTCCAGGCCACCGCAGCATTCCAGCGCAACAACGACGCCGAACAGTTCAGGACAGTCCAGGAAGCCATGAAAGTCATAGAAATCGGCCAATCAGAACAGACAGAGATATTCGAGATTGTTGCCAGTGTCCTCCATCTCGGAAACGCGAAGTTCGTATCGAACGACAAGGGCAACGCGGAGATCCTGATGCATGATGCTAACACAATCAGCGTGGCTGAGGTAAGGAGATAATCATTTTAAGGCTTCAAGCCATATACAGTACTAATGAAAAGTTAATATTGTTCAATATTGTGGAGCTTAAAATTTGTTATCGCGCAGTTGGGTACAAATACCTAGTTTCAGTGCACACGACTCTACTCGCTTGCAAAACAATTTGTATGTTTTCTATATAGAATGAAATCCTGAATTATCTACTAATCCATGGTTGATGGACATCATCTCTATAACAACAAGATGGCTTTCAATTATGCAATATTAATACCGTCGGTAAAAAAATAAGATGCGCTCTATTCTTGTGATGTATGTTTTCCGTGTGAAAACAAAAAACCAAGCAAGGAAGCTTACGTTACCGTACCAAGTAACAGAGGAAGTACTTTATTTTATAGATATAGGTGCGGGTACTAATTGTTATTCCAATTATAACATACGATAAAAAGTCCTACAACAGCACGCGTTATGACTGTTTTGTTTCCAAAACTAAATTACTTTGTTTATCTTTCTAACCTTGAGGCTTTTTTCCTGTCCGCCTCTGAAAAGTTCTCTTGAAACTTTTTTGAGGCGGTAGACTGGCCTAATGTGAAAAAAGCCAAGGTGCGGACTGGCAAGCGAGGAGTCGAGACATCGATCCTCATGATTGATGTGTACCTTACCTTGGAACCCTTGCTTGTGATTATATTTATCGACTAGCAGGTCGCCCGCGACTTCGTGCGCGAAAATAGTGATAGCTCGGCTAATATGCATGATATTTTTATAATTTATAGCCTATAGGACTCACGAATAATGTAGCTTTCTACCAGTGAAACAATTTTTAAAATTGGTTCATTACTTCCGGAGATTACCCCCTACATACAAACAAATTTTACCTCTTTATAACATTAGTATAGATTACTACCTACCCAGTACTTCGTCCAAGTATAAAAATACGTCTTGTAGCGTCAGCGTTATATTGCCATCATGACCTGACTACTGTTACTCTTATAGTGTTACATCCGACTCAAGTTGACATAACTCACAAAATAACCTTTTCTAAACAACATCCTCGGCCTATCCCAAATCACTGCACGGTTTAGAACAATAGTATTTATGTTAGATCCATTAATTTGGCGCTATTGTTCGGCTCTTGTTGTTTTAATACTACTTTTTCACTGCTATTGTCTTTCGCTTACTAGATGACGTCATTCAACTACAGGTGTTATAGTCTACACCTGAAAGTTCAACCTTGAAATTTTTATGGTTTCATTTACAAGACAACAAAGTTGTTGGGGGTAAAGTTCGGAATCCGTTGTCAGTGTTGTCCGAATCTCAGATTTCTCAGGGCTTACTACACTAATAACTAGCACTAAATATTGACGCTTACTAGAAACTTTGCATCAGATTACAAAGATTGGATAAGTAGTATTACTAATAGTCGTGCCAGATCCACAAAGCAGCCTAACTACCTATACTTATTCTGAAATCTTACTAAGACAAAGAAGTAGAACAGTACCCTAATTGCGTAACACACTTTTTTATTGCACCTCAAAGGAATTTGAAGAAATTCGTAACACATTGCTTCACATCAAACATGTTTAAAAAATCGTCTGCTCGCCTACGTCAAAAACGCAAGGAATTTTATGAAATTGTCAAAATGCGTTCCGCCAGTAATCATGCAGAAATCTCTAAAATTATGATAATATTATGTACAAACGCACTCAAACAGTCAAAATCAAAATCAAAGCATTTATTAATAGGCCAGTTACAGGCACTTTTGAATTGTCGAAACAAAGACAACAGTCCCAGTCACAAGGCATAAAAACTGTGAAAGTACTGTAGTTGCCCATTCCCTAACGTAGACCTCAATGGAGAAGAACGAGCAAGAAACTCCATGGACACTCTTTTAAATCAGAATACTTTTACAAACTCTTGGTTACATCATTCATATTGAGATGGTACATTATGTGAGAACGATGTAGCAAGATGTGTACGTTAAAAGTGTCCATAGAAAACAATTCACAAATAAAATAATTAATTCAGTCAAACGAATACTCATTATTTCTGTAACTGCTCCCAATGATTCTAAGACCCCTGCTTTCCTTGACACCATTCGGTTACAAAATTATTATTGAACTTACCTCACCTCAAACATCAAACACAATAGATCACTAGCTAGCAACACATTGCCAGACGATGATTTATTCGAAGTAACAACGGTTTTTGACCTAACCCGTTTGCGATAACTATCTTCAACGGAAAGATGATGTGGCGTTATAGTTCTTATGAAGACGTCTCTGTTTGTTACGATAATGTTAGTGATAACCCTGGATTTGAGGAATTGCTTCAGTTCGTGGTAATTAGATGTCACGGGCTAGATCTTGAGCAGTGGCGGGGCAAGACCACAATTTTATGTGGGCAAGGTACATTTAGCGAGGCCCGGAATCGGCATCGACTCGGAATTCACATGTATCATTCGAAAGGCCATAATTTCAGGAACAAAATGGTACATAATATTACGTACCAAACAAAACTCCAACAGCTTTCACTTCAACCACAGAAAAAATTAACTGCAAATAATTCACTTGAAATCCCATCGCGGAAAACATTTTTAGTAATCCTATACGAAACAACGCCATGTAGCTTAAAATATCAGAAACTACAATGGCTTTCTGTCAGTACAAGAACGAAGGACGTCGCTGTGTTAAAAAAAAAATTAAAAAATAAAACAGAGTGCGCTGTCAACAAAAAATATATATTGGCCAGAATTGGCCATGTACAGTTTGGAGATTTCGTTCCGGTCCCAATTTTGTCAATGGGTTTTTGAGGTGCGAGGCCCTCGTACCGCGAGGCCGTAGGCGGTGGCCCACGTCGCCTACGCCTAGCGCCGCCTCTGATCTTGAGCGAGTCTAGATGTACTACTACGTACCTATTTCAAAGAATTTTGCATTTATGCAAACCATCCGTTATTTGACTACCTATAAAGGGCAAGCCGAAAGGCAGTTGTTTTCCCAATCATTGCGATATTTTTTTTTGTTCTAGACCATACTTGAAAACCTTCTAATTACGTAGATATTGAGGTCAAAGTTCCAACTTATTCACAAGTTTTTTTTTTTTAAATACATGTTTTTTAATGTAAGAATTTTACTTTAAACACCTCCACGACCCCCGTACTATTCAATCCATCGATCAGCACAATATTTTGAGTGCGTTACATTGAAAAACGTGATTTTTCATCCCAAAAAGTTGTTTCCCAGCAATAATTTTTGCATAAAATTACTTAGTTTGATTTGCATAATGTTTGGTTGACGGCTTCGTGAAGAGTCCGTTTACACCCTGTATACATATAATAAAGAGGAACTTGCATCTAAACCTTTACGATCGTGCGTAATTGCGAACGTTCTTCATCATGTGCCAGCAGGTCCCCCCTGTTTGTATCTAGGGTTTGCAAGACATCGAGACGCAAATCGTCACTAATTTTTTTAAACTGATGATAAACTTCAATGCTGGTCCGTTTAGATTTCTAGTTCATGTGCTGAATTTATGGTAACAATTTGCTCGTCGATATCCAAGTTTTCCAGATCCCATTCACCAGAATGAGATTAGTCTTCATTATTTTTGCGTACCTAGCAATAGTAACGTTCATTGCTACAGGAAAGCTGAATGATTCAGAACGATTGGATACGACATCTTATCTAAAATACAGTTTTCCCCTTATTGATAAAGCTTTTTCCTTATTCAGTAATCGAAATTATTACTTTCATAGTAACAATAATATTGTTTTCAAGTTGCTTTTGCCCACGACTTCGCCCGCATTGAATTTAGACGGAACGTACTAACCGACTTCCTGATCTAACTGTATGTGTATGCCAAGTTGAATCGAAATTCGTGCAATCCTTAAGTCGTTAAAAGAAAGGTAGATACATAGAAGTCCGGATAACTATTTCTTTATTTTTCTTATCTTCTTATTTATTCTATTTGAGGTATGATTTGACTATTATTGAGGTCATGTAGGACAATGACTCCTTTTTATCAATCACGGTAGTCATTTGTGGGTATCGTAATATCCCTTCATATTTGTGTAATATCGTATCTTTAATGCAGTATTACAACACTTTATCGTCTGTTTTGTACCAACAATTGTGTCGTACATATTGCACAAATTCGTAAGATTATCTTGTAACATTTATTTGTCATTTGCTGTCCATTTCGTGATACCATTCTAGCTTTCTCATAACCCGATTAGTAGATCTGCGGTGGAAAAGATCCTGATAGACAGATAGATACAACTGCCTTCTCTTTGTTAGATTAGAAATGTTACTAGTGCTATTTAAAGCGAAAAAATATAACTATCATACTCCAACTAGTCACAGGAGTCATCGTACTAAACATGGATTCGACGACGTATATTGCAGACTTTATACAGACCCAATGACACGATATCACCACCAACAGCAACCATTCTTTAAGCTTCAGGGGGTATGAAGAACAGGGTGTAAAGTTCTTCATGCCCAATGGAAAATGGAGGATCCTCCGACCGATGGGTGTTGTGTCTGGTGGGCCACTGCTCGACAGATGTGTCGGGTTTTTCTATATGGTCTAAAGTCGCGGATAACATGGATAACATTAACTGCGCGATTTAGAAATTTGATGTTAGTTCTTCATTTATGGCATAGATGGTGCTGTTTTACTTTTTGTACTATGTTGCCTTAGTACTTTTTGTAGTGCACACAGCGGCACATGAAGCTGTACATTTCCAGTATAACTTGGCCTCGCTTTGTATAGATTTCCTATACAATGAGAGATCCGCATAAATTGGTTAGCGTAGCTTGATTAGCCGTCGTGCATACAAAGCCTTAACCTTTAAAACACAATACAACACCAACATCCTTCTTCCACAGCTCCTGAAAGTAAGCGGCACAAAACTACGCGAAGTCCTAACAAGCCGTACCATCAGCGCCCGCGGCGACGTCGTCTGCACCCCCCTGGACGTGGAACAAGCGCAGTACGCGAGAGACGCGCTGGCCAAGGCCATATACGACAAGCACTTCAGCTGGCTGGTGTCCAGGCTGAACGCGTCGCTCGCGCCTAAGAACAAGGAGAGCCAGTCCTCTGTCATGGGAATCTTGGATATTTACGGATTTGAGATCTTCCCGAAGAATAGGTGAGTTTTTATTAAACTCTTCAGACTTTTTAATTATCTTAATGTCGGCAGACAGCATCTGTGAAAATTCTATCTCAGAACATTAACTGCAGGACGTTGTCCTTTCACAAGTTACACCACAACCACCGCTTCTACGTCCTCCGCTTCCAGTTTGTCCCAGCCGCCTTTTTTAACGCTCTCGATCTGGTCAAATGTTGTCACTAAAATATTCAGAAGAAATAGACCATAGTATTGAGGTATGCGGTACCAGGTGGAAGGTAACTCAAAATCCATAGAAAAGGAAGGATTATTCTAACATCTGGGTGTTGTATCCGGTGAGGTTTTTAGGAGTATTAAGAACAAGCATGGATGTTTGCGTGTTCCGTATGAAAGAAAGAAAAAATATTTATTTGTCGCAGGGACATGACGTGCATCTTACAAAATTACAAAAAAATAAACAATAAACTATAAATTCAACAGGACAGAACAAAAATAGAAAAAAGTTAACAGCTTGCACGTCGTGACTGCGACAAGCAGGTTACCACAGCATGATGCGAAGATATATGATGAGAAGTTCGTACATGGCGTTATAATCTGTCCTTCTTCACAACAACATACCTCGCAAAACTACCTCAACCTTCCTTTGCCCACAGTTTCGAACAGTTCTGCATCAACTTCTGTAACGAGAAGCTGCAGCAGCTGTTCATCCAGCTGACCCTGAAGCAGGAGCAGGATGAGTACCTGCGCGAGGGCATCGAGTGGGAGCCCGTCGAGTACTTCAACAACATCGTCATCTGCGACCTTATTGAGGCCAGGCATACAGGTAAACACTTGATTGTTAATATTTTTAGACCTGGATTTTCCCACAGCTAACTTTCCTACCTAGAGATGCGCTGGACAGAAACCGGTGGAGGCAGATCATCCGCTCCAGATGCAACTCTGATGCTGACCACGATCCTCAGACATGAGGGACCGACCCCAGAGAGAAACTTTCCTACCAGTTCTCTCTATCTAGAACTCTAGTTCTGTTTGCGAGTAGTCTTAACAGAAAGCCATCATCATTCTCCTGCCCTTATCCCAATTGATTTGGGTTCGGCCGTTCGGCGCAGCATATCGTCTTCTTCTTCCATACTTCTCTATTGGTATTCATCTAATAAGTCACCCCCATAGATAGACATAAATTCTAAATTTACAGTCTATCTGTCCATCGTGGTCGGTAGCCGACTCTGCTTCCAAACATGCAGTCTGACTATACTATCTATATGTTTGCTATAGAGCAAACATATAGAGTACAGGTAGTGAGCTCGTGGCTAATAGCACCCGCTCGCATCGATTCTTAAGTTAAGTCGCGCTTGCCTAGATTTTTCCCTGAATGAATAATTATCCATTACATACCGAGTTTCCTCCGTGCCTCGGAAAGCACGTTAAGCCATTGGTCCCGGCTGTCATTTGTACATCTAGGTCGTTTCGTAATCAGTGGCCCGAAAGTCTGACGATCAGTCTTACCAAGGACTATCGTATTATCCAGTACTAACTGGGTTGTGGTGGTCATATAGGCTGTAGCTCCATGTAAAATACTGGTATTCAGCTGCTCCGGTTAGACCGACTGGTTACCGCACCGCACCGGCACCGTCCGGTTAGCCGACCCCAACATAGTTGGGAATAGGCCGATGATGACCTAATTATGTTTGGCTTCATGCATAGTATAATCAGCCTATAATGTTCGCACCGCTGGGACACAAGGCCTCCTCACTACGAGAGGGAATGGGCTATAATCCACCACGCGGGCCCATTGCGCAGTGGTAGTTGTCTCATGTCTTCGTCTTTTTTGTCTTCTAATTTTGTTTGATTCTCGTAATCTAATATGCTTGTCTCATGGATATGGTAAAGTTTATTATTAATACTTGAAACGGGATATTTACCATGTTTACTGTTTTTTATGAGATCCCGATATTTCGGCGCTGTTGCAAGCACCATGATCACGGATAAACTGAAGTTATTGCGGGTGGGTGTTTATGAGCAGACAAATCGGTCTACCCTCTCTGTCTTGTTCGTTTTTGCACTCAGTACCGCTACCACTGTCACTCGCAACTCGATTCTGCTCCCGACACACGAAACTCACTGTGTCCGCTCGCGAACTTTTTTCGGCACTTTTCCGCTTTTTGCACAGCTGGACCGACTGGGCTGGGCTGGCTGGTCGAGTTGCGAGGGACAGTGGTAGCCGTAGTGTAGGTTACATTCTCAGAAGGATCCCCTATCTCTCTATTAAGTAAGCTATAACGTTTGTTTACTGTTATCATCAGCTTCTATACAATGCACATCCCCGTTTATTGGAAACTACGACAGAATTACTCTACCTCTGTGAAACAACAATCAAACGCAGCAAGTAGACGCGACAAGAAGAAACCTAGCAAATATCCTGGATTTTAACCAACTTTCATCCTTTAGGTATCATCTCGATCCTGGACGACGAGTGCCTCAGGCCGGGTGACGCCAGTGACCTGAGCTTCCTGGAGAAGTTGACTCAGAAGCTGGAGCCACATCCTCACTACAAGTCTCATCGTCGCGCTGATATCAAGACACAGAAGACTATGGGTCGTGACGTGAGTACTAATACTTCTTTAAAACATAACCTCGTTATGAACTTCGCCGCAGTTTGGTAAAAGAAGGAATCCGAATCTTTATAAGTCTTTTCGTGTGTTCATTAGGGGTGCTCAACACAAGTTCGGACTGACGAATAAGGGTCTCGGCAGCACGCTCTATTTCTCGCTCTAGCAAATGACGGTTCTGAGCGACAGAATGGGATAGAGCATGTAAAAATGCGATACCGTAGAGTGACCGATAGGTGTGGTTCAACCCTAAAGCCGACCCGGATGTATTTCACACGCTTCACAGTTGACGCAAATAAAAGTACAGTTAACATTCGAACTAAGTAGTTATTTATCCTTTGCAAATAAAGTAAAATGTTTGATAAGCAAATATGCATTATGCAAAGTTCAATATTAGTGGAGCCAGTTTTCTCTAACACTAAGGCCACTAGGGGACACCTACATGAATACAACGACGGGTGTTGAAATTCCAGCAGTGCTGTAATATTTAGGCATTTATTAAGATTTTTTTTTTATATTATTCGCTTCGTGTAAGTGAAAATTTGTATAAAAAATCGGTTGTCTGTAAAGTCGGTTTACTGACGATAGTTGAACGTGACAACGTCATAAGAAAATACTGATAGAATGGTTGCATTTTTCAAAAAATGAATGTGCGTTTAGCAATTGTTTTATGGAACGCCTCAGAGCGAGGTAACGCCTCATACGTCATGTTTTTTCGTGCGTGCAGCCGGCTCCATCGAATTATAAGACGTTGTCACGTCAAAATTTCTTAGTAATTTCAATGTGTTCTTTACCGACCACATGCATGTGAGAAACTTAAACTTTGCTCACCTTGAAATTCTGAACCCGATAGAAAAACTATCCTTGACACACAATCCTGTGTTCTAAAACTATGTTTAAAGGAGGAAAATGAGACATTACGCATTGGTGCTCATTATAGGACCCCAAGGTTCTGACCGAGCTGAGTAGGGTTCAATTAAACATTTAAATTCTAAGCACGTGGTTAATGTTTTGTATGTGCTGAGAATTTGTTGACAAAATTGCTTCAGTGACAATGTTTACGAATTTCACGGAGCAATTAGTGCCCAAATAACGTGGTCAAAACACGTTAGGTTTAGTCGCAATACTTTGACTAGGTTAAATCTATTAATATTGACCAAGATCCAGCTAATAAGGTTTAGCCATTTCTTCAAATCGACACCCTTTTAAATGTAAATGAAATTCTATTGTCACAAAACCAGTCTAACATTTTGGAAGTGGCTTCCGTCAGGAAAAAGAACTAATCACAGACTTGTAAATTTTTCCCTTTAATTTGAGGGGCATTTTGCTAGACAGTTTTAAGATATTATTTATGGAAAATTTACTTAAAAAAATCTGTGACATGGCTTTGTTCGCAGAGTTGCATCCTAAACTTGCATCATACATCATTCTTATGGCCCTAATTTATTAATGTGTGATGTCACATCATGAGGTAATATAATTTGAATGGCATTGGGTTAGATAGCATGCCAATGGCAAACAATAGTGGCATTGTGTTGGAATGTTCAAATATTTATTATACATTGAATGAATTCTAGTCGCCGCTAGTTCTTGAGGTGTTGTGGTCGAGTTCAAACGTGGGTTACCAAGTTTTATTTATGGTGTTGGCGAGGTCGGGGTTCAGTATCTGAACACACATTTAGTGATCAGTGTGTAGTCGGCTTTATACAAATCGTACTGTGACTTTGCTTGTAAAGTTTTGTCAAGTCAACTAATGCTAGCTTATACAAATGTGAATATTTAACAAATGAAATGAAGGTTCATATTCCTATGAAACGCTAACTATACGGGGTGGAAGGTACACCGACGTGAAAACGGTTACCACGTAATCAGCAGGTACTTGGCAAAGTAAAGTCAAAGTGCGCTCTATGAATATTGCTCAAGTTTTCGAGAGAATTTGTTCATGAGCCTCTTGTGGCCATTCTACGCTAGTCTTACTCACGTTATATATAAATATTAGTTATGTTGTATGTTTATAGCTTATATATTTTTTACGTGCATACAGCACGTCATGTGCCTGCGAAAATAAGCATTTTTCTCTCTTTCTATTTCGAATGTAGATAAACAACTAATTTGGTATTACTATTAATACTAATAACGGGATATTTACCATGTTTACTGTTTTCTATGAGTTCCCGATATTTCGGCGCTGTTGCAAGCACCATGATCACGGATAAACTGATACTGACACTACTGATACTGTTACTGATAGTAATGTTAGTGACCATGATAGTTTAAAATAATTTGGTATTATTAAAACTTATAAATCCCATAGTAAAAGTTGATCATTTTCCCGCCTCATAGTATGTCCCACGTTAAATCTATCACCGCGATCCGATCAAAACATCTTTGAAGTTATCTTTAAAGTCTCCATCATCACTAACGTGTTTCCTCCCATCTCCAGGAGTTCTGCCTGGTCCACTACGCGGGCGAGGTGACGTACAACGTGCACACTTTCCTGGAGAAGAACAACGACCTGTTGTTCCGAGACATCCAGAGTCTTATGGCCAGCAGTAACAACACCATCGTCGCTAGCTGCTTCAAGGTAAGTTTTTATAACTTTTCTTCAGTTACATAATGCCCGTGATTGTGCTGTTTGATATTCAAGTTTAGACCCTGAACTGCTATGGGCTAGCTCACCGTCCGGCCGTCTTATGACGACAGGCCGTGTCGGCGCGTTCATGTTCCACGCGCGCCTCAAAGAGATGTCAGCAACGATGAGGGTCTGCAAGGGCCGATGCCTGCCAGGGCTGCGGGACTGTTCGAAAGAGATACCGTGGCCCTGGAACACAAAGGTCAAAGAAGGAACATGGATGGGTTTAGTCAGTACAAGTCTGACACTCCCTACCGCTACGCCCGAGTGGTCATTTGATGATTGCCCAACCGAAGAAAAAAAAAAAGACCCTGAACTGAGACAATCAAACAGCATACTTTTATTTAGGTGTTCATTCTACTTTGCCGAATTTTAGGTAGTGAAAACAAGGTGACTGTTCATCAAAATCCAGTGGGAGATCGTTCAGGGCAGTATTTGGGGAAGTTTTACCAGTATAGTATAAAAAAGAGGAAAGTATGAGCAGTGCTAAGTCTGCCATTTACTCACTGGATCCGTGATGGCTTTAGCACTTCTCTGAAGGACCCCCTGGTTTAGCGTTCTCTGGTTTAACAAGCCTCTAAGTTGTGATGAGCTAAAGATTCCGTGTTGAAAAATATTCAGTCTGTTCACTTGCTTCGAGTGTTAATCCTCCTTTTTCAGAATATTCCCTAATGGTAAGATGTACACGCTAGGGTGAAAGGTTTCCCTGTACAGTAGACCTGTGCCGGTAAACCGGAGCATTTATGTCGCAAAACTGTGCAGGTTTGTCCTCTACGCAGCTCAAGCTTACCTGACGGGTGTACCTGTACAGGTAGACCTGTCAGGTACACCCTAGCGTGTACGGCTACCTTAAGCGACGTCTTAACTGAATCAATCCTACAGTTTTGGTAAATAACATTGCTCATTTCAGGACGTCAACCTAACGAGCAAGAAGCGTCCCGAGACAGCGATCACTCAGTTCAAGAACTCGTTGAACGAGCTGATCAAGATCCTCAGCAGCAAGGAGCCTTCCTACATCCGATGCATCAAGCCTAATGACTTCAAGGGGCCCAGTGAGTACTACTTTACTTAAATTAGTTTTAAAGTGGGCTGGTCAGAAATCTTCCATCAAATCTTATGTTGATCCTAATATAAGATTACATCACGCCTGCAATCACGGAAGGGTTAGGCAGAAGTCTACCTAATAGTACACCCACATTTCGCCAGTTATGTTTAAGTCCCATGTAATAGGGAGCGAGCCTGTTGCCATCAACCCGGCACACATCCAAACCCCGAGGCTACTACTGAGAAATTGGAAAAACCCAATAATACTTTACGAAACCCGTGAATCAAACCCAGGACCTCATGCTCAGCAGTGGCGCTCGCAGCCACTCGACCAACAGGACAGTCCCTCCAAATGATAGGTCATTTTCTTACTCAATCCATATAAAAGCCTACTATCGGAAGAAGAATGAAGTAGGTATTATTATATGCAATAGGTATTATAATCATCTGATGACTTAACGATGTGTAACCCAGTAATTCAGCTGGATCTGGTTAGACTGGAAGCTGACCCCAACATAGCTGGACAAACGCTGGGCAGATAACGATGTAACAATGTGTGTTTGTTCCAGTGCAATTCGATGACAAGCTAGTGTCTCACCAAGTGAAGTACCTCGGCCTGATGGAGAACTTGCGCGTGCGACGTGCCGGCTTCGCGTACAGGAGGACCTATGAGGCCTTCCTGGAGAGGTACAGTCTTTACCATCACCAGTATAATCTTAGCTATAAATGTTTTATGCTTTCACGGTTTATAACTAAATTTATACTGTCACTTACGGGATATCATCCCGGGATGTCATCCTGTGATCATGGCGGTTGCAAAAGCGCCGAAATATCGGTAGCTCAGAATAACGCATAATCCCGTAAGTGACAGTATAAGTTTAATTATAGCAGTATAATTTTAGCTACATTATCCCTTTTTTACTGAATCACAAATCCAAGATGCCAAAAGAACTGGGATTGGGCATAATGCGGCATCAAGTACTGGACATCCACATCTTAGTGGTGGTGCTTTTGTACAAACTCAAAGAACTACCAACAGAAAAGTAACCAACATGATCACCTTTACAAATAAATAAAATTGAAATGTCTGTTTGTTATAACAAAATAACAGCTTTTCACTGATAATACTAATATATACAGCACCTGTAACCAAAACACATTTTTTTCAATTTTTGTCTGTCTGTTTGTTCCACCTAATCTCCGAAACGGCTGCACCGATTTTGACGGGACTTTTTCTGGCACATAGATGATGTTATAAGGTCTACCTTAGGCTACTTTTATTTTAGAAAAATAATTAGGGATCCTTGCAAAAAAAAAACCGTTTAAATTGGAAACAAAATCCGATTGAAAAATGGGAGTAATATTTTTTATAATAATTTCACGCGAACGGAGGTCGCGGACAACAGCTAGTAGTAATTAAACCCGAATACCAATCAATGATGATGTGTGATGAAAATACAATATTTTTTTTAAATTTGTTAACAATCGGAAGAGATGAAAATATTTTGATTTAAACATATTCTCCATGGAGTTTCTTTGCTCATTCTTCTCCATAGAGATCTACGCCTTCCAAGGCGTAGGCGAAAGTACTGTAGTTGCACATTCCAATGTGCAACTACAGTACTTTCACAAGTTATTACGCCTTCTGACTGTGACTGTAGCTTCATCCATTTGTTTTTTATATTCAAAGGTCCTGTAATGGTCTAATTGAAACAAATGCTTTTAATTTGAGTTTGATATTAATCGCTATCTTCCAATTTGCATTCTCGCCATGACTTCATCCATGTACCTACACACGGCGGCATCTGAAGCTGTACATTTCCAGTATAAATTAGCCTCGCTTTGTATAGATTTCATATGCAATGAGAGATCCGCATAAACTGGTTTTGTATAGCTTGATCGGCTGTCTTGCGTACGAAAACAAAGAAATGTCTCACGACTTTGTACCCGTAAATGAAGTTATAATAATAACGCGTAATGTTCTGTTGTCCCACAGATACAAGTGCCTGTCCAGCGACACGTGGCCGCATCACCGCGGTCCCGCGCGGGATGGCGTGCAGAAACTGGTCGACGTGCTTAACTTCGAGAAGGAGGACTACAGGATGGGCAAGTGAGTATCAGGCTGTGCACATCTTCATCTCTTTTCACAGGTATAGGAGAATAACTGAACAACCAGCAAAGTCGGTTGCAGTCTTGGCTAGTGGTTGATGAGGAGTGCTACCATTTCTCAAAAGTTTCTTGAGTTAACTAACATAGCACTACACCTGAAATCCCGGAAGGGTTTGGTAGAGGTGTACTTAATAGGACACCCACACTTCGCCAGTTATGTTTAAGTCCCATGTAATACGGGGCGAGCCTATTGCCAATCCGTACTCCGTGACTGCTACTGAGAAATGCCTGAACGAAGAACCCAATAACACTTTGTCCGACCTGGGAATCGAACCCAGGACCTCCAGCTCAGCAGTTGCGTTTGCGACCACTATTTAGACCAACGAGGTTACACCTTTTGATAAACTCAAGTATTAATATACAGAAGTTAACGTCCTCCCAAAACTTCCAGCACAAAGATCTTCATCCGCTTCCCGAAGACGCTCTTCGAAACGGAAGACGCCTACCAGCTAAAGAAGAACGACATCGCAACCATCATCCAGAGCAGATGGCGCGGGTACTGGCAGAGGAAGCAGTACCGCAAGATGAAGCAAGCGGCCGTCATCATACAGAAGTGGGTCAGGAGGTTCCTCGCGCAGAGGCTGAAGGAGAGAAGGAAGAAGGCTGCGATGGTTATCAGGGCTTTTATCAAAGGTGAGGTCTAGATGATGTGAGATTCTTTGAACGGCCGAAATTCAGGATAGATTTTCGTTGATGCGACTGTTTTTACGACATGGTAAAATGATGAGCAGACGTTAATCATTTCTTAACATTAATTTAAAAATATGCCAAATATTTGAAAAAAACTTGTGTTTGTATGCTTAGCTAAATTACCAGACCCGCGTGCTAGATTACAGCTCATTTCTCACCATTAGAAACATTATAAGCTGATACATACACACACATCATAAACAGCGCTAACCAAATCCTGTCATACCCAGGTTTCATCACCCGCAACGGGCCGGAAACCCCCGAGAACCGTCGCTTCCTCGGCATCGCCAAGGTGCACTGGCTGAAGCGTCTCGCCAGCCAGCTGCCGGCGCGCGTGCTGGACGTGAGCTGGCCCGCCTGCCCCGCCACGTGCGCGCACGCCTCGCGCGAGCTGCACCGGCTGCACCGCGTGCACCTGGCGCGCCGCTACCGCCTGGCGCTGGCGCCCGCAGACAAGCGACAGTTCGACCTGAAGGTGCTCGCTGAGAAGATGTTCAAGGGTGAGTGGCCAGTCTTAACCCACAATTAGGTTTTCTTACAGCAAACCTCATTATTTGTGACCTTCTTTACTCAAGGATGCGTAGTCTGATGATGAACGTAGGACCTACAGAAAACTTTGAACGGTATTACTTCTGTGGGAAATAAATGAAGCATTAGACAAAATAAGCAATATATTTAAAAGTCGGGATCTAAGTTATTTTTTTGGGGATCCTGTCAAGGAAGCGAATTTTAGATGTTCGCATTTAAAAATAAGCACCTATTTCATCCCTTAAATATTTAATGGATCGCAGCGGATAAATTGTCATCCGTGCCCAAGATTATTAAATTTCCATTAGACCTTTGAAAGTTCTGGACATTCGCATAATAAAGATCGCCCTGATCTTATTTTATATTCAATCGTCCTTTTGAGCAATCAAAGACCAAGTGTTATTTAAATGTAATCGTTGCTCCATGACTAACTTTACTCCTATTGTCTCCAGGCAAGAAGAACAGCTACCCGGGCAGCGTGAGCGAGCGCTTCAAGGAGGACAGACTCACGGGAGAGCACCAGACGCTCCGGAACACCTTCATGGCGTCGCCGTCCTGGCCCACTGGCGAACAGCTTATCGTGAGTGTAGCATATGCTTAGTGATTGTTAATTGACCTAGTATTTTGGATATCAGCATCCCCAGGGTTAGTCAGTATTTTTTTATGACTGCCATCTTGGGATTGATTATGGATCCATTTTTGTCACCATATCGCCCTTTTTATAAAAGATTTGAAGGGAATGGCAGCGTTTAATTCCCTTCGTGATCTTGAAATAGCAATGGTTCACAATAATTTTAAAAATATCTGGTTCTGCTGATTTTCTCTCGTTAAAAGGCATCACACTAACTTTAAAAGACAGAGCTCACTGGGATGACTTCTTGAAAGTAGAAGAAAAATTGTTGCAGCAGCTCTAGTGACCATCTAGTAACCTTGTATCCCCAATCTTTTTCATATCACACAAGCAACTTAACATAACATCACGTCTGTAGTCTCCGAAGAGTTTGGCAGAGGTGTACCTAATAGTACACCCACACTTCACCAGTTATGTTTAAGTCGCATGTAATAGGGGGCGAGCCTATTGCCATCAACCCGGCACAAATGTAGACTCCATGGCAGTCACTGAGAAATTCCTGATGGAAAAACCCAATAACACTTAGCCCGACCTGGGAATGGAACCCAGGACCTCATGCTTAGCAGTCGCGCTTGCGACCACTAGACCGACGAGGCGGTCACGAGCAACTTCTCCCCCCAAAAAAGAATAACACCATTCCCCCTGTACGTAGTACTCGTGCGAGGCCGTGAAGTACGACCGTCGCGGCTACAAGCCCCGCGAGCGCGCCCTGCTGGCGTCCGACAAGGCGCTGTACGTGCTGGACGCCAGCAACCGGAAGACCTACAAGCTGAAGCATCGTCTGCCGCTCGACAAGCTCAGGGTTGTCGTCACCAATGAGACCGACACCTTGGTGCTCATCAAGATCCCGCAGGAGTTGAAGAAGGATAAGGTTTGTAGCAAATCTACCTTTATTTATATTTATATTGCGGACACTATCACCTCCCATACGTCTGCGAAACCGGAGTCCTCCCAATTGCATTGAAACCCCTGAGACAACGCTGAAATGTCTTCTGTACCACTCATTTTTGTATTTACCACATCTTTCAAATGAAGTCAGACTCACCTCTTTTCTCAAAAGTCCCTTATTCCGAAGTTTTGATCATCTAAGCCCATCTCTATTTTTCCTGATCAACTAAGAACCTAGCATTATAGCTCCCTGTTTAACTCGTTCACTGCCACCATAATTTTTTTGAAGTTCATAGCGATGCCGCCCTATAAAGCCACGCGGACACGCCAGGCGTGTCGGCGGCACTGCATTTTGTTAAACATGGACACGCTAGGCGTGTCCAGTGGCACCTCGATAGACTTAAATTCTAAATCTGTCTTTTTTTCGGTTTAGCGATGAGTTTTAGTTAGTTTGCCATTCGCTGAGCAAGAATAAAGATGGTTCAAATACAGTAGTGAGATTTAACCTGGCATTATGGCTGAAAATAGATTTTTAGGTAAGTAATTATCGTAATTTTGTAAGAGATGATAAACATTTTGTGGTTATTTTGAAATATTTCATAATATTAACTTAGATAAGTCAATTATTGCAAGTTTACGGCACGATACCTACTTTTTACTGTTTTAACAGTACGGTTGTCAATCCAACTAGTTGTTTGTTATCGATCGTACCTACCGTAAATTATTTTGTACATCATTGGTCTAACCGAGGCAACGCGAGTTCACACAATAATTATCGTTCAGTCCTACTCGCCTTCTTATTTCTTGGGCTTCTTGACATTCAATAAATTATCTTCATATTTTATTGATTTTTGTTTATATGTACCTACATTATTTTAGCTGTATTTGACGTCTTAGTACAAAGGTTGACAATCTATGATTAACTTGTTTAGGTGGACACGCCTGGCGGGTTCTCGGCATTGCATAATCACTTTTTAAAACAAAATACAAATTAAGAGATTTTTCCGGGGGCCACCTCAAAAATCCTTAGGTTATTGCTAGAGGATTATGTACTGAGAATTCCAAAAGGCAACTTTGCTTAATTTTCGAAATATCACTGAAACATTTAGGACACGACTGGCGTGTTCGAGGCGTAGTTATAGAAATTCGCAAGAACACGCTAGGCGTGTCGGCGGCATTGAACGTGTTAAGAGCAGACTGCACTGCCAAAGCCAATGACGTCCATTGGCTTTTGCAGTGCAATCTGCTCTTTTAATTATGTGAATTGCGAGACCTCAAATAACCATCATTCCAAGTTATAATATTTGTATTCCAGGGTGACCTGATCATCTCTGTGTCGCACCTGATCGAGTCGCTGACCATCATGGCGGACTACACCAAGAAGCCCGAGCTCATCGAGATCGTCGACACCAGGACGTAAGTAACCCTAATGATAACACTGTCCCCAACCAAGACATGCCCATTTTTAAAGGTGGCAAACGAATGCACACGTTTAGCAGTTGGTCTCGGTTGTCATTCTGAGATCTTTGACAATCGTTACTACGAGTAGTCACAGTCAGAATCCCGAAAATCTGTTTTAATGTCACTCCAGTGTGGAAAAGAGACGGAGATATAGAGGAGGTCTAGCGCGATCTCTTTCCCACTCTGGAATAAGATTAGAACAATACTGCTTTAAGATGTCATGGTAAGTCACCAGGGATATCGTAAGGCGTTGTAGAGGTCAGATAGGCAGACGTTCCATGTAAAATATTGGTATGCTGTAGCTGCATTGACTGAAAACCGACACCAAATCGTTCAGAAAAAGTTACTTATTTAGTCTCCTGTTATCAAAGATTCTTTGACCCAAACTTCTTCCAGTTTTTTTTCTTCTTCAAATATCTTCATGACTTTACTGCAGTTCTATACTTATATGTAAGACCTAGACTAGAACCAGTCATACCATAACCTTTTAATTACCTTTGTGTCAATTTCCAGCATCGCGCATGACCTGGTGAACGGCAAGCAGGGCGGCACCATCGAGGTGCAGAACGGACCGCAGCCCAACATACACCGCGCCAAGAGCGGCAACCTGCTCGTCGTACGTATACCTTTATCACTTTAACACCTAACTAGATCTGAGCCCATGAACACACTGACAGTTACACTCAGATCTGTGTAGTTCTTTTATTTCCTCAAAAGACCGTCTCACACACAGACACTAATTTTCATGATCCTTATGCGTTATCTGTGCAGTATACGGTCTGAACTTGAAAAGAGACCTCGTATTTTTATGTGCTAAGGCTACCTCCCCTCTTTTTATTTGGTCTTGTGTTGTATGATGCTAAATTATAATTGGACATATAAAACACATTTGCAGATTTATCATTTAGGAAATGTTCTGATATGCATGAGTTTCCTGTAAAGAGTGTATCATCATTCTCCTGGCATTAACCCAATTTATTTGGGGTCAGCGCAGCATTTCTTCTTCCATACTTCTCTATAACTCGTCATCTCAGCAGTCACCTCCTCCCAGTGTAGCGACTAAGAAAAAGAATTATGTACTTTTCTTTTTTCAGATTGCAACCCCCTGAGCGGCCCAGTATTGCAACAAACTATATAGTTACTACACAAAACAACGATGTTACTGTACGTAGAATTAACTTCAACTATTCCATTTCGTATTGCATAGTATTTATTGTTAGAACCAATTATTGTAATGTGCCTGCCGCATTGTAAATAGCGATAACGTTCCCTACAGGAATACCAACCCTCTAATTGTTACAAAAAAAATGTTATACTACCCTACCACCATTTTTCAACTTTAATTAAAGTCTTTTAAGATAAGTATTTTTTTTAAACTAGCAACAATATTCTCTAGGTATGGCACATTGTACCTAAACATAACTATGTTTGGTAATTTTAACTTGGCAATAAGTTAGGCGAACAACAATTAGTGACAGTTAAGTTTAAAAGAAATATTATTATTTTGTGTTTATGTACTTATTTTTTATTCGAAGTTCTTTATAGTTAAGTGCACTATGTATAGAATACAAATAATATAAATCGTGTGTTTTGATACCTAGAGCACATAACTATAACAAGCAATTAAATTATAATTTTATACCCAATTATTTTTTATAAATTATTGATGAAATTAAATGATTATGTATTTATGAATATGTTTTACCTAATATATAACAGTTTTAATGAAGTTTTTATGTATTTGATGTGATATAATCTTCATGAGATTTACGTACAAAGTACTTAGTATTTTTTGTATGCCATAAAACTTAGGTATTGTCGGAAATGTGTCAATTATTACATATTTTTAGAATGTATAAAATCCTGCAAAAAGATATTTTTGTAAATAAAATCTAATATATTTACTAGCTGAACATCAAGAGTAGTAAGCATAGTCGTATGTACCAAAGGTATTTTCAAAATTATTGAGAATGTGAAATGGCTAGTTAAAATAAAGAATTATAACTATCACTTCTCATAAAATTATCATATTTATATTATAATTGACACATTTCGTTTTGTTTGTTAAAATGGATAAGCTGAATCAAAGGTGCCTACTATAAGGAAACAATTTGAATTAGTGTTACAATTAATGTATTTTATAAAAATAAGATCATTGTTGATGGTCTAAAATAAAGTTCACGTCGGCCATTGCTTTCCTTACGGAATTTATGAAGGCCTATTGTGTATTCCTTCTAATAAAATTACTACCGACAGTATATGAGGCAACTCGTCCCGATTTATAGGATTTTAAACTACCATGGTCACTAACAACACACTGGACGCACTGGACGTGGGTGTCAATGGTCGTTTTGCTCGCACATAATTCTTGATAGGTACGCAATAGGCCATCGTGACAGACTAATGGCCATATTTTTAAGGTACAGGCTATTAAGTGCCTTGTTTATTATATAAGCCAGTTCCTTTGCAGTCATTTTAAATAAACGTATTTTAATAAAACATAGTGTTTTCATTTTTAACCGACTTCCAAAAGGAGGAGGTTATCAATCCGTCTGTTTCCACTAAAGCTAAGCCGAGACGAGAAGTGTAAATAACGAAATTCATGTGCGTGTGGTGTGAGGGCCACTCATTAAAAATGTGCTTAGGATTTAGTGACCATTCCCAAAAAATTGTGAAAGTCAAATAAGGGAGTTATGGACTGTAAAGTTGGGCTCTCAGTTCTCACATAGAGGATTGAAGGCCCACCTGTACCTGATAAACTATACTACAGAAAGTCTTACAAAACAAAAAAAAAAAAACATAAATAATAAATATCTCTTCTCTCGTCTCTTGTTCGCTTCCGGAGTCGCCCTAACAGGTTAGTGACCAGTATATTTTCTTAGATTTTTTTTTCCTAGAAAAATTAAATAAGCTATCAATTATGAACTGATTGTAACTTTCATTGCTTATATCTCCAAAACATGACGCTTTAGAAGACTTTGCCCAGTACAATACTTGTATTAATTTCAGCTATTGACAGGTTGTGGCTGGATACAAATTTGAAAATTGCAGCAGTTAGGCAAGCCTTTCGCTATTAGAGCAGCCAAGCATTGTTATGCGATATTTGTGTGTATGGAAAAAAATATGCTGTATCAAATAAAATGCAAAACAATCATATTTCATCGTAGTATAATTATTTAAAAAACATTAGGTACATTTTTACAATTATTATTATCATAAATGTGATAACAACAATCCAGAGTTACAGTAACAGACAATCGTCTCTCGCCTACTTCAGTCTTTCTATTAAACGAAACATCCTTTGAGTTTCAAATGTGAACTTATTAACTGGTCTTTATCGTTTATTTGATCAATATTTAGCGTTTTCCAGCAATACATGATGATAATAAATCAAGATCCTGCATCTTAATTCCGGCCCCAAATATTCATCTAAGTTTATTTCGACGGCGATCCAAGCGCTCAGTGATGTTACAGTATCCCGTCAAACACCATAAAAAAAACATTTCTGAATCACAAAACTACCCAGACAACATAAATTCAAAGTACCCTCGAAAAAGCACACCGTACAAAATATAAAAAACGACGATTCTCTCCGAAACTCCGGATTATTTACACGATGGACTCGCGCCTTATAGCTAATATAATACAAGGGAACATAGTCTTTCAGCCGGCGACTTACCAATATGATCGATATTGCGATACTTCACGTCGAAAGCAAACAATGTTTTGTTGACTACAATTATTTTTACTGTTTTAAAGGAATATATCTTTTACCGAAAAATAAACTACTAATGTGGGTTGTGCCACAATAATTTCATTTTTATGTACATTTTATGCATCCTCACGCCTTGACCTTTGTGGATTAGGCTGAGGTATTAAATACCTTCTATTTTACTGTTGGTATGCATACAATACTACACATTTAAAAAAAAAAAAAACCAGAAATGAATACCATACTACAAGTCTTATTTCACTTGTAAATTTTCGCTTTCTCGATCAAAACAATATCGCTCATAAAAATGCAGGGAAGTACAATATTCTATTCTATATACATTTCAACTAATTCATGGAAGATACGTTCATAGAAAACGCAACTAAAACTTCGCAGATATTTACAGACAATTGACATTAAAAAAACTAATGTAGCCGCTAACGTTAAAAGTTAATCTTTACATCCAATATTTTGTGAACAGACAACATGATATATATTAGTTTTTTTTTTTTATAGTTGATCACCTGCCGGTGACTTGAAACTCATGAATATACATACACGCTTACATAATAAATGCCAACTAGGTCAGGCCCGATATTGCTAGTTAGGACCTATTATTCGAACTAAGAGCGATATGCATCGATATGTAGAATTAAATCAAAAAAAGCTTGGTGACTCATGCATATCCAGCCTGATTTGGTATAAAAAAACATTAAGATTATCTCCAGTCAATGGCACTTTTGCAAAATCATATTTATACCATGACCATTTAATTAAATAAACAAAACACAACTATACATATCGCCCTAAATCAGCTTAATATCCGGGACCCAACAAGAACCTAACATTAAATATATGTATAAAAAGTACGCGAAACGAAACAACTAATATTCCAAACAACTCAATTCCGATAATACATAATCACAGAACTCATAGACTTACATTAAATGTCTAACGTATTACAAACATTAACATTTGATAATGATAACACCAACAGACTGCCACTCACCAACCTATCATTTATAGCTATGACAAGACATTATTGTTATTATTGCGCTGATATTGCATTCAAAACTACTTTTACGGATATCTCATTTCATTATTATGATCCGCCTCTTTGGGAACGTAGTTGCGAGGATAGCGAGATCGACCATATGATATTAAGGCCTTGTGCTTTACATTCAGACCTAATTTCATCATTAGCAATACCTATATACCGGACATAGTTGATAATGATCTGTTAGTTTGATGTTTTAGTCTCGGTGACAAACACAATGATAAGCGCTCAAAATGTGTTGCAATAACAGTAAAATCGCTACATTTTACGAACTTGATTCAAATACGTTTAAAATATTCTGTCGACTGTATCAAACATGTTCTAATAAATTCAACATTCGATTATTTGGGTAGTGTAAAAAAAAGTATTCTTTTCAGATACTCGTACAAAATGGCAGCTTTTATTAGACAATCGTCTTTTCTGATTTATCTATAAGGCGCGTGAGGTCTTACTTCATAGTGGAATAGGATTGCTTTATTTTGTATTTAGTGTTGGCAACACAAAGATTGGTGTTTTTTACTGCTGGCAACTTACCACCTTCAATCTTAGCTTATCAAGAAATATTTAATTGGCTTGAGGGTGGTAAGGTAAAAACTTGCTTATGTGCAGAACTATAAGCAGAGGCAAGATAAGTATAAAGAGATCATAGCCTTTAGGCACTTTGTACTCTGCCTGACATGACATGGGACCAACCAGAGTTGCCAGCTTTCATAAGAGGAACATAGTGCTGCCAACCGTCAAACATTATAACTACAACCACAAGGACTCTTAACACAAATAAAACAAGTCGTTTCGCTAAATAGAAATTAAACAAAACTGTTCTTATTCAAAATTACTCTAGTTTACATTATTTACAAACATATGCACAGGACGCCTGACAACCGTCCGCGGTAACTAGCGCTATGCGATACTTTGGTTACTACTATTTTATCATACATTTTGGTACGCGTTACGTTCAACGCAATAAGTTAAATTGCTTCACAGGGTTCCGCACCTTTACAAACTTTACTAAATTCAATTTTTATAATAAGATTAGATTTTTATTAAAAACATAGAAATTGTAAGTCTATTCAGACTATTTACTCCAACATCCGTTGTTACGGCATGAGATTTGTTGTTATAATTTTGTACTGAACATTCGTAAATAGTGCAAGAAGCATAGCAAAGTGCTAAAGTTTCTTGAAGAACACAGCCTTCATCTTAGGAGCTAACCATACATGAGATTGAAGCTAATATTAGACTAGGCACATAAACGTACTCGTACGGAACCCCCACTTCGTCACACACCACAGGGTACAATTTATACTAGATCACATCGTCAAAATTGGTCTAAAGTAAGCACCGTTTCTTTCTTTTACGAAAGTATCTTTTGCAATGAATTCTGTACTATTTCACTTGTCCTACGGCCTCTTGCGGCGGCTCGTTGGGTTTGAAACCACTTTCAGATTTGTAAGGCTCACTTTTAAAGTCTTGGCTGTCGTTTTTGGTTTGGTCTTTGTCGTCAGGGTTCCCCCCGTAGGGTTTCTTGCCCTGCGTGTGGTCCTGCTCGCGCATCCACCGGCGACGCTGCTTGGACCACAGCTCGTGGCAGTCCTGCCACGTGGGCAGCTCGGGCGCAGGCATCCTGGAAATAGGTGGACAGGTTAATGGTGTACCTAACTGGTGAGGTGCAGTGGCGCATAGCTTGCTCTCGTAAAGGTTTCCGGCAGATTGTGCATCCTAGTGTCAGTCGTGGTCTTTTCTGGCCACTACCAAGTGTTTCCTCAATATGCCTTACACAGAATTAACCAGAACCAAAGGCATGTAACCAATTTGCAGGGGGTGAGAGGTATCTCTGCGTGAAAGAGTGCCTATTGGCCTGCTTTTAGTTTATGCACAAAAATCTTTGATAACATCATGTTTGTGAGGACTATATAGTCCTCGTATGTAGTATGTACGTCCAAGCGTATGTTTATTGCCCTGTAATGATTTCGTTGGATGAAAACAACACCAATTTGTTATGATAGCACACATTCACTCCATACTTGTTGAATCAGTCTTATGTCAGTTCGCGAGACCGTCGATGTCAGCTTCTACCATTTTACATAATTCTAAAACCTGGATGATTGAACAATATACATAATCAATACTCACGGGGTTTGATAATCCCATTTGGTATAACTAAAGGGATAAGTATTTTATTAGGTTTGTAACCCTAACATATTCCCAGCCTATTACCAGGTATTACTACTAGATTTGTTCAAAGGAACTACTGCGTATTTAAACAGGATTGGCCGCCATTTCGGGCAATGCAACAATGTAGTTTGGATGCAGTCCCTTTGAGCAAACCTTTAATATAATTCTAAATTCAACCATTCAGTCATGTGATTATACTATTATATTCATACATCATCCCTCATTATTTGTATTTTTTCAATCATGCAATCGATCTTCGAAATTTTTGTATCAGTTCAAATAAGTGTTGCTTGCTTATCAATCTGCTGTAGTGATTATATCACTTTTCGGGTTACTCAGTGAAACATGGATGGATGAAAATTTATGGATGATGATGATCTTTCTTCATTTGATTCTTGAGTCGCCTTTTACGATCAAGTTCTTAGGAATATTATGAAAAAGTCATACTTTAAGAGAAGCTGCATGCATTGTGACATAATTATACTATTGTAATGTAGACATGCAATGAGATAAAGGTGAAAAATAATTCTTCGACAAATATGTTGGCTCTCGCTAGGTCTTCATGATTTCGCTCATCGGCTAGCATACTTAGCATCATTAATTTAATCAATACTTTACTCAGGACACCAATTCGATAAAAATACATAGTGTCGCATGTAGACTGTATCCCTCGTTGGAGGCTTGAAAGATCCATACGTCGCCTCTTTCTGATCTTAGCTAAATGTATTTGAATGTCCATGATGAACAATACGACTATTCCAAATTCATTCGACGTGCACACTTCTATGAATAATAGGACCAGGAATTATTGTCCTTAGGCGACGAGCTGTGCGGAAATATCAATAACTACAAGATCCCCTTATCATTTTTGGTCATGGCGGCTAATCGCAACAGAAAAATCCGTTATGGAAAATCCCAATTACACTACCCGACCTGGGAATTGAACCCAGGACCCAACGCTTAGCAGTCGTGCTTGCGACCACGAGACGAACGGGGTCGTTTTCAATATCAATACATCGCATTATTCGTGCAGGTTTTGAACCCGCAACATAAACAACATGTTATGTAACAATCAGGTTATCGTCACTTGGCAACCAGGCTCTCAGTAGAAGGCATCATACCCACACTCCTACAGTGCCAAGCCAAAAAAAACCAAAGTCAAACACAACTCACTGCTCTGGCACCACATTCTTCAACCAGGGGCTTTTCAGAGCATCCTCGGCGGTGATCCTCCTGTCGGGGTCCAGCTCCAGCATCCGGTCCAGCAGCGTGAGGGCCTGCGGCGGCATGAAGGCGAAGTGCTCGCGCACGCAGCGCTTGTGGAACTTCTTGGGGCGCAGCGTGTGCCACAGCGGGAGGCTCACCACGTTGGGCCACACGCCCGGCACCGGCGTGCCGCACACGCGCGAGATCATCTCCAGCTGCATCATCTCCACGTTGGCCTAATAAACAGTTGTTCATAATGATGTTAATTACTAATACTTGGCTCTCAGGCAGAAGGCAGAGAGTCATGAACGAGGAACTTGGGAGGTCAGATAAACCAAACACATTGATTTAATTGACGATAATTAGCCACAAATGATGGTATCTTAGTCGAGCTCTTTATGAACTACCAGTTTATTTCTGCCACCATGCAGCATTGCTATGTTCCAATGTGAAGAGTAAGGGCGCACATAGTATTGGAGAGTAGGCACATGAGACATAACAGCATCGTCAAAAATTGGATCATAACCTTAGGCAGAGTTAGATGCTGCCTTGGTTATCTTTTTTACTACACCCTAACCCTAGGCCCACATGGTGGATCCACAGAGAGGAGGTCCTTGTCCCAGCTGTGAGAACCTACAGGCTATACAGGATGTAAACAGACCCTTCACGAAGCCGTCAACCAAGCATTCTGTACATGAAACTAAGTAACTTTATGCAAAAATTATTGCTGGGAAACGACTTTTTTTTTTTGGGGTGAAAAATCACGTTTTACGGTAGGACTCTTAACGCACTCAAAGCATTGTGGATGGTTTGAATAGTACAGGGGTCGTGGAGGTGTTTAAAGTAAACATCTTACATTAAAAACATGTATTTAAAAAAAAAACTTGTGAAACAGTTGGAACTTTGACCTCCAATATCTCCGTAACTAGAAGGTTCCCGGTATGGTCTAGAACAAAAAAAAATATCGCAAAGACAGGGAGAACAAGTGCCTTTCGGCTTTGTTAAGGGTCTATTTACAGCCTTTACAAACTGGAGTTAACATAACCTGTACAAAATACTCGTCAAGACACCATACAGCAGTTCTTGAAAATATCCCTTTACCTGGAACAGCGGATGCTTCAGGAACAGTTCGCCCAGGATGCAGCCCATGGACCAGACGTCGACGGCCGGGCCGTAGCGCTCCTCTCCCAGCAGCAGCTCGGGCGGCCGGTACCACAGCGTGATCACCTTGTTGGTGTAGGGCCGCTGTCGGTCCTCGGCCGACCACAGCCGGGCCAGACCGAAGTCGCCGAGTTTCACTTCGCCCCTGTTGAAATTGAGAATGGCAGTTCAGAAAAAGATACAATAATAGAAGAGAGGGAATCCGAGATATTATTATATGTGTAATATTAGTTTGTTGGTCTC
Organism: Noctua comes; assembly: GCA_963082995.1. Lineage (NCBI taxonomy): Eukaryota > Metazoa > Arthropoda > Insecta > Lepidoptera > Noctuidae > Noctua > Noctua comes. Next base: position 15,865,950 of record OY720278.1, on the reverse strand, counting down.
TGCCTAACCCTTCGGGGATTACAGGCGTGATGTTATGTTATGTGTAGTTTGTTGGTTACGAGATAAATAAGCAACAATTTCCATTAACCCAGCTTATCCCTACTTCAGGAATCTGTTCTGACTTAGTCACGATTATTAAAAAAAGGATTGCTGGAAGTCCAGGACCAAGATGTAAGGGAGAGCATTAACTTCATGACTATGAATTATTTAACTAACTGTTTATAGAGAAGAAAAAAAGGTAAACACCAAAACAAATACAAACTCACTTATTATTCATCAGTATGTTGCTGCACTTGATGTCCCGATGCAGGAAGTTCTTCCGGTGGCAGTAAGCCAGTCCGTCCAGCAGTTGGCGCATGATGGACGCGTTGTGCGACTCCGTGAAGTCCACCATCTTGGACTCCAAGAGACCCATCAAATCGTGGTCCATGTACTCGAACACGAGGTAGAATGAGCCCTTGTCCTGAGGAAACATCCAAGATGTAAGTTAAAAACACATAAACCTGCCGGAGTAAACGCTCTAAATGATGGAGTAAACTGAAAAATAATATCCCGGCCGCTGGGACACCAATCTCTCTGTAAAAGGCTAAAAAGTAAGAATGGGTGCCCAGTGCAGGTTCTAGAACATAAGGTTCCTCACAATGTTTTCCTTTGCCGTTTTGGGGGCAGTGGTGATGAAATAATTTACACAAAAATGAAGTGCGTGACTGGTTTCAAACACACGATCTAAAGTCGTAAGTCGCTGCTGTTACCGCATAATTATAGGGTTATGAAGAACAGGCTGTCTAGTTCTTCATCCCCCATAGAACAGGGAGGATCCTCCGACGTCTTAAGTCGCGGATAAATTCAGAATTTTGATGTTAGTTCTTCCTTTATGGCATAGAAGGCGCTGTAGTATTCTTTGTACTATGTTGCTGTGATACTCTTTGTGTCAATAAACTATTTATTATACTTTTTTGTATGCTACACCCTGACCGGCCACTGAACTTAGTATTATCACACACCTCACAAATGAAACCGCAAAACCATCACTTGGTTGACCTTCTAATTAATTCCAAGACAAAACAAATCAAACCATCACAAAGAAGTTATCATACCTTTCTAAAGTCCATAGCATCCTGCTTATCCGTGACGATCTCCCGTAGGTTAACAATATTCTTATGGTTGAGTTGCCGTAATATCTTGATCTCGCGTACGGCAGTGATGGGGAAGCCTTCCTTTTCGTTCTCAAGCCGGACCTTCTTGAGCGCGACGAGTTGGCCTGTATTCTTGTCTCGAGCCTTGTATACTTGTCCGTATGTGCCCTCGCCGATTTGGGTGATAACCTGGGATTTATCACAAAATTACTAAGGCTTAGAATTATTTTTTCAAATATTGTTAAAGTTTACACAACATTGTAAACTTTATGAGTCAGTTGCGAGTTACTGGGTATGATCTCCAGTAGCTTGGTTACACAGTTAAACTAGAACCTTTTTGGAGGTAGCGGTAACTATAAAACACCATGGAGTGTAAAGCTTATTAATCAGTAAATGCGACTGACTCCATTTGACATTAGACCGGGAGTCTAATGTCACATTTCGATACCATCATCGTATGTGAATTCATTGAAGCAATGTCCACAGGAACACAATGAAAATGCGAAATTGAACTCATGTAATGTTTTTACTCCCTCAGTCTTTCAAGATTAAATATATACAATTTTGATCAAATACACTTTTAAAAGTAAATAAAAGTAGGTCACCTGGAAGCCATCGACGCACTTCTCCCCCCAGTCCTTGGCGTGGTGTGTGGGCGTGGCCACGGGCACCACCTTGGAGCCGCGACGCTTCAGGATGCGCGGCCGCTTCAGCTTGGAGCCCGACTGCAACACACGGAGCTTTAAACTGACAGCCGATTCAAGCACTACCGGCACTACAGGCGCTGCCGGTACTTGGGTAGAAATCTTTAGACTGCTGCACGTAATGGCTTTACCAACCGATGAAAGCTATTCGTTTGTACCCCTGAACAGCAAAAACTGTCGCCAAGTACAATAAGTAATATTTGCTATATTCGAATCAATTTTGATGATATTGCAGTGAGACTTAGCACTCACTGCACACATTGAAGTCAGTGCTTTATCAATCCAGCGATGTCATCCTTCTAGCTTTGCTGTTAGTCTGTCTCGGCAGGCTACTACCGATCCGGTCGAGATGTGTTTTTTTGCACTTCTAAAACTAGATTAACAATGCTACATACGTTATCCCTGGCATGCTTCCTGCTGCTGAAGACGTGCGAGTAGTGGTCGCGGCGCGACGCGGGTGGCGGGGTCCCGCCGTCCAGCTCGTCGCCCGACAGCTCCTCGGAGCCCGGGATCACTGTGATGCCGGTTAGTGGACGTTGTAACATTAATTTATTGTTGTGACACAGGATAATAAATATTACTACTGACTTGGCTTTTGGGACTGACTGCATTTAATTTCATTTTTTAGTAAACTAAAGTACAATTGGATTTTACTTTGTGATCACTATATCTCAGTTACAGATCATAATTTCTACTGAAATCCTATATGCGCTAAAAAGGCAGTCTCAAGCATAATACTGTTAATTATCAACGAAGTTCACCTTTGTAACTATGTTAATGATAGTCTGTACTATCCCACTTTTGGGCAGAGACCGCTCCAGTATCCCTAGTTCCTCATAACCACATTTTTTTCTTGATCTAGGGCTACTGTGGACCCGTTTGATCGTGGGTGCCAGTATAACTCCACAACAGGCGAAAAAAGGAATGTGAATTTGTTATATTAGAACTCAATTTATATTTTCGTCTCATCATTCTGATAAAGGAACAGACTTATTGATACTTTTTCACAACCACTACTAAATCTTGCAATTCTAGCCAATATGCGATGATGGTACTTACCAGGTGGCATGGGTAGGTTCATGATGCCAGTTCTCTTGGGTTTCTCTGGCTTCTTGACCGGTGAGGGTGACGGTGTACTTAGAGGGCTTTCGTTTGCTAACGTTTTCAGATCTTCAACCTGCAAACATAATGAAATATTATATTGTAAGAGCCTGTGAATAAGGACTTAAATATGTTTCAGTGCTATGAATAAGTAGTCCTTAACATAGTCTCACTCACATTATTTCTAAATCACTTAAAATTCTATTACAATATAAAATCTAAATTTTTGTCCACTTTAAAAGATTGAGCATTGAATAGTTTATATTTTTTAAATACATTCATACAATTAAGTTTATACAAATAAGTGCATAACCATAAAATTCCCAACACAAACTTATAAGAGCTTCCCGAGTTCCAGGCGGACATTGGAGTTTTGTGTTAATTATTTCCTGCCGTTAATAGTTTACCTGAGTATTAGGCGGCATGGGCAGCTTGGTGAGGCTCTTGGGCTTGGGCGGCGCGGGCTGGCTGTTCTGGTAGTACACGCTCTCCACCACGCTGGGCCTGGACAGCGGCGCAGGAGACGTGCCTGCTGCCGGGCCCGCCAGCGGTGGGGTTAACGGCTTCTAACAACAAAACAAATTGTTGTTTATGAAATAAATATCATAAAACCTTATCTTTAGTCATTTCTACCAAGAGAAAATAATATGTATTACTGCCATTATAGTAACTAATCTTTTCATAGCCATTATTAAATCTACAAGTCTGATAACTAGTCGTACTTATAGATTAACTAGGTTATGGAATAACCTAGTTAATGGGTAAGGACCGACAGGCAGTCCGTCCAGTTAATATAGTATTAAGCTACGCTTCTAACTAATACATAAGAAGCCTCAAGATGGTTTGAAAATGTTTTCTTCTACATTTATTCAGATCAAATTGAGGTTCATACAGAGTAGAAGCAGTTAGCCGAATTGAGGTCACGGTGGCAACAGTGGCAGTTCGGTTTTATCAAAGGCTGTAGATCAGCACTTATTGAACGTCAATTACACAAGACAATCCCCCAAAATGCCCTTTGTCACTTCCTAGTGTTTTAACTGGAAAGAAGCGGTGGAACAAACTCCCCAGCAACAAATCTGTCTGATAAAGGTCAGAAGAACAGTGTGTATCAACAAAGAGTATACAGACCTCGTTAGCGGCAGCAAGAGGCTCGGCGGGCGGCGGAGGCGGGACGGCGTCGCCATTGGGCTCGGGCCGCTCGGCGCGCTCGGACAGCTCGGCCGCCGGGCTGCGCTCGGGGCGCTCGGGCCGCTCGGCTGGCTCGGGCGGGGCGGGCGGCCCGGCCGGCCCGGGCGGAGCGGGCGGATCGCTGAAGGCGCCGAACTCGGGCGGCGGCAGCATGGGTGCGGCGGACGAGTCGTCGCTGCCCGGCATAGGGATGTCCACCACGTCGCCGCCTTCTCGCGTCACCGACCCGTTCTCTTTAGACTGCTGGAAGGGATGGAAAAATGTCTTAATGCACAGTTATTGTACAGCTGCTAAACCCTGAAGGACGATTTCTGTATTTCTTTAAAAACGTTCAAAGTAGTCGCAATCATATCTGCGACAATTGTAGTATCCAAGCCAGTCAATTTTGGCTCGTTAAAAGCCAATTAAAGCCTGTTATAATGCTAAAAAATTACAGCTACTAACTTAAACCCTAACAAGTGTCAGACATATTAATCAAATAATGGCAATATCTTTTTTGAGTCTTTTCTGAAAATACAAGCAATGTGCTTGTGATCAGTAAAAACGACAAACTTTAAACTCACTTTCGTTTAATAAGTTTATGGACCTTTTATGCAAAATAATATGCTTCTAGACCCAGCGGTTTCGACTGTTGTTTTTCATAAAATTTAAGATTTTATTAAGAAGATTAATTTTCTCATTCTAAATAAATTATCTAACCTGCGTGAGACTATCGGAGGTCATGTTGGACAGCTCGTCAATGGTGAGTATCTCGGGGTTGTTGATGGACGTCGTGTTCGACAGCGCGCCCTGAGACTCTTCCTCCTTCTGGTTCAAGATCTCTTGAAGTTTCTGTAGAAGAAACAAGCGTTAATTTCACGAAATTGGTAAGAAAATACATGTGAAAAGGCTGAAAGACGTCATATTTGTCGAACAAATCGCTAATACAGTTGTGCGACGAGGACAAAAAGATGGCCTGGACGGGGACGATTTCGCGGATAGAAGCTTGTCTATGTCGCCTTTAGTGTCGAAGTCGCAACATTTAAACATTATACTGTAATCACAACCAAAACTTCCTTAATTTGGCAAAATTCCGATCTTTTTACGCATTGCTATGTGAAGAACTTCAATAGTGCTTTCAGGCTACCTTGAGAAAACAATTGAACATTAAATGGGCAGTTTATATTGGTTTTCGTGCTTACCTTAGCCCTCTTATGCTTGTCCTTGACTAGTTCAGCAAATAGACTGGTGTCACTGATCTTCTCCTTGAAGTCTATCTTGCGATGCAGCATCGTTGGAGGACTGGGTGACTCATGCTTACGACTGTTTAGAGAATTTATGATTAGTATTTATGGGATTCATTGGCATTGCATTTTGGGAGGGGCACGTCCAACAGTGGACAAGGCTGAGATATCTGCAAAATAAAGCCTTTATTTCCTTGACAGGCGTGGTTGATTCAGGATTCTTACGATTTAGCAATGACTGTGAAGTACCACGTGATATAGAAGAACCCATGACCAGACAGCTTTGGTCTTATAGAATTATCTCGAACGCACGACTACCAAATCGTAACCTTTTCGCTTCCAATCCTGATAGATCAGCGACTCATAACAAACCTGTGGCTTCGACTTCTCTGAAATGACAATGACATTCTTTGTGACTGTCGTTAGACAAGAAGCCGACCCCAACATATTTGGGGAAAAGGCTACGCAGACAGTATGCAGATAGTTTACCAAATCATTAAAGCACAAACAAAATTATTCAGCCTTTCCAGTGCTATCAGCGCTGAGAGTTGACTGTAATCCACCACGCGGCTCCAGTGCAACAGGCACTGGAGGCGCGTGGGTGAGTGGTGGTGCGTGGGTAGGCAAGTAAATTTCGCATGTCACTGAATTCTGGATCTTGGACATTACAGTTTCCTCATTTGTTCCTTTACATTTTTAAGGAACGAGAGGTGACATATTCGCTCATTACATCAAAATCCTGCTAAAAGTCTGAAAAAAAAAAATACGATAGTAGCCACCGAGTCTGGTTTTGCGTACGGTTTTTTTTTATTAGGTACACCTCTGCTATACCCTTCGGGTATCACAGTCGTGCTTTTATGTCCATCTATATCCTGCCAAAAGCTTGTAAATGTAAGTCAACATAAACCAAAAGCATACCTATGCCTATCCCTAGGCGAAGGCTCCCGGTGCTTGGCGCGGTGTCGCGGCGGAGACTGCGTGGAGCCACGCCGTCTGCTGCGCGAGCCCGAGCGGCGCCGCTTGAGGGAACTACGGCTGTGCGACCTGGGTACGACAACGGATTGTTTAATATGGGGTATGGATGATTGAAATTACGCCAGGACCTAGAAATAATTTGTTAAATATGCAGGGTCAGGGCGCGTTCCCACTATGTCATGAAGACAGATTATCGTGTCGTTTAAAGCGTCGTGGCTTGTGTATTGAAATGCAGGTGTTCACATATAGGACGACACGATTCACCGTCGTCCACGACTATTCCATATATTATGCAACGATAAATTAATCGTCACGACATAGTGGGAACGTGCCCTAAGTTTTTGAGATGGGACTTTAGGGTTTGAACTGTACAGCTTAGGTTTTACTTTTCCATATAGAATTTCGCGTCTAATCTCGCCTCTCTTTTATAACAGATTAAAAGTAGGTGTGAATACAGCTGAGAGTTCATCATTTTCCAAGTTTTGCAATGCATAGTCCCACAGTCTGAGAGTAGTCAGATGGAGGAAATTCCTGGCCGTTTTCTCTACATCAATCGATCATAATTTTTTCCAAGTATTTCATCCCAATCACGCGGAAGGCGAAGACAAGGTGTTGTGGTTTGGGAGAGGCGTATATCCAGTACTGGGAGAGGCGTAAATCCAGTACTGGGAGAGGCGTAAATCCAGTACTGGGAGAGGCGTATATCCAGTACTGGGAGAGGCGTATATCCAGTACTGGGAGAGGCGTATATCCAGTACTGGGAGAGGCGTATATCCAGTACTGGGAGAGGCGTATATCCAGTACTGGGAGAGTTGATACATGAGTGCGGCATTACCGGTGCGAAGGTTTCGTGTCCCTGTCCCGGTGCCGGTCCCGCGAGCGCGTGCGGCGGCGGCGGTGCGGGCTGCGGCGCCGGTGCGCGCGGCGCGGGCTGTACTCGCGCGAGCGGGACGACACCTCGTGCACTGGCGAGTCTGGAAGAGAGGTGTACGTTAGTGTTTGTCGTAGAAATACGTTTATTGTGGGTTTTTTATTATTTTCTTTTTACAAAAAACAATTTAATTTTAATCTACGCCAGGTGAGACTTTACTAAAAGTTATTTAACTCGTGTTTTGCTTAGTCTATGTGTTCTCGTCACTTTTTGCGCGTTTACTTTGAGAGTTGTACGAAAGTGACTGGAATAACGTTTATAGATCCCAGCCTAAGTCTTATATTGGCCTCCAAATAACACACTTTAAGGCGGAGGGTCATAAAATTCAAACAGGTTCAAGGTTGTCAGCCTTGTAACAAAGTCACGTTAGATGACCTTTCATTGTATTCCAATTAATAACAATCGTCAGGAATTCGACGTCATCTACACAGTAAATGGGTCAACACTTGGTTGACAACGAGATCATTTTCAATTTATAATAACTACCTATCAGTAGCGAAGGGTCAATTTTTGTGAGGTAATCCGGAGTACATATCTTTAATGTGGTTTTATTATTTGTCGATAAAATACTGACAGTGATAGTTTTCAAAGGGAAGCCGGTAGGAATCGAGTTGTATGGAACCTTCGCCACTATTCTTCTCCGTCAAGACGTCTTGACGGAGAAGAATAAGGTATGGAATTCAATCAGAGCCCTTTACACAGCATGCAGTCGGACAGACAGTACTTCTGGAATATTAGCAAAGTAGTATAACTTCCTTTGCAAAGTGACAACTGGAATTAGTGACTGTTAAACAGGTTGCTATGCTGTATCTTGTATCAGCATATATTGTATCGTGAGTAAATAACAGCGTATATTGCGCGTATGATGGCGTTGCGCCGAACTTTAAGAAAGTGCACTGTTGTATTTTCAAATCTATGCGCAAAGCCTAGCGTTGAAAATCGAGTGCGTACATGAGCTTTGTGTACACCATGCGTGTAAAGCCCAGTTGGATTCTCCACTCTCTGCGCAAAGCCTAGCATTTAAATTCCAGTGGGCTCATATTGAGTGCTAGTGTTGTGCGCGTATTACCGGACACCATGATGGGTGACTGCACGCGGTGCTGCTCGTGCCAGTAGTCGCGCCGGCCGCGATCATACTCCTGCTCCGTGTCCGAGTCTATCGTCACCGTATCGTGGTACGGCGGCGCTGATGGCGTGTGCGGCGTTGTGGATTTCTGTCTTCTCCTGTGGAATTACAAAAAAATATTACGGGGCTTGTAGAATTAAATATTTATACTAGATTAAATTAAATTGTCTAGCGAAACTACAAATGTGGGTCGCTCGAAGCTCGTAATTCGAGTGACTTAAACCCCAAACAAAGTATTTTTCTTTTTTAGGGTTCCGTACGCGAAGGGTAACCACGGGACCCTATTACTAAGCCTCCTCTGTCCGTCTGTCTGTCAGCGGGCTGTATCTCATGATCCGTAATAGGTAGACAGTTGAAATTTTCACAGAATGTGTATTTCTGTTGCCGCTATAACAACAAATAATAAAAAAATAAAAGGGGGCTTCCCTACTATGATGGTACGGAACCCTTAATGCGCGAGTCCGACTCGCACTTGGCCGGTTTTTATTTTTCCCGTGTTAGATACACATCACGTCTGGGGAGTTTCGCTACACAAATTTAATTTTACCTGGTATAATACGAGGGCAATTCAGATTTGTTCATTCAATAAGAAAACCAAATTCTTCAGACAAATTATTAAGATAGCAGAAAACACGAAGCGTAACACATCAATCAGCTAAACTACCATGCTTCGTTAAAATGTGATGAGATATTTCATTTCGTCGTCCAACAAATAGAACGACGAACTATTTTTCGAGTTTCGTTTTTCATTTATTTTTTCCACTCCGTCTTCTAAAGTCAGATTCAGTATAAACCTGTTGTGAGGTGGTTGGGTCGACTTTTAAAAATCGGTAAATTTTATGGTAAAATTCTCGCAAAGCTTACAAAATAATGGTCAATATTTGAAACACCAGCAGTATGTACTCTATCCAGAAACACAACCCGACACCATATAAAAATTACAAAAAAAATAAACAAATTGTATTATGTGACACTAAATGACTTTAGTTTACAAATCACCAAAGCAAGCATAAAGTGCCATGGCTAATTGTGGAAAGTTTACAGATTTTCGTCTTCATTTACTTTTTCGTCCATCAAGGGTCATAAGCTCCTTCCCTGATCTACTCCAACACCGAAAATGACATCCTTACTAGCACTTCGCCCGTGACTTCGTCCGCAGAAATTGTGATAGCTCGGCTAATTTGCATGATATAAATATAATTTATAGCCTATGTTACTTCCTGATAGTTTAGCTTTATAATAGTGAAAGAATTTTTGAAATTGGTCTAGAAGTTTTTGAGTTTATTAGTTACAAACATACAAATCTTTCCTCTTTATAAGATTAGTGTAGATTACATTCGCTAGGCAGGTTATGAAATGTTACCGACAGACGTAACTTCTTATCTCACGCGAATCTTGAGCCAATTAACGGACATAGACCGTTATGGCGTTTGACTACGATTATCAGGACATTACGAAGACACATAGAGCTATGCGTTTCCAGTTTTTACTAACGTCTCAATATTTCTAGGGCTTTCCGTTAAAGGACATATAACATCACGTCTTTAATCCCCGAAGGGTTAGGCAGAGGTGTACTTAATGGTACACCCACATTTCGCCAGTTACGTTTAAGTCCCAAGTCCCAAGTGTAATAGAGGGCGAGCCTATTAAGGGACAACCACCTTATACCCGCTATTCATTATAAAAAATACAACGGTCATTTATTTAAAAAAAGATCACTCTAGTACCCTTTTGGGAATAACACAACTATGACACCTATATTACACTAAATTTAATTTAATACAGAAAGAAAATTACACACATTAAAACTAACAGTCTTTCCGAGCAAACCCGTGACTCAAAACTAAGCAAACAGACCAACTTTTTTCAAACTTGAATATAGGATAATACAGGGTGTAAACAGACCCTTCACAAAGCCGTCAACCAAGCATTCTGTACTTCAAACTAAGTAACTTTACGCAAAAATTATTGCTGGGAATCGACTTTTTTTTTGGGGTGAAAAATCACGTTTTAATGTAGGACTCGATGGAAAACACTCAAAGCATTGTGCTGATGGATGAATTGAATAGTACGGGGGTGTGTAAAGTAAAAATCTTTCATTAAAAGCATGTATTTAAAAAATAACTTGTGATAAAATTGGAACTTTGACCACCAAAATCTCCGTAACTAGAAGGTTCCCAGGTATGGTCTAGAACAAAAAAAAATATCGCAAAGACGGGGAGAACAAGTGCCTTTCGGCTATGTTAAGGGTCTATTTACACCCTTTATATTCGAAAAAAGTTGGTCTCTTCTGATAGAAGCAATGCTGTGAATGTATTCGTAGAAAGTAAAATAAAGTAGGTAAGAATTCAAATTATTGATTTTAATTTACCAAAAGTTATTTACATTTGGACATAGAAAACTAGGGCACAATATTACTAAAGTAAGCCATTAACAATCAAAATAATGGAAGTACATAGTGTGTCACCTTAGTATTCATTATTAATCAGTAGAACATAGGATTTCAAACGCATCTACTACATCCGTAACGCATAACATCACGCCTGTAATCCCGAACGGTTAGGCAGAGTTGTCTCTAATAGTACTCACATTTCGCCAGTAATATTCAAGTCCTGTGTAATACGGGGCTGGCCTATTACCAACAACCCGAGACAAATTCCTGATGGAAAAACCCAATAAAACTTTGCCCGACCTAGGCATCGAACCGCAACTGCCTCGTTGGCAGGACCACTAGACCCCTCAATCTAAATATCACATACTGCTGTCAGGCAGAACTATATGTGATTGAGTTTGTGACGTGGCCGCATACAAGTGCTGATGAAAGCTATGTGAGGCGTAGTAAAATATTCGTCATGCTAATTAGCGAGATGTGATGAGTGCATGATGCTACAGCGTCGTCGTCAAGAAATAATAAGTGCCTAGGCCGTGTTTTGTTAGGGTCAGTTCACACCGAGACGTGACTAGACGCGACGCGGCGCCGCGAGACGTCACGCGAGTCTTTCAAACGACACTATGCATTTTCTAATGGAGATAAAGCGTAAAATGGCTTGACAGTGCACGCCACGTCGGTCGCGTCATGTCTCGGTGTGAACTGACGCTTAAGGTTCATAAAAGCTGGTGAGGCTGGAGACGATGCCTGAGGTAAACGATATGTTGACGTGTCGCAAGAGTTCAGGGCTCAAACACATAAACACGTTACGACGACGCAACGTGCCACTGCATGGCAACGTGACGTGGCACGTTGCGTCACGGTGCCGTGACGTGGAAATCGACGTCGAGCAACGTAAATAATCACGTTACGACAACGTAACGTGCCACGTTGCACAGCACGTCGTCGTGACGTAAAATATGGCTGAAAGATATGGATGGATCCAGTATTTTCTTTGCATCTGTTTCTTCTTTATCCATCTTCTAAATATTAGCAGGAAGAGAACACGTCTAGTGTGGTCCATTTCTCGAAATTAACTGCGCCAATTCTACAAATGCGCCACCGTCAATACGACGTCGTCCAACGTGGCATGTTGCGTTGTCGTAACGTGATTATTTACGTTGCTCGACGTCGATTTCAACGTCACGGCACCGTGACGAAACGTGCCACGTCACGTTGCCGTGCGGTGGCACGTTGCGTCGTCGTAACGTGTTTGTGTTTGAGACTCATTCGTCTGCTAACGGGCGTCTACTCCTTTCCCGCATCTCGTAGTTAACTCGGGCACCGTCTCAGTTAAGCGGTAGGCCTGCAGTAATGGTTCTAATTCTACTGGGCTCCCCGAACTGAGGTTAAAGCTATCTTTTGATGGCAAAAGAAACCAGAAAGGGATGTAAAATTATAAAGAAGTTAATACGCTACTGGCAATCGTATACTAGAAATTATATGATAGGCAGTAAATGTAAATATAATGGGCGTGGGACCTGAGGCCTTTGACGGGCAGGTGGATGAGTGAATATACATCTTTACAATAAATAAAATTGTTTGTAATTTCAAAATAAGTGTTATACTAAATGCGTAAGAAAGTGTATACGGTACTTATAACAAGAAAAAATATAATATTTTTTTAATTTAATATTAATGTTCGGCTAATCTCTGAATCCGCTGGACCGATTTTGATGGGAATTTTACTGGCAGATAGCAGATGTTATAAGGAATAACTAGGCTAGTAGTAGTAGGCTATATTTATTTTAGAAAAAGGATTAGGGTTCCGTGCAAAAAAATTAAAACCTTGGAAATTGTAAGTAATATTTTTATAATAATTTCGCGCTGACGAATGTCGCAGACAACAGGTAGTAACGTAGATAAGATGTGAATATTTAAGATGTCTGTAACTATAGGGATGACATGGACGCACGACCAAATCCTCTTTTTTCAATAAAGATTTTAAAAAAAACCGGCTAGTTTATTCTAATTAGCTTACCTACTCATAGAAACCAAATGACAATAATATGGCCATTTCCAAGTTCATTGCAACCCACTTCTCACAGCTAAAGAACGTGCGTAAAAAGATAAACAGCTGATACAACAATATACCTGTCGCACCTACTTAAAGCAAGAACCTCATGGCTGTATGTATAACGGCTTGGCCTTGAATTAAAAGCATTAGGAATATGTTTGCACGGGTTATTGTTTCGATATTTGCGTCTGTTGACGATAAAATTAATCACAACATAACATGTCGCGTGTAATGAAAACTGACATTGTATTCAATAATTCTTGACATAATAATTAATACCCCTTAACATTGTATTTGATAGTAGCGGCGGCGGCGTGGCGTTTTCCATAATCTCGACATTGTATGGTATATTATTAATTTAAAATTTTTTGAAATATTTGTACGCTGGAAACAGCAGAATATTATGGCCATCATGTTTTGTGTAACACCTAAGTAACAACAATGTTCTTACAAATAAATTTTATTATATTCTATTCTATTCTAATCCAGGTTAGGCACTATAGGAGAACAATCGCATTTCGTCAGTTATGGGCTAGATGGCATACTTCCATCAACAGGCCATAAATCCAGACTCTAACCTACTATTAAGAAATTCCTGATGGAAAATTCAATGACACTTTATACATCCGACCTCGTGCTCTGTAGTGCTTACTCAACTAGACCAATAAAGCGTAATTTTTTGCGCTGTGAGTCGCGAAAAATGAGTCGCGGAATTTATGCTGCATTCGGTATACTCAAGTCACTTACAAACAGGACTTTAGTATGAAACAGAATGCAGCGTAAATTATGCTCGTTTGGCCTCAGCCTTAGCTAAGAATTGGATACCTACCTATATCATACTTGTCGTTTTCTTTAAGTATGAATCGTGTTCGAATACTGACGAGCTTATATGCTAATTTGGACACATTTTCTATGACAAATTTTCCAAAAATGCCTGTGCATAAACAGTTTCCATGGTTCATCGGATCAACGAGATGAATTTAGCTAGGGCAACTCTAGTGGAATGTTACAGAAGCCTAAACGGGATTAATCTTCGAGATTCCTAACTCGATTGCGCACGACTGCAGAATGGCAAGACTTAACGACGCAAAATCGGCTTGAAGGTCAGAAAAAGTTCGACGCGGTGGATGAAGGTGGGGTATGTGTGAAGGGGTATAGTACTAACTGGGTTGTGGAGGTCAGATAGGCAGTCGCTCCAAGTAAAATACTGGTATTCAGCTGCATCCAGTTAAACTGGAAGCCGACCCCAACATAGTTGAGAAAAGGTTAGGCAGATGATGACGAGTCCGAAGCGGTGTCTAGTTGCGTCGTCCGTATCGTGGCGGAGCGTACTTATGACGTATTTTTCGCTTTTATTACATAGACATGCAGCTCTCTTTCTGATCAGCTCAAGCGGATGAGGCGTCAGTAACTGTGACCACTCTTATAGGGTATTTAGTGCTTCAAGCTTATAAACGGTTCGAAAACCGAATGGGTAGAACAGCAACGTGTCTCCATATTTATTATTTGCAAACAAGCCAAATTACTGTGATAAGATAACTTAAGTATTTGTCATTCATTTTTACCGATTAAGATTAATCGAGTCGTCATAAAAATGCACCATTTCAAAATAGAATGCTATTATCTAATATGATTATCTAATTATCATTAAAGTCATTAATACACTGATAGAGTACGCACCGGAAATCTGCTGGATCTAGAAGCATGGAATTTTGCTTTACTAACGTAGTCAGTGAGCACTAAGCATGGATAAATTAGAAAATCCATGCCCAAAAAAATAAAAATATGAAATAAATATGTACGAAAGTACGTCACTTGTGCCGATGAGAAATCCCATCAGCCGCGGCTAGTTTATTGATAATTAAATTTTGTTTTTAAATTGTCACAAAACAGAAGACTAGTAAACTTCAAACTGTTTTATAAACTAAAGCAGAAACTCGACACGTTTGTAAACTAATAATATCAAGTTAGTACGAAAATAACTTTGAAATAGTATTGTATAATATACAATGTAAACCCGACGTATGTACTGGGAAACCAGTAAGTACATTACTTTAAAAGCATAATAAAATGACATTACCTAAGTACCTACTTACATTTAAAAGCTAATGTGATTACTTTATGTTTAATCAATCATGTGGGTTGAATTATTATGAAAATGACAGTAAACAAAGATGTCAGAGGCTAGATAGAAGATATTAAAGTCAAGATATAAATTAAATGGAGGTCGGAGGTGGACGGGTCCCACTTATGTTATGAAAGGCCGTGCGATGACGCTTCACTACGGTACCCTAAAGCCAACGAAGTTATACATTATAGCTGCATGATTACTTTAAAAGCTGTTTAGTAAATAATAAAAATGTATTTTTACGACACGAAGAACGTAAACATAACATTGTATCTATGCTAGCTAACATTATAAATGCGAAAGTTAGTCTGTCTGTGGCATAGAGGTAGACACCCATACCTGGGTTATTTCGATACAGGTTATTTTTTATCCCAGTGGTCCGTTTACGTAGGATATTTTCCTACATGAACGTGGGCGAAACCGTGGGAAAAAGCAAGTAATTTATTACCAACTTTTGGCAAATAAGCACATCATGCTGGCTTTCATAAAGGGTGTAAATAGACCCTTAACATAAACGAAAGGCACTTGTTCTCCCCGTCTTTGTGATAATTTTTTTGTTCTAGACCATACCTGGGAACCTTCTAGTTACGGAGATATTGGGGGTCAAAGTTCCAACTTTTTCACAAGTTTTTTTTTAAATACATGTTTTTAATTTAAGATTTTTACTGTACACACCTCCACGACCCCCGTACTATTCAATCCATCCATCAGCACAATGCTTTAAGTGCTTTCCACCGAGTCCTACCTTAAAACGTGATTTATAACCCCAAAAAAAAAGTCGATTCCCAGCAATAATTTTTGCATAAAGTTACTTAGTGTGATGTACAGAATGCTTGGTTGACGGGTATGTGAAAGGTCTGTTTGCACCCTGTATAGTAATTGTGCTGACCTATCGCATCTAACGCATTTCTAATGAACAGTGCCCTTTGTACGCCATAATATTGCATCGACTTGTCACAATGAGCGTAACTCACATGTAGAAACATGTTAGCAGTCTATGGGCCTCAATTACCTACTAATATCCGGATGAATCATAGAACTTGCACAATGTGATAAGAGATTGATAACTACTGTTTACTTTCGTTCAGATGAGAAACTATGACCGTTGTGTTGTATTATTTGCTCAAGTGACAGCTTTTTGTGTACGCATTTGGGATTAGTGGGCGTTTACTGAATTGCTCGAACGTCAATGAAAAAGAAATTTACGTTACACGTCCATGTTTGGATCACGGAAATTTTTGTGTCAGAATTTAATATAATTGTTTCAGCAGATTTGGAGCAAATTGACCGTGACAGACTGACATACACACAAATGATCCAAATAAGGGTTCTGTTTCATTCACGTGCAACGATGGCCCAAATGTCTAAGAAAGAATGCAACCATTCAAGGTTAACTGGTTATTCGAATTTACGCAATATGATAAGAAATCAATGAATGATTGCCTTTATTATACTATCACATTAATATTATATTTAAAAATGCAAGAGTAAAAAGTACCACACAGTAGGTTTGAAAATAGAATAGTAGGGGTTACCAACAATTACCATGCACATAGATATTTTAATGAATAACAAATTACATAAAATTGATTATGAAGAAAACCAGTCCGGTCAGTCAGTACAGTCTGTTACCTAATAAGAACAGGGTCTGGCATGCAGTGGCAGATCAATCAATACTAAGTGCAGATTAAAAATCACTTACAGGAGTAATGGTGAAAAAATTATAATGATAGCTAACTATGTAGGTACCACAACATAGTTGAAAAAGAGCAGAATTCTTAAAATAAATGATTTCATATCTGTATGTATTATACTAAGTATGTCTAGCAGTGGAATGCTATAATAGGCTGATAATGATGATGGACCTCTTTGTCAAATAATGATTATTTAATAGGATTTTGTTATCTTGTAGAATCAATTAGAAGTGAAAGTGACATATAATTAAAAGTTTTAAACTTTGCAGTTACGAAGCTGGTCGTAAATATTTCGGAATTCGCGTTCACACTAGTTATTTTGCCTAATATCAAACTTCAAGATTTCAAATCTTGCAGTTAGATATTATAAAGTAACACAATTTCATTCATAACCAAAAGCTATATTATAATATTATTATCTCTACCTACACACACATTTTATCTACCACAACACATAAGTACATGCTCAATAAAAATGTCACTCACAAATCACAATTATTCTGTGTAGGATATGATCCTACTATATGATGGACATGGACAGGCATCCAGGTGGGGCTAGAAACCATAGCAACCAATATCCCTTGGTTAGTAATAAAATATGTAAACACTTGACAACAAATTAATATAATATGTATTGTCAATACTGACTTTTTGTAGTCCCACATTTTAGCAAACATGGGTTAGTTAGAAGATGGAAGGCTAACACTAGAATACAATTCACCTTTTGTTAAATGAAAAATATGTCACATGAAATGGACTTCTGCCATAATGAGCCAACCTGCAGTCTCTTAATTCAGTTGAATATGTACATCAAACTGCATTCTAAAAGTGGTAAGTCATTCAGTAAAATCAGCCCCATAATACATCCAAATCATATGCTTAAACAGTTTTAAAATTAATAGCAAAAAATTATTAATTTTTGGGCCTTCACTACCAAAATTAATTACAATTACTTCAGAAAATGGGAGAAATTTTGTTGTGGTTTTGTACATTTTGGCAGAACTAACTCAAATGAATAAAAAATCACAGAATTTGATGATTACATAAGTGCACTAAAAAAAGATCTGAAAAGCTGAACCCATTGCTATTATGGAATTAGTCAATGAAAACAAAAGAGAAAGTGCAATGAATATAGTTCTAGTGCATCTAGATTTGCGATAGCCAACTCCACAGTAATCACTCCATTCACTTACTATTCTGTGGTTTTATAAAAATGACCCAGTCAAAGGTAAAAATATGTATACGGTAATTCATTAAAAAAAAATCAGCAAGTCAACATTTGAACTGCAAGAAACTGACTTTTTTTTGCTTACTGTACATATTTCTTTACCCTTGATTGTAAACACCAGACTGATAGGCTGTGGTGGCTGCATTGACATAATTCTTTCGATATAAATTGCAATAAAAAGTAGGTTTTGGAGCAGTCTCAGCAGTATAATGAATTACAGACGGCAGTAAAAAAAAAATTGTAATTTCTCACCTGACAGGCGGTGATCTGTCCCGATGTGGTGAGTAAGGCATGGGCATGGCGTGGTGCAGCGACGGCTCCCGGATGAACGGCCGGTGGCGCGGGGATTCATGGCGCATCAGCGGCGTCATCGACGGCGACACCGGCGAGCAAGAGCCCCCATTCCTGAGCGGAGACGAACCCTTCTCCCATTCACTCACAGGCACCTGCTGGTACCTCTGAGGACTCGCAGGTCTCATCGGAAGCTCCTCAGGCACATTATCGTCTGGAGACACACTCTCCAAACTCGCTGATCTTGACCTATTCTTTGATTTCTTCTTCTTTTTTTTCT
This sequence comes from Noctua comes, assembly GCA_963082995.1. Classification (NCBI taxonomy): domain Eukaryota; kingdom Metazoa; phylum Arthropoda; class Insecta; order Lepidoptera; family Noctuidae; genus Noctua; species Noctua comes. The sequence goes on along the minus strand of OY720278.1, from coordinate 15,847,500 downwards.
TATCTTTTTTCCGCTTGTCTTTCTTTTTCTTAAAACTACCATGGTCATCAAACTCTGGATCCCGCTCATCATACTCCTTGCGTCTCTTCCTTGGCACAGATGAATCCCTCAATGAATACTCCTCAGCAGCCCGACGACTCGTTGTTGTCACTGATATTGTCTTGTTATCTACAAATGTACGGATGGAATGGGACTTCCTCGTCCTATCAAGGTCATCAGCGATATGCCTGCTGATTGAGCTTGTTTCACTATCAATCTCACCAGCCTCTGGAGCTGATAACGCCTCCGAACTGACATCAGAATACTCCACAAGAGGTTTGAGAGAATTGACTGTAGCATAAGATTGTTCATGGGAACTACCTGAATGTGACTTATGTTTCTTGTGAGCTCGTTTCTTATGCTTCTCCTTGTGGTGCTTGGTATGCCTCTTATCGTAGCCTCGATCCATGGCCGCCTAGGGCGGCGCCCCCGCCCTGTGTTGACACTTCACATCACTTCAACTGAAACATAAAAATGATTTTATGACAAACATCTTATTATGATTGATCAGAGTAAAAGCATATTAAATTAGAAATGATAAGCAATAAGCTGTACAAAGTTCATCTTATCGCAAAAATAACACACAAAATAAAATAAAATTATGGTTAGTACATACCTACAAAACTTCACAAAGTTGATGTAAATAAAAGTACATGATCGGTGATTGTCAAGCAGTACTAAATGGTTGACTGTACCCGCAAATCTAAGCACGTAGACAAAAATTATGGAGGTACACAAACAAAAAATCAGGAGTTCCTAAATCAAAATATGCATCACTTTAATCACTACACAACAACTGGTTACAGCGAAAATTAATTTCAAAGTGGCAAAATCTAAAAATAAAACAGTCGTAAGCACTCGCGATTTTTGATAATTCCAAAAAATTATAAACAAATCACGGCACTGCACAAGCACATGCAACAAGAATGTAGAAGAAAGGACTTACCTGAGTAATAAACGGACGTGCGTCCGTCACACGCACAACGAATACTTTTGCAATATAATACGAATTGTGTAAGCTAAGGTATTAGTTTCTTGTATATTTTTTACAGTTTCAGCAGGTTTTCTGCCCGTAATATATAGTAATCTTAGTTCTTTACTCTTTATATAATCTTATTTCGCTAATCATAATCATGAAGAGCGCATAATTCATGTAATTACATCGGATTTATATTAGGACCAAGAACGTCGATTTTAGTCAGCCATTTGCTTTTTTTCATTCATTTTCTTTCATCATCGTTTAGTGTTGTCCTCATTTGAGCAATGCGGTTATGTTGGTAGCAACTCGATCGGAATGACAACTTTAATCGGTGTCTAATTTTTAAATCGAAACTATGTGTTTCAATCGCACTTATCACGTGTTACTTTAATTCTGTCCATTTTTGAATCCTTACGGGAAAAAAAATGTTTTCAGTAACATTGAACAATTGTGCTGAATGCACCACTAAGGAATTTTCTTATCTCAAGCGATTAGTAGTAAATTTCGTACAGAGTAATACTATAAATTCAATTTTACCTAGGGGTTCAGCACAACATCTTGAGAAACTACTCCGGTCACCCATAAAACATTTTGTGCTCATGCACTAACATAAACATTGATTTATTGTTCTTCCAAAAATTAATGTATTGTTTTAAATTTTTTGGAGTGGTTTTATTTATTCATTACTGCTATTCTATAATAGTTCATAAATAGAACTAGATTAAATGTACATACAATTGTAACAGTAATGGTTTTGTTCGTCTATCACAAAAATCGTTTTTATGGTGATAACAATTTGATGAAATCTTTGACAACACTATTAATTTTGGTTTGTGCTGGCGGAAAATTCAAAAAGACCCAATTTCGCTATATTTTATTAGGTATCACTTGGTTGAAGTAGTTTTTAGAAGAACAATAAATAACATAATTTATGTAAGTTAAATTCACACAATTTCAAAACGTAAATTATAATGAAAATCAAGTTAATCTCTTAATTAGTAAACAATTTTAACTCATGTGCATCCGCCGGATATTTTTCTTTCCGTTTCGCATAACATCGTCTTCTGAATTGTAATTTTGCAAACATTGTAGATATTTTGATGTATTTTAGTTATAATAGCGAAAACAGAATCAATTAAAACAAATTTAAAAAATATCTGATATGCAAACATTTTATTTATTTTTGTAGACTCACCAATTTTTTCACGAAGTTAGTGCTGCGTTAAACGATAAGAAGATGTGCACAACTTACCATTTAAAAATAATTTTCAATCATGGTAGAAATAATTGATATTGGAATTATTTAGTTGCATTCAAACGTGATGTCTCATTGCTTTTAGTTTATTATGTAAAATTTCTTAGAACTATTTTGACAAAAGGCTACAGAAATTTTATATTTGGCCATATTTAGATCCAAGATCATTAATTACTTTGGAAGTCTATTAATTTTTTACACTTTCGTATGGCAACTCTGTATAGTTCGCGTGCGATTTGCGTCCTAGCGCTATAGCATTTATTTTGCTGATTATTTTATAGAATATAAAAGTAATATTTAAATACAAAACTAATTTAAGATCAATACAATGTGTAGTGATTTATTAAGATAGCATATATGATAGTACTGTCACGAAATTAGTCACAATGACCCCTGAGTTCACGGCTGCTAATGCTAGTACATTGTGATATTACCCAATATGGGAAAGAAATTACAAACAATTTAGCAGTTAGTGTTGTTTATTTAATTTATTTAGTTTTTGTACAACGTGTGTGAACCTTTGATAGTTGGATGTAGATCAGAATATTGTATTATGGTTACAAATGGTCCTTTTAAAGTCATTGAACCTATGCGCGGCGTGGTGACACTGTGCAGTGACTTGTGAATCGGAAATATGTAAATAAACATGAACGATATAAGCTTGAAAATAGTGGAATCTCCGAAGAGCCACGGTGGTGTTGATGTGTCTCCGTCGGGGGATGCAAGTGCCGAGAATGAAGTTGATCCGCTGGCTTTAGACGAGGCCGAAGTTGACCGAGCTAAGGAGCCGGTATCGCTGGACACGGTGCTCGAGAAAGTTGACGAAGAAAAGGCGGGAAGCTGTGATGATAATGCCAAAGAAAAAGTGATAAATGAGAGCCAGAATGGAAGTAGTGTTAGTTTCGTAAATGTCCAGTCGGAGAATGCGAAAGGTAATCCAGTTTTTTTGTCTAAATTTTCACAAATAATACTTGCTACTATGCTCTACTTCTTTTTCATACATTATATAGACGATTGGATGGCATTAATTACAAACAGGCATCTTGCACCTTGTATAAATAAATCTACCTTTCGAAGCATTCCAAGAATGCAATTGATTGCATGTCCAGATCATCTAATGTTATAATTTGTTCCATTTGAGCTGTTTCACTTTTCTATTATCTACTGCTATTGCAATACCAGACACTGCACTTTACAATCATAAAAAAAGGTTATACAATTCTAGATTTGTGGGCAGAGGTCAAGTAGACTCAATTGAAGGCATTTATTTTAAATTTAGAAGGATGTCCACCGTTTTTTTTTGTTGCATTGTGTATTTGTTATAAAATGATATGCATTGCTCTGTCTTCCTATAGTAAACTATAGGTACTCATCATTACCTTCCTACCCTTGTCCTGCGCAACACGTTTTCTTCTTCCATTCTCCCCTGTCAGATGTCACGGAATCATTTACTCCTTTCTCTTTCATATCATTCCTCACACAATCCATCCATCTTTTCAAAACTATGGGTACTCCAAATGTCATACAAACAGTCTTTGGAAGGGTTTACCATATACCATAACGGGGTTGTAGAGGTCAGAGATGCAGTTGATCCATGTACATGGGTAATAAACTGGTATTCTGCTGAATCTGGTAAGACTGGAAGCTGACCCATAACATAATTTGTGAAAGGCTAGATAAATGATCCAATATGCTAGAAAGAATCATAGTACAATCGTACTTACAATAAATGATAGAAATTGTCTGTAATTTTGTTGTAAAGAAAGTTGTTTTTCAATTATTGTAGCTTACAAAATGCCTCATCATCATTTTCCTGCCCTTGTCCCATGTCACTTGGGGTCGGCGCAACACGTTTTTTTCTTCCAATCTCCTCTGTCAACCGTCACGCTATCATTCACTCCTTTAACTTTCATATCATTCCTCACACAATCCATCCATCGTTTCTTTGGTCTTCCTCTCCCTCTTCATCCATCAACGTTTATATTCATCACTCTTTTAGTCACATGCGATTCGTCCCTCCTCATCACATGTCCATACCAAGACAGTCGATTCCCTTTCAACTTTTCTGTAACTGGCGCAACTTTCAAACTTCCTCTAAGCTGTAAGCTTACAAAATGCCTATAATCTATAATGAATAAAATTGAGACTAAAGAAATATTCTCCTATTATTCTAAATTCAGAACATATAATAACAAAAATGTATCTCTCTAGATGCAACCACAATAAAGTGGCCTTTTTGTTAAGCAAATCGGCAAGTGTTCATAATCAACAATGTATGGCAAAGGCTGCAAAAGTTATAGGTGAATGCAATCATCATGAACTTATACTGTCACTTATGTTAAAATATAAAATAAAAAACATATAATTCTAATTATAAATGAAAATATAAAAATATAAAAAAACCATAAAGTTTCTCTAATTATAAAAGAGTGTCCATGGAGTTTCTTGCCCGTTCTTCTCCATAGAGATCTACGTTAGGGAATGGGCAACTACAGTACTTTCACAGTTTTTATGCCTTGTGACTGGGACTGTAGCTATTTTTGTCTTTGTTTCGACAATTCAAAAGTGCCTGAAACTGGCCTATTTGAAATAAATGCTTTGATTTTGATTTTATGGGATATCTTCCGTAATTATTATTGTAAGCCCCTGATATTTCGATGTTGTTGCAAGCACTATGATCACGGGGTGACAGTTTAAGTTTTGTTATAAACCGTGAAAAAACCGTTAAAACAGTGCAATCATCATGGTTCTATTTCAATAGTCTTTAATTCTCCTGGTTATCATGTTGTAAAATATTGCACTGCAAAAAGTTACTTTACTTTGGATGCACCTTTTCATTACAGTCAGAATCAGAATCAGAATCATTTATTCGTAAACGTCTTAAGTTCTAAGTCTTAAGTGATTGAATGTAAAAAAGTCATATTTGCAGGAAGATTCATTTCAGAGAATTCATTTCAGAACAAAAAAGTTAGTAATAATCCACACTTGGAATAATGCATTTCGAGTAAAGTAAGAAATCAAAGATATGATCATCTTCCTGTTCTTGTCCCATTATACTTGGGGTCGGCGCAACATGTTTCATTCTTCCATACTCCCCTGTCCGACGTCACAGTATCATTTACTCCTTTCTCTTTCATATCATTCCTCATACAATCCATCCATCTTTTCCTTGGACTTCTTCTCCCTCTCCATCCATCAACATTCATCAAATCAAAAGAAAGAAATCAAAGATAAGCATGCCGAAATTATTATTAAATATGCTGAGAAAATACAACAGACATGGGCAAGACAGTTACTTATATTGTATCACTATAACCGTCCAAAACTTTCAGAGGTATTGATCAAAGAAGAGAATAGTCCTGCAGTGGATGCGGAACCCCTTTCCCCTGAACCCACAACCCAAACAGACAATGAACCTGCAACCATTACTGAACCAGTCCCAGTGCCAGAGGTAATTGTTGAGAAACCGGTTGCTTCCGAAAATGTGGTTGTAGAACCTGTGGTCCCTAAGGAGCCGAGTCCTGTGAAAGAGGAGCTTATGGTTGTTGAGGAACCAAAAAAGTTGGAACCGGAAGCTGATGCGGATATGACCGAAGTGGTTACAGTTGAAGAGAAGGTCGAACTAAAAGCTGAGAAACCTAAGCCAATGAATGGGGATGTTCCGAAGGTGAGTGATGCAGTGCTAATTTGACTCAAAGGTTTGATAATAGGAGTAATATTGTTAGTAGGTTTTTTTGTATGAAAGGATAGTAAGATAGGAAATGGAGTGATATCCCTCAGAAATGAGACATTGATATCATTATTATTGCCCTTTTGTAATATGCTCTTTCTTATTACTCGACTAGCTGACCCTGCAAATGTTGTTGTGCCATATAAATGTTTCTGGATAGGGACACCCTAATCACCTAGCTGTGTGAAATATACTTTACGACCTATTCTCATATCTACCAAATATACATAAAAAAATTCGTAAAAATCGAGCCGTTTCGGAGGAGTGCCCACAAATACCGTGACACGAGATTTTTATAAATATACATTAAGCCAACCATCATTTGTATAAATGTTGCTTTTATCGCAGTAAAACTAGTAGGAAAAACTAAAAGGCGCCAAACACGCCATCATTCAACTGCAAATAGTTCTGCAGACAGCCCTTGCACTCCAAAAGTTGACACATCATTATTTTATGACGAAAGTTATGTACCATTACTCCATGTGTATTTCTGTAAATTTACTCTGTGTTCCTCCACAAAACTTATTATTTTGGTGATTCTAGAAATGTGATTATTAGCACTAAATTAGTTACTCTGTGCTATTACTAGAAATTTGAAGTTTTGTGCTAACATTATCATGGGACATTCAGATGTAATCAAATACAGTACTTACAATATTTGTAAACAGAGATTTAAATAGCACAGTTTCAAGCTAGTATGTAGTAGTATGCTTGTGTGTGGAACCCCAGGGCAGGGAGAGGTCTCGGCGGCCGCTGCTAGACGCGGCATTGTCGACACTTTCCATACCAACCAGGCATGTCACAAATGGCATGATGTGTACAAACAGACGCCTTTTAAGGCAGTCCGTGGCAACTTGATAAGTTGTGCTCAACGTAGCGCCACGAATCTTAGTACTGCTGTCTCTAGACGCTGTGGGTGCGGGCGCGGCGATTCTGGGCTCAGTGCTGCTGAGTAATCTGCCTAGCCTTTTCCCAACTACGATGAACGAACTGATGCAGGTGAATACCAGTATTTTACATGGAGCGACTGCCTATCCAACACAGTTGGGATAAGGGAAGGCAGATGATGAAAGGATGATGACAAAAGCGCGCTCTTCGGTTTTCAACGCTGGGTCTAGCGACTAAGGTCGAAAATCTAACAAGGCGCTTTCATTCGGGCATTAAATGAGAGGAGTCTGTGAAAAGGAGCAAGCAGCCAGACCATCCTACCCCGAGCCCCTACCTGTCACAAATGATGTCATCGCAATATAAGTTTTTAAACTGTCATGGTCACTAACATCATCATTAACACTAGAAACGGGATATTTACCATGTTTACTGTTGGTTTGAGTTCCCGATATGTCGGCGCTGTTGCAAGCACCATGATCACATATAAACTGAAGTTATTGCGAGTGGATGTTTTATGAGCAGACAAATCGGTCTACCCTCTTTCTTGTTCGTTTTTTGCACTCAGTACCGCTACCACTGTCACTCGCAACTCCGTTCTGTTTCCGACACACGAAACTCACTATGTCAGCTCCCGAACTTTTTTCAGCACTTTTTCGGTTTATACCACTGGATTCCAGGCTCTCGACAGTTGAAATCCATCCTCCCGGTTGACGTTCTTATATTTGGTAATCTCAATAGCTTCTCTAACCAGTCTAGGTATATAGGGTGTAAATAGATCCTTAAAATATCCAAAAGGCACTTGTTCTCCCCGTCTTTGCGATCATTTTTTTTGTTCTAGACCATATCTGGGAACCTAGTTACGGAGATATATATGAGAAGGGTCTGTTTACACCCTGTATAGTGGCGTTCTGTCGAGATGACCGGAGGGTTATGTAACTCAATCCAGTGGTTCGATCCTGATTCCAGGAGATGTTGAGCTACGACCGATTAAAACGAACAAGAAAGAGGGTAGACCGATTTGTCTGCTCATAAACACCCACCCGCAATAATTCAGTTTATCCGTGATCATGGTGCTTGCAACAGCGCCGAAATATCGCGAACTCAAAACCAACAGTAAACATGGTAAATATCCCGTTTCTAGTGTTAATGGTGATATTTGTCCCACGCGTTGTTTAGTAAAACAAGATTAATTTCAAGTTTTGTTTTTATGTAAATTGATGACCTTAAAATGTTTACAGTCGACTAAACAGTGTATTTAACTAGCTGCGAAACCTATGATAAGTCCTGTGGTGATTGTGGTCTTTAATTTTTCAAATTACTTAGTTACTACCTAGTGGCTTCAAGCACTACTGCTGCGCATGAATTTCCGGGTTTGATTCCATGGTCGGGCAATGTGTTATTGGGTTTATCCATAAGGAAACAGTAGCAGCCCGTGGTCTGGATTGGAACCCAGTTGATGGCAATATGCTCGCCCTACATAGTACCTAAACATAACATAGGAATGTTGAGATGGATCTGTGGAGTGACAAGAATGGATTAAGTAAGGAATGAGTGGCGCCTGTTACAGAAAAATTGAAAGGCAGTCGTTTGTTTTATTTATATATTTAATCCTTACTTACAACTGGACTTACTTTTGGTATGGACATGACATGTAATGAGGAGGGATGAAATGCATGTGACTAAAAGAGTGATGGACATGTATTTTGATGGGTGGAGAGGAAGGCCAAAGAAAAGATGGATGGATTGTGTGATGACTCATGAAATTCCTGATAGAAAAACCCAATATCTGTTTCCCCACTCGGGAATCGAACCAAGGACCTCTTGCTCAGCAGTCGTGCTTGCGACTGCTAGTCCAACGAGGCACTCAAAAACCACCTTTGTGATAGTGATACATGCACAGATATAGATAGACTACATATATCTGTGGATCAGTGGCGAAGGTTCCATATAACCTGATTCCTACCGGCTTCCCTTTGAAAAGTGGCACAGTCAGTATTCTATAGCCATTAATATTCTATAAAGTAAAGATATGTACTCCGGCTTACCTCTTACAAAAACAGACCCTTCGCTACTGCTGTGGATACATGATTCAAAAATATTTATAACATCAAAACTTAACTCGGCATTTGACCCAAACCGCTTGCGCATAAAAACTTGTTGCAAAACGACCTTCCCTGACACTTGATCTCAATCAAGGTCATGTTGGCCAAGCTGTTGGCAAAATTGAACAATATGGCGTTATTGTGCTCCGTCTGCGCCAGCTCCGTAAAGGTGTGTACGGACAGCGCGTAAATAGGTACGCGTAGTCGGTTACGCGTGTCCTGGAACGCCATGTCCATACTTGCAGCTACGCGTACACTCTTATGGTGCTTGCAGCTACTGCAAGTATGGACATGGCGTTCCAGGACACGCGTAACCGACTACGCGTACCAATGTACGCGCTGTCCGTACACACCTTAATAATACAATGTTATAATTTATTCGGTACTGTCTGTAGATCAACGTTGATTACGATTTGGAGTCTTTTGAAGATGATGATGACGCGTGAAAGTGGAGTAGAGTTTAATAGATTCCTATTTATGAATCAGTCAAACTTGTACGGACAATTTGCGGACTTCGGACACTTCGACTGTACTTTAGTAATGTGTGGAGGTGTGTCCGGAGCCGCGTTCGCAATTTGTATGTACCGAGGTTTTGGTGTTCGAAGCATTTTTTCAATCGTGTGTAGGTATATCAAGTAGAATTTTACCATATTTATATGTCTAGCACCCGAGGCACCCCGAATCAAAAGGGGCGTGGTGTGGTCGTGAATGCTCTTGCGCCGAAGCGCCGCCCTTGCATTCGATACATACATCTGTATATCTGTCTGTCTACATAAAAATATTTATTTTCGCGCGTAGAAGTAGTGTGTTCAATGATGTCATGAGTTGAAATGGACAGGGTCAAGTAAGGTCAGAAATTAAGCTCATGGCACTGTAGCAATTTGGAACCTGAAAATAGGATTTATAATATAAATTTGGTAGTTTCAAAAGCAAAGTCCTAATTTAAAGAGTCTTATCACCGTGATTGTCACAGATACTAAGCGATGCCTAAATGAATGCTTAAATATTATTGCACTGTTTGCATTCCACCGCTCGGAACAGCAGCGAGAGTTGAAGTTCCATAAACTTCTCATTTGTTTCTGTAACAGGGATTTTTGTATGAGGATTTAATTAAACGAACTAACGATATGGATAAAATAAAACAAAATAATTCAAGTATAATCAAATTAATCCATACAATTACGAGTATAAAAATACAGCAAAAAAATACACCAGCAGATTTAAACACCTACCACTGTTTGTCTCAGAGGCATCACCCAAAGGTTGACTGGTAGAAAATGCCTATGGCATTAAGTCCGCCTCTGTACTTTGTGCTTGAAGTGTTAAATAAATAAATAATACAGAGAAATAAATTCAAATTCAATAAATTATCTAAGCTATCAAGTACAGCAATGATCAAAATGTCGCATCTGCACGATGTAAAAGCCATTTAAAATGAAGGTTCTTCCTAATTTAAATCTGAAAGAAAGAATTTAATGACTGTTTGTGTTATTGCACTTAATGTTGCCCGCAATTTCGTCATCGTCGTATCTAATAATAATATCATCACGCCTTTAATCCCCGAACGGTTAGGCAGAGGTGTACCTAATAGTACACCCACATTACGCCAGTTATGTGGAGGTCCTATTTAATAGGCGGCGACTCTATTGCCTTCAACCGGGCACAAATACGACTCCGTGGCTGTTACTGAGAAATTCCTGATGGGAAAACTCAATAACATTTTCCCGACCCGGGAATCGGAACTCAGGACCTCATACCAAGCTGAGACTGGCTGCAACCGCTGAGGATAGGGTCCTGAGCGATTCACAGATCAGACACAGTGTAATTGGGCCCTTCCATCAGGAATTTCTCAGTAGCAGCCGCGGAAGTCAGCGCCAGCTAGGCAGATGATTTTGATGAAGTTCAGTGTCCATGAATCTTCTGGCTAATGCTTAACCATAAATTCTTTCGATACTGAACCCCATAATCATCATTTGCCAAACCTTTTTACGGTGTCTATCTTAAACACATTCGCTAACATGTCTTCTCTTTCTAGGAGGAGCAAGGTACAAAAAGACGGTCAAGCGAAGAGGTTGACACAGAATCTCCACTAAAGAAGCTCTGTATCGAAGTAGAGAAGACGTTTCCCCAACACGACACGATGATCAACGACTACATACAAACAGCAACGAAAAACAACGTAGATGAAATACAGAGGCATACAGAACAGCTACTGTCAGAGATACAAACGCTACGAGAACTCGCTCAAAAGAAAGAACACGAATGGAACAATATACTACACCTGAAAAAAGTCAAAGAGGAGATCCTACTCCGACTTTTGAGACGAAAACAGGTGTTATCATTTGAAAAATCAGCGGAAATCAACGGCGGAGACCGAGACAGGGATCCATTCGACTATCTAAACCAAGCGAAGAACTTGGCCATAGATAAAAGTGACGAGATCTCAGGGCTAGCGCTCAAACAACCTGGCTCAACCCTCAGCCCAATGATGCAGTCTCCTATGATGCCAGTCACTTCGCATTTCAACCCTATGGCGGGTCTACCACCGCCTTACGACAAAGCGCACATGTCGATGCCTAAACCAGTATTCCCACAACAAATGATGATGCCTGGTCACTTGACTGGGTTCCCTAGAGATATGAATGGGCAGCTTCCTTCTAGCTACCTTCCTATGGGGCGTCAAGGTCCTACGAAGGACGTAAAGTCGATCATCGCAGATTATAGGCAAAGGAACCCGGAAGTCACGCCCCGAAGAGGTCGCAGAATGAAGTCTATTCTAAATCCTAATATGATGAATGCCCCCCGACCGATAGCACCGAAAGTGGATGGTATGAACAGTCTGAGCAACCTTAATATGCTGTTTAATAATCTAGATATGGTAAGTGTTTTTTATTGTTATTTTATTTCTTTTTAGTCCAGTGACGCTCGATGCACGCACGACGACGGCGTGACGTGTGATGCACGTCATGCGACAAATAAATATTTTTTCTTTCTTTCTTTCGTTCTTTCAGTGTTTTAGAGTGATTTTTAAATTGAGATTGGATAACAATTTATCAACATCCATGAACTACATATTTATATGATATCCCCATAAGCCATATCATTGTTTGCGCTCTTCGTTCATTTTCTTCAAAATGTTTGGTTCAACTAATCCAACAATAAGAAAAAGAATAGAAGATTCTTAATTTTGAACAAAAGAATCCCGGCCGCTACCTTTTGTTTTTATCATAAAGAGAAACCATTCAAAAGCATTCAAACAATTTCAGGACCTTCAAACTTTGACTTTTGCCGAAAAAATTAAAGGAAAAAAAAATCATACACAAGTTCATTCCCTCCCAAAAGTTTGTCTTTTCGTAACACGATTCACATTTTGAAAAAGGAAACGATAATCAAAGCTCAGAACCCAAATGAATGCATTGTAAATTTTTTTGAAAATGATTTTTTTGGTTTAATTTTCCTTGTGGCAATCTTCCGCGATGGTGTGGTGACGTATTATTTCAGTTCGTGTATGGTTAAAAACCTGAAATTAGTTGTAAAGGCTAGCTATATAGAAAATTGACAAAAATTCAAGCAAAATAGTTAAGTTTATTAAGACGTCACTGCAGCAACGACAATACATGTATGGTATTATGCATGTTTGATACACATGTTTTTGACGAGTCTTTACAAGTCTTGTCGAAAACAAGTCATATATACTGGTATGTGGGTGCATAGTGCAGTGACACGTTTTTTTTTACAGATTCCATGTTTTTTTTATTCAATACATAATGCATAATTTCAATACAAGATACACTACTCTCCGTGTCGGGACACCGACGCGAAAACGGTTACCACTGAATACGTAACCGTTTTCGCGTCGGTATCCCTCCACCCTGTATATGTATAGGGATATACCCTTCCAGTTATTTACCTATTTCATTTATTTTTTCTAAAACTCATCTGTTTCGTGTTCTTCATCTGATCAGGTTGTTACCCCCAAGTTGCGAGTTCATAGTTCCAGCAAGTACTAAATTGACTTTCTAAGTCATCCGTACTTTCTAAGGTACTCATACTTTGACACTACTTACTGACAGTGAAGAGTAACATTGTGAGGAAATCCTGAACTTCGGCCTGATATTACCAACCCACACTAAGCAAGCATTGTGACTTGTGATCAAGCTCATTTCTTATCTGTACGAGAAGTGGCCTTAGCCCATTTCGCGGGACATTACACGCAAAAAAAAACATATTATTATCCATCTAGCTACATCATAGCTCGAACCTAGCATAGACTATCGTTAGAACTTGCAGGCGAGTCAATAATCTAATTTGTAATTGTGTGCCTTGACCCCAATTGTCAATGACTGTCTGTGGCATGCATGGAACAGTACTGGCCCACATGTTATGGCGGATAGACGCACATTGAGGATTGATGAGGGGTGATGTTCAACGATTTTGTGGAGTAAGCTAACTAAAAAAAGCAGCAACTGGGCTGTGGAGAGGTCGGATAGAAAATAAAAATACTGATACTCAACTGCATCCGGTTAGCTTGGAATCGGACCACAACATAATTGGGAAAAAGGCTAGCCTGATAATGATGAGTTAATAAATCTATGGCATTAAAGCATTGCGTAATGGTTATGAATGACGTCTTAGCTGGTTATAATTTGAAATTATGTTTCGTGTCAATGCAGCATCTGCATTATACAAAGTATTATTCCTATTTAAAGCGCCAATAGTCTATAGGCTAAGTATCAGACTGGCGAGCGAGAGGTCCTTAGTTCGATGTGTTCGAACTCTATCCGTTATTATTATTCAGTGATCTACTTTGACGCAGCTTGGCAGAGGCTTACGTCCATCAGTTGACTGCGATAAACCGAGCTGATCGATCGATATACATACATTGCTTTTGCTTCATCTTTGCGAAATCATTCGGTCATACACTGATCATCATGATCCTAGCAGCAGTAGTATATAGCAGTCCACTGGTGGTCATAGGCGCCCCATGTAGGTAGACTTCGTAGCTAAGTGCACGGTTCGAATTTGTCGGTTCTTATGGCGAAGAACCGGTAAGAATTTACAGGGTTACTCTTTTACAATGTTTGTAAAACTTGGGTTTTCCGTGAGTCAAACTACCACCATACGCTGATAGTCAATCGTCAATAAAAGGTGTACATTTCCCATAGACATTAAAAATTCAAACTGTTTTCCGCGAATGGCGGCGCATTGTACCATAGACTGTAGGGCTGGGTCGGTCATTGCCTGCATGAAGTCTTGAGGCTATATTAATAAATAAACAGTTGACTACCTAATGGCTGTCCTAACGTGCAATTGAACATGAAAATGTGGACATTGTAGTTTTCCTTCGATCTAATATTGATTGGACAGAAATTATTGTTGGAGTGGTACATCCTTGTAGTGTCTAATCAACAAACATTTGCTTTTTTGGGTTCTTATTCTATTCTCGTTTGATCGTAATTGTGGAGCAGATATGGCCTACTGGAGAACTAAAAGAAGATAGGTTTGTGAGGCCTTTTCACAGCAGTCGCAGACAACAGCCACCGTCATTTTGCAGCCGATATGTGCCGCCAACACAATTTTTCATATACAAGTTGTAATATTAAACATGTATCATACATGTTACACAACTATTTTTGTTAAGTTTTGTAAGTAACAAGTCCTTACAACTAGCCTTAGGTTCTGCTTCGTATCGCTGGCTCGACAGTATTTTATATTTTTCTGGCCCAAAAGTCCACGGCGTCATCGGTGGAAGTGCACAGGTCACTGTGGCTGGGGCGTGTTGCTCAGACTGCAGAATAGGAAGTGGAATACAGTTTTTGACACAGTTCCACACCCTGCTGCTGTTTCGTCGTGGGGCTACACTTGTCTTAGGCATAAACGATAGACCAAACCAGTTGACCAGACATGTAGAATACAAGTTTTATACTTCGATGTAAACTCGGGGTTAGAAAACTCATGCATCAAACACGACACGTAAGGAAAACCCACTTTATAAACTCGAGTACCAAGTACTTTTCCCAGCACTAGCACATAAAAAAGCTAAGATATCTATTAACCTTTACGACACGAATGTCTAAAGGTGAGTGACAGAGCATTACCTTGACCCAATATCTGTTGCGCTAGGATTCTAACGGCCTTCGATCAATCAACTAGTCACTGGCTATTAATATTAATTATTGGACATATTTTTAATGGTAGCCGTCATGTAGAAAGTACTCGGGTGCGACTTTTGAAAAAAGGAAAAATTGCTGGGGATTGTGGGATTGAAGAACTATGGTAGGTCTTTGAAAGTTAATTAGAGTAAGTCCAAGTTTAATACAGTTTCAATGGGAGCCCGAAGGGGTCTTCATTTTCAACTCAAAACCGAATTAAAGGGGTCATACGCTTGGTCGCGGGACTCATAGCATTACCGTGACCCTGGAACATAAAGGGCTATTGAAGGACACCGTGGATTTTAGTCAGTACAAGTCTGACAGTCCCTCCCGCTCTGCCCTGGGTGGGAGGACTCATTTGATGATTTTACAAGGTTAAAGCGGTGGAAGCGCCTAGGTAGCCCGCGAAATTCAAATTTTCTTAGTTTTTTGCAATTTGCCGGCCTGGTGGCCTACCATGACGACATAAAGCAGGAGTAATTCCAGTGTGAGAAAGCGATGGCGCTAGACGACCTGTATAGCTCTGTCTCTTTCCCACACTAGAATTACTCCTGCTTTAAGACGTCATAGTAACCCTCCAGTTATATAGCAGTGATAGTCTAGTGGTGTGACCGTCGGACTGACAAGTCATAGGTCTCGAGTTCGAACCCAAGACACGCACCTCTGATTTTCGGATACATGTGCGTATTGTATACTTATCACTTGCTTCGGTGAAGGAAAACATCGTGAAGAAACCAGCATGCCTGAGAGATATTTCTCGACAGCATGTAAAGCCAAGTCAGAGGCCCATGGGCGGCATAAAACTCTGACACCAGGTTAGGCACTAACCACACGATAAAGAAGAAGAAGACCCCCCAGTTCATTTAACCCCATTGAATGATTATTTAATTGTAACTCGGTAAAGCCATATTTTTTACGGCCGCGAATCATACTTCAATCAACATACAAGCTGACGCTGACTGCAAATGACAAAAAACGTAGAAAAATTTAATTTCGCAGGTTATCCTGGCTCTTCCCCCTTCAAAAAAAATCTTGAACGATTACACAGCACATAGTATTTTGCGATTTTAAGTAAAATACCAAAGACAGTCGTTGATGAATTTTTGCTTACACCGTTCAACAAGTTCGAACTCAAGACCTCTCGATCGTCAGACTCATTGCCAGCCGTTGGGCTGTTACCGTTTCTTTTTGGGTGAAGTCACTAGCCTTACATTGAACTCTTTCTGAGAATCGTTCAATTCGTAAGACATAGGAATCGATCGCAGCACTTAACTTGTAAGTCTTGCAACTGAATTAATTAATATTCCATGTACTATGTGATTATAAAGAGGTGGTTCACATCACGACGTTAACCTTAAACATTCAGACGTATTGGTTATTAGTCGATGTTGCTTTAGATTGTAAAATACATAAGTACAGTCTTGTATAACATGCATAATCACCCTATAATGTTCCCACTGCTGGGACACAGGGCTCCTCTCTGTACGAGTTGGTGGGCCGGTGTCCTCATGATGTTTTCCTTCAATTACATCACTAGGCTGTTGTCCTCTACTTCGTTCGCGGGGAAATTTTGATGAGAATGTGTGAGAAAAAAATAAAAGGTAGCTCTATTCCAGACTATAATCTATCTCTGTGCCAAACTTCATCCAGATCCGTTCAGCCGTTCTGGCGTGATAGAGTAACAAACATCTATCAATCCTAATTTTCGCACTTTTAATAGTAGTAAAATAAGATTTTGACCTATGCGTGCGAAGCTATTGTTCTCAATGTGACCGTTCTTTAAATGATGACTAATTTTTGAGTTTTTCAAGAATTAGCGCATTCTTGAACGCTTGCTCACGTACCCAGCCCAAAATAAAGTTACAAGATGAACACACAGTTTAAATAAAAACATAACCCTCTTCTTGGGCTTCGTCGCAGTCAGGTAAAAACTAGTGAGGTCGATATTACGATCTTGCTGAAAAACCAAGGGGTGCTTGTAAAATACTTGTTGGGTGTCAACAGGATTTGAAATTGTTTAATTTAAATAAGTGAACAGTGGTGGCCAAAAGTAACGGCCACGAATATAAATATAATATAATATATATAATAGAGTTGTAGGTGGATTACGGCCTACTCTCTCTCTCTCAGATAAAAGGCATGTGTCCCTACTTGATTATAAACTTGTCTCAATACTCTTAAACTTCATTTCAGAATCAAAAAGCGATGCTAGAACGGCTCCAACAAATCCAAGCTGGTGGTCTACCGAACGGGCTGTCTTTCAAAGACGTGCTCGTCCAATTCGCCAACATGCAGCAGGCCAACTCGGGCCTCATACCGAATAGACCACCAGAGACCATCACCAATAGACCAGAACACCATATAAGACCTGAGAGGAGAGGAAGACCGGAGAGGAATCATGAGGAGGCTCATATATCAGTCAAGCAAGCAGAAAGACTGGCTTCCCCAAGTCCTAGATTGCCTCCACCACCGCCTTACCCCGAAATATCCTTACTACCCGTCACCACAAGCCAGGAATCAACACAACAAAACTCCTTACTCCATGGCATCCTCACAAAGGTATCTATTTTTTCCAAACATATCATTTTTATGGCTTGTAGAAATACTCATATCCCAGCTTCCATTAATATTTTCTTTTTTTTGTATATGGCAATAATGCTTGCAAACTAGCTTGAAATGAGTGTTGCCAACCTTCCAGCAGGCGTTACCTGCGTCTCAGAGTTACTCCCCGACGTTGGCTAAACTCCTCATGTCGCCGGAACGGAAACAGAGTGCGCCAACGTTACCAACTTTCGGTCAGGCCAAGGTACCACTAATGTACGACATTATAACAATTGGTGTGCTGATTGGCCTTGATCATTCCAAATTCAAAATTTAGTTTTAAGTTATGTTATGGTTTTTAAAGAGTTGGAGCTGTGGTTTTTGGGGTTCTGGCACATTTGGCTTTGGTCACATTTGACGCTGTCTATGGTAACTTTTCCAAATTCATAAGGTACTTTAAAAGATAATGTGTCCATAGATAGATGTAATGATCTTGTGCCTTGTGCATTAAGGTGTGATTATGTAGTCATAATGTGGCAAAATCTTGACTGCCTTTTAAATTATTAAGAGCAAGTTACATCCTTTTTTTATCAAGTTTTTTTTAATGAATAATTGAGTCATTTAGAGTGACTGAAATTATAGTACTCGTTTATTTTCTTGTCTACTAAATAAATTGCTCTTAACACTTTACAAAAGCCCCAATTCTTTAATGTATTAAATTATTTGATTTGATTTTTGAGAGTCTGGCAATGCTCATTGAAATATAAATGCCACCTCATAATCATAACCATAATATCAAATAAAACATTAATATAATGAGCAATAAGTATTTATACAAAAAAATCCTAAATTATTCTCCTGTAGGCAAATATATATTTTGGACCTATATATCTATTTACATACATAGACAAAAATATAACCATATACCATCGTAACAGAAAATTATATACTTAAATATGTAATTTATTTACGACTTTTTGGTCTAGCTTTATGGCTTTGATTATAACAAAAAAAAAAACAAATTTAAATTATATTCTGATTTCCTTAAAAAAAACGACGCTCAAAATATATTTTACTCTAATTGGTGCTATGTTCGAAAACCAAATGTTATTTAGACTGTCTAAGAGACTAATCTCACTAGTGCAGATTGGCATGGAGAACATTAGATGCATGAGATCAACAAGACGATATACACAAACTATGCAAGCGAAGACCTGATGCTGGAGAGTTTGTTCCGCTACTTCTTCCCAGTTAAAACACTAGGCAGTGGTGAGCTGGAAGAAGTGGGACTGTCTTAAGCTATTTTGATGTTCAAAAAGAGTTGAGTCTCAGGCTAATTTGAATTGAACTTGACTTTAAAGAAATATAATCTTTTCCCGCCATTCTGTACCAATGAGTTCAGTTCCTAAGTCAGTCGGGCGGCGGCCATCTGATTGGCGAACATGACTGGCTGCGCCCAAAACCGATCAGTTCGGAATCTATGAACTGTCAAAACAATATGATATGCATTGGCTTAGGGTGCACATTAGTAATTAATTATAAATCTTATTATTATCGGGATTCTACTAACAGGGTATATAGTCTGGCCAGGGGGTATCGTGTTATCTAATAAATGGGTTGTGGAGGTCAGACAGACGCTCCATGTAAAATACTGTTTGTTAATCTGCGTCCGGTTAGACTGGAACCCGATCCCAGTATAGTTTTGAAAAGATTTACTAACAGGGTATATAGAAGTGTAGAATTATATTATTACATATATTATGTATATGTAATTATTGGGTTTATGTCTAATTTTCTGTGCTGTCCAGTAATCAGTTATCGCGATAAAGCATGCTGTCTGTTACAAATTGCATGACACTTTAATACATTGGGTTCTAGCAAAAGTTAATTATTTATTTTAGTATCGATACTTAATTACCACATGCATAAAGTAACGTTCCCTTTCCAGTGGGGGTAGGCAGGAACTACACAAAGCCAATGATTTACATTTTAATCATTGGCGTAATACAAAAATATGTACGACTGTCATTTCAAAATCTACAAAAACCTATGTGCTCCTAAGCTTCTACATACAACACTTAAAAATTGTAAAACGGCTAAAATTTTAACATAAAATTATATTATTAATATATTTTATATAAAACTGTATAACTATGTAACTCCTATTACCCATAAAAAGAACTAAAGCTACATCTTGGCTATTCTTCTAGAACTGCGGCGAGATCACGATCACGCCGGTGCAGCCGACCCCGCCGCCAGAACCACAGCCTGAGAAACCTGAGGAGGTGGTGCAGCTGGTGAGTAACCCTGAGTATTACTTAAACGAGAGGTAGAGGATATAGCCTTGAGGATGTGTGATAGTAAATTATAGTGCGGGATAACGGAATCGAAAAGTATTCTGATTTAAAAGAGTGTCCATGGAGTTTCTTGCCCGTTCTTCTCCATAGAGATCTACGTTAGGGAATGGTCAACTACAGTACTTTCACAGTTTCTATGCCTTGTAACTGGGACTGTAGCTATTGTTGTCTTTGTTTCGACAATTCAAAAGTGCCTGTAACTGGCTTATTTGAAATAAATGCTTTGATTTTGATTTTGATCGACTTGAAGGAAATTTACCTGAAGTAATAATGTTATAATGACTAAGAGATGTTCATTTTGATGAAAAAATGCTGATTTTCATGGCCATACTTTTTTAAAGCAAAAATATAGGTGATTTTATTCGCTCCTTATGTTCTATTTTCTCTCAACTTACCACTTTATTTGCTTACAACGCGTTGCTGCTATTAAAATCTCTTATGGAGTAAAATAAGACGTACTGCAACTTTATACTCTAGTTAGGAAGGCTCCTTTTTAGGGATCCGTTATGGAAAGAACGGAACCCTTTACATTCGTCCTGTCCGTCCGTATGTCACAGCCATTTTAATCCGAGACTGTTGGCACCACACAGTTGAAATTTGGAGAGGTGGTGTCTTCTGAAGAAACGCTACACAAAAAGACGTGAAATAATGAAAAAAATAATTGTGATGGCACTCCATACACACAACTCTGTGGATATCGATAGTCCTTGAAAAATGATATCGAGGTACCTGAAATCCATTTTTCTTAACTTAATGATTGATCAGATATTCGCTTCCCATCATCTGCCTAGCCTTTTCAAAACTATGTTGGGGTTGACTTCCAGTTTTACCGGATTCAGCTGAATACCAGTATTTTACATGGAGCGATTGCCTATCTGACCTGCTCAACCCAGTTAGTGCTGGGTAGTACGATACCCCTTGGTAAGACTGTGTGTCAGACTTTTGGGCCACTGACTACCTGTAACGACACTGTCAAAGATCAATAAATGACAACTGGGACCAACGGCTTAGGGCTCAAACACAAAAACACGTTACGACGACGCAACGTGCCACCGCACGGCAACGTGACGTTGCACGTTTCGTCACGGTGCCGTGACGTGGAAATCGACGTCGAGCAACGTAAATAATCACATTACGACAACGCAACGTGCCACGTTGAACGACGTCGTGTTGACGGTGGCGCATTTGTAGAATTGCCGCAGTTAATTTCGAGAAATAGACCACACTAGACATGTTCTCCTCCTGCTAATATTAAGAAGACGGAGAAAGAAGAAACAGATACAAAGAAAATCCATCCATATCTTTCAGCCATATTTTACGTCACGACGACGTGCTGTGCAGTTATTATTTACTTACGAGCTCTTCTGTCAGATATTTGCTTCTGAACCAGTAAAAATTGTGTATAATTTTATGTAAACCCATTTTTTTTTCATATTTCTTTTTTCATTTTCTTAAATTAACTGTTTTGCAAAAAATAAAACCGACATCAAAAAACTCCAAAGCGTGAAAAATAAGTTTAACTTCAGAAGTCGGTGGCACAAAAACTGAATTAAACGAAACAAAAGTCAACTGGATGAGACAAGCCCACCACTATGTCTCCTGAAAGCCAGAATCAACAGAGTCGACCACCAGAAAAGCGCCGCGACAATGAAGCCCGACGAAGTCCCACAGAAACTATTTAACTGTCTTGGATCCCGCAACGGAAATGATCAGAAAAGAATAGCGGAGGAGTAAAAAAACCATAACGTCAAATTCCCTTCATCGAAACAAGGAAGAGACAGAACAAAACAAGGCTGATAGGCACAAAGAGACGTTTTCAACTGAGATATGCGCAGTTGCGTAGCAGCACGGATTACAATTATGATTTTTAATGAAAGAAAGAATGAAAGAATATAGTTTATTTGACGTCAGTTCATCAAGCACACATAATATAAAAGATACAAAATAATAAAAAAACCTAAATCCTAAACCTGGGTCCTAAATTTTGAATACCTATTGTATGGCGGGAAAAACGCTTGAAAGCACGGTTTGTTCTAGTTTCTACAAGGTCTAAGAGTAGCGTGTACACTATCCAACATAATATTGCGTTCATTGCCAAAAAACACACTTCCATAATGCTATGATACAGTGCACTGTGCAGTGCACTCACCTAGCACGGCCGGGGTGTGTCGCTCAAGCGCACTGCAGCAGCGGCCACGCTCTCTTGCGGGCGGCAGCGCGCGTGCGCGACTGTCCTAGACATCCAAGCTGCAGAAGGACCGTTCTTGATTCATTTTACAAATAGCTTTTGTCTATGGCACCGTGGACCACCCGTGTCGAGTTCGGCAATTAAAAAACTATCCTGAGATCAGTGTTTTGTCATTGCACGTCGAGTAAACGCTCCTATATGTACTTAGAAATCATGCAAATTCTTTTGGTCAATTAATTGGCGAAGTGCATAATTCGTGGGTAACCTCTGACTGTTATGATGAAGCGGTCCTTCTGTAGCTCACGTGTGTTAGAACGGCGCGCGACGCTCGGCGGACGGGTGCGGCAGTGTCGGCCTCATATCGCTCCACCTCGCCCGCTTGTGTTCTGATGCTGGCTGCACTGGACCGCGCCCCGTGCACTGCATTTCACTACTTTGATAATTGGAATGTGATGTGATAAGCTAAGTTAACAGACAGTTATTTGTTTAATGAACACATAGCTAGCTTGCTGATTTTCACGTTCTTATTTTTGATTACGAGTGGTGACTTGTTTGTTTGACTTCTGAAGCTAGAGTTTTTATTTTTCCATTTTTAGTTGTAACATCCTATATAAATTTTTCCTGTGCATTAATTTTACATTTTTAACAATTCATGTCGTAGTAGTAGGCTTATCTCCAATAAAATGGAACTTAAGCATAACTGGCAAAATTTGGGGATATTATACTCCTTCAAAGCATACAGGCGTAATGTTATGGAATTCTGTGAACAATACATATCCAAGCGATTACAGCAATTACGACAGACTTGCTGTCTATTATTGAAGAGTTCAATTGTATATCTTCGGTCAGCATCAGATTTTCATCATAAAACGGGACCACCGTGAAATAATATTCTTTCAAACAAAAGCAACAGTCATTCAAATCAGTCCACAATTGGCGGAGAAATCGCTGGACATACATAAAATTTCTTTTGGAAAAAGAACTTCCAACGAAAATTGGTTTGAATAAGATTTATATTCAGTTTCTGAAATATGTCTTTTTCGTGAAACTGCAGCAGTAACTTTGTTTTTCATAAATAAACTATGAAAATCAAGTTTAGTTTTGCTGGTTGAGTGTAAATTGGCATAAGAATGTGCGTTAAGAATATTCTTATTATATTGTTTGGTGCTACAGAACCCTTTGTGGGCGAGTCATACTCGCACTAGGCCGTTTTTTTGCTAAGAAACATCGCTAGCTCCCTTCTCATCAGTTGCCAAACTTGTAGCAGCTCATATGGCGTTCAAGCACTTTACATCACGGTTCAGCGTAATCGTGGCGGCAACAATGTATGGGATAGCTTGAAACGGGGAAAGTTTCAAAAATCCCAGGTGTTTTGAACCAACTGCGATTTTTTGAAAACTTCCACGTTTCGTTACTCCCCTCACCAAAAAGAAGAAAACCTGTTGCGCTGACCTCAAGTTAAATAGGATAAGTACAAGAAGATGTTTTAGCGTCGGTGTCCCTTCCACCCCGTATGTCTGTTCTGTAGTATTCTTGTGAGCTAAAAGGTTGTATGTTTTAAAATGTAAACTTTGACAAAATATTGTGGCATCTGGGTAGCTTAGCTAACTTGGCTTCAACAGAAATTAGTTTGAATAAGATTTAATTTCCAGTTTCGGAGATATGACATTTTCGTGAGACTGCAGCAGTAACAACACAGTGAAAATCAGATTTAGTTTTGCTGTTGAGTGTAAATTGATATAATGATGGTGCGTTAAGAATATTGTTTGGTGCTACGGAACCCTTTGTGTGCGAGTCAGACTCGCACTAGACCGGTTTTTTTTTCTAGGAAACCTTGTAGCAGCTCATATGGCGTTCAAGCACACATCACGGTTCAGCATAGTCATGGTGGCAACGATGTATGGGATAGCTTGAAACGGGGAAATTTTCAAAAATCCCAGATGTTTTGAACCAACTGCGATTTTTTGAAAACTTCCACGTTTCGTTACTCCCCTCACCAAAAAGAAGAAAAACTGTAGAAGAAAACCTGTTGCGTTGACCTCTAGTAAAATAGTATAAGAGCAAGATGATGATGTTTTTTCTGTGGTGCCGAAATAAAACCGTTTTCATCGCCCGCAGGTGCGTTTCTTATTAGTTATTGTGATAATCATAAAACAAATATAATTTTTTTATATTTTTAAAAGAATATTTAAAAATATATGAAATTTGCAAACGAATACACAAATAAATTAAATATTGATATCTTGGACTATCAGTTTTCCCAGGACAAAATATGTCTGGTTGTCATGATATATTTTATTGATATCGACAATTCGACATTCCTGTCACGGGGTTGGTTTGTAAACGATACCGAGGTCCACAAGAGCCCGTCAGCAGTAAATATACAGTTGGAGGAAGATGTAAGCAAGATCACGTGATGCAAATATGGTGGACTCTTCTCTAACAACTTGGGTCTCCTTTGGGATTGGTGTTTCTCCTTTTGCATCACGACGATAATGCGCTTCCGAGGCTTTCAAATGTTGTTTCTTTATTACTGTTAGCCTGTGTCATCCCATAGATAGGCAAAGGCCTCTCATCATGACTTCCAAATTCTTCGATCCAGGGCCAATGTGGACCACTGGTCGTTGGTTTTGTCCGTCATCTCCAGCTAGGTCTACCGCATCGCTTTCTGGCTGTGTCAGGGCTCCACACCGTGGTTATTTTGGCCCAAAGCTCGTCGGGCATACGGCAGACGTGGCCAGCCCAGTCCCACTTTTGCTGAGCGGCTTTTTGAGCAACAGTGTCTTTGTATTAGATATAATTTGTATCTGTGGAACTAATATTATATTCTATTGTAAAAAGGAATATACTGTGTGGTAGACTTCGCTCTCTCTGGAAAAATGGTGTGCTAACTTACTACTTTGATTTGATGTGTTAAACATCCAATAAAGTTATATGCCACTGAAAATGTGAGACTTTTATTACATATTCTATTAACTTTCTTTGCTGGGTTTGTGTATCTGTATGAAGTATTGTATGGAGGTTTATTCGTTTATGGTGTATATAAAATTTTCTTTTTGATTCTTAAATATGTCTGTTCTGTATTATCCTTGTGTGCTTAAAGGTTGTATGCTTTAATATGTTAACCTCGACAAAATATTGTGGAATTTGGCGTCGACAAAAATTGGTTTGAATAAGATGACACGAAAAAGACATATCTCCGAAACTGAATATCAATATTCAGTTTCGGAGATATGACTTTTTGTGAGACTGCAGCAGTAACAACACAGTGAAAATCAAATTTAGTTTTGCTGTTGAGTGTAAATTGATATAATGAATGTGCGTTAAGAATATTGTTTGGTGCTACGGAACCCTTTGTGTGCGAGTCATACTCGCACTAGGCCGGATTTTTTGTCTTGTCTTAATCTAAAAACGATCTTGTTCATCAGATATAGATTTAGCACAGTTACTTTGCATAATACCTATGTACCTATGTACATTTTGAACAGTTGTGTGTACCTTGCAATTGCCGTTCGTATCGATCTCCAGTTGAAGCCGCGCTTGCGTGATGCACGGAGGAAATCTGGTATGTTATGCATACCGGGTTTCCTCCGTACTCGAAAATCAAGTTGACCCGTTGGTCCCGGCTGCCAATTGTAGATATTTGACAGCCGTTATCAGTGGCCCGAAAGTCTGACAACCAGTCTTACCAAGAGGTATCGTTTTACCCAGTACTAACTGTGTTCTGAAGGTCATATAGGCAGTAGCTCCGTGTAAAATACTGGTATTCAGCTAAATCCGGTAAAACTGACGGAAAAGGCTAGGCAGATGGTGTGAAGCGAATATTTGATCAACCATTAAGTTATGAAAAAAGGCTTTCAGGAACCTCGATATCATTTTTCAAGAGCTTGTTAATAGAAACCAGACAAACAGTAAAATAAAAAAATTGAAAAAAAAATACAACTCTCGCTTGCTTGTATGGAATGCCACCACTATTTTTTTCATTTCATAATTTCACGTTATTTTTGTGTAGCGGTTCATAGAAGACATCAACCGTGTGGTGCTAACAGTCCGGAATAAAAGGGCTGTGACATTCGGATGGACAGACAGACGGACAGGACGAAGGGTTCTGTTTTTTGGCATTTGGCAACTGATCCGACCCCAACATAGCTGAGAAAAGGCTAGGCAAATGATGCCTAATATGAATGATTTTGGAGTATTGGAGTTCGTATGGCTAATTCAGAAATCCAAGCGGCCAAAGTCACTGAAAAACCGTTCTTTACATACATACCAGTAACGACGATGGGACACTTAACTTTGTGTCCTGCATATTGCACATTTCATGGACTGATACACTAACATATGAAGGTGCCTAGCACGTGGCCAAATTCTAGCCGGATTCAATTTAGATTACCATCGACCCTCTTAAGAGGAAAAATAATTGCACAAAAACCCACCCTAACCTACCTCCACCTTTTCCAGGACGACGAAGAAAGTCCTGCCTCCGAGGGCGAAGCATCGGGCTCTCCGTCGGGCTCCGGGTCGGGCCGGCTCGTGATCGACGAGGGCGGCAGCGAAGCCCCGGCAGAGGGCAGCACGGAGCAGGCCGACAACAACGACGACGCGCCGCTGTGCCAGGGCTGCCGCCGGAGAGACGCGCAGTTCGTGTGTGCGGGCTGTGCTAACCAGTGGTACTGCAGCCGCGATTGTCAGGTGAGCACTGTGTGAGAAGAGGCGAAGGTGCCTACTGGAGCAATTCAAAGAATCAGAGCTTGACCCTAAACCTCTTGATATATAGCTTTATCTTCAAATCGCTGGGCCACTAAACCATTCCAAATATAATGTAATTTAGGGACTTTTTAACCGTCGAGGTCCACCGCGGCGAAGATGGAGTGACGATCTGATCATGTTTGCGGCGCTAACATTTCCAGAGGTCGCAAAGGATAGATAGAGAGTTATTAGAAGGAGAAAGGGGAGGCCTTTGCCCAGCTGTGGGATCTAATGTAGGCCAGGAAAAACGGGTACTTTCTTGCGGGTATCACCTCTGGAATATTTTTTGTATTTTTCCAGTTATTAACAATTACTACAGAAGAGTATTTTGAAGATATATCCAAATATGAATTTGCATTAGACCCGTCTCTTAAATTACTATTGGTACTAATTCAAATCCGGGTTCCGATGTTCTGATGTAAAAACTATGATACTTTCGACCGGAAAGCCGAACCCAGGACCTCATATAGCAGTAGCGCTTGCGAGCACAAGATCAACGAGGCGCTGAATTTTCCCAAAATGAAATAAATGTAACTATGATCCACTTATATCTTATTTCATCGTGCTGTGCTGGCACTGCTGTTGCGGCTGCAGCACACGCTTTACGCTTGAGACAACCTCAAGCGTAAATATAGAAACCTTTGTGGATACTATATTTTCGAGCCGTTTGGGGTAGAAACCCTGGGGTCGTGGGGTCCGAGTGCTCATAGCCTGTTTAAGGAAATTTCGAAACGCCTACTTGACACTTTCCGTGATCAAAGGGCTGGCTTTTACCTAGGCGAGAAGCTAAGTGTTGCCATACAAAGTGGCAACGCCGCCAGTCTCTTAGGCACATTACCAGCTGACAGCGTTGAGGAGGAGTTTTTCGATGCCCTTTTATAGTTTGTAGTTAGTTTATTTAATAGTTTTTAATTAATAATGTATATACTTAGTCAATAAATAAATATTTCCATTTCATCCATTTCAGGTGGCCGCATGGGACGAGCACTCAGAGATGTGTTCGGGCTAACTGCGATAAGTATAGTATGTAATTATATACAGTATAACGCACGCCGTCTATGTACCGTATATAAATATAATATACGCTAGTATATAGTTGTATTATACAGTGTAACGCGGCGCTTGCGAGTCTCAACACTTAATAGACATTTGCCTTAAATCGAATAGTGCGTATATATTGTGAATCTCTTGTTTATTCTTTGGATGGTATGGTGCGGTCGTTTTTGTAAAGATTTCTTTGATTACGTATTCTTTTTAGTTAGTCACGTTTCTTTTCGTTGACTGATATTCGAATTATATTTTTTCCACTCACTTAAACTGAAAAACTAATCTGTCGTTCCATGCGCGATATGTATACGTATAGTTCTGTTCAAACTTTTTGGCGGCTCAGAAGTGAGCTACGAGTGACGGTCTGCGCAGGTACAACGGTTTAAACTTTATCATGGGTCGGAACATCTAACGTAAAGCTGCGCAGAACCCAATTTTAGTTATCAGCGAGGATTAGTGAACACATCTGACTGTATAATGCGCAGACCGTCACTCGTAGCTAACTTCAGAGCCGCCATAAAGTTTGAACCGAACTATATAGCAGCGTAAAACGCTCTCGACTCTTAACATATAATTTTATCCCGTCACAATTCTTATTACAAAAGTAAAAATAACAATATTAATGATGTAAAAGGCACCAAGACGATCGCACCGAAATTGTAAAGTTCCCACGGTTTAATTTCATTTATTGATGTTCCAAATGTCGTGTTAGACGACCAGACATCTCATGTAAAAATAAAATAATATTCCTCGACTTTTAATATTGTAATGAACTTGTTGAGTAATGTTTAATCTAGTTAATCCAGGCACTTTAACCGCTGTCACCGCTGCTACCTCTGGATGCGAATCGCACGGGACTGGTCAATGTGGCGACACTTGGGGAGGCCTATGTCCAGCAGCGGACCTCTTTCGGCTGAAATTATGATGATGAACAACATCATCATTTCGTCTAATTTTGGAATCCTATTCTTATAAATATAAGGATAGGGTTCCAAAATTGGAAGATTAACATGTTTCCTATATTTATATGGTCCATGGTAGCCCGCGAAATATACATTTTCTGACGTTCCTTGTAATTTGGCGGACTGTTGTTGGTGTTGCTGTTCTTGATTTTGACTTAGTTTTTCGTTATAGGTAGTCAGTGGCCCAAAAAGTCTGACAACTAGTCTTACCAAGGGGTATCGTATTACCTAGTACTAACTGAGTTGTGGAGGTTAGATAGGCAGTCACTCCATGTAAAATACTGGTATTCAGCTGCATCCGGTTAGACTGGAAGCCGACCCTATCATAGTTGGGAAAAGGCTAGGCAGATGATGACTTGTAATTTGACGGAATCATGTTTAAATCAACATACAACCTGACACTGACCAACAAATTGCAAAAAAAACGTAAAAAAAAATAATGAATTTCACGGGCTACACTGGCGCTTCCACCTTAAATAAGGTTTTTGTTACATGAGGTCCTGGGTTCGAGTCGAGTTCGAGAGCTATTGGGAATATTCCCATCAGGAATTTCTTTAATCGTTTTCCAGCTATTTACTACCTCTATATCCTTTTCCTCAATTTACTTCAATAAAATCTGAGACTAGTGAAAAAAACAAAAGGTCTGCAAGATCTAGTATTACGACTACGAGTCTACCATACATATTTTTACGGTTTAAGGTCTATCCCCACACATCCGTGCCGTGCCAGGGACGGGGCAGGGACGTGTTTCGTCAGGAGTCTAAAAAAATATCATTGCATACATTGTCTATGAACTGGATCACACATGTCCGTGCCCGTGCCGGCAACGAAGCTTCAGTGTCAGGGCCGGCGCCTTACCGTGTGCAAGTGTTCCGATTCCATTCCGTGGCGTGCACGTGTTGATATTTGTTCCTTACAATTTGTTGACTTTTTTGTTGGTAAACATGAATGATGAGTTATTAATAGAGACTGTACTGTCCTAGTTACTTCTTGTCTGTCTTGTTCTTCTTCCATTTCCTCTTGATCTAGAGCAATTGCAATCGCAATTAACTCCTCTGTATTAAATAAAGCCATGACGTGTATCATCTGTTATCTATTTCACCATACAACACTGAGGCTATACTCGGGCAATGAAATAGAATGAAGTAAGAGGCGGGTATAGGTGGAAGGGAAAGCCTCGTCTGTTCATGGTACTGTCACGGCACTGACTTGTGTGAACAGACAGCTCCTGACGGGACACGGATGCTCGGTCTTGCCACGGCCACGTCCCTGCCCCGTCCCTGGCACGGCACGGGTGTATGGGGATAGACCTTTATCTTGTCCAAGTTAATTGCCTCGTATCAGTTTTTTTTTCAAACGTATTTCAATTTTATCTTGTGTAATAAGGGCAGCTACCAATATGCTAAATCAAACATTACTCAACAAAATATATAGTGTCCTAAAAAAGATATTCCTAGTAGAAAGGCCGTATTAGCTGTGTCATAAGCCTAATATTTGTTTGATAACTAGACTAAGTATAGAATATGCAAATATTTATGATTTCAACAACTATATATTAAATTATTCCTTCTTTTTGGGAGTACTGAATGGCTGTATAAGGAAAGAAATATTAATGGCTGACATTGATGACGTCATTTGACATGGCCGCCATTTTCTTTTTTTGTTACCAGTTTTTTTTTAAATAATTATGGCCCCTTATTACATGGGACTTGAATATTACTGGTAAAATATGGGTGTGGTTACAGCTGTCTGCTTGCCCCTCCGGAACATACGTGCGTGATGTTATGTTTATAATAATTGGTGAATGTTTTTTTCTTTTATTTTGTTTTTTTTACAGGCTATATCAAATGACGTCACAAATGTCATGCCGCTGTTTCTGTGTCTAAATATAAGTGCTAAAATGACCACTATTATTTAAAGAATAAGATGCACATTTGTGTATTTATTTTGTTCCTAAGGTAAACAATGAATGTTTGACTTTATTTCAATCTTTTGACCAACACTTTTATGCAAGAAAAACATAATAAAATTGACTGATTTTTCAAATCTATAGAAAACTTAAAAAAAAATCTTTTCTTTTGTAAGCCACCAAGCTACAATTACAATTTATTTATAATTTTTATATAGGGTGATATAAAAATAGGACATTTCTAAAATTTTAGTACTATCAAGACATTTTCAAGAAAGGTTATTAGGGAGTGTACACACAAAAAAAACATGCGATAATTTTTCGTCGCAATATTTTTTGTCGAGTAAAAGACTAGACACAATTTCGCGAATTGTTTCACATTTCACAGTTGTTATCAAAAGCACCTAGATTTAATTGCCTGTGTTTTTGGCTTTTTGTAAATGTCTCAAAATATTTTTTAACATAAGATAAAGAAATTAAGTTTTATTACAATGCGAAACAGTTAGCTTAGACGTGTCTAACATAACATAACTGGCGGAATGTAGGTGTACCATAAAAGGTATTTACATCCCTGCCTAGTCCTTGAGGAAGTACAGGCGTGATGTTATGTTGTGTCTATCATTAATATAATTTTACTTTTACAGTATATCTTGTCTCGATTTACTCGCAATAAGTAAAATACACTGCCTAAAAAAAAAAAACATTTGTTTAAAAAAAATCTATAATTTTCAGCCAATCACGTACACCCACTAACCTAAATATTAGGCCATTCCTTAAATAATTATGTATAGAAACACAGTGTTAGATATATTCATTATTTATGAGTGGATAATTACGGATAACGTGTGCGTTCTGAATTATGGCAAAAATTTAACTCTAAGATGGTTGCCTAGTTTTCAAATCAGCCTACGATTTCTTAGAATTAATACTTTTGTAAGCAATATCTATGTGTAAGATTGTAATTCCCGTTTGCACTACGCATTATCTTATTGAATGCTACTCAACCAACGCAATATTGCCTAGGTCGGTCCTTGGATGGGTGACCACCCGTGACATACCGAGTTTCCTCCGTGCCTCGGAAAGCACGTTAAGCCGTTGGTCCCGGCTGTCATTTGTAGATCTTTGGCAGTCGTTACAGGTAGTGACCCGAAAGTGACAACCAGTCTTACTAAGGGGTATAGTATTACCCAGTACTAACTGGGTTGTGGAGGCCAGATAGGCAGTCGCCATGTAAAATACTGGTATTCAGCTGCATTCGGTAAGACTGGAAGCCGAGCCCAACATAGTTGGGAAAAGGCTAGGCAGATGATGATCTAGTGTAAGTTAAAACGGGCATTAGTGATTATTGTATACAACGTGTAACAGAATAAACGCAAGACCTCTCGTGTGGTGTCTCAGACCATGAAACTGAACAACTTTTGTTCTATGACTTTTGGAAATTCATAACTTTTTTTTAGTTTTACCATACATGTGGATCCGCTGATTGCGTCCGTTCTTAGAGAAAGTATTTTTTTTTTTGCGAATTCCAAGAACTCGTAGAACAAAAGATGTTTAGTTTCATGGTGCGAGAGACCACACGGGATGTCTTGCGTTTATTATGTTACACGTTGTAGAATCTTAATTCATCTCCTTGTACATAAATCCAATTTGCTTATTTTCAGGCGTTTCCTTTTATTACGAACTATTGACCAAACAGCGTTGTGAATTAAAAAAATTATAACTGCAATAAATGCTTCTCTTTTTTTTCTAATTTCCGTGTAATAAATGGTATAATTCAGAACGCAGCGTTTTTGAAGTGTGTATTATATAAAACATAAAGCGAAATACTATAAGTTAGTATATAGATCGTAAGATTAATGTAATTATGTGCAAAATGGTTCTTTTGGACTTATTTAAATCTGAAATAGAAATCAAATTATTTTATAATAAGCATGGTATTTGACTGTGTGAAATGTCTGTATGTTTTTTTTCTTATTATTCGAGAAGACGAATGACTAAATGTGAGGCAGCTTCTTCTGCTGATATGGAGGGAAATGGAAGTTATGTTTTTCCTACTCCTCCGCTATTCTTTTCTGATTAATTTCTTTGCGGGATCCAAGACACTTAAATTGTTTCTCTGGGACTTCGTCGAGCTTCATTGTGTCGGCGCTTTCTCTGGTGGTCGCCATTGTTGATTCTGGCTTTCAGGAGTTACAGTGGTTTGGGACTAGTGTGGTGGGCTGGTCCCATTTAAAAAAAAATACAGGCAGCTTAGATTCGTAAAGTCGGGGAAACAGATTGACTACCAACGTATGTATGTTGCGGTTGCAGAGTGCTATTCAGCTAAGAAAAAAAAAAACTGACAGTACATGCGCACAATTCTTAAATACACAGTTGGCCTCCGTGATTGGATGATAAACTTATGACCGTCTATATTTACACTAGGTCGCTCCTAAGGACGAAGTTGGATTTTCAAAGCTCGGCTCAGTACTGAAAGTCTAAAATCCAGCAGCTTAATCTTATTCAAGCAATCATTTAAGTGTCCTCTGTTATTAATAGAGAGAACAGCCATCGGTCTCTTTCACACAGTCCAATACGTAATAACAATCGAAACATAACATAAGGGTTTATTTTCTACAATAATGAACATTAATCGAGTATTATATTGTAATATAAAGGAGCGTTCTAATTTTTCTACACTATGTGCAGTGCCAAAATATATCCTGGGGGTAAAGTTGGCAATGTCCTTTGTTGATTGTATTGTATAACGGGCTGGTGTCCGCAACTCCACGTCAAAGCGCGTATTTTGCGTGCGAGCACATTTTGTTAAGGTCGAGAACTTACTTTCAGATCGTTAATGCCCGGCAATTTGGCACATTGTCAACTTTACCCATTTATAACTAGTTTATTTTCAATCAAACCTGATTTTTTCATTTAATTACAGTTTATTTTTACCTTTAGGTCTCAAAAATAAATAAATAGTTAAAAAACATATCCCATGGAGGGCTGTTTTATTGTAATTTTCGTTTACCGGATTATCAGTAAAAATGGGGCATCTAGTGTTCAAATACTATTTTAAACTGTGGCGTTGAGAAAATTTTCAATATTCAACTCGAATCCTCGCATTAACAGGAAAAGTTGTTTTCCGGTTATACTAAACTGTGTTATAATACCAGACACAGTAAGTTCCTTTTTCGGCTATCGCAAATCGTGTAGGATTTTAACTATTTGAAATCCAAAAGCTCGAACCTTTTAAAATCTTGGTCAGTGGGTCGTCTTAGAGGCGGATTTGTAGGAGTCAGAGTATACGCTTAGGGGCACTATGAGCAGCTAAGAAAAAAAAAAAAAAATTGGGACTTAATTTTTTTTAGTCTTATTTTGTTTTAGAAGGCCCGTAATTCCGAAACGGTGCGTCGGAGAACCAAGCATCTCAGAACCGAATGGTTTCTATGCTCCAGGTCAACCCGATACTGTAATAAAATTGGGAAATTTCGAAAAAAAAAAACTAAAAATTTTCTAAGTCCGGTTTTTTTTTATGTCCTCGCTCCATAGCGCCTTAAGGCTACACTCCAACCAAAATCTTTATCGAGTGTGCAATTTTCGGCCCCAAGGCCATACGAGAAAGGAAATTGCAAGAAATACACTCTTTCAATTGTGTCAGGTGTAACTAAAGGTTCGTCTGTTATATAAAGGTGCCTCCATATATTTTGGCTTCAGTGTTGTTTAGTTGAAACGCCACAGTGTCTCAGAATGTCTTCACATCGACTCGTATGCTCGTGTCTGTAACGCTAGTCACGTTTTTTGTTACCTTATATAACTGTTTATGTATTTTGTAACTTATGTGTTATATAAGAATAAATCACTACTGTATTTGATGATGGTGTTTTTCTTTTGGACTTTTTTGCAACCCTATATGGCTAGCCTTTTCTCCACTATTTGGGGGTCGGCTGCCAGTCTACCAGATGCAGCTGAATACCAGTATTCTACATGTAGCGTCTGCCTATCTCACCACTACAACCAGTAGGTTGTCAGTAGACTGGGAAGTACGCCACCCCTTGGTTACAACATCTAGCTTCTTCTTTTTCGTGTGGTTAGTACCTAACCTGGTGTCCGAGTTTTTACGCCGTCCATGGGCCTCTGACTGGGCTTTGCATGCTGTCGAGAAATATCTCTCAGGCATGCTGGTTTGATGTCCTCACGATGTTTTCCTCCACCGAAGCAAGTGATAATTATACAATACGCACATGAATCCGAAAAATCAGAGGTGCATGTCTTGGGTTCGAACTCGAGACCTAAGACTGCAGTTCGACTATAGACCGACCGCTTTAGAGTCCTCGCGAAGGTATCAATTCAAATGGAATATTCGGAAGTTTGAGCTTTGCTTTACTTTGCTTTTTTTTTGTTTTTGCTTTTGTAGCTGCAATACATAAAGATACACATCCAATCGCGGCCGCTGCACTCGCTTCACTGAGCCGTGCGCGCGCCGCTTGGCAATATTTATATGCTGTGCAACACGCCGCGGTCTAGGCGACGGCGCTGTGCGCGCCACCACACGGATATCTCGTGGAAACTATTTTCTTATAGGAAAGACCCAAATGATTCCTATTGGTTGTTCAAATATTGGTAATTGTAAATAGTCCACTACTTGTAATATATTTCTAGCTATAAGTCTGCGTACATTTTGTAAATATTATCCCATTAAGCTTCAGCCCGTGTAAACTTGAATATACTACATCGTCAACATCTGGAGTATTATTTCACACCACCTAAGCGCTACATTGGTGACCCCGACGTGATAATTAAGAAGAGACCTCCAGATTCAAGATTTCATCATGGCACAAGACGGTGAACAAGAACTCTCCGGTGTGTCAACGTCGCTGCGCATTCCACCCTTTTGGCGCGACAGAATTCGACTGTGGTTCGCGCAATTC
The DNA here is from genome assembly GCA_963082995.1 of Noctua comes. NCBI lineage: Eukaryota > Metazoa > Arthropoda > Insecta > Lepidoptera > Noctuidae > Noctua > Noctua comes. The sequence goes on along the minus strand of OY720278.1, from coordinate 15,811,692 downwards.
GAAGCCATCATGTCCGTGCAGAAGAAAGGCGATCAAGTCATGTTCGAGATCGTCATCGGACAACTAGAGCGGCAAGATCTCGACGAAATCTCCGACATAATTCTCCATCCACCTGAGAAAAATCGATACGAAGCATTGAAGAGTCGATTGTTCCAAGTTTACGAAGAATCCGAGCAACGGCAAGTACAAAGGTTGCTATCTGAAATGGAACTCGGCGACATGAAGCCTTCACAGCTACTACGCCGCATGAAAAACCTTGCCGCCGACAATATCTCTGACTCAGCACTGCGGATTATGTGGACCAACCATCTACCACAATCTGTTCGAGCAGTCCTCGCCGTAAGTGAAAACATCGCGAAACACTCCGATATCCACGAGCTGGCAATGATGGCAGATAAAATCCTCGAGCAGACGCAACCACTCGGCGCAGTCGCTGCAGTTTCCTCTGTTCCCACTGCCCCACGTGCATCTACGTCAATTGAAGAGAAAATCGACGCGCTCACCAAAGAAATCGCAGAGCTGAAAGCATACCGATCGCATCAAAATCGACGTAGATCGTTCGACAGACGACGTTCAAGATCGCGTTCATCGAGCAGAGCCAATCACAATCGCGCTCGAAACGACCAATCAGCGACCTGCTTTTATCATCGCAAGTTCGGCAAAGAGGCGCGAAAGTGTACGCGTCCGTGTAACTACGAAGACAGCAGCGCCCCCTCGGGAAACTAACGCCTGCGCTGGCTGAGGCGGGAACCGGCGCAAACCACACTTCTTACCGCCTATTCATAACAGACAAAAACTCACGTCTGTCATTTCTAATTGATACTGGCGCCAACGTCTCCGTAATACCAAGAAGAAAAGGCGGGAAAGCTACGCCAACAGACTTTTGCTTGTATGCAGCGAACAACACGGTAATTCCAACGTACGGAGAGAAAACATTACAACTGGATCTCAACCTACGAAGACCGTACACCTGGAAGTTCATCATCGCTGCAGTCAGCAGACCCATCATCGGTGCCGATTTCTTGAAACATCAACAACTTCTTGTCGACATAGCCGGCCGATGTCTAGTCGACAAAGTTACCAACCTCACAGTCAAGACACCAGTCACCTATTCCGCTGAGCCTACCATAAGAAGTATCGACGTTGATCAACCGTATCACCAGCTACTCAGCAAGTTTCCTGACATCCTACGACCATCATGCATGAAGGATGCTCCCAAACACCGTGTAGAACATCACATTGAAACTACCGGTCCACCAGTACACAGCAAGAGCAGACCACTACCACCACATCGGTACATGTCCGTGAAGAAGGAATTCGAGTCGATGATGCAGCAAGGAATCTGCCGTCCAAGCAAAAGTCCTTGGTCCAGCCCGCTACACGTCGTACCAAAGAAAAACGGCGACCTTCGTGTTTGTGGCGACTACCGCAGACTCAATGACGTCACGAAACCAGACCGCTATCCAGTGCCACGTCTCAAAGATTTCACCTACCTACTTCACGGCAAGAAGATCTTCACAACACTCGACCTAAATCGTGCTTACCAACAACTGCCTGTTTACGAACCGGACATCGAGAAGACAGCCATCACAACACCCTTCGGCTTGTTCGAATTTCCTCGAATGTGTCCTGGCCTCAAAAATGCTGGACAGACATTCCAACGATTCATTCATCAAGTACTCATCGGGTTAGACTACGCATTTCCATTCATTGATGACGTCATCGTCGCATCAGACAATGAAACCAGTCATATCGAAGATCTACAGGAGGTGTTACGCAGATTAGACGAGTATGGCATCACTGTAAATCCATCAAAATGCGTCTTCGGTAAAGAAAATGTCAAGTTCCTGGGTTATCAAGTGTCGAGCAACGGAATCAAGCCACCACAAGATAAAGTCACTGCTATCACTGCTTACCCCAAACCCGAGACAATTGAAGAGTTACGTCGATTTATTGGCATGGTTAACTTCTATCGTGACAGCATACCAAACGCAGCCCACATGCAAGCACCTCTCAACGCGTTCCTGCACAATTCGAAGAAACGCGACAAGACAAAAATCGACTGGAACACAGAAGCGTCACAAGCATTCGAGTTGTGTAAAGTTAGCATCCAAAACGCAGCTTTACTCGCTCATCCATCTCCATCACCAACCGACGCCATCTCCCTTATGTGCGACGCATCAAATACCTGCGCAGGAGCTGTACTTCAACAACTAGTAAACAAGAAATGGATACCGCTTGGCTACTTCTCAAAGAAATTCTCCGAAACACAACAGCGATAAAGTACATTCGACAGAGAATTATTATCAATCTACATGGCAATCAAACACTTCAGAAAAATGTTCGAAGGAAGAGAACTTATTGTTTATACCGACCACAAACCACTGACCTACGCTATACGCAAGCCTCCGTCCGATAACGATACGCAACGGCGCACGCGTCAGCTGTTATTTATCAGCGAGTTCACGACGGACATTCGACACGTCAGCGGAGTAAACAACGTTGTCGCCGACGCACTCTCTCGCATCGAAACCATCGATTTACCATCACCAATCAACTACGAAGAACTATCACAAGAGCAAGAAAAAGACAGCAATATACCAATCTTATCACAACAAACAAATATTCAACTCAAGAAAATCGTCATACCCGGCACTAACAAGCCAATATTCTGCGAAACGTCTACGTCACACATTCGTCCATACCTACCAGCTGACTTTCGCCGCATCGCATTCAACGCCGTGCACAATGCAAGTCACCCTGGAATACGAACGACGCGCAAACTTATGCAAGATCGCTACTTTTGGCCAGCAATGAATACCGACATTGGCGAGTGGACGAAAGCATGCACTTCGTGTCAGCTGTCCAAAGTTCAACGACACAACAACAGTGACGTCACAGCATTCCCACCAAGTGAACGATTTCAACACATTCACGTTGATATTGTTGGACCACTACCTACATCTTCGTGTGGACATCGATACCTACTCACGATGATCGACCGCTGTACACGTTGGCCCGAAGCAGTACCCCTTCAAGAGATAACCGCCGAAATCGTCGCAAGAAAGCTGTACGAAACGTGGATATCTCGTTTCGGTTGTCCTACAAGAATAACGACTGATCAAGGACGACAGTTTGAAAGTCGACTATTCCAAGACCTCGCACAACTACTTGGAGTAGAAAGAACCCGTACTACTGCCTACCACCCGCAGAGTAACGGCATCGTCGAACGCTGGCACCGAACACTAAAGGCCGCACTCATGACTCGACTAGAAAACAGCAACAAATGGATCAACGAATTACCTATTGTTTTGATGGGGCTACGAGCCGCCACGCGCACCGATACCAACACAAGTGCTGCGCAGCTCACCTACGGCCAAGCAATACGACTACCCGGCGATTTTATATCACCATCACCAGCCGCAACGAAGATGGACCACACCTACGTCGATCAGTTATACGACGTGATTACGAAGCTGACACCTACATACAAGCCGCATTCAAACAAGCGATGTATGTTCGTGCACAACGACCTACCAACATGCAGCCACGTGTTTGTACGAGATGACACCGTCCGAAAACCACTGCAGCATCCATACAAAGGTCCATACAAGGTCATCCAACGCAACGAGAAGTTTTTCACGATACAGCTACCAGGCAGATCGAGCAACATATCGATCGACCGTCTCAAGCCGGCATACACTATCAACATCGAAGATTATCACGAATACACGAGTACTGAGACACGCCAACCAGCTGCAGCTACCACTGAAGATCACTCCAGCCTGCTTCCAGCCTCGAACACCAGCGACCAACGTACAAGATCAGGCAGGATCGTCAAGATGCCCGTACGCTTCGCTAAGGGGGGAGTACTGTAGCTGCAATACATAAAGATACACATCCAATCGCGGCCGCTGCACTCGCTTCACTGAGCCGTGCGGACGTTGGGATGTCGCTGCGTCCCCGCTAGGGGACGCGGCAAGCGGTTACGGGGCTTCGCCCCCTTGCCGCGGAGGCCATACCTTGGCCCGTTAAAACGGGACCCGTCATTGTGTTGCCAATGTTCGGCAGGCCTGATGCCGCACGCATGGCACGTGCGTCTGGGTGTGTGTGATTGCTATAAGAATTTTCGTAGGCGCGCCACAGCGCTGTAGGCACAGCGCTGATTTCTTCACGGCGCCTCGGCGGTCTGTCCCCGCCGGGTGAGACCCCCAGTTACCCAGGGGAGGCCCGGCGGGGGACGACCAGCGACAGAGGGGCCGACTCCGACGCACCTACGAAGGATGTATGGCTCTCGTCCGCCCCGCTTCCAGAGCTAGCCGGTCGCGGTCCGGACTAAGAGGCCGTTGTGAGTGTAAGGGCGGTATTGTATTGTGTGACACCGCCCAGTGTCTGCGTAGGTTGCGAGCCGGCGGCGCGCCCCTTGCGCGTGAGTCTACGTGAGTGTAGAGAGGGTGCTTGTGTGGTTTAGCTACGCGACGCACCTATATTAACTTAGAATACGTCGCGCAGCTGGATGCGTGTTTGAAATGTTGAGTCTTATTGTGCAGGTAAGCTGCGTGTAACCTGGTACAGCTTACCCGGGCGTCGAATCCGGTGGGGTGGGGTCGTCGTCCGCTACCAGGTCGCGGGGGAGGGGGCGCCTCGCGTCAGGGGGGCGCGCATGCCAGGGCGCAATGTGCTTGACGTGGGGCCAAGCGGATGCGTCGGCACGCGCGAACATTCCCGTCGCAAGGCGCCGGATGAAAGCGTCCAGGCTCTCGATCCCGAGATCCCGCTGGATGACGTCGTTCCTCACGTGCCGTGGGGCGGCGACGATGGTCCGCAACGCAAAGTTTTGTTGCGTGCGGAGAAGCTTCTTGTGGCCCTCGCACGCGAGGACGAACCATGCAGGGGCGGCGTACGTCAATATCGAGCGTATATATGTTTTATACACGCCCAACTTGACGCGCGCCGGTAGCCGGGACGAGAGCACTGGGTGGAGCAGGTTGCGGGCGACCTTGACCCGCGCCGCGACCTGGCGGACGTGAGGACCCATGGTGAGCCGACGGTCGATGGTGACGCCCAGGTACTTCACCCGGGGCGACCACGCGACGTCGGCGCCTTGTAGCGTCAGGGGTGGTGGGAGGGGCGCTGATCCGACGACCATCGCCTGCGTCTTACCCACGTTAACTGACAGCCGCCACTTCGACAGCCAGTCAGGCAGCAGATTTAGCGCGCGCTGCATCTTCACCGCCGCGTACTTTGCGTTGAGCGAGGTGGTAATGTACGCGGCGTCGTCGGTGTACAGCGCGAGCATCGCCTCTGGCGTCGTGGGGATGTCGTCCGTGTAACGTGAGTAACACGCTGGCGACACGCAGCTGCCCTGCGGCACGCCTGCCAGCACCGGGCGGGCGCTAGACAGCGCGCCCTCGACCACCACGCGGAAACTCCGATCTGTAAGGAAAGACTGGACCACCTTGACAACGCGGCGAGGCGCGTCAGACGTGGCCAGCTTAAATACAAGGCCGTCGTGCCACACGCGGTCGAAGGCCTTCTCCATGTCGAGGAGTACTGCCACCGCGTACTCCTTCTTGTTCATGGCTTGCGCCAGGTGGTGCAGTACCCTCGACAGCTGAAGCGTCGTGCTGTGCTCCGACCTAAACCCGAATTGTTCAGGCCGCGGCGAGATGTGCGGCTGGAGATGTCGCAACAGGAGCATCTCGAACACCTTGGAGATGGTGGGCAGCAGGGTGATGGGCCGGTAGCTTTCTGGCTTCAGGATGTTTTTCCCCGCCTTGGGCAGCATGATGACGCGCCCCTCCTTCCACGAGGAAGGAAACGTCCCAGTGCGCAGTATCGCCGTAAACAGGCGCGCCAGTGCCGCCACCAAGCGGTACGGCAGGTGGCGCAGCACTGCGTTGGTGATACCGTCAGCACCGGGGGCCTTCCTGGGTTTTGTCCTCAGGATGGCGCGTCTGACCGCCCCAGGCGAGAAGAAGATGGCGTCCTCCTCGGGGGCTACCGGCGTTGCGAAGTACTCCCCAAGGTGTTGCTCGACTGTTGCGACATGTGCGGCGTCGCTGGTCGGGTTCGGTCGGAACTGACGCTCCAGGTGCTCAGCGAAGACCTCCGCGCGGTCCTCAGCGACATACTTGAGCGCCCCGCCGCTGTCCAGTAGGGGGCGCACCGGGGCTGGGGTGTTCGTGAGCTGGCGGCAGAGACGATGGGCGGATGGCCAGCTGCCGGCCGCCTCATCGATGCGTTCCTCCCAGCACTCGGCGTCCCGGCACCTCAACTCGGCCTTAATCTTCTCCGCGAGACTATTAAGTTTCCTCTTGAGTGTAGGGCATCTAAGTTGTTGCCACTGCTTGCGAAGGCGCCTCTTGACGGCGATCATTGAGCGGAGATAAGCCGGCAAGGGCGGCTGCTGCACTCTCCCCTGCGGCTCTGTCGTAGTCGCCGCTTCTAAGGCGCTCTGGATGCAAGCAGTGACGTCATCGGCAGTCTGATTAACGTCCGCGGAGGTAATCAGGGGCCGAGTCGGTGTGGTGGCCTCAGTCTTTTCCTTAAAGGCATCCCAATCGATGCGACGACGTGGCGCTGCGGGCATCATTCGGGTCGGCATACCCGATAGGACGACGAGTACAGGGTGGTGATCCGATTGCATCTCGTCGTCTAGGACTTGTTGCGTGATCTGGCAGTGTAGCCCTCGGTAGGCCACGATGTCCAGCACGTCCGGCATGTAGATGTGGGCGTCCGGGTAGTGGGTGGGCGTCTCTGGGCCGGACACCGTATAGCCGAAGGCCTCCGCGTCCGCGTAGAGTCGTCTGCCCGCCGTGTTGGTCGCGGCCGAGTTCCACGCCGGGTGCTTACAGTTAAGGTCACCGGCAAGGATCGTCGCGCCGCTGTTGGCCTCGAGAAGGGCCCTCAGTTCCGTGGGGTCCAGTTTGGCCGAGGGCGCCTTGTAGCAGGCGTAAATGGCGAGATCCTCGCCGGCAAAATGTAGCTGCACACCCAGCGCGTAGAACGAGCCGGGCGACGGCACGGGGAGCTCTTGATGGACGACCCTACGCCTCACCAGTACCGCCAGACCACGGTAGGGGGCGTTGTTGGCCGACCTTTCGTCCTTCCTGTAAGCGAGGAAACCCGAGACTTTGAGCTTGTCCTCCTGTCCCAGGTGCGTCTCGCTTACCAGCGCCACGTCGATGTCTTGTTCGTATAGCAAGCGGCGGAGGGGGGCGACCTTACCTCGAAGGCCGCGGGCGTTCCAATGGAGCACCCTCAACGACCTATCCATGATATAATTTAAGGAGAGAGGCCAGGCCGTCGAGGATGACCAGCTCCGCGTCTTGGCCTTGGCTGATGGCCTTAATTAAGTCCATCAGCAGCTGTATGGCGCAGGCTGTGAATTCCTTCTTTTTCTCGGCGACGGCAGCTGGGCCGGCGCTCGTGTGTCTCGTTGAGGAGCGTTGTGGTGGCAGGGGGGCCGAGGGCCGTGCTATGCCGGCGCCAGCTGTCGGCCTTGTCTTCCTCCGCTCAGATGTAGATGTTGGTGGGAGGACAGCCTGCGCTTGGGTCGAGGTAGGGTCGGCCCGGCGTGTGTCTTCCCTGGGTGCGGGGGGGGGCTCCGGCTTCTTACCTTTTGCCCCACGCCTCTTCTTCCGCATCCTCCGCCGCTTGGAGGAGGAGGGGGCTTCTGTCCGTGACGTGGGCCCGTTGGCCGCCGCCATCAGCGACGCGCCTTGGGCCTCGGTGGAGGCCACTTCTGCCGGCCTCTCGATGGCCTGAGCCGGTCGGCGTGCGGCGGTCGTGGCGGCGACCGTGCCGGCTCGCCTGTTCCGCAACTCAGCCTGAAAGGCGGGGCAGCGCACGTTGTTCGCAGGGTGATCACCCCCGCAGTTGGCGCATGTCGCCGGCTCTTCGCGTGGGCGAGGGCAATCCCGTGCGGCGTGCCCCTCTCCACAGCGGACACAGGCGAGCGGTCGGTGGCAGTGGTGTGATGAGTGCCGAAACTTTTGGCACCGGTGGCACTGCGCGGGCCCGCGTTTTCCCCGCCAGGCCTCGATCTTGACACCCCGCATGCACATAAACACACTGATGTCGAAGATGGACCTGGCCTCCGGCGTCCTCTTTATTACTGCGTGGAATACGCAGCCGGGTCGTCCTTGGCGCGCCCTAATGTGACGCACGTACTCCGGCTCGTACCCCAACGCGCGGAGCTCCTCCTGTATCTCTTCCGGCGGGGTGTCGACCGGTAGCCCTGTGATGGCCACCTTAATGCTGCGCTCCGCCGGCAGTGAGTAGGCAAACCACGATATGCCACACTCTTTTTCCAGGCCGGTCAGGTACCTCTGGACCAACCTAAATTCCTCCTCACTTTCTGGTGAGAAGCGAACCCCAGCGCCGTATGGTCGGGCGCTGGGTGGTCGGCCCAGTTTAGCACTGATGGCCCTGAAGTGTGCGGCCCATCCCGGCAGCCTCTCCACCACCAGCGGAGGATACCTCGGCCGCTTCGGCGGCTTCGGCTTGGGCTTTGCAGTGGCCGCTCCGTTGTCCTCTGGGGCAACCGGTCGAACTGTAGAAACAGTAGTGGCACTTGAAACACTCACCCCTTGTTGTCGGTGCGGTGCTTCATGGCGTCTTCTACCTCCCGAGGACGGAGGCGGTGATGGTGTTGGCGACGGCGACGCAGGCGGCGTGCGGCGAGCCGCTTCGGCGAAGGTGGGCGCCCTGGCGGTGCCCTGCCCTCGCGGCGGTGCGCGCTCGCGCTGCGGTCGCGGCGGGTCGAGGCAGTAACGCTTCGCCTCTTCTTCAGCTTCATCGGTGCTTCGGCGCCGTCGCTGCGGACGCAGGTCCGACTGGAACTCGTAGCCGAGTCCCAGTGACGGCGTCGGAGATGCCGGCGGTGAGCGCCCGCCAAGCGCACTCGGCAGAGAGTCGACCGAGCCCGCGGACACCATCGACATACTCGAGCCCGCTCGAGACGAGCATGCCGATCGTCCCGCCGGCGAGTCGTAGGCCGAGGCACGGGGGGGCGCCGGAGATTCAGGCGCCACAGGCGTCGGTGGCGTCGCACGGGCACCGAGTGCCAACTTTGGCAGAGGGCGACGGTCCCGCTCCGCCTGTGCCGGTCCGGTCACCACGCTGCGGCTGGTGCTGGCGATGGTGGGGCGCGTGGCTGTGGCACCACGGCTGGAGGCGCCGCCGCGGACGCAGCCACAGAGGGCGCTGTCGACGCGGCGGGATGCGGTGCGGCGGTGGTGCGCGCGACTGGGCGCGCAGTGGGGCGCACGTATGGCGCGGATGGTGTTGCGGCAGCTCGCGCCGCCGCCACAGGAGCGCGCGGCGCGGATGTGGGTGCGCGCACAGGTGGCGCGGCGTCGCGCGCGGTTGGCGCGAGGTCGCGCACCGACGCGCACGACGGAGGCGCGGCGTCGCGTACTGTCGCACGTACGGCGGGCGCGGCGGCGCGCACAGGCGGCGCGCGGCCCGCAATCGCGGCGGCAGGTCCCGGGGCCTGGGTCGGCACCGAACGAGAGGCGGACGGCCGCACGGCTACGGCGTGCGGATGACTCGGCGAGGGTGCCGGCGCAACGCGCGCAGGCGCCGATGTCACCGACGGGTCACTCGCAGCAGCCGCCGTGCTTGATCCGCTCGGTCCGACTTCGGTTGTGGGCTCCTCTTCTGGCCCCTTCCTGCTAGGCTTCTTCTTCTTCTTACTCTTCTCTTCGCTTCGAGGTGGCGCCGGCGCTGCACCGGTCATCGCGTCGCCAATATTAGGCAACGACGTTGTCCGGTCCAACCCCGGGCGAGGCGTCGGGTAGCCGGCGTCACCGCGGCCAAACGAGCCGCGGGCGCCAGGTATCGGCATCTTCTTGCTGTCTTGCTTCTTTCGCTGACGTGACTTCGCGACCGCAACGGTGCCCAGGCACCGGGCAGCAACGGCGCTCCCCCTGTGCTCGCACCAGTGCAAAACACTTGCGCGAACACAGGGAAAGTGAAAAAAGGACGGTCCGGGCGAAAAAAAGTTTTGCCAAAGTACCCCCAAAAGTTGGCACAATGGCAAAAACTCCTCCGGTCGTTGGTCGGTGGGAAAGTAGGTCAGTGGGTCACTGGCACGTCCGAACAATCGATCACTAGCGATCCTGAGCCGTGCGCGCGCCGCTTGGCAATATTTATATGCTGTGCAACACGCCGCGGTCTAGGCGACGGCGCTGTGCGCGCCACCACACGGATATCTCGTGGAAACTATTTTCTTATAGGAAAGACCCAAATGATTCCTATTGGTTGTTCAAATATTGGTAATTGTAAATAGTCCACTACTTGTAATATATTTCTAGCTATAAGTCTGCGTACATTTTGTAAATATTATCCCATTAAGCTTCAGCCCGTGTAAACTTGAATATACTACATCGTCAACATCTGGAGTATTATTTCACACCACCTAAGCGCTACACTTTGCTTTTTTTTGCATTGTTTTTGATTGTTTGTTGCTTTGCTTGTTTGTTTGTTTTTTAACCTACGTGGATTATGGTTATTTTTAAGCAAAAAATCTGTGGGATATTGTTAAGACTTTGTGGACGTTTAATGTGCCTTTGTTGGGGCAAGGCAGAGGACTCATTAAAGCGGTCGGTGTATAGCTGATGATTGGATATTTTACGACACAACAAAAGTGACGTAACGAGTTTTCCATCGTAATTAATAATTAACTGGGTTAGGATATTAATGATGTTTATATGTTTGTTCCGAGACACGTATCCATCATTTTATGTAGAAGTCAACAAACTGCTTTGCTACTTTATGAGAAAATAAGTAAGGTCTAGCGCCGCTGGGATCTTGCTCCATTAGTTACAGGGTATGTGTACAAGTGTCGCCGAGTAGTGTCAGGGAATAAAATAAAAATCGATTCTATAAAATAATCAATTTTAATGAGTCGTATTACATGTAGATAACATATAATATACAAGTTAACATTTATGTACTTACACATGTATCCAAAACGCTAATTATAAAATAATCATCAATTAATGGAAGTTTAAATGAACATAATGTAAATTTTTAACAAATAAAAATAGAAAATGATTTTATTAACTGTTTGACAATCTTGTTTACAATTACAAATATATTTTCCAACACATAAGTAAATATATGAACTTATCGAGCGACGGTGTTAAGAAATGTCGTAAGAGGCAGGAGCGCACTGTTGTGATTAGCAACGTTCGGCTCAGTACAGAAAGTTGAAAATCCTTTAGCAAGATCAAGACCTTTACGCTATTTCATATTTCCAATAGTTATATGACGACAACAGCGCGTGGTGATATTCTCTTATAAAATAACGGTTAATATCCAATAATAACTATATTATGCATTGATTAAAATTTACAACATAATTTCAAATATACAAGAAATAAGGCACAAAAGAATCCTGACTAGTTTTGGCGTGTTCCGAAAGTAAACATTCGAATATGAACCTTGTGCTCATACAAAAAATAACCGTATTCGTATGGACAAATATGAAGGAGGGAGCTTTTGTTTCGAATATGAACATTAATGCTATACAAAAAATGTGCACATTCGTATGCGATGCTTTCTTTTCTTTGTTTACTAAAGTAAGCGTTACATTCGATTATAAACCTTGTTCCCTTGCAAATAATGTCCATAGTCGTATAAACAAGATTCAGTGTTACCACGTATTGAGTTGGATATTTCTCAATATTAAGATTACTAGACCATTATTGGTCTAGTAATCTTAGTGTGTGAATTGAAAATCTGAACACGCCTTAATAATTAACAAAAAGTAATAAGCTGACGAGAAAATATTTGGGTAATAATATAAATAACCGGAAATGCTGACTACAGCCGGCTCAAGTCTAAGCATTAAAAATAAAACATACATTCAACAAATATACAATTATACAGATTACTTCATTAAACTCGACTAGACAGACACCACAAGATGTATAATTCCAAAAAATCTTAAAAAAGGTTTTGAATGTTCTTTAAACTGATTCCTCTGTAGTTTGATGTCATAGTGTTATTTCAGTAATTAAATCAAACAATCGGTGGGTTTTAATTCTAAAATTTACTGTATATCAAATTGTGTTTTGGGACAGTTTCATAGATCTACAGAACAGTTGCAAGGCAACTTCTTTTAAATTTTAATACATTGATTTTCTTCTTTTTTACGAATTTAAATAGATTTTACATTGATGAATTATTAAAACAACTTAAGGCCTGCGCAAACGAGGGACAATTTGCAACAACCAATGGACAATAGATGAAAAAACAACACAACAACCAATGAACAGGAACGCTCATTTCTCCGGCGGGCAAAAGTCCCTCGTCTGCGCAGGCCTTTACTGAACCAATAAAAAATGTACTTTAAAATTAATCTGTATTTTTTTCTTTGGTTTTTTTCTTTTACAACAGAATTATACTTGCATACATGTTACACATAAGAATAAAAATATTTAGCACCTTTACGGATTGACCGGTCAATATGTACATTATTTAAAACTTTTTATATAAAAATATGTAAAAACTAAAGAAGATTGAGCAGTTTTTGAACTTGTAAAACTAAGGTAAGGTATAGCGTAAACACACGCTTAACTTTAAGTAGAGTATAGTAAAATGGTGTTATTTAATATTCGGTAAGAAGTTATACAGGGTGAACATAAATTGGCTGGTGAAACTTTCAGCTCTAAAGATTTTCTAAATTTATATTTTAATAAAATTACACTAGCCAGGAGTTTGGATGCGTGCCCGGCTATAGGCTCGTCCTCTATAACAAACTTGCGAAATGTGGGTGTACTGAGGCACACCTGTGCCTTCGGGGACAGATGCGTGATGTTATGATTTTTTTTGTTTTAGTTAGTAATTTCCATCACGTCTCCAAAGTTCCACCAGTTAATTTATTTTCACCTTGTATCCTTGTTTGATCTATTATAATAAAATAGAAAATCTAGCTCTCTAAATAGTAGGTATACAGGTAGTATTTTATACGAAAGAGTATGTATGGCTATTCAAAGAATATAAGTCCCTAAATTATAAAGATTAAAATTGCATATTTTCTAGAAATACATCTTTTCTTACCTTCGTAGGGACGATTCTGTGAATTCAGACCTCGGCTCTAGTAGGAGAGAATCAATCTTTTACATGATTTTATACAATTATACATTTACAAAAATACAACAAATTATTATACATAGGTACTTAATCCTCACTAAATTACTTGTAATTTTAATAAAGTGTGTACAAGATTATAAAATTGACATAGATTTACATTATATGAATATAAAATATACAATAGGTACTTTAGTAATTAAGGGATTGAGCGTGTCAATGAATTTCCGACTTTCAAGATAAGCGCGGAGAGTTGAAAATCCCACAACACGTAAATTTCACCTTAAGACGTTTCAACTTCCCTTCATGGACATAACTATGTACTACATATAATAAAGAGATACCCTTATAAACACAACTTCGTTGTTCTCTTACGCTGAGATCCATAAACGTTACTTAGCAGATACTTTGGCTATACGTTATCCCTGTCACTTTCGCACAACTGTTTGTTTGTTTTGTCCTCGGGACTAGATTGAGGTCAAGAGTAAGCCCATTTAGTATTTTAAAAAAACTGACAAACTGTACGTGCAAGATAGAGACGGCGGGGACATGTTCAAGATAAAGCATGTACTAAGTAATGTTTGTAGATCTCGACCTTAGTCTATTTACAGTAGATTCCTCTTTTAAGGTTCAGTGAAACCTGTACGGACATATTGCAAAGTCCGATGTCCGCAATCTGTCCGTACCAGTTTCACTGAACCTGTTTTTCTGTGTCTTCGCCACAAAAATATATTCTTACATCTGTATATTTTTTTCTTTAACCCGTTCTTTTTCAGTCCTGTTTTCAATAACAGGTAAGTAACCACTTTTAGACGCATATTGTACACACAGCGACATATCAAGCTATTCATTTCCAGTATAACATGGCCACGCTTTGTATAGATTTTCCGTAGAATGACAGACCCGCGTATACTGGTTTTGCATAGCTTGATTGATCGTCGTGAGTACGTGACGGGTGACTGTCTCTAAAGAATACTATCAGTTCTTAATCATGCATAAAAGCAAATGCGACATTTTTAATCATTTATTTGGCACCTTTAACAGTCGTAAGCTATTGTTATGTTAGATGCACTAAGTGCGAGATCTGTAAACGATATTAGCGTGAAATTTGGTTAAGCGTTATTCCGCCGAGTCGGTAACTAGTCAAAGCCAAAATACCCGCTAAGTAACGTTTATAGATGTCGGGCAAAAACTGTCTCCCCGTTCGTAGTATTTGTGCAATGATCTTGGGTAGGTTCCACTACTATGTTGGGTATAAGTGATAACTAGTTAACGTTACGACATTCAATCACGATTAGATCATGGGGTTACTATACGTCTCAGGGGGTAATTCCAGTGTGGGAAAGGGACAGAGCTATACAGGTCGTCTAGCGCCATCTCTTTCCCACACTGGAACTACTCCTGCTTAAAGACGTCATGGTAGACCACCAGTTCCATCATAATCACAGATCACAATTATGTCAGTGGATGTGGAGCAGTCGAAAATGTTTACCTCTTAACCATAAACCCGTTTTTCTGTGTCTTCGCCACAAAAATATACTTCGGATATCTTTTTCCTTTCTATGCAAAAGCCATCTTTTACTTCAAAAAATCAAGACCCTATATAACCATCTATCTCCATTTAATTCCTCCCATAGCACTGACATTGTGCTGCAAGAATCTTTTGGCGCTCCGATGACAATGACAGGAGGGCGCTGATTAGTGGCCTTACCAGGATACAAGCTCAAAAGCTTAGCTTACCCTTATCACTTACTACTCTCCATAATTTTAATGTTTCTGGACAGTTTGCTTGCCCTAGATTACAATAAAGTTGGCACTCCATTGGCTGATGGTTAACATTTGTAAAAGTATAGATAAAACAAGGTGGCAGTTTTAGTTCCAATTTTTGCCACGCGCCAAAAGACCCTTGTACAGCTATACAAAAAAACTTGCGAACCAGATGCTCCATCTCGCTCATTTGACGATGAACACGACGTTGCTGTCTCTTTCCAGCTGCTCTTCGATCTGTAAGGCTGACAGTCCACTCTGACAGCAGAGCTCGTCGAGACAGACCAGACCGTTGTATGTGCGCACGAGTGGTTGACTGTGATCGCTTATGATTGAGGTTGTGTCATCGTTGTGTAGCGTTATTGGGAACTGGAAAATAAAGATTTCTTGTGTTGTATTGTATTTTATAACTGGCTAATGTCCGCAACTCCACGTCCAAAGCGCGTATTTTGCATACGGGTGGGAAAATTATTCGATCCACCCGGTGTTATGCTGCTTTAAGCAAAAATTCGAAGATATCATCGGCGCCAGTGGAGGACCTTCTAAATCCACAACACCCTTTTTTACAGGAGAACCTAAAAACTGTTTTAAATATCAACCAACACATGTCGAAGGATCTAGATTTATTGGACCGTGCGTGCTGACCAGCTAGGTATCTCAATGTTTTGCCGCTATATGGCAAGCTACTTAATTTATCCATTTTGATGATTGAATTTCGTCAAAAAATTAAGATACACGGTCCTGCTCTGACGCCTAACCAACAACCACCACTGGGGTCACGTGGTGTACCTATTATAGTACAGACCTATTGTAGTTAGTAGTCTGTTTTCCAACAGTAAGAGCTTATGATTTAAAGGTTAACCACAGGTGTCTGAAAACCTGAATAAAAACTGATCAGCAGCACCGCTGTTAAATGTCACGGTGTTTGCATTTTGTTCTTCGACAGATATACCTATATCATTATAAAATCCTATTCACCTTATACACTCTTCTAATCAGCCCCTCCAGTACTCCAAACAGCACCAGTTTCCTCTCGTTGATAGCCAGCTCCTGAGGCTTCATCCTCCTGCAGAGATCTCTGATGGTACTGCCGTACGACATGCCCGCGTACATGCGGAATATGTCGCTGACTTTGGGCAGTTGGCGAGCTGAAGAAGAAGAAACAAATATGTTGATTATCGAGAATTTGGACAGTCGATTGTGATAATGCTCAAGAAGTTTTAAACCTGTCACTGATGGAAGTGATGGACTTACTCTAGAAGGTCGGTTGCAGGATTTGCAGGTAATGAGTGGTCATGTAAGCATCCTTCCATCTTTCTTGTAATACCAAATAATTGAAGCTACCTTGAGAATGGGGCGCTGACTGGGTTTTCACAACACTTTCAATAATATTTTTTACAAAAAGACCCATTGTTTTTTAGTCAAGAAAGCAAACCATTACAAAGGATACATAGTTATTTACGGCTAAAATTGGATTAAACACGCCAGGAAAAACCTTGGCAATAAAACAAAGATGACAGATGCTTGGAAAACCCACAAGAATATTTATGATGCAATTGCAGAAAAATAAACCTTTTGCAACATTGTAATGTATGCAACTGCGTTACTTACGTGATCTAGCGCAGAAGTCCACACACTGTCGCTGCAGCCCTACGCATCGTGTCAGCTGCCTTAACTTAGGGGTAGCACTGTACACCTGGAAATTACAGGTAGAGAAGAATAAGATGATGTAGTGAAAGCCAAACTAAAGTCCATTTATCGCAAGTGTTTTTGAGTAAGGGGCATGCTTGATCATATTTTAAATGACCAAATCGATTTCTAGGTCCTGAGAATGCATGAAAGTAATAGAAACAGGGAGTTTAATTTGGATATAGTCCGATATAACCCTCCATTTTCCCTTTAAGAGGCATAACGATCTGGGAATCGGAAAATAATGCCAAATAGGCATAGGTATTATTGGTAAAAAAAATAAATTTCACTTTTTTATTTTTTTTATGTTCTTTGAGTATTTAATGAGTGATTGATAAGTCTTTAAATAACCGTTGTACAACAATAGAATATCTGCCAGGAACTCATTATTTAATTAATGAGCTGAAAAATATGGTGGGAAAATTATTCCCTTTGCCTTAGAAAGGGTTAAGGGTATTAATTAACAACTAACACAAGATTTTTTCGGATCCTTAAATTTTTCCCCATGCAAAAAAAGGATAGATCTTGGGGATTTGACTTGAGGAGTTGTATTTTGTTAGGGTAATGGGCAGACATGGAAGAACGACAGCGTTGTGTCTCATGGCTGTTTAAGGTGAAGGCAATAAAAGCCCGCGTCTAGGGAGACATCAGGATCACTTTAATTGGCTGAGGACCTTGGGGATTCTTGAAGCTTCTGTCGTAGAAAGACTAATACTCACAGCACAGTACTGGAAGATGGGCACGAGCGTGACCACGCCGTAGTAGACTAGATTCTGAACACACGCGCGAACCAAACTGATCTCCACGTCTGTCAGCGCCGCGATCTTCGAGACGTGGTTGAACCCGTCTATGTAGGGCAGGATCTGAAACAATTAGAGGGAACCTTGTTAATCAGTATTTCTTCACTGTGTCGAGAACTGAAGGATCTACAGACATTCCAAATCAGGCAGACCTGGGTATAGGATTCTTTTGATCGCGGTAGACCGGTAGTTTCTACGATCCTATGGGATTATTTTCGAATACAACGCGGGTAAGCCGCGGCAAAAAGCTAGTACCTAAAAAACAAACCACAGAGTATAAAAATAGAGCTTTGCGAAGTACACCGAACTTTATAATTGAACTTCAAAGAACCCTTTAATATCGGCTGTTATGATTTTACCAAACAACTGATGAAATTACTATAGGCTAGGCATAAATCAATGGAATACAAAAAATTGGGCCAGCCTTTTCTTTTTCGGGCACATGGTACTTGGATAAGTATTTAGTCTTTCGGTAGTTCCGAATAGATCTTTCCTAATGGCTAAGTTATTGTTACATCTATTCTGAACTCTGGTAACCAGGCTACAAGCTTCGGAGTTTCAGTTTCTGTTTGTTCCCTTGAAAAGTCATGACCACAGAAATAGGCAGTTTCCTAATTCAGTCCGCGAGAAACACCTTGAGCTGTAGGAGACCCCTATGCCCCCTATTAGAAGGCCCCTATTTTCAGTATGTATAATATTCGGGTAGCCATTACTTCGACAAAACATCATGAGTGACCAACCAGGAAGAGACACGGCGCCGGCGTCCCAATTTATTTAGTAGTCAAATAAATCATGGAATATTCCTCCACTATTTTTGTATACAATCAACCGAAACTTTGAACTTGGCCTTCAGAATCTATTCTGATTAAACGACACAAACATGTAGGTATTTGTACAACCAAATGATAAATTAATCGCACTCTGTAAGTCGCATCACGAAAAACTTCATTCAAAAGGTTCAGAAAAAATCTAAGCTACAAGTCCCAATGACCGCCAGCTGGTCTAGGAAAGGTGACATTCTTCAAGCTATCACGACGCGCGACGTTGGAAAAGTCAAAATAGTCGCAATCTGACTAATCTACCTTGAGGTTTGATCTCTCTCATCATCATCATTTCAGCCGAAAGACGTCCACTGCTGGACATAGGCCTCCCCCAAGTGTCGCCACATTGACCGGTCCCGTGCGACTCGCATCCAGCGGATCCCTGCAACCGGATCGCTTCCGGAGACTCAATCCTGTTGAAAGGGATCCTTAGGTGGAGTTCGTAAATCGCCAAGAGTAGCGTGAGACCCAATGCGGCCAGTGCCCTCAGCAAGATGGACTATCTACCTATAAGAGTCGATTGGCTAGATTAAATGCGCTTTACTGCGTAGACTTGAGTTTTCAGAGAAACTGCAAACGGTTTTTCTGTATCGTCGTCGTCATCATCTGCCTGCCTTTTTCCAACTATGTCGGCTTCCAGTGTAACCTAATGCAGCTGAATACCAGTATTTTACATGGAGTGACTGCCCATCTGACCTCCACAACTCAGTTACGAGTAATACGATACCCGATGGTAAGACTGGTTCTTCTGTATCATCTCAATAATGATCATACAGTATACTAAATCTTCATAAGCGGTTTCATTCCTTACAGTTGGCGAGGGTCCAGCCAAGGAGCGTTTATAACAAATAGTTGTAATGTTTGTGTAACCCGCTTAGGAACGCGCGATGTAAAAATAAGGTCACTTTTTAGTACAATGAGTGGTAAGAAATTGGGGCATGGTATGATGAAATGTGCACTGTTATCGTTTTTTTTTCGAACAAGCACGCCACACTATTCCGAAACACTAACTCCTAAAAGCCAGAATAAGCAGACGACAAGAAAAGTTCCAGAGGCAATGCAGCTAGGTGAGTTCTGGAGAAATAATTCAACTGTCCCGCAACGAAATTAATCACAGAACAGCAGAAAAACAAGGAAGAAAAACTATTTTCCGCTTCCCTCTGTATCAAGCAGGAGAAATGTTAACGTTGCGCAATGAGAAATGAAGATATTAACTAAGAAAAAGGCTTTAGAAATTATTTTGGAGTTAAGGAATGTGGAAAGAACAAGAGAGACGGGACTCCTGTCTATCCTGCAATGTGGTTGGTAGTCCTTCATTATGGCAGAAACTATATTATAGAGTGGTCGCGGGACTTATAGAATTACAGTGACCCTGGAACATAAAGGGCTATTGAAGGACACCGTGGATTTTAGTCAGTACAAGTCTGACAGTCCCTCCAGCTCTGCCCTGGGTGGGAGGACTCATTTGATGATTTTACCACGAAAAAAAATAAAAAATCTATATTATAGAGTACCATATATATGCCATACTCATTGATGATTATACTTGAGGAAATTGTCCCAGAAAATACCGACTTATATTCTTCTATATTCCAATGGTTCAGACTGGAAAGAAGCATAGGTAGGCTTAGTTTTAAGGGAGTCTTTTTACAGTTACTCACGTTGTTAATTGTTCCATCTGTGTTAGGAGATTCTTAGCAATTCATTAAACAAAGTTCACACAAGAAAATCAACATCCCGAGAAATACTAACGCAGATCTGGTTCCCTGAAAGCGCTAGGTATAATCAGTCATCAATTAAACATACAAGCCAGTAGCTCATATACTCATACTTGAACACACCGCGTGGACACATGGTCACGTACGCAACATACTCCTCCTGTCTATGTAAATCACGACTGTTCAGGCACGCACTTAGCAACAGCACCATAGCCCGCATAGTGATGAGACTAATAGTGCATCTGATTAGCAACCGGTCCACTTCGAGCGTAGCAACAGAGCGCATCTGTGCACTCGACCGGCGCACGCGCATTTAGGCCCCGTTTACGGCATCGGGCGATGCTACTTCTTCAGGTGAGTACCGTCGTCGCTTCGCAAAGCGCGTAGCGGAGACTCTTGGCATGGTCACAAGGATACTCGAAAACAAATTCTTTCATTTGTTGTCTCCACAGTTGCTGACGGAGAAAATTTAAATCCCTAATAGTATCTGTTTTAAGACATCTATGTGAAATCTTCTAAAGCGACAATAACGAACCGGTATTTTTGTAGGTAAGGTATACAACGCTGAGCGCAGTGGATGTGTCTGCGCACGTTATACAGTCGCGTCCTAAAGTACTAGGCTATTGTTTTATAACATAAGTGTAATTGTTTTATTGTAGAATTACTAGCTACTTAGTACTTTGGAATTAGTGGGATTTTAAAAAAATAGATATTGTTTACTTGAGCGGTCAGCGTTCTTTTACGTGACGGGATCTATACCGAAAAATTGTGAACTGGCTTCGTACTTCTGTAAAGTGTGAAGTCCACCAGTGTCCGATGTCGACGTCTGCAATTCGTCTGTACCGTTTTGAACAAAGGTTACGAGCTTGAGCGTCACGAAAAACTTCAAGATGCGTCGAAAACTTTCCGTTGTGGGCTATCTGTCTATCAACGTTTATGCTTCTCATATATGATGTGTTTTGACGTCTCTTGATAACGATCCCGCAGAAAATGATGGCGGACTTACAGATGCGCCTGATTAGCGCCTGTACTAGATGGTGCATGGCAACAGCGCGCGCGCACTAACGCAGTCGGTTGGCGCTTGCGCAGCGCAACGTGAGTTATACGACTGTTTACTTTGTGGAATTGATACGGGTTGACTGCATGATAAGTTGGTTGGTTTCAATCATTCAATAGATTGGTTAAACGTATTTAAAACACGTACAATTTACATGATCCAACCATCAGTAGTCCCAAATTCGTGCGGCCCGTTTCTACCGGGGTAGCCCTAGCTGCTCATCATCCGCTGACCTGGGGTTGTAGCAAGGCGTTTTGTTTTCAGCGCTTTCTCTTGATCTTTGCATTCGTCCATATTTTCGCACCGTATGGAGGGAGGCAGCTGTACTCTAGAAGTCACTTAATCTTCAAAAATGTCTAGTTGAGGAGGTAGCCTATTCTTTATTATTTATTCTTTATTGCACACAAAAAAAAATATACATACAAATTGCAACAATATAGCTTATGTACAATGGCGAGCTTAACCCAGAATTGGGTTTGGGTTGGCCTATCTTAGAATACAGAGAAGTTTAATGGCATTTTTTTTTAGGACCAGCCCGCCCCATTATTCCTAAACCACAGCAACTCCTGAAAGTCAGAATCAACAGTGGCGACCACCAGCAAAAGCGCCGCGACAATGAACCTCGACGAAGTCCCAGCGAAACAATTTAACTGTCTTGGATTCTGCAACGAAATTAATCAGAAAAGAATAGCGGAGGAGTAAGACAAACATAATATTCACTTCTCTCCATATCAGCAGGAGAAACCAAACAAAACAAGGCCAATAGGCACAAAGGGACGGTCACAACTGGGATAAGCCCAGTTGCCTAGCACCACGGATAAATATTATGGGTACTACGAGTAAGTTGTGAGCTGTTACATTTGATTCCAATAATAGGTATGGCAAAAACGCTTAAACACACGGAAATTTGTTCTAGTTTCTACGTTAATTGCTGTTAACATGTTTTGAATGCCATAAGATATTCATATTTTATCTATGGTTTACTTTTAGATTATCTTTTTTGTTCATTTTGTAATCTGTGGTTGAGACTCGGGCAGGACGCCGTCAAAAAAGGAACTTTATTGTGACTACGAGTGGCCGTTGTGATTCATTAAGATCACATTCTGTGGGATATTCATCCCAGAATAACCCTGCTAGGATCAGTTTGTGTATGGTGAATACAGTTTTTTTTTTAATTTTTAGTTGTTTATATTTTCTTACTATTAGCCTTATTTTTATCATTAGTTTAGTTCTATTTTTAGTCTGTATATAATGTAAATAAGTAATAGAAAGTTGTAAATACAGTTTATAAGTTAATCAACCGGGTTTTCATTTTCGCCATCAATGTTCACGTGATTATCATTCCGGCTGTAATTCGAACCCGCGGGCCGGAGTGAACAATGACTATTATAAAAGCGTTCCATTTTTCGTCGTAGTATCGTAAAAGGCCACCACTGAATTAATTCGAACAGAGAGGATGATTTGGATCAAACTCCTTTGTTTCAAAAGGTTATTGTTCAAAACATATGGTGCAGTGGCGAAGGTTCCATACAAAACGATTCCTACCGGCTTCCCTTTGAAAACACGCGCAATCAGTATTCCATAGACAAATAATAAAATCACATTAAAGACGTATTCCGGCTTACCTCTTAAAAAATTAACCCTTCGCTACTGTTGGTGTCTATAACTATCGTAAGATGTTGACTCAATAGAAAACATACCATCCCGACAGGTATCTCCCCAGTCCGAATAACAACAGCAGCAAAACATTTCAATTAATCACATCAAGCAGTTTCCTCCGGTATCAATCTAATTGATGGCCAGTTAATCATAATAATATGAAACATGCACCTAGCATGTGCACCGCGTCGGTTTCATGGAACGCGTGCAGTTGCTAGCGATACATTTCTGTTACATAGGTAGGTGCAATTCAGTTTAGGGTTTCATGCTAGTAAACGCTCACGTTTAATGGGTAAACAGGTATGTAGATGGTGTGTTGAAAATAAAGGAAGTCACGTACTGATATCGTGAACATGGTTTATGGACCAGAACACTACATTTTAGGAGTAGAGAAAAAATATGTTTGTTTTTCACGGTTATGTGGAATCAATTAACGACATTTGTAATCACGCGCTCATCAGACGCTTCTCGCGTGTTCATCTGTGTGATCTTGTTGTTTTTCTACATTATATACTGCGTCAAAAAATTTTGCTAAAAAATGCGATTTTACTATCTAAAACGTCAGAATCTTCAATGTGTTGTCAAGTTAAGGCGCGATTTATACAGAAGAGACGTGGCGAGGACGTGTGGCGGTGGCGGATAATCAAAGAAACCTAAAATTCACCTAATAGTTATGTCGCATAGCGTCGTTTTTTGTCGGAAAGAGAATATTGCGCCCGCGCTTCCAGTTGACGACGCCGCCACCAGGTAACTCGCCCGACAAAAACGACGCTATGCGACATAACTGTCATTTTCATTTGGTTATCCGGCACCGTCACACGTCCTCGCCACGTCTCTTCTGTATAAAACTAAGCGAAGCGGGTCGATAAAGCGGAGAGCCAGAAAACTAGCGTTAGAAGAAAAGCTTTGAAAAAACCACCCACACCTTATCCAAGTATTTATTCATGCAGAATGTCTGAAATACGATCACGTTTGCCCACCTTATATCTACCACTTTACTATTCCCAAAGGCCCAAGACACACACAGGTTCTCGAAGGCCAAATGTTAAGTGAAACTAAGTGATTGAAGGGAATCAATCACTTAGAGCTATCGAATCAGTCTCAGGTCCCGCCCCTCAATCATATGTGCTACACTCTTACCATAAACAATATTGTCTGTGCTTTTAGTCTCTGGTTTTATGAAGTCTGTGTTTACCTATCTTCTTTACCAATAGGACATGTAAGGCGCAAATTACACAGAAACGGCGTAAGGTGACGGTGTGGCGCAGGCGTGGAATTTATAAGGAAACGAAAGAACGGCGTGCCTGCGCCGCGCCGCTTGAGTGTAATTCATGACACGTCGGCTACGTACATTTTGTATAAAAACGTTTTGAAGCGGCATCATGCCTGCGCCGCGCCTTCACCTTACGCCGTATCTGTGTAATTTGAGCCTTAGTATTGAGTGAAGGAACAGTTTGTATGAATAGCAATCTAGTACCTGAAGCTGCCTCCTTGGTCTATAGGTCTCAATCGCGCCTGCTGAACATGACGTCCTGGGTTCGATTCCCGGACCGGTTAAATTGTTTTTGGGTTTTTCCATCAGGAATTTCTCAGTAGCAGCCACGGAGTCTGGATTTGCAACCAGTAGATGGTAATAGGCTCGCCCCCTATTACATGGGACTTTAACATAACTGACGAAATGTGGGGGTAGGTACTATTAGGTACACCTCTGCCTAACCCATCGGGGATTGCAGGCGGGATGTTATGTTATGTCTAGTATCTGAAGCGAAAGTACGAAAAGAAGATAACCTCAATCCAATTAAACATAGATCGTAAAAATCAAAATCATCAAAATCTTCGTCAAAGGAAATTACTGTGCAATATTCTTGCACCAAGCGCAACAATGATTCAGAATAGTGTAAGTAAGTATGAACATTAATTTCCCCGGCATGAATCAGTAACAAAACCGCAACAATGATAAAGTGGAAAAAATTATAGCTACGTGTTTGCAAGCATGTAGCAAGACTACAGAGGAATTAAATGGCAACTTTGTCGTTTCGGGAAGATGGCCAAAAGTAATCTATATAAAACAGTTTCCATAATGTAGTGACTAGTGACCAATAAATCAGACATTCTGAAAACATACAATATACAATACGGGGTGGAAGGTACCTATACCGACGCGAAAACGGTTACCAAGTACTCAGTACCTACCAGTAGCGAAGGGTCAATTTTTGTAAGAGGTAAAGGTAATGTGATTATATTATTTGTCTATAGAATACTGACTGTGCCAGTTTTCAATGGGAAGCCGGTAGGAATCGAGTTTTATGGAACCTTCGCCACAGGTAAGTACCTACATCATTCTGAGCCGTACATAGAAATTTTTCATCGGTTTTATCAAAAACAGCTGTTTCCTACAAAGGTGCATTAACTACACGGTCAAAATGTATGGAATTGCTGTTTTTTTTTAACAATCGATGAAAAATTTCTATGTAGGGGGCTCCGAATGATGTAGGTACTGAATACGTGGTAACTGTTCGCGTCGATGTCCCTTCCACCCCGTATATTTTATAGCAACATATTATACAGGGTGTAAACAGACCCTTCACATAGCCGTCAACCAAGCATTCTGTACATCAAACTAACTTTACGCAAAAATTATTGCTGGGAATCGACTTTTCTTTTTGGGGTGAAAAATCACGTAGGACTCGATGGAAAGCGCTCAAAGCATTGTGCTGATACATGGATTGAATAGTACGGGGGTCGTGGAGGTGTGTAAAGTAAAAATCTTATATTAATAACATGTATTTAAAAAAAAACTTGTGAAAAAGTTGGAACTTTGACCCCCAATATCTCCGTAACTAGAAGGTTCCCAGGTATGGTCTAGAACAAAAAAAAAATCGCAAACACGGGGAGAACAAGTGCCTTTCGGCTATGTAAAGGGTCTATTTACACCCTAGCACACAATATAGTTTTAACGAAAAAAAATACCATTTATTTCTCTTATTTGTCTTACTTAAATATTGGGTTACTTTCTCGGCGCGTGTGTTGCCGAAAAAACATGAAAAGCCAATTCGCACTGGCAGCTCCATTGGGGTTGTCTCGAGGGATGTAACCTATAACTTATTTGATTTCGCTGACTAGTATTTACCCCTGACTTCCACGTAAGCTGAAGTCTGAATCTTGGTAATGTCTGAAGTTGGTTTTCAGCAACCCCTGGGCCCTGCACGCGTAACATGACCACCGTAGAAGCGGGAAGAATCGCCAAAATGACAGATTTCCTTTGTTGAACTGTCATTTTGTCGATTCTTCCGTCGACAAAACCCGTGTCTACGGTGGTCATGCTACGCGTGCTGGAAGGGAGAGAGAGAACTATGTTGTGTGAGGTATACAGCTAAAGCTACAACTTCAAGTGGCTGCAGCTATAGGTACACAGCAGTAGCGAAGGGTCAATTTTTGTAAGATACCTCTTAGCCGGAGTACGTATCTTTAATGTGATTATATTGTTTGTCTATAGAATACTTACTGTGCCATTTTTCAAAGGGAAGCCGGTAGGAATCGAGTTGTATGGAACCTTCGCCACCGGTACACAGTGTTGTGTTTTTTATTTTGACGAAAATGCGAATTGTTCTAACATAATTAAGAAGCAATACAATAAGATTGGAATCCTGAACGCTGCCCAATATTTTGTTCCTGGACATTTGGTACCGAAAAGACGCATTTTAATATTCCGGAATATTCCTGTACTAAATACCGGTAGGTATTTAGTTACTTGTCAATGTCATTAAAATATGTTTGATAACGCAATACATTTTCCTTATTTGCCAAAATTAAATACAAAATAACGATGTTTACGTAAGGACGGACGTAGATACATTACCTATGTATAAGTAAAGACCTTGACTCCACTGACCTATGATTCCTATTCCAATAATAGACGAGTTATCATACAATAGGATGACCTGCCCGACATATCCAAATGTGAAGTGAGGCCATTCATTTCTTCAATCAGTTCATTGTACGGGCTCAGTGATCAGTCAGTCATTTATTAGTTTACTAGAGACCCCGCCTCGGCTTCGCCCGGGTGCAGTGTAGATACACATATGCATATAAACCTTTCTCTTGAATCACTCTATTTATTGCTGAAAACTGCATTAAAATCGATTGCGTAGTTTAAAAGATCTAAGCGTACAAACAGCGGGAGCGACTTTGTTTTATAATATGTAAAGATTAATTAGACGGAATATCTAGTTATCTGTAGAGAAGCTTGTGGCTGAATAAAAACAGCCGCACTGGTTGATCTTCAAGGTTAAACAGTGCTTACCGAGGACGCTCCGTGGATGGGTGTCCATCATTATTATACCCCGTATCATCGGTGCCTCGGAAAGTACGTTAAGCCGTTGGTCCCGGCTGTCATTTGTAGATCTTTGACAGTTGTAACCAGTAGTCAGAAGGCCGAAAATACCAGTCTTACCAAGGGGTATCGTATTAGGTACGAGTACCCAGTTACTGGGTTGTGGAGAATACTGTTATTCAGCTGCATCCAGATAGGCTGAAAGCCTACCCCAACATAGAGGAAAGGCTAAGCAGATGATGAGTCATCAGTAAGGTTCAAATTATTACTCTTCGTGTAAGTCAATTTTTGAATTTGAAGCTCAAATGAATTATTCGATTTGGGGGCATGTAATGTTACATCCAATCAAACTGCCCAATCTCTAACGTCAAAAATACAAAGACTAGAACGAATTCCAGTATCAACCCCGAAAAAATCTCACTTCTCTAATGTTTAGCTACATCTATTCAATACTAAATTCAAATTCAAATATTTTATTTCAGATCAAAGTCCATATTATGTTGTATGTTGTTGTTGTTGTTGTTGTTGTTTGTGTTGTTTTGTTGTTGTGTGTATTGCGTTGTGTGTACTAAGGACCACAAGCATTAATTTCAATTAAATTGTCAAATAGTCTGCCAGTTACATTTACTAGTACTGTATCTTTAAATAGGTATAGGGATTAACTACCGATTTCCGTAATGTAATCTTATCTTCAATTTCGGCTTGAAATTTCAAGTTATGGTGAACTGCTCGATACTTTCCGAGAACTATTGATGTCCGAAGTTGTTTGTTTGCCTTGCGACAACCACGAGCTCCAAGCAGTAGCAGGATGACCTCATCCAAATATGAGACAGATAACCTAATTCCCATGCCATACTGATTACGTGTGGTCTAATCGAAAGTCGCTATCGCCTATGGAAGAATGTTCTGTTTGAATTTGTTGTCTAAACTACCTGCGTATGCATGTGTTGTATAGTTAAGATTACCGTCGTCGTCACATTGACCCTGGAACCTGGAAGATTTGAAGTAGTCATGGGGAGAGGTTTTTATACAGCTGCCTAGCTGGAATGATGCCGGCTAACATGGCAGTAATACTATTTATACTTGGTAATGTTTGATTCATAACTTAGCAGCTCTCGACTTTGTAATGTTTTCTTGGGAGAAAGGCTTGTTGGATGAGCCTAAAAACAAGTTCTTCTATGAATTAGAATTCCTCATTTATCTCCTAACTAAGCACTGCTTAGTTATACCTTAGTAGTATCAAGATTCATTCTCTCAGAACACTCGCTCTTCCCGCTACCCGCTGCCGCTCATAACTTGCACCACACACCATACACGTGGAGCGCTTAGCTCGCCATAACTGTGCGCGTGCGCCGAATGCAATTAACAGCTTTATTTGTTTACTATCGTATTGTTATCATTAGTATTTATATCCCAGTCTGTATATATGTATTTAATTACTCGTTAGGTACTAATAGATGGCCAGAAAGTTGATCGTGCAATAGAGAACAGTGCAGCGCAAACTGCGGCAAACAAGTTGAAGATTGTAGGTTGAGGGTCGAAACCAAAAGAGTGTCCATGGATTTTCTTGCCCATTCTTCTCCATAGAGATCTACGCTTTGGAATGTGCAACTACAGTACTTTCTCAAGTTATTATGCCTTGTGACTGGAACTGTAGCTTCATCGTTTTGTTTTAAACTTCAAAAGTGCCTGTAACGGTCTAATTGAAATAAAAGTTTTGAGTTTGGAACGGGGCATTTTATTTCATTAAATTATTTCATCAAGACTGCTCTCAAAAATGGTGAAGGAAAACATCGTGAGGAAATCGGCAAGTCCTAAAACTGAACATTCCTGAACGTTGCGACCATCAACTCGCACTGGGCCCTCGTGGTGGAAGCCTGTCTCCCACACTCCCAGCAGTGGGAGAATTATAGGGTGATTATATTTTATGCTTTTTCGTGTAAAGCGGTAGAATTATGCACAACGAATATTTTTAAGTTCGGTAAATATTTTAAATTGATTTAAACCTCAAACAGATTGTGTTTGTTCTATCTAATTATTTATGTGTAAAAACGGTGTATTGAACATTTTTTCTTATAGAAATATTTTTTAGAAATTCAATTTATTATTAAATCCTTAGTTTCAGAACAAAAAATCAGGCCTCCAGGGTACGGGCCGAACCGAGAACCTTTTCTGTTTAGTCGGTTAAAAACTCATTGAGTGGGAAAAGAGACAAAAAACAAAATCCAGAACAAACATTTTACCTTCTTCAAAAATTACTGAATTATAAAATCAAAACAGACCACCTGAAATGGAACAGCTCTTGATCACACCACACTTACTAGGAAGGGAAACCGACACCAAATTCCACTCCTGCACATTGTTTTGTACCAATATTGGCTATGTTTGCCCAATGGCCAATATTGGCCAAACATGGCCATTGGCCACAATACCCCATCCATTGACGATCGAATAAGAACGACACACAAACCTTATTACAGGTTTACCTTAGACAGCAGGAACCAAACAAACACCCTTGTTGTATAACAATAAAGTTCGCTGTGGATTTGACAGTGATGCAAAATTAGAAGTGAAAATAACTACGAAACGACTCTGATTTAGTGCTGCATGGCATTTCTTTAGGCGCGTGGCCATCTAGTTTGAATTTTGCAGAACAATTTTCATACGACAAAATATCCTTGTAACAACAGTACCCACAAAGCAATGGATACCGCAGTATAGCCAACATAATAAATCTTTGTTTGTGAAAAACAATTCTGATATTATATTGCAACCTTGTGCAAGCAGGCACGTGTACGCTAAGATCCAGTCCATCTATTTATGCAGTCAAGTGCTTTGCTTATTTACTGGCATAAATGTTTTCTTGATCATTTTATGGGCAATTAGTTTGCCATGCAAAATAGAATGTGGCTTGCTGAATTCTTATTCAGCAAGCCACATTCCTGAATTCTTTCCTTAATTCTTATTCAATCTGAATCTTTCCGTGGATCTCAAAAGTTAAGAAGATAGGTATATCGAAGGCTTGTTCTTTAAATACACCCATGTATTTAAAGAACTGCATGCTCGAATGATAACGATGTACAATCGCCAGCAAGAAGTGTCAAATTTCTCCAAATGATTTTAAACTACAAAATGTCGATGGTTAAGTTCAAAATCGAACGACAAAATTTGACTGTTTGTGGTAACATGATGCGCTGGCGTGCGTAAGTTCTTTGCACCCTAAGCAAGCTTTCCTATTTCCACCCTTTCATCATTTCAGCCCGAAATCGCTCATTGCTGGGTACAGCCGAATAGGCCTCTCCTTTCTTCTGCTTTCCGTTTCCGTGCGTCCCTCATCCAGCCCCCGTAGCATGACCACCGTTGACAAGGATTTCTTTGACGGAGGAATCGACAAAATGACAGACTGTGTCGACACAATGACAGATTTCATTGCACTATCTGTCAGGGGGCAGGTCATTTCACCCAGTACTTACTAACATGACTTGCTAATATCGAATCAATTGTGCCAACATGAGAAAGTAAAGAATTCCCGAATTACTTTACTATTAGTGTGGGTGTATTTGTATCTCAATATCTACAGAACAGCCGGTGTCATCAAGTTTTGTTTACATTCAATAAACCAATCATGCTGTGGGCTCTTCAAACGAAGTGCTCTTCAACTTTAACATTATTGGAAATTTGAGCCAATGAACCACTCAATCAATATGATTATCTTTTCTGTGACTCTGATATGGCAAGCAAGTGAATGTCCACCATAGTTATTTTAGCTTTGCTTTTACGTCACTGTCAATATCACTGTTTTTTTTGCTGTCATGTGTCCCACTGCTGGGCAAAGGCTTCCTCTTTTTCCAAACCTTTCTATCTTGTGCGATATCTCACCACGTTCGCCCCGTAAACAAGATCAATCGTCACACCACCTTCGCCGCGGTCTACTTCGATGGTGATTTCCTCCGTCAGGCGTTTAGTGAATAAAATGACAAGCTACTGACAAGTCTGCCAGAATCAGTGATTTTTAAAATAAAGTAGCTGGGTTGCTGAGGTCAGACGTAAAAAGAATGAGTGTTATCTTTGCTTCCTCCAGGACTTGACAAATACGTAGCGCCTGCTATGAAAAGCATTATTGTTCTAGTGCAAAAAGAAATGAAGTTATCCAGGACGGACAGCACCAACAACAAATTTTGGCATTGAAACAAACGACGCTTTCTTCCAAAAATCTTGGAGATGGTCCTTTTAGGTATCCTATGAACTGTTTCAAAGATAAACCAAGTCGAAATAGAATATGGTTTCTATTACAGCATCATCTTGATCATTGCTTCCTAATTCCTACTCACATAACCGCTCGTTAAGTCAGACACGAGCAACGTCCTGCCGTCAACGAGTCGTCACACCATGGCCCTGACTGATACCGGTCGCCACGTAGGAGATAATATCTACAGGAACAGCTATAATTGGTGGGCGTTTTGTTTTGGAACTGAATTTATGTTGGAAACGATAATGCATATCGTAATTTGTAGGCATTTGATTACTGTGCGTCTAGTTCCAACATAGAATTTTGAAGGAAAATACAAATTGCGTTTTCTTACAGAACATTTCGACTTCTTTTCTTGTTTTTTTTTTTTTTTTAAGTGGGCTTACTCTTGACCTCAATCTAGTCCTGAGGGCAGAGATGAGGTCGAATATGACTAGGGTTGGCTCAACATGCTTTCTTCTTCCATTGTCCCTGTCAAGATGATTTGTAGAAAATCCACAAGGAGTCCTTGGTGGTCAAAATGTTAGGTAGACTTAATTCGACCATTGATGAAAAAAAGGTGAAAAAGAAATATAATAAGAAGCTAACATGGAAAAATATATCTCTGAGGACTTAAGTCACAGAAAAAAGAAAAAACGAAATATAATAAGAAGCTAACATGGAAAAATATATCTCTGAGGGCTTAAATTATAAAAACTTCCAGAACAACTTAATAACTGTTACCAAAAGCACTTAACAATGTCAAAAACTCCAGGGATCTAGTTAAAAAGTTACACTCTCAGCATAACGGAGATACACCTTTGTAATTCATGCCAGAGAAGGGTTTAACTTTAAGGAAATTGGGATTCGTAAAGACGACTGACATTCAGAAAGCAGTGAGACTGAATTACCTGTCCAACCGGTTATATTGTAAACAGGGAATCGAAGAACTTTCCTCCTTAACGGTACCAAATCAGACGAGGTAAAACTAAGTCCATGTGATGGCGAGTAGCGGGGTTGATTCTGTCGTAGTTTGAATGACAGAGAGAGCTACTTTCAAACTTCAGTGTCATTTTTTTACGGAGTTCGGGATAAGTAGGTAGTAAGATAAGTGGATCTGAGGTAGAACATCTGGCTAGATGCGGAGATGGCCGAGGGAGCAAGGTTTTGACCGAGTGGTTGCCAAGGTAAGGCCTAAGAAACGAGGGCTGTCCTAAAGTCGTTGGGTCGACAATATCGTCAAAGTCGCGGGAAACACCTGGATGAGGGACGCAAAGAACCAGGAAGTGTGACAGAAAAAAGGGGAGGCCTATAGGTACCCAGCAGTGGGTGGTTCCGGGCTGATATGGTGATGATGTAGAGAAGAAAGACATGGATAAAGAGATAGTGATATACTCGTTCATTTTGACGAATAATTTCAAACGCATTACTAAGGCAATCCAATCCTTTTGGTCTACGGCTAATGTGGACCACTGATCGTTGGTTTTGTCCAGTTCCTTCCGCTATCTTATTCATGTTGACCTGCCAGAAGAACATTGAGGCAGGATTCCGAAGGATAGAAACCTGGGTGTCGTGGAGTAGCTTTTGCGAGGTTTATTATATTACTAGCTTTTGCCCGCGGCTTCGCCCGCGTGGATGTCGAAAAATATCCCACCGAACAAACATAGTTACTTACCTTCATCCCCCTTTTTAACCCTTCGGAGGTAGAATTATCAAAAACGCTGAGATACGTATAAATTAATTTTCAATCGTCAGCCTAAACACAACATTTGAAAATCCTAACTTCAAAACTGATGGACTTTCATATAAACTTCCATCCCCTATGTTACCTCATTAGGGGTGAAATTCCCAAAAATCCCTTCTTAATGGATACTTACTCTTCACAAAGAACACACCCTCCAAGTTTCATGTCTTTAGAACCAGCTGTTTGGGCTGTGTGTTGAAATATCACCCAGTCAGACAGTTTACCAATTTATATATATAGATATATTTGGCAGTGGGCTGTAAATCTATAATGATTGATTTGAATTTTAAAAAAGCATTCAGAATATTCATAACCTTGGATAAGTGGCCCAATAACACACTTATCGAATTTTAAATACTTTAAATTACTTGTGTAAGTTATTAATTTTTTAAAGCAAAATCATTGTACGGAAATAAAGATTAAAAAAAAGAAATATTCCCCGCTATCAATACTATATTACCGGTTCCTCGTGAACACGTTTTAAATAAAAGTGCCAATAACCAAATATAAAAGACACGAGTGCGTTTGCACATAGTTTTTCAACGCGTGTCAGAATACACTGGACTACGATTAAAGAACGAATGACTCACATGTGTTTTTGTAAGGTGTTTTGTTTACTTACATGTCCGTATTGTTATTATTGTTATTCAAGAATTTGAGTTCTTGTGCCTTGTTTTTATAGTTCAAAATGGTTTTGGCGTTTTATTCCAACATTTTCAGAATTTTCTAAATGATGTTATTTTACAAGTTAGTTTAGTACTCAAACACAAACTCAAAGCATTTATTTCAATTAGACCATCACAGGCACTTTTGAATGTCAAAAAACCAAAAAAAAAGCGAAGCTACAGTCACAGTCACAAGGCATAATAACTTGAGAAAGTAGTGTAGTTGCACATTCCAATGCGTAGATCTCTATGGAGAAGAATGGGCAAGAAACTCCATGGACACTCTTTATTTCTTTACTATGACGTTATGCAGGTTTTTTACTCACTAAATTAAGGGTATATTCCCGGTGGTCGCGGGACTTATAGAATTACCGTGACCCTGGAACATAAAGGGCTATTGAAGGACACCGTGGATTTTAGCCAGTACAAGTCTGACAGTCCCTCCCGCTCTGCCCTGGGTGGGAGGACTCATTTGATGATTTTACCACGTTAAAAAAAAAAAAAAGGATATATTCCCGGTGCAACTAAAATTGTTTTCTCTGAAATAATACGATTCCTTAGATAACCTACATATTTTTTTAAGGTAGGTTTTCTCATAGGTGACTAGTTTTCGACCTGCAAGTCCCCTCGTATTTCAGAATTATCGAATACAGAGTGTCGTATACCTTTGCGGGTTCAAAAGTCACTTCCCATTTATGTTGACACATTTTCGATTTTGCATAAAAAATGATGTATCAACTGAGCAAAAACTTACAGCAAGGAAGTCAGGAGGCCATGGCCCAATGATGTCACTAATGGTATTTTCATGTTCTCTGAATAAATTGTCAATTAACAGCAGCGGCTTTTGACGAAAACACGACGTCATATTGTTTATGAAAATGGTTGAACCGCAATCCTAATAATATTTATAAATGCGAAATTTTGTGAGGACGTATGGATGTCCGGATGTTTGTTACTCTTTTACGCAGTAACTACTGGCCGGGTGTGGATGAAATTTGGCACACAGATAGTTTATAACCTGGATTAACACTTAGGATACTTTTTATCCCGTTAGTACGATTCCGTGGGTAAATTACCGAACTCCACGCGGGCGAAGCCGTGAGCATAAGCTAGTTATATTATACATTTATGGCATAATACTGAGTTTTTTTAACCAAAAACTAGTTTTTCTACCTAATAAAATTTTAAACATGCGTGTAAACTGCGACGCATATTTACCGTCCCTGAAAATATGTTTTATTTTAAACCACGATGTATTTTTCGTTTTATTTTAAAATCAGTTTAAGGTTGAGCCCTATTTATCACTTCCCACTCGTGTGACGTTTACGCATTCTACCGGCAAAGGGCGATTATAAAAAGGTTGTTATCTGTTAAAAATAAATCACATACCTTCCAGCCCCCGTAGCATGACCACCGTAGGTTTTCTTTTCTTCTTCACAAGGATTTCTTTGACGGAAGAATCGACAAAATGACAGATAGTGTAAAGAAATCTGTCGTTGTGTCGGCACAATCTGTCTTTTTGGTCATGCTACGGGGGCAGAGTTCCAATTCCAATGCATGCTCAAAAGTCTTGTAGATGTACAGTCGCCAGCACATCAAGTTACCACAAACGGTCAAGTTTCACCTAATGATTTAAAACCATAAAATGTTGAGTGTCAAGTTCAAAATCGAATGAGAAAATTTCGACAGTTCGGGGTAACTTGATGGACTGGCGACTGTACAAGGAACTTTCGAGTCGTGGTTAAAGTCGGAACTAACGTCGCAACTTTATTTCAATACATTTGGAAATCATCATCAGCCTAAAGCAGTCCATTGCTGGACATAGGCCTCCTCAATCGCACGCCATTAACTCGATTTTCAGCAACTCTCATCCAGTTGCTACCAGCCACCCTGCGAAGATTGTCACTCCACCGAGCCTGAGGGCGTCCCACCTTACATTGGGAAATAAAATTGCACAATTGTTTACCAACATCACGCCTCGCGCCTCCGCTGGATGCGAGACGCACGGGACCGGTCAATGTGGCGACACTTGGGGGAGGCCTATGTCCAGCAGTGGACGTCTTTCGGCTGAAATGATGATGATGATGATGATGATCACGCCTCGATATCAATGTTATTCGAGCACAAAAAGATCCTTGTAGCTTCCGAAGTCACAATGAGCTCAAAAGCCCTTTTTAAAGGCCCTTAAAAAGATCCAATCAGTTCAAAACCAAGTCTTTTGGCGCGAACAAAGCATTTTTCCTTCTTATAAACTTTGTTGAGCTTGACGGAACGAAACTACCGTGGTGAAGGTGAGTTGAGCGTAAAATTGACCTTGTGATAATCTGGTAGTAGTGTCTACTGGCGAGTAGTATATCGTGCGTGACCAACTTCCTATGTTGGGCAATGATAACGCTTTGGAGGGACTTCGGGCGTGATCTTATTTCGTTTTAAAATCATCATCATCATCTGCTCAGCCTTTCCTAACTATGTTGGAGTCGGCTTCCAGTCTAACCGGATGCTTAGCTGGTAGAGGGGGGGGAGACTTGAGTCTAACAAAAATTAGCACTTTAAAGCTTAATATTTCACAAACAAATCCCTTAATCGAAAAATTATTAAACAAACTCGCAATATTTTTTAAAGACCTATCCATCGACATACCACAATACGGGATACGCGAGAAAAAAAAATCCCCACTCTACGTGTACAGGAGATATACTTTTCTTCTTTTTTTTCCGGGTGGCAAATCATCAAATGACCCCCCCCCCCACTCTGGGCGGAGCGGAAGGGAGTGTCAGACTTGTACTGAGTAAAACCCATCCATGTTCCTTCTTTGCCCTTTGTGTTCCAGGGCCACGGTATCTCTTTCGAACAGTCCCGCAGCCCTGGCAGGGCAGGAGATACCCTTAATAAATACTTTGCGAGATTTTATTTTACCTCTTTGTCGGCGTAACTCATCTGTATATTCATGCCAAATTACAACTTTCTAGTACTAAGAGTCTTTGAGCTAAGCTGCGGACAGACAGACGGACATGGCGAAACTATTAGGGTTCCTTTCCTTGTTGACTACGGAACCCTAAAAACGATTATTATATTACTTTGAAAAGATTCTTATTTCAGTACAATATAATTCAAATAATCGAAAATAATTATTGATCGGTAGCGAAACATATTCGATTGAATCAAATTCTCCAACGGTATCGATAACATAGTGAGACTCTGTGGCCTTCACACTGCTTGAGCTAATATAATTATAATATGCATATTCATTGTTTATTAGTTCCATGGCAGCATAACGTAGTGCAGGGGCGCTCAACATTTTTGACAAAATATGCAATGAAATTCTGGATTACTAATTTTTTCATGTCAATTCTCAGGTTGTCGAAGTAAAGTGAACTTTTACGTACGTATACGTACTGTTATGGCAAAATTATTTACAATAATTTATTTTAGCTTAAAAGGAATTCTCGGGTAAACGGGAAAAGCAAATATTGTATGATGAATAGGTAAGTAGGTAAGGTACTTATTCTTTTGTAACTGAATTTCCAAAAGAAATATAAAAACATTTGCTTACTTATTTCCTTCTCAAGGCTGGAACCTTACCTAACCTACCAATTTACGTTCGTTTATGTTATTGATGAAAGCCTAACCCTGTACCCAGTAGGTTAATTCGACATTAAAGCGGGTGGTTTTACCTTTGACGATAAAACCCTCCAGAAATCTAATCTGAATTTATTATATGTATTTGAAATGTTTGGAGTTCAGTCAAAGGGATTTATCATTTAACCAGATTTATTGGTAAGTAGGGTCGGTACGTTTATTTTTAATAAACCAATGATGTCAAGCGTGAAGAGCTTAATCGTGACGAACGGTGGGCAAACCGCTTGTTCATGAATAACATTATTTTGAGTACACAGGATGTACAGACCCCAGCACATCAAGCTACCCGAAACTAAATTTTTTCCAATCAACCTTGAACCTAAAGCTTCAGCGATAAAGTTGACAATCTATTAAAGAAATTTGACAGATTGTAGTAGGTGCTAGCGTCTGTCCGTTCATTAGAAAAAATCAGGCAGGTTTTGTTGTTTCCCTATTTTTTACAAGGTTTTTAAATTACATGATCTAGACAAGGCTAATAATGTCCTGGTATTCAGCTACGGATGGCCGATGGGGCCGAAAAGTTCTGGAGTGGCGACCGCGAACCGGAAGACGGTGGGTAGGTGGACCGATGACCTGGTGAAGGTTGCGGAGATCCGCTGGATGCGAGACGCTCGGGACCGGTCAATGTGACAACACTTGGCGGAGGCCTATGTCCAGCAGTGGACGTCTTTCGGCTGAAATGATGATGATGATTCGGCTGCGACGGTAAGAGTGGACGCTGATCCACCGCCCGGCCTACTTAGTTGGGAAACGACATGATCTAGACAAGGCTAGAACTTCTAAAAAACGTACATACCTACCTACGAGCACAATGCTGGAAAGGGTGTGGAAAATACTTTTCACTACAAGCAGATGTTTTCAATATTTAGATATGTTTTATTATTTGTCTCACTCCAACCAAATATAACCTTTAAAGGATATTTTGTAAAAACATATTTTCACAAATAAATTGTATTCTGATAAATTACATGAAATAAATGAAGGCCCAACAAATTCCAGACACTATTGTTCTTAGTTCTATCAACCATAACGTAAAGAAAAACAAATGGAAAACAAACAGTGAGCGCTTCAAAAGAGTTTCCACTTGGTAACAGCAAATGGAATATAAACTAGAACAAACTCAACCCTCAAAAAACAATAGGTTTAATATTGATGATGATGTGAATGATTTAAAGGGGACGACAAAAGCAATATGTAATCCAAGCTAACCTATTTACTCAAGATCTGATGAATATTTTATTTTTCCATTGATTCTAGCATAGAAGTGAGCCTTTTTCTTTACTGTTTCGGTTTGTCAGACAGTTACGAAGTGTTTTCTGTATATTTATGACAGTAATTATAAAATCAGAGATTTACTTAATAAAGCGAATTAAAAAAGGGTTCTGAAACATAACGGCATTACTAATGTGAACATTTATGGATGACGAAGAATTATTTTTCTACATTTTTATCAGATAGAATATTGTAATCTAATGAAATTTGATAAGTTTTCACACGTGCGCACATACATAACATACAATAATATCTATATCCGCACATATCATCGTCACACGTTAGACGCATATTATGTTGTTTTGAAGCTACTCAATGTAGGTAAATAATTGTCTAGGTCAGTATCTGCGGACCAAGTAGTTTTTTTCTGCGCTCGCAAAAAATATTGCTTCGAATACATGACTTGCTATAAAAACTGTTAATGTAACAGGAAGTACTTATCAAAATTAAATAGCCTACGGAATAAAACTATGAAAACACGTGTTTTTATTTGATATTTCACAATATTTATTTATATTTATGATATTGATATTCGACTTTAGTATTTATTTAATACTATTTATTAGTCACCTTAGTAAGTAGTATATTAGGTTAGGACTTCAGAAAAACTGACACAATGTTACTGCATATACATATTATGACCACGGTGTACCTATAGATGACAAAAGTCAGCCTTTTTTCTGCTTTCTTGACTAAATTCTGAAGCAAACGAAAGTTTCCCTAGCAATTACTTGTAAATCTCGACAGTCTAGTGACATACATTGTGTATACCCATTTTCATATCACGGAATTTGCCGTAACCTTGTATTTGATTATGCTCACGAACAGACAAAACAATAGAACACCTACGAAAATATTTACGACGGGAAGATCTCGATAAAACAAGTGACTGACACGCAAATAACAATGATTTTATCACTTACTAGCTTTAGCCCACGGCTTCGATCACGTGGACGTCGGAAATTGACCCATGGAAACGTACTACTGCGATAAAAAGTATCCTAGTTCATTAACTCGCGCACGTCTTACCAGGATAAAAAAAATATCCGACGTCCTGAACCGAGATACTTCGCTCGCGTGGAGGTCGGAAATTATCCCATGCGATGTCATAAAAAAGTATCCTTTATCTTAATCCAGGTCATGATCTATCCGTGTGTAAAATTTCATCGAAATCTGTTCAGCCGTTTAAGTGTGAAGGCGTGACAAACAAATGAACTCACTTTCACATTTAACATAAATATTACTTGGATACCGGGGTCCAGGTTGAGCGCCCCTGCCACGGCTCGCGACTAGACTGTTGTCAAGCGAAGTTTATACGATTCTATAAATACAAGGGGCGATCACACCACTGTGTTATATTTAGCGCTACTCTTCTTTTTAGCAGGGTTATACGAAGCGGTTGGTAACCGGTATGTTTTGATAGGCTATCGTAGACTTTGGTCCGATATTTCAAGTAGGCGTGTTTGTAAATACGGTACAAATGTGACCCAAATAGTCTGAGTTTAAGACACAAAAAGTTTTAAAATTAATTAATGTTTATAGTTGATGTGATTGTATTGTTTTTGTTAGTCATTATTAGCCCAGTATTTAGTATTATTTTAATGTACGTACTATTTACAGTTGTGACTTTTCACG
Organism: Noctua comes; assembly: GCA_963082995.1. Taxonomy (NCBI): domain Eukaryota; kingdom Metazoa; phylum Arthropoda; class Insecta; order Lepidoptera; family Noctuidae; genus Noctua; species Noctua comes. The sequence continues at coordinate 15,771,561 of OY720278.1, read as the reverse complement.
ATTGACCATTTCCAACCTACGTACCTACTTAGGACATGGAAAAACAAAATGAAAAGTGGTCAACAGCCAGTATTGTCCAGTGCCCACTTGCCCAGACACAATGCTGCAAACAGATGACAATCGGCAATACATAGTTTTCTTTTTATGAGAAGACCATTTATTACTAAAACGGTCTGTGGAGTGTACGGACACAAATCATGATAGGCATAAAAGGTTAGTATAATATACTAGAGACGTCCAAGTGTAGCTCAGTGTCAGTAGGCCGTGCCCATTATAATATACCAAAATCGGCAAGTAGTGGGCGTAGGAAGGACACATAATTTGTCAAATTGTTTGTCTATGACACAAATGGCAAGTGATCACAGGTCACTGTCGCTTTTGGGCATCTCCAATAACAGGCATTTCGAGTGTGTTGCCAATTGCCATCCACCGTTCTTATCCATCTGAGACTGAAATGGATGTATTATATGGAATTGAGTATATCCGAGGATGTTTTAAAGTACCACCAATTACAGAAAATTTAAAAGGAACCGTCTGTCTTGGTATGTGATATACACCACATTCCTGTGAATGTGGCTTAAAGAGCGATGATTATAAAATTACAGGGAGAGGAAGACCGAAGAAAAATTAAAGAGGAGTAAATGCAGCGTGACAGTTAACAGGAGAGAATGGAATCAGAAGAACGTGTCGAGCCGACCCAATGTGACAGGAAACGATATTTCAGCTTTGTCTCTGTGATAGCATCACAGAGACAAAGCTGAAATATCTCTTATCCCTGGAACAAATCCACACCCTTCAACACATATATACAAAAACCGTTACATAAAATGGTTTTAAACACGACAAATCAATCTATCATGTGGAAAAATCCACCCAGACAGTCTGGCGATACTAGTCCACAACAAAGACTATTTGGTCACCGATACGGTTATCAAAATAGTATGCAATTTGGTACATACTCACCTTGTATTTAATCTAAGTAGAAGGCTGGCTCAAGATAAAGATTTGGTGCTAAATAAATATTCATTATCTGTGTAGATACTGGATTTTTGAAAGGGGTTAGTGAACCTTTGACATGTAACGGTTTAGGCGTAAGATAGAACAGTTGCTATGCTGATTTTGTTTGAAATAGATTCTTTTAGAAGACGTTATTTATCATCTGCCTAGCCTTTTCCCAACTATATTGGGGTCGGCTTCCAGTCTAACCAGATGCAGCTGAAGGTACCAATATTATACAAGGAGCGAGTGTCTATCTGACCTCCACCACCCAGTTAGTACTGGGTAATATGGTTCCCTTTTAGTAAGACTGGTTGCCAGACTTTCGGGCCACTGATTACCTGTAACGACTGTCAATGATCTACAGATGATTGCCGGGACCTAAGGCTTTCCGAAGCACGTAGGAAACTTGGTATGCAGTGGGTGATCACCCATCCACGGATCAACCTAGGCAAGCGCGGTTTTACCTGAAGATTGACCTGAACAGCTATTATTTAGCAACAAACTCCTCTGATGTTATTTATATTAGGAAGGAAAAGTTGTAGCTAATCAGTCAGTTGTCTGCTTTTCAATTCCCATTTGTGTCTAAAGAAAGAACCGCTATGAGACGAAGAACACGAATATGATGTCTTTGAAAAATCCTGGGGTCTAGAGCACGATCAGGGGGTCTAGGGGCAAAGAAAATATGCGCCGAAATAGCATTAACAGTTAAAAATAGCATTAACAGTTAGATTATAGGTTCTGTGGCCTGTGAAGATGGACTTTTATGGATCCTGCACACAATAAATAATAAAATATAATGGTATAATGGTATATATATATAATGGTATTTTTCTTATTTTATTTTTTTGTACTCTATCACAATGCTGTCCTATTTGACCCAATGGTTGACTGGTAGAGAATGCCTTGTGGCATTAAGTCCGCCTAAGTACCACTCTTGTACATGTAGTTTAAATAATTAAATAAACTTTGGGAACCCCTGAATCGACGGATATTCTATACTTATGTATAGTAGGGTAGAACTAATCAAAGGAAGGATATAGGTACCTTTGTTAACCATACACCTCTAATACATAATGTATTGAATTACACTTACATGAGTATCTCAACTATCTTCATCCTATTCTGTCAGTCAGTGAGCGTTGAGGATGGACATACGGCAGCAGATGAAGCTGTACATTTCCAGTATAACTTGGCCTCGCTTTGTATAGATTGCCTATACAATGAGAGATCCGCATAAACTGGTTTTGTATAGCTTGATTGGCCGTCGTGCGTTACACGTGCGTGTTCTGCTCCTCTTGGAATAAATAATTGCTTCTGGTTTGTGCCATCTTAATCTTAATATACAAAGTAGAAGGGACACCGACCGATGCACAAACGCTTACCACGTAATCCGATTAAAAATTTCTGTGCATCCGATTAAAACAAAAATCTGCTGTTCTCTACAAAAGAGCAATAACTACACAGTCAAAATGTATTGAACGGCTGATGAAATTTTTTTTTTTTTTTGACACAACAAACAATAACATAATAAAGCATAGGAGAGACATACAACTTAAAATTAACAATTATGTAATCAGCAGCGTTATTCACAGAATATATAAACAAAATATTAATAATTAAAAAATAACAAATAATTTATAATTTCTATGTGAATCAAAAACACGGGGTTTCAGAATAGTCAAAATCAAAATCAAAATCAAAATATTTTATTTCACATAGGCCTAGATGGGCACTTATAAAACGTCGACAAAAAGGTGCACGGTTCGGGTTGGTCGTTTCCTATGGAGAAGAACCGGCAAGAAACTTCATGGTTACTCTTTTCAAATCATTTGGTGTTACAGTATTATGGATACAGCATTTGTACTTAAGTATGGGGGGACAGCGTTAGTCGCACGGGCTAATCGCAGAAACCACCCGTCCCCAACCGATTTTTATGAAATTTTGTGAATATGCACGGCTGGTTCTATATTGAAAGATGGAATAGATTTTCAACGCGATAGAGGGCGCCGTGCGAATCAGGAGCAGGTCGCTAATATTTCCACCAAACGCCCGCGGTCGGGCTGCTGTGCGCGGCTTGGTAATATAGACTTTAAATACAGTGTACATGATATAATATCCTTTAAAGATTTTAAAATCCGTTCCGAGGCGATGCGAGCCGTTTGGTGGAAATCATCCTTAAGAAAATTTTGCATAATGTGTGAAAACAAATTCACGTGGATTACGATTGCCACTTCAATAATCCGTGTGTGCTATTTTGTACACCATTAATTTGATCCGCATGTTTACTACCGACTCCTATTTGCCAAAATCAACAAAATTAACGCAAGAGAGATCGCAAATAACATCATCACGTCTCCTATAAACCAACAATAGTGCTCTATTATAGTCTTTGCGAATCACGAACGCGCTTCGTGGCACTTTTATGTCAATAATACTAACAATTCATTTTAAATATGAAATTCTTTAGTTAGATATTTCTCTTACTGACAGACAGCTCAAACCGCTGGATTTAAAAGCCAGATATTTTGCACATGACAAAGGTAAGATTTATAGTCCCCACAGGGGGATGTAGGTTTGCATTGAATTTTATCATAAAATCAATCCTTACTATGATTTAATAAATACGCCGACGCGAAAACAGTTACCACGTATTCAGTACATCATTCTAAGCGGGGCCCACATAGAAATTTTACATCGGTTATTTTTTAAATAATCAGCTGTTTCCTACAAAAGTGTAACTTTAAATACGTCCACGACTATTCAATGCATCCATCAGCACAATGTTTTGAGTGTGTTAGATTGCGTCCTACTATAAAACGTGATTTTTCACCCCAAAAAAAGTCGTTTCCCAGCAATAATTTTTTCGTAAGATTACTTAGTTTGATGTACAGAAAGCTTGGCTGACGGATGACGGCTTCGTGAAGGATCCATTTACACCTTGTATTTAAGTTACGATACTCAAATCAAACTCGACTTAACACAGTTAAGTACCAACCAACAAAATATTATCTCGTTTAGATGCGTTCCCTTCGAATGATTCGAGTATTCGAGTGCCACTCCCTTTCCAAGGTCGGTAGGGCAAGCGAGCCAATGATGGCTGGGGGGCCCCACCAGCTAGCTGAAGGTCGGTATTTCAACTGTTTATTAGGAAGCACATAATATATTTGGTTGGGACGCATGTAAATTAAATACAATATTTCCTACTACAGTTAAACCAAGTTAGGTTAACTTTGTGTTTCCAAATTACCACGAACTTGGTGCCACTGTCCTCTGGACCCAGCATTACTGCTGGGTTGGGACTGTCCCTATGCGATTTCTGTTAGTGAGCAAACTTAAGATTTTTATTAAAAAAAATTCTCATAGGTATAGCGAATTCAATAAGATCCATCTATGATCCAATATCGATATTTTTAACGATTCTAAACAAGTTATTTTTTAAAGATTGTGTGATATGGATACTGTCTATCAATAAAATTGTAGCATAATTATAAAGAGCATCCGCCATCTTGGAATTTAACGAGCCTTTAAAATTTTTCATGCCGCGATGAACCAATGGCCACTGAATGGAGTCATAAAAAGATAGTAAAATAGTTTAAAAATAACGTTTCCGCGTTAAAAATCTTTCGATATTATTATCTAAATCAACTCATATTTCGAATCTTGAAAAAGTGACTACCTACTTGTAATTTTTCGTTTAGTTGTCTTATTTTTTGTTAAATTGTAAGTGTTTTACTAAAATATGCATGCTAAATTCACATCTAGTAGATGGCAATCAGATATATTGTTTTGTAACTTTTTTATTGCATTTGTGATTGTACATCGGTTTTGTGAAACAAATTAAAAAAAAAAAAACCTATTTTGAAATGAATTTAATGCAGCACGAAAGACAAGTCTTTGTGTTACGGTTCTATTAACAAGGCTTATTTTATAGCCGCATAGGTCTTTTGGTGCGTGGCCACATCTACTACCTACCTACTAACGCCGCCATTTTGTTTTTCCAATACAATTTCCACAGAGCTTTTCACAAATGTTTACCAACAGCTCCCTCCTGACTAGTCCTGACAATGTTATTCAAGAACCAGAAGAACCATGGCGCACTAAATTCAATTTTATAGAGTTCTAATTTCGAATTTGAACATAGAGTAGCATTTGAACCTGTTCGCCAACAACAACCATTCGTCTACCACTTATTTTTTAAAGTTTTATTTGGCTTAGGTACCTACCTACCACAGTCTTTCATCACTTTAGAATGTACAGTCTGTCTAATGTACAATAGGCCGGGTAAAAAAGCTATAAAAACCAATTGGGAAAACTAGGTCGTTCTGTAATTGTTATAATTAGCTACCAACTTTAATATGATTTAAGACTTCCTGCTATGAAACAACATGCTATTTAAGTTACATTCTGGCAAACAACCTGGCTGAATCTTTAAAATAGATCTTTAAAATAACAGGATTTATCTACGTGTCAAAAAATATGATAGTATAGTTATGTGGTTTGAATAATAAATTAATAAAAAATCTTCTTAAAATGGGCGTCAAATTCCACTTTGAATTAATTTTATGACAAGCTACATTCGTCCAAAAACCAGTTCAAAGTAATCCTGTTATTTTGAATAATGCAAAGACAAGTTAGTAGTGTCTAAACTTAGAATACTTAGATAGAGTAGACCGCACCACACTGCACCATTATTATGCAATCAAACAAAATATTCGAAATTCGAATTGCACATTTGCATAATCGACTAAAATTACTCGCTACCGTTTATTAGTCGATTATCAGGCAATAAACAACAATGAATCGTAATTATGGGTTGTATGATAATTACAATTAATTACAAGTCTTTTTATAGATTTCCTTCTGATTGAAAATACCGACACACATTATTATTAAGCGTGTAATTTGTTGAAGGTCTTCCGAATTGTTCGCTGTATATTGCCTACTTGTAGAATTTCGGATGACGTCAGGTATTTTGAGAGCCCTAATAGGAACTAACAACCGGCGTCTCCTAAAGACATTACGGTGATTATGCCACGGTCAAATAATACGAAAAAGCACAATTTTACATAAAGAACAGGGGTTTTCATGAGTGTTTAGGGATAATAAAAAGCTCTAGATTTCTAGAATAAATAGAACAAACATTTCGAATGACTTTTACGATTATTGCAGCAAAGCGCAAGTACCTACTTGTATTTATTTCACGATCACCAGACAGTTTTACGTTTTTTTTTTTACAGCACAATTTATATCGGTTTTTAACGTTACTTTAAACAGTTTCTGTAATTAAAGTATTTTTCCGCGGGCGGTGATCTCATATACACATTGTTTCGCGAGAAATGTTTATTTACTACGAACGTATTTACTTTTACAAGTGCTATTGTATCAGTATGTAAAATACCTATTTTTAACATATGGCAGCCTTGGAATTGTATTAATAAATATTATTAACTGAGGAAGTAGTGTTTAATTCGTAAACACGTTATAAAACTGGCAAATAAGTTTCAATTTGATTGTTATTCTTGTTTTTATCTCCCAGAGTGATCTAAAAAACGATTCAATCGTGTCTATTAAAAACACAACGCGTGACTAGATTGAACGCATCTACATATTAATAGAAGAAAAAAATAAACAATTAAAAAACTGTTAGAGTAACGCTCCGAGCGTTTAAACGAAGCTTAGAATTTGTAATTACTCGATATTTATCATTCACGTGTACTAAGCACTGACTGTTTAAATACAAATAGACAAAGCTGGATTATAGAATGTAGCATTAAAACTGTAAAAGTCCATTTTGCGTAGTCAGTTAGCCGGTTCTTGTCTAGACGTGTTAGCCAATACGACTAGATATGCGTAGAATTTTAAGTCATAAAGCAATTCAATAAGCATTGCACGCCAGATGCCTACCGATTTAGTCGATTTTAACGACCCTTGATCGTCGTTGATCGAGAATCAACCGTAAATTAATTTTATCGTTTCTATTGTCCGAAATTGCTATCGACGATGGTCGATAGTAGCGAAGTTTAAGGGGTTTATAGACAACCAAGGACATATTTTCTAGTGTTGTTCCTAACTGCATCGCTGTCAATATCCTAAACGATTATTCGAGTATATTATAGATTTATTAACGTGTACGCAAACAATATACAGTCATCAACATAAAACGCTAGACTGCATGTGTAGGTGGCAAATAGAAGTAGAACAACTTCAAAACGGTCTGGCTCAAGCCATTGCTTTACATACATATTTAAATTAGACTATCAACGCAAGAAAACTAATAAACACGTATCATGATGTCACTTGAGACGAGAATATAGCTTCCTAAATGGTTAAACTCAGTGCCTACATACGGGCAACTTTGTGTATAGCAACAGTTGCATCTCATCGCAATGAACCGCTACAGTGTCGCTCCGACGTCTGTTCCTCTCGGCTATGAAGTTCCACGCTCTAGTGGCACACGCCTTTCGAATATGGAGGAAACAAAATTAAATGTAAGAAACTGTTTAGATCATGCCACGAGTTACTGCGACGCGACTTTCTGACCGACGTAAGTTGCATAGCACGAGGCTGTTAACAGGGGCCTTAAAGAGTTTCCATAGCTGCGACTGCGACAAGGCTTGCCACAGCACAGAACACTGACTGTAGCCTGAATCAACATTAGACACAAAAGTATAGATAAAGAACTCTATTTTATTCAAATGGCCATGAATAACACAGATTCATGCAAATATTTGAATGATATTCCATTATTATTAACATGTTTTTAGATAAAGACATGTAAAATATTGATACAGAGTTCATATTGATAAGATAGCAGATAAGAATATACCTAGTCAGTCTAGACTGCATAATATAGGTATTATACGAAGGTCGTGCTTCTGTTTTTAGCATATAATATATGCTAAACACAGAACTAAACACACATGCATATTATGCATGTGTGTTTAGTCAATACATAAATGATGTTCCTTTTGCACAAGGCACCTGTTTTATTTATTGTTCTAATTAAGAACATTATCATATAACTAAAGGGAAAGCCATTCACTCAGACAAAAAAGTTAATGTCTTTTTTTATTTCTCAAAACAAAAGGCAACTTTTTGGCTGCCCCTATTACGGCCTAAAAGTTGCTCGCCTACGCTCTAACACTTCCAAATTTAGGTTAAGCTCGAGCAACGGCTCATTACGACACATAGCAACAACCATATTTATCTTTGGACACGCTCGACATACAAATTAGTTTTTTATATCTCACATTATAAACCGGCTGTGTTTAGAATATTATCATGTAGCATTGCAACGTTTTGTAAACCATGTGTTCAGATATTTGTTGATTTTTAGTTTTAAAAGCTGGATTTTGGGTTTTTACGACGCTTTTAAGAGTAAATCACTCAATCAGAAACGGTTATTCCAAATTAACGAAAATATACGTAACAATGCTATTTTATCCAACACCTAAAGTGAAACTCACAGAATAAACGCTTCTAGATTCCATTTATGAAACACGAATCTTAAAAAAAAATCTTGATCTAAAATTGGCAATCAAATTCAAAACGGGTTGAATGACGGCGCGAAAACATAAAAAAATATTATGTTAAAGAGCAAGTTGCTATGTTTATTATCCATATTTATCTCTACGTGGGTGATAAAAATAAGCTCAGCAGTCATCGACAATCTCGTCTCGGAAATTGGATCCTCATCTTGATATGACATGACATAAGTCTGTTCGAGATATTCCGGACATCGAAGGGCTCAGAAAAGATCAAGAAATAAACTTGAAGACCCTCGGAATACTTTCATCATCATCATCATCATCATCATTTCAGCCAAAAGACGTCCACTGCTGGACATAGGCCTCCCCCAAGTGTCGCCACATTGACCGGTCCCGTGCGACTCGCATCCAGCGGATCCCTGCAACCTTCACCAGGTCATCGATCCACCTAGTGGGAGGCCTTTCACAATACTTTCACCTTAACATAATACACAAAATCTTCAAAAATGCGGAAACCTGACTGTTTCAGCGTAAAAGTAGAGATATGATCCATTCTTATACCAAATAGGTATAGTGATGTTCAACATCCCAGATTTAGTCGATTCCTACTTTCAGCAACGAAAAATCGACTAAATAAACAAGAAGAATCGCTCCAAACAGTAAACAAGACTAAATTCAGCCGAGTATAATGCCGTATGCGCCATGCGCCTGGCGCCTATTGACCTCGATATGGTACAGGGCCATTTATTTGACGAGCTATGGCCCCAGGCATAGGTACGAGTAACAACAGTTTATCGGGTGCCCAGTCTATTTAGTATTCGAATTATGAACAATGGGTGTTCTAGAGGTGGTGTTCAGATATGAATGGTTTCGTTAACGGAATTTATTGAAGAGTTAATAATGATTAATGACGGTGATGACTTTTTAGAATAAATGTGTTGAGAAACGAACAGAACCAACGTGACAACTGCGGAATTACAGCCATTTCAAAATCAAAATCAGAAAACATTGTACTGCGAACGAAACGGTTAAATCAATTTAATTTATAGTTTTGTGGTAATGTAAATCTATTTGCATTTGTATACAAATTAGGTTATCTTAAACCTGTTTGTCTACTTTGCATGCGAATCATATTTAACAACCTGTTTTCACTCTCTTCTATATTCGAAACTAAACTACAAAGCACACACAACAAATTAATTCAGACAGCCGTAGTCAGTTTTTTGTTTTCTTTACACTTCGTTGATTCATAAATATTTCTATCTTCTCTTATCGTAAAAATAACGAGGCAGTTCCGTTGAGGGCATTACAATATAATTTGTTCTTCCTGCAGCATAGTTCTGACTTTCACACACCTACCAAATTGAAGTTATGTGCGGTTAGGAGCCCTTACACAAACAGAAGACGTTTCGGCATAACTAGTAGAAGATGGCAGAACGAGCTGGACAAAACCAACGACCAGTGGTTCAAATTGGCTGTGGATCGGAAGAACTCGAAGTCAGGGGGAAAGGCCAGTGTCCAACAGTTAGTGTATGTCATTAGGACTTATAAAGCGGTTTGAGGTAACATAGCAATTAGACGTCCTACTGCTTAACCCATTTGAAAACTAGTCTGGCCAGTTTTAATAAAGTGATGTGTAATGCGGCAGTCTAGCCTGCATACTCCGTAGTTGATCCGTCAATGTAAACATCATTATAGCTTTCAAAGATACGAGTATATTTACTGGAAATTAGTGAGACTATTTTGTGAATTTACAACATGTATAAATTATGATGATTTACAGCATGTATAAATGCTGTACATGCTTATAGTTTAGTAATTATTTTGTCATAACTACCGCTAACTGGATTTTATTCAATACAAAACGTAAACAGCTGTAATTTGCAAAAATAAAACATTAGATAACTTAAAATTTCAAGGGCTACATTGGAGGAATCAACAACTTAAAGATGGTCATCTCGATTTCAATAAAACAACAAGAAAACTGAGTCGGCATAATTAACGTGCCACTTTTTCCATTTTGTAGGCTCTGGCAACATTCAATAGCCATAACACCAATCAGAAATATCGATGCAATCACCACCAGAACAAGTGTTGTTTTAACAAATCGTCTATCCATCGACAAAGCATTCAACTACGTAATGAATCAACAACTGTATCGTGGATTTTGTTAAAACTGGTTGGATTTCGTAACGCACTGAAAATAAAACGCATAGACTGACAACCCGTTAGTTTTGTTTTCTTAACTTGGTATAGGGATGCCGTAATACCGATGTTTTAGCCTTTTTGTCTATTTTTGTGTGTTTATTTTTAAAGGACTTCTAGCATCGGAATTTGTGATTGAAAAAGAGAGACAGAAACATTTTGCGAAGAGAACTGCTTGACGGTTGCTGGCAGACTATGTATTTAATAGGAAGGCTAATTGTTTAAATAAAATTACAGTTTAATATACCAGAAAAGTTATGTACTTCGGTAATCTTCGAGTTTCTGAATTAGCACGGACGTCGCGCCACCGAGTAACCCTCCAATGCTTTGTAGTAGTGCGCCTATAATTGCGTAGCTACTACTTTGCAGTCCGAATATCACACGTCACATAAGCGTCGACACGTGCTAGTCTAATATTTTCATGAACTACGTTTTCCTGTAAATACAAACTTTGGCATCCCTGGTACGTCGGCACGCGTCCCGAAATATTCTGTGTACAATATCAGCGGGTTCGACGCACTCTTTATCTGCATGCTACATTTATACATACCGCATTTACACCGAGTTCATAAAATAGGTAGTATTGTAACATGCTTACTAATATTATATATTCATGAGGAAGCTGAAGTGAGTTTGTTTCTCATTTTTTAAGGGCTACTCGAATTTCTGGATCCGAATGGCTGATGAAGTTTGGCATACGGACGGATAGACCATTATGACCTGGGTTAGTATTAGAATATAGGATAGGTCTTTCCCGTGTGATCATGTGAGTTTTCCGTGTTCTATAATAGTTTTAATAGCCTGTCGCTTATCTGTTATTGCGGTCTCTAATGCCTAAGTATTTGGTTGGGCCAAATCTATACATATAACATTCAAAGTCCTGACTGACTGACTGACTTATATATCAACGCACAGCCCAAACCACTGGTCCTAGAGACATGAAATTTGGACAGTGTACTCTTTGTGAAGAGTAGGTATCCACTAAGAAAGGGTTTTTCGAAATTCTACCCCTAAGAGGGTGAAATGGGGTGTTGAATTTTCTATGAAACTTTTTATTCTCTGAGTCGATTGACTTGAAATTGTGTCTACATATACTTCAGTTAAAATGATGACATACGTGTATCACAGTTTTTCCAAAATCATCCCCCAATTAAAAATTCAATGTCCTGACTGGCTGACTGATACATCAACGCACAGCCCAAACCACTGGTCCTAGAGACATGAAATTTGGACAGTGTACTCTTTGTGGAGAGTAGGTATCCACTAAGAAAGGGTTTTTCGAAATTTTACCCCTAAGAGGGTGAAATGGGGTGTTGAATTTTCTATGAAACTTTTTATTCTCTGAGTCGATTGACTTGAAATTGTGTCTACATATAGTTCAGTTAAAATGATGAGATACGTATATCACAGTTTTTTCAAAATCATCCCCCAATTTAAAATTCAATGTCCTAACTGGCTGACTGATATATCAACGCACAGCCCAAACCACTGGTCCTAGAGACATGAAATTTGGACAGTGTACTCTTTGTGGAGAGTAGGTACCCACTAAGAAAGGGTTTTTCGAAATTTTACCCCTAAGAGGGTGAAATGGGGTGTTGAATTTTCTATGAAACTTTTTACTCTCTAAGTCGATTGACTTGAAATTGTGTCTACATATACTTCAATTAAAATGATGAGATACGTGTATCACAGTTTTTCCAAAATCATCCCCAAATTTAAAATTCAATGTCCTGACTGGCTGACTGATATATCAACACACAGCCCAAACCGCTGGTTCTAGAGACATGAAATTTGGAGAATGTACTCTTTGTGGAGAGTAGGTATCCACTAAGAAAGGGTTTTTGAAATTCCACCCCTAAGAGGGTGAAATGGGGTGTTGAATTTTCTGTGAAACTCTCTCGTGGTCGATTTACTTGAAAATTTGTTTACATACTCTTCAGATAAAATCCAGTAAATCCGATGTCCAATCTCAAACCAAGGTATCAATATTTCATGTATCTAATTTAATTGATATAACTTTACAATAATAATTGCAAGTTATAAGCAAGTACATGTAAATCTATGTATGTATTATAGATAGATACATAGATTACTTATTATTCCAGAAGTAAGATCCCGTGGGCAATTCCCTAACTCCACGCGGGCGAAGCCGCGGGCATAAGCTAGTACCTAAATATTATAGGATTTATGAAGCTTGAAAATGTAATGGTGCACTTTAATCCGGCAGTAATTAAGGTATCTCCTAGTGTAAGTGAAAGCGGATATAAATCTGTGACTTTATTACTTCTGTTTATGAGACAGTAAATGCGTTACCAGCGCCAATGTTAGCAAAATAATGCACTTTTAGTGAAATAGTGGCGACATAGTTCCGTTTTCTAGACATATTTACGAAGGAAATAATGGTAGAAATTATTACTCGAGTGTTTACACACGTGCATGAAATGAAGCATTTTTTGCCCTTGTTTTAAAAGTAGAGAAAATAGAAAAACGTGTAAAATTACAAAATGTAAAGCACAGACTTCAATAAGGCTTAAGTCTTCTACTACTAACTAATATAGGTACCTACCATACATACTTATATTTGTAACTTATAATAATATGAATATGTCAGACCAGTCAGTTAAAGTTTATTGAACCGAACACATTGTGCGTTCAACTGATACCTACCGAACTGTAGATTTACATACAAAATGATTACAATCAAGGCAAAATTATGGTAAGGAAACCAATGTAATGTTAAGTGTCAGTGAATATTAAATTAATTTGTTGAGACACTGCGTTTTATAATGGTTTAAGTATGTTAGGAATATTTTGATACTGCATCTTATAATATGCCACAATACGCAAAAAAATATGACGAGTATAGGAATGGGACTTTGGGTGCATGGCATGCTAATTATTATTGCTGAATGTGCATATTTTTGTGGATAAGAGGGCGATACTGCATCCTGCATCCAGGCCCGGATCTTTTCCGCGAAAATACATACTTTGCATAACATTTTCTCATGGAATTCCGTATAGTAACGCCTGATTTTCATTAACTTAAAAAAAAAAACGATTTAAAACCATTTGAATTGAGAATCGACTAAAATTTCGTCATAACGGATTGACTACCCTATTCGATAAAATAATTGCCAGCACCAAAACAGAAATACAAACCGGATTGTTCAAAATGTCATGCGTCAAGGAACGAAAAAAGTTTATCACACGCATCGAATTTATGATCTTCTACTTTAATCGATTTGCAGTTTATAAATTACATAAAACTCCTTACTATCAGATCTGGATATTTTTTAATAAGTACCGTTGTCTTTGCTTATAGGTACATATAATTATGTAAGCTGGAGTAACTGAATCAAGATGGAATAATATTGCATTAGAATAGCAGAGGGAGGGATGAAAATAAATTAAAAAGCCCTGACACAACCAACCACATTGGCCCTGGATCGGAAGTGCAAGAAGTCATGAGGAGAGACCTCTGCCCAGCAGTGGGATGACGCAGGCCCATAGTACCTAACAGTATATTTTCTTGGCGATTTCAATCATGTTATACGGGCAGTCCTTGTAATAACTGCCTTTAGCAATATTTACACCGCGCATGGCTAATATTTATTAGTTTAGCTGTATATCCTAGTAGGACCTATCTAAATTTATTATCCTCAATTAAATTATCCCGGAATGTACGGTATAGGTAGCGAGTGCAATGACCGCGCGCAACGTTATTGGCACAAGTGCCGACCATAGACTACCAGAACACTTTATTCACATAACACATTGTTCCACGACACTAAAATTAAACTTTACAGCGATACGGTGTGAATAACAGGCGCGAATGATAATAATTATAATGTGAACAAAACAAATGGGACGCATCTGTTTTTGTGCAGAACAATTTAACAGAATTGTATTGAAATTAATAACTGAGATACTTTAGATAACATTGTGTCACTGGGCCCATGTGGTAGATTACAGCCCACTGACCGAGAGAAGGCCTGTGTCCCAGCCCCCGTAGCATGACCACCGTAGACAAGAATTTCTTTGACGGAAGAATCGACAAAATGGCAGATAGTGCAAAGAAATCTGTCATTGTGTCGACACAATTACGGCTGATTATGCTAAGCCAGATATTTTTTATTTTCACCTGAAACTGAAAGTCTGAGTCTGCTCTTGCATGTTTCATTTTTTTGCGAGTTAGTAATTATACGTCAAATTAAAAAATATTTGCCATACGAAATCCGAAACTAAACTGGCCGAGCAAAACAAAATAACAGAATACTTAGTCACACATAAGTATTTTTATGTAGAAAACAATTTTGCCAATACTGAGTGCGTCAATTAGTGCCGAAGATATTACTATTCTAAAGAATTCGAATAGTACGCAAATGTTGACAGATGTGGACAGGCCTCCGACGATGACCAAAACGACTCGTTTGGCCATAATCGACTAAAACTTGCGCAAGATTGTAAGCAGTGAATGTTTTTAGGTACCATGACGGATTTTAAGTTAGCATGTGGTTTCCCTGTAATAAACAGAACAAACAAAACATCACGTATTCTCAAAAAGGGTTAGGTAGAGAGTACACCCAAATTTCACCAGTAGGCAGCGAGACTATGGCCATAAACTAGGCAAAAATCCTGATTTTGCGCTGCTACTGTGAAATATCTGATGGAAACACCCAATAAGACTTTGCCCGACCTGGGAATCGGAAACTGGGATCGAAAGTGGTAGGCTGAGCATAAGGTCCTCTTACACTGAACCAAGGCTGCTCAACTTATTTGAAAGGTGGGCCAAAATTTTAATAGTGAATAAAACTTGCTATAGTTACGGTAGATACCTACCTACTCAGCTTTTAACATTAAACTTCAGTTAGTTGCTCATTGTTTGCTGGAAATTGGCTTACTGAGAAAGGGTTCCTAAGAAGTTAGTGAAATATGGTTTGAATTTTTTTGTTTTATCCTAAAATCTGTTTTTAAAAGACTATCGTCAGTTGAACAATTTTGGCGGGACAATTTAAATGCGTTGGTGGGCCACATCATGGCACGCGGTCCTGGGGTTGAGTAGCCTTGCTCTAGCTATACCAACAAAACAACACAACAAACTAAATAAGATGTTTAGTAAAGGATTCAAACAGAAATTTTGATTTAATAAGCTCGTGGGGCTCAACCACAGTTCACAATTTCACAAATTTTAATAATTTATGGAAAGAAGCGTTAACCAGTTAACCGCCTACAACAACATCATTTATTAATGAGCGGAGCAAGGATTTTATATTACAGAAGTATTTATTATACCGTATATTTTACCGTGTTTGGTAAATTATCACAAATTGGGACAAGATTTTATTTATTTTGTTTGTAAATATTTTAACGTTGACAGCTTTTACGAGTAGTTTCTTCATGATTTACATCGTATTTAGTAAACAGCTAGTTAGTGTAGTTTTATGTTTAACTAGTTATCCCGTCGCTTTGCCCGCATTTATGTCGGGAACTACCCCACGGGAGCGTACTTCTAGGATAAAAAGTAGCCCTAACATAGGTTAACCTGTGAGCCAAATTTTATCCAAATCCGTTCAACCGTTAACGTACAAATAAACAAACTCACTTTCGCATTAATAATATCAATTGGCAAACTGTACGTCCGTATGTACACGTATTAACTAACATTTTAATTAAAAGATCATTACCACTCATCTAATTGACTTGTTGATGCCCAGCTATTATACATCGAAATAAATAATGTAGGTGTAGGTGTATGTAGTTGTATTTCTTTTTTAGGAACACTAACCTACAACAATAACTGACCTATAAAGTTTTATTACGTCACGCCTTCAATCCGTTGCGGATAATCAAGTTGACAAGCAGACACCGCGGCCCCGACCGCACACTGAATTTGCGTAAAGATAAGTTACCTTATCAGACGATAAGGTAACTAAAAATCTAACCTAGATCTTTAAAAAGATCTGGCATGTTAAGATTTGCTTGGATTTTACCTAAATAAAATTCAGCCAAAATGTGTCCTTTTTGACAAGACAAAATGTGTCAATACAAATAAAAATGTACCTATTGCTCGACAATAATTGTTTGAGGGCTCAGTTATACACAGTTATAGAAAATCAGTCAAACAGCGTTATTCTCTGATGAAAGTCATCATCAGATTGTCCTTGAACCTGCTATAATTTCTTGGCAGTCTAGAACTCCAGCACAAGATCTACCAGATCTTCGGTCCTGCCTTTCGTACACAACGATCTGCACCCTCCAGAATTTAAATGCGAACGACTGAGCTGAGAGAGACCTGTCCAGATCGCTAAGTACTGATCGGATTGAATTAAGACATCGACACGAGAAGAAGAGAATCAAGTAAGTCAGTCTTACCTGGTTTGTAGTCAGGTCCCACTGGTCAGCGACGAAGGAGTGTCTGCTGTATAGGAAGACAGGAACTTGATGGTCTTTGACAGGAGTAGGATCGCTGTTCACCCTGACGACTGTGAGATGAGTGGTTGTGGTGCCAACTGTGGACAAGGGAGACGAGAGGTTAAAAACCAAATATTTTTAAAAGAGTGGAGTACCATGGAGTTTCTTGTCGGTACTTCTCCATAGGAAACAACCATCCCGGACTGTGCAATTATGTTTTGTCGTTTTATTTTTAACAGCTGTATGACAGCGACAGGATTAACACTAATAGCTATGTTATTGCTAAGTAATGTTAATAGATCTCAGGCTAACTAAACCTTCTTAGAGCAACTTGGAACTTGATTTCGGCGTTCTTTCATTCTTTATTCAATTTCCCGTTTTAAAAACGAAGCTACCGTGTTTAACAAAAACTAAAAACATTCGATTGAGTGTATAAATTCCACTACTTGAATGATTTCTTAGCAGAATGGAATCAACTAAGTATTGTATAAGAGGCCTTTTAAGATATTGAATATATGGATAAAATAAACGGCCAAAAGACACCGAAAGTAAGAAACTTTCGGTGTCTTTTGGCCGTTTATCAATAAAGTTATAATAAAAAGAAAAGATGGCAAACTAGAAAAAGAATATTGCTACCTAGCGTTTGAATAGTAAAATCATACAAATTAAGTCGATCTAAAATGAATTTCTTTTCGCATTTAATCTGCAAGCGTGCCTGAAGAGCGGAACCATGAGGGGACAAGAAAATAACGTTGTTGACGCCATATGTATCCGAACGTCAACTAACTGGCAACACCGGTGACGGCAGCCGCGGCCAATCGCTCCACTCGACCGCCATCTTAATCTCAACTAACAAGCTAACGAAAGAAAAGCACATGTGGTGCTGCCTAATTGTGATATATACAATAAAACCCAAGTCAAATCTAATTCAAGACTATTATTTAATGTTTGTTCCCTATAACGAACAAACGTGATTGGCAAAAAGTGTTGCCATAAAACATAAAACTGTCGTTGCTAATTGCACTGTAGTGAAGGCAGTGATGCGAATGATTTTAATAATCGATAAAACGGTCATTAGTCGATTTTGGATGAGTAGTAGAGGGGCGAATAATTTTAATAATCGATTAGAATTTTTTTTTGTCGATTCGTTTTGTCTTTTTTAAGAGCGATAAAACGAGACAGAGAGGGCTTGCGAAGTTGCGAGTTTGTGTTAAGCTTGTTATTTTAACTTTAATTCGTAATATTATTAAAAACGTTTAAAAATTTGCTTCAACAGAAATGTGGAAGGAAGTAGAAAATTAAAGCAAGGCACCATAACCTAGTCAAGTGCACTTAGCCACTAATTAGTTAAGAGCGTGAAGCTATATGCTAAATTAACTGTCTAATAAAATTATAGCAATCACTCTGATTTAAACACATTTACTGGGAAAGCAAGATACAGTATAAAACACTTTTCTTTCATTTAAATTTAAAATGATTGCTTGCGTATGCAACTGAGCACAATGTGCACGCAAAAAATATAAATCGCGCGTTGCTAAGTGCGCTCGCGAGTCGCGGTAGTGAAGCGAATGTGCGTGCAATTGATTAGAAATATCGATAAAAAAACAAAGAAAACTATTCAAGTAAAAATAATCGAAATTTTCAGAAATCCATAACAAGCTGGCCTTTTATTCCACAGAAAGTTCATAGTAACCATCAGTGACTTGTAGATCGACATCTACGAGACGTTTAAGATATTTTGTGATCTGCCCCCGTAGCATGACCACCGTAGACAAGGATTTCTTTGAGGGAAGAATCGACAAAATGACAGATAGTGCAAAGAAATCTGTCATTGTGTCGACAATCTGTCATTTTGTCGATTGTTCCGTCAAAGAAATCCTTGTCTACGGTGGTCATGCTACGGGGGAAGGAATGCAGTTTAGTCTTCTGCAAAATCGAAAACAATAGGTATGTATTTATAAATTACAAACTATGCGTCACGATTAGTATTATTTCAGATAGGTAACTACATAGGTATTTTAGTTAGGTTAGGAACATAACAATATTTTGAAGACAGTGTCAGCCTGGAACCTGACCAGTTTATTTCTGCATCCTAGATGCAAGCGTGCCCGCAATTTCGAAAGGAAAAAGGCCAAATTATACAAACCTTTTTTAAATCCAGGGACAAAACCACCACCGATCAAATTATTCAGTTGTGTCATTAGCCTTGTATCAATTTTTGTTTTGAATTACAAATGAATGGTTATAGAACCTAACCTAGCTTAATAATAATAATTCTTAGCAGTAAATCGAAGGTTATCTTGATAACCTACAGTTACTTAGTGCGGACTGAGGAGAATGACTGTGACCAATGCAAATTCTTTGCTTAAGAACATTTTATAAAAAATATGGAAATGAGAAATATGTTAGACTTTTGAAATATAAGTAATATTTTTGATTTATTTTGTAATATATTGTAATCAGCGAGCTATTTCTGATAAAAGGATTATTTATACAAACAAATAAATTAATAATTAGACAATAAATTCATCTTTCTTTGTCGTGTGGTTAGTGCCTAACCTAGCGTCAAAGTTTTATGCCACCCACGGCCCATGGGCCTCTTGGCTTTACATGCCGTCGAGAAATATCTCAGGTATGCTGATTTCTTCACGATGTTTTCCTTCACCAAAGCAAGTGATAAAATTATACAATACGCACAAAATACGAAAAATCAGAGGTGCGTGTCTTGGTTCGATCTCGAGAGACTTGGCCACGCAGTATTATATTATCTGTGACTTGGAAGTCCAACGGCCACATCACTATGCTATCACTGTTACAATAAATTTATACCACATAGTTAAACCAAATATAATAAATACAAAAAAGTAAACACAAAACTTTTCCGATCCTTTACCTGTATAGTGCCACAAAACTTCCAAGTTTTGTTGCTTTAAAAAATGTTTTGTAATTTAATTAAAACTATCACTAAAAATCACAACAGCCCCATCACGAAACAGACTATCGATATCGATTATTTAAAAAAAAATATGTTAGTAACAGTACTATTGAGAAACTTCTTTACTTGCTAATTGCGATGCGTCTGGAGTTGTAGACGGTTTTGCTCGGTTTTCTCACAGAAAATAGATCGTTTATTGTTCGAATAGCGTGCACTTCTATTTATAGACGAAGACTTGTGGCGCCCTCCGGCTTCACTCTATTAGTTCACGTTTTTATTGATTCTATCCATGGAATATCTAATTCCTTTCATTTTGACAATTGAACAAAGTTCATTGCGTTATTTAGGTTTTTTGTTTTATTACATTCTACTCGAGAACGTGTGAACCGTTAAAACAGTCTAAAGAGTGTAAATAGACCACACCTGGGAACCTTTTAGTTACGGAGATATTGGGGGTCAAAGTTCCAACTTTTTCACAATTTTTTTATAAATACATGTTTCTAATGTAACATTTTTACTTTACACACCTCCACGACCCCCGTACTATTCAATCCATCCATCAGCACAATGCTTGCTGAGTTGGGCTTTCCATCGAGTCCTACCGTAAAACGTGATTTTTCACCCCAAAAAAAAAGTCGATTCCCAGCAATAATTTTTGCGTAAAGTTACTTAGTTTGATGTACAGAATGCTTGGTTGACGGGTATGTGAAGGGTCTGTTTACACCCTGTATACAGGGTGGGAGGGACACCGACTCTAAAACGGTCACCACGTATTCAGTACATCATTCTGAAAACGGCTGTTGCCTACAAAACTGCAATACTTACTCGGTCAAAATGTATGGAACAGCTGATTACTTGAAAATTTTCTAGGTGCGGGTTTAGAATGATGTACCTACTGAATACGTGGTAACCGTTTTAGCGTCGATATCTTGTCCACCTTGTATATTAAAAATCAGTCATCTGGGAAAATCAGTAACAATGCAAGAAACACCCAAACTGAATATACCGAAGTTGCAGCTACTTCACGTTTCTGAATTTAATTTTATTAAATGAAGCTATGTTCCATTTTCATAACAATTGAAATGTTACTTTTAAAAACTCTAAAGTGCCACAGTTAAAAATTGCAATAGCGAATAATATACCTAATTCACAAAATTTTCTAATGTGTCATATTTTAAGTCTATCGTAAATAATAGTAACAGACACAAATGTCAGACTCTGTTACATAGCAGCTATTAGCTGACTATAGTGAACAATAAGTGGAAAGCGGATTAGCTATAAAACACAGCGACAGAGCATGCCTATAAATCGCTTTTAATCCTATTCAATTGGCATGAGACGCTGAGAAAGAAAAGCAATTGTTTGATTTTCAATTTTACACGCTTTTCTTTAAGTTTACTTTGTGTAATACAATGATATTTATTGTATTCGTATTATCATTAAGGCGCTACCTCGAAAATAAATCGTAGCTTGATGGGCGTGGCTTAACCCCCCGCAAGGGGAGCGGCGAATGCAGTGTACGCGGTGGCATCTGGAAAACCGAGTACGCACTTCTTGGATTTTTTGAAATATTAGCACATAGGAGGTATGGAGTAGACAAATAATACAAATATTTAATTGTCAACCATTTTTTTTTTATTAAGTACACCATGTAATAAAAATTAATTAGGTAATGAAGGCATATAACAAATGTTTATTTACTAAGAATATTTTTTATTAAATAATTAATATATTGTTTTAATTTTTCTATATTTAACCTACTTTAAAAAACTCATCTATTTATATTATGTATTATAAAATATGTTCGCAATTTTCTCGTAAACTACTGAACCGATTTTGATGATTCTTTCACTGGTATAATCCCCAAGTATGGTTTTATGTACAACATATAAACAAAGTTACACGTCTCTGGCATCAGATGAAATATTTAATCTGCAATGTAGCATCACATTCACGGAGTTTAATTGAAAATGTAGACAGCAACATTGTAGAGAGTTTTAATGGAGTAGTTGCCAAATTAGTTGGTGGCAAAAGAGTCAACTACGCTCTTAAACGGTCTTATCAAGCAAGATGCACAGGGGCAGTAGTATCATTTAACTCCGGGAAAATATTGACTACCGTCCACAAAACTATTCACAATACGAGCCCTTTAGCAAAAGTCAAGAAATATGAAGAACAAGTAGAAAATACAAGAACGTACAACCAAACGTTAAAAAGAAAAAAAAAACATAAATTGGTTTCTAAGAAAATAGATTTTAATTATGGCGACCGACCCGATGTGGATTCTGATACATACAACCTCACAAAATTAACGTTTTTGAAAAATTTAGAAAAATTCGATGAAGAACGCTAAGAGATACAGGAGAGGACAATACTACAGAGTGAAAGTGGAGAGTGGCTAGAATTTTTTTGCCGCCAACTAATTTGGCACACACACGTATTTCCTGGAACAAGTTTATGAAATTTTCGTTCAATGTTATCGCGTTAGGCGGTATGAGGTGCGCGGGAGACGATTCGTACGGGGTCGGAACCCCCTGAGACGGGAGAATTGAAAAAAATTGCCACTGTGACTCTGGATGAAACAACAAGCTTTTCGACCATGCTTGCGTTGACGATAGATGGACCGGGAAGAGCCCTCTTAAGCTCTTTGAATGTGATGCAACATTGCAGATTAAATATTTCATCTGATGCTAGAGACGTGTGTTACAAATATTCTTTGATTCGCCATTTGAATTTTCACTACATAAATTTTTATTACAAGAATCATGGTGCTCAAATGCATGATAAATGCATTCGTAATATCTTGGTGGAGATTTTTTATGTTGTCTGATTGCTGCAGATTTTGTAAGCCATGATATTTTATGGCGTTACATAATATGTATTTTCGTATCTTTAAAATCTTATTTGTAGTTAATATATTCCTTTTTGTTATAGCATATTTTTTATCCGTTTTTAAGTTTAGCAATTTGTTACAAAAATTTGTTAATTATTTGTGATTTTTGCAACCAATCTTTTCGACCGTGATTGAGGGATATGGTCGAGTGTCAAGTATTTTTGCATAAGAGATACTGTCTCCATCAGCTATGTATCTTCCATAGATAACGCCATGCATTTCTATGGACTGTTTACTGTCGGCGATAATAGTGGATTCCATAGCTGTTGAAGATCCACTATAATTTTTAAAACACTCATGGTGTTTTACTACCTCATTTCGTTTTACCGCTCTAGCACAAATACACTAGTATTTGTTTTTGACTGCCATGAAAAGAACTTGACGAAATCGACTACCTATAATATTCGCAGCGCCAGATAGTGCAGAATAATTAGTTCTGTATGAACGTTTAGCCCAGCAACCATCTAAGATTACATCTATTATTAGTATGTCATCTTTAGTAGCTTTTCCTTCTTTCACTTTTTCTCAAAGAAGCGGCTTCTTTCCCCCGTTCCCCCGCTTTCTTCATTTCTTCCCATGCCGTCACTTCCCATTCGTCACATATTTCATCTTGCAAGATTTTGTATTTGTATTCCGACATGGATGGTAAATCGACAGCAGCCGAAAACTGTTTCAGTTAAGCGTTACCACAACCAGCTGTCACCATCCCGGCCACCACCATTTTATTTTGAGTTCTGTACTTTAAACTTTGTTTTACATAATGTACAAGAAAATGTGTGTAAGGCCAGAATTTTTTTCTGATTCTAATTTAATGGTTGTAAGGCCGCATTGAAACATTGATTGGTGACTCGATATTTTAAGCAATTTGTGCAGGAACGTGAGGCAGTTGCTTTTCAATAATCGTTTTATTGAATTTTTGTTATAATATTTTAATTCGTCTTTTTACAAGCAGGGTGTATCAGGTAATAATTTTTAAACAGATTGAACCTTTACAAAGAATTGAATGAGAACAAACGCGTGCTGTGATTGGTCACCGACGTTTGCGTGCCCTCATTCGTAGATAAAAAATATGATGTCCCGGTGCGTCGATAGATGGCATTAAAAAAGTAATTTACATCAACAACTCTGTGGCCACTAATGTCGGCAGTTTTGGACTCCTGAAACAAAAAGTATAAGTCAACTTGGAAAAATACTATTTATGCCAAGCTCTATACTGGAAAATTCATAGTACACAGTTAATAAAATAAGAGAACTCACATTTCCTTCAAGTTTATACCTCAATAAAGATCAAAAAAAAGTTCGATTAAAAACTCACCTCTTTTTGCAATTCAAATGCGACTCCATTCCTTTCTGTGTTCTTAGTCTGTCACACGCGGTAACAGTACTTGACGTATACATCAATGTATTGTTGACATATTTCTAACCTAAAATGATATATAAGTACATTTTAGCCTTTTTCATAATATAAACAATTTTATAAATAGAAACTAATAATTATTGTACATAACTATATACTTACTTTTTACTCTTTCTCATTTTCTGAGCCCTCACCCTCAGTCGCTCTGTGCTCTAAACGTTGTACTTTATTTAGTTTTGGTTTCATATTTTTTCCATTAAAAACTAGTCACAAATAGAAAAACGATACGTTATAGGTACTGTTCAATCACAAAAATAGTCTTTACATACCTATTTAACACTAATTAACACAATCTACTAACTTTTACTATATAAACAATTATTAAAATCACGAAAATCCGATAGCACCGATCTGCAAAAAAATGTCATAGGTTTGACGTCAATGAAGCCCACCGGGCGACTGATCTTGTAAGCGAGCGAAAGTGATGCAATTACTTTTGAAACGCAAAAAAAGAGATGGCTATATTGTGCGTGCGCTCGGAATAAAACGACGTACGTGCCAAAACGAATTTACTCCTTTTTTAACATAAAAAATGAATTAAATTTAAAACTACAATGAGTAAACTTTGAAATAATAATTCTCTATGTTTTAAAGTAAATCCCATTGAATAATTCTTAAGCGTTACGCAGTGATGTCGAAAAAAGTAAAAAAATAGATATAACTTTGCATTTTTTTTGTATCGAGAAAAGTTCATTGAATCGTGTATTCCTTATTTAAGTATACTAGACCAAAGAGTCAAAAAACATATACCAAAATGTTGAATCCCTATTCCACATACTTAACAAGTTATACGAAATAGAAAAACCACATTTTTTTCAATATATCACCTTAACACTAGAAACGGGATATTTACCATGTTTACTAATTTATTTGAGTTCCCGATATTTCGGCGCATGGTATTTATTGCGGGTGCATGCGCATGGTGCTTGCAACAGCGGCGTCGAAATATCGGGAACTCAAATAAATCATACATACATACATAACATCACGCCTGTAATCCCCGAAGGGTTAGGCAGAGGTGTACCTAATAGTACACCCACATTTAGCCAGTTGTGTTTTAAGTCCCATATAAAGAGGGGGCAAGCCTATTGCCATCAACCGGTCGCAATTCCAGACTCCGTGGCTGCTGCTGAGAAATTCCTGATGGAAAAACCCAATAACACTTAAGGCAAAGTGTTATTGGGTTTTTCCATTACGAATTTCTAAAAACTTAATTTTTTTTTCTTTAATTTTTCCAGAGAATCGACCCCAGGACCTCATGCTTAGCAGTCGCGTTTGCGACCACTCGACCAACGAGACAGGCATACATACCACCACTTTTATATTATTTTCATTGTTTCATACATATTTATTCTTATTATGTACTGCAATTGGTGTACCAAATAAATAAATAAATAGCTAATAGAAATAAAAGGTCGAATAAAATTATCGTGCGAAACTCCATAGACAAGACAGAACTGAATTAGCTTCACCCAGTATTGCAAGAAATTAAGTGTTACTAGTTGACAATATTAAAATTCTGGTTCCAAAGATTTTAACGTTTTTCCATAATCTTGAGTCCTTAATCTACTTGGAATTACGATAAAGCCGCTTACTTAATGTTTTTTATCGGCGCAATTTATTAGACTTCATTTAATATAATCTCAGTAAGTATAGCACAGAAATTAAGCGGGCAGATTTATTCCGACATAGCACTTAGCAACATAATATATTTATGCTACTGATAATACTAGTTTTAACTCGAGTACCACTACATATCAATTTGGCCTGAATATTTCGATAAGTGAGTAGACAGATATAGGTCGTTGGAAGCCTGATTTTGTAAAATTATATTTTAAAACTTAGTATTATTTTTACATAACATCGCGCCACCAATCGGGTACAATTCCAGAGTCCAGAAAAGCCCAATAACACTTTGGGAATGGAACTCACGAAGGTAAGGTAAGGAGCCTATACATAAACGACGTCAAATTAAAATAACAGAATTAAAAGCATAAAGTAAAACACCGTCATTTTTTTCGCATTCTTCTCAGCAAAGCCTTTTGATTGATACCCAATAGGGATGTTTCCTGAAAAAATCTAATTACCCCGTCAGATAGATTTCCAAAAAATATTGGACACGTATTTTTTCTTTTTTCACGAAAACTAAAAATGAAGACGATACAGTGCGTCGAAAACACGTGTGACGTTATACTTCAGTACACTTTTTACCGAAAAGTGACGTCACAGGTGGGACTCATGATCTTTGATGCGTTTTATCTTCGTCAATTTTATTGATTTGATAAAACAAAAAATACGTATCCAATATGTTTCGATAATCTAACAGACGGAGTAAATAGAATCATATTTTTTTACACAGGAAACATCCCTATTACCCGTATCAAAAATAACTAGTCCGCCATCTTTGGGAGTCCGCCATAAACTTGTAAAACAGAAGTCCTATACCTTTCAAATACAATAATTAAAACTTTCACGTACTTGCTTATAAATGAAATGCTAGCTACGTATGAAACTTAAGTGGTCTACTATCTAACCAGAGTGTAGATAGTTGCTGCACCGGGAAGCGAATGTTTTATTATAATTATAGCCATTGATAATGATAACGTAATCACTATGATTTTACACTAGTATTTATTTAGCACACACGGCGGCAAATGAAGCTGTACATGCTGCGCTGGCTGCTTGTGTTAGAAACTTCAGAACGAAGAGCGGATTTCCCCAATAACCTGAACATGATCAGTTTATCTAAACGGCGGCGTTCCAGAGCTGTCAGTTCCAATATTCCAGTAGCAATTATCTGTGACACTGACTGCTCTTGAACTCGGTTTGGTTAAGACGTATTGATCGCGATCAATTTGGAGAAATTTCTTTTTGAGGTTTTACATAATATCACGCTTGTAATCCGCGAAAGTTTAGGCAGAGATTTACTTATAGCACACAAGCATTTCGCCAGTTATGTTCAAGTCCCATTTAATAGGTGGCGAGCCTATTGCCATCAACCGGGCACAAAGATGTGCTAGAGGTGATACCCGATTGACCGATGTATGTAGATGTAGAACGATCAAGAAAGTTATAAAAATATTTTTATTCATAAATCCAGTGGCTGCTACTGAGAAATTCCTGATGGAAAAACCCAATAACACTTTGCCCGAGCTGGGAATCGAACCCAGGACCTCATGCTCTGCAGTTGCGCTTGCGTAGTAGACCAACGAGGCAGTCGATTATCAAGTCTCATTCCAAGTAATAGATGGCGAGCATATTGCCATCAACTGGGCCCAAAATGAAACTCCTTGCTGGCTGCTACGGCGGAATTTATAGCGGGCTTCAGATTTCAGAAATCCGTTTAATATGGTCCCTACTTACATGGGTAATTTAATTATAAGATAAGCCACAGATTCAGCATTAAGGATTGGATTACCGCTTGTCCGCCTCGTACTATAATTACTGTGTAATGTGATCAGCCATCACAAATCCAAATTAACTGACTCTCTTTACTGACATACATACTTTGGAAATGTGAAGTGACGATAGAACTAGCACTTCGGCGTCCACCAATAACAATCGCAATATATTCTGCTAAAGACTGCGTATGCGCAAGTTATGTTTTATAGTGAAGTGGTAGACCGCCGTAAAGGTGTTAGTAACATGAATACGCCTGTAGGAAGAACTACTAAAACTTGTCTATCTCAATCCTTATTTAAACCACAAACATTTTGACTATTCAAAAGTGCCTGTAAGTGTAACTGGTATATATCTTCTCTTCTCTTCTTCTTCTCTTCTCTTCTCTATCTCTACATATAATAAAATCGTTAAAATCCGGTCCGATGTTCCGACATGGCGCAAAAACTACTGCATAGATCCTGTTCAAATTTTGCACAAATATCTGTAATAGGCTTCTTCAAATGTTAGGCTATATATTATCACGCTACTTGCTTAAGGGGATGAGCAATATTGCATTATGTTAGTATTATTCAATTGTTTATCGTTTCAGCCATGATATGCGTAACAACGTCTATTTCAAAGTATATGTCAGCAAAGCAAATAGAGAAATGGTTTCATGACCGCTTTACGTGCATCACTTCGCAAGTTCGATCCCCAGTAAAATTGTACTTTTTGTAGTTGGTTGTAATTTTTTTTGATAGAGATTATTATTATTTATTTTATCTATTTAATGTATATTTTTCCACGAGAACGAAGTCGCGGGCAACAGCTAGTTTGAAATAAATGCTTAGAGTTTTGAGTCCTATGAATTGCAAAAGTCCCACGACCACGTGCGTGACCTTAACCACTGCGCCATCACCCATCATCACAAACAGTATTTGAAGTAAATATTCTAAAGAGAAATATTCCATAAGATACACACGGTATACCAGTATGCAGTGGCGAAGGTTCCATACAACCCGATTCCTACCGGCTTCCCTTTGAAAATGGCACAGTCAGTATTCTGTAGCTAATAATATTCTATACAGTAAATATATGTACTCCGGCTTACCTCTTACAAAAATTGACCCTTCGCTACTGCCAGTATGTATACAGATACACATGTATACTAAAATATATATCTTACGGAATATTTCTATTTCAAATGTCTCTCAACTCAAGTCATAATGATTCGTTATCACAGTAAATGTTTATACATAAGAGCTGTTAACAGTAAATTATATAACGACACATGTAAATACATAGCTCACGAGATATCTCGAGTGGTTCTCTATTGTGTCACCTAACTTTTTTATCCATAATTTAAAGTGCCATAACTTTTTTTGTCCTAATCATCATTTGTCCGAATGATAACTTACCCGAACTTAATATCACATAATATCACATGCCATAAAATTGAAATCCCTAAATATAATATGTCCTAAATCCGTTTGTCATAAATATTACAATCAATAACATACAAAATACATAAAACCGTTTTCAATAAAAGTTATAAGTCCTAAATTAAAATTATATAATGTTTATTTATAATAATAATATTCTTAGAACAAATTTGTATGACAAAGCTTTTGCTATGAACTTCTCTCTCTTATAATTTATTATTATACATAAATAAATATATTATACATGTACTCAATAAAGCAGTTGATTGTGAACATGTGGTTTTTGTAAGCAAGCAAGCATGCAGCATGCAAGCAAGCATGAAGCATGCAAGCAAGCATGCAGCATGCAAGCAAGCACGCAGCATGCAGCATGCAAGCAATCACACAGCATACAAGCAAGCATGCAGCATGCAAGCAAGCATGCAACATGCAGCAGCTGCAGGCATGGTTTCTGTCACGGCTCCGGCGCTGCGGGGCTCCGGCGGTCCCACGCGAGTTTATCGTCGCAGATGGGTTTAACGCTCACCACCGCAGCTTCGGCTTACTGGCCGGCTTTGCCGGCCAGCCTCAGCCGCGGCGGCGAGTGTTACAACCACCTGCTCCTCAACTCGTGGGCCGCCTCGCACCTCCGCGCCTACGCGATTTTAAATTACACTCTAGGGGTAGAGCAGACAAGACTGCATGGAGTCGGATTTACAGCGATTCGTTTCTGTCACTAAAACCTAATTTTTAGCAAAAGTTTTAGACTAAAAAAATTATTATAAATGAACATTCGGAATAATACACATTATTTAACACAATACTTAGGACATATGACTTTAGGTCATGTAAAATTAGGATATTCAATTATTATAGTACTCGATATTGTGACAGAATACTTTTAGAACTAAAGATAATTATGTTAAACAAAATTTCGGGATTTTGAACATTATGGTTACTGAAGTTTATAGCATACGTGTTATGGATAATGATTTTCGGACAAACAATTTTAGGTGAAGAAAGGGAGTACCATCTCGAGTACATACATAAATAAGATGAGTAGGTACTTATTTACTTTATTTAGAACTGCTTTCTCCAACGTATTTTATTACTAAATATATGAATAGATAAGGATGAATATTGCATCAATAATGTTGAAAGTGATCGGCACATACAAGGTGTACAGGGACCTTCACGAAGCCGTCAACCAAGCATTCTGTACATCAAACTAAGTAACTCTAGGCAAAAGTTATTGCTGGGAAATGCCTTTTTTTGGGGTGAAAAATCACGTTTTACGGTAGGACTCAATGTAACGCACTTAAAACGTGCTGATGGATGGATTGAATAGTAGCTACGGGGGTCGTGGAGGTGTTCAAAGTAAAAATCTTACATTATAAACGTGTATTAAAAAAAAACCTGTGGAAGAGTTGGAACTTCCTACACTGTTTTAAGCTTTCACGGTTTACAACTAAACTTATACTGTCACTTACGGGATATCTTCCGTGATTGTTCATTATTTTGAGCTCCCGATATTACAATCACGGAAGATATCCCGTAAGTGACAGTATAAGTTTAGCAGGTTCCCAGGTATGGTCTAGAACAAAAAAATGATCATACTGACGGGGAGAACAAGTTCCTTTCGGCGTCGATAAGGGTACTTTTACCCCCATTATAAACCAGGCAGCGGTCAGTGTGCACAGACAGCTCTTGAACTTAGTTTCAATAGTAAAATTCGCCCTCAGACGTCTAGGCAGCGTTTACACCAAACGGAACAGCCCGGTTTGACAGTCTCGTTGGTTGAGCGGACTGGTCGCAGGCGCGACTGCTGAGCATGAGGTCCTTGGTTCGATTCCCTGGTTTTTCCAGCGAAGCCCTATTTCATGGGACTTGAAAAAACATAACTGGCGAAATGTGGGTGTACTATTAGGTACACCTCTGCCTAACCCTTCGGGGATTAAAGGCAGAGGAGTGATGTTATGTTATGGAACAGCCCGGCTTATGATAGCGTCAGTATTAGCTTCCGTTAGTCGGTTTAGTTTGAAGTTGAATGAAATGTGTGGAAAAGCAGCGAACTGCATAACGATCGCGCACTTCTCGCGGCTTAATATTAATATCTGTGAACGCAGCTTTATACTATTCTTTTTTCAAGGTCGGCAGATAGCGGTTTCCTATCAAAATGTTGCATCTACAATCACTAATATCGGTCTGTAAATAAATATCAACTCAAACAACTTAATCCATGAGTATCTACTGGGGTTTCGATTGGCGCAGAACTTGAAAACCCAAATCATATTCAGCCAAATCTCGCGGAAAGCTGAATTGAATAAAACACATACATTCACTACGATAAGATTAAAAGGTTTAATGATAATTTTTGTTATCAACCATTGATAAAGTTCAAATTGTTTCTAATTTTAGGTACTTCCGTTATTTGGCGATCACTTTCCGATATACTAAATATCGGAAAGTGATCGTTTGTCAGTCGTGGATGACGTTGACACAAAGGTATTTGTTTAACCTTTTCACCGCCAACGTACACAGAACGCGATGCCTCGCCAGCGCCAAGCTATAGTTGTTTAACGAAGTATACAGTAAACAGTACTGATGAGGGTATCGTCATATCGATGAATGAGAATTACACGCTTTAAATACAGTACTTTTATGTTTGATAGGTAGTTAAAAATTAAGAGTTTCTGATGAAGTCGTGGCGCTGGTGGCACGGAAATCTGGAACTTCTATTGAAGTCCGTGGTGGTGAAAAGGTTAAAGTGCTTACTTATTTACTTAATCGTGGCTGGAGGGCTTACACTCAAAGCACCCACTGGATAGTCGGGTTAAGCAAAAGCCAGCCTCATAGGTTGACCTGCTAGATGCCATTAAAAAAAAAACTTAATCGCAGTTTTAAACGGTTCAGTGGCGGTTTCAGTAAATGATGCAACTGGCTTGAACTGTTGCGAAGATATATTATCATAATCATTATCTATGTAAGTACTCAAGTTTCCAACTGTCGTAAACAGACTGTATTTTTTTCGATAATCCTGATAGTGTAAAATTTCGTTCTTGGTTCCAATAACCTGTCAGGAAAAATCCCAAGATTCTCGATCATATTGGTATTATTTACGAACTTATAACGATCTAAGTATGAAAATCTCCAGTACATAAGAGGTATTTGAAAGACTACGTACCTACGATAAATGGTTTCTGAAAAATAAATGAAATCGTCTACCTCCTGAGTACCTTAGAAAAAGAAATTTCAGCTTCGTTAGAGCTTGAAATGTTCTCTCAGTTATAATTTGTAGAGGGGCAAAGCTTTTAATTAATAACTTAACCATTTTCATAAGAGAATTTGAGAATAGTTACATAACAGTCCAGGAAGAAGATAAAATAATATATTATAAAAATATGATGTAAAAGATATCATATCTACATTGATGCAAGGTTAACCAAATATTAGTCAGTTGTTGCTTAAAATTTTGCAGTTGGATCCATGTTTGCAGAGCCATCGAAATAGTCTGTATCTACGTCTGATAACAGATAACACACAGGCAGACGAGTGATTACACTGTGTAATCGCAAAATAAAAAGCTATAGAATATGTAAGTACTTCACGAAACGGCTGATAAGAAGTTTATGAATGCAGCATTAGTCATAGCGAAAGGTACATAATTATTATGTTCGAAATGTACATAGAACATAGGCCATACCGAGCACGTAATACAAGATCTGGCTTTAATTGAAGACAAAGAGAGGAATCAGGACTTCATAAGGTATTAGGAGAATCAGAAGTCAGGTTGTTTGCCCACGAGATTAATTATCAGTTCCTATACTCAATACTGTGTTGAAGACGCTTTAAGATCAATCAATGAAGAAAGATCAGCTAATTAGACCAGTTAGGTTGCAGTAAAACTCATAAAATTTTGGTAGAAAAGGCTAGCGTAGTAATCTCCAGGGTTAGCTATAAGTGGCTAAGTTAATTTATGAAGATAATAAGTAAACACTAGTATAAGTGTTGCCAGTGATTACATAAGGGACCGATACGTGGTCGCTCACAATGGGCCTCATCAGAAGGCTTAAAGTCACCCAAAGGGCAATGGAGAGGGCTATGCTCGAAGTTTGCGTGATCAAATCAGAAATGAGGAGATCCGCAAGAAAACCAAGGTTACCGACGTAGCCCGAAGAATAGACAAACTTAAGTGGCGGTGGGCAGGGCACATTGCTCGTAGAACGGATGGCCGATGGGGCCGAAAAGTTCTGGAGTGACGACCGCGAGCCGGAAGACGCTGCGTTGGAAGGCCTCCCACTAGGTGGACCGATGACCTCGTAAAGGTTGCAGGGATCCGCTGGATGCGAGACGCACGGGACCGGTCAATGTGGCGACACTTGGGGGAGACCTATGTCCAGCAGTGGACGTCTTTCGGCTGAAATGATGATGAATGATGATGATGATGAAAGATATCTACTCCAGCTTACCTTAAGTAAACACGAAAAATTTAAAACGGCATTATTCAATTTCGATCTTGCCTCTAGTCTACACGTGTTGCCTGTAATTTTATCAAGCACAGCATGAGATATAGGTGCTGCATCTATATGTTTTGTGATTACAATACTATTATTATTATACAATCTAATAAAAAGTTGTTATCTCTCGTCAGATTACGGGTTATCGCTACACTGATTACGATGTTTCATTAGTAATTAACTCTGACAGATTTGTTCTGTTATCTTCAACGAGTTTGGTAAAGAGTTTCATTAACTTCCTGTGTTTCATGAGATTTTATTGAATTGCTTTTCAATTTGCAAATCTAATTTACTTAGTTATTTTGTCACTAGTATCTAGATTTCGCAGGACGTAGATAAGATAGGATTTCAAATACAAATTCCAATTTTCTCTAAACTAAATGTCTCGCATTGTCACCCGCTATTTATATGGTATTTATCATAACTGATGTAATATATGGGTATGGTATCCGCGTCTACCTACCCCTTAACTCAAGCGTGACATTATGTCCAAGTTAAATGCACATGTCTTCTTAATATATGTGACAATTGACAAGTATTCCTGCGTGACAAGACTTTACATAACAAGCAAAGACGCTTGCATATACATAATATATCGTTTGTAATAATGTATGCAAATTTTGAAGCAAGGAGGTGTCTATGAATTAATTTGCATGTGTGTTTGACAATACAGTTTCATTGTGTAGACAAATGACACGCTCTGTACTCAATTTGTATAAAATACATTAATAGAATTGGTTGCTTAATTTAAAACAATTTAGTAATGGACCAAGGATAGTTCCTTTGAGTACAATTATTGCCGCTAAGAGTAATTACTGCCAAGAGTGGGAGAAAATGAAGATGAAGTTTTAATTAACGTCTTAATTATCTTTTATGTATACTTAATGAAGACAACAACATCTAAATGTATTACAAAATGTAAGATCTACTTGACGACATAGTCAAATTCCTTAGACAAGTCAAAAAATACAAGGTATGGTTACGTTAGCCGAAGCATACTTTTCAATAAGCTGTGCCGATAGAGTTTATGATTTAATTTAATATAATTCAAAGCAGTCTAGACTAATATTAATAAGTAGCGTCTGCATGACAGCCATCATTATTAAAAATCATGACAACATGCTAATTAATAGTGATTCTTTTTAAAACGAATTTGTTTTATAAACATGAATGAAATAGATTACTATTTAAGGACCGTTTGGCATAAATGAACAGTTCCTGTCGGTTCCAACAGGAAACTTGAATCGTCACTACAATACGTGAATGTATGTATAATGACTATTTACCTATATTATTAAATTGCCGGACCACAATTAGTATGCCTATCTACGGCAAAATAATAGGCGTAAATAAGGATAAAGATGAAATTAAATGGCAAAGTAACCACGTGGTTATAGCCACGATTAAACACGGAACATATAACAATAAACTTGGTTTCACATTTGTATGCAAATAAAATTAATACAAGGATGAGCAATTGCGTGCCAGTTGTAATTTATTATCACTTATGTACACATGGAGAATGCCGGTAGCAAAACGGAACTTTAAATTATTTAACAGTATCTACAAATTTTTGGTGTTAACGATCATTTTATATTTCAGCATTCTACATTTTTTGGGCGAGTAGGTATAGTAATGGCGTTTTTTTTTCGGATGGGTAATCATCAAATGACCCCCCACTTTGGGCGGAGCGGAAGGGAGTGTTAGACTTGTACTGACTAAGACCCATTCATGTTCCTTCTTTGCCCTTTGTGTTCCAGGGCCACGGTATCTCTTTCGAACAGTCCCGCAGCCCTGGCAGGCATCGGTCCTTGCAGACCCCTACATCGTTGCTGACATCTCTTTGAGGCGCGCGTGGAACACGAACGCGATAGTAATGGCCTTATTCTGATGTAACATTTTTTTTCTTTCTTCATGTATTTATGCGGTAGAAGTATAAAATGTTTGACTTCTAATCGGGTGGTTTCCAGTGAAACCTAATTAGGGAACTGAATAAAACGACTTAATAGTATAATTAGCATAGTTTAGATGCTAAGATTACTTACGATTATGATGCGACCGGAACTATAATAGGTACGATACTTGTTAATAGTACTCTTTTATCTTACCCGTTGTAGCTAGTAGGTACGTATTTCAATAATTTTCAAGTTTTCCTTGAGAACTGCGTATTGCTAACATCCGCAAACAAGTACAGTACATGTTAATCACGTTAATAAAACGTTCAAATCTATAAAACGCGAGTTTCGACACTTGTGTTAGCACTAACATTGGGATATTAGCACTTTTATGTATTTAGACAAGCTTTACGCAAGCAAGAAATCTTCCTGCGGTTTTATGACAGATAAAGTTAATGGCGTCCTGAATAATGAGTTTTTACAAATATTTTGATGTTCGATGGACCCTCAGTTCAAGCCCAGATCATCATCTCTTCCCTGATGCGAGTCTTAACCAGGCTCAAACCTATTCTATTTATAATATAAATGCCCTTTAGTAGGCCCGCTATTGGATTTTCAACAGTAGGCACATCGCCGAAAATTTAAAATTACTTTTATGCAGTTCTAGCATTCAATGAGGTGTAGCCACTGTAGCCTTATGTTCGTGAAAACAAGCATAAAAATACACTGTTCCTAATACCTACCTAGCAAAATTTAATGTAGCGTTAAGATGGAGAATAGAATAATGTCGTTAAATATGATATGCTTATGCACAACAAAACGTTATCTACAGAACACAGCGACGAGTTCTAGAAAAGGTTAATTGATGTGATTACGTTAATGACCTGATCCGAGAACTGTTACTGATAGGAAGTAATCAAGTTCCAATATTTACCTACCTAATGTAATACCTACCATGAAATTATTAAGTGGATACTGATGTATTTCAACTCCTTGTGTAATGCATATTACGACTTCATTGGCCTTAGTTTGGTATGTTTAGGTAAACCTGGGTACCCAATTTCACAAAATTTTTACAGCTCGACTTCACGACGACAAGGTTAGCGAAGTGGCTGAGCGATCGACTGCTACGCCGCGTGTCGCGGGATCGATCCCCACACGTAACAAATATTTGCATGACCTACAGGCAGTTGTTCCGGGTTGGCTGCTGTGTATGTGAGTTTCATTGTATGTAAACGCACCCACGATACAGAAGAAATTCCCAGGGAAAAGTTTAAAACAAAAAAAAAAATACTTCACCCACTGGCCTTTCTTAGGTAAGGTAAGCACGCTCCACTGCCAACCTCATCCAGATTTTTTTTTTTACAGCTTTTACCGAGCATCGTCATTAGTTGAAATCTGTCAATGACATTTTATATTTCTAAATCGCTTGACTTCATTGGTCAGATTGGGACTAAGCTACGGACACGCCATCTACAAGCAGCTTTGACCTGCCTTCCCAATTAAAACAGTTTTTTGATAGGCTGACATCTAACAAGACAAAGAACTTTGTAGTTGTGTACAATGCTACAGGAATCATTTGGGGCTTAAATGATGACGGGAAGCGTTTTTGGCAAACATGTGTGAAATTGTTTTGAAACAAATTGATAGCAGATTTAGTTCCGATTTTGGACATGCGCAAAAATATCGATGTAGGTAGGTACTCAATATTGGTAAAAAAAAAATAATATTGGTAGAAAATAATGGTTGTATTTCATCAGAAATTTTCCAATGTAAGAACTATAAAATAATTCTATCGATTCGTTTTCAAAAAATCTCAAATATGTATGCAAAGGTGGGTCACTAATTGCTATTACTCACTGTACATTATCACAGCTTCGCACAGTTGATTAAAAAAAAAGGTATGTAGCAGCTGACATTTATGACACCCTATTGTTATTTGTCCAATGTATTTTGAGCTCTCGCATGATTTTTGTCGTATTACAAATAGCGGCGAGTTTTAAATACCACAGCAAATTTTAAACTCGGCAGGCACATAGCAACAGGTTTAAGAAACACGGTATTCTCTTGTTTAAATATGTTATGTATTCAATTGTATGGACGGAAATTTCTATTTTGAACGACCGGTTCGATGTGTGGGCAGTAATTAATTGCAAATACATATTTATGTCACCATCCGTTTATATTGCGGCGAAAATCCATAAACTATAGGTAGGTATGAATAGGAGAAAACTAATGGGCTCAAGAATCGAAAGCAAAACATATAAAAGTTGATAAATTAAAGTTTGCACCAAACAGGGGTAAATTTTAAAGGGCAACATCGGTTATTTAGTCAAACAAATATAATTTACTCGTCGTGGTGTTGTAGGCTTGTAGCGTTTGACTAAAACCCGTTAATTTTAAATAAAATATGCAATAAATGTTGTTTTCTGAAATGATTATGGTTTTTATGATGTAGTTAATGTTAATGAGGTAGGTAACAAAATAGCGTTGATGCTGTTTTTTAATAAATATTATTCTAGAAAATAAAATATTTCTCTAATGAATTTATTTACGAATATGTCAATGCGATAAACAAGTACCTATTACAGATAAATAAAATTGAAGTGTTTTTAATTTCAAAATAACAGCTTTTTACTGAATGCATTTGAAAGTACCTATATTATACGGTACTTTTAACAAAAAGATTTTTTAAATTATTGTCTGTCGGCAGCCGACAGACAAAAATTGCTGTCTGTTTGTTCCGGCTAATCTCTGAAACGGATAGTGGCTGGACCGATTTTGCAAGGAATTTTAGTGACAGATAGCTGATGTTATAAGGAGTAACTTAGGCTTTGATTTTGGAAAAAGAATTAATGATTTGTTCAAAAAAAAAAATCCCTTGAAATTGATAACAAAATTCAAATTCAAATAGGGAAGTAATATTTTTAAAATAATTTAACGCGGTCGAAGGTCACAGGTAACAGCTAGTACATAATATTTGTGCGTATCTGAGGAAAATTTTGCAGGTAACCTAACTTGCTCAGAATGATTACCTACTGACTTTTAATTAAGACAGGCTGTGTGGGGTTCTATGAATATAGAATAACAAAGAAAAATATTTACTCTTACAACTTAAAGGTCAATTATTAATTAATAAGTTGGCTAGACCGTTTCATTGTTATTAATTAAAAGAATTTATCGAAGGGTTTCACAAAAATAACAAAGAAAAATCTGTTTGATCTCGTAATTGTTTTAAGACCTTTTCTTTTTAACTGTTTTCAATAGAAACTATTATGGGTTCTGCTATGGCAAAATCAATAAAAACGTCTATTTTTTTTTAATCAAATGCGAATTTGATTATTGAGCACTGGCCTCATGGCCTGGTTTTTGCCAAGTCCACTAATAGCATCTGTCAGCAAGATCTCCAAGAACCTGTACTTAATTCAGCAAATAATTCATTAGGTGGTCTCGGTAAAACATAGAAAGCAAGAGTGAAGTTTATTTATGCAAGTGGCGTGGGATGTACCGGATGATGCTACCATGATTAAAATCTGGCGCAGAGTTTGGCCGTTGCCCGTCTGTCAGTTGTCACTCCCGAGATGAACGTTTGTCAGAATATGTGATCGTAAACATTCGACGAGACTTTTAGATTTTTTTTTTAAATTTCTTATCAATTTATCCTAGGTTCGTGGTACCTGCAACTTCCCCGAAGGGATATACAGATTTGTTCCTACGGTACATCCATTTTGCCAGTTCTGTTGAAGTTCCATGTAACGGGGGGCGAGTCTATTGCCATCGACCGGGTAGTAATCCAGACTGCGTTCATTCTAGGTGTGTGTTATTATCAATTTACCTGTAAGTGTGCACATCCTTCGGCTATTGATGTCCTGCATCACTTGGCGCATCACACCGCTGAGTGCCTTAGCTTCGCCAGATATGGACTGTTTCGACAGCCATTCTGTCTCCAGCTCCATCGATAACTGTACCAAAAGAGATTATAACATTAATATCATCAAGATTAAGTTACTTTTTTGTAATGGGGTTACAGGATAAAAGGTTTTGAGATTGGAAGCGCAACTTCATAATTCCGGAAGTCTAAACGAAACTTCCAAATCACATTTCAAACAAGATCTTTATTTCTGTATCTTTTCAATTTATTCAAAATATGTCCCCGTTTCTAACTTTCTTCCATTATATGGTAAAGAGGATTGCGATAGAGAATATATGAATACTGGAAATATTGACTTTATAGGCAGAGAGAATACATTTTGTTGTTTTGGGACATCCAAAACGATTGTAACAGTTATTGTTATGAGACCTTTTGGAGACATCTAACTCTTATACTAATAAAATGTATACATGCCGAATCAACCGAGTCTTTCACTTCTTAATAAAATCGGAGTGTGCCATTTATGCATAGTGTCGTTGAGCAATAAGATGTTATCATATTATTTTAGTTGGGTCAGCTTGTGAGAGAGGTCAAATGAATCTTGTGTAGGTAAGTGAGAATAGTGGCGCCATAGTCATTAAGGGCCATTACTATACTATTATATTATTATCGTTACAATTTAAGTAACTGTTCTTAAGACTTGTCAGTCCAGTGATTC
This sequence comes from Noctua comes, assembly GCA_963082995.1. Lineage (NCBI taxonomy): Eukaryota > Metazoa > Arthropoda > Insecta > Lepidoptera > Noctuidae > Noctua > Noctua comes. Next base: position 15,731,411 of record OY720278.1, on the reverse strand, counting down.
GCTATAAAGGTTACTTGGTAAGATCATTTCGATTTTGGGCTCGCCTCTATTTGAAAAGTTTTACTGATATTTCTGACGATCATAGTACCAATCAATGGATGGCGCAATATTTTGGCAATATAAGGAGGTGGATGGAACCTAAAACCAGTTAATATTAAAGTGTAAAGGACGACAGCCAATTAAAAGCCTAGTGAGAAGACTGCACCTTACGAAGATGTTGCTTCTTACGAATCAAACACCAGGTTAGTCCTTCAATAACTTATCATATCTAATGATGATGATAATATCATCATCTTATATTTATGTGTGTATGTGCATTTTTTGGAATCCTATCGTATTTGTGTGTGTAATAATATTATGATAAGCTGTTTCTACTGACCAGGTATTCTGTAAGCTTCTTGACGAGAGGCTCGAGGTGCACCGTCCTGGCCCACGCATCGCAAACAAAGCAGAGGTTGAAGTAGTATGCGTTGCGCGCGTATTTTTTGTTGTCTATCCGCACTGGGAAGCCCAGGATCTTCGACCCGAGGAGGGTTCTGGGGAAAGAAATATGGTTAGACGATTTTATGCTACGAACAAAAGTTATACAATTGAGAGACGATAGTTGCAATCGGAGAAGCGCGATCAAAACCAGCATGAGCCTAGCGTAGTAGGAACGGAGAACGGAGTTTCCTTCGAATGAGAGGCTAGCTTATACTGATTTTGTTACCACGGACTTGCGGTCTACCGTAATTTCGTTCTCTCGTGTCTCATGTCCAATTCCATTGGCATTTTTCGTTAAACCCTAATAGAGTCCATACGCGTAGGGATCGGTAGGATACAATTATGAAAACTACGCACACAAAACCACAGGAAGCCCTAATCAAGATTATTATTATTTTCTATTGTGTTAAGTCCAAATAGACGACATTTTAATAGACAGTGATCTTGAATTAGTGATGGCTTGTTCATTTGTTTCTATACAGCAGGTGCACGGAAGCTAGTGAAGCTAAGCGGAACGGTACCGCGTGCATTAATACCGTTCCTAAATTATAGGGTAGTATCACAGTTAGACTTCTAGGTATTTTGCAACCACGTTATTGAATTGGAGAAATTAACCGGGTTTCTTTATAAAAAAATCGCAATGACTATTAAAAGTGACATTGGTAATTTGTAAGCTTATTAAAACGGATCATAAAACGATTAACACTTTTGTTTTTTTTACATAGCTACAAGGAGAACGGAAGTCATGTTGATATAATACAGAAAAAAAAATTCTTGTTATTTACAAAACCTTCGTCCACGTGAAGTTAGTGATGCGAAATATACTTTACGACCTATTCTCATACCTACCAAATATACATAAAAAGTTTCATAAAAATCGGTCAAGCCGTTTCGGAGGAGTGCGACCACAAACACCGAGACACGACATTTTTAAATATAAGATTTAATATAATATAAGGTTAATTGTTTCATTATTGTATCGATAGGCACGTAGGTAGGTATGCAAAGTCTTGAACAACGGCGTAAATAAGTAGGAAAATCAGTAGCGCTGCATGAAAACAATTCACTACGCTCTTTCTAAGTTACGATCAGTGGAATTCTAACGCTTTGTCAATACCGGGTGGGTGAAACATGCACGAGTAAATAAGCAGGTAAATCTCAGCATTTCTTTTATTTCTACACAAATGTAGAAGTGAAAACGAAAGTTTTCAGCAAGATTCAATGATATGTTTACAAAATATTGCATATTTCTGTCATAGTTAGCAACTACCCGCAAAAATACTTACACTGTCAAAGTGCATCTCTGAAGTTGTACTTTCGGTATGATATAATGACTAACTGTATCAAAAATATCTTTCGATATATAATTTTCTGGCACTTGGCATGTTATCTTCGGCCCAGCGGTCGGATGGAATTCACACAAAAATATACAACGAATCGGCCCTTCCTGTCCACAACCTTCGTAATACTTCACTTTGCCATCCATCGTAAACAAATAAATTTCAGTCAACACATCACTCACATATTTCTATTTACACTTTAACAAATCACAAATAAACACAACGCTGAAACTTTTAACAAGTACACATGAACTTTATTTTCATTAACGTAAATAAAACCTGTTTCCACGCACTAATTGATACACCCACTCTTTCCGCGTATTATAATCGACTGACGTAATTTTATTGTGGTTATTTTGTTGATAATAAAATGACGTTCCAGTTTAGTGCTGCCAGTAATAAGACTACAAATTACCCTTCGGGATTATCGGAACATTGTTTGGGTCATTTTTGGAACTGTGTTGGAAAAATATCAAACTAAAAGTACTAATAAGAAATCATTATTAAAAAGAAACAATGGATAATAATACAAACAGAAATGCCGAGAAAACCAAAGTTTGTTAAAATGCTTTCTGATTCTGAACGAGCAAAATACAATAAAGTGAAATGTCATTCATATCATCTGTCATTTTTCTACTGTAAATATTTAGGTTTATTAATTAAGTTTAAAATGGATAAACGATCTTGCAAAATATTGATTGCAGCGACAGGTAGCGTGGCTGCCTTAAAAATACCGATTCTAATAAAATCCCTATTAGAAATACCCGAAGACGAACTGACTTATGCTTTTGAGGTTATGTTTACATTGTGTTTTTCGAGTTTTGTGGAAAATTACAAAAAGTTACTAATAATACCGTTATATATTCGTAGGTGCACCTTATAGTCACGGAACATGCAAAGCATTTCTTCAAAATGTCTGAGCTGCCATCAGATGTGAAGGTTTATGATGATAGTTTGGAGTGGCAAGCCTGGAAGTCGAGAGGTGATCCTGTGCTGCATATAGAGCTTGGAAAGATGGCTGACATCATGGTGATAGCTCCATTGGACGCCAACACGCTGGCAAAAATGTCTCAAGTAAGTAGGACATGCATTTCTATTGAATAGTGTTGAATATAGTGTCTAAAAAATCAATATGTTCAACAAAAATTAAAACTTCTTTTGACATCTATTGCCTTGTTCATTAATCAATACACCAAATCAAATAATGTCTCTTCTAAAATGAAAATAATCAAGATTACCTTTCCGTAAGATCCAAAACCAAAATTATACTTTCCAATTCCAGGGCTTATGTGACAACCTGCTAACCTGCACAACTCGAGCGTGGGACATCTCAAGACCTCTTCTTTTCTGTCCTTCAATGAACACAAGGATGTGGGAACACCCCATCACTTCACAACAGGTGGCAACACTCAAAAGCTGGGGTCACACAGAAATACCACCAATCAGTAAGAAACTAATGTGTGGTGACACCGGTATGGGAGCTATGGCTGAAGTTGAAACCATAGTGGAAAAAATCAAAAGTGTTGCCAATGAGAAATTCAATGTCACATTTGATTAAAAGTTGTCCTGTTTTTTAAATGTAGTGCTTGTGATTTGTAGTGGACAGTATTCTGCCAGTTTTTAATGCTTTTAGGGCTTTCTAGGCCAGATATAGTTTTGGTTAGATTGGGGCTTAGTAGTTAAACTTAATTGCATTCATAAATTTAGTAGGGTGTCTAAAATGCAAAAAAAAAAATTACAAGATTGTGGGCTGTTCTGTTCATTTTTAAATACTTTTTTTATAACTTTTTATACTGCTTTGCAACATTAATAGCATTTTTTTTTATGACGAGTTCTAATACTCACTTTATTTCAGTCATTTATAAACACTTATTTTATTTTAATATTTCTATTTACATGACTGCACTTCGTTTTTTAATAATAAATAGGCTGTGGGCTATGACTTATTACAACATTAATCACTGTGTGTGAGCGGTCAAAATGCTAATATTCCATTTTAGCGTATTTTAGGAGCTTTTTAGCTGTACGCACGACAACCAGTCAAGCTATACAAAACCAGTTTATGCAGATCTCTCAATGTATGGAAAATCTATACAAAGCGAGGTCATGTTATACTAGAAATGTAAAGCTTGATGTGTTGCCGTCTGTAAAAAATTAAGGACCAAAGAACTATGATCAAATTGTTTTAGTTGTATTTTCGAATTAGGTTGTCATAGACCAATGGCCATATTGTTTGTATTTTTATTTACTCTATGGTCTTATTAGGTATAAAAATATTTTTATGGTGAGGGATAGGAAATATCTTAATTTTTGCCAATGCGTAGAATAATGTAGATATATTGTTTATTGCTTATTTAGTTTATAGTTCTGACTTTATCACATCCTCAATAATGTACAACGAAGGGAAACGTAGATCTTTATGTGACTATTGGCTTTCCACACCAGTGACTTTATTATTGACATTAAAATTTATCTGTTACCTGGTCATATACAAATTGAAAAAAAAATTAAGCACCTAAATTAATATTTTTGCGCCAAAAGCATTTTATTTGCTTGTTCAATTTAAAAATAAAACTATTAGTAGTGTTCCTTTATCATCCGTTTTATTATTGCTTAGCTTCTATATTTCAGTTCGCTCTCACACGTTATCACACATACTACAAAATGTCAATTATTTTTATGAAAAATTAAGTTTCAGTACCATGCTTCGAGTTTTGGGCTAGCCAATCCACTGCCTTGATAAATAGGCACAGGTTTTACCTATTTGAATGTTCAATATAGATTTAAGGTGCTATTAAATGACACATTGTTTTTTTTATTTTCAAAGTTAAATAAAATCACTGTTAATTAAATGTATGTTTTATTTATTGCATCCGAATACTGTCACTAATGCTAGCGTACATGCGATACTAACATAAAATCAGAAATCGAATACAAATATACGATAACTATACACAAAACGTTTCTATAAATTTCTACTAAACTTAAATAGTTCCCGAATACACATGAAAGTATAAATTAAATATTTATTATAAGAGATTTAGGTAAAAATATTGAAGGAACATATACAGGTGATCTCAAGACTTATTATAGGGTTACATATGTTCTCAAGAGTTGTTGGGTGTTTATAATTAATCTATTTAAATTTAATTTATATAGCACTCGGAATATTTAAAACAAGTTATTATACTACAGTAAGAATAAAAAAGTATATTCCACAAGGAACAGAATCATAGTTACATAATTATCTTGAATAGGCACATACTGTTTAGAATTACACTAAATTACAGAGAAATACTATTCAATAAATACAGATTAATATAGTAGGTTAAGTATACAAATAGTATAAAATATAAAGATTTCACATAGATCGCTAAATCATCGCCAAGAAATAATAATTACAAACAAAACGCCCAACTATAATAAATTAAAATTAAATTCACATCCTAAAAAGAACATGAAAACTCATAAAAAACTTCAATGTAATAAAAAAAATTATATCCTGGCAATACTGAAGCGATCAATGGTCTATTTTACCTCTATGGTGGGGTAAAATGGTGGGTAGAGTTACCTATTTTAAAAAACGCTTTCATCTATATTCGGGAAACAATAATATTCAAAATGTATAACTTGAGAAACCGTATCGACAATAATACACAACATTTTAATAATAAGATTCATTATAAAGGCTACAAGTCCACTATCGCAGTCATTTCGTGAAATTATTGTGCGATCGACGCGTTTTGTGGAGTTGTATCTGTTTGGGAGTAAGTGATGAAGTATAGGCAACGAATTTGGGTAGTGACCTTTACATAAAATACAAGGGCAGGCTTATCCTGCGATAAGCATATTTCCATAATAACATCGCATCATGATGACGATGATCTTCAATTGTGTCTTTCTATCCAACATATAGCGGTCTTTAAGTGGATGCAAGTCTTTAATTTCTATTTCTTCTTCTTTCACTCCCAAATCAGTTTTTTTAGACAACCGCAAAAATGAACTGCAACCATATTTGTGCATACTCGTTATTAAACATAACCCTGTATATTTTATACAACTCCCGAACGAACGAATTAAATCATTTTGTCATGACTTAGCGAAACGAATATTAAAAAGCTAATGTGCGGATAAGCACCTCTATTTTATAACGTAAGCCCGAGTGCGTAGCTATTTAAATTATTCAAACAACATGCCTAAAGGTAAATAAAGATCTTTTTTAGATCGTTCATTACAAAATCATATTTTCTTGTTGGTTATTTAATTAATTAACTAAATGAATTATTTTCTTTGAATAAATCAAATTAAATTGTAGTAATTTTATTGAATTATAATTAAAATCGTTACGCGCTAAGGTAAGTGCTCAAGCATCAATATATTAAATATTCACTGGATCAATTAAATTATTAAACTTATATAATAGACATTACAATGTAAAAGTACCGATTTCAGGCATAATATGAAATATATACGATATTAGTAAGTACCCTAAAAATTATATTGCCCGCTTACATTCTCAAGTAACTTGAGTAAATACATAATAATATAAAAAATACAATATTTACATTTTCTATTTTATATGAATACAGTTCTGAAATTGGAACTTTCACAGGCAAAAAATTAAACATATTTACAATAATAATTAAAATAACTTATTCGAAAATTCAATCAGACTATTACCAGATCAAAAAAAAGGCAATTATTTTATTGGGGAAAAGAGTTTGTATAAAAACTTAATCTAGATGGAATAGAATCGTATAAATAATTACAGCTAGAGTGTCATGTTAGGACTAATCAGATACATAATAGAGACAATCGTTTCTGACCATTATGTGGCGGTAATAATACAAATAGTATATATACTGATACGACATCTAGCGGCTTTCATGCAAGTTCGTAAGGACCAAACCAAACTGCCACGTGTAGGAATTTGAACTCAACTGTAACACGATGAAGTTCATTTCCTTTTAGGTACACATACATGCAATTGAATACAAGTAGCTATATACTGTTAGAATAAAAATATAATAATAAAACTAGGTAGCCGATAAAAGTCGTACCGTGCAGTAAAAAAATTTGAACTATCACAAGTAGGTAAAAAATGCTATATTATAAATGCGTATGTTCCATACTATAATATTAAATATTACTAAAAATCGTTTATTGGTTCGTAATCATGTATATGTGTACATATATAAGGACACTGTTATTAATACCTAGTCTATATTTAAATCGAAAAATCGCGGTACAAAACCTGTGCGTCTATTTTAAAGGCCATTTTTGATCTAGCGGGACTAACTGCCCATAGCTTTTTGAACTATTTTACTATGAAATTCTGGTGTTTTGGTCCTATTCTTCGATTAACATTATTATCTGTGGCTACGAACAACGTTTTTATTTTCACAAGTTTAAGTTTCCAGCTATGGGCATGTAAACGATACTAAAAGCTAAGCTTCAGTATAGAAAATGAAAAATTCGTGTAAATGGCATCGTAGCAAAATACTGGTTTCCGCTGTCGCGTGTGGAATGGTATGAATCGTAGGCGTATCAAAGTTAGTATACTCTTACATATATTGCACCCAGTTTTCGGGGTAATTATTTATAAATGGCAACACTTTTAACGATTACAAAAATTCAAATTGTCTGTTTCCATTGGACGTTTATAACTCCGCACCTTTTAGGCCAAAAAACTACAAGCCAATAACATTGAATATATTTAAAAAACGTTTTAAATGAGTGCAATATACGCGCAATACAAAATAGGCACATCGTTCAAACGACGGTTTCGTTTTGTTTGTCGAACATGGCCCGCGTGTACTTCGAAATAACTTCGTAAGTAGACTTGATGAGCTCGCAGCGTTCCTCAATCTCACAGTCCGTCGGCGCGGGCGCCACTCGATACATCGACTTCTTCCTATTACTCTCGACATTAACGGGAAACTCACTCACATTATCCTCGATATTATAGATAGCTATCGACTGTTTGGTGTGGACCATCTCTAGGTCCTTGCGGCGTTTCTTTTTGTCTGTGTTGCACCTAGCGTTGATGGATTTGACGGCGTTTTGTACGGGGGATTCCAGTGCATCACTGGAGTCAAGTTCGTATCATACATCCAGTTCTTCTAGTCCTTTGGAGAGTCGGTGTGAGTTGATGCGGCGGCGGTGGGAGCGTCGCACGGCGTCAGCGCGCCGGTAGGGCTCGCTCCGCAGCCCATGCAGGATGTCCTCTAGGGCTCCGTTGTACACCTCGTCTTGGTGAAGCAGCTTCTTTTCGCCGACGGCCTGAGATTTCGTTTTTAATTCGTTGATTACAGCCTCCTGTTGAGAGACGGATAATTAATATTTTGATGATTTTTTTCATTTTGAATTTTTGGGATAAAACAGTGATTCTAATGACGTTTGCTACAATGGCGGATTTAAAAGTCATGCTTAGAGCTGCTAATTAATGAAATCCTATTCTACGAATAATCAAGCCAAGGGAAATAGAGTTTTAAATCAATTACGTTTAGGTTGATTTTGAAGTGATGGATTTTCTATCTACTAAAACCCGGTCGGTATTAGCCGGGACTCATATTTTTTTTATATTGAGACTAAAGATCTAAACATAGGTAACAAGGAGCGAAAAAATTTTAAGCACTAAATAACTAGTTTAATAAGAAGTAGGTATACAAGAATAAAAAAATAAAAATAAGTATTATAATTAGCATAATAAGTAAACACATTCCCTGTTAAGTCCATGCAAGTGCAGCGTTAAGACAAAACACATATTTACACTCATTTTCTTTTGAAAGGTCATCGAACTCACAAGAGTTGCCAGACGAAATAATATTTACCAATTTTCTGTCTTTTAGAGAACGTGTCAAACAAAAGAATATCGGCACAGGGACGGATTTAGAATATTTTCATTTGTAACATGCAAGATCTAACTTAAATTATAAAGTTCCACAACCCATTTCGTTTTCATAGCTCAATGTACCATCTTTTTCCTTTTGTCTGACACGCATTTTACGCTAAAAAATACGAACTATGAATATGCATGACAACTCAATCAAATAAAATAAATAAGTAACACAGGGAAAAAAAAGAGAAAATTCTTGTGAGTCTTCAAATTGCTTTGAACTGAATATTTTGACGTAACCTTCAGTATAAAGCAATTGTTATTCTCTGATAAGTCGTCACATTTTACATTTTGCTAGTGAGTTTTTGGACTTAGTTTTATAGGCCGACCGCTTTAATGAATCCTCGCGAAGATATCAATATAAATGGAATACTAAAAGGTTGATCACGTATTGGTTCAATTAGTATCGTAATACCGTGGTTATTTTAAAGCAAATAACCCGTGGGATATTTTTGGGACTTTGTGGACGCTTAAAGTGCCTTTGATGGGGCAAGGCGGGGGTCTCATTAAAGCGGTCGGTCTATAATTGCAAGACCTTAATATTGGTCCTAAGGTTCAATAACTATAGAGTTTATAATAACATAGGTTCGCCACACAAAATAAAACAAAGAGCTTGTAACTATACAAAAAGGCACGTATATCCTCTTCTATTCCGCACAGATAGAGCTGCTTGCATTTCTATACCTTTCTTTCGTTACATATGAAGGGTAATATATACTGGCTTATATCCTAAAATTAAAATTACGCGCATTCCATGCACCATACCCCAAAACTCACAACCTTACTACCTATAATATTGCGACTATATATCTTTGCCGTGTGTTTTCATATACAGTCCCCAGCGCATCAATTTACCACAAACTGTCAAATTTTCTCATTCGATTTTGAACTTAACCATCAATATTTTATGGTTTAAAATCATTTGGAGAAATCTGACAGTTTGTGGTAACTTGATGAGCTGGCGACTGTACACAATAACAACATACAAATTGATCCATGCACTGAGATGACGTATTTGTGTTAAGAGTGTAATGTGCGATGTGTTAATACCTTTGCTACCCTCCAAACAACCGTGTTTAAAATAAAAAAAACAACTTCCAACTCCAAATACCACCCTTCTATTTTAGGCTTTGCTCTTGTTTTTTATGTTTGGTGTCAAACGAAACCTCATAAAATTGAATGCCGACTGTTATAGACACAGTTAAAGATATACCTAGATAACGCAAGACCTACTGCGCGTGCCCGGCTTAGGCTGCGTTTCCACCAATGATGAGCGAGGATGCGTCGCGAGGGATGTTTGTGGAACTAACCAATCACATAGCTAGAATACCTCAAGCTGTGAAAAAGCAGCGATATTATTGGTTAATTCCACACACATCCCTCGCTACGCATCCTCGCTCATCTCTGGTGGAAACGCAGCCTTAAGGTGGAAGCGCTAAGTAGCCCGCGAAATTCATATTTTCTTAGGTTTTTTGCAATTTGCAAGTCAATTTCAGGCTATATGTGAAACAAAATATGATTCGCGACACGTATGTAGTTCCAGAATTATAATCATTAAAATCATCAATACAACCCTCCCAAGTTCATTTAATCCTGTTTAATGACTATTTCATGAAAAAGCCATTCAATAGGATTATATGAACTTAGAGAGTTGTATTGATGAGTTTAATGACTAAAACTCTGTAAAACCATATTGGTAACGGTCGCGAATCATATCTTAATCAACATACAACCTGACACTGACTTGGTGGCCTACCATGATGTCTTAAAACAGGAGTAATTCCAATGTGAGAAAGTGATGGCGCTAGACGTCCTGTATAACTCCATCTCTTTCCCACACTGGAATTACTCCTGCGTACCCCCCTGTAAATTGCATAAAACATTTTTTTTTTTAATTCGCAGGCTACCCTGGCGTTTCCACCTTAAGCATGCTTAACGTGGCTACTGTCGCAGCCAGCTAATTAATTTAAAACAGCAACGTTACAACTCAAGAACTAAATTCCAGGCATTTAAAGAACAAAAAGGTAGTCATTTTTGTATAGTAACTAAATAGTGCTCATGACGACATAGTAGGTAGTCAAAAAATGGCACGCTTGGTTTTTCATACGGATCGTGATACTTGCATTATCTAGCAGTAGCGAAGGGTCAATTTTTGTAAGAGGTAAGCCGGAGTACATAACTTTAATGTGATTATATTATTTGTCTATAGAATACTAACTGTGCCATTTTTCAAAGGGAATCCAGTAGGAATCGAGTTGTATGGAACATTCGCCACTGTTATCTAGGTATATCTATATCTGTGGTTATAGTGGATTAATCTTGATATAATTTTTAATGCAAAGTTGTGAAACGTGTTTTAATTATTTCAGCTGTTTTCAAACATATTGTATCAAGACTGTATTTTAAAATTGATCATTTTTGAAATAATGCTTAGTTAAACCATAGTTTCGTTTGACTCCAAACACCATCTCCCAAACCAAGAGTCCATAACCCGTGCAACGGCACACCTCTACCCCAAACAATCTAGAACTCTAGACCTAACCCTACCCCGGTGAGGGTTACTATGGTCGTGTGCATGCTAGGCGCGTGGGGGTTAACAACCAGTCCAGACTTGCCCCAAAACATGCTGAATCTTTCTCATGGTCATTAGTCACACTTCGGCCCAGTATTGGTGTGTAACAGTAGTAGCGACTGATATTTAGAAGTTTTTTTTTACTGTTTGCCACCTGAAAAGTTCCGGGTAACTGATCTGCCAATATTTTATTTATACATTTAGGGTCTGTTTCACCACCGGCGATTAAGTACCCGTTAACTTACTTGACAGATAATTCATAAAAATTCTGTTCCATTTTTGAATTTACTCTGTGGCTATTCGGACATCGTGAGGTAGGCCCTTACTGTAGTATTTTTAACCTACGTCAAAAAGGAGGAGGTTCTTTGTTCGGCTGTATTTCATTTATTTTGATAGATGTTGCCTTGTGACATTGATCAAAGCGAATAAGGCTCAGTGTAAATAAAATTTGAGCAAATAAATTCGTGGATATCTTCAGAGATAGATGCACTCGTGGAACGCGTATCTTTAGGTGCAGATGTGAAACTGTAACGAGTAAAAGTACTTCAATCAAGTATTTTAGTACCGTACGACTTATTTTACTGAATTTATCCAACCCACACACAAGAGATTATTTTTTTGTTATTTCGAAAGCATTTAAATTTTTTTTGCTGTTTTTGTACCTACACTGTTTCATGAAACATTAAAATCCGAAAGCAGCCATTTTGTCAGCCATCTACAGCCATTACACACCAACCAACCCCACCTGTGGTTAGTACACACGCACACTCAAGTGTCCCCGTCAGTGTGAACTGGACTTACTCCTATAAGTTAGGCCTTTAGCCTGGGCCCCGGGAGGCCTACACGGGCTCTAGACTGTGCCTCAACTGTGACAAGTGTTGCTGCAATAGGCCTGCGCTGACGGTCGCGTAGTTAAACCTCTGTGAGAAAGTTTACGGTGTTACCATCACCTACTACGAGCTTTTTTGGTAGTTTTTTTTTGATGTTGGGTTATGTGGCAACACTGGTAAGAAGAGTTTTCTTTTTTTAATTATTGCTTGGATTACAACTACATTGAATAAAAATACTTTTTTTTATTAGAGTAATAAATTGCATTTTAATGCTATTTTTGCTTTGGACTCATAACTTCTATGGCAGTCCTTTGTAGATTTTAGTAGATATGGAAATCAATAAATCGATTTCTACCAATGTTGCCACATTAACCGTTAAATGTAATACACCACCACCACTAAATGACATGTTACATCATGTGTTTCAATGTATAATGTAGTCTACCTGTCACCTCAAATATAACAAGATTAATGCACATACTCACTCACATCTTTAAGTAACAGATTGTAAGTGAAATAAAATCAAACACGTCTTTCTTAATCACCTTGACAGTACGTTAATAACAAAAAAATATATACAGGGTGTAAACAGACCCTTCACTTATCCATCAACCGAACATTCTGTACATCAAACTAAGTAACTTTACGCAAAAATTATTGCTGGGAAACGACTTTTTTTTTGGGGTGAAAAATCACATTTTACGATAAAACTCAATGTAACGCACTCACAACATTGTGCTAATGGATGCGATGAATAGTAAACGCGTCATGGAGGTATTTAAAGTAAAGTTATAAGCTTATAAACCAGTATTTAAAAAAAATACTTGTGAAAAAGTTGGAACTTTGACCTCCAATATCTCCGTAACTACAAGGTTCCCAGGTATGGTCCAGAATAAAAAAATGATCGCAATGACGGAGAGAACAAGACGTGCCTTTCGGCTTCGCTAAGGGTATTTTTACACCCTTTATATTTTGGAAAAAAAAACTAGCAAATGATGAATCATTTAAAAAAACACCTTTAGGGTTAAAACATTATTGACAATAAAATAAGGACTTTTAAAAATAATATTATTTGCATTGATTAACACAAAAAGCGACATCGCCAAAGGTGATTAAGAAAACTCAAAAAGTAAAAAATAAAAATAAAAAAAAACAAAATTAGTGGAAAATATGAGTACATTATGTAGAAACAGTCGACTCACGGCTACTATAGACAGAATGCATCAATAAGCCGCGACACTTTGATTAATGCAAAGACTTGCTTGTTTCCGTTGAATAAATTGTTATTTTTTAATTTTCGCAACAATTCTGATAAATGGTTCAAAGGTATAATATTTTTTTTGCTATTATAAAATCTGATATGATTTTAATTGCGCATTTTTAATCATAACATTCAAAATATGATTTGAAACCTGTTTTTCATAGTGGAGTAACCACACTGACCGACGCGGAACGGCTTAGATTGGTAAGAGCTTTATTTTTATGCAGTTAAGGCGAATAGCCCGACGCGGTGACAAATCGCGTGGTCCGAACCAAAACGAGGCGAAATTACATCTTGTCGGCTTTATTTTTGTATAAACCCTGCGCTGGTCACAACTTGCTGTAATCAAAGTGTATTCGGCTTAAAACTCTACGACAAATTACTGTCCATTCACCTTGGAAGCGTTATGTAGAGCCATCGAAGCGAATCTAACAATTAATGCAACATCGAGGTTCAGGAGTCAAGCGCTGTTTAGTTTTATGGAGTAAAATGAAGTGAAGATTTATTTCCAATAGTTTATCTCTTGTACACACGGCTCCACATCAAGCTCTACATAACCAGTATAACCTGACTTCGCTTTGTATGAGCTTCCCGTACGATGAGAGATCAGCTTAATTTGGTTTTGCATAGCTTGATTGGCCGCCGTGCGTACAGGTATTTTATAAACGGTCACCGACTGTGACTACAACCGGATTTAATTAATAGTCAGGAATCTGCAAAATTGCATAATTAAAATTGTGTGGTTTTAGCATTTTCGTTTCACAGGTTAACATTATCTTTTGACATAAAACTCTTGCCTCATCGATAACGCAATTTGTTGAACTGACAATATGAAATCTAAATAGGTTATTTAAATGGTCCGATGACTTATTAATAAACTATATTTTGTCAATTTAGTCAATTCTAAAAGTTTCTTTTTTAAATTAAATTTTAATAAATTCACAGTCCTTCCTAAACAGCGCTCAACCCCCCTACTCCTCTCCCCCAGGCGACAACAGTCCGTACTCCCCACACACAAGGTCCACAGTGGCATACCTGTTGTTTCTTCTGCATGATCTTGGCTTTGTTAGGGTCGACGTGTTCGGCCTGCTGCGCTGCTTGCTCCAGTCTGCGACGTTGCTCGTTTTCGTTGTCCGCTTGCTGTAATGTTAGGTGGGGATTTAAGCTTTGGGCTTTAATAATGGCGTATCAAAGAAAATCAGCTTGAAGTTATAAGTTAACCTTTTTTTGTTGTGGTTTATCAATTAATTTCGACTTATCATTTTTTTTCAATTAAAGAAAACGTGTTTATTTGGCACATGCCACCAGTTCACACAAGATAAAAAAAAAAAAAAAACTTAATTTAAACAAAAAAAAGATAATATTGTGTGTGGTCACGGCTGCGCCAAATAGGCCCAGTTCAGCGATCTGCCAGACAACTAGTGCCCGACGCTGGTTTGCAACTGAACCTGTGATAGCAATGTGATGAACGTAAAACACCTTAACTACTTCATGGTTCTTGGTTTTGACATAGATAATATACAATTTATGACTTGCAATGAAAGACTATGTAAATAATATAATGGGTTGCTGCACGTACCTTGAACGCCCTCGTGAACCTGACGAGCAGCGAGAAGAAAGCGTTGGCGTCACAGCCGCGCGGCGCCTCGCCGAAGTACTCCACGCACGACGCGAACGAGTCCTGGCGGGGACAGGTGGGACTCGTCATTATATTATTAAACAACTTGTTGCTGCAGTTGCAGCAGGTAAGCTGTGTGTAAGTGCAACACGCATCTTGAGCTCGGCAAGGTGGGCAATTACAATTGTTATTACATAAGTAACGTAACATCACGCCTGTAATCCCCGAAGGGTTATCCAGAAGTGTACCTAATAGTAAACCCTCCTTTCGTCAGTTATGTCTTAGGGGGCGAGCCTATTGCCATCAACCGGGCACACATTCAGATTCCGTGGTTGCTACTGAGAAAGCGTGGGAGTCAAACCCAGGACCTCATGTTCAGTAGTCACGCTACCACTAGACCAACATATAATAACAACATGTACATACCTGTGCATGTTTAGTCTCTGCCCTCAATCTCCTCAGTTTATCGGCCGCATTCGCTAGGAAGTCTCTGAGGACGTGTGGGGACGCCCTCAGTCCGTCCCTGGCTTCTGCCTCCTTTCTCACAGCCTCCATGCCTCGCTCTAACTCGCACACGTCGCCTGCTACGTTCTCTAGGGATACTGGAAGTAGGATAAACGAAATTGGTTTAGTTTTAAAGAGTTTGTCATAATCAATAAAGGTTAAATTCGAATGCAGCGTGTGAAAATGATGCTTTCAATAGTCCTTCGAGACACTCCATACAGTGGCAATTATATTCAACGTTCCAAAAGTTAACAATTTTTATTTGTTTGTTTTTGCTTTTATCATTCTCTAAAAAATGTTGGTGAGAAGTGAATACCTTACTAAATAAATATTAATATAAGGGAAGGCACTACGCAAACAAAAAAATGCAAATAATAAACAAAAATTCCGAATATTTTGATCGGGCGTGCTATATGCGCGTTCGGCACAGTCGGACGGCAAAACATACATCCGAACCAGAGCGACCCTAGTATGTGTATGCCGATATCAATTCTACGAAAAAAAATAAAGGAATTAGTGAAAACTCACCTTGAGCAGCCTTATCAATATACAGCAACTCCGTATCAAAGTTCATTAACTCAGGGAAGTTCTGTCTGATCGTCGCCACAATATAATGCAGTAACGATATCCGCTTATCAGTCGACTTCGTATCCATGAGCGTATCTAACGACTGCAGCTTGAAGCCGTACGCCGGCCCCCTCTTACTGCTATTCAAGTAGTTCCCGAACGCCAGGATAATCTCCAATACATTGCGTAGTTTGTTCGAGGACTTCACGGAGGAAGAGCCAGAAATAATGGCATGGATTTGTGGCGTTATTAAGTGTATGTTGTCGAAGAAGTTTCCCATGTAGCTCATGATGGATAGCTTCGCTGAAATTCTCTCTACCTTTGCTAGTTGCATCAAGAATTTGTCTTCTTCTGTGAGTTGGTTTATCGGCTTCTTCTCTGCTACGTATTCCTTGTAGGCTTTTTGTTCGGTTTCTGTAGGCACCATTCGCTGGAGAATTTCGACGCTTTCTAAAGGTAATTGTTTGAGGTCCAAGTTGTTTACTGCTGCGATGACTTTTTCAACTGGCGTGTCGAGTTTTCTTCTTGATATTGCTGTAAAAAAAGATAATTGGTTAGTACTGTTTGTGGTCATAAGCATGTACTCCTAGTTTGTTTGTTTTGAAGTGGTTTTTACAGAGGTACAGTTTTAACAGAAAAAGTATGCGCTTCACTAATCTTCGTGTCTCTTAATGTAGTTAGCGTGAATAGTAACCCTCTACCAAGGCAAAGCTTGTAAGTTTTGCAATGCCGCCATAACCGCCATAATAATAGGTGCACTATACATATAGTGCGCTTGGTTGGAGTTTTCCTACTGTCGGGTTACCTCCTCTGGTCGACCACAGTAACCCACGGATAACTATTTTTGGAATTGTATAGGTGTTAATCTTATAACTATGGGGTTACGAAATATGCAAGAACTATGGTTATTCGATATTGTCCTTGCGCATTTGTGGATTAACTCGTGAAGAAAAAAGACAGACGATGATTTCCCGAAGCGCATACTTTTTCTGGTTATTTATGTAAGTTTAAAGGTACCTATATTCCTGAGCCGGGTGTGTTCCAGCAGTGACACAGTGTCGGGTTTGCGGAAGCGCTTGCTGGGGAAGGACGCGAGTGTGTCTGTGTCCGTGTCCAGCTGAGGACACGCGCCGCCGATGCGGAACTTCTCTTCGAACTCTGTGAAGTTTATCCGTCTTCGGGGTCGCTCTTCGTCCAGTTCGTTGAAGATTGTTCCTCGGACCTGCGGGTAGTGAATGATTTAGTGACGTTTTCGTTATTTTAAATATTTAGGGTATCAAGTCGTTTCAGCGTGTAGGCAAATGAAATTTGTATCCAAGAGTTTTCTACTTTATCTTTTCGTGACGATGTTAAATGAGGGAGCTCTGAAAACTAATTTTTTATACTCTAAACCAGTTTGTTGTGATAGTTAATACGCTGCACTCCTGATTTTGAAGTGTAAAACTGACACCTACACACACTCTCACAGACTTGCTTTTTATTTGAGCAGGTATTCTTTGGTAACTGCACAACTTGTTACTGAAATAAAACGAAATATATAGAATTATTTAGATGTCGAGACCCACCTGGTTAGGCTTGAGCGCGATCCAATTGAGCGTAGGTAGCTTATACTTAGTATCCACCTTCCTCTTTATAGTCATGGCATCAGTATGCATTGGGGGCGCCATCAGACCCGGGGCCGGGGGCGCGGGAGGCGGGGGCGCGGGGCCGGAGAGCGGGGGCGGCGGGGGAGGGGGCGGGCACGGCGCGGGAGGAGGGGGTGCGGGCGCAGGGGGCGCGGGCGGGGGCGGAGGGGGCGGCGACTTGAACGTGGGCGTGTCGCCGTTCGGCAGGGGAGGGGGAGGGAGGTGGCCGTTTGCTGTGCCGTTGCACATGGCGTGTGCTGATATAGCACCCACTGGAAAGTAGAGGTAGCATTTAAATAAATGTAACATCATGAGCAAAAGCAGAAAAGAATCGAAGCCCAAGTACAATACTCGGTCGGAATTACTCTTGACACAGGTCGTGATGCCTTCCGACACAATGTTAGACAATAGTCGCAGTCCTGAACAGATTCGTTTGGTTGGTCTATCACGCGTCTTAATACAGTAATGAATGTGCCTGTACCTTAAGGATTTCACTATCATATCCGTTGCTATAAGTTAAATAAAGTTTCAACTATGTCAGACTAAATCAACAACATAAAATTACAGTCACAAGGTTGGATATTGACAAGGAATTAGATCATCAAACTGTAAGTCATCAGTCATAAGGTTCAATATTGCATGACTGGATAGCCTAAACCCATATTTATGGTACTCACTGGAAGCTCCTCGGGGCAGTGACTTGGTGAGAGACTCCAGTTCCTGCACCTTGGACTCTAGCATCGACTGACGGTTGCGCGAGTCCTGCTGCGCGCGTCGTAGCGTCGACACCTGATGAATAAAGTAATATAAAAATATTGTAATGATAACAGGAGAGGCATATTAAACCTAGGTATTTGGAAAATATGGCACTTGGCATTGATTCCCAAAAATGAACAATAGCATGGTATTTTGAAAATTCCACCAAATTGGCGGGGTCTACATTAGGCGTGCCAGACACCATAGGCTTTTCGTAGTTCATAAACTGACCACTCGAAGATGCCAAGGGGCCAGAAATTACTACCATCAAAAGGCACGCGATCCCAGCAAGCGTATTTCATTCAGAATCTTCAGTAGGGTGCTACTGAAGATTCTGAATGAAATATGCTAAGGAGAGTCAGTTAAGGAGAATGAGCCTGAGCAGCCCGCGAAATTCAAATTTTCTTACGTTTTTTGTAATTTGAACGCCGTATGTTGAACAAAATATGATTCACGATCAGAAAATCTTACTTTCGCGGGCTACCCCGACGCTTCTTCCTTAAATGCAGGCAACAGGCCCCCTAAGACACGATATTAAGTGTCAATCGTTTCAATTTGCTATTGATATAATCAATATTCACTGACCTCTTCAACAACTTGTCTTCGGGCTTCAGCTAACTGGTCTCGTTCCGCTCTCACCGCAGCCAGTTCCGACTCCAGTGTTGCCAGCTTCGCTATCGCTTCTCTTTCCAACGCCGCCATTCGTTCGTGTGCCTGTAATAATAGCAAGTAAAGAAGTTGTAAAGAGGCCAAATGCTACGAACTACAGTTTGGGGAGAGTGATACGCCCGTTTTCGCTTCTACTAGCTGTTGACCGCGACTTCGTTTGTGTTGAAATTTTGATGTGTATGAATGAAAAAAATAAATATAATAAATTAATGGCCTATGTGCTATTCATAATCTATCTCTGTGCCAAATTTCGTCTAGATCCGATCAGCCGTTCTAGTGTGATTGACTAACAAACATCCATCCATGTTAGTAAGATTACTTTTTTTTCTAAGTATAACTGTCATGCCTGCCAGGGCTGCGGGACTGTTCGAAAGAGATACCGTGGCCCTGGAACACAAAGGGCAAAGAAGGAACATGGATGGGTTTTAGTCAGTACAAGTCTGTACTACCTTCCGCTCCGCCCAGAGTGGGGGGGGGTCATTTGATGATTTCCCATCCGAAAAAAAAACAAGTATAACTGTCATGTACATCTTTCAATTTGTAGATGTCGTTTTTAGTCGGCAAATATCATGACAATGATCGAAGACGTTACCTTCTAAGCTGTCGTTTCCGTTGTTAAACGTGAATTCTATTTGACAGCTTCCAGAGCTTCAGATTACGTCTAGATAAACTTACATGTCCTAACTCATCTTCTAGTTCGTTGACCTTCTCCAGGGCGGCAGTCTTGGTCTCGCTGTCCTCCATCAACGCGGCCACGTCGAACACGTTGTCCAAGTATGCTGAGATTTGAACCTGGAACCAATTCAAAATATTTGATGTTTTAGTATGTAAGTATCTCAACTGATTGTCATAGACCACATAAAGGGTACCCTTAAGGAAGCCGAAATGCACTTGTTCTTTCCGTCAATGCGATAATTTTTTTGTTCTGGACCATACTTGGGAACCTTGTAGTTTCGGAGATATTGGGGGTCAAAGTTCCAACTTTTTCACAAGTTTTTCTTTGAATACTCGTTTTTAATGTAAGATTTTTACTTTAAACACCTCCACGACCCCCGTACTATTCAATCGATCCATAAATACAATGTTTTGAGTGCGTTGCAATGAGTCCTACAATAAAACATGATTTTCCAAAAAAAATAAAAAGTCGTTTCCCAGCAATAAATTTTTGCGTCAAGTTACTTAATTTGATGTACAGAATGCTTGGTTGACGGCTTCGTGAAGGATCTGTTTGCAGCCTGTATTTATCACACAAGGCATTGGCAGATTGTTTACCTGTAAGTCGTCACTCTCACACAACCGCAGCCTCTCGAGATAGTCGTCCAACTTGAGCGCCGTGAACTCGTACTGCAGATGCACCCTGAAGTTCATATCCTCCACCGAATGGACGATTATGTTCACGAACTGCATGCACGCCACCTGGTGGACAGAAATCAAATTAAATAGATAAAGAATTATGAATTTAAAAAATTGAATTGATTGATTGTTTTGAATTCAATTTTGTTTTATTTTTTTTATTTTTTGAATTTATTAGATTTATTATTAATTATTACTTAAAAGAGAATGAAATAAAATCATCTAGATCTGATACTAAGTGGAAAGTTTTGCTCAGACATAGATCAAAGAAGAAGTAGAGGTTTATAGAATTACAAAGAAGTTTTTGAAAAAAAAAATACAAATACAAATAAATTAAATAATAAATTTTTATTTTTTTAACAGTACACAAATTATTAAATAATTCTAATTCAAATTGTCAACACATTAAAAAAAAGAAAAAACATTCCAATAAAAATATAAAAATTGTAATTCTAGTAAAAATTTTAAACAAACAAAAAAATCAAATAAAAAGGTAGTCATAATGTGTCAGTTAAGTATTCGTTCACAGTATAATATGTTTTTTTTTTTCAACAGAAAACTCACCATAAACTCAATATGAAAATTATCATAATTCATAAAGTACTCCATGAGGGTGTGAAACCGCCTCGGTTCGCCGACTACCTCCTTGAAGTTGTCGAAGGCTGACAGTATGATTTGATGGCCACCCTTCACCAGGCATATGGCAGCCAGGAGTTCCAGGACTAAAGCCTTGGTGCGGAGGGAGTGGTGGACGAGTGAGAGAGCTATGCTGTTGATCGCTTCTCGATGCTGGATTACCATGTTGAAGCCATACTGGAATTGAGAAAAAGAATATAGATTATTATTAAGGTCTTTACATTTTTAGCAAATGCTATGTAATTTACGTTTTGGATGGCATATTTCATGTTAACACAACAGTCTAGTAGGTTAAAAGCAGTCGAATTATTTATTCACACAAAGCATGTAAGGTATACTGCTACACAGACTACCCAATGCCCTGATCGGTTTGAATCGGCTGTGCCGAAACTACCGAATGCAAGCACTACTTATACTAAAAGTAGTATTAATATCGTAGATCACAAATTTAATTCTTAATAGATGACCTAATGCTGTAGTACCTGATGCTAAAAAGACCAAACGAATCCTGCCCCTTTTCCCATGTCGCACAACCATACCTTATTATTCATGATAGCCCTCATACACATGATGCACACATGTATATCATCGGTGGAAGCTCCCATGTTCAGCCTCGCCGCATGCCTGGTGCGTCTCCTAGCGACGGCCGGGCTGGCGGCGCCTTCACATTCGGCCTCCGCACTGCGCGCTCGTCTCCGCCAGGATGCCGACATGGTGGAGCCGGTTTCTGTTGGACCACTGCATTCTGATGTTGTGGTGTTTACTGGGGATAGAGAAGGGACTTTAAGAACTGGGTTGACTAGCAGGAAATAGTTTTAAGATGTTATTTGCCTGGCTCAGAACTTTGCCTATAATTTCTAGAAATAAGGACAGTTCTCGTATTTAAAAACGTGTGAGTGTAACGTGCGGTAAACCATGAATCACGGTTCACCGTGGGCGAAGACGAAAGTTGTCAAATTAAAAGACATAGATAACTAAAAGTTTGTGTTAATATTTTACTACTCGCCTTAAAACACGTATGACGTGAACATTTTTAATGTGGAAACAGCCCCAAATGAAGAAACACCAAGGATAACAGTAGAGTCGATAACTGACGATTCTCTTTCGTTATATATATTATAGATGCCATTATCCTATTCCAGGCAAAATCTGTAGGAGTGGTAGTCTACCTTGGTTTATCCCATCGCTGGACTGACTCCTGGCGAGCGCGATCCTCTGCTCGTGCCGCATCATACTGAGCCTGAAGCTCAGGTAGTCGATCAACACGTCCAGACCTTGGTTCTGCTCGTTCAGGAACTCGCGCACCCATCTGGAAACAAACATGCTCATGTTTATAGGAGGTCAAATCAAGAAATAACTACTTAAACTCTGCAGACGATATCGATAGGTACTCATCACTTCTGTGAAATTTAATCAGAAGAGAATGATTTTAAAAAAACAATTTCAGGTAACAAAACACGAGCTGCCGTAGTAGACTGCAAGAAAAATCTTTTGCATCGCTGCACAGTTTCACTAGCTAGTTTATATTGATCCTGCATTATTAGAGCGCAATTGCAAAGGTCCGGCTTTTTGTCAGATCCTTCGAAATGGTAACCCGAAGTTGAGCTCGCTTTTTCATTACAATACGAATACTTATGAAGGAATTTATTCAGCCCCTGTTCTTCCTGTCAGGAAGAAATATGCGAGGCTATCCTTAAACGGTACATAATTTCCTGGCTGCCGTCCAGACAGATATGGGAGTGCACTATATTCCGTGCCAGGGCTCGATGGGCTGTAAGTTACACGCGTGCTTGTAGTGGTACGGCTACTGTCACACCCGACGAGGAAGCGACTAGCTGACCTAGCTGTAGATTATTTTCTCAAAAAATGTTCAAGAGATTGTAAGTTCAGTGTCAGTAAAAGAGAAAAGTATGAAGAGGTAAAGTTTGAATTTGTATGTAGCGAGTTCTCTCGTGAGGAGGCGATCCTGGCTGCAGAATTAAGTCATGTCTGTCATAAAAATGTATTGTCACCAGAACCAAAGGTGTATGCAACATTTCAGCTCAATCGGTTGGAGGGACCTGGTTTGAAATTCGGTTGCAAGATTTGAACAATATATTAAATAGTAACTAAGAAGGCAAGTTAAATTAAAAGCTTATAAAAAGAACTCGTTACCAAAGATCTCAAAATCTCAATTTCTCTTGCTCTACTCGCTTTACAATAATCGCTGGCGGCGGGACAGATGCCTTACGCGGCGTACGCTACTATTTCTGCTTCATCCATAGTTGTTTCCACGATGTAACTTCTTAGTTTACACAAGTTTGCAATAGAAACAATTGGTTTCGGCGTTGAAGTGTCACTATTTCCGGGGTCGCGGGACTCCGGGGTCGCGGGACCCCGGGGTTGCGGGACTTATACCGGGGTCACGGGACTTATAGAATTACCGTGACCCTGGAACATAAAGGGCTATTGAAAGACACCGTGGAATTTAGTCAGTACAAGTCTGACAGTCCCTCCCGCTCTGCCCTAGGTGGGAGGACTCATTTGATGACAATACCACGAGAAAAAAAAAACAAAAAGTGTCACTATTTATATTTTTTTTTCTGGCTTGAAAACGAGTAGATCAAAAGAAGTACTCACTCTATGTGGTTTGTTCGTAAGGAAATCTCCAAGTCCCGGAGGACTTGCGTCGAAGTTGAGTCGCCGACCATCTTCCGTTTCTGAAATAATGAACGACTTATCGTTAATTTAAATTGAATCAATACCAAGATTACAGCAACATAGTGATTTTGATAATAAATGACGATCTGCTACTAATGACTTTGCTAATATATTCGTAGACTGCTCGTCTGGTGGTAAAACGACAACAATTGCCTTCCTGTTTAAAATCCCCTTTTTATTTACTAATTCTTTTAATCCATGCAAAGGTTCTCTGGGAGGTATTGCTACCCGCGAAAAGACCGCCATTGCACTCATAGAAGAGCCCAGCTGTGCGCAACAGCTTTGGTGTACAAAAAAGCAAATTCTGTTTATCTATGTAAAATCGATCTCTTTTCATCAAAGTCGAATCAAATATCCTAATACCCTTACCCTAATCTAGAATCATCTCAAAGCAATACTATACGAACAACAAATCATAAACAAGTAGTTACATTTAATAAACAAAGCTTAAACATTACAAACAGATAACAACGCCGCCAGCTAATCACGAAGTTTACAACTAAACATCCGGAGAAAGTCGCAGATTATGCTCCTCCCCGTGCACCCTGAGACCTGACTGAAGGTATGTTTGTATGTGTGGCGTAGATCACGACTGCACGAGCTGAGGCTAACATCATGTGGATCGAGAAAGGTCAGCTATGCACCATACGGTGGTAAGGTAACAAGGATTTTTTATGATGGATTGCCATGGCTTTAAATGTTAGAATGTTCAAGAAAGATGGGCTTCGATAATCATCAAAATAAATTCTCTCCTACAATTCTTAAGGTTGCTTTTAAATAATTCCCAAGAGGTGTGGTACCTAAAACGTAGTGTATATCTTGTGCCCAGCAATGAATTCCACTATACGTACGACCTTGCTAGCGGGGTGTTATATTTTATCCATGGCATGAGCTCCCTATTCCTAATAAGACAGCACGTCTGATAATAAGTCAAGTTTATAGTATTAGTTGATATTGGTAACTTCATCATCAGCAATTCAGCCTAGAATCAACCACTTCTATACGTCTATGGTAAATACCATTGGGTATGCGGCTTACTTTTTTCTGCCATACTTCCCGGATCCGAGCGTCTCCCATTAAGGTGTTTTTGCGTCATTTTTCATCAATACTAATAAAGGGATATTTACTATGTTTATTGTTTTTAGTGTTAATGATAATGTTAGTGACCACGTCAGTTTAAAAACTTACATTTTTAATCAAACTTAAATTATAAATAACTCCGAATCCCCTGATAAAAAAATGCTGTCTCCATTTACTATCCTATCCTCCCGATATTTAGTTCCCCTACGGACCGTAACACAAGTGCACCATATCTAGCGAAAGTTCAGGTATATCACGCGGAGATAAGACAATCTACGTCCATATACGTTGCGCTGGCATTCATCTCGAGTCTCGACTGTGTCTGCATTCTGTACGCCCCATTCGCGTTGTGGCACAAGAGAGGAGAAACAGCGTTTTTGTTTATCGAAAGATTTTGTAAAGTAATCAATATAGTCTAAACTAAAGGATCCCGGTCTATTGCCATAGGATTCCCATGTTGCCTTTCCTACAACAGTTGATCCTATGCTTTCCACATCTATAGCTGGTTCCTACAACCTTCACAAAGATGGACACCTTAATGGGGTCTACAGAAGGCCATGAAGTTATACACTGGAAAGCTAGATTAATTCCATTAAACTTCTGCTCATCGCTTCCACTCCACGCAGTCAAAAAGCACGACGCTACAATATGTGAGTCAGACATGATTACAGCCTGAGCCGCGATCACGCGACCTTTTGGGTAAGGCGACGCGATTGCCGTGCGACCTCAATAATTAAAATAAAGGAACAGGTCAGAGATTATCACCTCGCTCCAGTGATCTAAATGGAAGATAGTAGAAACTGGTGTTTTAAAAAAAAAATATGATTGAAGATTTGTGCGGTATTATACAACGTGTAACAGAATAAACGCAAGACCTCTCGTGTGGTGTCTCCACAGCACAGAAAAAAACAGTCTCAGACCATGAAACTGAACAACTTTTGTTCTATGACTTTTGGAAATTCATAACTTTTTTTTTAGTTTTACCATACATGTGGGTCAGCTGATTGCGTCCGTTCCTATAGAAAGTATTTTTTTTTTGCGAATTTCAAGAACTCTTAGAACAAAAGTTGTTCAGTTTCATGGTCAGACACCACACGTGAGGTCTTGCGTTTATTCTGTTACACGTTGTATAGTGATGAAAGACCACCCTGTTAGTTGTCAGGTGTTAAAAGATGCGATTTTGTTGCATCATCACAAGGACATGCTTTGATCATCTAAATAAAACGAAGGTTTCTGCCTTTTTCCTACCTTAAATTATTAACACTGTTATTTTCAAATGGTTTGGCTGTCATCATCTGCCTAGCCTTTTCCCAAGCTGCATCCGGTTAGACCGGAAGCCGACCCCAACATAATTGGTAAAAGGCTATGCAGATGATGATTATGAGAAGCACATCAGATCCATTGGCTTTCTTCACAAAGCTCATTCAAAACATATCCTCCATCATGCCAAGCTTCCACATCCGTCTCCGAATGCAAAACTCTCTGTCTCCACATAATAACTTTACATGTGCCTCGTGATCTTGGAGCCCCGAGGTCAAGTGGCGCGCCGTTGGGGGCCTCGCCTATCTTTTGTTGTATCTCATCGGGATTTACTGTTAGGCACACGCTAGCTTAATTGCCAGTTCTCGTGATGGATTAGTGTTTTTAGTGAAAAATACATATGTCTCTATTGAAAAGTGCCACGGAAAGCTCCTCTGAAATTTTCTGGGATCCTGATTTTAATTCCTTTGGTAGTAGATGCATTTAAACACTGTTTTAAGCTTTCACGGTTTAATTATAATATTTTGAGCTCCCGAAAATAATGAACAATCACGGAAGATATCCCGTAAGTGACAGTATAAGTTTAGATGCATTTATTTTGACTAATGTTCAGATTTAGTAGGTACTGGTTTATTTTCAGAGAATCTCAGCAGCAAAATTTTGAGGTCTCAGACATTTGTTTTGGGTCATCCATTTTATTCAATTACTTAAGATTTATAATCTTCATCATCATCATTTCAGCCGAAAGACGTCCACTGCTGGACATAGGCCTCCCCCAAGTGTCGGCCAAGTGCCGATGACCTGGTGAAGGTTGCAGGGATCCGCTGGATGCGAGTCGCACGGGACCGGTCAATGTGGCGACTCTTGGGGGAGGCCTAAGATTTATAATGGATAATTATAATTAAATAAGCCTAAACCAATGGGATTGCCGCTTTTTTCGACCCTTCTTCAATCAACTTTTCTATTGGGCCCTTCAGCTTCAGAATAACCGTCATGAGACTACGATATATTGATTTTCTATCTTTTCAGATACCTGATACATTTGACGTCACACTACTTCAAGTTCGCCCTAGTTCACTTCCTCAAGTGTTCCGGAGTACTTTACAATCGAACCGCTGAATATCGCGAGCGTATTGCAACATCACACTGGGTATCTCGTTACACTACAACATAAATTATATACAAACCGATGTCGTTTCTCACGGAGGCATCGATAACTTGAACTGTGTGAGGTTGGAGTATATCGCCATTGTTTCATTTCACAATATGTTACTTGAATCTGGTCCTTGGATTGGAATAATGGGTGGTCTTAAATGGGAAAATAATTGGTATTATTTAAACACTGGAGTAGCATAATCATAATCACGCAGGGACACTGTATACCACCCTGTGGAAGGGAATGGGTCGAAATCCACCACGCGAGCTCTGTGCGGGTTGATGGATGTCGCAATTTTGGTTCTGAATGGTGGTTTCCGCACCGTAGGCACCTGCCTGGGTTTGCACCCACTACCTACACAACGTAAGTTGGGGGCAATTGCCACTGGGCCACCATTGTTCCCACACTCGTGTTTTAAGTATAATGCAGTAGAAGTTGACGCATTCAGAAAGTATTGGCTGGTACTCAAAGACCACAAAATCCCAGACTCATAAATAGTAATATTTTTAAACCCTCCAAAATATGCTGTGTAGTCATACTTTGCTCTAATTTACATAAAAATATATCACTAATATGTGATTAGCTATCGTAAATAGAATAATTACTATTAATAGAATACTATCTTTACTCAGAGGACAGAAAATACATTTGGTGTATACTTATGTACAAACTTGGACGTGTTGAAATCACTTACGAAGTGTGAGAAATGTGGGTAAATAAAAGCGCCACTCTGGCGCCTGTTGCTCGTGTTTTTGTCGCCATTAACAAGAGTACCTAAAGATGAGAGCACATACTCACATATTATAGTATGTAACAAGAGCCACTCGACTATGATAAAGTTTCCTACTGTGTTACCTATTGAGAGCTGACCCATGGATATATCATTCTGATATATCTACAATAATACATATTACTAAGGCGAAAGTTAGTCTGTCTGTTGCCTTTTCAAGCCTTAACGGCTGAATGGATTTGGATAGGTTTGGGCACACGGGTAGACCATCACCTATACCGATACTTTTTATCCTGGTAGGACGTTCCCGTGGGATAATTTCTGACCTACACGCAAGCGAAGCCGCTGGTAAAAGCTGGATAGTTCGTCACAAGAGCTACACGACTACGATAAGTCTCCTTGCGTCGCCGTTCTAAGAGTACATCTTTCTGATACATATTTTTTTTGTGATTTGATTGGACCGGAAACTCCGAAAACAATTAACTAAAGTCCTGATTACATGCTTGAATTCTATTTCTATACTATCGCCCCAATCGAAAACCAAACTTAACCAACATCTACACAAGGACCAAAATCGTTTAACTATACAAGTAACACACGTTTTTTATAGCTGTTACGCCAGTACTCGAATCAAGTGCTTGTAAAACACGGATCAATCAAGGTCTGTATGTTTGAAGCACCGTTGTTGCTAACGGTATCTCTATGTGAAAAAATTGTTGATTTATTTTGAGAGGTAACTTTTTCTGTCAACCCTACGACGCGCGACGTCGAGGTTTACATATTATGAGTCATCATCATGTGCCGAGCCTTCTCCCAAATATATTAGAGTGTTTCCAGTCTGACCATGGCAGAAACAGTTGAATGGAGAGTGCCACCCTTACCACATCTTACCCACCCCATTTTTACGTAATTTCACTACACCATTGTTTCGTGGTTCAAAGACCTTCTCTCTTATTTTCATAGAGATAGCGCCAATAGTCTCCGATTAAGGCCACACGGGTCGATCTTTAGGTTAGTAGGTAGTGGCAGGATGGGTGACCAGACCACCCATTACACACCGAGTTTCCTACGTGCCTTTTTTTTTTGTTTTCGGATGGGATATCATCAAATGACCCCCCCCACTCTGGGCGTAGCGGAAGGGAGTGTCAGACTTGTACTGACTAATACCCATCCATGTTCCTTCTTTGCCCTTTGTGTTCCAGGGCCACGGTATCTCTTTCGAACAGTCCCGCAGCCCTTCCTACGTGCCTTGGAAAACACGTTAAGCCGTTGGTCCCGGCTGTCATGTCGGCGAAAGGCTGCCAATCAGTCTTACCAAGGGGTATCGTATTACCCAGTACTAACTGGGTTGTAGAGATCCAGCGGTTTTCGGAGATTCGCCGTAACAAACAGACAGACAGACAGACAAGAATTCAAAAAAATATGTTTTTGTTATAAGTGCCGTAGATATTTTTATAGGCATTCAGTTAAATGCTGTTATTTTGATATTACAAAGAGACACTTCAATTTTGCATTCACCCCTAGCCATATCATCTATCACGTCCATCCATCGTTTCTTTGTTCTTCTCCAACATTAAATACCACTTTAATTTTTTTACGGATCTCTAAAAATACAGGACTTGCTGTTTTCATTTGCGTGTTAACGTTTTTTGTCAACCCTACGTTGTGATTTAATTGGAAAACGTTATGAAAGGTGTCTGGTTCACAAGTTTATGTATAACGAGCTTAAAAGAATAGGATTTTATATAAAAAGCTGCTCACTTTTTAATTAATTTGGTTTTACGGTACGAAAATGGTTCTTACGGAAAGGTATAAGGCTATCTACTAACTTAGATTATAGTTCTTCATATTAGCCGAGGAGTAAATGTACCTACGTCCCATGTAATCCATACTTATAAGTGGTGGAAGGGACACCGACACGAAAACGGATCACGTATTCAGTACATCATTTAACCCCCCCTACATATAAATTTTTCATGGACTATTAAATATTTCAGCTGTTCCATACATTTTGACCGTGCAGCTATGGTGTTAGTAGTTATTAGTTACATTGGATTTTGTTTAGTTATGCCATAAAATGTACCGAAAAACAGCATAATTTTGTCTGATTTGCAAACGCGCCCTTAACCAATGAAACATTTATATGTAGGGGGGCTCGGAATGATGTACTGAATACGTGGTAACCGTTTTCGCGTCGGTGTCTCTTCCACCTTGTATTGTAAATGCGAGAGTAAAGTAGAAGGAACAGTCTGCTTGATACCTTTTCAAGCCTTAATGGATAAATAGTGAACAGGCCATCATCATCTGCCTAGCCTTGAACAGATACCTTGGGATAATTTCCGACCACCACACGGGCGAAGTCGCGAGCATAAAGCTAGTCATGCAAGTATTCCTACTGATCAGGAATACACCCTAGAATTAATTTTTCTTTCCCAGTTTTTTTTTTTTTATAAATTTTAACTACAATAGTCAAAGTCACCTTATGTATGTTTGTATTTACATATGTTCCTCCGTAGCGCCTAAAATATTCATCCGATTTTGATGAATAAGGTGTCAATCGATTCGTTATTATGGCCAGGGTAACATAGGCTACATTTTAACCGACTTCAACAGTAGGAGGAGTCGATTTTACCTAGTAAACCCCGAATTTAATTAGAGCGTGATTTTTCAGTAGTCGGGTTTTTCAGTTGTAGTATACCACACAAACTGTTGTTAACAATAACCATACGTATCGCAATTCGTATCGAGCTCCCACATTATCGCATGAAGTATCGACACACAGCCGCTGCAAACACCTGCGTCTCCACATTTACGTAAAAGCTGCCAAACCACAGCACAGGTGTTTTGTATACAAGCTTTACATACGATACTGCACGCGGATTTACTAAATATATCGTTCGTAAGAAGATTAAAACCGGAGACCGGAATAACAAAGAACGTAAATTCGTTTAATCATATTGGCATAAAAACAAATGCATAATCAGCCTATCCCACTGCTGAGACACAGGCCTCCTCTCTATGAGACGCAATGGGCTATAATCCACCACGCGGGCCCAGTGTGCGTTGGTAGATGTCACATGTCTTCGAATTTTTGGTTCAAGGACATGCCGGTTTTATCACGATGTTTTCCTTCACCGTTTTGAGAGCAGTGGTGATGAAATAAATTACACAAAGTAATGCGCCTGCCTGGGTTCACACCCACGGCTTACTGCTGGTAAGTTGGTGCCGCCACTACTGGGCCAACGCTGCTCCAAAAACAAATAAAATCAATAAAATATACTAACATTTGCTTTGCCAAAAGGGCCTTAGCTCAATATTAGGTATGTCCGATGGCAACACTTGGTTCAACCACCCTAAATATTTTGAAGAAGTCTGACATATCTTACTGCCCGTCCTCTGATACGGAAGGTAAATCTTGACAATAAGAGGCCAGTTTCGGCTAGTTTTATTATCACTGACATATGTCCTACTGTGCGGTAGTTGAGCTATTCAGCTTCTATTGTGAGATCACCATTCAGATTTTTTACTTCGAATCATGTTTGTTGGTCCTTCAAAACTTCTTCCATTAAATATTTTCCAACCGTACATGGTCCTCATTTTCTCATACACAGGCCTTCGGTTGCTGCAGTAAATACTGTGATTACACGATTAGTGCTCAGCAAATCGTGTAACTTTTCCGCGAGATTATGCGGGATGATGGTAGGAAAACAGTCGTTACCGTACCCACATAGCTAACTTATCATTATTTGCACCATTGCTTTTGCAAGGCTTGAGCTAAGTGTTTAGGCCATAATTTATATCATACGTATCCCATTTGCATAAATCTATTTTTTTTTTCTGCATTTAAGGACGATGTCATTAAATCAGATGGATGATATGTCCAATATTAGAGATTGTAGAACAGACAGACAGTTAAGCTTGCTAAATTGGATCTTACGACCTCACAGATAGGCTACACAACTTTTTTTTTCACCCACTTCGCCATGGATGGATGTGAAAAGTTTTGGGCCAACCATATTTGAAATAATGTCATGCAAGCGACGTAAAGTAGAAGAACAGCTTTTTGAAACCCAAGATATAACTAGATAGACCACGTCCCATTTGGACTTACATACAAAACAAAATAATAAACTCGACGAAATGAGAATGCCCACTTATATCTTCAAAATCCAATCACTCACATTAGAACAAGAGAAACAATATCTCCAGCGATTTTCTCCAATTCCTAAACAAACAGTATAATCAGAATCCGCTATACACAAACAAAACCCTATACATGGTAATGAAACGTGTACATAAAATCGACTACACTATTACGCTTAGCTAAGGGCTTTATCACACTAGCGATTTGCATTCCTCTTTCCAGCGAGTCAATTGTTTAGAGGAGCATCTCGGGAAGCATTTGCTTGTAATGTAACAATCCAAGATTCCAATTTGTACAGAAACAAGTGAATCTCAACTGTTACATTACATTCAAATGCTCCCCGCGGGGGAGCGCCGTAACACGCTGTGTGTCGTCTTCGCCACGTTTGCGTGACGAGAGCGATTGACGTAAGTGTACAAGAGAGAGGGAAACAAGCGTGTGTACAATATTGTGAATACGAGGAGACATCGTCGCGTATTCGCGGCTAACTCGCTTTTCAACCGCAGAAAGTCAGTTCATAAATCGCCTCGCTGGAAACATGCTGGAAAACCGTCAGTGTGTCAGCGCTCTTAGCTTCGACTGTACAGCAACGGCAGTCTGTTTATTTGTTTGTCCCGAATCTCGAGGTCATATCAATAACTGGTAATAGTTCAAGTTTACTCTGTGCTCAAAAGTGGGCCAAATATGACGTGGGTCATTATTACTATTAAATATGTGAAGGTTTTAAATCAGCAGTTCGTGGGGTCCCGATGATTTTGTACTAATACTAAATTATAATACTTGACAACATTTCGTATTTTTTAACTGAGAAACAGTCAATGACATTGATCTTTTCGAACAATTCTGGTCCTTTTGCACTAATTGCAAAAGCAAACACCCAAACAAACACGAAAAACCTACAATCAAACCAAATCAACCAACAACCAAACGAACCAACAACCAACATTGAAAGCAAATAAAATTGTGATTCTGATTCTGCAATTTAATTGCAAATGAGAAAACTAGAAATAAAAGAAATGGCACAGCCGTTAACCAAGTTCGTCATGAACTAGACAACGAAGAAAGAACGAATATAAAAAAAAAAATCGAATAAAGCGAAAACATCCCCGACAGTGCTTTCCAATTTTGATGTTCAGTGCAGATAGCGTCATGATAGAGCAGACACTGATAACTGAATCAAACGACTAAATGACGTCTGGGTATCGCATCGATTGTACACCTACACCTACAGTGACTAGACTAGAATTCCAAGAACGCCTGCATTTTGTCAGTTTTGTTTAAGTCCCATGTATAACGGACCGCCTAGCACACCAGGCAGGACTGCTACTGAGAATGTTTTAATCGAAAAACCGAATAACACTTCAGCAGACCTAGGAATCGAATCTAAAACCTTATGCTCGGCAGTAGCGCTTGCGACCACTACACCGACGAGTCAGCCCAGGAAACGACAGTAGTAACTAGCAATTGAAAAGCCAATAAAGTTGTGAACAGAATTCCTAATAGGTACGAGTTTTTCTAAGATTCCCAGAGCATTAAAAGAACCTTAAAGGGCAATACCCATTAGTTGTAACGATCACTTGAACAGAAGCTTGGGAAGGGATTGCCCACAAATTAGAGCTGGCCAGCGATCCCTATCGATAAAACGTGATGTATTGCTCATTGTTCGCGACATGTAACGGGACTGGGAGCTTGAGGGCTTTCCTATGATGTTGTGTAGGAAACATGGTGTTTTGACGTTGGAAGTTACATACTGGCTCACTTAAGCAAAACATTATAAATCATCATGGAAAAGCGGCTGGGACAGACTGGTTCCTAAGGCGAAGAATTGGGTCGCAACTTGGGAGAGGGCTATGTTAAAAGAGAAGAAATGAATTTTAATGCCTTTAAAAAATAGCTATAATCTAAATAGGCAAGTGGGACAGGCTGAATGCGAAGACGGAGAACTGGATATTGAGATTATGCTGTCCAGCTCTGGCATAAGTTGAATCGATTAACAACTGCATCATCTTTATTCTCCTGCCCTTATCCTAATTTATTTGGGTCTGCAAGCATGCCTTCTTCCGTTCTTCTCTATTACTCGTCATCACAACAGACGCCTCCTTTCTTGGCATATCATCCTTCTTACAGTCCATCCATCGTTTCTTTGGCCTTCCTCTACTCTTATACCCATCCACATTCATACTCAAAACTTTCCTCACGACATTTTCCTCATTCTTCTGCATCACATGCGCATACCAAGCCAACCGATTACCACACAACTTTTCAGTCACCGGCGCCACTTACAGACTTCCCTTTATGTACTAATTTCTTATTTTATCCATTCACGCACCACACATCCCCCTTAGCATTCTCATCACAGCCACATGCAAATGCCTAACATTAAAACAAATTATGATTTAGGAATAGACTCGTCATTACTCTCCAGCAAAAAAACAAGACGTAAAACAACACCAAATCAGGACAACCTACTCCCAAGTAAGTTTCAGTGTACAATAGTGTCGTACCCACAAATTGCCAGCGGCCGCAGATCTCTATCGCTCACTAATGCCGCTCATTGTTTACAAACTGTAACGGTATCGCCGAATACGGCAAGCTTGGCAACTTTGTTCCAACGTTTGTGTAGTATCCTTTGACGGAGAAGGGAACAATGTAGTGGGCTTGTGACTATATAATCTACATGGTGATGTAAAAGTCTTGAATTTATTTTAACTTATGAAGTTACAAAATTCATAGGGTGGATTGGCAATAACGAGTGCTCGAAATCGGAAAGGGTAACGTGGAACTCTGAACTGAATGATAAATAAATCACAAGCTAGGTATCAGCGGATGTCAACCATTTTTTGAACATGATCCTAATTCTATTCCTTCCTACCAAGGCAAAGTTTGTACAACATCATGTATCAGTCAGAAAATCTAAGTAGTATTACGTATTCTACGAGTAAGTTAGTACATATATTGATGTTTTCCCGTTAGTCTCGTGGTCGCCAGTGCGACTGCTGAGCGTGGGGTCCTGGGTTCGCTCCCGGGTCGGGCAAATATGATATTGGGTTTTTTCATTAGTACTTATTTCTCAGAAACAGCCAAGATTTGGAAGTTGGCCGTATTACCCCCGTGCCTCGGAAAGCACGTTAAGCCGTTGGACCTTGATCTCTCTCCGGTCGTGTCGGATTGCCGTACCATCGGACTATGAGGATAAATGAACAGAGAGTGCACCTGTGCGTGCGCACACACGTGTGCACTATAATATCTACCGCCGCTGTCCGCTGAGATTTGCCGCCGTGGCCGAAGACGGTCAGGAGGACTACACTGACATCCAAAAAATGTCTACATATACTTTCTTTCGGTTCCCTCAAAGATAGTCTGTAAAAACATCACATACATTAACTAAATAAATATCTATCTGTACATACCCTGTGACTCCTGGAAGCTTTAGGATCGAGGTACGTTCTGAGCTTGTTGAGGTAGTGTGCTGGCGAGTCCTTGGCCTGCACCATGTCCTGGTCGCAGATGATCTCCCATTTCTTCTCCAGGTCGTAGTTGCGCAGGAGTTTCGCCTTGTCCGGGGGGAGGTCCATTGACGCCTGGAACAAGAGATAGGATCTGTTAAGATTTTGTTATGCAGGACTGAACAGGTTTAAAGGTATGACAAGTCATGAGATTTCCGATCGGAAAAATTATGAACTTCTATAGAAACTTTCATTTCCTAATTAATCACCTTAGGGGATGAATTATCAAAAATTCTTTTGTTGCTCACCGCCATTCAGAAATAAGCTTTAAGACCCAGCGATTTAGCCTGTGTGTTGTCTGTCAGAGAAAGAATGAATGAATTGAAGATTTTTATAAAGAAGAAGTTCTCCTAAAAGTATTTGATGGTTGCGTAAAACATAAAAGATTTAAAAAAACACAGGTAAGGCGTGATCGAACATAATGATGTCGAATCATGTGGAGAGATTCAGGCTCATCCCTGAATCTCTCCATATTACGATTCGACATCATATTTTCGATCAGCATAATTGTCAACCCAGGCTATAGAAGATTATCTTTTCCTCTAGATCTATTTCCATCAACAAATTCTTATAAAAATCCCTTCGGCATATACATTGGGCCTATGTTATAACAGCACATTGTATTCAATCGTGATGGATTTAGTATCCGAACAAGGATCGCTAGCATTGAACCAGTTTCCAAGATATTGGCTTATACGTCGGTAACGGTATACGCAGACAAACAGGGCTGATACTTAGGTAACTAGTCCTTTATATTTTATGATACCCTGGTCGGTAATTCCTGATTAGGAGGTCACTTCTTTCACGTGGGTGTCATAAGAGGGTACTTATGGGTTAATATGTCTGACACTGTGTGTGACTGAGGAGCTGGTAGCTAAATAATAACAGCCGCTTGGGTCGATCTTCAGGTTAAGCCGCGTTTGCCTAGGTGGTTCGTAGATGGGTGACTGCCATGGCTCGGAAAGCCGTTGTTCTCGGTTGTCATTTGTAGATCTTTGACAGTCATTACTGGTAGTGTGGCCGAAAATCTGACAACCAGTTTTACCAAGGGGTATCGTATCACCCAATACTAACTGGGTTGTGGAAGTCAGATAGGCAGTCGCTACATGTAGAATTCTGGTATTCTGCTGCATACGGTTAGACTGGAAGCCGACTTCAACATAGTTGGGAAAGCTACGCAGATGGTGTCTAATACTGTTAAGAGCAAACTTGAATGGACAATGCCCGTTTTAAATACTGTTGGATTTTCAACGGACGGTTTACTGCCGAGAGTCGACTTTCCATTCTTTTCAACAGTGCAATTACATTTAGGTATCGCTTAATGAGCACGGGCAAAAGGTTCCCAATTGTATTCCTATGTGGTTTTGTATATTGCGGTTGATGGGGGTTCATGGACGGCTCAGATCTCGAGTGTGTATGCGGTGTGTCTCCACAGACAATGGCCCACTTTCCATCTTCCGCTGCATGCCCTGACACCTACGCACTTGACGATCTTAGGACTTCATCAGTGAGCGGAGTTCGCGTAGCTGAGTTTTGGGCCAAATATATTTGATGAAAATTTGCCATCGACACGCTAAGAAGATGACTATGGGAGACTCAACCAATAACACATCAAGTCTTGTATATTGCTATAACTATGTTTCCCAATTCCCTAAACACAAATTCCTCAAGATCAATGTACTGTCAACTAACAGGTGAATGTTCCTGACTGCACTCCTAATCCAATATTATCGCTGAGTCGAATCTAATTTGATCAAGTCGTTCCGACGCTTCAAAGTGAATTCAAGACGTGTCGAGGACTACAAGAGATACTTCACTTAAAGAGTTATAAGAATACCTACTTAGGTAGCTGAAGAACTCTTGACTCCTTGAAGTGCATGTTAATTTCGGAAGCTCAAGTAATGACAGTACCTGACATATGGGCTTTAGCAAAAACATTTCTTCGCAAAATCATCATCATCTTGGGCTCTGCCCCTTTTTAGGGTTGCGTACCCGAAGGGTAACCAACGGGACCCTATTACTAAGCCTCCGCGGTCCGTCCGTTTGTCTGTCAGCGAGCTGTATCTTATGATCCGTAATAGGCAGACTGTTGAAATTTTAAAATAAATTAAAAAAGGGGGCTCCCCTCCTACGATGGTACGAAACTCTTCATGCGCGAGTCCGACTCGCACTTGGCCGGTTTTTTCTCTTTTGTTGGGGTTACACAAATTATCACGCCAACTTAAGATTACAGAACATATCCCGAAACGTTTTCTTTTGTAACGATGATTTCCTGGAGCCCTGTCCAAAGCCCTATGGTCCATTTCCCAGCCCTGTGCCACACAATTTTCCCCTCGTACAAGCACGATTGAATACCTGACATTTACTACAATATTATTTATTGCCAATGTTTCTAACCGATCGGTTCGCGAACTTACGTTCGAAGCTGCGTAGACATAAATTGTCGACATAGTCGTTATATTGCGCTATCGTAAATACAGCTTTTTACTACAGTACTGGCAAAAAGGGGTTCTTTATCATTGCTTAGGCTTTATGAAGGCGGAGTTGACGGCAACCTTGTAACTGAGGTTTATGTAAAACCATCACTTAGGATAGCGTCACTCAGCAGTGACAACCCAATAACGCATAGATTTTATGTGAAAACCCTGCCAGTGACTAAAAGGCAGGATTTGCG
Source organism: Noctua comes (assembly GCA_963082995.1). Classification (NCBI taxonomy): domain Eukaryota; kingdom Metazoa; phylum Arthropoda; class Insecta; order Lepidoptera; family Noctuidae; genus Noctua; species Noctua comes. The sequence continues at coordinate 15,693,049 of OY720278.1, read as the reverse complement.
AGTATCGTAAAAGTTTCCACAAAACAAAATAAAATCAAGGTATTAAACAGCTTTGTCTAAACCCTAGAAATCTTAATACAGGGCGTAAACAGACCCTTCACATACCCGTCAACCAAGCAGCCTGTACATCAAACTAAGTAACTTTACGCAAAAATTATTGCGATGGAAAGCACTCAAAGCATTGAGCTGATGGATGGATCGAATAGTACGGGGGTCATGGAGAAAAATGATGGATGAAAAATCTTACATTAAAAATTACAAAAAAACTTGTGAAAAAGTTGGAACTTTGACCCCAATATCTCCGTAACTAGAAGGTTCCTAGGTATGGTCTAGAACAAAAAAATGATCGCAAAGACGGGGAGAACAAGTGCCTTTCCGATATGTTAAGGGTCTATTAACACCCTTTATATTTATAAAAGCGCAGGAGTCAAGATCCGGAAGTCTTGTAAAACTTTTCACTACATGAGAACTCACGCCTTTTTTTCATGAGGGTAGCCAGAAACCATTAAGCGCCACCTTACATACTCCTTTTGCCTCGCCTACGTTCATTCATACATCTAGTCATACGTGACCTTTCTGAAGAACCTCGCCATTAGCAAAAAAGCTGAAAGCTGATTTACAAATACGGGAAAACGTCATGATGTACTCCAGTAGTTTAAACAAGTTTGCAGGACGGACTCCAACAAACTTTAAATATAAACAAGGGTAGACAGTAATAAACTGAATATTGCTGTACAAAACTCGAGGTAACCCTATTAACGTCGACAGTAGCAAAACTCGTCTACGCATAGTACATGGACTAAGGACAAACTGTTTAAGTGCAGTCTGTACACTAATTGGTAATGACCGAACTAAACTGGACTAAATTGGACAGTTTGGGTTCTGCTACTTTCGGCCTACTCCAGATGATGAAGTGGCCAGATGGCTTAGAAAGTTAGCTCGTTTAGGAGTTACTGCCCGAATTGTTGTTGTTTTGAGAGCTTAATTTGTTTTCGTTGTTTTATGTTTGTTTAACAATTGTTTAGGCCAAAGTTCAAGTATTTAGTTTTTAAATTTGCATATAAAGAATCTACCCAATTCTTTAGGGGTTAGAACTTCAGAAGTCTTCGAAATAACATTACAACCAATACAACAACACTGCCTCGTAGGTCTCGTGGTCCCAAGCGCGACTGCTGAGTATGAGGTTCTTGGATCGATTCCCAAGTCGGCCAAAGTGTTGGAATTTCTCAGTAATCTAATTATGTGCAGAGTTGATGGCAATAGAATCACCCCCTATAACATAGTATTTCAATATAACTGGCGAAATGTGGGTGTACTATTAGGTACACCTCTGTCTAACCGTTTTGGCGATTACAGGCAATATTTTATGTATGCATAACCCTAATTCTTCAGCGAATCGAAATCTCCAAAAAGTAAAATATCATTGATTGAAATCAAAAGCTCGGCAAAGTTGAAGCTTATCAGTACGCCAATATCGAATCACTTTCGCAAGATCTTACGTTACTCAGTCAATTCACAAGGCGTCCATCTCAATCGTAAGCCGGGCACGTGCCAAGTGGACTTGACCCAAACCTGTCCGGAAAGCTTAAGCATCATTGTAATCTGACTCAACATCTAACACTTGAAGGATGATACGGAATACAGAAGCATCTGCGGTTTCTTAAACGGAATATGATGAGGTACGTTGATTTGGTCCTAAGTGTGTGGTCTTTTGGTCTAAAATAAGGTAATACATGCTTAAATAGTTTACGCCTTTTTTTCATGGGGGTTTTCAGAAACTGCAGAACGCCACGATTCTTACATATACTCGTTTTGCTTCGTCCAGGTTCTTACAAAAATCAGGTCATGTTAAGACGTGTCATTGTGTGATCCTCATTCCAAATCTGTTACTACCCACTTCCCGTGGGTCTCAAAAGACATGTAAAGGGTTATGAACACAAATGATCTTATAAGCGCACCAATTTGCGTCGTCTGGATCGCACAGATTATCACGTGTGTGGTCGTCCAGGAAATCCACTTAGTTACTAAGCTCATATTTCGTTAAATCCCAATAATTATCGACGAGTACATTAATTGGCTTGATAACATTTATGGAACATGTGCACGCCCATGCATATCGCGAAGAGCCTCTATTACCCGGTTTATTACTGCAACATTGCCTATCGCGGCGAATGAGACTCATCTTCCATGATTCACTACTTCAACTCCTGCAATTTTACCAAAACCTTCCATTCCAGACCCTCACATCTTATTATAAAGACGTAGAGGTTAGTTTCAAGTGGCTGGAGTGATTAAACATATTGGTGTTATGAAGCTCGTATTAGCATAGACGGTGTGTTCTCAATTATGATGCTATGGGCGTGATCCCACGCATTGAAGTCTTAGGTGTGGTCCTAAACTTAATTTTGTAGGTAGCAAATACCGCTGTCGAAAATGCACATTCTGTAATTTTCAAATAGATTGGCTCAGCTGAATAGTTTGTTGACGACTATCGATTTTGGTTTGCTATAAAATATTCTGGATGAAAAAAAGGTATTAAAATCAAGTTTTAAAGTACTTGTCGATGCACCCCAAGATAATGACAATAAGCATATTAATGAGATATGACGTTTGTGGGTTTTGGAACAGGAAAATTAAGCATCAAAAGGAATGTGACAGAAGCTCAGGTATACAGCGAGTAAGACCTTTTCTTTACATTATATTCTCACAAAATGAATAAACTTAGCTACATTCATTGATTTCCACCTACCTATGATGCATCTTTTAGGTGTTTTCCTAGACATTTCTAAGAAAAGGTCAATTCTGGTAGGCTTCCTGAACAGTCAAATTCGTACTAGCTAGAAATTTCCTATAAACCTAGTGATTTTGTATTTGTATAGGAATACCGACAAATAAAACATCCGATAACAAAGCGGAATCTAATTTCTCAATCAACGAACACATTTCACTTAACGTAATTACTATGCAACAAAAAAGTAGCTGATCATGCAGGTGAACGACCTGCGTATATGTTTGTGCTTTGTAAATATTGGACATCATCACATGAGCATAAATGAATAGCCATGTTAGAGACGTTGAATAAATTAAATACGGCAGGTTCTATATTCTCTACTGAGGTCTTAGAAGTGCCTTTGAATGTGATTCGGAAATGTGTATAATATAAGTGTAATATCAGTAGCACCTATTAACATAATAAGATAACGTGGCTTCAAAAATTGACATCTATTTTGGTTTTGACACTATTGAAACTCTCAGTTTAAGTGATCAAACAGTAAAAGAACAAATTTTACCAACTTTGTCATAACTGAAGCTGGTTGAAAATCAATTTCAACTAATTACCATAAACAAACATAAACAGCTTTACAAAGTCAAGCCTACCATTGACAAGTCTCAAGATTTTTCCGGATCTCTAACTATTCAAGAACTAAGTCAACATTCGCCCTTGAGGAGTCAGCAGAACTGAAGTGCCATTAGTCATGGTAGCCTAGTAGCTATCGAGTTCGAAGAACGGTTCCAGTGTACTTTGGATTGATGCTCATAGTTTATTAATAACCGATTGTTTTAGAGTTTCATAGTATGAGAATTGTATCTGAGTGAATCATGGGAAGGAATAAATAATAGAGTACATTGAATACTTTGTAAAGAAGTTGTGGATACCTGTGAGGTGTGACACACAGTGGAGAGCCACGAGGTCAATATTACGGCAAGTTAGTGTAAACCTATATTGGGCGCAGACTGTCATGCATAATCGGACTTCATTCAATGTTCCCACTGCTGGGACACACAGCCTCCTCTCTATGAGCGGAAACTGACTGACAAGAAACCTTTAAAATATGAAGAATAGTAGTAGGTTACAGTAGCGAAGGGTAAATTTTTGTAAAAGGTAAGCCGGAGTAAATCTTTAATGTGATTAGGTATATTATTTGTCCATAGACTACTGACTGTGCTATTTTTCAAAGGGAAGCCAGCAGGAATCGAGTTGTAAGGAACCTTCGCCACTAGGTAGGTTATAAGTGCGAGTCAAGCTTTTGTACTTGTATGTAGATTTCGCCACTGGACACACACTGACTGTTTGTGTTTTCTTTAGGAAAGATTGCATATGCAATTGTGGTGTGTTTGTCAATCAATCAACTAAGCCTATCACAGTCCACTGCTGGACGTAGACCTCTCCCAAATTGCGCCACAACACCCTGTCCTCCATCCGCCTTCCGCTACCAGACTGTCCCAGCTGCCTTTTTAAGGCTACCTGTCCGGATCCCACGCTACCCTTGCTGCCGATACGCGGTGTCCAGTCTAAGACTCGTTTGCTCCAATAGCCATCGGTTCTTCGATAAACATGGCCAGTCCATTGCGTATGAGGAGATGCAAAAGCTGCCACGAACATCATGCTTTCAATAAAGTACAATTTGACATGTTTTAACATAACTTTATACGCCAAAATTCATTATTTAGTTGACCGTTTCGTCATTCAAAGCTCCAAGATTGATTATCTGCCACCAGATCAACACAGCCCATTTCCGCGCCTTCAAAATATTAAGACAGACAAATAATTAAATCCTGCATTATAACTGCTTTCTAAGTTATTAATGGTTCTCCTTATAAACTGAACTCCTGGTACATTTGTCATTGTAACTGTCGCCGTGGTTATTGTACCTGTTATATATAGCAAGTTCAGAAATAAAGCCGGATTTACGGGTATAGTGTTTTATTAGTAAAACAGTGATTTTTGACTATAATTTACTTCCTGTTCATTTGTTAAGACTCTGTCTCTTTTGGTGGTATTATGGCAAAATAAAGGTTGAAAGCATTAGTTTTAGCTGTGATAAATGTGCTGTTAATGGCTTGGCTATTAGTCTTAATATTGCCTCTGCTGTCTTTGCTTGGAGGAACAAGATAAATTAATGTTTTTAGTCCAAAAATGGTAACGCCACTATTTCATGTGCCTGTTTCTGATGAGTTAAGACAGTCTTCCTCTATCTGTTTTTACAAGATTATAATGATGCAAAATCATTAGTCAGTACAATATGTCGATGACTTGGTTATATGTTTTAATATTTCTTGTACTTATCCTTCTGTAGATTGAAGACAATCTTCTTCGAATTCTTTTCAAAAACCCAGGCACTTCCTGGGCTGACTACTAGGCTAATATAGGCTGACACAATGATGAAGGCCAATGATAACACACGTCAATATGCCGCGATGCCGTCACGCATGTGTTTTCGAATCGATTCAGTAGAGCGAATCGAATTCGATGCAAATGCGTGACGATCACGACCGGGGACTAAGTGATGGCTGGATGGAAGATCGTGAATATATCGAGACTAGCTTTTGCTTTATCGATAACAGAGCGGGAATTTACTAATGATACGAAAATATCAATGGGAAGCACTGTCACCTGGTCTTCGTAGGGTGCCTGGTAGGTAGGATGAGGGTCATTATTCTGGCAGCTGCTAGAATGAAGTGGTTCCTAACCTTTTCGATCTTGTCACCCCAAGACGTAGTTAGAGAATCTGATTTACCCCTCCCGCTCTCCCTCATGTTACCAATGAACACAAAAAAAAACAACACACATAAATACAAATTGACTGTCTACGTAGAGCATCTGGATAAATGTTTTGTCTTTGACTTTTGAGTAAAACTCTGATTCTTTTTGTGTTCTCAGTTTTTCCAAAAACAATCCTATATCTTCACGAAGTTCATAAACTCTGTTTATTCATTACCATTATTTATTTATCTTTATATATTACCAGCTTATTACCCCCGCAGAATACCAGTTTTACCCCCGCAGGGGTAATTACCCCCAGGTTAGGAACCGTGGCGCTAGATAGATAGATAGTGTACTGCTAATGGTGATTAGTATCGACTCTATCATTATTTAAAAAAAGGCGCACATCTGCGCGAGTTTCTAGTGCTCATTATTTTTTTTTGGTGTATGATAAGTCTGTAAGGTAACATGTATGGACCAAAATTGCCTGAAAATAAATGAATGTTTTGTTATTATATGCAAGCGGCTATCGTCATAGTCATCCTATCAGTGGGGAAGGTTCCATACAACTCGATTCCTACCGGATTCACTTTCAAAATGGGACAATCAGTATTCTATAGACAAATAATACAATCACATTAAACATATGTACTCCGGCTTACTTCTTACAAAAATTTACTCTTCGCTACTGCATCCTATAATAACCCCGCTACTGGGATACAGGTGTCTCCTCTGCGAGAGGGAGTGCCCCAAATACACCATGCAGGCGTACTGCATGTTAGAAGATATCATGACATCGAAATTTCGGTTTTAAGACATGGCCGGCAAGCAGATATCGTGGTAGCTTTGCACGACTTGTTAATATGTTTAATTATTTTCATTTCTTTTAAGTTAAAACACAATCGTTCTACCATCTCTGAAAATTCCTCACACCGATTTCATCTGACCCCAGGCCAATGTCTGCTAGATATGCGTCACGGACAGGCGTTAGTGAAATAATTAGATTTTCTACTTTCTAATTAGGCACGGCGTGGCGCCGGCGCTTCCCGCCTCATTAGACGCACATGCTTGTAATCAGACCATGAAAGTGCACGGACTTTACCATCTTTATGGTTTGTTTTCCTTATAATTCTCCGTTTATTGCTTCTCCAGTTCTATGATTGCAGTTGCGCGAATTGTATTTTTTAATAGACTTGGTAACGTTGTGCATCAGAGGGGCTCGTGGTAAATAATAACAGCCGCACGGGTCTTCTTTAAGTTAAGCTACGCTATAGAGGTCGGTAAGGGGATGGGTGACCATTCATTACATTGCGAGACCCCTCCGTGCCTTGGAAAGCACTTTAATCCGATGGTCCCGGCTGTCATCAGTGCTTGACTTTGACAGTCATTACCTACGCATACTGAGAAATCCCGAAGTCTAAGAGCCAGGGGTATCGTGTACCCGGGGTCGTGAAGGTCAGGTAGGCAATCGCTCCGTGTTGGTATTCAAATGGATCCAGTAGACTGGACAACGACCAACGCAGTCGGTAAAAGACTATGACTAAGAAGCTGTTATGATTCTCTGTCCAGTAGTGGATTTTGCCGGTCTGCTGTTAATTCAATAGTTCTTTAACAACTTAAATGATGATTAGACGAAAGTAGCGGTACTAGTAAGTGGAAAGCTGGCAAATTGTCACTGCACAACGATGTTGTAAACTTTTACTACTGTCACTAAATGCCAAACATTTTAAGGAGTACTTATTTAGGCCCGCTTGCACCACGAATCGCTAAACGCGTTTGACGTAGAACGCATTTAAAACATCGTTCTGTTTTATCAATCGTTTAAAGATGACAGACACAGAATGATGTTTTAAATATATTTAGAGTTAAACGCGTTTAGCGATTCGTGGTGCATGCGGGCCTTAGAGTAGTTTTACTATGTCCTTCTTCCAGTTGTTAGTACTATTAAATTTGAGTGGTAGAATGCTTGGCCACTTCCACGGCATCGTCGATGTCAGCACAGTTTTCCAGTTGGCGGTGTAGTTTAGGGGTTTACCCATCAGGTTTTGTCAGCTAATTTAATTTGAGATTTAGACATATAGCCTAGATATGCATTATCATCATCGTTAAGCCGTTGGTCCCGGCTGTCATTTTTAGATCTTTGACAGTCGATACAGTAGTCAGTGGCTCAAAAGTCTGACAACCAGTCTTACCACGGGGTATCGTATTACCCGGTAATAACTGGGTTGTGGAGGTCGCTCCATGTAAAATACTGGTATTCAGCTGCATCCGGTTAGACTGGAAGCCGACCCCAACATAGTTGGGAAAAGACTAGGCAGATGATGCTGCATTATCATCATCATCGTTCTCTTACCCTTGTCCCGATACATTTGAGGTCGGCGCAGCGTGTCTTCGTCTTCCATACTTCTCTATTACTCGTCATCTCATCAGACACATGTTGAATACTCTAAACTAAAGTTTGGCATCTACGTCAGCTCAGACTAACACCATGTCAAGCGGCCCTAAAGAGAGTAATCTAACTCTATGTTAGCTCGCAGATCATGGCATCATAAGTAGGAATATGAGGGCCTTGCAAGATTAATTTCCCTGCGTATTTTTTAAATGGAGACGAGACTTAACTATGCGACTTATGGAATAATGCAGCTTTTAGTAGAACCTTCACGGAGTATAGTAAGTGCCCTGTTTATCATAATATATGGAACTCAAACTAAACTCAAGGCATTATTTCCATTCAATATATAGAATATTCTTTATTCCATACAAGTAACATTCATAAAAGAAAACATTTCACATAGGGTGACACTCGTAGAAGATGGCGGGACGAGCTGGACAAAACAAACGACCTGTGGCCCACATTAGCCCTGGATCATAGCAACTGGAAGTTATGGGGATAAGCCTTTGCCCAGCAGTGCGATGACGCGACTAACAGTATCAGTATAGGGTGACCCAATGGGCGGTGTTATCGCTAAAAGCGATCTTTTCAAGACAACCTTTGGATGGATTACAGGAAGAGAGAAAATAATGCACGTATGCACAGCACCAGGCACGCAGGCACCTTACAATTGTCAAGGATTCAGTAAGTTAGTCGAAGATAGTTGCCCGTTGGAAAATTTAGATCTCTAAGGAGAAGAACGGGCAAGAAACTCCATGGACACTCTTTTCACAGCTTCAGCGTTTCCCTAATTCGTTAGATACTCGTTAATCTTTTATTAGTTTAGAAAGGTTTAATGTAATGTTCTTTCCAGAATCCGCATCAAATACGGAAGCAATTCCATGTTACTTCATAACAAAACCGACATAAAAGTTCCTTTTATTGTTACTTTCATTTTAATACTCCATCTTCTGCCTGTGTTCCAATCACACGGAATGACTCGTAAAGTCTTGAGGATCGTAAAGCATTCGCGAGCAGACTGTATTGTGTGGTGTCTGTGGCCAGGTGGCAATGTACCATCTGTGTATTTCTGAGTCGCCATAGTACCCGGGGTAGTACGATAACAAACACTAAAATGTCTGACCTTTTGGTTGTCGTCTCACAGGTTACGATTAGGAAGCGAAATGTCGTTGATAAGAAAGATTATGACGTGTTTTGTAAAAGTGCTTGCATAAAAATGCTGTTTTCCGGTCGCGATTTGTCGATACCGGAAAATGTTTACCTTAAATAGAGCAAGTACTTTGCATACATAAAGTATAGGACTATTTTACCGATACTGATCGCCATCGCTCCGTCCGTAAGAACCGGGAACTTGTATCTTTATGCAAGTAACCTAAGCTAACTTTACCTGAGGTTATTTACTTGATTGCGAGTAAATATGGCTAGGCGGCATGAAAAATTGCTAATTTTAAACTGTAGACTGAACCAAGCTGCAAAATGTCTTAATACGGTAAGAAAATTATGAACCCTCAAATTTACAATTAGTATTGCAAAATTCACGCCCGAAACACTATAAGTACACATTAACCAATCATTCAAATTGAGGTTAATAATAGGCACTCGCAATGGCGTACCAAAACGCACAGCGCAGTCTAAACAACGCGCAACGCAACAAACTACTAAATGGTAGAACAAGAACAATACCAATTTAAACTAATATTTCCTATTTCGACCCAGTCACGGTCAATTCTTTATTGCAAGCCACATATTTACTGAATGAAAGGATTGTGTAAACTTACAAAATACTATATTTAGTAAACTAGTGACGTGAAAGAATTAAACCTATAATTTATCGATACTATTCTCAATGTTAGGTATCGATAAATTAATCGAGATTTATCGACGTCGATAGAGCTTGTTATTAGAGAAATAAATCGACAATTTATAGTTATTATCGGATTGTAAAATGATAATTTAATTTTACTTGAACGTTGTTTATGGAGATATTCAGATAGTATAAAAGATTCTTGAGAAATGTAACATAAATAACCAATTTAATTTTAATCAAAGATTTACTGAACTTGCTGAATTGTATATGTTATGAATATAAAAGGAGTTCCTAGTAGTTATAACTGTATTACTGTACATCAAAGAAAACATCTTCATTACGAAATAATAGGAAACTATAGACTGACTGGTAATAAGTGACCGATATTTAAACACGTGATTGTACTCATGATAACAAACAACTTTCCCAAATTTTTTTTTATACTTATACTTTTTTATCACAATAACACGATAGCCGTATGAAAAGCACGCGCGCGCCTTTGACCTATCAGCTGTTAAGCGGGACGCTGTTCTGTCTCGTTACTATCGTACCGTGCAACAGTGGGTAGGCAGAGCACCCGCGCGGCTCCCAAGTCCGCTCCGTAAGTTTTACTGTGATAAAAGTGAATGAGTATTAAAAATGTTTCTTTGGGAAAGTGGTTTGTTATCATGAGTACAATCACGTGTTTAAGTATCGTTCACTAATTACCAGTCACCCTATATAACGACGCCTGTTTACTCACATCGTAGCAGATTCATTGGAACCAGTGATTCAATATTCTATAATTACGTTGATAAACAGAGTATATTTATACATTTTTCAAGAGTGACATTGTAATGAATCACAGTAAAGACAATGAGGAAACTCGTGGCTTGAATTATAACTCGAGTTGGCCACGACTGCTTGACGTAACTTTGTTAGAAATCAGATGTAGATATGCCCATTTAAATATGTATAAATAAGACCACCGTGCTTCTAAAATAGCTGCCATAAAAGACGTTTACGAGATAGGAATATCGAATTTTACAGCAATGAAATACACCAAGGTATAATAATCGCGACTTATTTGATAATACGACCATTACCATCATAAATCTTCTTGCCATTCACGGTGATTGCAGCAATTTTCCTTCTAAACGTAGATGAACTTTGGACATGCAGTTGACATAATGATGACCATTTTAGTAAAGAAGTGCTATTTCGTTCTACAATGTGAATACAAATTATTCTCATTGTAGAACGAAATTATCGTCGACATCATAGAAGTAGTAAATGAAAAGATGGTCAAGATGGTCAAAGATGTTCATGGATGTTCATACATCGTTATCTAAACTAGGATGCGATAAAACATCCACAAACGACCAGAGGCTATAACAACAAAAGGAAACAACATAATTACATTAGAAAGGAAGTAATTAAACGTTTCAAGGAATCGCATCGATACATTCACGGCTTCCCGATAATTTATCGATAACTATGGCGCAGCACTGGCCGATGAATCAGACGAAGAAAAAATAAACTTGGTACGAATATAGCCCGCGACCTTCGGGTGAGTCAATCACTAAATACTTGACGAAAGGGAGACTGAATCGAAACGACGCAAAATTATACCCCTGACATAAAAAGTTGGAACTTGTTTTGGATAAAGTGGACCAAAACTTGTGTTTTGGAGCGGGCGGTACCTGAAGTACCTGTATGCCAAGTTTTGGTGCAAATTAAGAAATATTTTTGACCTGAAACAAGTTGAAGCTCCTCCGAGTGTTTGTGACTGATTTTTGATCATTGTATTAGTAAAAGTCAAGTAAATCATTTATTTCAATGCCATTAATAGGCACTTTTGAACGTCAAGCACGGACATAGAATTGTTTCTATAAACAAAACGTATAACCCAAAATATCTATGAATCACACAAATCGAGTTGAGGACGACAAATGCGTAATATATGAACCAACGACGCACTAAAATAACTACGACATTTAAACATACATTACGAATAAAGCTTTCAATTTTAATAAAGAAAAAGAAATTCATGCAACCCAACAGATACAAATCTGCCAAGTCGTTACGGAGATAATCGCAAGACAAACGGACTTTCCAACAATATTGCACACAAATGGTCTATTAGGACGACATAATAATACACTGCAGTAAGCACTCGGGAATCGAGAGTTGCTTATTGACACTTCCTGATAATAATGACGCACTTCAGATAGTAAAGTATATTGATATGCTAATATTTTGTGTCGTTGTTTATGAAGAAATTCGGGGTATTTAGTACCCCGAATTTGTTCTTGCATAGATAGTAGAACAGCAATAATTGAGCTTGACGAGTCTAAGTCCAAGATGAAAAGGTAACAATAGGAAATCAAAACCTATGACAAACACACAGATTCGATTACAATATAAAAACTACTAGACGATTTGATGAGAAGTGATTTCCGTTAGATCTGAGCAAGTTTTCTGAAAGGCAATTTCGCAATCTATGTAACTGATGTTGGTGTAATACACAATGTTTAACTCGTAGCATAAACTAACCATAAATAACATTCGCACATCATTCATAGAAAAAGTTATAATCGCGTGAAACATAACAACGAAACTAGTGGCGACGTTATTATATTTTGCATACAAAAGCTATTGTTGCATATTTTCAATACATAACATAACATCACGCCTGTAATCCTTCGGGGGTTACATACGTGGGTTAGGCAGAGGTGTACCTCATATTATACCCACATTTTGCCAGTAATGTTTACTTCCCATGTAATAAGGGGTGAGCCTATTGCCATCAGTCAGGCACAAATCCAGACTCCGTGGTTGCTGAGAAAGACCAGATGGACAAACCCAATTACACTTTGCCCGACCTGGGAATCGAAACCAGGACCTCATTCTCAGCAGTCGCGCTTGCGATCATTAGACCAACGAGGCAATTCATATGACACAAATTTACTTTAAATTATGCCGAACCTCCTTTAACCCATATTGGGCTACATAATACGCTCACCAGGACCCTTCCTAATACAAAATCAAGAAAAAAACTGATTTGCCTGTACCCGACCATCAACTCCAATGCTCTTTCTATTTCTTCCAAAACAATCAATTTTCAAACCATATTAAATTCATGTCGACAACTTCACAAATCGATATTTCGCGTGCAACTATGCGAGCCATGTCGATCGCCGAGCGGTTGCGTGACAGTTGTTCTGAGAGATTATCCGATTCTCGGCCGCTACCGTCTCGGGAGCTGTAATTTTGATCGATGAGCTGGATTTTCGCTTTCTATCATTTTGCGTGGATGTTGTGTAGTGAAATTTGTTTGTTTTTGGTAGTGTTGGTTAGTGCTGAGCGTGATAATAATTAAAAAACGTGATAATTTAAATCATAATAATCTTGGGATTAACTTCATTTAACAGTGTATGGTTGGCATTCATTTGATGTGTCACAGAAACTTTTATCTGATAATATCCTGTGATAAAATCCATCTGCGAACTGAATAATACTGAACAGAACCTAAATATGTTTCATGATATAATGCCACCACTTTTGGTCCACTTTATTGAGCAAAAAAGACTTATTCGGTGAAGTCTCATTCGAAGAGACAAATTATCCCAGACACTAGCGTAATGTCCCTACAAGCATTTTAATTCAAACTTTTAATTAAGAACAAAAGGAAGCACCAACAGCAATTAGTAAAACCAGGCAGTTTACAGCTCGAATTAAACAAAAGCTGTATACTACTGTTCTTTCAAAACGAAAATAAAATACGAAGAGTCTCTTCATTAAAATCAAAAGAATGTAAAGAAAAAGAAACGAGTGGAGTTTCACACGACGTTGAAACGAATGAGGAATACACATGACTCATTGCTGATCCGAAAATAGCCACCAAAACGGTTTTAGCCCTAACCCTAATCTTTCAATTGTATGCTCATTCAACAAATGTAGTTTTCAAGTAACTATAAATCAATATTCGTTTTTTAGCGTGTTTCTTGTTATTTAGACGGAAGACGGTGTAAATATAGCTCTTTGATTCACCCTCGCATGACGGATGGGGAAAATTATGGATGCGGTTGTTATTTACGTATTTTGAAACTGGCTAGCCACAAAATATGAATGACTAAATACTTACTATCAATTCTCCTAAGAAGATATTGCAGGGACAACAAAACAATATTGAACTTCTTAAAAATAAGGAAAATTAAACGGTTTTTTTTTAAAGCACAATAAACAATCTATACTTTTCAGCAATTACAGGCAATAACTTGAATAGCTAACCAGCAAAAAATTTAGTTGTAACAACATCAATGAATTAATATATGACAATAAGCAGTAAACGTAGTATCCCAAACATTTACTTACTCAGGACAAATTAAGCCTCAAGCAATAGTATCGACATCATGAATCGTGCAACTGAACTCACCGAACAGACAGATCGACGTCCCAATCCTTTCTAATATATACGACACATTAGCGACAGGGTCAGAGCATGGTTTAGCATGCCTGCATACCATTGGCGCATGGCACTACGGGTGGGCATTGTGAAGCCCTAGGGAATGGTTCATGCTGGAAACATTGACATTTTTTGAAGATATTTTACGAGAAGCTTTGCCCTGGAAATTCCTTAAAAAACAAAGTTCGCAGTTGAATTCTAAAAGTTCAAGTTCATCTAAGGTTACATTCTTAGCATGTTTTGTTTCTAAATGCTGTCCAGCCCTCAGAATATTCCAGTACGCTAATCTCAAATGATAATGGCAAGTGCAAATGATTGTTAAGTTCTTGTTTACAATTGACAAGCTACTTGGATACTGCAGTAATGGATATTTAGTTGGCTATAATCTGCATTCAGAAACAGTTTTAATACTTATAAGGCAAAGACCACAAACAGATACTTATCTATGTCATGTAATATTCAAAATGTAAATGTTAAACTTAGTTATGTAACAGCCGGAGAAGTGATCAGATTACTATACGATTAAGATTTTCTTAAAGATTCGCCGGACTAGTTTCCAAGAACAATGAAGTGATCATAGAAGAAGCTTAACCAGAACAATTCCCATTTTATTTTAGCAAGTTTGTTTTGCTGGTCTCAACCGTAAACGAAACCTTATGTTCTCCTGACATCGGTCAGTTCAAAGGTAAAATTCCTTTTGAAATACGTCCTCATACCTACCTACGCAATAATCCGAACAAACAGTAAACATGGTAAATATCCCGTTAGTATTAATAGTAATGTTAGTGACCATGATAGTTTAAAATCTTATAATCCGAACATAATATAAAAGCATTCAACCTAAATAGCTGAAGAACTGCAACAACGATTTCTACAAATAGACGAAAACAACTTCCTAATACAGACAGTCCAAAATTTAACAACATCAAATGCTCCTTAACAAGGCAAAATTCCCCATAGTGCTATGAGAAAGCAAGCTTGTGCATTCAGTTCAGTAAACCCATAAACGTATTTTAGATGTCTAAGCTAGTCCAAGTTTATGTGTGTCTAATTCTCCATACCTTCGTAAACGATACCTTAGCTACCATTTCAGGTTCAGAAGTAGCATTCCTGTTAGTATACTGTCCTTAAAGTTGTTTGTGTATTTCCTGAATGGTCTTGGAGTTAAGATATCAATACGACATCATTTTGGAAAGAGCCATAGGAAATAAATAAATAGCAGTGAACGGCGCCTATTGTATGACACTACGATCCTTACTGGTTTATGAGTCCACATTGTAACCGATGCTTTGACATTCAGAGGTGACATTCTTGCCTGAAATACAAGACCTAGTCGAAAACCTTAAAGCAGTATTCAAGTTTCAATAAAACTGTGCACCGCTTACTGGTTCGCGGACCAACTTCTGAGACAAAAAGAAACCAATGACGATACACAGAGGACGTGCTGACGGCATAAGGAAAGTAACTTAAGTTGTTGTAAGATGTCTACTGATTCAGCTTGCAGCTTTCAATCAGTAGACAACTTTCAGATATCAACTCCTAACCTAACCCCCTTTAAAGCAGAGTATAAAGATCAATTTAAAAATCTTAGGAAATGGTTAACCACCAAGTACCAATACATAATTTTCATTTGATCAATCGCACCACATGAAAGTCTCTCCATTGTAAATCATACTTTAGCATCCCGTGACTGCGTTCGGTTCAGAGGTGACATTCCTGTCCCTATTCTGTCCTTAGTCGTTTGTGTAGGTACACGAACAGTGGTGTTGGCAAGAAATATGAGCGAGTCCTGTGAATCGTCGATTACAATTCATTTGACGGGAGGAACAATTGATTGATGAGCAGAGGTGTAGGTTGATTTCAAAGGTACTGATGCATATGGATTAACTTGCGGTTTTATATCACCAGCTGAGTTAATATTTCAACCACTAAATATGCTGACAGCTTGTCCGATAGTTTATATGATGATAATAACGACGTATCAGTTACAATAGCTTACGGGATACAACTATTTTTCAATTAGTCTGTAATCTGTATTATGATATGAAAGATAAGCAAGTCCATTGATAGTCGTAATAATATTATTTTAAAAACTTTAACGAACTTTTTGAAAATCTCAACCAAATTAGCTTTAAATTAGAATGATCTCAAACCCACAAATAATTAAGCTGTCTTTGCCATAGAAGGGACCAATGATAAAGTCACAGTTCTCGATAAAGCTTAAGCTTGGTACAAATACATTACTCAAGTAAGACATGAACCATGGCGCCCCGTGACTCCGAGCACTGATTGGCGACCCTTCACTTGCATTACTCATTCTCGATTTAGTTTATTTGCTCAATTCAAAGGACTGATTTTACTATTCGTAGGCACGAATTCTACAATTTAATCAGGCAAACCCGAAATTAACATGAGCAAATCGGCAAAACTAAACAAAAAATATTTATCATGGAATAAATAACATGGTAGAGGAAGGTTACGGGTCTTTAGCAAATTATAATGATGAAGCACAAGAAGACTTAGACAAAGTAAATGAGCATACAATTCTCAAGATGAATTTCACCTATAAAATAACGCGAACAGCAAATCTAAACCGCGTCTAAGACGTGCCTGTGTGAATATTCCATAGCAATGTTGATACTGACAGCTCCTGAACGCAGTTAATGTGTTGATCGCATTCAATTCCTTGGTGAAATTCGCTCTTGAAGATCAACAATTTAGATTGCCCTCGCCACAAGGAGAACAATTGAATAAAACGAATTTCAAACACAACATAAAGAAACTAATTTGTGCGAACGTAGCTGTCCCTACTTGTTCACTGCTTAAACCATTTTGAGTTAAACGAAATTACCCAACCGTCAAATGAGGCAACCATATTTAGACCAATTCGATGAGAAACGAACACAAAGAATTTACATAAACATCCATTCACTGTTTATCACGGAGATTATCAAACTAATGAAGATATGTAAATAAGACGTTTTTTGATTCAACGCGTATTTAGTTTAATCCGACATCAAAGCTTACGAAAGCAAATTACTATTCGAAATCAGCAAGGGTCGGGTTATTAAGGTTAACTTGAGTGGCAATGTATAGGATGGAGTTAATTGATTGATTGTTGTTATCATTGCGAGCTTCACAGATTAGTCACATGATTAGACAGTTATCAAGCACCTTGATTTCATAATAACCATTTATTTAAGCGTCATCATAATTCTCCTGCTCTTATGCCAATTTACTTAGTGTCTGCGCAGCATGTCTTCTTCTTCCATACTTCTCCATTACCGGTCTTACCTGCAGTCATCTCCTTTCTAGCTTTACCATCCTTCACACATTCCACCCATCCTTTCTTTGGCCTTCCTCTATAAACTCTAAACCTATTCTTGTAACCACCCACATCCGTAATGAAATATTTCTTCAATTTAGCGTCTTGTTATGAAATATCAATCTCACTACTTTGTTCACACAATCTCTCTCGCGAAAACTCATTATCTTCAAGAGTCGGCAAATAAATAAACATAATATAGTGTTTCAGTTATTCTTTCTTTCGTAGATCTCGTAACAACTTCAAGAAAAGTTTGTTTGGAGTTTTTATATTATGGTGTTCGTAATTGTTATGTCAGGAACAGCTTTGCTTCTTCTTTAATTAAAGATCTTTTATTTATTCTGGCTGTGGTTACAATTTAATAAATGTCCAGAAATTATATATCCAGATATGAAATGTATAATTTTAGGTTTTCTATCCTTCTTCCGCGACCATTATAACATTCACAGGCAGTCCGTCGAATATTTTAGCCTTGGCAAATCGGACTTGTCATCCATTCAAAAAAGAAAAAGCTTTCTTCCTCACAAGGAGCCACTGGAAGCAAATTGCAGCAAATAACACGCCATCAATCAATGGCAACAGACAACAATGGGCTTTTCTGAAGGCTCTGACGAGTGACGTCATACTGCGGTATTTTGGTCACTGTGTTATGTTTGCAAGTTAGTCTGACCAAGCACTTTTGACAGTCATCAAAACATTGATGTTCTGGTGGATGGATTTGGAGCATTTGGTAAGAATAGCTGGTGGCAGTGTGTGTTATCCTTGATTGGTTTTTTGTAGTAAAGTTATTTTTAGTAAATATGGCAAAGCACAAGCCGAACCTACTACTGGGCTTCTTCTTCAAATGACGATAGACTTGATCACAAACCAATGGATGAGCATAACATGGAAAGGTGTAGAACATTTTAAGGTAGAGTGTAACATAGAACATCTCTGTCAACTTTTCGAACACAAACGTGATATAGAAAAAAGTGACGCAAAAACTGGAAGCCCGTTAACACATATTTGCAGTTCTCTATTGACAGTGGCGAGGCCTAAAAATGCAAATAGGCACGATTCCGGTGCGGAGCCAACGAACCGAGCTGCTAAACCATTCAATGGAGTTTCATATTACTACTGTCAACGGCTATTAAAACCGGGCGAGCGGTTCAGATACTAGGTGTATTGTTTTAGAATTTCAAAACGGTTGATAGATTTTAGAACTTTGTAAAAACAGCTTTTAATGTAAAAACCGATACCAAAAAAGACGCTTTCTGACTCGAGGTGTTAGGAGGTTCTGTCTGGATTTCTTATTCCTCATCGGGGTTTCTGCATGTTTTTTTTATCTCTAACGGCTAATTATCATCATCCAAAACCAGACCATAGCTTATGGTCTGGTTTTGGACCTAATTATCGCCCATGACGTAAATGATAGTGAGCCGTGTTAAATAATGTTTCTCACCTATCCGGCTCGAAGGACCAAATTTGAAGATTTAACCACTTGTTCCTGGCGTGTTAGTTAGCTGGGTGATTCCCTTTCACTCTAATGCCTAAAACGTTTGCGAAATTTTCGTCTACCTCATTTGATGAACAATAAAACTCCTTAACTTATAGTTCATATCCACAAATAAGAACAGCGCCGGAAGCAGGGGAGACATGAACATGGGGGCACGGTCGGCAGTTCGATGCCCGCCCACAAAAACTTAATGCTTCGATTGTTCACGTACATCACATATGATGCAGATGTGACTAATCTCATTGTGTCATAGAAGCGATTATGTGATGCTATGTCACTGTGGTGTGACAGACAGCGGTGGAATGTTAAGTTTTTGCTGAGGAGGTGTTATAATGGCATGCAAAATGTTTCTTGCTATGTTTTTATGGCTGCAGCAGCAAAAACCCCTTTGAATATCGCGCTCACAGATTACTCCGCTTGTGACAATAAACTATGCTATACTGTTACTGTGTTATGATTTGTTAACACATTTTTTTCTATTCTTGAGTTATTTATCATTGACCTTAAGACATTTGATTTGTGTTTTATCTTTCTTCATCTACTATGTTTTTTAAATAACAAAGTAGAACGTTTTAATTATACAATAATTATGATGTTCTCGTTCCGCGTTAATTTGGTGTTACAGACTTTATCGTGTCGGTAATTAATTTCGTACTTAGTAGGTGTAAATCCTGAAGTTTCTTAGATTCCTTTGTATAATGTTTCAATAATTCATTTAAATGATGGCCTTCAGCTATCTTTGAAAACTTCACCAACATTGTATCTTGAAAAGAACTCGCTTTACTATCTTCATGTTGCCCTTCCAGTGTTCAACATAGAAAGCTACTATTCCTGATCTCATTAGGGTGTGCAGTGTGGCCTACACCCGCAGCCGATGTGCAGCAGTAATGACAAGCATGTGGGTGCGGGTTCGACGCCCGGGTCGGACATAATGGAGCGATTGTCGCCGCCCGTTAGACGCCCACCTCGGTGCCTCGGACGTCGTTAATATATTATTAACTTGGTTCTAGGTAAGCGATTGATCTCAAACTTTTGGAACAGGTTAAGAATAATGGTGAGAGGTATAGAACTCGACACCTAGGTAAGCGATCAGGTTGATTTCCTCCCTTGAATCAGTATCGTGAAAGTCAAGATTAAGAGCAGGGTTTTCTGCTAAGAAAACGACATTAATGCAACGACATATTATCGGGCCTACGCTGTCGCCCCATACTTAAGTAGTAACGCTGTAACATAATAATATTGTAACACCAAATTATTTTAAAAGAGTAACCATGGAGTTTCTTGCCAGTTCTTCTCCACAGGAAACGACCAACCCGAACCGTGCACCTTTTCTCCTTTTATAAGTGCCCATGCATTTGTAAAATATTTTAATTCTCAATCCATACAAATAACATTACATAAAATAAAACGTTATTTACAATTATCATCAGCTATAAATAAATAATTCAATCAAATCAATAATAACTAATAAAAATAATTAATTCCATCAAATTACTAATAACAATAATCGTTAACTAATTCCAACAGATAACAAAAATCGATAAATAAATAATTCAATTCATAGGCCTATATGTGAATTAAAATATTTTGAAAAACACACTGTACCTTATCAACAATGTAAATGCTTAAAGTTCGGCCATTATATTCCCAAAAGCATATTGTAGCACTCTAGCAAGAGAGTTATTTTCAGCTGTAGCGGATTTGGTATGACGACCGGAGGGCTTCGAAAAGTGGCAATAATTAGTTTCAAACCGTTTCATATGTCTATAGCTAGCTACTATCAAAATTTCAACAGGCTTTATTATCAATCCTGTTGAGCTTTTCGATAGCTTAATCAAATACAATTTTGATTTTTTCACCTTGATATTGTAGATACAATGTCACTTTATCAAAGCCTTCTGCTACTTTTAACCTTTTAATTTAAAAAAAAAAAACTTTGCCCCACACTAGGAATGTCTCCTGTATCGTGGGTGCGTTTACAAACATTTAAATTCACATTCACAAACAGCTAGATCCGGAACAACTACCTGTAGGCCATACAAATATTTGTTCCGTGCGGGAATCGAACCCGCAACACGAAGCGCAGCAGTCAATCGCTCAGCCACTGCGCCAACCGTGCCGTCAAAATTGATATGCCGTTCGTAGAAAATAGTTTTAATAAAATAGTACCCAGGCTCACGATTCTTTCTACATTAGAATAACAGAGGCTACCCCATAATCAGTTAGGTAAAGGTCGAAAAATATCGACCGGCTTAAATCTGGGTTACCCAGTACATTCCTAAGGCCGATGCGGACAAAGCCATGCTACTGTTTCAAGCTTTTATTTATCAATAGTTTTTGTCCGCTAATTCGTTCGTGTGGAATAAGACATTAAGGATTCTTAGGAAACCATTGATTAAGATGAAAAGTTACTTAAGGGGGAAGCGTCAGACTATCCCGCGAAATTCAAATTTTCTAACGTTTTTCTCAATTTGCAGTTCAGTGTAAAGCTGTATGGTGAACAAAACTAGCTACTAGCTGAACTGGCTACCCTGACGCTATCACCTTAAGTACCCAGTGTGTAATAATCAATCATAATTCATAGTTAGTGTCTAGTTTCATAGTTAGGGCCAACAACGTTATAATAATACTATTGTTGGTAACAACGGCTTTAATATATCTCTATATAGTATTATTACATAGAGTATTGTTTGCGGGATTTTGTGGACAACACCATTTTTTGTTTTAATTATCAACAGATTTTGTCCGCAAATTCGTCAGTGCGATGTAGGGAGTACTCTTGGGAAATCTTTTGCTGAGATGAAAAGTACCTTCCTTACGTGTATAAGCCCTTTGGCTCTAGCTATTTTGGGCCTGGCAGAGGATGCCCTAGGTTTAGGGTTTACTCTGCAATGTATCCAAAATCAGTTGTTGTGTTATTAGGGATACTTTTATGCAGATACTTCCCGTATCTCTAACTTTGATCATTCACGGGCGCACAGTCCTTACCAGTCTTTTCCCGTTTCGGCGTTTTTGAGCAATCTAAACAGTTGAATTTATACTTGAAAGTTCGGCTTGGATTCGACGAAACTGTATAATTAAGGCAAAAATCAACATTATTCGCAATACCCAGCCCGCCGTGGTTGATTTGATTCGGCCTTACCTGGAACAAACAAAAATTCGGAATTAATTTTACAGTTCACTGTGACAATTCTCACGGTATTATAAGAAACAGAGTATTGAGTATGAATGTAGATAGCTATAAAGGTAGAGGAAGACCAAAGAAAAGATGAATGGACTGTGTGAAGGACGATATGGCTAGAAAGGAGGTGACAGCTGCGATGACGAGTAATAGAGAAGTATGCAAGAAGAATACATGCTGCGCCGATCCCAAATAAATTGGGATAAGGGCAGGAGAACGATGATGATATAAGGAAGAGAATTTTAAATTTTGATTATTTTATTTGTTGAGAGATTGCATGAATAGTTGAAGTCTTTGTTAAGTTTCAGTTTAATTTAACACTTTATTCATCTACGATGGAGGTCAGATAGGCAGTCGCTCCATGTAAAATACTGGTATTCAGCCGCATCCGGTTAGATTGGACACCGACCCCAACATATTTGGGAAAAGGCAATACCATCATCTAGCACCCGAATTGCTCAATTCTAAATCCGAGGATTATGAAGGAAATTCATAATCCATTGCTTCAAATATTGGAAAATTCGTCAACCTAAACGACGCTATTATTGATCTGTTGGAATTTTTTAACGATTATTGTTATTAGTAATTTGATGGAATAAATTATTGATTATTTTATTAGTTATTATTGATTTGATTGAATTATTTATTTCTTGCTGATGATAATTGTTAACTGGCGTTTATTTTGATTAATTGTTAATGTTATTTGTATGGAATTAAATAAAGCTCATTCATTCATTGATTCAATTACTTATGCAAATTTTTTTATGCAATAGACAAGAATCTGAACGAAGTAAGAACCGTCAAAGAAAGCAAAGCTTAGAATTCTAACTTTTGACAGTTCTCACTTCAAGCAATAAAATTACTAAACTTCAGAATAATGACTTTTACTTAAGAGGGCCCTTCCCGGTCCGTCTATCGTCATCGCGAGCATGGTCGAAAAGCTTGTTGTTTCATCCAGAGCCATAGCGGCGATGTTTTTTCAACTCCCCCGTCTCAGAGGGCCCCGACCCCGCACGAATCGTCTCTCGCGCACCTCATACCGCCTAATGCGGCAACATTGAACGAAAAATAGTGTTTGAAAATTTCATAAACTTGTTCCAGGAAATACGTGTTTTTGAATATATGTAGAATAAGGCTTACAAGTTTGTGAAATTAATATTTGTCATTTAGAATCTCCATTACGTTTGCAAGGTTTCTATCACAATGTTTTTTTTACTTTTACAATTTATGAGTAGAATATGAACGGCCAATGTTTAGGTAAATATGTGCAAAATAGCAGATTTTTAGAGGCTTATACTGAATTTGTTTCTCCAAATTTTTACTTTTTGCTTTGATAAAAACCTAGATATAGTACAAGATACCTATCAGTTAAAAAAAAATAAAGATAGATGTGTTACCACGGCATAATCACGTAAGAGCGTTTGTATGAAAAGTATGACGGCTTGGCCGCTCTTAAATAATCTTTGGCTTGTTTAAAGATACGGGTGAAGTGAATGTCAACATTTACTTATAACATTATTATATTCTATGGGATATAGATAGAAAAAATATACATATTTTTCATTTCTCCTAGACTAAAATATCTAATTGTTCCCTATTGTTTTATATAACACCTCTCAGCACAGAAGGCTACTTGATCAGTTATCTACTACATACAAGTCTACTGGTCGCAAGCGCGACTGCTGAGCATGAGGTCCTGGGTTCTATTCCCAGGTCGGGTAAAGTGTAATTGGGTTTTTCCATCAGGAATTTCTCAGTAACACCCACGGAGTCTAGATTTGCGCCTGGTTGATGGCAATAGGCTCGCCCCCTATTAAGTGGGACTTAAAGATAACTGGCGAAATTTAGGTGTACTGTGCTATTAAGTACACTGCCTAACCTTTGTGGGATTACAGGCATCGGCGTGATATTATATTATGAACATTAACAAAAAGGATGAGCAGTATTCCAGCCTAGTTGCCAGCGCGTGTCACGTTAATTGTCTCATTTGGGTCACCAATTAGCAAAATGTGACGCAAAACAATTAAACCAAAGAGAAACTGGATATGAATGTGGTCTAAGTTTCGTCTAATCAGGCACATTTGTGTCATATTACGTCTTGGTTAGGAAAGTCTATTATTTTAATGCTTTGTCAGTCTTGATTTTCAGCTTGATTTTAATAACATAATTATTGAAATAATGGTGTTCGGTTTTATGAATCTGATATGTGTATTACTAAATTGTGATCATTTAACAATCCCCGAAAGAATTGGGTTGTTTAATAAGCTAGGGGGGGGACTTGTGTGTGTTCTGTGCATACAACATTTTTTCAATTACATGAGAAACATGTTTATTACACAGATATACATACGAACATGGCCATTACCGACCAGTAACTAGATCAAAATTACAAGAACTAATTCAATAACTCAGTCAAAATTCTTAGTACCTCAGACATAGTCTAATGATGATGTCAGCCATACCAAGTATACCAACAGCGCCTAGTTCAAAGTACCCATATGGGCTACCCATATGGCCTGAACCCACATTACATGACAAATCATTATTATGAATATCAGAGTGTCAGTATATTGCTAATGGCATGTCTACGTGACTCATATTGTTTTTAAGTTAGTGATAGAACAAATATTTTTAATTCCAAGAGGGTATTGGTAGTATGGCGAGCTGTATTATGATAAAAGGTATGAAAGAATGTTTAAAATGGCTACGGTAAAGTTTATTATAGAAGCTTGGCGTTGACGTCAAAATATTCAGATACAAGGAGTATTTATTTAATCCGTCTAGTCAAAGGGTATCGTGTTATATTTGTGGTTGGCCGGTCAGGACAGGCATTGGTCCCAAGTAAAAACTGGTATTTAGCTCGACCAGTAAGACTGGGAACCGAACCCAGTTGAGGGGAACCGTAGTTGGAGAAGGCTAGGCAAATAATGATAAGAGAATCTATGTTGAAAGATGATTTTCAGTGTAAGTTTGTTGTTGAAGCTACATTTCAGGCACAAGTCATGAGCAACAAACAAACGCTACCCAACATTTGAATTAAACTATCATTACTTGCAACTGTTGAATATATTATATATTTTAGTTATAGTTTACTTATAAGTACTAATTATACCATTGTATGAGAAATAATACTACTGCTCCTAAATATAATACTTTAAATAAATTATTTATTTATTTAAAGTAAATGCAAATCAAATCAAATCAAATCTTTTATTTGTGATACATGGGTAACATGGAGGTGTTCATTACATAATTATATAATAATAATGTTCATTCCATGATCTGCCACTTGGGCATACAAAAAGTGATTTTTTTTTTAATATATTTAAAAAAAATATTCTAAAAAAAAAAAAACACGACCGTTTTTCCCAAAAGGTGACACAGAGGTGTACCTATAAATAGTCCCTTTTCTATTGGATTGAGTCAGAAAATGGTACCTTAAAGTTGGCAAGGTTCCGACTGCAAAATTTACCATAACCGCATTGAATTAGTCCCTCGCACTAACTTCTGCACTCTCGCACTAACTTTCGATATTTAGGAATCGCTCGTTACAATCCAATACACCTGCATAGTTACTATATCACTGCTGTTATTTCAACTGGTATTTTGAAATGTGTACACAAAGTCAGTCTTCTCAATGAGAACATTTTACGTACAACAGTATTGTCTAAATGAAAGAATAACGTTAACAATGTAAAGCTTCCGTATTTCAATTCTGTTGGTAGACAGCTCCTGACATGTGTTTACAAATATTTGAGTAAAACATGATTGAAGTGTTAAAAGAATGATTGATCATCTCAAATTCGATTTTGATCAGCCAGCCGTTTACAAATTCAAGAATATTTACCATGTTGAATGAAAACATCGGGAGGAAAAAGGGGCATGTCCTGGAACCAAACAGCGAAGACATGGTGATATCTACCAGTCTGCACTGGGTTCGCATGGTGGATTTCGACCCACTCCACTCTTGCAGAGATAAGGCCTATGTCCTAACAGTGAGTATTAACAAGAAGATATTTTCAATATCATACATCATACATTTATCGAACTGTCAAAATAAAAGCTCCAACATTAATTATTCTGTACACTATCAAACCCATCTAAAGCATCGTGAATGTCTGGTCCACACAAAAAAACGACACCTGAACAAAAATGCCCATACATCAACCGCTTTCAATTCAAACAACGATAAAATACGTAAAGCAGTGTTCACACAACACTGGTTGCACTTGAAGGGCGATTATAAAGGGCCACCCACTCCCTAAATGCCCACACTGTAGTGAATACCGCTGAAACAATTGATTCGTCAAGTTCGTCCGTCTGTGGCGCCTGCTGCGGGACGAGGGATAAGTTGGAAGCGAGATAAAAATTTGGTCCTTTGATAACGCTTGAAAAATGCAGTAACATGTCATTTGAATCTTTGCTAGTCGAATATTTTGTTTACCAATGTCTGAACAATGAAATGGGTGGATTGTTTGAGAAATGATATAAAAGAAAAGGGAGTAAATGACAACGTTAATAGGGAAGAATAGAAGAAGAAAGACTTGTTGCACTGAACCCAGGTAAAATGAAAACAGGGCAAGAAGATGATAAAGAAGAACACTGAAATCTCCAGCATAAACCACAACTTCATTTGTAGGCCTTCCTCCATGAAAAGAGCTGAAATTTAGTGAAACTACGCGACGCAATTCTTGCTCGGTTACTTTACACTTGCTTTTCAAATTCAATTTTATACAAAACCCGCTTGTTCCTTTAACCTGCACCACACAAAGAAGTCAACCCTTCAGGTCGTCGCCCTGTGTAGTGGGCACGGCTGAAACCTTCAGCATGACACGGCTACGTTACTCAAACGTGTCTGGTTTGTAGAATTGTAGCTTTCTATTACGAGACTTGCTTCTGTACAAATGGAAACGGTATTCGATTTATGGAAGACTATGAAGACTTCAGAATAGGAATAAATAGCTTCTTTGATTTAGGTTATGCTTCAGTCTTTATAAGTGATTTAATTCCTTCTATTCAAAGGTATTTAAAGCTAAAAGAAAAATAGATGATGATCCTTCAGGACCGAATTACGAAGATGTCATCGGTGAGATGGGAGTTCGTACATGTGGCTATTCGACAAAATGTCCCATCGATCTAATAACCTAAAAGCCAAATAGCCCTTCAATGATTGGCGTTGTAGAATAGGTTTCAAAGAAATGTATTTCGATAAAATCTACACTAGCCAATCGAGAGATCAAAATTTACCAAAATATTTTGCAGTCTGAAAGTAACAGCCTACTCGAAAAGAGATAAAGCTTCACATAAACACACGTTATTTCTATTAAGAATGCATGAAACAATTTCACCCCTGTCAGTCCTCCAACATGGGATAGGATATGATCGCATTTGTAACGTCATTTGACGCGAAGCTGACTTAATGTCGGCACTCCGGATTTGGAGGGCTGCTCTTAAGTGTGGAGAGGGTCCTGGGAAGAAGATTTATGAACTACCATGGGAATATGATTCAGGAAAACATCTTTCCAATTAGATGGTTCGGTGGTCAAGTTTGGTAAAGGGTACTTGAAGATTTGAGAGGCTTGGGATAGCATTAAAGCTATCAGTGGTAGAAAGAACGAATATTCGACCTGATGAAGTCCGATGCTTTATTAAAGTGGCTGGAAGAAACTGAACAGCCAGCCACGGCCAAAAGTGAGGAGATTTGAAAGATTTGACTCAGCATTGGGTCGCCAAAAGTTGTAAGTAAGGTTTTAATAAACTCAATTTAAAAATTCCACAAAAATCTTAACAAAAATTCTCATATACGATCCGGGAATTTGACACCGACCAATTTTTCGTATATTACTCCCAAGGGGGCCTAATTTAAATAATGCCCATATAAAAGCGTATCCAAGGACCACACATCATATTAATACGTACGGAAAGGATAATTATACACATTTCCCTCACATAAATAACCTGAGTTATCATCAGGGACAGTCGAGTCCATGTAAACAAAGCCTGCAGGGTGCGGCTAACAACAGCCCTTAAAATATGCGCATAATAATACCGCAGACTCACATTAATAACAGGTCTAGGAGTGAAGACAGTGTTGACTTGCTAAATTTGATTTTTGTAACATTTAAACATTCACAGAAAACGCAGAGTTTGAAACCTATGACAGTGTCTAAACACTGCGAATTATTTGATCATCATCATCATTCAGGACAAGCACCTTATCCCAATTTATTTAGGCTCTTCTCAGTATATATTCTTCCATTATTCTCTAGTAGGTAGTGGATATCTCAGTAGTCACACCCTGTCTACACGTATCATCTTTTACATGTTCCATCCATCGATTCATTAGTCAATTAAACCATGCCAATTCATTATTCTCAGGTAATCAATTTAAAATCTTTCGGATTAACGAGGATCGCAAAATTCTTCTTGTTTCGATTCCGAAATCAAATGTGTCTTTAAGCTTCCCCACATATGCGATCAACAAAGCTAGCTAGCAAATTTTTTGAACTGGAATGCATTTCTAGTCTCCAGATGTGTCCAACATCTGAGCTTTAGAAGAAACATCTGCCGTTCGACTTTCGCAAGTTCCGGTAGCATAAGACCAAATGATTCTAGTCAAACATTTCTCAACGATACTCCTTGGATAAAACTTGTATGAGCAACTGGTTTCTCGCGACTTCGCAAGCATCGTAAAGTATACAAATTCACAGACGATGGCCTATGATAAATGCATCTACATTCGTTCTAGGTCCTGCAAGGTTTGTTAATAGAAAACATGACAGATAGATGTATTGCTGAGGAGTTTATTCCACCACTTCTTCTCAGCTGAAGACACTAGGACGTGGCTAAGGGCGAGGCCTTTTGGGGACCTCTCTTATTTAATTTTGACGTTCAAAAAGTTCGGATTCTCAGCATTTAATGTAAAACAGGTCCTATTTTGAAATCCTTAAACTTGGCCTCCAAGAACTACTAGAATCAATATACAAAACAAATGTGTCCAAGTATGTTTCGCAACAGCATCGGCGCCTACCAACATACTTGGAAAATAACTTAATAACTTGTGTAGCAACCACCCTATCAGGACTCGCAGGTAAGCCAAGATCGTCACGTCGTAAAATATACGAATTCATAGACACGGCCGGCCGGCGCGAGTGAGAAACTCTATGATACGGCACGTAAATGTTTTGCAAGTTATCTATAAGTTGCCACATTTCACTGACCCATATCATTACGCATTTCATTATTTTCTATGTAAAATGTAAGGATACTTTACCGTGCGTTTTGTTTTTGGTCACATAGGTTGTGTTTAGTTATTTTTAAGTAGTTCATTCAGGAGTTTTAAGTTTAGTCTTCAGAGGCTATCATGCCTTACTCAACAGGATTGTCTGACTTCATGTCGACTTGTTTGACCAGATTTAATAGTGTTCGTAATATATTTAGACGATGAAATTAGCTCAAATTCAAAGAGATTCTACGCATGGCTGACCGCAAAAATGGTCTGAACGCATAAAATTTACAATGACAGAAAGCATCAATAAAGCAACGGTTAATTAGGAGCATAATAACATTTTACGCTTCTTTATACTTTTCAAAAAGCCCTCGGACCTCATTAAAAAAGCCCCTTAATTTCGCAACACGGCCGAACAAAACACTATACGTTTTACAACTCACAATATGCATATTAAATTAATGCTGACCCAGAAAGCCCGCTTTCAAGAGCTTAAAGTATCAAAAAAGCAGTTGTAAAAGCGATGTTTAGGGGGCTAATTTCATTAATAAACAGAACATCTTAACGTCACGCCTGTAATCACCGAATGGTTAGGCAGAGATGTAACTAAAAGTACATCCACATGTCGCCAGTTATGTTTAAGTCCTGTTCTAATAGGGGGCGAGTATATTGAGATTTTATTGGTAGGTATATCAGAAGTACTGTGAGAGGAATGTATGAAGATGTTTTCACTTAAAATTTTGCTTTATTTTGTTATTTTATATATTTTAGTATGTGAAATATTATTTTTTTTATTATATTTTTTATTTATTTATGTATGTACTCACAAAATACTTAATAAGACATTACATTAAGATAGAAGAGCACAAAGGTACAGTACATTTATATTTTTAAATGTTTTTTTTTAATATTACTTTGTATAGAAATATTTAAAAATGTAAATTATATGTAAAGAAAATAAATAAAATAATAATAATATGTGTTTTTATTGTCTCTTTTATTTTTATAATTTTAGTTACTGTTATTTGTTGTAAACACAACCATCATCATCTGCCTAGCCTTTTCCCAACTATATTGGGATCGGTTCCAGTCTAACCGGATGTAAACACAACCGTTGCAATTAAATAAATAAATTGCCATCAACTGGCACAAATCCTTGCTTGACTGCTACTGAGAAATTCCTGATAGACAAAACCCAATAACACTTTGCGCGACCTGAGAATCGAACCCGGATCTCATTATCAGCAGTGGCGCTTGCAACCACTAGACCAAAGAGGCAGAAATGCAGCTTAGAGCCTGTGCGCACTAGCGATTTTAAGTTGGCCGATAGTTTGATCGGTCAGAGATTCGATAGTTCGGTCGTACAACTATTAACCTTCAAGTGCGCACACTGCCCTATAACTCTATACTGATCCTCTGACCGATCAAACTATCGGCCAACTTAAAATCGCTAGTGCGCGCAGGCTCTTATAAAGGTACAAAAGCCCCTGCAATAGAGTTTAAGGGGCTCAATTACATTAATATACTGTTTTGTATATCCGCCACGCGAGGTGCTCGTTTTTTTCCATTCATGATTTGTTTACTTTCGTGATATGATAGTTAAAAGGGCTGGGTAGGGCCGGCATAGTTCCGGGTGTGACAAGGGGGAGGTGGAACAGTAGTTTACGATAGCTCGTTAATTTTGTGGGGCTATTATCATTAGCTGCATTTGTATGATGATGAAGTTTAACGAGAGTGCTTTTGTTTGGGATTTTCCATCAGGAATTTCCCTGGAGTCTGGATTAGTGTCTGATTGATGGTAATAGGCTCATCCTCCATAACATGAAACTGAAACATAAGTAGCGAAATGTGGATTTACTTTAGGCACACCTCTAGTCTCTACCTAACCGTTCAGCACGCGTAGCATTAAAACCGTAAAACCGGGTTTTGTCGACGGAACAATCGACAAAATGACAGATTGTGAAAAGAAATGTCATTTTGTCGATTATGGCATTCTGTTGAGGTCATGCTACGCGTGCAGGGATTACAGGCCTGATGTTGTGCTTTAGTTTGCCCCTAAAATACTCAGTATAGAACTCCGGACATAATAGCAGATTTTAAGATCGTTCCGAATCCAAAAACAGTATATTCGACCAAGTATTAACTGCTAACCGATTAAAAAATCGATGTCGCCCAAGTCGTTCTGCTCGTTCCTTTTTAAGTCCCTACATGCCCACAGTCTAAGAGGCCACGCGTGCTTAAGTAAGGCCTGGGAAATAAAAATCCGAGCGAGTAAGAAACGGGTTAATATTCCCTATATTCAAACACTGTTTTAAGCTTTCACGGTTTACAACTAAACTTATTGTCACTTACGGGATATCTTCCGTGATTGTTCAGTCAGTCAACCCGCGATCATGGCGCTTGCAACAGCGCCGAAATATCGGGAGCTCAAAATAATGAACAATCACGGAAGATATCCCGTAAGTGACAGTATAAGTTTAATTCCCTATATTGTCACACATTTTACAACGGTTTGACTGCCTCGTTGGTCTAGTGATCACAAGCGCAACTGCTGAGCATGAGGTTTTGGGTTCGATTCCCAGGGCGAGCAAAGTGTTATTGGGATTTTCCATCTGAAATTTCTCAGTAGCAGCCCCGGAGTCTGGATTTGTGCCCGGTTGATGGCAATAGGCTCCCCCCCCCCTACTACATGGGACTTAAACATAACTGGCGAAATGTGGGTGTACTATAAGGTACACCTCTGCCTAACCTTTCCGGGATTGCAGGCGTAATGTTGTGTTATGTTTCGGATTCTGAAGATGGAGAAACTATTAAAGGAACCTTAAATCATTTTGCAAGTTTTCTGAAATAAGTTTACAACCAAAATAGTTTTCAACGTTTGGTTTGTGGAGTAACATTATTATCTTGTCACGAAGCGACTGAAAAATCAATATTCCAAACGGGATTTCCAAAACAAAATCCATCATGTTAAACTCTACCGGATTTCCGCAGAATGAAACGCCCATTATGGTGTGCCTACCTACAGATGTTCAATTAAATGATATCTGATTGCAGTCTGTTTGAAATAAGGCCGGAAAACCAAGACACTTGCAATTTTCCGCAAGTTACGCTAACTGAGGAAACTATTACGGCTTATAAGTGGCGACTTGACATTATTTATGCACCCACTATCGATTTTCTTAGGCCAACACGTAAAGTATTTGCTTTGCACAAGCTTTATAGCAGAAATAAAGTGCACATTCTATTAGTCTTGTTGAAAATACGATACAATTTCTCGAAGCTCGCAGGAAGTCCCTGCCAAATGAACGGTAAGGCAAATTGTTTTGGCAGTGCTGTGGAGTGACAAATATGCATGAAAATCCCATGAAAAAAATATTAACATACCTACCGACCCGCCCATGGTTCGCACGGTTTTATGATTTGAAAAAAGATGAAAATTTCTTTTCTTTCTTTATCGTGTGGTTAGTGCCTAACCTGTCAGAGTTTTTATGCCGCCCATGGGCCTCTGGCCTGGCCATTGGTTTCCTCATGATGTTTTCCTTCACCGAAAAAATAAGCACACAATACGCGCATGAATCCGAGAAATCAGAGGTGCGTGTCTTGGGTTCGAACTCGAGACCTATGTAAAAAAGGCAGTCTAACGATCAGACCACTAGGCTATCACTGCTATTAATAAATTATTATTATAAAATTTCTTATTATAGTATATTTGAGTTACCTAATTATTAATACACATAATTCTTGAAGAATGAATTCGCTAAATGATGGGTAAGACCGCATTAAAATCGGTTGCGTAGTTTATAATAACTGTTCAGCCACAAGAAAAGCGATTCCAAGTTACATTATTTAATTTTAAAATTCCTCATCTACTCAAAGACCACAGCCGAGTCAATAACATAAAGATAAAAAAACCAACTATCAATAACAAACACTGAACGCCAAAGGAATTGAACAAACAAAGGAGTTTCTATACACATAAAATGTACCATAAGTAGCAGTTGGCAATAATGAATAAATAAAAACGGCTATTAAACTAACATCCTTCACTTGTATATGGCAAGAGTATGTTTATAAAATGGAGAATCTCTCGAGCGAAAAAGCTTCTATATGATTGTAAACTAGATATTTTAGTTTGCCTAAGATGGTATGGCTAAAATGTGGGAAATGGGAATGTACTCATAATAGATGTAAATATGTTTTTACATTTGCATGCCGTAAGGTAGAGTGTGTTGGAACAGATTTAACAATGCTTACACCTTATTTATTTTTTTACCCACATTCATGGCAAATAAATGATTTCTTTCTTTCTTTCTTTCTTAGAAGATGCTGTGGGGATCTAAAGTAAACTAGGATAACGGAAGAGATGATGATGATTTTTTTTTCTAGTTTTCCCCAACCTTCCCATTTAGAGAAAAAAACCGTAATGCAGTACTAAAAACCAACCCTTTACTTAAATAATAAGTATTTCATTTATTTCGTAAGTACGAGTAGTTACTTAATCTGAACTTAAAACCGTTGAACCCAGTCATCCTAGTCCCTATCCCGTGAGAATCAAAATATACATGAGCATGAACGTATACATCGTTTACGCATCGAAGTGTATTTGCTTCGAAAATAATAGGCGCAGGCGCCGATGACGTCACCGCCCTATTACTAAGTGATAAGCGGTAGCGGGCTGGGGAAACACGCTCAATATAGCGATGATCAAATGACGAATTTAATTTATTGATTAAATAACAATGAGCTCATTTTTATAATATTAGAAACACGCAATTCATATAGGAAATAGGTACAGCGAAATATTTATCTTAGTAACTAAAGGACCAAAAAACCAGTATTATTTTATTGTTAGCTTAGTAGGTACCGTCGAAATGTTGTGTCATCATCTGCCTACCCTTCAAAACCTTGCTGGGATTTGCTTCCAGTCTCACTGAATGCAACTGGATACCAGTATTTTACATGGAGCATATCTGACGAAACAGTTATTGTGTTTTCTTCTTGGTAAGAATAAGTTTAAAACCATAATAAGTAGGTACCGATACCTAATAAACAAAAATTGTAACTACATCTACTGCATTTGTAACTTACTGAACTGTGCAAGGTTGTTATTTTGATTTGGCAAATTAAGAAGTTTTTTTTTATTGTCTGACTTTCGGACTTCCTGCTCCCCATAGCGACTGTTAAAGATCTACAATAGGGATGTTTCATGAAAATATCTAATTACTCCGTCAGATAGATTTCCAAAAAATATTGGACACGTATTTTTTCTTTTTTCACGAAAACTAAAAATGAAGACTTGTGACGTCATACTTCAGTACACTTTTTACCGAAAAGTGACGTCACAGGCCCCCACTCATGATCTTTGATGCGTTATATCTTCGTCAATTTTATATTGATTTGATAAAACAAAAAATACCTATCCAAAATTTTTCGATAATCTAACTGACGGACTAAAATATAGAATCAAATTTTTTTTACACGGGAAACATCCCTATTATTAGCTGGGACCAACGGTTTATCGTGCTTTATGACTCGTAGTAGGTGTCCCGAAAGGTCATGGATTCAAGGACCAACCTCGGTGAGCGTAGCTTAACCTGTCTTCTTCTCCTTAGCGCGTCGATGGCAAGAAGTTCAAATGTTATGTTTAGCCCAAAACTCAGTCACGCGAACTCTTGGCTTGATGGCTTAACCTGTGCGGCTGTTATTATTTAACCTTTAGTTTCTTTTACAACAGTAATATCATGCACATAATCAACAAAACAAACAACTCGATATCATACAGCTGCCGCTTCCACGACGCGCTAGCGGTTGCATTCAAGTTGCATTGCGTACGCGCATCACGCGGCGCGCTTCCTTCCCGTCTTCTGGGAACTGTGCCTGCGCAGGCCTGGAGTTACGTAGAGAAACTGGTTGGAAATTAATGTTTGTCCAGTGGGGAATTGGGGAAACCTCGCTTGGGGAATTGTTTGTAAGGTAGCTGAGGTTATGGTCGGTATAGGGAAAGTGGTGTCTCCGGGGAAGGAAATACATATCAAATTGTTGTGCAGTTTCGTATCATTAATACGCATACACCAATACATCATTTATCATTCATAATAACGAATAAAAAATGATTTATTGGTACCTTTCTAATAAGAAAGGTAGATTTTTGGCGCCGAGCTTCTTGACAAAGACAAAGTCTTCATGACTGGATTAAATTGTGTTTCTAAGTCTTTACCATCCAGTGCTAAACCCGGTGGAACGATCGGTTCTCCAAAGTTATAACTTTCAGCTGATTCCATTTCCGTTGCATCTAGTCTCTACCAATAGTACTAATAAGTTATGAGGGACCGGAGGGACCATTTTACAAATCGATCGGCGAGAATACCCAACCTCAGGCAAGGAAAGTTTTTAATGATCAATGAAACTAACCAGGGTTTCTTGGGGGATTGTTTACGACCACGACATCCTTTGCTAACTTCGAAGAATGATAAACATGACTCGCTCACATGGAACTTAAACAAAACAGTCATCTTCCTGCCCTTGTCCCATTCTACTTGGGGTCGGCGCAACACGTTTCCTTCTTCCATTCTCCCCTTTCAGACGTCACGGCATAATTTACTCCTTTCGCTTTCATATCATTCCTCACACAACCCTTCTATATTTTCTTTGGCCTTCCTCTCCGTCTCGATCCATCAACATTCATGTCCATCACTCCTTTAGTCACATGCGTTTCATCCCTCCTCATTACATGTCTATATCAAGACAAACGACTTCATTTTAATTTTTCTGTAACAGGCGCCACTTTCAAACTTTCTCTAATATTATACTCATTCTTTACTTTATCCATTTTTGTCACTCGACACATCCATCTCAATCAACAGTAACTGTCGAAATGTGGGTGTACTATAGCCTAAGCCTTCTGTTTATTAAATGTTAAATACCTACGATAAAAATGACAAACATTGCAAGACAGACAGTCTTCACTATATAAAGGTAATACAAACGTTTCGCAACAGCTGAGTCATTCATATCGAGCGAGTCGCGCGAGTGTTGGATTGCAGACAAAAGGTGTTTCAACTCCGCGCCTACAGAGCGAAGTCGATATTAAAGGGCATTAGACTTCAGATGTGAGATACTGCATTGTCAAGCTGAGAGGTATCTGGTTGGTAAACGATAAGTCAAGGAGGAAGGCTGTCTTGCACCATAGTGGAGATAAATGGGATGGTGAACATGGTCAACCCAAAAAGCAGAAAGATAATCAGGTCAGAACTAGGCAGGGCAATTCTTTAACTAAATAAAGAACATGCTATCGAATGAGGATAGGACAGGAAGAATAGAATAGAATTCTATGGGTTTTTGTCGATGAATTTTCCATAGATTCCTATTTCTACTAGAGTTTGTGTGTAATTCAGAACAACCCATCACATACAACTTAGACAATAGACATATATACGAGACCCAAGAAATCCGAACGATACTGTGGTTAGCGATCAAAACCTTAGCTCGAAGTACATTGTTGCATGTTTTATATTTAAGAACATCAAAAGTGACGTCAACGTATGACATCAATACGTTTTTGAATAAATTGGACATATGCAGCTGGAATATCAAGTGGTGTTACAATACATGCATTCAACGTACATAAGAAGTACATTGTGAATATTGTGTATCGTTAGGTTAGTCTAGATAACTAGTATAGGAGTAACTTTTCAACTTTTCGATAAAAATATTGTTTGTTACCGAACGGTTTAAGTTAGATTACTATTCGGAGAGCAAGTGGTCGCACTATTTTTAGTGCATTGGGGTTTTGGAAATCAACAGAGGACATCGAACGAATAGATTACGAATAGATACCAATTCGAAAAAAAAAACTGAAGTACGACGATATGCCTCTTTGTCAGATTCTCAGCCAAAAAAGCCTTTGAAATAAAGCCAATAAAGTCTGTATTGTTTTCCAAGATTTTCGTGTATGGTTCACCAATTGTCCCAAAATTTAAGCAAGAAAGCATATGTCAATTGATTTACTTTTACTTTGATTTATTTTTTATTTATCAATTGTTTTACTATTGAAAATATGATTGAAAACAATAACACTTTTCACTTTTTTTTCTTTTTTTGTTTCACTTTTTTCAAATGCTCAACAAAATTGACATCTCGATTCTATTTCCTACACAACTTT
Source organism: Noctua comes (assembly GCA_963082995.1). NCBI lineage: Eukaryota > Metazoa > Arthropoda > Insecta > Lepidoptera > Noctuidae > Noctua > Noctua comes. The sequence continues at coordinate 15,655,528 of OY720278.1, read as the reverse complement.
ACGCAAACAAACCCCAATTCGATTCATTCGATAATCCTGAACTACGACACTGGCAGCCTATAAAAAAGGTTCGAGCATCAATGAGTTATTCATCGGCCGGCCATATGTTCCTTACGTCACTTACAACCGACCGATTCCTATGAAGCGATACTAGGAATCGGAACTCTCGTAAAAAGCCAATTCCTTTTAAGAAGTCACGATTTGATTTTGTTATGATTGGATAGTCCTTCAGTCATTTTTGTAATCGAGTTGTGTAAGAGTGCACTTAAAGTGTCTTTTCGAATGGACAGCTTTGGAATACATGAAACTTATCTTCGGGTGACCTAATTTTCCGTATTAGCAAGCGGAAAGATTCAACAGGATCTCATTCAGATGGATGTCTTGAAACTAGGACAAGCTCAGCTCAAGATGGCCGATTTATTGCGAAACAAGACGAATGACAGTTGGCAATTCCCTCACACATAGAAATCCAAATACAACTTATAATTACGATGGGTAAGTTGAATCACGATCTCGATTTTACCACGATTTGTATCATTAATTATGGTCCTTTGGTACTGTTTGACATTATTTTTAAAATAAGATTAAAAAAATGTGAAGCGCAACAACGAGTGAAGTGGAAGGAGCTCCTAGGCAAATGTCTCCAGCCCCCATGCTGGAGACCTTTGCCTAGGAGTTGGGCATCACTCCACTGCACTGCACTTCATTCCTTTCATGTTAACGAATAGATTAAGTTCAAAGTGGTCCTTTTTCAGTAGAAATAACTTTAGAGGACCACTAGAAAATATCTAACCCCATTTACTATTTATTTGGTTCATCCATATTCCAGAAGGCCATGATATAATTTCAATAGACCAGCAGTCAGCACAAATGGCCATATATTTTACGTTATTGTGCAACAATCCTGTACATTAAAACAACGCCTCAATAACCACAAGGTAAGCATTTGGCAATAACATCAACAATTTATGTACGTTTGTGATTCACATGTTCTGACCTTAGTAGGTATTATAAAAAGTGAAGTTTCGTCATCGAGATTGGTAGCGTTTAATGCCCTTTACGGTGATCGTTGGACCTTGTTTTGTGTTTAATAGTAAGTACGTTAAACAATTTATTTCAACATACACTGCAGTAGCGAAGGGTCAATTTTTGTAAGAGGTAAGCCGGAGTACATAACTTTAATGTGATTATATTATTTGTCTATAGAATACTGACTGTGCCATTTTTCAAAAGGAAGCTGGTAGGAATCGAGTTCTATGGAACCTTCGCCACTGATACGCTGTTTTAAGCTTTCACGGTTTTTAACTAAACTTACACTGCGTGATTTTCAATGGCATCCTGCGATCATGGCGCTTGCAACAACGTCAAAATAACGGGTGCTCAGAATAATTGAAAATCACGGAAGATATCCCGTAAGTGACGGGATAAGTTACATACCCGTCACGTGTGTTGTTAGGTATTTGAAAATTTTTAATGGCCATTGACGTGATATTTTAGGAGTCTTCTATGTACAGGTAATAGGTTTACTTCTAGAAAGCGAGTCTGGCAGACCACTTCGCCTTTCGCATTTCTTCTTCGCGGAGGACATCCATGAGGTGTAGACAAAAAACAAAAAAATGCACCATCTTCAATCACATACTATCAGGTCAGGAAAGGTCATACGCCAGACGATGAACAAAAATATCGACAGTTGTCACGGGTAAATTATTTGCAAGGCAGATCACGTAGGCCGTACCTGAAGTTCTTTCATCACAACAAAGTAAGCAAAATCAAAACATCTCGTATTGGCATGACCGCAGCTCAGTAATATCCGAGAGCTATCAGAATAAGGAAGTCCACTGCAACCTATTTCGTTCCCCTTACTACGACAGGGTTCTATCACGAGACGTTTGGCGTAGAACTTGGTACCTTATCGAAGTAAGTGTAGAACGACATCCTGCTTAGAGCAATCACTCGAGACTGCAAACGTCCGCGTTTGTGATTTTGTAATGAAACTAGGCCGTGCGGTTTTGTATGCTGATTTTGTTAGGCTAGTTTAAATTTATCGCCACTTACTCTTCCTTAGTATTGATGGGTGCGTGAAATAGCACTTCAGTTATAATTATGTTAGTACTATGCATTGGTATTGACAAACAATTGCTCTTCTCCTTTATCTTTCCCTCAGTGCTGAGGATCGCGACCACATGCGACGCGTGGACCGCCTGGTAAAGACACGTTTGAACATCAAAAAAAAAAATTAACTGGATGAGATCGGTTGAATCAAACCATGAAATTAAATTTGATGTCACGCAAAACCACGCACGTATCCGCCATATGGCCAATCAGCTGAAATCAATGTAGGCCACTCGTAATGAAATCAATGTAGGCCACTCGTAATGAAATCAATGTAGGCCACTCGTAACCATAAATGAGAGGATGTCATTATGTCAATAAATGACAAGGGAAACATCCCTGATAGACATTCCTAATCGTATGTCTGTGTACTTCATTCTAAATGTCTACATTTCGGTTAATTAATTTAGATGCTAGGTAATACTAGGTTATATTAGGTATTATAAGGCTGAGATAGTCTAATAAATTGTGAAAAATTACCGTGATCTTAGTGACATTTTCACCGGTTTAACAATGGGAATTCCGAACAATTTTAAAACTACACTGCCGTGCATACTAATCGTAGCAACATCACCAGTAGCGTGACAAATAGATTACAGTCATACGCATCGTTGCAAAATAACACACCCGTCCGATGTAAATGTCACATGATGAGCAGACTCCGTCACGCCACGCTATTGTTTCCGACAAAATTGCCATTTGGAAAGCGAAAACATTGCGCAAGTCAGAAACAGGAAACTAGGAAATCATTTATTATAACGGAAAAGGAAAATGGGCAAATAAATATGTGATACAGCGAGGGATTTCTCTGCTGAAATAACTGAAACAATATTGTACTCCGCAAAAATATTGTGAACGGATTTGGGACTTCATTTTTGTACAGGATATTAATAAATCTGTGTAACTTATAGTGCATATTGTGTATTACATATTTTCGATGTCCATCCCAAAATCATTGTTTACTATAATTATTAAATACTAGCACTTCGCTTGCGACTTCGTCCGCAAAAATTGTGATAGCTCGGCTAATATGCATGATATTAATATAATTTATAGCCTATAGCACTCACGAATAATGTAGCTTTCTACCAGTGAAACAATTTTTAAAATTGGTTCATTACTTCCGGAGATTACCCCTACATACAAACAAATTTTACCTCTTTATAATATTAGTATAGAAATAGCATTTTTATTTAGTTTACTTTTTATATTGATTAGAACCCAACAGAACATGGGTCTATCATATTAGAATTTTAAGTAATTTAATCAAGTCTCACTAACAGTACTTCGAAACTATTAAAGTTCTTAAAAAAATAAGATTGATACGCTCTTGATTTATTTGCACACACAACACAACTTTACCTATCTTAACATGAAAAAGAAAATCTAACAAGCCAATCACACAACTCCAACAAGTTTTCAAGTCCAACTACAGATCATTTCTGTAAGTGGTCCAAAAATAGCTTTTGATCAATGACGTCATTTGCTCCAGGATATTGCGCGGGAGGCACAATACAATGGCTTTTAGGCAGATTGCTCCTGTTAATACGACTTCATTGTTGAGTCGTCGCTAAGAATAGCAGGAAAATGGCGTGTGGGCGGGCTCTCTTAAGTCGCTGTGAATTTTCGAGGATATTATGAGTATAGTATTTAATTGTGGGCTGGAGTTCATAGGTCAACTAGCTTTAAGTCTCAACTTTTCAGGAGATTTCAAGGAATCTCAAGCCTCAAAGACCAAGCAAGTAGTAATTCAGTAGTTTACGTTCATCATCATCACATAAACTTCACATTAAAAATCTACTCCTAAGGAGCTATATCCTCTAGCTATTCAAATAATTACTAAACTTATACTGTCACTTACGGGATATCTTCCGTGATTGTTCATTGCTGATTGTTTTGTTCCCGCGATCATGGCGCTTGCAACAGCGCCGAAATATCGGGAGCTCAAAACAATGAACAATCACGGAAGATATCCCGTAAGTGACAGTATAAGTTTAGTTGTAAACCGTGAAAGCTTAAAACAGTGTTTCAAATAATTACTGTATAACTTCAAGTTAACGAATACCAAAATGCATGTACGTTTAAATTTAAACTACAATGTACCTATACAAAGTGTCTGGAAGAATAGAACGAAAACCGCTCTTTATTTCAGCCATTTTTGAATCAAAAGCAAAGTCCCTATCGCAGCCTGACATTAAATCGAAAAAGGGAGAGTTCCTTGACATTTTCCCAACCCGAGTGAAGAATGACATCCAAATGGATGTTTTTCTATTAGAGCACAATCGTTACAAGTTCGTAAAAACGAGTAAAAAGAAATACGGGTTCAACCGACCGACAGGACAATTTGTTAGGGCCGTCTGCTACAGACTTTCAATTTCGTTGAGTGTATTGCACATCACTACATATTATCTATGTAGTACGTATGTATACATTGAGATACTTACTTATTAAAAACATCCTTTTTGCATTAGCCTTAGCTGTGGTTGAAGCAAACTATGAGCATGGTAGATGGTTTTCACAACAACAGCATCTATGCTGCTGCTACATTATACCTAGCCCGATTACAGATACTTATGTCAATAAGAATGGTCGAAAAAATGTCACCGGTCTATTTCTTTTGCCCACCATCATCAATCCTCATTATTTTCTGGTCATGAAATTTCTTACAATCTATACAATTAAATAAAATCGAAGTGTCTGTTTGTAATTTCTTTGCTGGACCGATTTTGACGGGAGTAACTTAAGCTACTTTTATTTTGGAAAAAGGATTAGCGATCCGTGCAAAAAAAACATCTAATCTAAACCCTTGAATTTGTTAAAATACGATTCAAATAAGGAAGTTATATTTTTATAATAATTTCAAGCGGACGGAGGTCGGAGGACACAGCTAGTTTTCAAATAAGAAAATGCATAGGTCAATATTTTTGAATTTTACTGCAATGTTAGGAACAACTTTTTTTATAGCTTAATAAAAAAAATCTTTACGGCCATACTGTTCAACATGCACCAAGCATAGACCATAACATACAGGTCATAAACGACTTCCACCACTTACGACTATTTTGTTCAGACTCCTAATTGATGCTAATACCATATTACCAATGTAAATTGCGTAGCAAGGCGTTTTACGACTGTCATTACTTAATGACGGTGATGTCAGTAAGATGCTAGTGAATCTAAATACAGTTGAACAGGTAATCGTGGGAACTTTACTGATTTGGGATTTTTTGTTGTTGTTCCTCTATGCTGTAATGTAATGGAACTATAGTCCTCCACGCTGGGCCCACGTGGTGGCTTACAGCCAACTAGTAGAGGAACTATAGTCTAAAGCCCGCTTGTACCATGAATCTCTAATACATTTAGACCTAAACGAAATTCTTCTTCTTTTTCGTGTGGTTAGTGCCTAACCTGGTGTCAGTTTTTATGCAGCCCATGGGCCTCTGACTTGGCTTTACATGCCGTCGAGAAATATTTCTCGGGCATGCTGGTTTCCTCATAAAGTTTTCCTTCACCGAAGAAAGTGATAATTATTCAATACGCACATGAATCCGAAAAATCAGAGGTGCGTGTCTTGGGTTCGAACCTGACTCCTTTGACTTGGCAGTTCGACGGTCTCACCACTAGGCTAAATTAAACTAAATCAAAACTCGTTCAATTGCTGTTAATTGTTTGAAGATGACAAAGACAATGATTTTTAACGCATTTTGTGGTGCAAGCGGGCCTAAAGGTAAGTTTACTGAAAGTGATTTGCTCGCTTCACTATTTACGACCTGAAGAAACAATAGTTGCGAAATACACATAGTATCCATATGACCTATGACTTTTAGCTCCTCAATGGGCTTAAAGAAAAGGTCACAGACAAACAATACTATTTATTGAGCCTGCTACGCATATCAAAGACCACAATGTGGGACGTCGGATGCCAAGCATTCGCCACAGTGCAATGACTGATGCTGCTATCGCAACTATCGATATGTTCTCTAGATATAATTGCTCATTGCAGTATTAGGGTTACCCCAAAATCTCGAGGCATAGACTTGAATGCAATTATAGAACTTGTGGGCTGTGACCTCTCATTAACTCCAAACCAAAAACCGTAATTATTTGAAGTGAGATGAAGGGTCCAAAAAAGTTTTTTAAGTCCCAAGTTAGATGAAAACGAACAAGGCAGGGACGGGAGACTTTATGGAAAACTGGATGTCTTGAATTCTAATACAACTTGAAAGGACCCTATGTCCAACAGTGACTGAATCATCCGAGAATTTGAGGTGCAGATAGTTTATTCAGTGAATTCCGGCGACCTAAGCCATAAACTCAGTATTCCTCTGCACGGACTCCAAATAAAGGTCCACGAAAAAATAAACCAGTAACAAAGAGAGGCAGGAAACAAAACGAAAAGGTCGCTGGGGCTGGGTGCCACATGTGATGACGTCATGCAATGGCCGCCATGACAGTCAGCTGGCGAGTGCAGCGTTTGATGTACCGATGCGCTAACGAATTGAGCTCATCGTTCAGTGCTGCTATTGCAATGCGGGTTTAGATTGTAATCTCTTAAGATTTGTAGCGTAAGTTAGATTGGAGATAAAACCAGGATTAGTTGTAAGTAGGTACTTTGTAGACGATTTTATTTATGGTTAAATGTTTATTAGTCTTGATCGGTTTGAGAGAAAATAAAATTCTGGAATGTATGCAAATGTGCATGCTTTTATAAACGTGGATATAAAGTTACTCGTATATTTAATACACGTACATACATGCAACTTTGAGAAAAAGCGTCAACAAGAACCAGTTGTCATTTGTCAAAATTGCTAAGGAAAATTATATTGTTTTTACACCGCATGGCTTTTACTACAGTCCTATAGCCAACCACATGTATAATGGCTTTTACTACAGTCCTATAGCCAACCACATGTATACTGACATTTCCCTAACATATAAGAAATGTCGTTGGTCGCTACCTAATTTTTTATGGGGATTTTTTCCATGTATTCGTCCCCGTTTGACATTTAGAGGTTTCGCGAAAATGTTCATTTTCCCATAAAAAGTACGATATAATGTTATGGCAACGAAATAGGTTAATGGCAATCGCTCAAGCTTGTTATCCTCAATGGATGAGCAGAGCTTTTATAACTCTATAAAGTTCTATCACGAGTTTTATGAAAATATGTGAGTATAAAAATTAATGCACGAGTGGGACGATATTTTTGACAGATTCATTTATTACGGTTCACCGCTTTCATTGCTGCACGTTTGATTAAATAAGTTAATATAAAAAGAAATTATGATTAATGTATACTATTGTTTATACATAGGTAGGTACCTCTAATTTGTATGGTGTACATGATTTAGAATATTCTATCTATATCCTTGAAGAAGTAGCACGTCCGGAACACCGCCTTGTAAATCATGAAGGTCATGGGAAGTATGGGAACATTGGAGATAAGAGCTAGCGTACAATGCCCTAAACCCAATCTACCGTCAAAACAATAGCATGGGTTAGTCATTTCCTTTATCAATGCTTCCGACTGCAACAATCAATTTGTGCGTTTCAGTGTTATCTTGGATTTATTGCACGGATTTCGATACAGTTTTCACTATCCTGTCCCCGTAGGCAAAAAGCAGTAACTCAATAAATATATGTTTCGAGAAATATAAAACTAAAAGTGATCACTCTTTTACAGTAGAAACACACTCATTATTTTTGGTGAATTTCTTTAAAAAAATCCAATACATAGATACGGCTGTTTTGATTGAACATCTGATATTCAGAGATGTTTCAAGCTGTGAGGTGGAAAATAAAAGTAGAGGAAGACCAAAAAAACGATGGATAGACTGTGTGGCTAGATAGGAGGTGTCTGCTGAGATGACGAGTAATAGAGAAGTATGGAAGAAGAAGACATGCTGTGCCGATCACAAATAAATTCAGGAGAACGAGGTGGAAAAAAGAGCAGAATGTTCGTTTTTATTTAAATACTGCTTTTAAACTTTACGAGAGCAGTATTTGCTACGTAAACTAATTTATTCTACGTTTGGAATCGCTAATTATTCCTTTTAATTAGAGCTAGCCAGAGACGTCCATGTAAGTTCTAAGTGGAATTGGCGAGCTGAAAGTTTTTCAATTAAACTTGAACACATGCGACAACGACGAAGATCGGGTTCACGCAGATTCCTTGATAAAGGTGGACTGCGAAGTAAACTAGCAAATACATATAATTGAATAGCATGTGGCTTTTTTTTTTTATTTTTTTTACCTTGGTAAAATCATCAAATGAGTCCTCCCACCCAGGGCAGAGCGGGAGGGTCTGTCAGACTATGTTGTCCACTGTAGCATGCACTCAAGGATATAAAAATTTATGAATTGGTCCTTTTGCTAGGGTTTCATTTTGTGTTATGGGATTGAAGTTTCAGAAACGAATAATCTAAAGTTGACTGTTATTTCTATCAGGTCAATAAAAGCATGATTGAATTATTAATACTCGATTATCCGTGATCATGGTGCTTGCAACAGCGCCGAAATATCGGGAACTCATAAAATCATCACTCAGATCATGAAACTGAACAACTTTTGTTCTATGACTTTTGGAAATTGATAACTTTTTTTTTAGTTTTACCATACAATCATGTGGATCAGCTGATTGCGTCAGTTCCTATAGAAAGTTTTTTTTTTTTTTTTGGGAAGTTCAAGAACTCGTAGAACAAAAGATGTTTAGTTTCATGGTGCGAGAGACCACACGGGAGGTCTTGCGTTTATTATGTTACACCTTGTATATAGCATGATTGAAGTACAGACGTCGGCACATAAAGTTACGACAATCTGCCTTTCTGTAATAGATTTTCAACTTTAAAGCGTTAGGTTCAAGGTTGATTGGGAAAATTTGACATTTTCGGGTAGTATGATCATCATCATCATGATCATCATCATCATCATCATCATCATCATCATCATCATCACCATCATCATCTTGCCCTTGTCCCGTGTTACTTAGGGTCGGCACAACACGCTGTACCTGCACCTCAACTGAGTAGCACATTTTCCATCACAATCCGAAAGGATTTGAAGGAAATTCATAATCCATTACTTCACTGGTTTTAAAAATTCCTATGCTTGTCAAAGTAAATAAAGCAATGAATATTGTTGAACTGTCAGAATGAAGAGCGCTATTGTGACTTTGTAAAGCCACATCCCGCGGATCTATCATTTAACAAAAAAACATATATTTGTGTTAAGTAATTAAGAACATTATTTACTAATACTGAAAGATCCATATTAGTAACACACCACATCTACCGCGTGTAGCTCTTAATCAAAAGATGCGTAGTAAAGTATCGACTGCGTTTTTTTGTTAATGACCGTCCGAGGTCATTGACCCGGCCACAGTTCAGTTCAACACCGCTATCTTAGAATTATCTCAGACGAGTGACGTCATCGATCCTAATGTCTAAGATGATAGGGAATTAATTACAGTTAAACATTTTTAATTAATTATTGTTGAAAGTGTCAGAGAGTACCGTGGCTAAATAATACAAGCCGCACGGGGCGATCTCTCAGGTTAAGCAGCGCTTGCCAAGGTCGATCCGTGGATGGGTGACCACCCATTACATACCGAGTTTCGTCCGTGCCTCAGAAAGCACGTTAAGCCGTTGGTCCCGGCTGTCATTTGTAGATCTTTGACATTCGTTGCAGGTAGTCAGTGGCTCTAAAGTCTGAAAACCTAGTCTTTCGAAGAGGCATCGTATAACCCAGTACTAACTGGGTCAGATAGGCAGTCGCTCCACGTAAAATACTGGGATTCAGCTGCATCCGGTTAGATTGGAAGAAGACCCTAATATAGTAAGCAATAGGCTAGGCAGATGGTGATGATAAGTAATTACTGTTAGATATTGTCATTCATTATTGTCTGTTAATAGGATATTGCTTGGCACTAATTGATGAGATGAGTGATGCCTTCTGTTAACTGTTGAATGATGTAGGATCTGCATTATTGATAGTAATAAAGGGAACACTCTGATCGTAAATTACGTCATGTTCTCGCTAGTATACAGTAACACTATAACATGCACTGCAGTTATATAATTATGCACTAAGTTTATAGACAAATAGCGAGAATTTACGAAAAAAATACATAATTGCAATTTAACTATGTTATTTCCATCATTTCTTTCCATAGACATATGAACAATAATACAAAGCTAACATACTGTACACCAAAATTGTATCATCATCATCATTTCAGCCAAAAGACGTCCACTGCTGGACATAGGCCAAAATTAAAATTGAAATATAAAATTGTATAATATTTTGTTTTTAATATCTTAACTAATAATTTTATAAATGCGAAAGTAAGTTTGTTTGTTACCTTTTCACGCCTAAACCACTGAACCGATCATCCTGAAATTTTTGCACGGACGCCATTATTGCACAAAATCTATCTACATCTACAGGTACACATTTTCTAGAACATCATAACGTCATGCAAACCCAAGTGGTTAAAATCCTTTCAAATCACCGGGATGTTTACCCTCAAGCTCAAAAGCGCAAGAGCAGCTAACAGCGACAGACACGCGATGTGTCGTGAGTTCGAGACAAGATTACGCCCTTCAATCTAAGTAATAAAGGCAGACATGTTTACCACTTTGCAGCTTTTTTTACAATGCCGTGGATTTGGAAATTAATTCTGAATACTGCTTTCAGTGGAGGAGCTCGTGGCTAAATAATAACAGCCGCTCGGGTCGATCTTTAGGTTAAGCCGTGCTTGCCTAGGTTGGTCTGAGATTCCATACCGAGTTTTCTCCGTGCCTCGGAAAGCACGTTAAGCCGTTGGTCCCGGCTGTCATTTGTAGATCTTTGACAGTCGTTACAGGTAGTCGGTGGCCCAAAAAGTCTGACAACCAGTCTTACCAAGGGGTATCGTATTACCTAGTACTAACTGGGTTGTGGAGGTCAGATAAGCAGTCGCTCCATGTAAAATACTGGTATTCAGCTGCATCCGGTTAGACTGGAAGCCGACCCCAATATAGTTGGGAAAAGGCTAGGCAGATGACTGCTTTCAGTGGTATTAGATTACTGTATCACGATGGCCTAAAATACTATTTGGTTAGGTCTTCTAGTATACCTACTAGAAAAAGTCGTGAGGAAAGTTTTGAGTATGAATGTGGATGGGTATAAGAGTAGAGGAAGACCAAAGAAACGATGGATGACCTGTGTGAAGGATCATATGGCTAAAAAGGAGATGACTGCCGATATGACGAGTAATAGAGAAGTATGAAATAAGACATGCTGCGCCGACCCCAAACAAATTAGGATAAGGACAGCACATTGAGGATCTAGTATCCGTACTGTTTGGTCGAGCGATACGAAGTTCGATTCTTTAAAAATGGCTTAATATACATTCTATCTGTAGAATCTTAGCTTCTGATTTCTATTACTTGTTGACTATTTGACACTTGTCAAGTGATTTCTTTATTGGTTGTTTTTACATTACATAACATTACATCATGGTTGTTTTTACATTACATAACATCAAGCCTGTAATCCCCATAAGGTTAGGCAGAGCCAGAGGTGTACCTAATAGTATACCCACATTTTCTCTGTTATGTTTAAGTTCCATGTTATAGGGAATCAAATGCACAAATGCAGACTCTGTGGCTGCTTACTGAGAATTTCTTAATGGGAAAACCCAATAACATCTTGGCCGACCTGGGAATCGAACCCAGCTGTCGCGATTGCGTCCACTAGACCAATAATAAACAATATTAAGCAAAGACTTCCAATTCCTTCATCTATTTTGATTTCAATAAGGTAGCTGGTCCTAGGTTTCGCTCCATCTATCATCGCAAACGAATGTGTGATTAAAAAACATCTTTACGAGTCAAAACAATTGAAAGTCATGGTATAACTTTTATCTTTATTGCATTTCATTGCAATTCATCGTTGACATAAGTAGAAAAATATTCCATTTGTCATAAAACGATTGATCGATTTCTTGTAAACTTTGAATTTATAGGAAATCGATGATTATTTATTGACAGTCGAAGCTAGTCGTAGGTTTTATGACAAACTTACTAAACCCCTAATGATGCAATAATGGTCTTGGGCGCATGAGGTTCTAATTCGGCGAGTAAAGTCGCAGGGCAGAAATGTAATGTACCAATCAAAGAGAGAAAGGGCAATTCTGACTTTTTACCAGTGGCGAAGGTTCCATATAACCCTATTCCTACCGGCTTCCTTTTGAAAAATGGCACAGTCAGTATTCTGTAGACAACTAATATAATCACATTAAAGATAAATGTCTCTCCGGCTTACCTGTTACAAAAATTGACCCTTCGCTACTGCTTTCTACGATTGCAAAAATAGCAGCCACCGAATTCATTTAAGTCAAATCAGAAAATAACAAACATGAAGCCCTACGTCATCAACAGCATGACAGACAGCTAGTTGAACATTTCAAAATCAATCGGAATGTCTCTTGACAACCAGCAAAAACCACAAAGTAGGTACCTCATACCCTTACTACAACACCGCGCCCATCGAAGGGCTTACATCACACCAACCAAGGTTTCTTTGGTAACGTTTGTACTACGATCCGTTGATTCTAACTGGCCGTAGTATTTCGTGGACACTCGTAATTTCACGGTAGGTGACCACAATGGCCATTGACACGTAATATTTTGTACAGTCCGTATACAACTAAAGTCCTTTCATAAATATTTTACTTCTGACGGTAGCAATTCAACACCAACCTTATTATAATTAGAATAAAGATTACTGTAACTTGGACAGACTTGTCAGTAGCACTGCTTCGTTGGTCTAGTGGTCGCAATCGCGGCTGCTAAGCATGAGGTTCTGGGTTCGATTTTCGGGTCGGGCAAATTGTTATTGGGTTTTTCCATCAGGAATTTCTCAGTAGCAGCCATGGAGTCTCGATTTGTGCCCGGTTGATGGCAATAGGCTCGCCCCTATTACAAGGGAGTTAAACATAACTGGCGAAATGTGGGTGTACTATTAGGTACACTTTAACCCTTCGGGGATTAATTGATTTCTTGTGTACAGTTTCTTCTTTTTAATTTTTTATTACTAACATTAGCTATGAGCAAGATTCTTGTTAGTACTAACAACCTTGCTTGCCTATGGACTTTTTGCCTGAAATAAATGATTTTTATTTCATTACAGGCGTGATGGTGTTATGTTGTCAGTAGCAGCAATCCAACATCAACCTTTTTGTAACGAGAATAAAAGAACACCGTGATTTTGACAGTGATGTAAAGTTAGAGGTTAAATAGCTGTGAAAGGACTATACTTCTGTTTATTAGAGTGGTCAATTGTTTTTCCATAAATATATAATAAATATAATAAGTTGAAATGTGGGAAAGTCAGAGTGGTGATGTGTCATTTCAGGATGTATGTTGATTCCGAGAAACATTTAGCATTTTGAGTGTTTCTTTCGATTGCTTTATGGCTGGTTGTCACTTTCTAGCGAGTTTGTCTCGAAGGACCAAATTCTATTTTGTACTTAGTATTTTTATTTTGTACTTAGTATTTTTATTTTGTACTTAGTATTTTTATTTTGTACTTAGTATTTTTATTTTGTACTTAGTATTTTTATTTTGTACTTAGTATTTTTATTTTGTACTTAGTATTTTTATTTTGTACTTAGTATTTTTATTTTGTACTTAGTATTTTTGTTTTGGATTTAGTACTGTTGTTTGGGCAGCTCGCGGAATATGAGATGACCTCAACTTTTAATTTTGTTTTTTTTACGATAGAGCATGAGAATAACTCTTGTTTTCCTTTGACCATGAAGCTGTTTTAATTATCATCCTCACAATTACATTGGTAATTAAAACCGTAATAATAGTGCAACGGTGTGTGAGACGACCTTCGGCGGGTCTAGGCCGTGCCGGCGCTCGCGCATGTCGGGTAGGTACAACGTCAAGTATAACTGTCCACACTCGATGCACTGTGGGAATGTTATGTAAGTAATTATACGAGATAGCTATGTCAGTACATGCGGTATGCGAACATCTGTTTTGCGCTTGCGATGTGCCCTGCATCCGTCGAGAACTGAGTAAGGTTGATATGTCTTTTGGTCCTGTAGTTTTGACCATCTTTTCATGCAGCGTCTACTAAGCTAAGGCAATTTCCCTTTTCTACCAGAAGGTCTTGTGCCATTTTTAACGCCGCAGACATATCCTTTCCTAATCATCCTTATTGGAATCATCAACTGCCTAGCCTTTTAACAACTATGTTGCCGATCCTAGCCGATTCCAGTCTAACCGGATGCAGCTGGATACCAGTAATTTCCATGGAGCGACAGTCTATCTGACCTCCACAACCCAGTTAGTACTGGGTAATACTGGTACCCCTTGGTAAGGCTGGTTGTCAGACTTTCGAGCCAGTGACTACCTCCACCGAGTGCCAAAGGTCTACAAACGACAGCCGGGACCAACGGCTTAACATGCTTTCCGGGGCACGGAGGAAAATCAGTATGTAATTGGTGGTCACCCATCCACGGACGGACCTCTAACCGTGCGACTGTTTGGAATATGAGAAAATATTATAACAAGAGTCATCGCAAGAATTTAAGTTAGGTATTCTATTATGTCAGCAACGATTTAGGGGTCTGCAAGGGCCGATGCCTGCCAGGGCTGCGGGACTGTTCGAAAGAGATACCGTGGCCCTGGAACACAAAGGGCAAAGAAGGAACATGGATGGGTTTTATTCAGTACAAGTCTGACACTCCCTTCCGCTCCGCCCAGAGTGGGGAGGCCATTTGAAGATTTCCCATCCGAAAAAAAAAAAGGTATTCTATTATTTTAGGCCTATGTCCAGCAGTGGACGTCTTTCGGCTGCAATGATGATGATTCTATTATCTTATACACAATCATAAAGTAGCTACCAGCCGTTGTTAAACATGAATATTTATTCAATCTCAACGAGTTATAATAATTAGCATTGAATGGCCACCACAACAACGAGATATTTTAATAACTCCAGTGTCAGACTATTTACTAACATTGAAAAGGAAACTATTTCATTGCGACAAGTATTCGAGTAATCTTTGGTGTCTACTCGTAAATCAAAATGAGGACCGTGGACTGAAGGATCATCTTAGCATAACTGGTTCTTGATTAGTCCTAAGTCGAAGAAGACTTTTTAAGTCAAGTAAATTACACTACAAGGACGCGAATACGAAAGGACCGCTTTCCCAAGAGTCATCTGTTCATCACGCCAGATGAATAATCGATAGCCAAAAGAAGTCGGTTAGGTTCCATTTCCATATTTCTAAACGATAGGGCAGACGATAGTTCCCTATTTCTAAACGGTGAGTCCTACCCCCGTAGCATGACCACCGTAGACAAGGATTTCTTTGACGGAAGAATCGACAAAATGACAGATTGTGTCGACACAATGACAGATTTCTTTGCACTATTTGTCGTTTTGTCGATTCTTCCGTCGAAGAAATCCTTGTCTACGGTGGTCATGCTACGGGGGCTAGTAGTCCTACGTGTACCGTTGTCTGCATGTTACAGGAACTGATGGATGCTACTGAAGGCGTCAACAAATTCTGGGCTGTCTCTATTTCGATTGCCATCGACACGCTAAGAGTTAGGGTATTGTCAAAAGTTCCAGATTCAAAATTGTTTTTATCGTTATTTGAAAACTAATCAACGTCAACATCCAGTACTTACTTGTATATCGCATGCCGTACATAATTATTCGCATGTTATCCGTCCCGCTGACTCAGACAATTATATTCGACCTTGCTTGGACCTCGCAGTAGTATTAATAACCAATAGTTTTTGCCCTCAAAGTGGAACAGATTACATAAGTAAGTTTTGTTTGGATTGTGGCTTGTGCCGTGTCAAACTGTTTTTTTTTTTCTGTCTAAACTCGGAATGTCACATCTGTGCCTTAAGTGGCCAGGTGGTCTAAAAATTTTAAAATGTTTTCCAGTATTTTAACTTCGGTTTAGAACAGCAACTTTAACTTAATGATTTTTTTTTTACTTTGCAGTATTTGGGGAATCGGTTTAAGTCAAATTTAAGAGTCGAACAACGTCCCGCGCTTCTCCTTTCGAAATTCAAATGTTGACGTCTTTAATTATTTTTTTTGGCTTATCCCCAGGGACAACTCAGGTGCAGCCTGCAACTAATGACAGCAAAGAGTTTTCAAGCAAAAAACTAGTACCTTCGCTCAATTATCTAGGTGTTTAATTATCACCATCTCACAATTAGTCACGTCACGACACAGTTGGCGACACGCCATCATTGTCGGTGTTCACTTACCTTGCAATATGATACATGGTGTTCTGTTGACAGTTATCGGATCCAATGACGGAATGCCCTGTATATCGAACCATGGTCGTGTAACTGCGCAGTTTGAAGTCAAACGGGTGTAGGCGCAGAGCTAATATTTATTGTAGAAACATTATGGAAAAATAAAACCTAATTAACATAGCTAGCGTAGTTGCACTAAATGTAGGGCAAACTGCGTTGACATCCTGTCCAACTGTATGAACTGACGCAAAAATGCAAATGATGCGAGGATTTTTCTAGCGGAGATTCCTGAATAGTTTCAGATGAAAGAAAGCTTTGCTATAAAATATCTTCAGGGCTTTCTATTTGCCAATGAACTTGGACGTTCTGCACTGTAGCTCCGCAGAAATGTTTTTTTTTTGCGGATTTCATTTCGAAAGTAATACGCACCGCCCGCGCGTTGGATTTCGGCCCATTCTCCCTCACAGAGAGTTGGGCTGTGTGGGAACATTATGGCCTGATAAGATTATGCTATATTAAGCTAAACCCTTAATGTAAGTAGTACTTAATGTGGAAGAGCCAGGGTACCCCGCGAAATTCAAATTTTCTTACGTTTTTTTGCAATTTTCTTTTTCGCTATCCTAGCGCTTCCCCCTTAATAGATTATCACAATACATTTACCTATCTTTTATGCAGTAACCTTGGCGGGACGCCTTGGATGGCTTTCTTGTTAATTGGCGAGGAGAGGCGCAACATCGAGAAAAGTGGAATGTGGGGAGGCCTTTGCCCAGGAGTGGGACAGTTCAGGCTGGCAAAAAAAAAAACCTTGGACACTGCAAATAGTTAGCACAATATCCAGCCCTTTACAAGATATTTTTATACAGTAAACGTCCTCCAACTGACAGAACCATTTTTATAAAACGCTAACTACGCATAATATTCTCATTACGCCTCCATACAGTACCCACAGAGGAGCATTGCTGTAATTACATTATGTGACCCCATTAGAACAGTAAATGGCTATCGTTAGTTCCGACCGACGCAAGCGCATCCTTCCGATGCATTTAATGGACGTTTGGGAGCGGAAGCTCCTAACATAGACTTAATTTATTACAACATTATTTGAAGCATACGTAGTGGGTATGATAATGAGCTTTTACGATATATGATGACGTATTTAGTGGTTAACTTTTTATGATCATAAACTGCGGTTGGGATTTTAAAACCCTATAGATGTGCCCGTCATTTCTACTACATATTATGTAGGTAACCAGGAAAAGGTATTCCATGCCTGGTACTACAATAATATGCCATCCAAGATATGGCCATAACTATCAGCCTTTCATCCAACATGATTGAGGAACAATCATCCCAAATTCCATATTCATAAAATTAAATAGGATGACAAGATTAAACGTTTTAAAGTACTAAACTAAGCAGCTCTTCTGGTACGGAACCCCAAAAACGGGAATTGCTTGCTACTTCAAAAATGAAATAAGATTTCCCTTTCGTAATAACGTCTGACAGGGCTTTTAACATGGTAGCGGTCTCCCTTCCCGTTTTCCAAATTTGCAAACTCATTCATTCTGATGAGGTTGCCAGCTTTCTTTTGCTTTATTTGTTTACATTTTGCTAGTAAACATGATAACTTTTTCCCCCTCTTTACCATTTAGATAGTCCTGTTTTAAGATAAATGAAAATCACAGCGGAGAAAATATTACTATTAGATACGAAGCGGTACAAGGTAACAGGCGGTCCAACTCCAGCTGCGAAAGCCAATCTTGGTAATAAGCTCGTATCACGAACTACCACTTCAACGATGCTGGGCATCCACCACCTAGATAGTCAGCCCCGCTACCATCTTACTGACTCGGTAATATTTTCCACGTCATGAGCTATTTCCATATTGCTAGAAGATTATGGATTACGATATTAGTTCCTTTATCGAAGAATGATTATTATATTATTAAACAAACACTGGCAATTTCTGTGGAGTGACCAAGTGCTGTGAAGCACCAGCGGCAGTCCGGCAGAGCCAAAGGAACATGTTTATTTTCCCCAGTAACATAAGGAGAACGACGACCGCTTTAGGGCCTAGTTTTAAAACGGAAATTACCGTAACAAAGTCCCCTAGCAAATACACCGGAGTATACGTAATGTTAGGGAAAAATGAACCCAGTCATCACTTCAATGGTATTTGAAACGATGACATAAATTCCGTGAATTAATAGTATGTTAAACACGGCTATTACAAGGAGAACGAGACTCGAATAGATATTGCGGCACACCCGAACATATTAACACTATAAATCTTCAAGTTATTACTTAACTCATAATGTCGTAGATATTATACGTAGTTTGGTACGGAAACCAGATTTGGGTGGCAAGTTGTGTCTTCACTTTACGTTGGCTCAAAAGTTAAGGAGATTTTCATCAATTGCGCCAGACTGCCTCAAGCCTTCAAACTTCGTGGTAATGTAGCTTTTTCTTAAGCATTGGCTCGCAAAAAGCAGTTTCAATACCAAAGCATACAATTACCAAGCAGTTTGCCTGTCAATGTCTTGTAAAACAGTTAAAAAGTAGTAACATCGAACAGGACGAGTGCTACTAAATCATAACAACTGCTCCGAAAGATTTATTGAAACATTAATCGTGGACACCGACAGCTATAAACGCGCGATTATAAAAAGCAGTAAAAACACGTTCTCGATGTCTTGCCGCATCGATTTGTCGCAGTGAATGTACCGATTGGTTCTGACAGGGATCGTTGAATGCGTGTCGCATTCGCTTGTAGTGTGTTTGATATCATTACGGCGCCTACATACCGTAGTTTGCCGCTGTTGCTTTTTATAGTGTCTGCGATTTGCATGTCTGAGTCAACTGCGAGGTCTTTGAAGCTTGAACAGTCAGTCAGGTGATTTCAATGACTCTGGAAAAGGGCAGGACGTGATTTATTCGTCATAAAAATTTCCCTTGTACGTAGGTTGAAGCGTGTTAAATTTTGTCACCAAAATACCCTAAGGATGACATGGTAACCTACGTCATGATGATGATCCTTTGGTTGACAATTACAATTTTATAGGTTTGATGACACGATTTGTCGACTGTGGTTTGTCGTGTCATTCATTACATTTTACTTCTTAGATTTTTAACCGACGAAAGAGGAACATGAGGTTTACAAGGCATCGCGCACAGATACAAACAAAATATTCAAGATGCGGAATCTAGAGGAGGTTATCTTTCATCACAACTTTATTAAATCTAATCTGATAAGGATAATTAACCAGCATTCAACTGCTAAATCTGAATCTCGAGTGCATAAGGAAACAGTTCGAAAACTTGTTAAATTAGTTTGTTCATTGTAACAGGAAGTTAAAATGAAATCCTAAATTATTTCATGCCCAACATTTTCCGCAAGACCTTGGCAATGCTTTATTTTTAGCTTATGTGTTACCTAAACTCATTGAATATCTTTGCAACACTGTATTTACACAGTATCAAACAACACACAGAACGAGAAATAATACGGGGTGTAAATAGACCCTTCACATAGCCGTCAACCAAGCATTCTGTACATCAAACTAAGTAACTTTATGCAAAAATTATTGCTGGGAATCGACTTTTTTTTTAGGCTGAAAAATCACGTTTTACGGTAGGACTCGATGGAAAGCACTCAAAGCATTGTGCTGATGGATGAATTAAATAGTAAGGGGGTCGTGGCGGTGTGTAAAGTAAAAATTTTACATTAAAACATGTATTATTAAAAAAAAATTGTAAGAAAGTTTTAACTTTGACCCCCAATATCTCCGTAACTAGAAGGTTCCCACTTCCCAGGTATGGTCTAGAACAAAAAAAATATCGCAAAGACGATGAGAACAAGGGCCTTTCGGTTATGTTAAGGGTCTATTTACACTCTTTATAGTAGGAGGCAGTTATTAAGTTTAGAATAGCTTCCTGGAAAACATTCCTGTTTGTCAGTATTTGGGAGCCATTTTATTGTTATTGGGTAGGTATGTAGCAGTGGCGAAGGTTCCATACAACTCGATTCCTCCTGGCTTCCCATTGAAAAATGGTCCAGTCAGTATTCCATAGACAAATAATATGATCACATTAAAGATATGTACTCCGGCTTACCACTTACAAAAAATGACCCTTCGCTACTGGTATGTAGTGTGTAAGAATGTATCCCTGATCGTTTATTAAGTAAATATTTTGAACCACAGCTCAATTGCTGTTCCAAGTTTAAGATTTTAATTATTGACTATACAATCATTTAGCATTTTCGACGAAAACCCATCCATGTTCCTTCTTTGCCCTTTGTGTTCCAGGGCCGCGGTATCGCTTTCGAACAATCCCGCAGCCCTGGCAGGCCGATATCGGACTTTGCGGACCTTTTTTCTGTGTGCGATCTTCAACTACTACTACTACTATCTTCAA
Source organism: Noctua comes (assembly GCA_963082995.1). Classification (NCBI taxonomy): domain Eukaryota; kingdom Metazoa; phylum Arthropoda; class Insecta; order Lepidoptera; family Noctuidae; genus Noctua; species Noctua comes. The sequence goes on along the minus strand of OY720278.1, from coordinate 15,634,723 downwards.
AACCATATGGAAGTTTTAATAGACTCCCACCCTTTGAATCCCCTCAAACACGTATTATCTAATCCTAATTCTATCTAATATCTGTTATTTATACCCAGCCTATGGGATGGAGGCGCCGAGGCACCCCATAGTCGTAGGAATGCAGCCCAGTCATGCGTCGCACGAGTGATTTATAGAAAACCTGTATGACAAGGCGCGAGACGGGATACGCTTTTAGAAATACGCCGCTTATCATACAGCTGACGTAATTGCATTGGTGCAGGGACTTATAACCGACTTCAAAAGAGGAGAAGAGGTTCTTCATTCGTCGGAATCTTTTTTTTTTGTATGTTCACCGATTACTCGAAGACACATGAACCGATTTGGAAAATTCTTTTTTTGTTTGAAAGAGTATACTCTCAAGTTGGTGCCATAGAAATATTGTCATGATCTGATGACTTTGGAGATATGGAACGGAATTCTTCAATAATAGACAGCATATCTTTCGTGATTGCTGCAATCGCTTGAATGTTTATTGTTTACACAACATTATAACATGACATCACGCCTGTATGCTCTGAGGGGGTTCGCAGATGTGTACAGTACGACCACATATCGACAGTTAGGTATGTAAAATTCCATTTTATTGGGGATAAGCCTATTACCATGAAATGTATTGTTAACATTGTAAAATAAATTCATAGCAAATACTTATTAGGACAACTAAAAATGGAAAAATAAAAAACTTTTTTGCAAAAATTAAAACCGACTTCAAAAACACAAAAAAGTGAAAAACAACTTTACCTTCAGAAGTCGGTCACAAAAAAACTAAATCAAACAAACAAAAATCATCATTTTCACTTTATTGTGTTTTTGAAGTCAGTTTTATTTTTTGTTTATGTTTGATAAGTCCTTTCCATACAAAACCTTAGCGAATGAGCAACTAGAATCAATTCCTTTTTCGTGTAAAGTTTGTCTTTCAAAAGTGCCTTTTAATGACGTTATTGAAATAAATGGGTCGAGTTTGTCTTTGAATAATTTTATTTATTTAACACTTCAAGCACATAAGTACAGAGGCGGATTTAATGTCATAGGCATTTTCTACCAGTCAACCTTTGGGTGATGCAGAGACAAACAGTGGTAGGTGTATATCTGAATAAGACTACAAGTTGTAGATTTTCGGTATCAATAATATTGGTATGGATAGAGATATCAATATCATTGTTGGGCTCTCTTCAGGTGAATGGAATAACAAAGTGTTCCTTGTGAATGGCTAAAAGCAAACAGGGAAACCAAAGAAGGAATGGTTTGCGTAGAAGATGATATTATTAAGGCTGGGAAGGAAGCGAACATTGACGAAACAGCTGAAAGAAAAGGACGTGCTGTGCAGATTCCGAATGAAGTGCCGCAGGACGATGATGTTGGGCTTTGTAGATACTAATAAAGTGTTGGCTATTTGAAAAGATCTAAAAAACAACCAGAGAAAGAAACTAACAATTTCATGGCACATTAAAGAGGGCAGTATAGGTTAAATCGGAGAAAGCGTTTCATAAATATAAAATCTTTCAATAGCTTCGAACTACGTTTCAATAAATATAGATTTCCTAGCGAGATTACACAACCACGCAGAATCTTCGGCCTTCTTCAATGGTCACCTTCTAGAGCTAGACAAATATGGCAGCTTCCGTTTGCATCACATGATAGGCCACTTAGCTAACGAGATGTGTATTTAATTAAGGATAATTGTCATACAATGCATGCATAATGTTATCGTTTTTAGCGTTGCCTGTTATTCTATACAAAGGCAGACATAATAAAAGATGGCTGACAATCTCGGACAGTGTTATGTCAGGAGATCTGTCAATTATGTTTATATTATTGCAACACTGGGTTTGGGAATGCAAGCAGTGTGTGATGCGATGAGATAGTATCATTTCACTTATTAGTTTCGGAGCCAGGGGAACAAAGGGGCCGCTTCTGTATAAATCGCTACGAATAGACGCAGTTGAATCATTTTATGGGAATTGTCTGATCTTCATTTTCAAGACGCTTTCGTTATTGATCGTTTGCATCTATTAATTTTACTGATTGTAGGAGTGACAAAAAAAATGCAATCTGTAAAATCTGAAACTAAATGAACCTATAAACATACACACACACATACCACAACATACATATATATAACCGATAATGGACTTTCTTAAGTACTGTTCTTTCTTGTTTTTTTACTCTTGATACCCAATCCAGTACGCCTATGTAATGAAACTTTGTATGTGCTAATAAAAATCTGATTCAATCAACTCAGGCGCACAATTTACGATGTCGGTTACTCGGAGAAAGTAAGTACTGGATAAGATCTACGAAATAATGTGTGTATGTTATGTAGGATGTAATTTAATGTATGTGGTACGTGGTTTGGATATCATCAACTATGTATCAACATGTGCGATGATTCTCAAATGACAGATACTTTTAAATTGCTGTTTAGTTTTTCCTAAACTGTTTTAATTGGAGCTTTGGATATAGTTGTTTGATATAGAACTGGCGTTACGAGGCATAACGGGACAACATAGAATTTGTCTACATAGACGACGTATTTCTATCAATTCCCAAACGACAGAACTCTTGCAAGCACTGATGTGGACTATGAAAACGGGAACATCCTATCTGAATTAAATATTCCAAATATCATCAACGCCAATCAACACCGCGGTCTGCCACGCATCACCCTGACGAGTTAATGACTCGTTGATTGCTGCTCCCAAGGCCTCGTAGTGACCCTATTTCAAAACGACCAGACCCAATGACTCACGGACGTCATTTGTTGGTTAAAAAGTTGACCGAATGACCTTGCCGTAACGAAGAGTTCCTGTTTTTGTAGCAGAAGGAATCGCCAACCTTTGTTTACTTTTGTTGATTTGACTTGTAATGTGATCAAAGTCGGATTGATAAACGAAATTGGGGTTTGAGGTCAAAGGGGTTAATTTCGGTTGGATATTCAAGTAGTTTAATAATGTGTGGGTATATGGTAACTTGAGCTTGCAAGTTCCTAATGTTAAATCTGGAATCCTAAATATTCCATGCATTTCTGCAGCCCGTATCTGGTCAGATCCTTTGCGAGAACTAATAACTGTGTAATATTGTGTGCCTACTTCTGGAGCTTCAGTCAGTTAGACAGATGATAGAATATTTATGATTCAACAATTCCTCGTACTGAGAAGATCGCTAATTTATTCATTATTAACCACTTAAACAATTGGGATCCTAGAACAAGATCTTGAATTATTCTGATGATTCATATTGCCTGTTAGATGTAGATGATAATTCCAATGACTGTGTGAAGGTCACGAGATTCCGCTGTGTGCGAGCAGTGGTGGACTGATCGTTGAGGAGTTCTTAGGAAGTCCAGTGGACGTCTTTCTTTCTCAGACGATAACAGTCAATCGTGGTACGATTTACCAAATTGACGAAGCTGATTGACGAGACAAACCACCTAATACTACTTGCAAGTTCTTGATATATTTAACCATCGTCATTCACACGATGCCGGAAAAGATGTTGGGAGCGGCTAGTATTTTTAGTTTCTTCAGTCATGACAGTTAAATTTAGGAGTCTAAAAATACAACTAACAATATCCTACACGAAGTAGCCATGAAGAAGTTACGCGTGGCAGGAGTGTGGGCACAATCGCCTCGTGCCGCTGATAGCACAGTATAAAGACAACCAGTAAACCAAGTAGGCCCTATTTCCCCACGATTGAACGGAGAAGGGGTATGCGTTTAGGGTGAGAGATTGTTGTGAAATCAAACGCGGGTGTTCGGGATGTCGACTTAACTATTTTTATGTTATATTACACACATAAAATGTAGCCACTTTTCTCGATACGACAGCCCCAACTTACGAGTAACTATTACCCGAAGCATGCGCGGAATCGATTACTGCGGGATATAGGTCTTCCCTTTCTTCTGTCACACTTCCCTCGTCAAGTTTCCCACGACTTTGCACGTGTGTGAGCCGATTCCGACCATTTGCTCGGAATTGAAATACTGTTATGTAAAGACTATATCTACTGTGCTGATAGTACAGAAATAGCCGGCCATCAATGGGGGCTCTGTGCGCGATAAGGACGCGGGTGCAGCCCCCGACTCGTCCGTCGTCGCGTATAGTCGCACGCACATTACTTGTGAGGAAGTTGATTTGTTGTGTGATGTGAAGATGTAAGATTCGATGCAGCTGTTTGATGACTTGGGTAAAAACATTTGTTATAGAGATCTACGGGTTTGCTAATTCGGTTGTGTGTTCACATTCTGTGCAGTTTTAGCACGATGCGGAAGTCGAAGTACCGTTTCTTGAAAAAGGGTTTCTAATGATGTGGCAATAAAAAAAAAAAACAATCTAAGAAATTTGTTGTTTTTTTTTTTTCAGTAGGTATCTCCAAGAGAGCATAATACCTACTACTGTAATTCATATTTTCAGTAAAAAAAATGGTTTTCATTAAACTATCTGAAACATACATTTTATCTGTTCTGCAAAGGAAGTGGGATATTTAAAGGTCATACTTGTAACATTGAACCAATTTAATAAACTATTTTTTGCCACACATCACACAATACTTAATTAAAAATAAATGCAATGTTAATCAATGCAGTGATATGTTATCTTTCCTTTTAAATGGTTAATTAAAAATAATTGCATTTTGCATGCATTTATATTTAATTTAAAATTTCTATAGAAAGTAAAGGGAAGAAGAACATAATATCACACCTATTATCCCCGAAAGGCTAGGCAGAGGAGTCCCTATGGTATACCCACATTTACCAGTAAGAAAAGAAAAGATGTATCATACTTAACCAAAAAAAAAATCAATTAAACCTATTTGAAAATATATTTTAATTGTGTTTTAAGAATATTAATTAAGTAACTAAGTAAGTGACCTATGTTTACTGTTAGTAGAAAGTCATCACAAAATTATTATTCATTTAATTAAAAACACTTTAGATTTATTAACATATATGTATATAAAATACATAAACATGACTGAGTGGCCTGGAAATAACAACATTTATTCAGTAACTCAGTTTTGTTTTCCTCAAATGTTACAAAAACCTATTCCATGTCCATTCAACATATTAATTGAAAAACAATATTTATTATTGATGTTGTAACTGCCATCAGTGAAAATCAGTTATATGTGAAATACAACCGTCTTAACTGTTGTGCAGTCAGGTAAGAAATATAAAGTTTGTAACCATTAAATTGGGTAATAAATGTTTATGTTTTTATTTTTATAATTCCCCATTCAAGGTTTTTTTTAAAATAACACCTACTTGCAAAACTTGCTTGAATTCTATCCTGTAATAATCATCTCAGTAATCTTCAAAACGTATGAGTAGGGGATGAAGCAAAACAAGTGTGTAAGGATCGCGGCAGGTGGTGTTCTTTTTTTCTGCCTGCACCCATGGGCAAATAGAGTGAGTTTATGCATGGATCTTATAAATCCTCCTATTCATTCACAGAATATCCAAGCTGATAACATGTAAATACCGAATAATAACAATACATAGCTCATTGATCTAGTACCAGGAACTATTACATTAACAACACAAACAAAACCCAGAAACATGACAAATACATAGATAAAACAGGAAATGAAACATTTCTTTTGTCTTATCACACCAATACTTGTGTCAGGAACTTACTGTGACAGATACTGGCAGGATGATAGTATGTTTTGAAATAGGAAAGCTGATAATGCAGCTGCATAGACAATGCAATTGTATAGTTGGAACTTTTTTAATAGGTTCTTGTTATCATTATTGTTTTTTTTAAAGACAGTTAAGACATAGAAGAATAATGTTATCAAGCATTAAAGCACATGCCAGGAGTTCAATAGTTTGGAAATATCACCACCAAACTCTGGCTGAGTATTGTGATTGTGTGCAAACATCCTCGCCATGGACAATTCTTCTTCTGTCAGAATTATGGCTAGTATTTTAGACAGAGTGGCCTATTTACAGTGATCTATAAACTTTTTACAAAGTCTTTTCTAGTGTTTTCTGTTTTACTTCCATATTATGTTCAATGATTATTTATAGTTAAGGAGTTAGTTTTTTGTAAAAAGGCCTTCAGCAAAATGGCAATCCTTTACTTCAGAATACATTAAAATATCACAATTTATGGTCGTTGTTTTCAACTTCTTTTATTTTATTTCTTTAGCCTGAACTGTCCTACTCCAGGGCAAAGGCCTCCCCCATTCCTTCCACTTTTCTTGATGTTGTGCCTCTTCTCACCAAGTAACAAGAAAGCCATCGAAGGCATCTTTAGCTATTATTTAATTATTCATAGTCAGCAATTTTTTAGAAATTTTAATAAATTCTTGCAATGCACTAATTGGCTGTACTAAACTAAGATAGACATTGAGATGTTATTGAAACTGTGTCCATAATATTATTATGGTAGGATTTTATTGTGAGATTAGTTACTCTCATGACATTTAATCCAAAGAGTATGGATAGAAGTGTGAAAATGTCAGTTGTTATAATAACAAAGGTAAAGTTCACAGAATCATTGAGTACTTCTAAATAATTTATTTATTAAGAAACAGTAATTAATGACCAATGTACAAAGCAAATGCATTTTTTTTTGTTAACTTGGAATTTATTATTCCTGAAATTGAAAACTCACAACTTTTATTTTTGTTTATAAATCAGTCTTCTTGTTTCGAACCTTTAATTCTACTAAAATAATCGTCTTATAATAATGGTACATTAATTTGGTCTATTCAATAACTAAATATAGATCCGACAGCCTGGCCCCATTGGACAGTATTATTAATACTGCAGACTGCAGGAAAATATAACAAAGACAGGAAACTGTGCTAGCTACAGATATACTGTCAGTCTGGGCACAGTTTTACGATAAATACCTTTAATAGCTACCAAGGATCTCATGCAAATGGTCTCGAGTGATCCTTTCAGTCACAAAACACGTTTCGGCAACAAAAACAAATAAGAATCATGTAGATTTGCTGCAGTGTCGTTGAGACCCAACCCTGCGACACATGGACCCATTAGCAACCGACCTTTCATGCGCTTTTTCACTGAAATAAAAGTTCCTTGTACGAATTTTACTACTATCAAGCATCACGTTGTTTACAACATTTGTTTAAACATTTACGCGAGCGCCGCAGTCGCGTAATAAAAGTAACGTCTGTCCACACGGTAAACAATGTTATGTTTGTAAACATAATGCCGGTAAAATTCGGTGCCAACACTCACCAAAACTTTGACGAAACGGTTCTCCAACTCGTCCCGGTCCGGCATCGGGGGCTTTGTCCGGTTCCTCGTCGACGGCTGCCGTACATGGTGACTCTTGGCCGACGCCACCGGCCCGTCCAACATTGTCTGCTCCCTTGAAGTTATCAAACCCATTTTACACTGAACACACAATCACTCAACGCGCACCACTCATTACTTTTTTAAACAACATCATGTCATTTTTTTATCACATACAAAAGCTCAAAAACACGATGAGTAATAAATCAACAGGTCACATCACACGCTCGCGGCGAGGCGCAAAACTAGTTCGTCGGCAACTGCGGTCAACAACAAAGCGAACTCGAGCGAAGGGCGAAGGCCGAAACAAACGAATGAACTGTCAGTAACGTGAAGTTAGCAGGAAGCGACTGATAAGCACGCGTCCAATCAGAATAAGAGTGTGTTCAAATACTATAATTTTCTAAACAGCGTCCTGAATGGTGCTGGTTTATCAAAAATAAAACGCTTCTTTTATATTTTCAAATAAAAAAACGATTTTTGGAAACATAATTGATAAAATTTCGATTGGAACTATAATAAATATCTGTAACAATCACATTATTATTTTCAAAAACCAGTATGAATATGTTGTATTTCTATTGTTTCAAACGCATCTATCAAAATTGACAGGCAGTTTCTGCTTTTAAATTCTGTTTTAAATACGTAACTTTTGTCCGCAATAAAGGGACCGATAATATTTTTTATTTATTCAACAAAATTAAATATTATTTTACTTGTGTTTCCAAAATAATAATTATTATGTTTTAATCACTAGTAAAATAAGGTATGTGTCGCTCTTGAATCAAAAACGTTGTATAACTGAGCCTAACTGAGGAGCATAGGCTGGTCCAGCCTAGTAGACTATCAGGCCCAGGACTTGACCTATCAGGAAAACGCCTGTATGCTTAGTGCGAGTTTTTTTTACGTATCGAGCGCGTTAACGTTTACGCAAATTAGTATGGCGCTGGGTAAGCGCCACCTAGCGGCATACGTGAGAACTAAATTTTGTGAGTGTTAGTTTTAAAATTTACGTCGTCGATAGTGACAATCGAGTGGTTCTCGAAAGTGAAGACCATTTCGAGCACATCGATGACGTTTGCACGTAAAACGCGAGTGTGAGTTACAATTTTGACAGTTTTGACAGCTCGAATAAGAAACGGAGTAACTTGCGAGCGTGTAAAGTTGTCACTTAAGATTTTGTGGTGAGAGCGCCGTGAGAGTGGTCAAATAAAATAAAATATTACATTAAAATAAAAATTACAATAGCATCTCGTTTATATTTAACTTGGAGAATGTTTGAGACCGCGAGAGCACACGATGAACTTTATTTAACGTGCATTGGTCGTGCAAGAGAAAAAGGGTTTTATGGGAGCAATTAGTTAGAAGACTTGAACACATTTAATTTTAAACCACCTAATAATCATGTTTATGATATTAAGCACAATGTTGTTGTACTTACATATTAGTTCAAGTTAGTTTAGTTTTTTTTTGGACACACGTTAATTATATAATTGTATAGCACATGTGTGAATAAGTACCATGCTCTAGGTTTTTTTAGATATGTATTTGTATCTTGCTGATGGTGGCAACACAATATTGGATCCTTCGGATCCCTAAAATGGTTGAGATCTTTTTACTCTTATTTAGTTTTTCTATACATATAAGTTAAGGCATTGTAATAGTGACTGATTGGTCTAGAATAAATTATGAAACATTTGTATAACAAATAATCTTGTTTTCCTAACCAAAATCAGACCCTAAGGCTTGCCCAACTATGTTGGGTTGGGCTCCCAATCTAACTTGTTGTACCTATGGTACTTTGATATGGAGCAGTGGCCTGTGTAATTACACTTTGCATACAAAGTTAAATTAATAATACTAAACATTGCTAAGTTTAGAATTTTTAAGAATAAATACCTAGCGAGCTCATTGTAAAATGAAGCTCCTTTAATATATAATAGAGGAAAAGTATTAAAACACCAAATGATAAGGATACAATATTTTATTAACATCATTCTTTCTTGAAATTATGGTTCAAACCAGGAACTTTATCTAGATATTTTTTACAGCACTTCAAATATTAGACAACTATTTACACAACATAATTAATAATAACAAGTTAATAGTTCCAGACATGAGAAACACAAATACAATCTCCACACACATAACACCTGCTTTAGTTAAGCATGATATAATCAGTCATTTGGTTTTAATAATTTTTTTTTTCAAATATTACTATTTAACTTACATGACATACTATTTTGCAACATTTACCATGTGTCTAAGGAAAACATAAGATGAGTAAATGCCAGTATAAGTCTGAAATTACGATCATGACAATTCACAGAGGAGTTCGGACTTCATCATAGTTTCAGCATTTAAAGTAACATAAACAGTATTCAAGGAAAACACTTCAATCACTAGAATGTAAATTGCATCAAGTGGAATAACATCAGAAATCACTCAAGTGACACAATTCCACAAAAAAAAAAAAAATTATCCATAGCGATTTGATGAATTGCCCTCTTGGACTAAATGTAAACGTTTCTTGTACCCCTCTCATAAGAAACAAACATTGGAAACACTTATCGTTTTTGTTATTGCGCGTAGAATATGCAAGATAAGCGCGATTCTGCTGATTCTGTGTCACTGGGCTGATTGTGAACTTCCTGTAAAAGAATACAATTTATAAGACACCAATGCAGGTACCGCAATGTAATAGTCATAATGTAATATAGGTATAAGAATTTAAAATATACCTGTGACAAACCAGCCCCTTCCACTGCCAAGCCTGTAGCAACTTTTAAACCCATCCGATCCTTCATCAGATTTAGAACTCTCTGCTAGGCCCACCACCAGTACCAGTAGCTACTCGATGCAAATGTGCAGCTTTTTTTTGGTATTAATTTTGAAGTCACTCCAAGCCTTAAACCATACAAAGAAACCAACACTTTATTCTCCACCACCACATCCAGTTTAAACGAAAATGGGTTAGCAATAGACCTTTTAACTAACCTTCTTCCATTTCTCAGTGGTTTTAGTGTCACCAGCAGCATCACTGTTCAATAATGCAGTCAATTCCTCCCAATTCCGTATGCTCGTAATCCTACCTTGGGCATTATTAGATAATTTGCTGAGATCTCCTAACCTAAAAAGTAACAAACTTAGTTTTACAAAGTTCACAGATTGGATCAACTTCACTACAACCCAAAATATAAAAATTACACTTACTGCTCCATATATGACCATATAGTTTTCATTTTTAACAATAATATTAAAAAACTATGCAAATCGTATGTAAACACAAAATAAACATCAAGGACATCAACTTCATTGTATAGTATAACCACCACTATTTGAATAGGCAGTCGCTTCTTTAAGAACACACACAAATACGAATGTCAATTTATTTTGGCCGGTTACGATTTTTGGTTCAGTTTTTCGTTCCGTTCGTTCACGTTCCGTCACTTCTTACGGTGAGCTAACGCGCACCGAATGATTGCATGTATTAGTATCTCACACTCGCAAGTTAACGATATTCAATACGTTTGACGTAAACTCGATTTACGCAATCGACACGCTAATCGAATTTTAATATGAAACTCGCACTAAGCATACTGTTCACCGGTTGCTCACCAAAACTCACTCTATTCCCACTATGCTTGTAGTATGTACAGGCGCCAACACATCAAGCTATCCAATACTGTCAAATTTTCCCAATCAACATTGAACCTAATATTTTAGCGATTAAGTTTTGACAGATTATAGTAGCTTGATAAGCTGGCGGCTGTTCCCTTTGGTAAGAGTCAGCCAGTGCCATCTCTCGAAAAAACCTCTGCATTGGAAGATGATAATTATGAAGATAATTTCGAAATAGAGGTCTCCCAAGTTCTCCTGTCCCGCTTAAGTCGCGATATCCGGGCCGGCCAAAACGTGTTCTCTGCGTCCCGAAGACTCTATATTATCGCGTCCTACGACTTCGGGCGAGTATATTATGCTTTATGCCTTTTTGCTATTTTCTGATGGTAAGTTTTTGCGTGTATTATACATTGAATGAATCGAGCTTCCCATTGGTGTCAATAGTCGCTGATAGGTCGTAGCTTAGAAAAATTGGCGGTAGTAGTATTATAAATTATATAATTATGATCACAGAATATAAATTATACTCAAGCGAGGATCATGATGCTCTGGTCTGTCGTAAAAGTTTGGGGCAGCGAGTTTATTGTTTTTTGTGCTTTATTATGGATGAGTCATCATCATCATTATCATTTCAGCCAAAAGACGTCCACTGCTGGACATAGGCCTCCCCCAAGTGTCGTTTGTTATACTAAGTCCATGGTGTCGCCCACCATAGATATAGTGGTCGCCACTTTGAGAGATGAGTCAGAATATGCCTAAATAACATTAAATGAGCTTTCAAATTATTGCACCGCTTCTATGAAAAAACAATGGCCTCCATTTTTGCCAACATTTATTGATAGAGCATGTCCAATTTTTATGTTATTGTTTTTACGTAATTTATTAAATGAAAACCTGACCAATAACATAATATTTATTGAAAATATTATATTATATATTGCATAATATTTAATTATTTATTGAAAAGTATTAAATTATTATTACTATTTAATAAAGGCTTTGCAATAATTGCTAAATTGTACAAAACTTGATACAGGCGAGCGCAAATTGTGCATGTGGGGGCAGCTATAATTTATTTTTCTTAGATGGAATGCAACGATGGGAATGGTGGAGAACAGAAGCAGGTGTTTCTAACTTTACCAAACTCCTGACGGGCACCTCAACGTGTGTGGGAGCTCATTTTTTTAAATTCTATTATGGGTCAATGACCCGAAATAAATGAATTTATTTTTTTTATTTTTGGGAGAACGGTGAGAGGACCGTGTACTAGTAATGAAAACGACAGCTCGAGCAATTGTTAAAGTCAGCTCTAGTAATTGATAACAATGATATCGTTAATTCTTGCGATTGATTTTCACTCGTCTTGAGGACGTCAGCTCTATCAATCGATAAAGTCAACTCTAATAATGGAAACGTCAGCTCTAGTGATTGATTACGTTAGTTCTTGTTATTGATTGTCACTCTTCCTTGAGAACATCGGCTCTATCGATTGACTAAGTCAGCTCTAATAATGAAAACATCAGCCCTAATGATTAATAACGGTAGCTCTAGTAATTGATAGGTAACGTTAGCTCTAGTAATTGATAGGTAACGTTAGCTCTAGTGATTGTTAGGTAACGTTAGCTCTAGTGATTGATAGGTAACGTTAGCTCTAGTGATTGATAGGTTATGTTAGCTCTATTGATAGGTAACGTTAGCTCTAGTGATTGATAGGTAACGTTAGCTCTATAATTGATAGGTAACGTTAGCTCTATAATTGATAGGTAACGTTAGCTCTAGTAATTGATAGGTAACGTTAGCTCTAGTGATTGATAGGTAACGTTAGCTCTAGTGATTGATAGGTTACGTTAGCTCTATTGATAGGTAACGTTAGCTCTAGTGATTGATAGGTAACGTTAGCTCTAGTGATTGATAGGTAACGTTAGCTCTAGTGATTGATAGGTAACGTTAGCTCTAGTGATTGATAGGTAACGTTAGCTCTCGTGATTGTTAGGTAACGTTAACTCTAGTGATTGATAGGTAACGTTAGCTCTCGTGATTGTTAGGTAACGTTAGCTCTAGTGATTGATAGGTAATGTTAGCTCTAGTGATTGATAGGTAACGTTAGCTCTAGTGATTGATAGGTAACGTTAGCTCTAGTGATTGATAGGTAACGTTAGCTCTAGTGATTGATAGGTAACGTTAGCTCTCGTGATTGTTAGGTAACGTTAACTCTAGTGATTGATAGGTAACGTTAGCTCTCGTGATTGTTAGGTAACGTTAGCTCTAGTGATTGATAGGTAATGTTAGCTCTAGTGATTAATAACGTTAGTTCTTGTAATTGATTTTCTCTCGTCCTTGTTAACGTCAGCTGGTGCAATTGATTGATAACGTTATGTCACATTTTATCACGTCCTTGGCAACTTCAGCTGTGTGTTCGATTTCGTTTAGTGTAGTGATTGAGGTTGCTCCTGGCTTCTGTGATTGACATCGTTAACAAGAAATTACTGTCGATAGCGGTATGTTTAGAGTTTGTTACTATTCTGTGATGTGTTGGTATCTCTTGTCTCAAAGAGTTTAGCGTTTCCTGCAAGCAAATTGCAGCATGATTTATAAGCTAGAAAGTAGGGACAGAATAATAAATAAAAAGACAACATTGTATTTATATAATTTATTGGTTATATATCATTTTTATGTTTTTATTCGTACAAAATTATAGCGGTAACGAGAACAATGTTATTGCCCGTGTTCTAATAAAATAATATACAATACACCAATATTTTTGTTAGCACCATTTTTTTTTATTTTTTCAACTTTTCTACAAACATACCATTACCTTATATTGCTACGAATGCATAGTAATAACGAAAAGTTTATGGTCTTTTTTAACTTTTTCCATAAAATGTAATTAACTAATATTTAAAAAAATCATTAGTTTCATAATGGTGATCAGACATAGGTCTACAACTAAATGAACTTATAGTAGTCACTGAAGTGATGCGTCGCCCGCGGCGGTTATAGAGCCGCCGTCGACGCACAAAGATAATTTGGTCCAGCTTCAACAATATTGAGTTTACACTTTTGTTAATTATTATAATGGATCTCCACATCGTCAGTACAGTCTTTGGTTAGGACAGAAGAGATATTATCAGAGATTACATAACTTAAATTTATAATATCACAAGCATAATAAATTGAAACACTTCATACTTAGGAAGTTCAGTCATACATTCATATGATCTTTGTGTAAGAAAGCTGATAAGATTCATCTATAATTTAATACAGAATGATATTTCGCGTAATTGGGATGTCTATACTAATAGAAAATAAACTAACACCAGAGTGCATAACGTGTAGTGCAGGCTGGGGTCGTAAAGCATTGCTAGGCAAACGATCTACAAGCAGTAAGGTAAAGTTGGCGACACTACAGTTAGACACAACCGACAAAGGGTACAATGCACCAAATACTATGCGTGGAACGTACAGTAATGTACATCGTCATTTTGTCCTACTACTTATGTTACACGTACTTTTTAATACTTTCAAGGCATATCTTGCGTTTACTAAATCCACCTTAAGCTAAAACTACACCTTACATTTTAATTGTTACGATCCGTCGCTCCCGAATGCGTCTTACGTCCGATAAATATTACAAAATACTTTTTATTATGTTTCGAGAGCGAAGAGAACGTGTCTATAACTACTAAAATCTTTAAAGGCACAATAAATGAGCTTATGGCAGCATCATGCCTACGATACGTATAAGGGACAACAATTAGAGACCTCCTGTACAACTAACGCAACGCTATGAAGGTCAAACTGAAACAAATCAAACACTACAACAAATGCTTGTAACCTTTGTATACTCATCTAACATAATTACTCCCTATAGAATAATAACGTACCCCTCCAAAATGGTCCTCACAGGAGTACACAAGGACCAGATTGGCTTAACTTATAGTCGATATTATGAGGGCAACAACTCCGAAGCTTTAACAATTGAAAGGTTTGTTGTCGCCGTATTAAAACCAATATAACATGCAATTTACGGGGCAAAGATGTTGAAAGACGAAGATATAACCACCACCAACAGCAGTACTTGCTAACTTATGATACAAAACGGTATAATTCTACGGCACATCAGGGTACTCGCCACCTTATGAAGATACAATGTGGTAGTTCCTAAAGTACACTAAGATTAACCATGCACCGGTAGGTATCCTTTGTACATAAGGACCATTTTCCCGCTAAAGCTTTACCAACTAAGGTTCGGTCCTAGGTCAACATCACGTCATGCTGCGTCAAGCTTAGACTTAGCATCGCATCAGGAACCGCATCGCGTAAACAATTTCTTCGCAACACGATTGAGAAGCAACGCAATAATGACACGCAACGCATCAGTCTTAAGGCTTCTATTCGTAACGCAACGCAATGATCAGCTGGGACACAAGGCTAACAGTGTATAAAGCAGGTGTTGATACATAGGCTCTGCAAGTTGTAAATGTTAGTTCCCGAAGTTCAATAGAAAACACTCGGAATTTTGGTTAAAGCGATCATAGTACCAAACGTATATTAATGCATGCTTTAAAATCGACTACAATACTAGTAGTATCTCTGTACACAAGGACCAAATTTTCCTCCAATCATGTGGTGACAGAGCGAGGTCCAATAGTACTGCCCGAATACAGCAATATTTTGAAAGGGATCATGCAATGTGTCCTCTGTCACCACAAACGACATCACCATTGCTTCGTCAACTAACTAAGCAGCATAAGAGAGTATCTTCGCAACGTGCCGTTCGGCTGACACAAATACGATAAAGATTCGAAGTACACTAATATTGATTTCTGTGTACCTTGGGGTGTGGATCATGCAAAGCTTCAACACCAAAACCGATCAAACTGCCTTTGCTTCTTCACTAAGCAGCATATTCTGAGAGTTTCTGCTCAAACATCGTGTTGTTCTATTAAAACAGCAGAGTACGAGGTTCCGAAGTACACAAAGATTTATGCGTGATTCTTGGAGTGTGTATACATGCAAAGTTCTCCACCACCACAGACGATCGTGCTATCACTGCTTCGTCAGTAGCTTAGCAAAATATTCTGAAAGTCACTAATGGCTCAAACGACAGAGCCGTAAGTTCCCCGTACACTACGATTTATGTTCGGATGTATATGATCCTCGTACACTCAGACTTGATATCCTTTGCTGCGTGTATGGGCGGTTACTTGGAGGAGGGGTAGTAGTAGAGCACGGCGCAGCCCGGCAGCTGCCAGCGCGACGCGTGCAGCTCGATGAGCTGCAGCAGCGTGCGGCGGATGGACGGCGCCGCCGCCGTGTTGAGGAAGGCGTCGCGCACGGCCGTCAGCAGCCGCTCCAGCTCGCCCGGCAGCTGCGACTCCAGGTCGCGCCCGATGTACGTTAGCACGAAGAACAGGTTCTCCGTCTGGGAGGACCAATTTGTATTTTCAGTTAACTTTTTAACATTTTGATTTTCTTTTGGTGACTGAGATTTATCGACTAGCAGGATGTCCTCAACGAGGATCAAATATGCAAGGGCCTGGTTCGATCGAGGATAAATACCTAAGACGTAGTATCAAAATACAAAATAGAAGCGACAAAAACGACTTTTTTCGTCAGATCCTCGATTTTTGCGGATGCTGATTTCGAAAATGTGGTCTGTGGACTGCCGGATGCAGTCCTTGCATCACTTGCAGATGAGCGTGAGCAGCACCTGGCCGAGCTGCGCGGAGGTAGCGCCGCAGTATTATACTCACGTCGCTGGCGGAGGGTACGGGCTGCCGGATGCAGTCCTCGCAGCACTTGCAGATGAGCGTGAGCAGCACCTGGCCGGGCTGCGCGGAAGCCCCGCGGCGCTGGATGGCGCGACGCCGCAACTGGCAGTACATCTCCAGCAGGAACGACAGGAACGCCATGAGGCGCGGCCGCCCGCCGCTCACCGTGGTCCCCAACAACTGGAATAACACAATGAATTACGACCAGGTTCTTATTCACCCCGATGGATCATCAAAACGACCCAGAGACTCAAAACGAGTTTTTGTGATACGAGAGACCATCACAGGATTGCCAATCAGATTATAATGAAAAAAAGATAATGGGATTGCCATGCAAAAAAAAAAAAAAATTTCAAGTTCAAGGAGGCAGGTAAGACTGGATACTTGGATACAGAAGGTGGTCAGAGGAGTGTTGTGGCACAGGAATTTGTCGATTTATTGATGTGATCATAGTATTCGTAACGAGCAGGTTAGAGGGGTTAGGGGCATACTTTAGGGGATTCCACAAGTTGTTGAATATCAAAAATTCGTTTCGTGTTACCTTGTCCCGGTCGTGGTACCACTGCTGGCACGTGTTGAGCAGCGACTCCAGGAAGGTCTCGGTGTTCTCGCGCTCCACCACGGCGATGCAGCGCCGCGCGGCCGGCAGCGCGTAGCGCGGGGACTCCACCGCGCGCGACACCAGGTGACCCACGGCGTCCATCAGGGTGCGCGCGCATACTGCGTTCGGATCTGATACGCAACAAACAGAAATGTGTCAAGTGACTGCTCATTATGGTTTTTATAAATGCAGACTGGTGAAGGTTATGTTTTGATCAAAGACTTTTATTTATTCGTTCTCACACATTTATTTATTTATTTGCCAGAAACAAGGCATGTTTACAGAAGTGTTCATAATATTGCATAGTGCTACATGTCTCGCCGTTTTAACGGTATGCAAAATCAATTTATAATTACATGATATTACAATTATCATTATTAACATTCATAGTTACATTACATTACTTTCAATTCACATAAGTTAAATTCCATTAATTTTAAAATATAATTCCCATCATCACTGTCAATTGTCACCAATGACGCCATGAAAGTGAAAACGTTTTGGGCTAACAAAAAATATGTTATATGAACGTATGTCCTGCCCGGACAAGCTTTTTTATAGTAAAAATTGTATCTAGAAAATTATCATTAGAAAATTATCATTATATGACTTCTAGACACGTGTTGAAAACAGAGCATTGTGTACCATCATACTGTACCTACAGTTTAATGATTCTACTTATTGTTTACTTAGTACCGAAATAAATCACTGACGCCCCGGGCAAGAATATTGTGGCGCCCACTTAAGGAAATCATTATAAAGTATAATTTTTTTGCGCAGAACCAATGTGGACTTATATTAAGAATTTCATCTTTCCTTTAGCGTCAGCCCGAGACCTCGGCGCCCCGGGCCGTCGCCCCATCGCCCCCCCCCCCTTATCACCGGCACTGTGTTGACTCACCTTCGAGAGCCTTGTCGATACACTCCTGTATCTCTGGCGGGAAATTGCCCAGATCTCCTGCATCAGCAGCAAGCCCCAGCGCCGCCATGCCGCTGGCCAGCGCGTCGGCCGACGTGAGCGACTTGGAGCGCTTCAGGCCAGGCGTGAACGACTGCGGCCGAATGCTCTTGCCATTGCCGTTCGTGAGAGAAGACGGGGGAGACTTCTTCTTCTCCGGAATGATCGCTTGCTGAGGCTGTAGCTTGAAGTGGACGCGAGGTCCCACCTGGAATATTTTTGGGTATTTTATAGCATTGTTGGTAATTGAATTTTAATGATGTACAATTTAGGTTAGATTAAGCCTCGTTCACATAAGAATTTCTTGAAAATGATAATGCGAATCTCAATATCGTCTAGAGAATATATCTAAAAAAAAACGATATCGGTTTTATTTACAACCCCAGGATTTCGGGATTACAAACAGTGAGTGTCCCGGGATCCGGGATAGCCCAGGGATTTTAATGCGGGGTACCCGGAAATTCGGATCGAATCCACTAGGGATTTTGATTCAGGGTACCCGGAAATTCGGACCGAATCCACAAAATCTATCGTATTCAAGTGTTTACGTTTACGCAATGCACTGCGATTTGACAAATGGTAAATACATTTCCTGTTTTCACGTAAGGTACGCAGCTGTCAATTGATATTTGAGGTGATTCTCGAGTTTCATAACTCTAATCGTGTAAACGATACTTTGTTGTCAATACAAGTTGACTAATTGAATTTAAATGGTTTATTGCGGTATTGTCAATAGTGGTTCGGTTCTCATAGTTAACAAGCGTTTAGTAATCAGCGAGTAACGTTAGGTAATCTTACATTTGAGGCAAATTAAATGATGCTGTCAACAATGAAAACGATGGGAACAAACCGTCACATATTAAGATTATCGCCTGTCAATCTTTGTAATTATGGAAAAGTCGGGAGCGTCTTGTGAAACCATCACAGGCCTCAGCGATGACCTGTTGGTTATTGCTGCAGAAGACTATGCTTGCAACAGCAACGAACGTTTGTTTACCAATGAGCAATAGAAGAGGAAACCGACCTTAGTACTAATACTAATACGATTTAGGAACAGTCACATGTGTTTAAATTAAGATCATTTTGCTAAGGCCGATGTCTCCTAGCAGTATCTGAGCTTTTTTGAAACTGCAATGACGGTTTTTCAAAACAGCACATCGGTATACTCATAGGGTTAGGGTTATGAACATGCAACGTTTGGCTGCGTCTACGCTTGGCGAGCCGAACACGAGCAGAGCACAAGGGGAGCACAAATTCCCTTGGCGGGAGTGTTCGGTCGAGGCTTCTAAGTCCGTCTACTCTAAGCGAATTCGTGCTCCGATCGTGTTCGGCTTCGGCGGTTAATATAATAAACGATTGATATGATTTTAAAATGACTATTCTTTATAAGCATAATATACATTGAATATAAAATCGTTTGCTAAACCACTCAAAAGACATAAAACCTATTTAGTCTAATATGATAAGAACGCCTAGTTAGAAACACAATGAATATCTAAATGATTCACTGACAATAGATGGGATCTGGCGCTCCGCTCCCGCCTTAGCCTTCTAAACTTATCTATCCGAGTCGGTTTGCTCTTAATCTAGTTGTTAACCATAATAATGGTATCATATATATTTTAAACGATAGACCTATTGATTTTCAATTAAATAAACATATGTCTGAACGAAATAAGTTTTAGTGTACATAAATGTTATATGTAAAGAAATTATATCAACAGTTGATATAACTCACGTTTATTACATGTTGTGAACGTTATTGAAATGAAAATATAGGTACCAAATAACTAAGGAGGTTTCTCTCTCTGGAGCCCTGACCGCCGGTAGCTTGGACCCTGTTCCCGATACCGGTGGGCTACAATTTTTATATTTTTAAATGTTTTTTATATTGTTTTTTAAGGAATATTTAAAAATGTAATTTATTTGTATAGAAATTAATAAAGGAAAATAATAACTTATATGATACTAGCTTCTACCCGCGGCTTCGCCCCCGCGCAACACTGCGCGGCATGCGCCCTTCTTCGTGAGCTTCGAAGCCCTATTTGACTATATTGGGGAATGATTTTGGAAAAACTGATACACATGTCTTATAATTTTAATTGAAGAGTGTGAACACCAATATTCGAGTCAATCGACCCAGCAAATATTAAGTTTCTCAGAAAATTGAACACCCCATTTTACCCTCTTAGGGGTGGAATTCCGAATAACCCTTTTTTAGCGGATACCTACTTCTTACAAACAATTCACCGTTCAAATTTCATGTCTCTAGGACCAGTGGTTTGGCCTGTGCGTTGATTTAAGTCAGCCAGACAGGACATTCAATTTTAAATTGGGGGATGATTTTGGAAAAACTGTGATACACGTATCTCATCATTTTAACTGAAATATATGTAGCCACATTTTCACGTCAATCGACTCAGAGAATAAAAAGTTTCTTAGAAAATTAAACACCCCATTTCACCCTCTTAGGGGTAGAATTTCGAAAAACCCTTTCTTAGTGGGTACCTACTCTTCACAAAGAATACACCCTCCAAATTTCATGTCTCTAGGACCAGTGGTTTGGGCTGTGCGTTGATATATAAGTCAGTCAGTCAGTCAGGACTTTGAATTTTATATGTATAGATAGATAGATGAAACGCACCCTGTGAGAGGATACACGAAAGAGGAAATATTGCTTGTTATTTTTAAGTATTTTTATTTATTGCTTGTTATTTTTAAGTATTTTTTTATAATGTTTTTATCATTCTTTATTATATTATATGTTTTTTTAAACTGTGCAATAGATTGGATTTTTCTGTAATATGTAAATATTTTCTCAACGAAATAAATAAATATACTTTGAAATCAAAAAAAAGATCTTTGTAAAAAGTCAGACATTTGCAATAAAATCCGATCGTGTTACTATATCTGTCTTAGCGCAATATTCGTTGAACTTCACTATTTTCTAAAAAGCGATATCTTTACGCCGAAATGTCCGAAAAATTACAAGACTGGCCAAAAAGCGGACGAATCCGCACGGATAGTAACCATATAAGACGAATCCAATGCCTGGTTACTATCCGTCTGGATTCGGCCGGCTTTTCGGCCTCCCGGCTATCTCCATACACACTGTCACGCCACTGTATCGAACTACAGCCGTGACGCTGTGTACGGCCGCTGACGTTTATAGAAGGCTCGATCCTCATACTATCGGTCGTCACAAGTAGAGTCCCTGGATAATGTGGAGTACCTACCTGTGCATGCGGCACGTTCCCACTGGAAGCGCTGTTGAGCAGCGCGTGCGGCGGCATGACGGGCCGGTAGTGCGGCGGCACCTGGGCGTGCAGCACCGCCGAGCGCGAGTGCTGGAGCCCCACGCTGGCGTAGCCGATGCCTGGCCTGTAACATCATACAGTAAATCTTAGTAAAAGGCACGAAGAACAGACGTAACATGATCATCTTATTGGAAGGCAAAGAGTGGTGCTGTTCTACAAATGATGGAGCACCTAAAGTAGTATTCTACGTGTCCAGTTGTTTGCTCATAACGCTCAGTAGGTAGCCTCGTTCTGGGCCGACTCAATTTAGATAGCCAGCGACATACTAAGAAGACGATGTAAAAGCACAAGATACAGGGCAGAACGAGGTGTAGTTACTGTCGTCTAGCATTATCGGTCTGAATAGTGTTTTGAGACATTGAAGCCCCTTGTAATTAGATAGGTACCGTCGCAAGTTAAATAATAGATAAAACCAAAACGGCAAAAAATTTTAATCCGGTTCGAAGGACCAAGAACCACAAAAATGGTCCTAGTGCCCATATTTCACACGGATTATAAAACTATGTATCTACCTAAGTAAAAGTAAATTAATGATAATGGAAGGTTCAGTCAGGTCCTGACAACAACCTCGGAAAAGATTTAAAAATGCAGACAGTCATCTATGATTAAAGACTTGGGCTTTAGGTATTGACGATGTCTCTAATTAATTTCCGCGTCGCGCACCTACGTATACGTTTTATGTAATGTATGTAAGAGATAGGTATATATGTGCATACATAAATATATGTCATGTACATAATGTGACAATACGACAAGATCGTTTATCTACGTACAAATTACAATGCTAACCGCCGCAGCCACGCTCATAAATGTTATCTGGGTATTATAGAGATTAGCAGCATCACGGAGAATCAACATTGTAATTGAAATGTATTACATAAATGTAGGACGACCACCTAGACGAACTCTGGTGAAATCGGCGCTATTAGGTGCAAGTAAACACAGACACGCGAACTACATGCAATATTTATCTAAACCGAAATATAAATAATTGTTACCGGAACTGAATTTCATATCCATAAGCACCACCAGATATTAATTAAAATATTGTAACTTCAGTTGTTTTGACAGTACTACGGATGGACCACCTACGAAAGCTAGCGGGGAAGATCTGGACGAGACTCGCACTTGATCAGTGCAAGGGAAGCATGGCAGGGCAAGAAGGGTGGAGGCCTCAACAGTGGAACAAAGCTACCAATGATGATTATTATAATAGGTGTAGACAGACGACTCAACAGTTTCTTCGGCGAGAGGTGCTATAGCTGCCGATTGGTTAAAAATTGAGGTGTCGTATGCCAACGTATTTGATAACTACTACTTAAACTGTTGAGTCGACTCACTCGTATTTGCGAGCATCCGAACCCAGAACAAACACTATGACAACTAACAAGACATAATATTATGATTATATCCAAGGTAACTTTTCAAGCACAGCAAAGCGTTGCCGAAGTTAAAAAATCACGAGGTTCATCCAATTAGTTTCTACAATTATATTCTAGTAGGCTCATTTCCTGATTTATATCTAAATTCTCTTATCAAGAACTCCTCAAAATCTTAATATACGAAGAAAACCGACTGTATCCACAACCGAGCACAGTTTCGGCGAAACGCGCTCTGATTCATCGCAAACTATTCGTACTTCAGTTTATAGGTTGTAATTTATAGGCAAAATGTAAACGTAGTAGGGAATAATATCCTGTTAGAATAAATACATCTTTGGCACTAAGTTCAAAGCGTCACGTCACCGTGAAAGATTTCCGATTCTGGTTTTAATGGCTAGCTATGGTAGTCCTTGGATAAAACTGATATACTAAACAGAGCGCTTCGTTTTCATTTTGCAATTTGTGTTCCTGCATTACATATTGCATATACATATTTATATTTTGTAACAAAAGTTGCAGCATTGCCTGCATAATGATGACACCAGAGTTAGGTGATGTCAACCTGGGCGTATTGTGTTCTTTCATATTCAAATCACTCAGCCATTACTTTTGAACTACTATTGTTTCAAGAATTTTCCTGATGAAAGACTAAAGTGAACGATGAGGAAAAAACAGTACTACATAAAAGGAGAGGGACCGAACTGATGAAACGCTTAGTTTAAAAGTAATATTTCAATAATGACAGTGCCAAACGCAGTTGCCATTACGATTGTTATTCATGGTGGACAATGGTTCAGTGGCGCGTGTCCCATAGCCGTGAGCATAAACCTCATAAATAATAAGTGATCATTGTCGCGATGCCGCCCGTTATGGCGGTCCACTCCTGCGCAATGCCACGCAAATTGTTTCATTACGATAGGAAATGGCGGCGAGGATTAATGATGAACTCATTGTGGATACACAGCATGGACAAATCGATCATGAATAGTTAAGTAGTTACATTTTGGCTGCATCCGTATTTCGTTTTGAAGTCCAGTACTGTGTAAAGGATCGAGGTATAAAAATGGTTTCAATATTCGTTAAATTTGTTCAGAAGACATAAATTTTAAACTGAAAATATTATGATGTATGTGATAATGCAGAGTGCCGAACGAAGTTGCACCACGAACCCCGAGAAGCAGCAGCATTAACAACACAAGGTCTATTCTAGGAATGCTAAAGTGAGTCCTGCTCTCATAGAGCTTGAATATTCATATCATACAGATAACCTCAGCATGGTAAATAATTATAATTTAAACGTATGTTGTGGATATATTGTCATCCAACATCACAATGACCTCTGTCGTGTCATCCAACAGAATCCAACTACTAAACGCCTACTGATGGTATGTCAATGAACTTGAAATGATCAGTTTTAACTAGGAATATCCTGGCTGCCTGACTAATCGACACCAATAATTGAGTCTTGCTTTAGAATTTGGTATCTATGAAATAAGGTGGATTTCAGAAATATGGGCCAAGGAATCAGATATTGGACAACCGGAGTTGGTTCTTTAATTCAACAAAAAAAAAATGATTATGAAAACTTTTTCATCCATGAAAATCCTATAATCAAAAGCAGAGCGCCCGCTACCCTTGATGCTGCTACATTTATTCCCATGTTTCATGGGGTCGGTGCAATTTTCCTCCTGTCAGAGGTATCGCTATCCTCCACTCAATTTTCATTCATATGTATAATCCCTCCATCTTTTCTTATCATCCACTTCTCTAAACACTAACCTACATTCCTTCTAACACCTCTTCCGTCGCCCTATTTCCCATCAACAGACGGTGTGTCTCGAGACCTGGCATTTCGCAACCGGTACGCTGACACTACTGCCAGTGATGATGACGTGTCACGGAATGGGCACAAGTGGCGTGTCCTGTCTGTGCTGCACTCCATTGTCGGTTGACAACCAAGTGTTTATCTACTTTAGACCACAAACTCACGTGATGTATTTGAATATGAGTTGAATGGCCGATTTGTTCTCGAGTTCAGGCTGCTCTTCTCAATTTACATGATAAAGGTATATTTTGCAGGTGTTAACGGCCTATGAAATGGATGAGTTCCTCGCTTGAAGTTGTATAACAAGAACTAAAAACACGCTATTGCATTTTGTTATTGAATTTCCAACCAAGTACGATTCCTACCAAGGGTTCACTTGTATAGAGTACTGCTATTCGATTCTAACTTTCTAATAATGTGCACTGCACTGTGTAGTGAACAAATTTTCTTCCATTAACTTTCACATCACGCACTATATTAGATTATAGTCCAGCTCTTGTATTTCTGTTCGGAATTATTCTCATAAATAACTTATCGAGCACTTGGACGATTCGATGCTGGTAAATGTCAAGTCTCTGCAAGATTTATGGGAACATGCTAAATTATTACTCTGAATGAACAAAAGCTGCGTTAAGTTATGGAAGATAAATGACTATTATTCTGTCATATAAAGCGTTGAATAACTTGTTGGTGATTGATAAGTCTAGAGAGATTCTAACCTAGGCTGACATTTATTCAACCACGAAATGACATAAAAACCGAAAGTTTCGCTTTATTTTATTACACTTCAGTAGTACTTTTAATATCATCTCAAATCTAGGAAGTCCCCAGCTACACTACCAGCTGCCAAAATTCAAATGCTTTCAATTTTATAGCAGTTTCGACATATTTAATTCACTCAATCTGCAGCTAAAATTAAATACTCGAGTGGTTCGGTACGAAACTAAACGTTCATGAAAATTTTTAAATAATGTCTGCAAGGCTGAAGTTGAAGATTAAACTGTTAGAATGAAAAAACATTTTACTAACGAAACCTGAATTCGGAAATGTCAAGGTGATCAATAAATGAGGTGCCTAGGTTTGGGAATGATAGTTGAAAATACATCTGAAAAGAAGCACCAGTAGTTAAACGAGCCACGAGAAACATAGAATATAATAAAATCTTTCCGCTGGCAATTCTAAACAGCATTTAAGATCACTTTGTGTTACAACATGATTTACGTGATCTAGGTAATAAACGTGACAAAATTGCAAACGAAACGAACACTAAGTGTAAGATTACATCTGTTGGAAGCATTATCAAAGCAATCGATCAAATATTACGTAAAAGGTCATAACAGACAGTTGACACTGATTCGTGCGGTCGGTGTGGGACTTTACTAAGGCAATTACGTATAAACAAGACACCCAACACCAGCACTCGTGTTGCAGCCACCATTCCGTGACTCACGCTCAATTGCACGCCAGCGCAACTTTTCTACGTACATCACGTCGATGTCTTCACAAATTTTATCGTTAATGTTCCAATTTGTTTAGGAAAGTTTTACAATGCACTTGGAATGTACAAGAAAAGGATGTCAAGACACAGTTTCGAAGGGGAGGGAACTGTTGAAATAGCAGTGGAACCACCTGTGTTGACAGAATTTGCATAACATTCAACGAATGCCAATAGTCATTTCGAGCAGCTAGGCAGAAGAATGTTAGTAATTAGTGAAAATGGTAAAACTTAGCGAATGAAGTCATATTTATAAACAGAGAATAAAACGGTGTGGTACTTCGACCTTGGGATCGAATAATGACAAGTCGACAAAACATTGGAATGATCTCTAAAGTTAGATGAGTATGACGCACGGTCCGTTCTATTGAATGGATTCTGTTTAGTCTGAGAAGTAAGTCGCAGTGTTTGAGAGAAACAGTTTAAAGAGCTAATACGAGAGCCAAATCAAAGAGCAATCACACAAATTATGGAAGATCTGAGTGTTGTGGCGAGTAATGAAAATGAATCGTAGAAGTCTCCGATGTGTTTGGGAAGTGGCCACCTACGTAATTTTATATTACACACATGCTTCTGCGATGCCAGAAATTTTTGACGTGTTCCTCTCTATTAAACGCAAGTAAAAACTTTTTGCTTTAAAATATCCATTATTTGGGTTATAGACAATTATGTTTTACTAATAGACGCGCTGTAACTATAATACATATATTATTACTTGCTGCATTGGATGCTCGTCTTGAAGATTGGCCACATCGAGGAACTGGCACCACTGATATATAGAATAACCATGATGTTTGCTTTACTTGCAGAACTTTCTATAAAACATGCAAACATGACGGAACGGCTACTGAAAAAAAATTTCTTCTAACTATACTTTCAAGAAGCTATAGACCACTGAAGAAAGAAGAAACTAGTGTCAAGAAGAAAGATATACCCCGTGACAAAATGATGATAGTCTGCAATCAATTATTTGATTGATGGTGAATGGATGATCGTTAAAACAAATTAGGAAGAGAGCTTAGAAACAACATAAGTAATCCAAAGTATAACAAACTTCTACCAACCAAACATTGTTTTCAATAACATGTTTAACGACACTAATGGCAATGCACCCAAAAATGATAAACTATGTCTAATAAATGTTTATAAATTCGAAGGTAAGTGTAAATTAAACGTCAAGTATTCAACATAGAGTTGCTGATAGTTTCGATAAGCATCCAACCCCACGCTTCAACATTATTTACTTAGGTCTCAACAACTAACTCGAGTTTGTTTTCAACATTCAGGTACATTGTAATTAGAGCATGTTATTTTATTTTTATACGTATTTGTTCTGGACCAGATAACAGCATAAGCCTTGTGGCAACAGCTGTAAACAAACGTACCGCCATGGGTTATCAATTGAAGCCAATGAGCGCTAGCGGCGTATACCAGGATCAACAAAGGACTATAAAACATACTTAATGTAGCAAGACAAAGTCCTCTTTACGCCAATCACCTCAATTACAGTCTTGAGCTTAAGTGGCGAGAACAATTCTGGGACTTAAACGACATGGTCTGATTAAGAGAGCTATGTCTCAGAAAATGTGTATGTACTTACAAGTCGGACGTAGAGTATCTTCCGCGAACCATTTTCACAACAAAACTTCTTTCAATATAGACTAGAAATCACAAGACCATTCCACTAGATCACGCTCGTCATCGCACTGTTCGTTTAAAATCTTGATGTTTACGTGAGCTACAATAAAATTTATCACTATCTTCAAATGCAAATCTCAATGCAAACTTGGCAATACTGCCGACAAATTACGTCTCATTTCCCTCTTAGCATCAGAACTTTATTAATAGAATCCAGTATCCGCGCACATCCTATCCCGAAGCTTACACTTCGATTCGCTTTTCAGCGCGCGGTGCATAAACTCTTCGGCAAGTGGGCGATTTGTCGGCGGATCACTCACGTGGCACTATTGAGATTTGTACTCAAAAATACGGAGTGTACGAGTCAAGTTCGTTCGTCGGAGGCGTTCGCGTTATAATTTCGTGGTTGTTTAGTCGCGGTCGTGTCGGGAACTCCGCGCGTCTCCCGGCGCGTGCGCGGACTGCGCGGGGCGGCACGCTGTTCGGCCAGTTTTGGCGCGCGCGGGCGTGTTCGCGTCACCGTAGCCAAGAACAAAGTGATAACAAAAACTCTACAATTGATACTACGAGTACGTAGCTACGTGACGCGAACATAAGTTTCGCACATTGTTTCACAGATTTTTGTTTTGTCTCTGTTGGTGCTGTGCCAACAGCGAACATCGCTTCCAGTCACGTTACTACAGTTGATGAGAAACAAACTATTCAACACCAACCAGAGCAAGGTCAAAAACCGTGTGGACGACGGAAAATTATCTCAAATGTTATATAAAGGCAGCCGCGACGACTTGAATGGGTTAATTAATTCAGTAGGCAAACCAAAAAAGTGTGGTAGGTAATGAACCTAAACAGATAATGGAAGAGTCATCGTTTGCAAAGTCAAGGTTTTACATGAATTCATTTCGCATCATATTATGCATGGCAATTAGACCGCTGTGGCTATGTATGACGGGCATGAAGCTAAACTTGTCGGCAAGATTTTATCACACGAGTGGGTGCAGAAATTACGTGTTTGGTACCCGAACAGTATGGCAGCAGTTGGTTGGAGAAATGAAAACTATAAATAGCGCCCACGGAACATAAAGACTTGGAAATTGTATGACAACAGAGAAATCACAATGATAAACTTTACACAATATCATGCTTAATAAAGACGAGGACCAGACATTGCGCCTCATCTGCAGCATCATCATCATTTCAACGGAAAGATGTCCACTACTGGACATAGGCCTTCCCCAAGTGTCGCCACATGGACCGGGTCCCGTGCGACTCGCATCCTTCACCAGGTCATCGGTCCACCTAGTAGGAGGCCTTTCAACGCAACGTTTTCCGGTTCGCGGTCGCCACTCCAGAACTTTTCGGCCCCATCAGCCATCCGTTCTGCAAGCAATGTGCCCTGCCCAAGTGCCCATTGCCACGAAATCGAACGGAATCGAACTTTTCCATGCTCACATCCTTTTCTGTCGCCTAGAACCGTCATTTGTTAGAGCGAGAAACAGACAGATCGTGCTGCCGAGCGCATCGTCGATGCTGTCGCGTCCGCTCTGATTGCTGCTAGGTGAAGCGCAACCCTAAAGCAGGGCTTCGCACGCAGATTCTTGATCAGTGTCGGAGGCCAAACGTTTAGCTTACTTAGTCCAAAGATTTACAAATAATAGGTTAATGCTCAGAAGGTAACCCCCGGGTAAAGTCCTATGAATTAGATCTTACACTATCCATGAATATTGGACAACACTCACCTATTATGAAGGTCGGCAGGCTTGGCCATGGTGAACTCCTTAGCGTGAACATTGAGCTTGTTGCTGGAGGCAGACGTGGAGCCCCCCGCCGCTGTGGTGGTGGTGGTCGCGCCCGATCCGGCAGTCGTGGTCGCCACGCCGTCTGTGCGGACACCTGGTGGTCAACGGTGGTCGTCAAGAGAAGAGGGAGATAGGACAGATGCTGTGTACTAGGTTATTGATGAAAGACAGTCATAAATGTACAGAAGCACCAACTTTTAATGTAGAAGCTGTGTAGAGTTAGTGTGTGCCATCAGGACGTGATCATGATAGGAAGATGAAGTAATCGTGACATCTAATGATATAAGAGCACATAATTGTAGAGATGAAAGAAGAGCAATAAATAGGAAAGGTGCCTCAACCCTCCGGAAGGGACACGGCAAACAAGTGCGTGTGAATGAACAGATGGAACTTGGCCAAAACACCGTGACACACTGACAAAATATAGATCGACTGGAAGTCTAAGCGTAGACTCAGACCGGATAGATTTCTTGTAAAGAAAAACGTAATAAAACTACATTAAAAGTTCATAAAATTTCCATGGTCGACGTTGTAAACAAGTTTACTTTTTTTGTCCTCACGGTCACTCGTTTTTAACGAACACAAATCCTAAAGCACGCTTAAAATGTGGACCTAGTCTATAAAAAGCCGCCAAGTCTAAACAAAAGTTACATTTCATTATTAGAATGTTGCATTCTCTTCCGCTATTTCTTTCCCGCAAATACTCTCTTGCACTAAAGTAAACAATTACTAGCACAAGAGGCCAGACTGTTCAAACACAATGCTAGCTTTGTTTCGACCACTTATCACGGCAAAAATCGAGCGAACGACTTCCAAAAATGTAACTGACTACTGGAAAAACACACAGCAATTGGTACACAGACTACTGAACGTAGTACGTAACACACATTAGTGGACAAAGAAATAAATAAGGCAATATAAAACAGCATAAATAACGAAACCACGTGGAAAACAGTGAAAAAAAACATAAGATTAGTGGAAACCAGTTTTACAGCAGACGTCACATCCTCATAAATTTTGATACCAATCGGTGCCGATTGTTGAGTCTTTAAACATTCTTTTGACCTCATGACTCAGTATTTTGAATTTTTCATCTTCAGGTTGTCTTGAGTCATATTCAGTCACTCATAAATCATTTTACAGAGAAACTGCATCACAGTGTTTAGTAGAGTTATTATAAGGTTTATTTTTGGATATCGACACATGTATACAAAGAAAATACGCTCTAGGCGTTGTTATATCATCGCTATAGTTTCTATCATCAGCAGCTTCAGAGAGTTCATTGTTAGACAAAATGATCTTACACAAACCAAATGCAAGACCTATGATTTACTTAATGTAGGTACCAGTCAATAACATTGGTTACACCACTGCATGTATAGTCGAAGTACAGTTAGTTTGATTGGTGTCCGGTGGGCCGGTAGCTTCGACTGGTATGTGGGCCTGCCATTGGGAACGACAATTACTTTACTTATCGTTGAATTGGAGCAGAGTTGATGCTCTTTAAAATCAAAATATTTTATTTCACATAGGCCTCGATGGGCACTTAAAACGTCGACAAAAAGGTGCACGGTTCGGGTTGACCGTTTCCTATGGAGAAGAACCGGCAAGAAACTCCATGGTTACTTTTTTTTTTTAAAAAGGCGTTAAAGACATGGAGTAGTTATTTTTAGTCATTTTGGCCACTAATCCCAGAACTCGAGGTTTTTACCAAAAGAAAGATAAAGAACTAGATAAGTTAAAATAAGGGACACTGGATAGAATAGCAAAGGCTTAACTAAAGACCACAATTCAAAAAAAAGTGTTAATAACTTCAATTTTCTTCAACGCAAATTTTGTTAGCATCTAACAGGACAAGACAGTTACCATTTATCACCGAACAAAACGGCAATTACCTAAATCAGAACCAAAATTAAAAATAATAGCAATATAGCAACAACATATAAAATCATCACGAATAATGTACCTAGCAAGCGTGTGCGTTTAATTGGGTAACCCAGATCATCGCGCGCCTCACGCGAGCCGTCCCGCTCAAATGCACAACAGCAACTTTCATCCAAGATTTACTGGCAAAGTATTTACAGTTTTGACTGAACAACTGAACATTATAACTGACAGGGGTACCTAAGTGGATTTGAAATGATTTAATTTAGCGTTAGAGTAATTTTTTTCTGATGTTGACTGCATTGTAGAGGCGTTTGAGAATGTTGACTGTAGGTGATGACACTTATTGACGCAGAATAGGCATGAGCTGGCCAGAAAGAGCTAGATGTCCATGCAATAACAGAAAAAAAAACCGGCCAAGTGCGAGTCGGAACGGAACCCTGAAAAGACCTCATTTGCCTCGTTTCGGTGCAGGCACCGCGAGTGCACATCACGCCGAACAAATTGCGAATGTGGTGATACGTGATCGGTTCAAGTCGATTCTGTGTCGATAAGTGTGGCCAGTTGGTCTCTCCCTCCTAAAAAAGTAGTACAACATTTTTAAAGTACTGTGTACTGTGTTGTAGGGCAAAAGTTCCTGGTCACAGGGAATGTTGCTGGCCGCATCTAAATGTTCAGTTTTCAGTTGCAAACAAAGTTGGTAAAGTCTTCGATGGTTTGGGGGTCAATGTTGAGCAACCGTTGCTCACCTTTGATTTTAATGAATGAACGAGAAGGTCAGAGGACTCAGATGGTTGGACCTGGCTCACTTGAAGCAGGCAGCGAGAATGTGATTTATTGAAACTTTTGAAAATAGGGGGCTACAGTCTGCACACGGATTTCATGTCAAAAACCTAAATACAACACAGAACATTAGAAATGAGGTTAAATATGACAGACAATTCAAAGACAAGAGTAGAACTATAGCTGTCAGTTTCACAATCATGCTCAACTTTTTAAAATTTTCAAGTCTAAAGCAAGCTGCCAAGAATAATACAGACATTTTTTATTTACATACAATTATTTCATTGTATATCGTCGCCAAAACACTCATGTTTTGTGACGGAAATAACATAACTACCGCCAAGATTCAATGTTGACATTACACAAATACAGGCCACTTTCAAACAATCTTCCGACCGGCATACGATCTGAACAGCTCAATGCAAATAATTTGGCTATACCAATAACTACAGCTACTGCTGCTGAATGCCTAAACAAACCTGAGGCATCAGAAACTGGTTGCGCAGCAGTCACGGTCACAGACACCGATACCGGAGTCACGGACACGGGAGAAACAGATACCGGCGACACCTGAGCCACGGGAGCGACTGGCGCGACCGCAACTGGCTGAGACAACGACTGTTTCACGATACACCGAGACATAATAATATCTCACTTTTAACACCACACATAAAACTACAAACAAACATTCGTCTGACAAACGCGTCCCGTCGCAACAAACATTCGACTGTCGACCTGTTCCAAATGTGAAATTTGTTTATTTTTAATTTTGGCGCCAATTTTACGTAGAGACGCTTGCAAGCCAAGTATGTATTTACATTCAGCCTGTGACAAATCGAAAATCGGTCTAATACCATAAGAAAATCGATTACATTTGGGTTACATAAATAAATCAATGATGATGATGAAGTAGTGGTGGACTAGCATGACGAAGCTCCTATTGGAGGAAGAAATGCCCGACCCGACAACCTAGGACAGATGGTCGGTCCTGGCGCCAGTTAGGATAGCCGACCCCGCCTAAAGTGGGATAGAGCTAGGAAGAAGAAGATGAAGATGAATTAGTATTGATTGAAAAGTAGGAACGAGTGATGATAAGAATTCAGAAAACTGTTTCTAAATAAAATTGTACTAATTAACTCTGCAGATAGTGCTGTGCCTACGAAGCAAGTCAAGCACAAAAAAATATAGTTTACTGAAAGTACTGTCAATTTTGTAGTTAATTTTTTTCCACTATGTGCTTATTTTCAAAATAAATAAGCAAACAAGCAACTCATAAGATACATTTATAGTAGCATTGATGAGCACTTGTCCGTTTACCAACGAAATAGTTCAACTAAGTCCGACCCCCAAGCCTTCAGCCTTGTCTCATAAAGGTGTAGTTCACTTACCGGGAGGCCTGTAGATTTCCAGTGTAGGCTTCCCTTTAGCATTGGTCAGGATCATGCTCCGTCTTTTCGCATTGTTGAACTGAAAAAAAATAAAATTATATTAACGATTTCAGTGATTTTAAGTGAAAATGAGAAAGTGACGAATAAAATTAATCACGAAGAGATAGAAAATGATACGGTGGTGCTACATGATTATATGGTTGATTGTCAGGATTTTGTCATGATTCGAGGGCGCTACTAGTAAATATTTTTCTAAGCTTATCTGTGAAAATTGTAGGTACTGAAAAAACAAGATGGACGCTTTTAATCCGACTATGGCCTCGCACCAAAAAAAAACATGCAGGTTGCAGCACTTTACCTAGTAGAGATCCATAGAACTACGAACAGTGGATCCCTGCCAGATAGATGATTCTCCTTTTAAAAGAAGGACATACAATAACTGGTTTGGCTCTCGAATCCAAAATTTCAGCATTCTGACTGGACAAGGAGTCACAAATTATTTCCAGTTTTACACCTCACTGACTCAAGATGATGAAAACATGCAATCATCGACTAATATAAAGTATTTTAATTCTGTGTTTGGTTAGTTACATCATATGTACTTGGGTCAGAAATATTAATATGTAGATAAAACTTTTTACTAATGTGCTTGCAGTTGGAGCCTCCGTAGCATGACCACCGTAGACAAGGATTTCTTTGACGGAAGAATCCACAAAATGACAGATAGTGGTAAGAAATCTGTCATTGTGTCGACACACGATGCTACGGGGCGGGGCTAACCCCGTAGCATGACCACCGTAGACAAGGATTTCTTGCAAAGAAGTACTAGTAGAACACAGTAGTACAAAGAAGTAATATTTTAAAGCAATGCACACATGCAGCTAGTGTAGGTGACAGTACTTCAGTCAAAGTGACCTTTTAATTAATTGCTGGAATTACTACTTCTAGTGCACTATATTAAGGCGTCAAGAGATGGGTACACCCACCACTCTGATAGATACGCAGAATTAGTAGTACCTATATTATGAATGTGATAGGTCCTGAACTACTGACTGATCAATCCATAATATTTGTATCCCAGATATCGATTCAGCTAATATTAGATTAGATTTAGTTAATATTTGGTTTCTCATTAAGTAAACCTACGATAATGTGTCAAGACTAATCGATTACAAAATAAAGGCAAAGGCTATCGAGTTATGCAGACAGGACGTAGGCGTCGGAATAGAGCGTGTCGCGATCCTACCTACGCGTTAACTGCAATCGTACTAGAAATCCTTAGCACATAACAAGGTCTTGCTAACTTAATCAAACAATTCCACACTAGGCTGTTGCAACTTCGTAAAAATATAGCCGCCATTTTAGCTTTTAAATTGCTAACGCTGGGCTATTTGTGTTCTACGAGGAGGCCCTTTGGGACAAGGTCGTTCCTATTACAGAATTGTGTACAGGAGATGACGACCCATTTTCTGCCTATAAACAGCATACGATCTCACGCTTATAAATAAAAAGTAAGTCACAAAATAGTATTACAGAAATAGAGTGAACGTAGGTACCTGATTATGATGCATGTTGTGATGGGATTGAGGGCGCATGAAGCTCCTCTCCCGCATGATTACGCCAGGCGATGCAAAATCCTGCATCCTGTAGCTCCTCTGCAGCTCGTTACCAACACCGATTTGAGTCTGCATCTTGCCGTTTGTGCTAATCGATTCAACGGAGTCAAGCA
Source organism: Noctua comes (assembly GCA_963082995.1). Classification (NCBI taxonomy): domain Eukaryota; kingdom Metazoa; phylum Arthropoda; class Insecta; order Lepidoptera; family Noctuidae; genus Noctua; species Noctua comes. The sequence goes on along the minus strand of OY720278.1, from coordinate 15,599,219 downwards.
CTATGTTTAGATTATCTGTGGTACTGCCCACGGCTTCCTGCCTTTTTTGACAGCTTGCCTTTTACTTTTTAAAAAGTTCACTGCTTTTTTTCTTTGGTTATCGATGCACTCAGGCATTCAGTTTAGTATTTTTTTAAATATTTTAAATACGTAGTCAGAAATCTCTAATTAGTTAGTTTATCCTCTATCGATTACAAAATTGAATATTATCAAAATAAATACACTAGATCAATGACTAGTATTATAGTTACTTTACGCAATGTCACACTTATTATGATTAAGATTTTTTTTCTATTTACAATTCAAAATAAACAACTAACAATACAACGGGCAATACGCGTTAAAATGCGATTTGAAAACAGCAAAGCGATTAAAATAATGTAATAATTATTAGTAAAATAATCACAATTTTGGTATTGTGACGTCACGTTAGAGATCACTATTTTTCTCTTTTTATATATGCATATATAAATGTACATAAATTAAAACCCTCTGTCGTGGCCACTGATAGAGGGCGTTCTGTCGAGATTTTTTTCGTTTTTTTTTAGTACGGCTTTATACAAGAAATAGTGCAGGTATATTGTAGTGCCTGACAGTCACCGAGCGATTATTTTACAATTTTTCGAGGGGCCGAGAAGTTACTTCTCCAGCGCCAAACTCGAATCGTTTCGTCGAAGGGGTTCAGAGAACCCTAATCTGAAACAAGAAAAAAATCTGCTTAGTTAATCTAAGGTAGCATACGACGTGTCATGGCAACATCATGGTAAGCTCTATGGTTCTAAATATCCATGTTCAGCACAAATCTCTTTTAGAGACATTGTAAAACAAGGTTGCAAGCTAATAATATTCTAAAAAGGACCGCTATAAACATACTTTTAGTGAAACCATTTTCAATAACAAGTTCTTTCAACTTTTGTCTCTGAGAGATGATTCACAAGGCTAAGCCCAGTTTCCCAAAATGGCGGTAACACAACGCACGTATAAAGAAATATGGATGGATTATAATGAGTCAGTGGATTAGCTACATTCACAGTTGACACTCCTTTATTACGTACATATTTGCGTCGTAGATGTAACATTAACGGTTGAACTGTAAACTTCATTTCAAGATACCTGAACTGTGAGAATACAACCGACCCCTATGCAAGGCTTTCGTCGATGACGAGGCCTTCGACATTGTCGAGCATTGGACCGCTCTCCATCGCTGCCATATCGACTCCCGTAACGTCGATGTGCTGCGGGGACTATACACCTCAGCTACTCTGCAGGTTCGCATGCATACCCCGTCTAAACCCGTACAGATCAAGCGGGGAGTGCGTCAGGGCAACACAATTTCACCGAAACTTTTCACAGAAGTCTTCGAAGACAGTAGAGTAAAGCTGTTGTTGTTGCGGATTTCAGTCTCACGGCCTAAAAATTGCTAATTCTCAATACATAGCAATTGCATAGTGTTGCATGATTCTTTTAGCGTGTTAAGTCCTTAATCGGAACTTACGCCGCCATCTTCTTTGTTCAACGGAATTTCCACAGATCATTTCTCAAATGTTTACTAACAGCACCCTCCTGAATCATAGCGCTAAAAGAACTATACAGCCAACAGCACTGATTGTGTTATGAACATAATAATCCAAATTAAAAAGAAAACCCGTGTTTTTCAGGCGTTCTACATTCAACCACATCCGTATTACATCATTTCCTTATAATGTCTATTCAGGTGTTCGCTTGAACACTATCTTTTCAATTCAGTAACCGGTTTACAAAACTACACATCATTGCAAAATTTGAAGCCAGTTGAAAATAAAGGAAACTACCAATTACGTGGAACTATTACGTTAGCCTTGTATTCACTTTGTGCTATGTTATAGGCGTAATATTTACACTAGTTAGGGCTTATATTTGTAGCTATATTTTAAAATATTTTGTCTGTTTTCTCCAAAAGCTTTGGAGAGTGGTGGCGAGTTGGAAGTAGTTAATGAACAACAAGTCCCTGATAAGTAGGTTAATAGCCACTCCAAAATTATTTCTTTTAGTCAATGTATTTAAAAAATCCAGGCCTTTTACGAAATTCCCAAAATCAGCTTCTAAAACATCACGTGGTATACATTCGACAGCCTCGTATCGGCCATTACTTCCTCTTGCTTACGCCACTTGGTTGCTGAATACTTTTGTTGTTGTTAGCCTGAACTGAACAGTAACTGTCCCACTCCTAGACCTTCTGCCTTCCTCCATTTCTTCCACTTAAACCGGTGTTGTGCTTTTTCTCACCATACATTGTTAATTTTAAGAATTTTCTATTGAAAACTGTGTAAGAGCAGCTACTGTAGTACTTTGTTATAGGTATTTATACCATGCACTACATAAAGTATTATAATTCTATCTTGCACGTGGTTTCAAATAATCGCTTGCTCAACTCATTCAATGCTCTTCTGCAAAGCTCATTGATATTTCGTAACGTCCATAGTGTAAAAATATAGTTCATCTCGATTCCAACATCTCGATCAGCCGCATGAGCATTGCAAGAGTATAAACAAACTTTTTATATGTTTGTACCATTTTATATGCTGCGTAAAACTATTCAATTTTAATGGCTAGGCTAAAAGTGTTGTTAGTTATTGATTAGTAAAATTTTGTCAAAACACCATGGTAAAAACTTGTAGACAAAATTTCATAGAAAATCTCTCCAAGCTTTGCCTCTTTAGAACGAGAAGACACGCAATCATAGTGTATCTATGGCAATCTAAATTAACTCCGCCCAAAACATTAAATACAATTCAGGTTTTTCCTTCTAACAAGATTTTTTCAGCGTCATTGCCGTCGCGAGTATGACGTGAACGTGGAAAACAACACTTTTCTGTCTGACACTGATGTATCAATTATATGTTGTCAGGTATGTGACAGAAATATCAATGGAAACGAGCTGAAACGGCAGAGTGCGTTGAACTATGCGTACGCGCAGCGGGCGGCACGACGGAGAAATAACTTTGTTTTCACCTGAAATGGTTTCACGGATTTGAGAAATGTTTTCGAATTACGAATACGAATACAAGAATGCAAAGTATGGCTATGGAAGGAAATTATTTCGATATAATTTTTATGGTTTAAGCCAAGATCTTTATCACAAAGTTACTTATTTTATTGATAGACTACTGGACAGTCTCTTTCATTCTTATTATTATTTACTAGCTGTTGCCTGCGACCTTCGTCCGCGTGAAATTTTAGCCTATAACCTTCCTCGATAAATGGGCTATCCAACAATAAAATAATTTTTCAAATCGAACCAGTAGTTCCTGAGATTAGCGCGTTCAACCAAACAAACAAACTCTTCAGCTTTATAATATTAATATAAGTATAGATTTCTTTAGTTTTCTTGGAAAATATAACACACGGTGGACGCTAATGACTCCACTCATCACATAACTATTTGAAGCACAATCTAACCTACCATAGCATGGATTTACCACCGGTTTTTGATTCCAAACCCAAGATGGCCCGTTCCACCCTGTACAGTAGGTAGAACTGAATATGTGTAGGATATTTTCAATAACTCTTCTGGACTTTTGTAACCATTTTCTTGTGTAATAAAGGACTGGAGGTGGGCAAACAGGAGAAACAGCAGAATCATAATATGATAATGAATGATCACGTTAACAACAAAAAAAAATTTTTTTGTTTACAACTTTGAAACTTTCTGATCATATTAGGAATTGTAACGTAATTCGTATTATAATCCTATTATGATTCTGCTAAAGCGGCCATTTTAGACCCCCAGATCGTTTGGCGTAATAAAACATGCTCGTATAAACGAAGCATAATTATTTCGTCCTCTTTACTGACTGAATTGCATAATATCGACTTTTAGGTATCCTGAAAAATCGCAACTCATTACAATTTAATAGAAATCTAATAAATATTTATAAACGTAAAAAGTGCTGTTTAAAATGCGCTAAACAAGCTGTCGGTGCGATTTCTAATTAAAAATGCGAAACAAAAATGATCTTGTTTACTTTACAATAATTCACTATGTTTTGCAATTAATTGCAGATTTTTTTACTTCCAGCGTTGTTAAAGAAAAAAAATATAATAGTGATGTATGTATAAGTCTGAAATGCAAAGTCATAATTATAATTGACTTGCATTTTTCGTAATGTGCTCGTTCGATCTTACATTTTCAGACTTTCAGATTTCAGTGCTGTGCGTTGATTGTGAATGTATTGATAGATGATCGAGACGGGATAACTGGGGGCCTGAAATGGCCGCTTTAGCATTATCATAATAGGATATTAATATGATTCACATTAAAATTCTTAAAATGGTCACAGACGTAGATTGTGACTTTGTGAACATTTTCCGAATTGTATCATTATTATCTTATTATGATTCTGCTAAAAGCAGCCATTTTAGACCCACTGATTTCCAAACAATCTGTCCCCCCTTTTACTTCTAGAAGGGTGGCTAAGCCTCCCCCTAGGCCAATTGGCCGGTGGATTGTCAATCTGGTACCGGTCGCAATCCTAGAAATCCATCGCTGGAGATCCATGTCCCCTACTTCCTAACGAAGGAGCTTGGTAGGCTTGGTTGTGGATGTACATCGTGTGGTGCCGCCTACCAAGTTCCTTCGTTCTGTACACTTTCCTTAACACATTTGGAGGTCAGGCTTACGACTGCAGATGCACAATCGTCTGCGGTCGTAGACCTAACGTCCTATATTATAATTATGTCATTAGTGGTAGGGTAGACAATACAATGACTCACCGCTCTCTCGTAGCAGTCTGTCGTTTCGTCCTCTGCACTAGAGACTCGTTCACGTACTCGTATTTATTTCACTGGAACAATGAGAAAGTTCATTATAATTAATTATTTAATGTATCTTTGATGCAATCGTTTCAGTTGTAACGTGTGTGTAGCTAGATTTGAAGAAAATTTATAGTACAAGATTTGTTAATTTTAGAAATGGCTTAAAAAATCTTCATTTATAATTCTTTCACTTAATATATCACTGTTGAATACTTATGGCCCACTGTCTTTCACAGAGGGGCCTGAGTTCCCGCAGTCTTTATGTTTTATACTGATTCGTCATCATTCTCCTTATCCCAATTTGTTTGGGATCGGCGCATGTCTTCTTCTTCTATACTTTCCAAATACTCGTCATGTCAGCTCCTTGCTAGCCAAACATTCTTTACACAGTCCATCCATCGTTTCTTTGGTCTTCCCCTACTTTTATAGCCATCCGCATTCATACTCAAAACTTTCCTCACGAAATTTTTGCTCATTACTCCGCATCACATGCCATAGGCTAGTTATGTTAATAAGTATAACAAGACTAAAGAACTATCAATGATAATATAATTCCAGTACGTCAAAGTGAAACAATAACACATTATGTGCGTTGCGCATTGATGTGCGTTATGGCTTCTTGAGCTAGTCGACTATAGAATCAAGAATACCAGAACAAGGTTAAGTACCTACTGTAGTGAGTGATCAGTTAATAACGTGTAGAAGATCTTCCATTCTACAGCAAAACAAAGAGTTCCTGAAGTCATTTTCTCTCCTCCAATCGTTTGCATAGTTTCTTATTTCGCGAATTTAATACCTACCTAACTGTCTGTGATCTAAACACAAAGACATTTATAATAATTTCACAGATTGTCTGTTATTTTAAAGAAATTTCAATGTACAAAGTAAAAAGAAATAATGCAAAAACTAGTTCATAAGTACCACTGACGAAGTCACGATTCGAGAACATTCTAAATGCACTATAGACTAAAGAGTTAGCCGAGACGTGATAGCTTGCATAAAAAACTGAGAGATTGCGCAAAAAAGTCTGAAATACGTCTGTTGAGATTTGATTCTTAAAGTTTTCAGAACTTCTCTGCTTTCGTTAGGGTTTTTCAGGCATTGCAGAGATTTGATTTTGTTAGATCACTGAGCTGGGTTATTTAAATGATTCAAACTTCAAGATCTTACAAAAGGGCCCTAGAAACTAATTAAGCTCGAACTTCAGTAGTTTACCTACACTAGTGCCTTTATGTTATCAATTACAAATCTGAAGTCAATGAAATCACGTTGTAAATGCCAACACTATACATTATAGGTAGTACAATCGCGCAGTACATGAAAATGATCGGAAACAGAAACGCCGAAAAAATACAAATTTTCAGCGTTTTTGCAGAAAATATCTATTTACTGACAATTTGGTGGCATAGTGTTAGTTCCCAGCAAGTTTTGCATATTCATAGTAGATAATAGAGATGACGCAGTTCACTCAGCATGTCAAGGAATTTTTTAGGAATGACACATAATACCTACTGTGTGCTAGAAATGCTAATTGCATGCTCGATAGGTTAGGTTATCGCTTGCTTCTGTTATTTGGACGCTAAATTAGGTACTGAAAATGTTCAAGGTTCAATAAGATTACTTTGATGAACAAAGATGGCAATTTGTATGTATATTTTTTTTTTTTTTGTTGTGCAATAAAGAATATGGCCCCATAGTTTCCCCTTGATTATCCGGTTTTGAAAAATATTTTGTACCCAGTTTACAACACTAGCTCTGGGCTTGTACCACCCCCTTTAATGTCACTTCAGTCAGTATACAGGGGAGCTAAAATGGCCGGTATAGCAGTATTAAAATAGGATAATAATATGAATTACGTTAATATTCTTAAAATGGTCATAGACGCAGTTGATATAATGAATTGTCAGTTTATGACCATTTTACGAATTAAAATGTTATTATCGTATTTAAAACAAAAAAATTAAAATGAAATGAAAAAAATTTAAAAAAAAACATTTATTTTTTTATTTAAGAAAGAACGTGTTGCGCCGATCCCAAATAACATGGGACAAGGGCAGGAAGATGATGATTTTGCTAAAGCGGTCATTTTAGGCCCCCAGGACGTCTAGCTCCACCTCTTTCCCACACTGAAATAAGATGTAAATAATACTGCTATAAGAGGTGATGGTGGGGCCCCTGGTCATTTTATCAGTTACTTCTTAGTCCTTATCCCATAATCAAACACTTTATCCCTCAGCTTAAACTTCAGAGATATAATAAATTCTACTCTGTGACCTGGACTTACAGTTCCTTTGACTTCACACACTTTATCATCATCAGCCTAGCCTTTTCCCAACTATGTTTGGGCTTCCAATTTAACCGGATGCAGCTTCACATACTTATGTAAATTAATAAGTACCTAAGTAATAACATTTTCCTCAGTCTCAAGATGCACTTTGTTAGTGTCTCCATGACGTCTGACATCATCGACTCACACGTTCATTAATTATACATGTTTAACAAGGTCGAGTGGCACCTTTCAGGCAAAAAAGTCTAGGGACATACATGGCGCTAAATCCTAAATGGTTAGGTGATGTATCCTTAGCACAATGGTGCATATCCCACATGACCTTCTACTCTCTGTTCATATTCCTGTATAACAAAGAAGCTACCAATAAATCAGGTTGATTTGATATTTCCAAATATACATAAACAGCAAAAAGTAATCATCATTTGATTCTCTTGCCTTTATCCCAGTTTATTTGTGATCAGCGCAGCATGTCTTCTTCTTCTATTCTTGTCTATTACTCGTCATCTCAGCAGTCACCTCCTTTCTAGTCATATGATCCATCACACAATCAATCTTCCCTTTCTTTGGACTCCTACTCTTATTCTTGTGTAACATAGAAGCTATCATTAATGCGATAGAGATTTCCAACATTACAGAATTGCAATCAAAAGACCTTTAATATAAAGACGGCGAATCAAATCACTTCATTATAAAAATAAAAAAAACTACAGAATCCACGTAGGCGGAGCATAATGACATCATCGTGTTTACTCATGTACACACATGCTTTAGAATCGAGAAACAAAAGACATTATCTCCGCACACCAGCGTTTAATTCCCAACTGTATCTTAACAAGCGAAGGTTGGTATTACGTTGTGGAGGTTTCAGGTGTTACGCCAGGATGCACAGGAGATCTGTGGTAGACATTACGAAGTCTGCAAAGGTTCTGGGTCAGTTGGCACGCGGTGCTTTTGTTTTGTCGCGGTATCGATTCATTGATCGTTGAAGTTAATCGAGTTCGAACACAATGAGCGTGGATGTTCAGCGTCCTTGGGTTCGAGGCTTGGATAATATTGTTGATTTGTGACTTAGCTACGGACGATGTTTGATTCACGTTTATTTTCAGATCTTCAGGACTTGGGTACTCAGCGTTTCCAACTTTTCGAACCGTTTTTCCTTTCGGGTACACTACCAAGAATTCGAAATCTTTGCTCTTGCTACTGATTTTTCACTGGCGAGATTGGCCCTTGGCCCATGTTCTGCTTGTTTATTTGTTTTGTCCAGTGACTGGACCTGCTGGACTCGTCTTTCCCTCGGTTCCCAGTAAAGCAGTTTGGAGTGTCAATTATGAAGTACAAAAATAAGCCAAAAGAAAGATCGAAAAAATAAAGCGCCTTTCAAATGACACACCTAAGTAGTGACCTTATGTATGACCTAACACTACCGCGATTTTATTTACTTATCAAGTAAAAATTGCGAAAAATAAACAGATAGGTAGCTGACGTTTTGAAATGTAGGATCGTCTGAGACAACACGATTGTATGCATATTACCAAGAAATAAATCGTTTAGCTCTTTATGCAATACGACAGTCTAGATAACCTCAATTCATTTGACTAAGGATTACCCGCTTTCTCCTTCGTTAATTTGTTTGGATCCATTGAAAAGTCTGGAATGCTTCTCACAAGCTATTTTTCGAAACTAGACTAAGATTTTTTTAAAGCAAGCATTGGCTCAAACCCATCCACTATTGTAATCATCATATCAGCCGGAACACATCCAATGTTTAATATAGGCCTCCCCTAAGCGTCACCACGTCGACCTATCCTGTGCTTCTTGCATCCAGCTAGCAGTTTGATGCATTAAAGTAATTTTTGGCCATGTTGTGGATTGGATTCTTTTCGCTTAACTACGTCCATTTCATCCTTGGTTTACAAACAATTAACCCTTTCTCACGAGCCATCACTCGTCTCAATTCACTTTCAACTGCCCTAGGATATGCTAACCACCATTGTCGAGAAGCAGACTTGATAATTAGCCGTAAATGTGTGAAACTATGTATTTACATAATAACAAGCGATCAACACGAATATAATCGGGCATTGTTTACCATCAGATCATGAGTCACCTGTCTGTCGGAAACCGGTTCTGTTAGCTGCTATTTATTGTCCATTACTCAGGTATGCAAGTACATAGTCGTGTGTTATTTAATTGTAGAGAGAATTATGATCGGATTGATGTGATTTCTTTTTGGAATGTGATGTGATGTTTCGGTACAGGCATTGCCGAAGAGTCAATGATAGCATACGGCTGAGAGGGTTTCTCTCGTAGAGGTTTAGGATCTCAGAAAGATTCTTTCTATCGATGAAATCTTCTTCTTTTTTTTTCCGTGTGGTGTCAGAATTTTTATGCCCCCCATGGGCGGCCCCACTGCTCTCATAATTATGAAGCAAAATATCGTGATAAAACAGGTACGCGGCGAACCAAAAATCACATGTGACATTCACCAACTCGCTGTACCTGGGTGGTGGCTTATGCCCAGCAATGGAACGTTAATAGGCTGTGCAGACCTAAAATAATAATAAAATATGTATGTACATGTAACCAACAAAAGCAAAAAAGTAAAAAAATCGCCAGCATCGCTGTCAACAGGGAGCCCAGGGGGTTACCATGTGGGTGTAGGAAACAGAACTGACACTGGAATTACTACTGCTTTAAGACGTCATGGTACTCATGGCTGGCAGCAGTTCTCTTTTTTTTTCTTTTTTTTTTTTATCGTGGTAAAATCATCAAATGATTCCTCACACCCAGGGCAGAGCGGGAGGGACTGTCAGACTTATACTGACTAAAATCCACGGTGTCCTTCAATAGCTCTTTATGTTCCAGGGTCACGGTAATTCCATAAGTCCCGCGACCCCGGCAGGCTGGCAGCAGTTCTCTTGATAAATAATTAATGTCACTAGTCACTACAGAATTGAATATTCACGGATAATATGCGAAACTCAATCCGCCTTCCGCGTGACCAGAACTGCGTACCTAAGGAAATAGATTACTTTACAGTCTCAGTTGGTATATCACCGTGGGAGTTAGTCTGCTGCCTACACCGCTCACGATGCAATTTAAACTTGATACTGTTATTTATTACCTTCATATAGCGTATGTACGTAGATTGCTAAGTGCTAACGAGGCAGAATTAGATATGGCCGCAAATGCAGCTATACTAACTGATAACTATAAAGTATTAGTTATGTGATAAGTTCCTTTCGACGTCTGAAGTCCTGAAAAATCCTGCTTCCTCCCAAATCTCGCTTCCTTCCACTGGTCTCAGTGTATTGCTTGTAACTAAGTCTATTTTTTCGAAACCTCTGCCTGCCGCTCGCTGTGGGACGGTCGCATTTGGCCAATTTAAGTGGCTATTGAGAGTAGTCTCCGAATCAAACCAAGGTGGTATTTTGGCTGCGAACCGTATTACGGGCTACCTAGAATGGAGTTCTACGATGCCCTTCAAATCCTCAGTAGTGCCCCCTGCAATGGTAAAGACAGCGTAAACATAACCCGAGCGCATCTATTTATAAAGGTAATAAACTAATAAGTTTGCTTGCGGCGATGTGTCGGAAGCCGTATGAGTCATTCGCGGCAATCGGCACAAAAACCTCTCTCTCTGGGCCTTTGACTACTCGCGATGGCGGCAAAAACTACAGCCGAAGTTGTTTCTTACTTCTAATGGTTGACTCGTGGATAAATGAGAGTTTTTACTGTCTGACAAGGTACCTTCAGGACGATTTAAAAAAATTATAAGTTTGCGGCTTGATCGCCGAATAAAGAGACTAAGAGCTTGTCCGTGCGTGTCCTATTGTAAAGATGAAGTATTTTATTGGGGACTAGCTTTTGCCCGCGTGGATGTAGGAACTTATCCCAAGGAAACGTACCACCGAGATTAAAACAAAAAGTATCCTATGTCTTATCCGTGAGGTTATGGTCTATCGGTTTGCCTCCATCCAATTCCCCCTCGAAAAGGTGGCCAACAAACAGAGTTACATTCGCATTTTTAATTTTAGTATCTACCTGTGGAGATGCTTTTTATTTGGGGGAATTAAATTTGTTGAAGTAAGCAATATTATCTTCCACCAAATCTCGGCCTATGATGCAGTTATAATTTTGTCCAAGAACGTCAGTTTGAACAGCGATAACAGTGATCTGATAAGCAAATATTTGTAGATGTGAGATGGGGACAGTGCCTTTTGTCTTGTAAAACTCCTACTAGCTTATTGTCATCACCAAATGCACTTACATCATCATCTGTCTAGCCTTTTCCTTAATATGTTGGGGTCGGCTTCCAGTCTAACCAGATGCAGCTAAATACCAGTATTTTACATGGATCAACTGCCTATCTGACCTCCACACCCCAGTTAGTTCTGGTTAATACGATACCCCTTAGATAGACTGGTAGTCAGACTTTTGGGCCATAGACAACCTGTAACGACTGTCAGAGATCTACAAATTACAGTCGGTATTTACGGCTTAACGTGCGTTGAGTGGTATGGAGGAATAACTCGGTGTGTAATGGATGATTAAATCTAAGGTTTTTTGCAATTTGCAGGTCAGTGTCGGGTTATACAGGGTGTAAACAGACCCTTGACATAGCCGTCAACCAAGCATTATGTACATCAAACAAAGTAACTTTACGCAAAAATTATTGCTGGGAATCGACTTTTTTTTTTGGGTGAAAAATCACTTTTTACGGTAGGACTCGATAGAAAGCACTCAAAGCATTGTGGTGATGGATGGATTGAATAGTACGGGGGTCGTGGAGGTGTGTAAAGTAAAAATCTTCATTAAAAACATGTATTTAAAAATAAACTTGTGAAAAAGTTGGAACTTTGACCCCCAATATTTCTAACTAGAAGGGTATCCCAGGTATGGTCTAGGAAAAAAAAAAATCGCAAAGACGGGGAGAACAAGTGCCTTCCGGTTATGTTAAGGGTCTATTTACACCCTTTGTGTAGGTTAAATTATGATTCGCGACCGTCAAATTTCAAATCGTCGGGAGTGTGGATCTCACCAAAGTTTTTTGATGTTAGCATGTTTCAGAAACTACCTCTAATTTCAATTTTCAGTCATGATTCATGACGACCATGACATCATGTTAGGTGCCTACATTTTTAAACAAATAGCCTCAAATGGCCTTTTGTCATATCTCTTGACTCATTGGCATTTTATTGTTTCTACTGTTATTCAAATCTGCATTCATCATTCCACCTTTTGAGATCCAAGCATGTTACTCGTATGCAAACCTCACACCTGGGTCCTCATGTCATCAATCACGTACTGCATACATTGAACCATTAACTCCCGTTTTCACATGCACGGAGGAAGCGCTAATTTAATTCCATTGAATGACAATTTCATGAAAAAGTGGATTTAAATGAACTTTGAGGGTTGGATTGATGATTTAATTATTTATAACTCTGTAAAACCATATTTGTTACGGTCGTGAATCATAGTTTAATCAACATACAACCTGACACTGACCTGGGATTTTGCGGGCTACCCTGGCGCTTCCACCTTCAAGAAGAACACGTTGTTGAATTTTCCGTACTCCGCATAGAGTTGAAACTCCAACAGCGCGCTTCTATTCATGCTTTTATCATGGTTAATGTCAGTGCAAACGGGCCTAAGTTTATGCTAATAGTCTAACAGGTGCTGTCCAATGCCGCGTCGCCTACATACCTGCCTACGCCCGCGCTAGCGCATACCAACTGTATGCAACTTATTTACTGTGCTGGTTGTACATAATAATGTGCTGTATTTGCTGTTGAATTAAACGCAAGATGGATGGATTGTATGGGTCAATCCGCAGTGGGCCTTCGTGGTTTTTTGCGGTCCACTCCTTCATCAGCGGTCCGTGTCCACCGAAAGCCCAAAAGGTATTCGTAAGAGGCGGCTGGGGTTCGTCGTCTTTTATCTCTGCATATAAAACTTATGACCTTTGATCTCCATTGCGTAACACACTAGCATTTTGAAGGTAATTCACAACACATTGATTCATTTACAGGAAAAATTCATCGGTTCGGCTACGTAAAACACGCAATGAATATCGTTGAATTGTCAAACTGCACATTAGGTATCGAAACCTATCACGTCTGTATAGTTCCGCTAGCTAATTCAATTTAGCCCTGTATTCTTCTATGGTACCTACGCGGTGCATCAAACATTTAACAAAGATGGCGATATGCATAGGCATACGTAACCCAGTTAGCAGAAAACTTGCTAATTGAATGTCTAGGCAAACTGAGGCGAACGGTTCATGGCTGTGTTAACATCGCCACGCATGCGCGTTACACCCCATTTACATTTTGTGCTAATTTCATAGTGCAAGAGATTTTGTATTCTAAATTAGGTTTGTGTGTTAATTTTCCTTGCTGTGGCTTATACATCTTCATCAGCAACACTGCAATAAGCTGAGGTCGTTGTAAAGGGGATTTAGTTTTCAGTGCCATTGTTATCGATGACAGGTAGACAGAGTACTGTTTTTCCATATTATTTTCATCAAATTTTAATAATTGTTTGCTTGAGTTCAATCACATAAGTAGGTACGTGTTCAATCGTCGCCAAAAATGCGAAAAATATTTCCACCTTTATCAGTCTTTTTCAGCCTTACCAAGGCTGGAGATCAGACTGGAAGTGGCACCATGTAAAAGACTGGTATTCATCTGCATCTGATTATACTGGAAGCCGACCCCAAAATAATTGCAAAGGCTAGGTTATTATTGATCTAAAATATTGCAGGAAACGAATTCAATCTATTACTACTTACATATTACCTTCTAAAATTGATCAAGAAAATTTTATTTTTGATAGGTGTTGTTCTCTCCTGCACAATATCGATACAATAACTGTAGATCCAGTGATCTACCGCTGCTATGACTAGTCCTCAAGGCCGTTACTCATGCCAGCAGGATATCAGTATTTACGCAAACATCTCACGTTTCATTGTCCATATCCTTGCATTGTCTGCTGTTCTTCATATGAACTGTTGCACTCGATTTGATTAATTGAAAATGGATAATAGACCTACCTAGCTTCTTGTTTTAATCTTGAGCAGAAAAACTCACTACAATATTTTTAAAGTAAGTGCCTTTGTTTAGGTTCTTGAAAGAATGGAAGAAAAAAACCTGTTGCGCCTACCCCAAGTAATATGGGACAAGGGCAGGAAGATGATTTTGTGCAGGTTCTTGTTTCTGGGTTTCAAGGACGAAGAGAAGTTGAGAGCAGGGGGGTTTCTATGACGTCTTAAAGCAGGAATAATTCCAGTGTGGGAAAGAGACAGAGATATACAGGTCGTCTAGCGCCATCTCTTTCCCACACTGGATTTACTCCTGCTTTAAGATGTCATGGTAGGCCATCTGGGGGGTTTACTATGACGTCTTAAAGCAGGAGTAATTCCAGTGTGGGAAAGAGACAGAGATATACAGGTCGTCTAGCGCCATCTCTTTCCCACACTGGAATTACTCCTGCTTTAAGATGTCATGGTAGGACACCAGGGGGTTACTATGACGTCTTAAAGCAGGAGTAATTCTAGTGTGGATAAGAGACACAGCTATACAGGTCGTCTAACGCCATCTCTTTCCCACACTGGAATTACTCCAGCTTTAAGATGTCATGGTAGGCTACCAGATAACCATATGGGATAACTTAAACGCTAAAAAGCGATTATGATAAATTGGAAAGGGAGAGAATATATTTTGTGGTATAAGTCCTCCTTCTCCTTGTCTCCTTCATTATGGTCATCAAATTCAAAAGGATTGCTCAATTTTTTTTTGCGATTTTTTTTTTTGAGAACTTTTGTTTAAACGATTTTCACAAAAACATGTAGTTAATTGACTAATATTTCTCTAATTGTCAGTGAAAAGGGCTTGTTCTAAGAACAACAGCGTGAACGTGTTTCTATTGTTTTAAAAAACCATTGTCTGTATTTTCTAATCTTAGTTTTTTCTATTCCAACTTCTGCTATGGTAAACGACAAAATAATTACATACAAATATGCTTTTTTAAATGAAACACTAGATGTTTCCAGAGGTTGTAACTACATACCTACCTATTATATGAGAGAGAGAGACTAGGTTCTGAAGATTGTTATCTAATCAGACACTGTTTGTAGTACGCATACATTGTGTCCTATGCAGATTTGCTGGTCATTAACCTTGCATTTTAACCCGATTATAACATGAAAATCCAACTCCCTCTTTATTGGGCATCAGTGCACTGCATGTCTGATTCGTCTATCGTATAGACCAGTAGCGAAGGGTCAATTTTGTAAGAGGTAAGCCGGTGTGGGGGACCGGTCAATGTGGCGACACTTGGCCTATGTCCAGCAGTGGACGTCTTTCGAATGAAAATGATGATGATGATAATGATGTAATATGTGGATGTCTCTAACTATTCTCAAATTTTTTCTCTTCTTTCGAATCAGATTTTACAGTAATTTTCAAATCATTTATATCTTTTGCTCAAAATAGTTACAGCACTGATAACAGTATTTGTGTCACTTGTTTAATTTAGTACTTTACAATATTCTCTTACCTTTGTATAGATTCTTTTTATCGATTTTTTGTGAATGTGTGGACATTGTAGGCTTTGTAGATTCCCAGCTGCTTGTTAACTTTTTATTTTGTTCTACATTTTTTGTGTAGTAAGCAACGACTTATTGTCGGGCCTACGCTGTCCCCTCATACTTAAGTATATATAGCAGCATCTATCTATATATATATATAGATGCTGTATCCATGGAGTAACCATGGAGTTTCTTGCCGGTTCTTCTCCATAGGAAACGACCAACCCGAACCGTGCACCTTTTTGTCGACGTTTTATAAGTGCCCATCGAGGCCTATGTGAAATAAAATATTTTGATTTTGAATGATGAAGTCGGAGTACATATCTTTAATGTGATTTTATTATTTGTCTATAGAATACTGACTGTGCCATTTTTCAAATGCGTAATGGCGATATGAAACCTTCGCCACTGGTATAGAGAAGAATCAGACATGCAGCAACTCAAATACCTACTAACTAAGTATCGACTCCATACTTATGTTAGTATTTGATGGGGACGGAAGAGGAAACCAGAGGTTCCATTCTACATAAAATAACGTAGTACTTCCTACAAGACTACTTAACTATATTCATTATGTATTAATTAAAGATACATTGCTAACGAGTTCTTGAAAGTGTTTCAGTTGTTTATAACAAAGGGCGTTTTCTATTAGGTAGGTATGTAGTCTAGAGAAATGCACATTTTAGCTAACACTACTAAGTCACTAGATATCGCGACACCAAAACTAAATGTAATGACTAAACTAAAGTGTGCTTTCCGCTCGGTAATTAGGCATTACATTTGGGTGTCTGGCCTCGAAAAGCATGTTAAAGTGTAGGTGTCTGCTGCCGTTCGTAGATCTTTGGCAGTAGTGTTTACCTAGTTGTGAAAATGGACAAATGTGAATGAAGATGAGCTACTTGCTAGTACTTATGTATGGAGTACAATTGGACTACGGTATATACTGCCAGGGCTGCGGGACTGTTCGAAAGAGATCCCATGGATGGGTTTTAGTCAGTACAAGTCTGACACTCCCTTCCGCTCCGCCCAGAGTGGGGGGGGGGGGTCATTTGATGATATCCCATCCGAAAAAAAAGGGTGTTAATATCTTGGAGTTCTTTTGTTCCGTGTCCTCATCATCTGCCTAGCCTTTTCCCAACTCTGGGGTCGGCTACTAGTCTAAAAAGATGCAGCTGAATACCAGTATTTTACTTGGAACGACTGCCTATCTGACCTCCACAACCCAGTCAGTTTCTACTGGATAATACGATACCCTTTGATTCAGAAAATGAGAGCATAATATAGCATAATCAGCTTATAAAGTTCCCAATGGTGGGACACAGGAGACTTCTCTCTTCCAAGAGGATGTGGCCAGTGGGCCAAGTGTGGGTTGGTGGATGTCATACTGGTTTTCTTACGTTTTCAGAAAATAATGTCCGAGCCAGATATTACCTACGAAACGTAGTATCTATGACTACCTATGAAATATTGAAAGGTAGACATCTAACAATTTTAGCTAACTTTCAAAAGGCTGGGCCTCAAGAGCGTAGGATGTTAGGAACATACAGACACACTACAAAGAGAAATTGAGAAAGTATTAACTTAAACCCTAGATGGACGCTTGTGTTCACACATCAACACGAATATTTTATACCTAGCGGGACCCAAGTCGGTTCTACGAGTGGGTTTGTTATTGAAGATGTCTTGGCAGAGTTCGAGTAGGTAGGTACCCAGGGTTTAGACCTACCTATGTAAAAACCCTGCTTTATTGTAGAATAGCGACCCGCCCCGGCTTTGCACGGGTGCAATATATTTATTTATAAACCTTGCTCTTGAATCACTCTATCTATTACTGAAAACCGCATCAAAATCTGTTGCGTATTTTTAAAGATCTAAGCATACATAGTGACAGCAGCGGGAAGCGACTTTGTTTTATACCTATATGTAGTGATTTGAGTAATAGAACTAGAGCTTTTGAAATAGTTCACTAGGGGTTAGCTAACACTAGCACAATGGCATCCTAACCAGACGATTGGCCAAATGTGGTTGAAAAGAGTGGGCTCCGGGAGACGGCTGACACAAAAGCCGTCAGATCAACCAAAGGATTGCAGGTTTTGTATGCTTTTTGAACCGATATCGTCCTTGTGTCATTTATTTAGGGTTGGCAGTGGTATAGCACGTTTTTTTTCTTTCCATTAGCCGTTAAGTAACGAACATAGGAGAGCAACTGTTACCTCCTCCGGAGCCACAATAATCTTTCAAAATTTTCACACGATCCCTTAGAATCAGCGCATTACTAACTTGACTGAAGTTTTCGACAAAGAATTGGTGGATGAAAATAAAATGGTTTATTTTTCAATATACTGTTTCGCTTAGTCAGGCAGGATAATTTTATGGAACTCCGTGGAAGTCCCAAGAGCGCGAGAAATGGCTTGTTATGGTGCCTATAGGCGATCGCCCATCCTGCTATAACTCGGAATCATGAAGTAACTATTATCTCGAACAGAATTCAAAGTGCAGCAGCTCAGTGTCACAGATAAAAGATGGTCGATAAACTTTTTGTGTGATCTACATAGGTACTTACTATGTACCTAGATAACCCTGTATTGGTCACATTGCTGTCACAGAGCTACTGTAGGTACCAATTTCATAATACAACTCCCCGCGCAAGTCGGTCCGTGACACCACGCACCAATATTGCTCGCGAAAACATACCTACATTGTTCCGAACTATATTTACTACTGTGAACTGACGAATAAACTGTTGATCTCATCTATAATCAGGGACTTATTTCCGTTCCCCTGAAACCTCCTCTCATAATATGCAGTAGAAGTTTATGGCTTCATTTAAAATTAAATATTTTTCAAGTACCTACCTTAAATCAGTGTTCCTGCACGTGTACACCAAAGCATGCAGTCAAATCGACCTCTAACTTCACAAAATTTTGTCAACATTAGTTTTATCCAGTTCTATGAATTATCTCTAGGTCCATAGCTATAGAAAGAGAAATAATAAAGTTCAGAGCAGACCGGGGACGGCAGCGTAAAGCATTTTATCTTTACCCAACGTAAATTCGTACGTAGCTAGTCGTCACAAGATACGGATTCCTAATATGATTCTGTGCATAATAATTCCGTCTTGGTAATCATCAATTAGTTTTTTTCAACGTACCGAGTCATAGGTCTCGAGTTCCAACCCAAGACACGCACCTCTGATTTTCGGATACATGTGCGTATTGTATAATTATCACTTGCTTCGGTGAAGGAAAACATCGTGAGGAAACCAGCATGCCTGAGAGATATTTCTCGACAGCATGTAAAGCCAAGTCAGAGGCCCATGGGCGGCATAAAACTCTGACACCAGGTTAGGCACTAAGCACACGATAAAGAAAGAAGAACGTACCTACTTACTTTCCTTGTTTTCACTTGTCACTGCGGTTGGCTTTCCAAGCATTTTACTATAGGTACTTAAATGATTTGTTGCTTTGTTTACGATGTCGATGAGGTAGGTAGGTATATCACGTTTACTGTCATCTGATTTCTTTCTTAATTAGGCAGCCATCTCACTTGATACCTACATTTACTAATTACGCGATCTTTCATTTCAGATTAGCATTGCTGGTAACTTTCTTACATCTCCGAGTAGTGACAGGTTTTATTTTCACTTTAGTTACCTAGTTAATCTTGGTCTTATTCAATGTTAAAATGCAATATAACTTCATAAAAGCGAACGATTACTGTAACTCCGTTGGCCGGTCTCAGTTTCAGGGGTAAACGACCTGAATCAATCGTCTGAGTCCATTCGCTATATTTTTTGTTACCTAACGCTGTGCTCAAGCGCGGGCGCACCACTAAAGTCGATTTTAGCTGTTAATTAACTGTTACTGCGAATTTGAAATATTACCTACATCGACTAACTAGAACTACGAAGTTACGTTTATCATATTGCTGTTGTTTTGATCGCGTGACGATAGCGCATTATGATGGAGAAGGTTTATACAAAAATATCTCTGCCCTCAGAGTTCCTTTTGTTCGGAATTGCCAATACCTACGAGAAAAGATCACATCGCCGAGACGTTGCATGACTAACATTTTCAAAACTCTAACAATAGGTACCTACCTACCTAGGTAGTTATTGGTTTTTGATTCATTCGTTAGGATGCGATAAGTAAGGTTCAATAGAAGGCTAGACTAACTTAGGCAATGACTATTTCTTCCGACAAACCTCAATGACGCCTCCGCCGCTCTTAGTCATGTATGAAGACAGTACGTAATACCTATGAACGTGTTTGCAAATTTATCTTGACAAGTTTAAGCATGTCAGAAAATTAGACTTAATGTTAATTCATCAATGTCGTATTGTGCAATAATGTTGATGTTTACAAAGACGCTGGAGGTAAAGTGATCCATTGACGCCTCCAAGCTAGGAGACATTGATCTTTAGTTAGGTGTTTGCAGGTATTTAGGCCAGAGCGCAGTCTCCGGCCTATTGAGAACACAAGCACAGACAAGAAAATCTATTTTTTATCATGCTCCTAACTAATTAGTCGCTTGAAACGATGTTTTCGCTTCAGCCGCTCCTGAAGCATGTGCAGCCACTTTCATTTCACTTATTCGATTATTTTAGCCGACGGATTTCACTATTCGTTTTTGTTTTGGTACTGAACACCACTGACGCACGGGTTAACGCGGGTCAATTATTGTATACTATGTTCATAAGGTTAATTTTCACGCGGGAAACACAGACAGGCGGAGGAAACCGCGTAAAAGCGCAGCGTGAAACTCCCTCGTCAATGCAGCGTCCCAAAATAAGGCGCAACTAAATATAGACGTAGGAAATGCCTTTAGAACTAGATTACTTTCAGTTTGTCACTGTGTATTGTAGGTGAGGTAGATGTGGAGGTACTCACCAGAATCTTGCGCTCGCATGGTACAGCGTTTGGCGGATACGTGTTTATTTCACTGATATTATTTTGGTTCGCGTCGCCGCTCTTCGCTCGCGCAGATCCCGGTCGTGTGGCGCCCGCCCGGGCGGTGTGCCGACTGGCGGGCCGCGAGGGCGCTCGCAACACCGCACTGTGTGCGTGTGTGTCGCGACACAGAGCGCACACCGTGTGGCGTGTGTCAGCAGCGAATCGCCGCAAGCGCTACTAAACGGCCCTTCAACACCATCATAATCGTGTTCGTAGGGAAGCCACACTACTGCACCATCCCACATACTCTGCATTGGTACAAGTACGCATCTGTGTTGTTATTTACAAAGTGAGAATGTGGCACAAAGTCGCCAGCGCGCGCTGTTGGAATACACGCTGCGCACGATTCGCGAACTATTCAACCATTGAAATATTGAATCGATGTTTGGCTGCTCTACATCGGGTGTTGCTTTGGTAACTGCTTTGTATTGCCGGCATTATAAATACCTACTTATATTGTAAAGATTCTGCAACCACGGAATCCTACACTAATCATTATATACCTACGCAGATCAAATCTGGAATTGCTTGCTTAAACTAGAGAAATACCTGTTTGCATTATTTAATCCACAACATTTGATGCAATAGGATCCGTAGTATCTTCTTATGCGTCCTAACTTGTATTGTGACAAAAAAGTCAACGCCTGCAGGTTATAATTACCTAGGTAGGTAATTACCAAGTTCAGTTTATAAACCGAGTTCTAATGTGTCACACACCATAAAATAAAAGTACCTAGGAAAACAGACTTACGACAGACTTTCCTTATGAATTCACTGCTTCAGTCGGGGTGCTTGTAAGTTTTCAGTCAGAAATACCTACCTATAACTACAACATTTTTGACATCCCAATCTGCAACTCCACCCAGTCTGAAGCGTAGAGATGCATAAGCTTGCGTTGCAGCGTGTCAATGACGATAGTCAGATAACATAGAGAATATAACCACACGTGGTTATAATATAGTCTTTGTCAGATAACTTCGACACTAGTAACACTACCTACATTTTACCGACATTATCGTGAAGTGAAAGTGTGATAATCCAAGCGCGCGGCTTTATAAAATGCACCTTTTCAATCGTGGGTGAAGATTAAATTATTTTTAATTTTATATACGTAGTAGGAAGGTATCTAAACCCGTTTCTACAAGCGTAGATTTTCTTTTATGCTGTTAGTTATAGCGAAAATGAATTTTAATTACATGAGATTTTGAAGACACGTAGGTATGGGTAAGTCAAATTATGGTGCTATAAAGCGTGCGTCACACAGAAAGCGGGGCGGTACCTACGGTACTTTGAAGATGAACATAACATCACGCCTGTAATCTCCGAAGAGTTAGGCTGAGGCACTTTGCCGAGGTGGACCTATCAGTATGCAGACATTTCGCCAGTTATGTTTTAACTCCCCTGTTCCACTCCCATGGAATAGAGGGCGAGCCTATTACCGTCAACCGGACACAAATCCAAACTGGATGCTACTGAGAAATTTTTGATGGAAAAACTCAATAACACTTCGCCCGACCAGGGAATCGAATCCAGGACCTCATGCTCAGCCTGAGGATGATGCTATTTGAATAACTTGTAGGTTTTTCTGTTCCTGATCGAGTGGTTTGAGCTGGTATGGAGCAGGCACAGATGATACTTGGCTTCCAGACTTGAAAAAAAGAACTATAATACCCTGCATCTTAGTAATACAGCAAACAGACCTCGACAATTCTTTTTTTTCGGAGATCCAATCTAAAATGATCGCTTTAGCGGAATCATAATAGGATAATAAGAATCACGTTAAAATTCTTAAATTGATCATAGACTCAGTTTGATCATGAACTGTCACTTTGTGATTCTGCTAAAGCGGCCATTTTAGACCCCCAACAGAATTTGATGCGGCAGTAGTAAGATATAGGGACACAACCTAGGAAAATATTATATCTGTGGAAATCTTCAGTTTACTTTAAAGCAAAGGTGTGCAGCAGTTAGAGGTCGTGTACAGGTTCATACCTTATGGGATAAGTGCTACAATAAAACACTATTTTCTCACTCAGCATGTGTTATCTCATTTACCATAAGAAAATAAAATATATGGGATACATCAGGCAACCTTACAGAGTTGCACATCCCATTGAATTTCTTACGATTTAAAATTCTCTTCTATGCACATAGCTTCTAAAATATTTTGGGGCCAATTTTACTGACTGCAAAATTCTTCAATGTTTCGATGAATCTTTTAGACAACAAACATTGTGGAAACGATGAATCGTACGAGAAGATTAACAAAAGGTATTTCTAGCCCGGATGTTAGTAAGTACAGTGTGGGAAGGGGACGCGCTAGAGGGACATACACTTTATACTGACAGTTATTGGTTAGCTCCTTCAAGGACAGATAAACAAATGAATGTTTAGCAAAGTATGGGGTCCCAATAAAGGTACCGAGCGGCAAATGTGGCAATTTCGCGATATTATTATATTTTTCGTAGAGTAACAACATACAGGGTGTAAACAGACCCTTCACGAAGCCGTCAACCAAACATTACGTACATCAAATTAAGTAACTTTACGCAAAAATTACTGCTGAGAAACGACTTTCTTTTGGGGTGAAAAATTACGTTTTACGGCAGTACTCAACGTAACGCACTAAAACATTGTGCTGATGGATGGATTGAATAGTACGTTGGGTCGTAGAGGGTGTTTAAAGTAAAAAACATGTATTTAAAAAAAAACTTCAGAAAAAGTTGGGACTTTGACCCCCAATATTTCCGTAAATAGAAGGTTCCCGGGTATGGTCTAGAACAAAAAAATGATTGCAATGACTGGGAGAACAAGAGCGTTTCGGCTTCGTTAAGGGTCTTGTTAAGTTACACCCATTAAAATCCAGTCATTTTAATGAACGGCTTTGCCGCTGTAGTTTGCTGAATGTCTTAAAAATCGTTTGGATGATTAGTGAAAACGGAGTCTGAAACTAATACAGACGACAAAACTTGATAGAATGCCTAAAGTTATTTTATTCAATGGGATGAGCAACTGATAAATATATTACATTTTCACATTATACATTTTATATGCTACTTGTATTTATATGTTTTAGAAATTTACATGTACAACTTGTTCAAGTAGGTAATTGAGTTTTTACATACATACCTGTCTTGTGTATTTATTTTTACTAGGATTGTAAGTGTACCCGCTAAATAAATCAGCGAGTCCTTCTGTAAAATATCACACATCGGTCTTTAGAAAGATAATGTCACTCACTCAGGTATGAGTGACTGAGACAACGCTATACAAACCCGAACTTTTAGAAACTTAATGGGTCGGTTATTATTCACAGCCCTAACATTTAAGTGAGAAGGTGCCATCACTGGAGTATTGCGCTCTCACTTCATGACGTGATACACTCGTCCTGGGGTCTAAAATGGCCGCTTCAGCAGAATTATAATAGGATAACAATATGAATTACGTTATATTAAAAAGGGCACAGACGCATTTAATATTATTTATTGTCACTTTGTGACCATTTAACTAATTGTAACGTAATTATTTATACGTCATATTATTATACCTGCTAAAGCGGACATTTTAGACCCCCTGCACCCTGCTCAGGCCCCGTCACAGTTAAGCAGTAGGACTGCAGTAAATCTAACCGGGCTGAAAAAGTAAAGATTCTCAATTCTAAAAGGATTACAGTTAGTGCAAACATACACAGCATAATTTAAAATAATATAATTATGTGGCTTAGATAATTAATGTGAAGAAGAAAGTTATATCTACAAGATTTACGTATTTTTTTTTACAAAACTATCAGCTAAATAAAACAAATCATAATAAAGAAGATTCCATGAAAGCTCAATGATCCCAAAACGTGGTTTACCCATATTTTACAACAACTCTATGTTGACTAACTATCGTACAAATTTATTCGGCTAGCCGGAGTAACCCATGAAT
Organism: Noctua comes; assembly: GCA_963082995.1. Lineage (NCBI taxonomy): Eukaryota > Metazoa > Arthropoda > Insecta > Lepidoptera > Noctuidae > Noctua > Noctua comes. The sequence goes on along the minus strand of OY720278.1, from coordinate 15,574,660 downwards.
TTGACGCTTCGGCTCTGTGCCAATGTAAATAGAGCCTTATTTTTTAGTATATAAGGATGATAAGGAAATAGGAAGGTACATAATACGTGCAGACTAAGCAAGCAAGAGATAATGAAATAAAAAGCAAAATAAAATCAACTAATATATTTACTAAGGAATGTGCTACACTAAAATTAAACTAGAAACTTAGTACTTAACCCGAAAAATTGATCTAGAAAGTGAATAAATAACTAATTAATACAAAATTAACTCATAAGATTTCAATGTTGAATAATGTTTAATTTTGTTGTCATTGAAACTTGAAGCTTATTTTTAAAAACAATAAGACACTCTGTAAAATATAAGTTTTTATTTTTAACGAAATGACGAATAAGTCAAACATTAGTCAACTTAAAAGATTTGAAACAAATGAGAACAAGCATACTTTGGCCTTAGAAAACTCAAGTATTGGCGATAAGTCATACATACTGAATTTAAGTAAGTATCAAAATATTGTGACAAGTTTAATTTTCCATATAAATGTGTATTCGTGAAACCGACGAAACTACAAGGTCAGCCTAGCAGGATAAGCCACACAGCCTGAAGCTTTACAGAACATAAAAAACTGGATTTTGGAAAATTTCATGAAAAATGTTCATACTTTTTTGTGCACTATTTAAAATGAGACCAAATAAAGCCACATGTAAAAGCTAGTCTATTAACTATAGGCATAATATACAGAATGTAATCAGGCATAGCTATAAGGCCCGGCACAGATGACGCATTTTTCTTGCATTTCAAGACGCCTTCAGTTTAGGGTCTGATGCCATATCTAGTCATCCTTCCAGCGAATCTAATCGCACGTCTTAAGCTGATCATCTGAACTAAGCCTTGTGCCCGGTTTCACCAGCGAGGCGACACTCAAATGAATGCCTAAATAAAAGCGCCGACGGTTAAAGTTCCAACATTGTCACAATACTTAGGCATTTGTTTCAGTTTCGCTTAGTAAAAACGGACATTAGTCTATGGCATTCTGTATAAAGAATATCATTTGATAAACTTAAATCAAGTACAAAAGTTGTCAAACTTTAAGTTCAGTTAATTTTTAAGTGCTAAGCCTACCAAATATAACGTATTTTATCTTACAAAGTTCTTAATCATTACGTGATTTATAACACTAATCAATTTATTTATAAGTCTAATAGGTACATTAATAATTCGCGTATACTTTTTTACAATTTTTTGTTTGGTTATAATGTTTGTGTATCAGTCATGTTGGAGACAAAGTGGCATTTAAGCAAATTAAATAATATGTATGTTGCTATTATGTGTATTGCAAATAGACAATTTTACAATAAAGAACTGTTAAATGTTCATTCCAATCATTAAGTTATCATTATTTTGGATAATACCAAAAAACAATAGTCGTGGTGTCAAAATATTATTGATTCTGCTAAAGTGGCCATTTTAGGCCCCATATCATTTTTATAAGAAGTCCCATAACTAAATGATACACAGACACGAATACCAGCTTTATTAGTTATATTCCGCTGTATTATTACTAATCCTTACGTTAAATATTCAGAATATCTCATTAGTGCAGTACAAGCAGTAAGTCACAATATGCTAGTCTGTGGGCGCTTCGATTTAATTCATAATAATCATTCATATTGTTTTATTCACATAGGAAACTAGAACATTCCCATTTCTGATACTTTTATTAAACAAAGTCAGATTATATGCTAGATGTTGTGATTAGTTGACCAGAATACCAACAACTAATCGTATTAGAACCTGTGCTGATAAGTGCGAAATCACATTTACACACAGATAACTGCGTCTATGATATTTTAAGAATTTTACCGTGGTTCATATTATTATCCTATTATGATTCTGCTTAGGCGGCCATTTTAGACCCCCAACATTTTTTTGCATCTCTTTACTTTTCTCTCACTTATAATTGCAATTTGCTAAAGTGAGGTCCAATCGCACGTTAAAGAGCGTTCCATGCAAATTAATGCCAATGCTTCACCAAAATGCCGCCTTTGTGTGACAGAATGACAGAGATACTCGAAAACGCTGATCTGTGCATGCAAATGTGATTTCTCCCTTAGGTCCCGCGCAGATTTTTAGATAGTATTGAAAAATACACTTTATTCCTCATTCAAAATTGTTCGAAATCGATGCAGACATCAAAAGGTCCTAGCAACATTCTCAAACAAGATTTTTTGCACCGTTGTAAACTCTATTCAACTTTAAGGGCATTAAAAATCCTGTTTGTTTTGAGCTGCCGTGAGCCTTTAGCACTGGTCTTATGCATTTGGTCTTCAAAGGTTTCTTGTTTTTTTATAAAGGTGTATTATCTATCTATCGAGAGATAGATAGTTCAATTGTTGGGAAATAAACACAATGATTCTTGTCAATTCTGTCAGTATCCCAATACAAGCGATTTTTAAGGCTTATGTTTAAATACTGCAATATACATGGAAGGCGATATCGTACAAATAAATAATACGTCTAACTTTACAGTCACACATACAGTTTATTGGACTTTTACATAAAGACAAAGTATACAAAGTGAACATCTTTTGTGTGTTGTTAATTGCCAAAATTGTTATATTTTACGTATATTTTCCACCACACGATATTTTCAAGTTTTCTCAGAGCAATTTCAGAAGTAATTATGTGTTTAATGTTACATTTAAATACATACATTATAGATGCAAAAACATATCTTGTTTTACATACATTAATTATATTATAACATACATTCTAAAGTGTGCGCATCAAAAAGAAAATTGGGTAATTTTCACTGAAAACTGTCATTGTTTCACTCACACAGTTGCTGTTATCGCCTGTGAAAGTGAGACGGCAAGATTTCCCGAGATTCTAACGTAAATAAAGTCAATAAATAAAATATTTCTTTTGGTGCGCACATTTTAGCCTTTACATGATGACGGTACAGTCATTGCACAGACTAAACATAAACTCATACGAAGACGCAAACCATATAAATAATTTTTTCATTACAGTCCAGCTATTCATCAATAAAAAATCTTTTTCAAGTACAGACTCACATCAAGGTACTACAATCTGTCAAATTTCTTTAATAGATTTTCAACTTTATCGCTAAAGCATTAGGTTTAAGGTTGATTGTGGAAATTTTACAGTTTCGGATAGCTTGATGTGCTGGCGACTGTACATGTTATAAGTTAAATATATTGCCGACTCTATACTCTATTCGTTTTGAATTCAGACGATTTTTAAGGCATCGCTAGTTTTTCTTTGCGGTATTTATATCGGCAAGAGTAAAATAAAGGCAGTGAACTTATCGACGCAGAATCGGTTAGAGCCTTAAAAGTGAATAGTCCGACGCAATGTCGCGCCGCGGCTTCCAAACCGAAGGACATCTTTTTGGCTTCAAAATTCAGGGGTTTAGTCTTTTAGAGCTGAATCTACAGCTAGCGTCTATAGTTACATTGTTTTTTACATTGAATAGTAGTTTATTGACATTATATAAAAGGCAGTGGGTGGCAATACAACGAGAAAATCACACTGGTTTTTTTTTATATTACTCTTTCTACCAAATACACAAATGCCACTGAACTTTAAGCCCTATTTATAGTGACTGACCGGCCAAAATGGGCCGAAGTTATGCCCGAAGGTTACCAGCAAGTAACGAAATTGAACGAACTGTTACGAATGCGCGATGTAAGGCGATGCAAGCGCAACTTACTAGATAATTTTAATCATTTCATTAAGTTGTTTATAAAGACGACATCTTTTAATTTAAAAGTTTAAAAAATCATCACAAAACACACTTAAAAAAAAAATTGAATCAAATCTTCGGCTTCTTTGGTCGGACACTGCCAAAATATTTTAAAGGTCACTTTGATTTTTCTCAAGCTAAGTACAGTAAGCATTTTATATGATCCGTATTCATATGACATTAATGTGTCTATTAATATTAAGCGTTTCATACGAAAATGAACACTAACTTTATAACAATAATGTTCATTTTCGCATGAAACATGTACTTGGCTTGGATATAGTCTAAGGCTTTATAGATCTGTGCTAAAAAGTATCTCTGACAACATGAGGTTGAGTAGCATTTAGTATTTGGTCAGTAATCAAATGAAAAACACAAAAAATTCAGTTCATGTATCCAAAATATGTTTAAGCTTGAGTAAATCACTAATAAATTCACCAATAACTCGTTTTACAATATACACTAGAGGAAATATTCACAGCACACACTTCCACATTTTCTGGAAACATTGGCGGCCAATGTTTGATCAAATGTTGGGTGGTATCACTATTGTTGGCCATGTTTGGTCAGAGTCTAGTCTGGGACGATGACGCTGGTGTTCAGCGATCATTTGCTCGGCGACATGAGGCCGAGGGCGGCTGATAATAATCGCACCACGTTCTTCTGTTCTGTCTTGTCGTTTTCTGCAAGATAAAAGACAATTTTATGTGAAAATGCCATCAATCAGTGGTCCTTATTAGCCCTAAACCGAAAGAAATCGAAATCATGAGGACAGGTTGTTGCCCAGCTGGAAGACTCAGGCTAACAGTAAGTATGGCCAGTAGTTGTTTCTTTTTTTTTTAAATGCGTGCCCCACATTAGGATTTTCTCCTGTATCGTGCGTTAACAAACATTTAAACTAACATACACAAACAGCCAGACCCGGAACAACTAATTACGTTAGCTGCGATCGGAGGATTTAAAAAAAACCAAAAATGATTTAACTAAATTTATTTTAAAGTAAAAGAATTACATTGATTATATTAAATCTAAAATTAGCCTACGTGCCTATTCGAAGTATGAATATGGAATGGAATTTTTCAGTTTTACAATAATTGAGTAATCTAGGTCTGTGCGACAGAAAGTGCTATCTCAGCTCGCCGTTTCCGTGTTCGTTTAATTGCAGCGTATGTTTCTACAATAAAATTATTGAGTGCTGAGTTGGCGATTCCCCTTATGCAGCTGCGTGTAACATCTCCACCCGCAGATCAGAAATTATTTTAGAACTTTGAGAGAAAATGTTTCTGGGACTTTTCCTCTGGGCGCGCGATCCTCTTCTCTTATTTCAGGTTCTTCGTAAGTATGTCCCTTGGTGTTGGAAGTTTCGCAGCGTTTGCAAAACCATTTATTGCGATAGCCCAGTATAGCAATGATAAGTGCGCCTGCACCTAATAATGCAATGTAGAAGGGTATGGTCGTATGATATATGACATCTGATTGCAGTTGGTTAAGCTGTATCGGCTGACTCGTCATGACATGGTTCTGGATACTGTGTAGTCCTCTTAAGTCGATTGAACTGAGATGAACTTGAGTTAAGGCAGCATGCGGTGTGTCCACGTCGTTGTAGGGAATGTTCATTAGTTTCAAAGGCTGCCCTTGTATTACATCGTTGTCATTGACTATAGTTAGTTCCTTTGTACGGAGATAACAATTGATAGGTATAGTGGCGAGGTAGCTTCCCTGTAGCGTATTGAAGTCTTCTCTCCCACAGACTGATTGCACTTGCGTTGGATTTGGGAATGATATGACGTAATGCTGGTCATCTAGTTTTTCCATCGCTTCCTTTTCCAAAAATACTGTTTTATATTGGCAGGAACTCTTGAGTGCTTGGTTCATGATAAGTTCTTGTATGCAGTCAGTTTTTGTTCGTATTTGATGGGTTATTTCCTTTTCACAGAGATACCAGTTATTAAACTTCGAGCATTCTGCTTCTATGTACACGAAAGAGTTTCCATTAGTTGCTATAAAGGGATAGGTAGGGATAAGGGCTTGACGATTTTTATTGGGTACTATAGATAACTTATATAAATCATAAATGATTTTGGAAATTATAGGAAATCTGAAAACTATAACTATTTGTTTTTCATTGAAATATGATCCGGGCCTGATAATGTCGTAGTATTCTCTGAGCTCTAGACTTAGTATTTCATCCTTACTGTATATTTGTTCTAACCTATTTACCATAGACCTAAGTGTTTCTATATCTATCATAGAATGAACAGTGCTTGACGCATGTATAAACGCTAACATATTCTCTATTCTAACTAATTCTAATCTTAAATCTTCTACATTTTCACTTATAATAGAAATGAGTTGACCAAACTTTGCATAAGTAATTAAACTGCCTGTGGTAAGAGTGTTATTTAACAGTAACTCTAAGGTGCTATTGATTTTACTCTGGTTTTCGACTAACTGTAGTAAAACGTTATTATGCTTAGCCATCCATTCTTTACTGAGACTAATGTGATTATTGAATTCGTTAACTAACTTATTATTGTTAATTTGTAGATTTTTGATAGCGTTTTCATAATTTAAGGCATCTGTGTAATCTAGATTTCCGGTTATGCTTTTAACTACCGATCCGAGACCGTCTATTAGACCTCTCTTTACACGACCGGGCTCTAAAGATTTTAGCTGATTAGATACTTTGCCAATTTTGTTAGTAAGATAACTAATTTGGAACTCAAACAGTGTATAAGTGTCATTACTAAGCCGACTTTTGTATTCTGATATCTGATACTGTAGTGTTGTAATTTGATTTTCAATGTCCCTTAGATTCACGTACTGAAGAAATGTATGATGATGAGTCGTCATTCTCGTCGATCCAAGTTTATAAGGTAGTAAGCCGGGTCCATTGGCCAAGCTTTCAAGTTTTATCTCCGACGCGGTCGTCTCGCGAAGTACCAGCAATAATAGAATCCTGCAACAAGTTAGGTTCCTTAGGGCCTCTTTTTAATCTATTTTTGGCTACAGGGCCACGTTTTTTGGTTGTGTAAACGTGTATGGGTAAATCGGCCAGAATGGTATCTTGGGTATATCGCGGTGCTGTTTTTTGCCGACTTGCAGAAGGGTTCTTAATGAATACCTGTTGTTGAGGAACGTATTCTATTTCGGGTTCGCGGTTCTTATTTCTATTTTCTATCAATGCAGTACGATTTAATAAAGAAGTTTCGTTTATGATATTATAAACTTCCTTCATTTGTGCCCTATGGTTGTGAACGTACTGTTGTAATGCTTGTTGCGTAAAATCGATGTCTAGAATGTCGCGGGGGTCAAAGTGACCAGTTAATAAATCGAATGGTCTGCATCTAGTAAAGCTATGTATTGAAGAATTATAACCAATTATAGCATAAGGCATTTCTTATATGTTCAAGGAGAGTTGAGTGGAACCTTTCTATGTTACCGTTATCGTTAGGCGAATGCGGTAAAACTCTATGATGGTTTATCTTATGAAGGCGTGTGAATTCTAAGAAAAGTTGGTTGGTAAATTCTGTTCCGTTATCAGTTACTATAGTTAAGGGAACTCCGTGGTGGGTGCAATATTGTAATAATGATTGAAGTATGCTAATGCCCGTACCATCTCGGAGATGGTATGCTTGTCCGTATTTAGTAAAAACATCTATAAATGTCACATACTTTTCATTATGAACAGTGAATAAATCCATGTGAACTATCTCGAATGGTTTTGTTGCCGGGGGTACAATATTAAACTGGGGTCTAACAGGTCTCCGGTCATATTTAGCTTGCCCACAAATAATGCATTCATTAATGAATTTAGTTATTTGATCCTTCATTTTGGGCCAGTAATACTTTCTTGAAAGGGCTAAATAACATTCAGTAATTCCTCGGTGATTAGTTTTGCCATCATGGTAGTGTTGAATTATCTCCTGCTGACGTAGATAATCTTTAACGTTTTCTAATTCTATCTTAGCTAGTACTAAGTTCATAGATGAACTCTTAAACTTTTCTTGTATGACTGGTATGATGGTATACATGGCGAGAGGTGGATTTATTAAGATACCGGTTTTTACTTTCGGGTTCACATACTCTTTGAGGGCATTAACTACATCTTGTTCTAATTTAGATGATGATATTTGGATTGCTATACGCGTGTGGGTATCAAATGGTTTAGTAATTACTGGTTTTCGTTTAACATCTTCCACTACAGTGAGGCATAATTGTCTATGAAATCTGTTAAGAGGTTCGTCTGTGATTGGGACTTCTAATATAGGATTTTCGAGGCTGGTGTGAACGGTTGCAGTGGATGAATTCGTGGATGGCGGGTTTTCTGATGGGTTAGGCATCAATGAACATAATTCGTCTATTATGGTGTTAATATCCTCATTGTGAATCTCCACCCGAGATAAGGCGTCAGCGTTTGTATTTGATTTGCCTTTCTTATAGATAACGGTGAAATCGTATTCACTAAGTTTCAGCCTCCATCTAGTTAATCGCGAATTGGGTTCTTTAAGGCTCATCATCCACTGTAGAGGTTTATGATCCGTCAGTACTTTAAATTTACGACCAAACAAGTAAGGTCTAAAATACTTGGTGGCCCAAACTATAGCAAGAAGTTCCTTTTCTATGGTGCTATAGTTAAGTTCACTTTCATTTAGGGTTCGGGATGCAAAACACACAGGTTTGTCGGAACCTACAGGTCCTTGAGATAGAACGGCACCAATTGCAACGTTCGAAGCATCTGTCGTCAATATGAACTCCTTATTAAAATCGGGATACTGTAGTATGGGGTCATTTGTTAAGAGAGTTTTGCACTTTTCAAAACTGTTAATGTAGTCGGAGTCTAATATCACTTTTCTACCTTTTTTCAAACATGCTGTGAGAGGTTTCGTAATTTTTGCAAAATCCGGGATAAATTTACGATAGTAACCTACAAGGCCTAAAAATTGCTTAATTTCTTTTGGAGTTTTTGGAATGGGGTATTTTTCTATGGCTGTAATTTTATCTGGATTGGGTTTTATTCCTTCACTACTTATAATGTGTCCAAGATAACCAGTTTCATGCTTTAAGAACTCGGATTTATCCATTTGGATCTTAAAGTTCGATTCCCTAAGTCTATTGAAAACTTTCTCGAGATTCGTCATATGCTCTTGTAGTGACGTGGAAAAAACGATGATGTCATCAAGGTAGACCAGGCATATGTCATTCTGGAGACCTCTGAGGACATTGTCCATCACTCTTTGAAATGTGGATGGTGAATTCTTAAGTCCCATGGGCATTCGAAGAAACTCGAAATGTCCATGCTCGACATTGAAAGCTGTTTTTTGAATATCCTGAGGGTCCATTTCCACCTGGTAGAAGCCGCTAGCCAGGTCTAGAGTGGTGAAGTACTGGCACCTACCTAGTTTGTCAAGAACATCGCTAATGTTCGGAATGGGATATTTGTCGTTGATAGTTTTTTCATTGAGTTTCCTAAAGTCGACTACTAAACGCCATTTTTGTTTGCCTGAGGCATCCATTTTCTTGGGGACCACCCAAATGGGTGAACTCCATGCTGAGTCTGAAGGCTTTATTATTCCCTGATCTAACATTTTTGAAATCTGTTCCCTAACCTCCTGGCGATGGATGAATGGGTATCTATAACTTTTTGTATAAACCGGGACTTCATCTGTAGTCTTAATGCGATGTTTTATTTGATTAGTAAAAGTTAGTGCTTCGCCTTCGATGTAGAACACGTCAGCATATTTCGAGCAAAGAGCTATAAGGTTGACTTTTTCTTCCTCGTTTAAATGATCTGTTCGTAATCGCGCCGTAACCTCTTGAACTCGCTTGGTACAATGTTCGGTACGCATGCACTCGATATTAAATAAACTCGCGTGCACTGGTCGGTCAAGTGATAATACAATATCATTCGGGCTCGTATTTTCTATTTCCAAGTAGCCGCGATTATTGTCCACGATAGTAAGGCACTCGCGTACAGTACAATTACATATAGTCTGTTCACTTACTAATGCCGCACCGTTTGGAGTGTCGATCGGTATTCTAACTAATTTTGAAGATTGAGCAGGTATGATGTCTTCATACAAGTTAACATTATAGGAATTATACATACGGATGGGATTGGATGATGTGCGCGTTATTAACCTCTGATCTTTTAGGTCTATCTTAGACTCCCATTTAGTTAGCAAATCTAAACCAATTAAACCATCGAAATAATCATGAAAACGGTATATAAATAACCTGATAAACTCTGGATCGTTAAATTCTGCAAAGCAAGGTAAATTTATAGAATAATTATTTCTACTAACCGCGTGTACATTGGTAACTTCAAACGGGTCATAATTTAAGGGAAAATTTGGGAAATATTTTTCTACAGCCTCCGGGCTTATAAAAGATTGATTCGCGCCAGTATCAACTAGTAATTTTAGAGGTGGTTCTGCTATTAGTATATACGGCAATTGACGCTGAGTTTGGAGATTTAATTCTATTTTAACTTTTTTGATTTCTGATCCTCCTGAAAATCCTGACTTGGACCTGCCTGAGGTTCAGACGAATCTGCCATATTCCCTTGAACACTTAAATCGCTTAAAGTCGGATCATAGTTGCACTCTAATGCAGCGAACGGACTATAATTGTGGTAAGTATTATCGTAATTAAAACAGACCGGCTCGTAATAGTACTCCGTCGGGTAATATGAGCTATCGTATGACGCGCACTCATTCATGTTCATCTCTCGATGTTTAAAATAATTAGTTGGTGGCGGATTGCCTGAATTTTGCCAATTATGACCAGATAACATGGGTCTAGGAGTAAAAGGTTGTACCCCACTCATAGGTTTAGGACCTTGATTTTGATTTTGCGCCGGATTGTTTCTAGGGGGCAAACGGAACATGTTACTTTGAGCGTTATAAGTTTGAGGTACCGCACGGAATATTTGCTGTGTACGATTAGGCATGCGATTTTGTGACTGCTGATTAATAAAGTTGGGATTAAATCTAAACGGTTGTGGCGGTGGTAGTTGGTTGGGTCTAATTCCTATGGGATTGGGCCAGTTGGGAATTGGTACTGCGAAATTATTATTACGTGGAGGGACTGGATTGGTATTTGTATGAGGTGTTGCAGGGTTAGAATTTTTTTGCGCAGTGGATTTTGAGACCTCACTACGTTCCTGTAAATACATAACGTTAAGTTCTTCCTGTACATATTCAAGGGCTTTTTCGATGGTATCGGGACGCATACACCGTATGCGGGACCCTAATGGTTCCTTTAATCCTTTAACAAAAGCCTGCATAGTAACTTTTTTGTACAGTGTACGTTTCGCTTCAACTGTGGTAGAAATTTGTTCGTGTAATGTTACATACGTCATCATCGTACTAAACAAAGTTTGGCATTCCTCATAAAATTCCTGAGGTGTTTTATTTCCCTGCGTAGCTAAAGAAAGGTCTCTATACAAAGCCGTTTCATCCCGTTGATCGGAAAAGTTATTGATTAAGGCCGTTCTAATCCCTAGCCAACTTTCAGGTATGCCGTTGGAATTGATGGTACAAGCGGCAGAGCCTTTTATTTTATTTAAGATGCCATTTAATAAGCATAAGTTGTTTAACTCGCTACCTGGGGCATTACTAACGTACTGAGTCACTATTTGATCGCATATTCTAACAAACCTAGTCAATACATTTGGGTTCCCATCGAACTCCGGGACCATACGAAGGGTCTTGAAAATTGTATCGGGGTCGTGGGCCATATTTAAACTATTTATACTACTATTTAAATTATCTTCTCTATCACTATTTAAATCTCTACTGTTATCTATAGCACTCCAGCGAGCCGTACGTGATGAGGGCTCCTGGGAGTTAGAATTTTTCGGGTGAAAAATCTTGGAAGTTGGGTGGTACTAGGACTAAATAGGAAGCAACACAGGAACAATTCAAGTGTACTTACAAAAATTTCATCTCTGGTTCTCTTGTGAATCGAAGTCTGGATTCTCCTTCCGGAACTGCAGCTGGACCGTAGATTCGGATATTCGGCGCCGGGGCTCGATAGCCACCCAGGCGATTCGCGTACGCGGATGTCGATATTAGAGATCCCTAAGCTCGCGAACCGGCCCGCGAATATCCTACCGACTGCGCCAATTACGTTAGCTGCGATCGGAGGATTTAAAAAAAACCAAAAATGATTTAACTAAATTTATTTTAAAGTAAAAGAATTACATTGATTATATTAAATCTAAAATTAGCCTACGTGCCTATTCGAAGTATGAATATGGAATGGAATTTTTCAGTTTTACAATAATTGAGTAATCTAGGTCTGTGCGACAGAAAGTGCTATCTCAGCTCGCCGTTTCCGTGTTCGTTTAATTGCAGCGTATGTTTCTACAATAAAATTATTGAGTGCTGAGTTGGCGATTCCCCTTATGCAGCTGCGTGTAACAAACTACATGTAGATCATACAAATATTTGTTCCGTGCGGGGATCGAACCCGCGAAACGCAACGCAGCATCCAACCGCTCAACCACTGCGCCAACCGTGCTGTCGTGCGAAAAATTCTATACAACAACGAAAAGATTTACTTTAATTTTTCCTCAGTTGTTTCAGTAAAAAATATGGGGTCTTCATTTTTATAATATAGTTCATTTTTAGATAATTAACTGACGAATAATGGGGGTACTTCTTCTACTTATGTTTCTTCTTCTACGTGTCGCTAACACGAAATTATATTTTACTAGCATATGCCCGCGGCTTCGCGTGCGTGGAGTTCGATAATTGCCCCACGGGATTATACTACCGGTTAATCCAGGTTATAAACTATGTGTGTGCTAAATCCGTTCAGTAGTTTTCGCGTGAAAAAGTAACAAAGATCCATCCATCCTCACAAACTTTCGCATTTATATTATTACTAGTAGGATTGGCCCAAAACTTCGTCACTTCGTCGGTGGCAGCGCAGTGGTCGCCCCGGCCGCATGTTTTCGGCTCAGCGGGCAGGGTAGGAGGATTTAATGTTATGTTCTATGTAAATAAACTGCGGGTACATACCATCGACGCCAGTAACATGTTTTTCTAGGTTAAGCTTCTCCTGCGCGACCTGATAGATTCCCTCCTCGATGGTGCCATGGCTCAGTAACCGGTATATCGTTACTGGACGCGTCTGACCCATCCGGTGACATCTGTAAGGAAAAAGTAAATCAATCAGTTTCTTTGTAAAACACAAATATGAATGTGTGAATGAGGTATACTCAAATATGAATGTTATTACCAGGTTTTATATTATAGCTCACTATGTCTTGCCGAAAGTTGGCGCACAAAATTTCGAGATACAGGTTACAGCCAAGTATAGGAAACCATTAAGAAATAGTAGCATACAGATGATCTTCGTAAAAGAACATTAGACATTACAAGTCTGCAATTAGGGTACATTTGAGGGTAAAATTGACGCAAATCCAATAATCAAAACGTAGTTTTTAGGGTCTCCGCTAGCCTCTGCTGTCCGCCTGTCTGTCAGCGGGTTGTAACTCATGATCCGTAATAGGTAAGCAGTTGAAATTTTCACACAATGTGTATTTCTGTTGCCGCTATAACGACAAATAATAAAAATAAATTAAAAATTAAATGGGGCTCGCACTTGGCCGGTTTTTTAATCTTCTAATGCATGCGTGTACGCACGAGTCACAAAATATTTATTAGCTGTCTGTATACCAAATAAGTCTGCTTGACTATACAATACGCCTCCGCCTGTATCTCAGGGAGTGCACGCGTGATGTTACGCTACTCACCTGTCCTCAGCCTGTTTATCATTGTAGGGATTGAAGTCGATGTCGTGTATGATGACGGTGTCTGCGGCAGTGAGGTTGATGCCGAGCCCACCCGCCTTCGTGGACAGCAGGAACACGAAGATGTCCGAGTTGTTGTACTGGTCTATTAGGTCTTGTCTGGAATAATACAAGAATAGGGTCAATTTATAGGCAAGATAAAACATATTTTGGAAAAGTGAGAAAGACTCGCAGATGGTTCTTCGATTCCGATTTGATCAGGGAATGTGAAGTCAAATCCATGTTAGTTTAGCAAAATACTATACAAGGTGAAATCGGGGGATACAGTTTGGTGTTGCAGCTTCATATGTATCATTTCCATACCAAATTCAATTACACCATTGCATAGCTAAAGAATCAAAGAATTCATTACGCCAAGTGTGGACTGTGACGCATCAAGCGGGGTGGAGGGGGAAGCGCCGCCATTTGGAGTTCATTTTGCTACGCATCGAGATTTGACATAAATAAATCCTCAAAATCCTATAAACTTCATTCCACTTTTTGGTATTTTTTGAGCTACTCGGGTAGATTGCAATCCTTATTATACATACCTATCAGTAACATTGGTGCTGCCATCGAGCCTGATGTACCGGTACCGGCGGATGGTGAGGTAGGGCTCCAGGATGTCCAGCATCATGGTGAACTGGCTGAAGATCAGCACGCGGTGCCCATCCTCCTTGAGCCGAGGGAGCATCTCGTCTAACTTCTGGAACTTGCCAGAGTCCAGGATCAGGTGTTCGGGAAGGCCGAAGGAGCGGATACTCTGGAAAAATAAATGAAACATGAATGAATGAATGTAACATTCAGATACAAACATTACATCAGTGAGGAGAACCAAGCATTATATAGTGAGTAACCTGTGTCGATGTCATTTGTAAGTCTTATTTTTGTTCAAAATCGAATCTTAGGTCACTGTTTTAAGCTTTCAAGTTTTAAAACTAAACTCATACGAACACTTACGGCTAATGAATAATCACGGAAGATATCCCTTAAGTGATATTATCAGTTTCGAATCTTGGATTGTTATATTACAGGCGAATGCTCCGGTGAGGGAGCGCCTTTAGGCATATTAGACAAGTTCGAAGTTTGTATGATATGCTGGAAGGCGTAGAGTTAACAGGCCTAGCTACAGGGTTCATCGAACTCGTCTTCGCTCTTGCCGTTCGCTATGTGCGTTTTGCCACGGTAACGAAACATTGCGTATGAGGAAATAAAACAAATCAAATTTATTGGATTCTCATAACATTCCTGAAATAATTTCTTGTACCGATCATGTTAGTATGACATACTGAATTCACCCCGTCAGTTTGGGGAGGGCTGTCCCTTACACCCTGTATCCATTCCATTTCCTTATTTTTTTGTCAGATAGGCAAATGCTCCTTGTGAAATATTGGTACCTATTCAGCAGCATCTAGTTACCATGGAAGCCGACCTTAACATACTTAAGGCTTGACGATGAGGAGGTATAACTCACAGTATGATTCAAAGTGAGCTGATGTATCTGGAAGTCGGACAAGCACATGAGGTCCTCCCAGGCGTACTGCTCGTTGTTCTCCTTGTAGCCGGGGTCCCTCGCCAGGCGCGCGGCCAGCTGGCGCACGCGCGCGTCCTCGTAGTGGTAGCGCAGCAGCAGCGGGTGGTTGGCCAGCTTGCGCATGTCCATCATCATCGCCATGCCGCTCTGCTCTGTCGTCGCGCGGATCTGGAACGCGAATTATAAAGTTTATACACCGGAGCAACAAGCATCACCTTAAACTGTGGGTTTGGGATACAGTTCTATGCTATATGGGACGAATTTGACGCCTACATGCAGGATTGATCCAAACTAGCTGAAGATAGAACAGGGACAAGGGTACCGTGTCACAACTATGTATAAATAATCGCCAGTAATTGGCCATATCTAGGGGTATGTCCCTGCCCCAGACTTTGATCATTTCAGTGGTCAATTGGAGCGCCGTGGAGGAAACAGCCTTTTTAAACGAATATTTTTCGAACGACGTTGACAGCCAGATGAGGTTTGAACCTTCGTCCCGCTGTCAGTTACGCGCCAAAAGAACCAGCTATACCTCAAAACTTTCAATCAAAAACAATGATACTACTAACCGAACCATCCTTAGCCGAGAAGCTGGCAATAAGATGCTTATACAGTATCTCCTGTCTCTCCGACATGTTGCACAGCTCCCTATGGTTGGTCTTCTTCGGCAGGTCCTGCAGGACGTCCCTCTTCAGCCGACGTAGCAGGAATGGCTTCATGATGCGCTTCGCTTGCGTTATCTGACTCTGTTCGAAGGGGAGCTCGTCGTCTTTGTTACTTTCCACTTTAGTCGTTATTTTGGATTTCTGGAAAGAATAATGGATGATGAGTGAGCAGGTGATGGTGATAATGAATGATAAGATATGTTGGTAAGCTTGGTGGAGGAGTGGAGTTTCTTGATGGCTATAGCTCTGGAGTCTTCTAATTTCCAGTGATCATCGATAGCCGCACCTTTTTTTATCGGCTATTATTTAACTGTAAATCAAAAAATCTTCTTTTTTTATATAAAAACCTCCCAATCCTCATCAAAAATACTGATTGCACAGCAAAATAGTTACCTCAAAATATTATTATTTTCACAACAATTTGAGTTCGTGACGCATCGCTATTAATTAAAAAGCGGAGCTTTTTTATGAACGCATATCTAATAATAACTGGCGCATAATAAACTTTGTAATTCATTGGCTTTCAGGGCTCCTATTTCTGTCTGCAGGGTTTAATTAAAGTAACCTAACACGAAATGGATGATGGGGTCTTAGTTCGCTCACTTCGCTCGCTCAATAGACCCCGCCATCCCCTTCGAACCTAACCTGTCCGAGTCAGGGTGCCACAAGTCCCGAGCTCGTTTCGCCCTCACTTGCATCCTATGTTGTCCTTGCTGCAATGCCTTTTTCACGATCAAAACATCTTGCAAAAATTGTTATTTTGTTATGTGTGAATATTACGTTTGTAAGCCCTGGTAAATTTGATGTGCAATCAGTATATTTGATATAAAAATTATATTTAATTGATGTAAATAAATTGATAGGTGATAAGTTTTTTGATGTGCATTTAAAAATAAGTATTTTTTATCTGGCTAGCTATCAAAAATAGTGGAATACCACTATCCTTCCAAAAACCAATTAATTTAAAAAAGAAGCTAAAATGTGGATGTATCGCACACCTGTTTCGTAAAAAAATGCTATGTAAACTGTAACTTACTGAATTCTTCTGGAACAAGCTCTTGAGGTCGTCCGTCTTGCCGGAGAACATATGCGGCATCACGAAGCACAGCAGCGACATCAGCTCCAATAGATTGTTTTGAAGAGGTGTACCCGTTAGCAGGAGTCGGTGTTTGGACTGGAAGAGAAAATTTACTTTATTGCTTAAAGAATAAGGATGATTTCGTGTTTCGTAAACGTTTCCAGATCAATTTCAATTTGCCGTAATGAGCGGAGCGAGTAGGAGCTTGTGACTAAATAATAACAGCCACTCGGGTCTTCAGGTTAAGCTGCGCTTGCCTGGGTTGGTCCGTGGATGGGTGACCACCCATTACATACCGAGTTTCCTCCGTGCCTCGGAAAGCACGTTAAGCCGTTGGTGCTGGGTGTCATTTGTAGATCTTTGACAGTCGTTACAGGTAGTGGCCCAAAAAGTCTAACAACCAGTCTTACCAAGGGGTATTATATTACCCAGTACTAACTGGGTTGTGGAGGTCAGATAGGTAGTCGCTTCATGTAAAATACTGGTATTCAGCTGCATCCGGTTAGATTGGAAGTCGACCCCAACATAGTTGGAAAAGGCTAGGCAGATGGTGATGAATTTTGTCTCATTAATAGACGTTAAAAGTTGTTACCTTAATTTTGAGCAGGTTGTCGTATCTCTGCGTGGACATATTCTTGAGCATGTGCGCCTCGTCGTAGATGACGTAGTGCATCGGCGTGATGCGGAACATCTTGCGCTCTTCCGGACAGCTGTTCACCATTGTGTAGCTGGAAGAGTTAAATCATGAATAGTAGTTTCATTTACAATCATTTTAGACACCTATACCACAATATTAAGGCTGTTTCCACCAGTGATGTGCGAGGATGCATAACGAGAGTAATCAATAGTAATATATACAAATAAATAAAATTGAAATGTCTGTTTGTAACTTCATAACAACAGCTTTTTACTAATTGCATAATTATATGAAAGTAAATACGGTACCTATAACAAAAAAACATGTTTTTAAATTTTTGTCTGTCTGTCTGTTTGTTCCGCCTAATCTCCGAAACGGCTGGACCGATTTTGACGGAACTTTTACTGGCAGATAGCTGACGTTATAAGGACTAACTTAGGCTTCTTTCATTTTAGAATAAAGATTAGGGCTCCGTGTAAAAAAATCGAAAACCCACGACATTGTTAACAAAATCAGATTCAAATATCCCATGTAATATTTTATGATAATTTCACGAGGACGAAGTTCGCGGGCAATAGCTAGTTTATAATAATTAGAGCTAAGCTTAGAGCTAGCTATGCGACTGGTTAGTTTTACGCAAATCCTTGCACATCTCTTGTGGAAACGTAGTCTTCCACTCAGTTGAACTAGAAACCGTTGGGTAAGATTAAATCCTATCATAGATAGGATACCAGGCCGTTAATATAACACATCCAGGTTTCAGAAAAAGTTCAATGAAGTTAAGGTAATGACACACACTCACGTGGTAAGCACGACATCAATATTTTCCAATCCTCTGGCGTACTGTATGCGTAGCTGGCGACGTTCCTCCGGGTGACCGTAGTATTTACTGACGTTGAGCGCCGGACACCAGCGTGCTAACTCGCTGCTCCAGTTATCTGGAATATAAAACAGCGATGTGAAGACCAACACATAAAACAACATCACACTCGTATTGTATGAAGAATACGTGGTACAGACAACGAACCAAATAGGATTACAAGAAGTGAGGACAATGAAAGTCACATAACGTCGAGGATAGTGCTAACAGCATGCTGGCCGCGCTCGCGGCAAGGCTTGATTGCTCCATCATCTCCCATTGTTGTAGGCGACATGTGGCAGGCTGATGCGACAACCAAGTTATGGGGGGTAAATTGTTAATTCAATTTTGATTATTTTCTGTTTAATATTGTGTTAAATTATTTACTTTTAAATTGAATTGAATTAGTAATGTGATGTTGTATTATGTAATGTGACTGTGTGTGTGTGTGTAATTATTAATTATTTCTTGTATGAGTCAGTTATGCTCGAATTAAAATGATTTTATTTTTATTTTTTTATTTTATAAATCCGCGAATCTACCATACGTAAAGTGCGCCTATCTGCACTACGTGTAGGTTGACAGGGGAAGGTTATAAGTTTTTTTTTTTATTTCAATGATTTATGACCTCATTTTTACATGAATAGTAACAATTCATGTGTTGTATGTATTAGTAGCGAAGGGTCAATTTTTGTAAGCGGTAAGCCGGAGTACGTATCTTTAATGTGATTACCACATTGTACACTTAGTTTTAACTTTGATTATATTATTTGTCCATAGAATACCGACTGTGATACTTTTGAAAGGGAATCCGGTAGGAATCGAGTTGTATGGAACCTTCGCCACTGGTATGTATTGTTAACAGTACAAATCTAATAAAATCATTAATTTAGTCGCTACGACAATGCGTAATTCAAATTGGCTACATTTGAGAGATACGCGGAATTATCCAATGCTAGTTCCGCGGATTTGCACTATCCCCGACGATACATATTTCCATACACAGCTAGGTGGAGGAAATTTTTTTTTAATAGATTTTATATAATTTATTGACAAGCAGGCTCACTTCTGGCCAGGGTGCTGATGTGCTGTCTCGTAAAACCAAAGTGTGAATATCACACGCGCGGTTTATTATTTCATCAGTATGAACATGAAAACAGTTACTTCTCATTATGTTATAAGTAAGTAATGTAAAGTAAGTCTTTGCTGTTAATTGTATTTTGATGACAAAAAATTAACAGCTCTTAGATAATTTTGTAATTGTCTTATAAATACATAAGCATCAATTCAAACCCACCCAGAGTAGAAGCAGGCACAACTACCAAATGCGTCCCTCTCGCTTGCCCAGTCTCCTTCAGATGTGCCAAGAACGCAATGACCTGCACTGTCTTTCCGAGCCCCATCTCATCAGCCAAGATACCGGAGACTCCTTGCTTGTGCAGGACGGCTAGCCAGTTCAGCCCTACTAGCTGGTATGGGGCGAGGGTTAGGCTGAAAAGAGGTTTTAACATAATTAGTGATATTGGCTGTGTGATAGACCAATGGCAAATAGCAATTATTGAACCACCATAGTAAGGATTGGCTGGACAACCGTAGTTCAGTGCCTACAGTAAAAGATAAAGATAGATAGATTGTCAATTTCATGACCTTATGACTGCATAAGTGAGTGGAGTTTGCATAGTTGAATTTTGGGCTAAACATATTTGAAGTTTTTGCCAATGTTATGCTTAGAGGAACATTATTTTACCTCTCATGCAATGTGGAGGGTTGTTTTAGTCTTCCCGCGCCTGCAGCTACGGCTGACTCCAACTGTGTAGCCAGACCAACGCACTTTTTCATCAGTCGCTGGATATTGTTCCTGGTTGTCAGTAGCTCTTGTGTTGAGTTTAAAAGCTCTGTACTAAGCATCTTGTTGCTGTTGAATTTTTCTACCTGTTGAAACGAAATTTCACATTATTAAGTTATCTCTGCGGATCCTCGCTTTGGTTGAAACCGGGTTTAACTTCACTTACCATATCTAACCAGCCCTTGAAAGGCCTCAGCGAAATTATAGCCTCTGCCTTCTTCTGCGAGCAGCCGCTGAGCAGCGACAGTTCATTAATATTGCTATTATTGAGGAACTCGAACACTTTCTTCTTGTCGCCTATCAGGTCATCTGTGACCTCGTTATCTGAGTCCTCACTGGGGAATAACATTGAACAAAGTTTAATGTATAATACGTGCTGGTGTGATCCAGCGTCTCACACAGATGTGGACATTAAAATTGTACTAATAAGCTTTATTTTCGTATGAAAAAGTGATGTATTTAGCTTGAGTGAAGTACAAGTCCGCTCTGGTCTTTAGGGTCTCACGCACACCTAAAATATTGCTTCGGTTCAAATCGTACAGTAAGTCCAATTTGTCGTGTCGTGTGTGTAATATATATTTTATTATTTATGTACACACAATAAGAAAACAACAACTGAGTGCAACGGCAATATTAGTTTCGTTTGCTTTCATTGTTTCGTAAGGTGTAACGAAAAAATATTTATAAGCAGAGGATCTTTCCCAGAGTTCTTGGCCACCAGCGCTGCTCTCAACTCTTCAGTTGCTTACAAAAATACTTATGAAGATATGCATATTACGGGAAATTGAACATGATGGGCTAATAATAGATATCTAGGGCTTGCCGAAACACCTGTGTTAAAGGGTGGGGACCCTTTAATATTCTTGTATTGTATGTGGACCAACTGCAGGTCGTAAGCGCTTACTTTGCGTATGGCAATTATAATTTCCTTGTCTATGATTGACAAACATACCTGTCATAAACTCTATCATCTTTCCCTTTTCTGACACCATAGTCATCATCCTCACTGCCACTACTGCCTCTTCTCGCCCTCCCCCCCTTCGCCTCCAATGGTTTCCTCACCACCACAGTCGTTTTAGGCCCACTGGTCACTCTGACTATACCCATGTTGGTGTACGGTCTTTGTATACTCTGTGAACCTGATCCACCAGGCTTGGAACCGAAGAATGTGGATGTGGAGCCTTTGTCGTTGGTCTCAGGATCATGCATCAGCAGCTCGTCTCTGGAACGTTCCTCATTCCAGTTGTGTTTGACCAGTGTGTTTTTTATGAACTGTGGAAAAATGGAAGGACACATCAAAGGGCTGTCAAAATGTTGAAGATTGAGTTTTGGCAGACACGATTTGTGTGAAACTGTTTGAAATTGTCTGAGCGCTTTTTGATTGAGGGTAGCATCGATTTATGAAACACCGGTACTGTTGATATATTTTTGACAACAACAGTATAGTACTAAAATAAGAGCTTCAAAAGCAAAAGTCTGATGTGGTGTTGTGTCGAGTCACTTAGTCCAAACCAATACGAGGCAATGATGTCTTTTTCGCTTTTATTTATATGCCACGTCGTTATGTGTGGTCAGTCCCCTAAACTATATCTGACAATACTTACCAGCGGAGATATTTCAGGGAACATTAATAGCATATTTTTAAATCTTCTCTCTCTGACTTCGGTGCTCAATTCTGAAGTGGCTGGCTTCTTCAGTGAGCTTTGCTGTTTGCTAAGCTCATCTCTAGAACGTTCCTCATTCCAGCCGTGTTTTACTAGTAAGTCTTTTATGGACTGCGGAAAATGGAAACAGACTTGGATGAGCTGTCAAATGAGACTCATTTGTGCGAAACTGGCCGTGGTTTTCAGGCATTTGTCTCAACCCCTAGAGCTTTTGATTGATTTATCAAACGTCGCGTCAGTCAGCAAGAGCAAAGGAATTCCATGTTAAATTGTTTGAATGAAAACATGTTTTAACGCCGAGCCAAAATCAGAGCGATTGCAAAATATCCAACAACAAAATGTGAAATTTTATAATTTTCATGCATTCTCATCAAAAAGTCATATTAAATCTTATACAAAACTACTTACTATTGGAGGTATATCAGGAAACATATCTATCATATTTCTCAATCTTCTCTCTTTGACAGCGGTAGTGAGTTCCACAGTAACGGCTGGCTTCTTAGCAGGAGTGGGTGCATCATCAGAATCTGAGCTTTGCATCCGTATTCGTTTATAGACCACTGGTCCGTGGTTCGTACTAACTACTACGGTATTTGGTGCCGCCATCCTTATTTTGTTGTTCTGAGTTTGATTTATATCTAGGAAGACACAAAAACATGCCAAGTTAGAAATATTGGAAGTATGCAAAGGTTATTTGCAGAATAGAAATAAAAAAAAAATATGCTGATTAAGGTAACCTAACATGGAATGTATCTTGCACAAGTTGCAACATTTCTTGTCATCCAAGAATTGGCACTGCCCTTTGCTTAAATCTTAGTCAATAGATCTGTTGGCGGACATGTTTTTTGATGTCAACATGTCTGCAGCATGGGCATAAACAATGCCTGGTTGCAACTTGTGACAGTCTTCACAAAAAAATATAAGTTTTGCATCTGTGAGTAGCAATGTAGAACAAAGCCATTAAAATATGTATTTTAGACCCACAAGAATGTAAATCTCACGTTTAATTGCTAAAACTGTTCTACACTTACGGCTAACTGTGGCTTTGGTTGGTGGTAATGCAATTAATTCTATTGTTATTATTTCCTCTACTCTGCTTAGCCTGCAATGAAAATTAGCGTGAAGATAAAGTTAGGCAGTTAATTCCAAAACCATTTTATTATTTTTATATTTCAAAGTGTGTCAATTTTACAGCAGATTAGTAAAATAATAGGTTAGCAAATCACCTGCTTTTACCTAAACATCATAAAATCTGTCTCACTGTAAGTGTTGCTTATAACTCAAGAACCACTTATATTTTAATATAAACTAGCTGTACCTGTGCATTGCCATGCATCTTGTATTTTTTCCTACTCAACCTACCCTACCTTCGGAAACCTTCCCTGGCGTACATACAAACTGTGCAAAATTTCATCAAAATCTGTTCAGTAGTTTAGGAGTCTCTAGGTTTCAAACAGAAGAACATATATTGATCTTTATATGTGCATACACATAGATACATCATAGACAATAGATTCTTTTTTAAGTATTTCCTACATATATCTAAGGAAGCCAAGAGTGAGTATAGTGTGAGTATAGCCAGCCAGAAAAAAATAAGGGATACATTGTTTATTTCCACCGAAAATCTTGAATTCATTCACACATAACATCATGCCTGTAATCCCAAAGGTACCTAATAGTCCACCCACATTTCGCCAGTTATGTTTAAGTTGCATGTAATAGGGGGTGAGCCTATTGCCATCTAACGGCCACCGAATCTGTGGCTGCTACTGAGAAATTTCTGTTAGAAAAACCCAATAACACTTTCCCCAACCTGGGAATCTAACCCAGGACCTATGCTCAGCAGTTGCACTTGCAACCACTAGACCAACCAGTCAGACAAGACCAAAGCCGTATACAGAAAGAAAGCTGGAAACTTATAAGCGCTTACCGGCGCTTGACAGCGCTGGTAACCCGCGCAGGAAAATATATGAACGCGCGCCGATAAGCACTGAACGGTGCCGACAAGTTCCGACAAGCTTCAACACGCGCTGGTCAGCGCTGGGCGCTGCCATTTAAAATTAATAAACAACTGCGACAACACGTGCAATTATGACAGGCATATTTATTTTGATAAATATTAAAATGGATAGTGACGTGTTGATATCCTTAGTCTTCACCAAACCAAACCAAATCATCGTCCGATGAGTCCGACATTTTGCTTGGTCTGCTTCCTTTGTGTAGAACGGACCAGCGCTGTCAAGCGCCGGTAAGCGCTTATAAGTTTCCAGCTTTCTTTCTGTATACAGCCCAACAGGGCAGACCTCATTCATGATTTAGAATAATACCCTCTACTTATTCCGACAAATATTCGATTTCCAAGGGATTATTTATTAACCAATAACTGGGTTGTGGACTTGTGGAAGTCAGATAGGCAGTTGCTCCTCTAAAATACTGCTACTTAGATGTATCTGGTTAGACTAGAAGCCAACCTCAACATAGTTGAGAATATATTAGGCAGATGAGTATGAATACAAAAGCATTATTTGTTTTCATTTATAAATGACTTTACTGAACACAGAATATCATAAATGACAAATGCAAAATACTTTTTCATACTAGTAATCTGTTTCAACTGAGCCTAACTTAACTCAGGACATCATCATCTGCCTAGCCTTTTCCCAACTATGTTGGGGTCGGCTTCCAGTCTAACCGGATGCAAAACTGATTTAGCCAAAGCAATTGCAATGAAACCTATGCTTTCTTTATTGCATATCAACAAAAAGTTTTACCCACACATATAAAAACAAGAACAGTATGTAAAAACGTTTTAGAAACTCTCTAGTTCTGTTTTAAGCTTTCACGGTTTACAACTAAACTTATACTGCAGTCAACCCGCGATCATGGCGCATGCAACAGCACCGAATTATCAGGACCTCAAAATAATGAACAATCACGGAAGATATCCCGTAAGTGACAGTATAAGTTTAACTCTCTGGTTATGTGAGAGTATATGCAAGTCGCACAGGACCGGTCAATGTGGCAACACCTGGGGGAGGCCAATGTCCAGCAGTGGACGTCTTTCGGCTGAAATGATGATAATGATACTAAGTTAAGCAAAGTTGATAACCTATTTTATATCATTAGAAATTGTCCTTGCAAAAGAGTCAAACCATTATAAATAAAACCAATACATCCAAGGTTTAGATCTTGTTACTCATTTTCTAATGAAATATTTAGAAATCATTTCATAGTAGATGAATGATAATTTACTAAAGATTGTTTTAATGAAAACTGCATAGCATACTACAAGAGTCTGTATTTGAGAACTTTATAGGAGAAAGAAAAGTTCAATGTTAATCTTTCTGTTTTATTTTAATGATTAGTTTTATGATAGAAACTCTAACAACCCCACACTGTTTGAAAAGCTATACATATGGCTTGATAGGAAACTTGTTTCTAGGAAACTTCTAAGTCATTTCTTATATTGAGAACCATATTGGATACTAATCAATAAAATGGCAAATCCTGCCTTGCACAAATTATACCTATACATAAGATTACATTTTTAAAGTCTTAAAACAGCTTTGTAGACCCTGGCATGCCCTATTCACCCCAAATACTGGTTGTACAGAGAGGTAGGGGTAAATCAATGTTGTGAATAAGTTCATTCATGTTCATGTTATCAGGCTTACAATAGATGAAGGTGTCTTGTTCCCTTTTTTAATAGTGTGAAGATATTCTATAATGCAATTTAAAAAGCTTGTTAGTCAATTATTTACAGTCCTGAAAAATGGTTAGAAGTTGAAGAAAAAAATGTAGATCAATATGCAATAAAGAGGTGCATTTTTAAATACAGGTTTATTATCAAATTTTCATGGTCAAGGTAAGATTATTTTTTAGCTAAATAACCGGTACTAAAATAAAACTTTGGAAACAAGGGTCGCTGAACGTGGTAATCCTCGTGGTGAAAAGTCACAAGCACGTGCTGCCTTCGCTATGACCATGTCCTACGAATAGAACCTTTTTACTCACGAGAACCAGAAGGAGCCGACGTGACTGTCACTGGACTGCTGGATCCAGCAGGGCCGTTCGGTTTCCTCTGGAACCTATACTGTCTCAGAAAACTCAGCACACTCGGACTTGTACCATTAGACATTGTCACACTTAATTGATCAGCTATTCAACACTTTTGTGAAAAAAAATCTTACAAGTTCTTTGATAAAAAATCTAGTAAAGATTTACGAAAAAAAGTAATCACACTACAGGAGCACGACAAGACAACACTACGGCCATTTTTATCCGCGAGAGTACAAGCAAATGGTATTTTTTCGGGCCAATCAAATGCAATGTCATCAACTGTCATTAGTATTGTTGACCAATTACCGCGACGTAAAAATAATTTTAACAAATGACAACTATTTTTCAATTTTTAATGACGTTATCGAACAATAAACTAAAAAGAAAAAAATGTGGCTATACTAAAAATAAAACTAGTTTCAATATAATAATTACGGTTTTTCTAGATCTATACCAAAAATTAAAATAATGTTTTTAGATTACTATCCACCAGTTCAATTCCTTTCTTGTACAGGAAAACTTCCTTCAAAGGGTAACCACTCGTGTTCAAAATCATTATTCATGGCGCATATGTAGTTGGGTCCCAACTAGAGGAAATAGAAGTGTGTACCTTAGAAATTGATGCCAACAATGTTGGTCAATCATAAGGTCAGTGGGTCGTCTTAGGGGTGGATTTAATTAAAACTTACTTTACTTAACTTATTTTTTTTTAGGAGTGGGTTAATTAAAACTGCAGTCACACTTACGGAGCCATTAGCCTGAACAGGGATTCAAACCAACTGTCAACGTCCTCTCCGAGCTCCTCGCCCTGCTTCTGTTTTATATAAATATGCTATTCATTAGTTTAATATACCATCGCAATTACCAACAGCGAATCTTAAAATCAAGTTAGGTCGCCATAACTGATAGATAATTTAGTGAGACGATTCAAGATAACCCACAACTTGGGAAAAAAATACGGGTCGTATTTTTGATACAGCTGACACGTGTTAGCTACGCCCCTGGACTCAAGCCCCTTTTATGAGAGAAGTTCGAAAATTCACAATCTACCATTCGAATTCGAGCCTATTGGGTTTCGACCATTGATAAAGATATTATTTATCACACTGAGGGGAATCCCACGCTGCTGGTTTCTAAGTCACGTGAAAATTGGCAGCAGTTTAAACATTACAATAATAACCTCACATTTTATTTTTTTAGTTAGTTAAATTGATCGGCGTGAGTGAATTTCGTCCCGCAACCCGCGCGGGATTCACTTCTTCGGAATGGGGGCTTCGGGGGAGGGGGGGGGGGCTATCGCACATAAATTCACCGCTAGAGGCGTTCGTGTAGATTAAGGTCTTCAGAAATATCAGATGTCAGTGTTCGTGCGTTGAGCTCTTTTTATCACATATTTTTATTAATATCCATTCCTGATTAACAATGACTTGAAGTTTTTAAGCAGCAAGTTAGAATCTAATTTGTTATAATTGGAGGAAGAATGATTTTTAAACGTTTTATGCTTGCTGTCAAAAAATTCTTCCCATTTTACATATGGATCCCAGACTTGGTCTTTGACTAACATTCAAAACTTCAAGCTCAAGGTTTGCCAACGTGCAATGGAGCGCAGTATCCTAGGCATCAAATTTACCGACCATGTATGCAACACCACATTGTGCTCAAAAACACAAATTACTGACGTTGCTCATAAAGACGCAAAGCTAAAGTAAAGAAGAATCGTTTGCTCACAGATCGCACCATCAGCCATCAAGCTATACTCGAGTGTGATTCATCTCTTACACCTACTCTCACTGTGGCCAAGACACCTAGACATCATCGGTCCTATGAGTCTGTGGGATCGGCAGTAAGAAATCCATTTCCTGTGTACATTACACGGCGTATACAAACCCCTATTCCTACCCAAGTTCCGTCTACAGTTACCTTAGCTCTCCTAATAATAGACTTCCCTCACGTAAAACCAACGTAACCTACGTTTGGTGTGGTTTGTATGGTAGGCTAGGACGTTAGGATAACTAGGGACCTAGGTAGGTAATTACTATAGGGCTAGGATAATTAGAGTGCTAGGTAATTACTGTAGGATTAGGTTTATAGTCAGTAGGGTCTTAGGTACTGAACCAGGCTCAATTGTCTCAAACATAGCCACATCGTACGCACTTGGAATAACGGCCGACCAAAGCTGTAAGTCCTGGTGCGTACAACCGATAAGAACAATATCGTCGGCAAACGGCATGCACCAGGGTGCCCCTTCCTGTATGTCCGGCGTCAAAGCATCCATAATCAACGAGAAGAGGTAAGGACTCAAATCCGACCCTTGATGCAAGCCTACAGCCACACTGAACTCGTCGGTGTTGCCGGCAGCTGATCGGACGTAGGTACTAATTTGACTGTACATAGCATGAATTAACTCTACATACTTCTCAGGTATACCTTTCTCTTTCAAGGCCCACCACAACACATTTTCTTATTAGTATGTGATTGTGAATTCCCGAAGTGTATTGTGCTATATGTGTTCACCTCGAATCCATTCGCCAGTGATCCACCTCTTACTGCCTCCGTAGATTATTCCTCTATGAGCTTGAATGATAAAAAGAGGGACGTTGTGCTTGTGAGTTATGATAATTTTACTATTCAGTTCTTTATTAATTCTTGTTACTAGTACTTGATTGACCTTTTACGATTTTATTTAAAACCGGTATAATTAGAGCAATGAATTTTATTATCGGTTATTAAATTAATATCAAAACAACATCCCTAAAATTTACCATTGCCACACTGATTCTGTCAGATTAATAGGTGCGGCCATGTTGATCTGTAGTGAATAAAACTGAGTTAATTTTCTTTTAGGGAAATAAAATTGACACAATATGCCCAAATGCGACCTCAAAACGAGATACATCCCCGCGACGTTCGCCTGGACTCTCTTATTGGGCACAACATCCCTGTTTTTTTATTTCCCGTAAGTATACAATGTCGTCGATCGTCCGTAAATTCTCATTTTTGGTTTGACAACTTTCACATAAGATTGTTGAATTGTTTCTATTAATATCTTGGGGCTGTGAAGTTACCCTGTGTGACTGTGTGTGGATTATACCCCTGTTATGCCTGTGGCCGTAGCGGTAAGAGTATTTTTTTTGATCCTTTGAGAGGTTGTTGGAGCCATGTTCCAAGTAAGTATATATCTTATTTACATGAACATAATATCTATATCGTAATTAGTGTTTCTCAAAGTGAGTAACCACTGTTGTCGTGTCAATGGCCAGGTACTTCCTGTGTGGTTTCCAAATCTGTATAAACAAAAGGTGTCTCATGGTGAGGGTTATGAGTCAGTCTACCTTATATTAGTTTCCCTGTGCCTGTATCGTTTTCTTGCTAACTTTTGCAGACAATTTTCCTGTTGTTTACATAGATATGTAAATTATCACAAGGTATTATAGGATACAAGTTTGTTACAAGTTTCATTGATATTATCAATCTGTAAATATTACAACATGATGGTTACATTAGCATCCATTATTTATAACACAAAGTGTAGCATTAACACTATATTTATAGGTATTTTTGGTTTACACATACATTGATTTTATCAGTGAATTCTATCTGTGATAGTACACATCTGTTTTTCATTGAGTTCATGTTGTTTGACCTCAAAAGCTAATAGGTTAGTTTTATGACACATAATAAGGTGCAACATATAGTTTAATTTATAATCCTATTATGTAAGATCCAGTAACAGTTAACAAATTGCCTATAATCACTAACTGGACATGTCTAATAAGAAGTTATAAAAGTTTGCACAAAGTTTATAAGCTGTTTTACTTATATTACTTCGTATTTAGAAGCAGCTTGTTTTATGATTTGTTTACATTTAAGCTATACAAAGTGCACCTTGTCAGTTTGAGAAACTTTACTAAGAAATTGTGATGTGTGAATTATAATTAGATATAAAAAAAAAATTGTTGTCAAAATAGAAACATGTACAAAATCTACACTTTTATGCAAATATTATAAAGAGGTAAATTTTGTAAGCTGGGATGTAGAAGGTAGTCACAGAAACATCGAAATTAAAAAAAAAAAATGTATGGCACCCAGCAATCTGTGTGCCATAGAATAATTATTTTTAATGGAGTGGGATATTCAAGGCTAATGAAAAAAAAAAAAAAATGTATAATTATATTCCATTCGCAATTGGCGTGTGTGCATGACTATATGTATGACGCGTATGTAAGAAAGAAATAGTATTTATTTGTCTCACACGGGATAAAACAAAAAATTGGTTAAATGTAAGGATCGTAGCAGGTGGTGTTGTGTGGTTTCTGCTTACACCTTTGGGAAAAAGGCGTGAGTTTATGTATGTATATTCCATTCAAATGAAGTTGCAAACATAATTTGTAGAACAATAATAATGCAATATTTTCCTTCCGGAAATAGTGGTCACTAGGTAAGATTTGTGATAATTCTGTTCTTCTAAACCCTCGAATACTTATTATTATTATCAGCCATTTGTGTCCCACTGCAGGACAAAGGCCTCGCTTCCCTCTTTCCACTTATCCCTATCCAGTGCTGTTGTTTGCCAATCTTTTTGAAAAGGGTCAAGCTCGTCCTGCCATCTCCTTCTGGGCTTGCTGCATTCTGTTTTCCGAATACTTGGTTTTGTTATAAATACACTATTTTGTGTGCTACACAATTTGGAGCGATCCAATCTCTAAACATAACTGTGGTGTGTTGGCACAGTTTAGAACCAGATACCTAATTGTTTGGGCTAATTATAGCTATCACATAATTAATATAGGTTGCAAAACAGTAGAAGTAATACTTTATGTTTCATTAACTTTGTACTGTGTCTTTGGAAGTAGAGTTTTGACAGTTTCTATGTTAGCTGTTGTCATAGGATTTCTGTTTTGAATACACTACAGTCGCTTCTTCCTGTGGCTATGCCTGTGTGGAGGTCAGGAATTATCTTCAGGCAGATATTACTGGGATAAAAAAGTGCCCTGTAGCCAACAGTAGCGAAGGGTCAATTTTTGTAAGAGGTAAGCCGGAGTACATATCTTTATTGTGATTATATTATTTGTCTATAAAGTACTGACTGTGCCAATTACAAAGGGAATCCGGTAGGAATCGAGTTGTATGGAACATTGGCCACTGATATCCAAACCAGAGCACCAAAATATTCATTAAAAACTTTTTAGCTGTTGAGGCATGAATAACAAACAGACAGAGGCAGATACTTTCGCATTTAGCTTATTAGTATGGAGAAAATATCATTTAACGTTACGTTAATCATTTTATGTCATTCCAGATTTTAAAGTATTTATGTAACAATTTCATGATTACTCATTATGCTGTGAGCCCTGACCTACGTAGAAAAACTTGTAAAACCTGTAACTTTATCACTACTAGTTTCAACTGTCCATGACTTGATTTTTTGCCTCAGGCGTAGAAAAAACTGGGTTAAGTTTACATTAATTACACTACAATACCTGATGAGAGTAACATTAACAGTTAAATATTTAGTAGATAACAATATAAATTAATAGAACTTGGGTGTTTCACTTGACTGAACAAGTGAACACGCTATAGAATTTCAATATGATGTTATAATATTTATCTTTATTCAGGTAAGCAGGAAATGTAAAAGATAAGAAAGAGTTAAATTAACTCTACACATATCAATTATAATCCTACCATTCTATAATATTTGCGAAAGTAATTCTGTCTGTTTATCTGTTCTCTTTTCACACCTTAACCACTGATCTGATTGTTGTGAAATTTGGAACATTAGTACCCCAAGACCTGGAAAATGACACAGGACTCGTTTCATCCTGGTTATTTTTATGACATACTACATGCAGACTAAATCACAGGCAATGGCTAACTTATTATAGTCAAGATTAGTAGAAGCCTTATTAAACTGGACATTTAGTGTGTTATATTTATGATGGCAATGTTCTTTTTTATTTTGTAATAATTATATTCTAAAAGCAATGTTAGAAATTACACTGATAATAATTGCTGGCCACAGACTACTAACAAGTTTGTTTTAAGGTAAAATTTCGAAGGGTACTACAACCCCAAGCTTCAGCGGCAATGCCAAAAAATTCGCGATCAGAGACAGCAACGGGAATGGTTTCTATGACACTCATGAAAATTGCCACTGGCGGCAATATCGCCATTTAAGGCGCCGGTTTCATAAAAAAGAGAGATATTACGAGTAGATAGAGAGAAAGATATTGCGGGTCCAGAGGAGAGAGAAAAATATTTCGAGTTCAGAGTGAGATATTACGATTAAAGAGAGAGAATAAAATTGCGATTCGAGGGAGAGACAAAGATGAGAATGCGAGTCAAGAGAGAGATTACGAGTAAAGAGAGAGAAAGATAATGTGAATCCAGAGAGAGAGAAAAAAAAATGCGAGTTGAGAGACCAAGAGAGAGTGAAAGATATGGCGAGTAAAGAGAGAAATATTGCGAATGGAGAGAACGACATATTTCACCCCCCTTTTTAACCCTTCGAGGGTAGAATTACCAAAAACGCGTAGACATATATAAATTAATTGTCAATCGTCAGCCTAAGCACAAAATTTGAAGATCCTAACTTCAAAACTGACAGACTTTCATACAAACTTCCAACCCCTATTTTACCCCATTAGGGGTGGAATTCCCAAAAATCCTTTCTTAGTGGAGACCTTCTCTTCACAAAGAACACACCCTCCAAGTTTCAGGTCTCTAGGACCAGCGGTTTGGGCTGTGTTGATATATCACCCAGTCGGTCAGTCAGTCAGTCAGTCAGTTCACCATTTTCCAAATATAGATTGCGAGTAAAGACAAAGATATTGCAAGTAAAGAGAGAGTAATTGTGAAGGTTGTTGCGATTGCTTTGCTGCTGTGGTATGTGGACTAGTACTACTCTACTCATGTAACTATGGTAGTCTGCGACTCATTGTGGTCTTCTCAAATGTGGCGGTAATTTCAAATGTATGTTAAACTAGAAGTATGCGTGAAATCTGTTAACACAAACATATTGATTGCAGATTTATTTCCGTGCTATGTTTACCCTAGTGTGGTTCAAGTATTTCCGGTAGGTAAACAATGTTATGTTGTATGGTAAACTAATGTGTATCATGTGGATGTGTTAGTTTAGCTTCTTAATTATAGTGTTAGAAGGTTTGTAATCAGTCTGGCTCACTTTTGACACACATTTTAATAGAAGTCTGTGTTTCCTCTTTCTGTTTTGAAAACCAAAGACGATGGATGGATTGTGTGAGGAATAATATGAAAGCACAAAGAGTAAATGATAGCATGAAAGTTGACAGAGGAGAATGGAATAAAAACACGTGTTGCGCTGACCGCAAGTAACATGGGACTAGGGCAGTAAGATAATGTTTCAAAGCATTGAACACCTAGGCTAAAGACTTGCAAATTAGATCATAGTAAGTGAATATGCCATATTATGCTAATGTAAACAAACAGGCTGCCAAGATCAAAAGTCAAGTCAAGTTGAAATTATTAACATTGTTTATATATTTTTTTTTTTTGATGTTGCTGCACAGGATATTGCATCTAATAACTATAACACTATGGTCCTTATTACATCAATAGGAAAAGCAAACAATAGTTGTTGAAACATTCTGTTATTTCTGTTAATAATTTACTTGGAAATTTGTGTGAATATAACATGTTTTGTTTTGACAAATGTTTGAATATTAATAATATTCATTGGCAGCTCAAATTAACATTATTATGAATTCGCTCATACCTTCGTTAGAGGAATTCCATAACAGATATTTGAAACTATGAGAAAAATATTGGTACACTAATCGTATTTAGTCATTGATATGAAAATGATATTTAGTTTTTGTAAGTGGATATTCTTAAGCAATCTCTATCCCTCATAAGTAGCAAATCTTTTACCTCGACAAAATCTAAGGTTTCACAGTTTGTTTTGAATTTTCATTACCACTAGTGTGCGAAGCAGAAGATTATGTTATGTTTATTATCATTTCTCGTATGTACTAAGGAATCCACTGACGCTCGAGCAATTTTCAACCTTATTTCTTGTGGCATAAGGGTGAAAATATGCAGACCATCAGTGACTCTTTAGGACTTCTTATAGTAACATAAAATCTTATAAAAAGGACCCAAAGATTGACCGGCAGAGAATTCCTACTACCCCCACCACCCCCCACCTACCCCCCTACTATTCCTTCCTAATTTCTACTATTGTAAATGAAGTTTAAATAAATAAGTAATTAAAGGCTTCTCCAAAAAAATGATTTTGTCTCGAGATGCCGTTTCCCGAGCAATTAACTCACAAATTGGCCAACTTAGTTAAATGAAACATCTTGGGCACATCAAATAATTTACTGCAATAGCCAAAACGTATAGAAATTGCCAAGAATTGCCCAAATTTAATTGTCCATGCGCACGCGCAGCTACGAGCTATCCTTTTTAACCGACTTCAAAACCGAGGTTCTCAATTCGTTTGTATGTTTTTTCTTTTTTTAATGTTTGTTACTTCCTAACTCCGTCATTTAGAAATATTTTTGAAAAATTCTTTATTTATGTGAAAGGATATACATCCGATAGAAATTTCATAAAAATCGGTTCAGTCGTTTGGTTTTTTTCTTCTAGGCCTATGCTGACATGATGGTCCTTAATAACATCTAGTTAAAACGTAAAATTGATTAATGTCAATAATTTGTGTGGTAAACACCAAAAAAGGGTAAAATAAAAAACTTGTTGCAAAAAAAAACACTAAAAAAGTCTAACATTGAATTGCATTCGCGTCTGTATGAACGGTACACATACGACATATTTTTCCTACTACTCTTTGTCCCTGACATTGATTCGCAAACCTCAATGAATCATTGTTTTTCCTTAATGAGCTGGTTTCCTATGAATCAGGATATTTTTAACTAATTAGCATTGTATTAAGCACGTTTTCAGTACAGTTTCAGTGTGAAAAACAGCGCTTGGTTATTGGTAATCTTTATTATCATTACATAACTTTTAACCTTTTGAACGCGAGAGCATACACGCACGCGCGTGCCCTCCACACCAAGCCACAATTTCACCTACCATTTTGTCACATATTTGTGTCGTTTGGTGTACAGGGCACGTGCTTACTTGTCACGTATATGTGACAGTGGCGGTCAAAAGGTTAATAAAATCTAATGGCTTTTAAGATTAAGCAAGTTAAGATGGAAGCGGCAGGGTAGCCGGCGAAATTTATATTTTGTTATGTTTTTTGCAAAAAACGTTAGAAAATTTGAATTTCGCGGGCTACCCTGGCACTTCATTCATAAACTCACGCCTTTTTCCCATGGGGGTAGGCAGAAACCATAGAACGCCACCTGCTACGAACCTTACATACTCCTTTTGCCTCGTCCGCGTTCATATAGTTAGTATAATCATTTACCGCTTAACAGTGGTGAAGGTTCCATACAACTCGATTCCTACCGGATTCCCTTTGAAAAATGGCACAGTCAGTATTCTATAGACAAATAATATAATCACATTAAAGATATGTACTCCGGCTTACGTCTTACAAAAATTGACTCTTCGCTACTGCCACCTAGGCATAGATCTATAGATAACATTACCTAATCAAAAGCGCTAAATACACTCAGCAAGTCCAAACATGAAAATAATATCATTATGATATTATTATCTGTCTATCACTAGATCGACCCCAACCTGCGTGGTGGGTCACGGCCCACGCAGAAGACTTTACTTTTAACTGAAAGGAGATGGTGTCAGTGTACCAGCAGTGGGCATGTTCCAGGCTGATTACGCTATCCCAATATCGTTGGTGAAGTGGTCGCAATCGCGACTGCTGAGCTTGAGGTCCTATGTTCGATTCCCAGGTCGGGCAAATTGTTATTGGGTTTTTCCATCAGGAATTTCTCAGTAGCAGCCATGGAGTTTGGATTCGTGCCCGGTTAATGCCAATAGGCTGGCCCCCTATTGCATGGGACTATTAAAACATAACTGGTGAAATGTGGATATGTACTATCAGGTTCACCTCTGCCTAAACCTTCGGGGATTACAGGCGTGATGTTACGTTATAACGTTATATTTGTATGTTCCAGGTGTCAATACTACCTTTACAAGCACCCATGGGTTCCCGCGTACCAAGGCTTCATAACGTTTTTTGTTTTGGCCAATTTTACCCTGGCCACTTTCATGGACCCGGGAGTTATACCAAAAGGTGCGTATATTTTGATATACTTAGCAACATGAGACTTTAAACTTATATATTTTACCTTGACAATGGGTATGGCAACTGTGAAACTAATTCAAATAATGCAATCCTTAGGCATGCTACTTTTAAATTAAATTAAAATTAGAATTTGCTTATTTCAGACTACGTAATGTCCATATTTTGTTAGTAACAAATTAATTATCTTATGACTAAGTTAGTAAGTTAGTTACTACTTTTGCTACAACATATTTTTTCGCACATATTTATGAATGTACCTGCTATCTTCTTTTAGAAACACGGACAATCTGTTTATGTAATTCGTTAGCAGTAATTTCAAGTTTATCTCTGATAACAATGGTTCGGTGCAATGACTAAATTGATAATTGACAAGCCCTATTTTTTAATCCCAAATTGAATTTATTATTTGTATTAATCAAGTGCTGTTACGATACAAATGATTAGTTTGAAACAGTATGATTGCGGATATAATTGATTCAGTGCAGATGTATAAACAGCTCAAGGGCGTATGTTACGCCCAGTATAACTTTTTAAACAATTAGCTTTTGCCCGCGGCTTCGTTCACATTATGGTCGGGCACTAACCCACGGAAACGTTTGAATGCCTGTGACATTCGGGGATAATGTAGCTTCCCGTTAGTTAAATTTGGCCTCGGATCAGCAGTACCCCTAAATCAAAACAACAAACTTTATCTTTGTATAATATTAGTAATTAAGTAATCTAATAAGAGGTTAAGCCGCGCTTGCCTAGGTTGGTCCGTGAATGGGTGACCAACCATTACATACAGAGTTTTCCCCGTACATCGGAAAGCACGTTAAGCTATTGGTTCCGGCTGTCATTTATAGACCTTTGATAGTCGTTACAGGTAGTCAGTGGCCCGAAAGTCTGACAACCAGTCTTACCAAGGGGTATCGTATTACCCAGTACTAAATCGGTTGTGGAGGGCAGATAGGCAGTCGCTCCGTGTAAAATAATGATATTCAGCTTATTCCGGTA
Source organism: Noctua comes (assembly GCA_963082995.1). NCBI lineage: Eukaryota > Metazoa > Arthropoda > Insecta > Lepidoptera > Noctuidae > Noctua > Noctua comes. Next base: position 15,537,553 of record OY720278.1, on the reverse strand, counting down.
AGACTGGAAGCCGACTCCAACATAGTTGTAAAAAGGCAACGCAGTTGATGAATATTAGTAAATAACTATTATTTCTTTTCCTAAATTTCTGCTCTCCTTTTTCAAAGCTAAAGGGTTGCTATAGTAAATAACGCAAACCAAACATCGCCATAGACAAATATTATTCTAGTTAGGAACTTGTTTACTCAATACAAGCGAATCGAGGCTTAGTAGACCAAATGAGGTTTTTTATAGCACATGTGTTTGTCTGTGCTGATTTGTTCGTGCCGTGAAACACTATCTTATCTCTGCTTGCCTACAATGTGAATGCCCTTGTGACGTGATTTTAAACCAATGCGGTAGGGATATTCGATGCAGGCATAGTGTGACGAAATTGCAAAAGTCGAATTATTAAATGGCTTGTAGTATTTTGATATAAGGATGCATGCATATGCATTGACAACGTAAGTTATGTAGATACGAGTAAGTATTAGATACAGGCACAATTATACAAGCAATTTGGTACGGTTATTATCTATCCTTACTAATATTATAAATACGAAAGTCTGTCTGTCTGAACGCCTTACCGGCTGAACGGATTCCGACCGCCAGCACACATAGGCAGGGCCGCGCCGACCCCCTACAGCGCCTGTGTGCGAAACCTATGAAGCGCCTCTTTTTTTCACGAATCTTCATGTTTCAAAAATTTGTTTCTTTGTTTTGTGTGTTTTAAAAAGCACGTACCTGAAGCGTTTTTTGAATCAGATTTTATAACATCTTCATCGATAAAATGACTGGTTTCTGTCTCTAATGATTCTTTGGAAGTGGATGGTAGAGCCGTAAAATATTTACTTATTTTAGTTGTATTTTTATCACGTTCTTCTTCTTGTTTTCTTTTCCTTATTAAATTCTGATAACCAGATAATTTCTTTTTTATCTTGAGTACTATCACTCATCGTGAAAACACGTTAAAACAATCACTAACACACAAACTATACAGGGTGATTGGAAGCTGGGTGCAAAGCTTTAAGGCGAAGACAATTTGGAACCATTTAAGCCGCATTGTCTTAGACGAAGTCTTACCATTATTTTTAACCTAATTTTACGTTTTTTTTTCGAAAATTCTCAAAATCTTAACTAAACTGCTTATTTATGGCCAAATTGAATGATAAATGAATTAATTTTTATTTTATTTTATTAAAATAATGTGTAAGCAATCTAGCAAAACAAGTTTTAGGCCTCTGTGTCGTTAGACTTTTTTTTTACAGACATTTAAAGTTCATAAAAATGTTAAAAATTCGTAAATACTTTTTGTAAACCTTATTTAAAAAAAAAAACGGAGGGTGCTATTTTTGTTCAAACCTTTTTGAAAACATGCTTTATAATTGTTCTTTCTTTTGAGGTATCATTTACGCGGATATCTTACAAATTATTGAAATTAGGACCTACAAACCAATTTGAGGGAGAAATTTTAAATTTTAGGCAGACTAATTAAAACAAATACTGTCACTTACGGGATATCTTCCGTGATTGTTCATTATTTTGAGCTCCCGATATTTCGGCGCTGTTGCAAGCGCCATGATCGCGGGTTGACTGGAGAATGCGGGTGGATGGAAAAATAAATTGTTAAGACATCACGGCACTTCAGTATATGTGTAAACCGTGAAAGCTTGAAACAGTGTTTAATTAAAACAACATTTGGAGCTTTTGCTAGTTTTTCTAGATTGCTTACACATTACTTTTCTAGATTGCTTACACATTACTTTAATTATATAAAATAAAAATTAATTCATTTATCATTCAATTTGGCCACAAACAAGCAGTTTAGTTAAAATTTTGGGAATAATTCGAAAAAACCTTTAACAATTAGGTTAAAAAAAAAGGGAAGGCTTCGTCTAAGACAACCATGGCTACAATAGTTCTAAATTGTCTGTAATATCTTCCCCTTAAAGCTTTGCACACAGCTTCCAATCACCCTGTATATTGTTTTTAGAGCTAGAACTTAATCTTATAAAAAATCAATGCGCACCTTGCACACACTTTCAATTGACTGATTGTTTAATTTTTTTGGCACTCTCGTTCCGTAAAGTCGGGGAATCCCCGTGACCCCACCCCGCTTGCGTCGCACGCATCGCATCGGGTTACGTTCATAATTCATTCAAACGAACTCACGGCGGTTCTTTTGATTTTAACGCTGAGCTCGTCAGTAATGTTAACTAAAACCCAAAGCGTAATATTAAACCACACACGTGAATATTATCTTAGAAGACTTGTACAATAAGCGCATTATAATTATGTTTTGTTATTTACAAGGCATATGTTGCGCCTATTGTACCTACTTACTTATCGATACTCCACTACAAATAATATGTTGTTGTGTAAGTGTAACAAAAATAATTTCGATGGCGGCGCCTCTATTGTCTTGGCGCCTGTGTGCGCCGCACACTTCGCACACAGTGGCGGCGCGGCCCTGCACATAGGTAGACTATACCTGTGTTAAGAGTGTTAGGACATAAGAATTTTCATCCCGGTATTACGTTGCTCCGGGCGAAGCCGCAAGTTAAACCTAGGTTCAGAATGATGTACTGAATACGTGGTAATAGCCGTTTGTGCGTCAGTGTCCCTTCCATCCTGTATACAACATGTAACAGAATAAACGAGAGACCTCTCGTGTGGTGTCTCAGACCATGAAACTGAACAACTTTTGTTCTACGAGTTCTTGAAATTCGCAAAAAAACTAAAAACTTTCTATAGGAACGGACGCAATCAGCTGATCCACATGTATGGTAAAACTAAAAAAAAAGTTATGAATTTCCAAAAGTCATACAACAAAAGTTGTTCAGTTTCATGGTCTGAGACACCACACGAGAGGTCTTGCGTTTATTCTGTTACACGTTGTATAGGTATGCATTGATAACACAAGCTGACCGCATGTTACATCTGTAGGTAGATAGGAATAAATATAGTATTAGGTACAGGCGTAATGGCGCCTATATGGAAAATTGTTATTGTAATTGAGTATCTAGGTAAAGACGTTATATGAAAATTAAATGTGTAATTTTAAAATGGAGACCTGCTCCGTAATAATGAACAAGATTTACCGCCCTGACTCTGATGCCGGTAATGGTTTATTAATGACCTTTTAATATTGTTAGTCATTTATTTTATAACGTATTCACCATGATAACTATCTATTACAAGAAATTATGACGTAATTCATTCAAATATGACCTCATATTGATATAAAAAATGTGGCATACTTTTCCGACTTTATCGAGTATGAATCAAATAGGATATGGTTCGACTATTTCGAGATTGACTTCGAAAATGTGTCTATTTTATGACGGCTAGCGGCCGCGAACTGAGCTGCTTAAGAGGTCCTGGGTTCGATTCCCAGATTGAGCAACGTGTTAGTGGGGTTTCCATCAAGCGGCCTAAAATGGCCGCTGTAGCAGAATCATAATAGGATAATAATATGAATTACGTAACAAATCGTAAAATGGTCACAAAGTGACAATTCATAATATTTCGATTGGATGAATGAATTCCAGCCTAGTTCATGACATATTAGGCCCGGGGTATTACATGAGACTTAAATATAACTGGCGAAATGGGGGTCTACTACCGGTACACCTTTGCTAGACCTCTCGGTGATTACAGGGGTGATGTTATATTTACGTTATACTCGTATGAATATACGTCGGAACCGCATTTCTTAAAAATAGCCCATATAAAAATCAGCCGATTGGAAAGTGTACCTTTCTTCGCATACCGAAAATTATCTAATGATCCTTATAAATTGAGAAAATTGACGGAGATACCTAACTCCTATTTTTAGGCATTTTCTGGTCAATTAGGAAACCCCTCTTGCGAGATCGTATTTATTTTGTACTAGCTGTACCCGGCTATCTGTACGCGTTGTAATGCCCCGTAAATATACATGTATACAGGATGTAACAGAAAGGGTATAGTCATATGAAAGGATATACTGCAGATCATCAAACTGAATAACTTACTCCTTTGGATACAAGACAATTGAACAATTTCATAAATGCGAAAAAATTATCAGCTGTAACAAAACTTATCCTTTCATATACCCTTTCTGTTACACCCTGTATAGTTTTTTTGGGCCAGGAACCTTCGCAAGCGTACACAAGAAACCGCCAAAGTATAATCATAATCGGATCAATGGTTTAGGAACCCATAGAGGACAAACATTCATTTTAAATTAGGTTTTATTTTACAAAACTATGGCAACACAAGTAATAAACCCTCATCATCCATAATCCACTACACGGTCCCAGTCCAGTTTAATAGATGTCATATATAAAGGGTGTAAATAGACCCTTAACATAGCCGAAAGGCATTTGTCCTCCCCGTCTTTGCTATTGTTTTGTTCTAGACCATACCTGGGAACCTTCTAGTTACGGAGATATTGGGGGTCTAAGTTCCAACTTTTTCACAAGTTTTTTTTTTAATACATGTTTTTAATGTAAGATTTTTACTTTACACACCTTCACGACCCCCGTACTATTCAATCCATCCATCAGCACAATGCTTTGAGTGCTTTCCATCGAGTCCTACCGTAAAACGTGATTTTTCACCCCAAAAAAAAAGTCGATTCCCAGCAACAATTTTTGCGTAAAGTTGGTTGACGGCTATGTGAAGGGTCTGTTTACACCCTGTATAGTCAGTTTCTAGGACATGTTGCAATGGTTTCCTAACGATGTTTTCCTGCACCGTTTTGAGAGCAGCAGTAATAAAGTAAATTACACAAAGTAACTCTAAAAAAGCCAGTCTAAGTTTGAACCTACAACTTATAATTCGTAATTTGGAGTCGTTACCTCTGCGCCACCATTACCGCTACTTCCTCCATATGCTGTTACTTTACTTATAAGCTGTTTTGTGACCCCCAGCTCCACCTGACGAGGACCGGGAGGATGACTTTCGAGCACCTCTATATCGCAGCGTGGAGATCAACGGTATCACAGTGCGGATGAAATGGTGCGTCACGTGCAAGTTCTATCGACCGCCGCGGTGCTCACACTGTTCGGTCTGCAATCATTGCATAGAAGTGAGTATGTTTGGAAACTGCTAGTTTACACTATTTGTATGAAACTGCAGTATTTTCACGGAAGGTGGTAGGCAAAGCATTGAAAAGCCTCCCCACAATATGAACCGTGACCTGGTGAAGACCGTGGGGATCCGTTTCGTGCGAGAAGCATATGACCGTTCGATGTGGGACGTTTGGGGGAGGCCTATCTCGAGCAGTAGACGTTTTTCGGCTGATATGATGATGGTGTGCACGCCATTAGATCTTCTCATACTAAGCTTAGCACGCTTTTAGGGTACTCTAACGACTCGAGTTACAGAAATGCACAGTTAAATCTATGGTAGAAAAATCGCAAGGCTTGCCCTCTTGTGAAAGAGCTGTTACACTGTCATTAAACTGTTTCGGCTTCAAAAAATATTTCCAAATTCACAAGAAAAAACCGTTCTGTGATTGCAGAAACATTTTATTAGCTCAGCAGAAAAGAGTGTCTCCTATCCGACTCTTTGTTTCAAACCACAGCTGATCATTCAAAATTCTTCTCAAAAGAAAGCCAGATTTTTTACAAAACTTTGTTTATTTCTTTGTTTCCAGACATTTGACCACCACTGTCCATGGGTGAACAACTGCATCGGACGACGAAACTACAGATTCTTCTTTTTCTTCTTAATATCATTATCCATACACATGCTGAGCATATTCGGCCTCAGTTTATATTATATTATGAATAATAACAAAACTTTGACGCAGGTCGAGCCAATTGTGTCGTATCCTTTGCAAATTGTCTGCTTATTAGAATATTTGTGTCACTGATATTTGTTTCAGCGGTTCAGGGAAATAATAATGAACTCTGAGGCCAGTTTGCACCATAAATCACTAAATGAGTTTAGCGAAATTTTATAAGTCATGCCTTCGATACGAAAGAAGAAGAAGTGCTAAACATATTTAATACACTAGTGTATATCTGTCATCAACATTTTTTATCAGAAACAGAACAATGGTTTTGAAAATGGGTCAAACGCATTCAGTGATTTGTGGTGCAACTGGGCCTTAGAGCGGAGTATTTCTTCTAAGACAGACGGCACATCGCCAATTTAGGGTCAATTCGATCCGAAATTTCAGTGAATAATATGTTCGATTTTAAAAACATTTGTATCCGTCAGCTTCAAAATTGATGCTGTAACCTCCATATTACAAAAACACCAAAATTTCCGCCAATCCTTAACTAGATAACCTCAGAATGGTAATAATGGGAATAATCGCGCTACTAGCGATCCCTATATTCGGTCTGACGGGGTTCCACATGGTGCTGGTGTCCCGCGGCCGGACCACCAACGAGCAGGTGACGGGCAAGTTCACCGGCGGGTACAACCCCTTCTCCAAAGGCTGCTGGTACAACTGCTGTTATACGCAGTTTGGGCCACAGTATCCTAGGTAAGTAACCGTCTTGGATTTAGGTGCATGCTTAAAGATGCAGGTTTCCAGTACGGACAAGTCGTAGTTTCATGCGTTCGCCCGAAATCATAAAAGCAGTAGAAAAGGGACAGATTTTCCAGTACCGGCAAATCGCAAACGGGAACCTGTACCTTTATGCGAACACCCAAAGACTAGAGACAGTCAAAATGCGGCATGGGACGTCTACCAACCCGCGTCGAGCCTGCGTAGTGGATTATAGCCCACTCCGTGTCAAAGATAGGAAGCCTCTGTCCCAGCAATGAGAGCATTATAGCCTGACTAAGCTATGCTTAATATTATTTATGCCTAAAACGCGGCAGAATGTGTCAGGCGAAATTCTGCTCCAACGTTGCAGAACATTTCGAAAGTTACGAAATAGGAAATTGTTGGTAAATTGTTTTCGACGTCAATTGGTGTAAATGTAATCTTCCCCAAATGTTCCCCTCCAAATAACTTAAGTGAAAAAATACTATAAATGCATTTACGAAACGAAAAACTGTTTCTAGCAATTTTTTTTATTTATCCCTCAAGATGTCAGATGGTGCGTCAGTCAATCCACTATAATCAGCCTGCAATTATAGTCATTATTGCAACAATATTAAGAGCGAATTTTAAGCTTTTTTCATTCCCAGGCTCCAACTAGAAAAGGAAAGGCCTGAAACCAAAGGCGCTTCTGAGAAAAAACAACGACTTTGACTGTCGCGCCTTCTGAGGTTTGCTTTCTACATTCTCTATGGATTGTAGATAAGTATAAACACAAAGCTCTGGTTGGCTCTAGATAGTTACTGTAGAAAATGTAACTAGTCTCATCTAGATTATTATTTAGTTAATCCAACATTGAGTATTTAGGTTTCATTCAGTCAACCGATACCTATTTACAGATTCGAATGTCCAAAAGAATCAGATAATAACGAAACCGTAAACACAAGGATTTGCTCTGAACCTGATCCGAAAACATTGAAGCTGCATATCCTGCTTTGTGGCAACACTTAGGTAGTTATCAGTCATATTGGTAGCTTAGGAGAGTATACATAAGGCTCAATTTACATTGCGGAAGAAGGGAAGACAAAAAAGTATTTTTTATCGACTTCCCTTTGTAGCAGCTAGGCAATCGATAACGCAAACATTCTAACCTACGTGTCCTAATATAAGCAATCGGTCGCTAGAATACGAATCGAGGCGTTCATATTATGTTACTTATTTTCGTTCGGAAAACCGGAAGGTTCATCGAAAATAATAAACGCGCAGGTCGCCTGTTCGTGCGACAATTGCTTTAATTAACACGCGGTCAAAAAAAAGCCAATTGAAAAGAATCCTTTGGAAAACACGCTACCCGTTTTTGTCTCATTTTTAATTTAAACATTCCAAAATGCAAAAAACAACTATTTTCCAATTCAACGCAATGTAAATAAAAATAAAGATAAATGAAACTAACTAAGATGCTATATAATGTTACAGTCTAGTCCGACCGTCAAAATACATCTACAAAGGTGGCAAGAAACGGCGGGAAGCGATGCCGGGTGGCACTCACTCAGCATCAGCTATATCGACGATAGCCACCGATACGCAGCACCAGGTAAAGACGTACACGGCGGACAACGGCACCGCGCACCGCCCCGCCGGGCCGCACGCGCACTATAATAAGGTGAGAGCCAGACGCTTTGCTGTCATTGCTAAGCTAAACTAAGCTATGGACTGTGTGGGGGGTGTGGGTAGTGGTGGGTGCATGCTTGTGATGTTTGAACGTGACTTACCGTGATGGTGCGAAAAACAGTAATGCCTGTGAGTCTCGGTTAAAGTTACAATTCAGGAGACAACCGCCAGCCCAGTCAGTTTGTGATTTGAGTATAGAACTAGTCAAACTCTTTTAAGGCGATTCCTTCAATGCACTATAGCATTCCAAAATAAAAACTTGAAACTTATTAAGGTGCATCCTTAGTTTTGATTTTTATGAGGTAGACCACGAAATTCAAATTTTCTTAGTTTTTTTTGCAATTTGCAGGTCAGTTGTATGTTGTAGGTTGTATGTTGATTAAAATATGATTCGCGACCGCAACAAATGGCTTTACAGATTGTAAACATTAAAATCATCAACACACCCCTCTAAGTTCATTTAATCCCATTGAATGACTTTTTCATAAAATAATCATTCAATTGGATTAAATTTAATGAACTTAGAGGCCTGACAATCTGAAAATTGAAAAAAAATATCCACGAGTATCCATGAGTTTGACATGTCCTAAACCTCAATTACTCAATTCAGACCCCGGCAAATAGGTTTCTATGTAACTCATTGAAAACGCTTCAGTAAATGGGGAAATTACCGTCTATTGCCGTTTTCATAGAGTTATAAAAGCCAGTGGTATCATTGCGACTGGGTGGCTTCACGCTACGATTCGCGGTTGATGTAAGCCTAGGCCACATCATCGTTTCACATCAAGCGAGTTGCGGCCAAACGCCTTGTAAAAAAAACATTTATTGCCTCAATACTTCCACATTACTGTTTTTGCCACGAGTGTCTGACACGGTCGTTGCGTGAAATGTCTCAAATGTGGACCTACCTTTATCAGGGAAGGATATGGGTACAATAAAATTCATGATCTTGTAAAAAAAAAACAACTAGGGTCAATGCCCTCCAAGTTCGGTTTGGTCGTCCGGTATACCGGGTGAGGCTTTAGGGGGACTTAAAATTCAGCATTGTGTGCATTATAAACAATTCACTCTTGTGATTTTTCAATGGAAACTACTAATAATTGGCAACATTTTTTTTTAATAATTTTATGATATTATGTATGTGTCATCATTTCATCTTACTAAAGTCAATGAAGGTAGGATGCAAATGATTTTTTTTTTTCAACTAACCAAAATAGTAGACTAAATAAAATTGTAGATTTTAACACACTAATTAATTTTCATTTCTCATTTTCAACCATTTTGTAACAGCGTCTAGCTTTATATCATCACACGCTTCACTAAACGACAAGACAGCTTGTTTCATCCCAGTAAAGCAGTAGCATCATCTAGTGATCATGCTTGTAGAGCGAATTACATACCTTCAATTCACAGACATAAGGTCGAAATTAGCACTTGCACATTTTTGTTCAAATCTTGTTTACGTGAATTGAAGACATGATATGTCTGGCTCTCTCTACTAATGTTTCTGAAACTTCAAAGGTAATGTCATGGTGATGGTATCGTACTGAATCTACGGTGTATATTTCGCTGTTTTATTATTTAATCAATATTACTGAATGAAATTATAAAATATTGACTACGTATTGCAATAAGAACACTGGATTAACACTTTTAGGTGTAAAAAAAAGCAATTGGAAGATTTTCAAGTGCCCTTTCTACACCTAAAACTATATTCAGTGCAACGATATTAGTTATTGCAATTTATAATCAAAATTTTAGTGCAACACAGAGCGATATACCCTTTTCATTTAGTAATATTAAAGAAATTGATCAAGACAACGATATATTTGGCAGCTGTTTGCGACGCCGCCGTCAATTTTCAGAATGCACCCTTAAGAACTTACTAATACCGTTGATTTCTCTCATGGATTCTTACTTTTATAATGCACAACGTCGAATGTTTTTTTCTGCACTTTAATTTAAATGATTTTTTTTTCTTTATCAACTGCATTTTTAATTATTACTGTTGTCATTTTCTAGCACGCGTCAATCGTTGCATCGAGGCCCCGTTCACACGGCTATGACCAGTACTACTTTAAACTGCACAATTTTGGGATCACATAGCAGTTCCATATTGCATTAGTTTTTAACCGTATGAACAGTGGGATGTATAGCGTGTGATCTCAACGTCTACCGCAAAATATAGTGCCGTATAGAGCCGTGTGAACGGCCGCTTAAATCAATGACATATAAATCACATTAAGCACACTTGTGATTTGCAACGACTAAGTATTTTAGATATAGTATTTTGTCATTTGTGCACTGTGAAAGTAAACTATATTGGTTGAAGTCGGAACCTTAGAATTTAGGAATTCTAGATCTTAGTCATAGTAAATAAAAAACAACTAACTAAAACTAGTCGAAGTTTAGTTATTTTCTAGTAATTTTGAAGTTTTAAAATATCCCAAATTAGTTTATATGAATAAATTCCGACTTTTAACAATTCAAACTCATAAATACTTATTTCTAAGTGTAATATTATCTATGTATTATATGTCACATTCTAATAGCTTTGTCTTTAATATTTCACTAATAAATCTTTTTAAATGTGTCATGAAGTCAATGTTTCACATTTACGCTTATTTGAAACTAATGCATAATGCAAATGGCGCTGTTTAACATAAAATAATATTGTTTCGTTGAATGGGTGTTAAAAATTTTATTGTAAATCTTTTTTCATGTCATTTTAAACCGGATCTAATTCTATTGTTTAGATGACAGACAAAGGTCGATTTTCGCAAAAAAAAACCGAACCGAACTGTCTGTGTTAATGACATTGAAAACCTCTGAACCCAGTTTATATCGCGTTCAGTTTTTTGGAAATTGCCCTAGCTGTCTTACATGAGTAGGAAGAAAATAACCAATTTTTTTTAGATTATAGTTGTGTCAATTTTTTTTCAATCTACAATTCATTCATTTTGTAAGCCCATAAAATAATAATAAATCGTTTGAGGACAACCCTACCCTTTCTCAAACTGAGTGGGAGTACTGCCCTCATAAATCCCCTGTCGGAGAGTGAGTAAGAGCTAGAGTGTAAAGTTGGTGTGGGCGGCGCCCTCGCAGCTGTCGCCGGGCCGCGACGAGGCGGAGGCCGAGCTGGACGGGCCGGGCGCGTCGCAGTCGGCGGACTGCGAGCCCACGCCGCCCTCCTGCGCGCGCCGGGGCTCCGCTGCCAACCTGTTCCCGCCCGAGCAGCACCACCACCTGCCGCCCAGGCCGCACCATTACCCACGACTCAGCCCGCTCTCGAGAAATACCAGGTGAGCATAACAATACTGATTGTGTATGTGTGAAAATTGTTTAGAAAAAATGTGTGATTTTTGCAATATTGTCGTAAGAAAGTACACTAGATATTTACGGCCATTAAATCAAAGATGCAAAATAAGCGTGAATCAAAAAATCAATCGTATTGCTCGTCATCCCTCTCAACAGTCTGAATGGAGGCTTAGGTCCAAATACAGCCTTTAGCACACCATACAAACGCGAACGTACTCACACTTATAAACTCGATGTTCCAGCCACGGTGGCACCACGACTTCAGGCTACCGGGTGGTAATGGAGCCGGTGAGATACGAAACAGGCTCCAACGGAGGCGCTAGGCCTTCGCCCACCATGCAGCAACGAATTAAGGCGCTGGGCGTCCCCACGCCGCTGGCAGTCAGCAGTCCGGTCAGAAGGTATGTACCACCACGTTTAACCGGCAGCGGAGACTGAAAGAAAAAAAAAGAAGAGGGTCCTATGAAATTTTTGGGTGTTATTTATGAAGTAGTAACCCTAGTGTCGCAGATTTAGAGCCGATTTCATCATGGTAACTAAATGCGATTACCAGATCTCACCCGAAGGCTGTCAGTGTCAATATTGACGCTGATGAAGCTGACAGCTCTTGAACGAAGTTTAGATGTGCTGGTCGCGTCCAGGTGCTTTGGTGAAATTGAACCTCAATGTGACTATGGTTGTGAAAGTAAAGGTTCTATCAAAACCGCTACCGGCAAATGGCGGACGCGGCTCCAGACACCGGACTCTGGTAGATAATGTACTGAAGTATCTGCCCGAGTCTGACGTCTGTAGTCGATTAGCAAGTTGTCCGTACCGGGTTGACTGAACCTTAACACGGCGTTTTAAGTTTCATAATATGAAAGGAAATTGTGGGTGCCATGCAAGCGGGTCAATCTCGTGCGAAGTGCAAACAAATCCGCGTAACACTGTAAACGCCATAATGTCAAAGATTATTTTACAACTAGCTCAAAGGCTCAATTTTGAGAATGTCCTTTCAGTTTCCGCAATTTAATTTAAATGAATCTACAACTACCCTCGAATCCAAGGTCGACAAATTGAATTTTACACTGTAATACTTTACTTAAATGTTACTAGATCAAAATTTCGATAAAGGATTTCCTAATTGGCTGATTCTTGAGAAGAGAAAATGTTCCCATAATGATTAAATAGGTATTTATATTATTTCCCATTGTATCATGGCCTGTTCCCATCATTAACAGAAATGGTTTTGATCCCCTTCTACCTAAAACCGGGAATGCATCGCTTAAATCACGGTACGGCTCGACACAGAAGTATAGCTTTGAATTTGACAGTTATAGAATTTGAAATAAAACCGTAAAACACCAAAAAACCGGTAATCTGTGTTACTAGCTTTAAAAATACTGTCGATCAAAGTTATACTTTTGTCAGTAGTCTGTATTGTGCTTATACGTTTTTGATTTGATTCAGTGTTTATTTGCATGTCAAATGTTTTGCATTCACGTATTAGAGGTTACTAAGTTTGGGAACACTATTAACTGTCGATATTTATTGTCATTGGTGTATATTTAGCTTTGTAAGACGTGAGGGTTGCTTACTAATATATTTAAAATGTGGACATGATGTGGGTAGTCTGAGACTTTTGGGTTTCTTTTGCATTTAATAATAATTTCTTTAGCAGATTATTTTCAATTGTTTTGAATTCCTTTGGTTAAGTTTTTCATATCTCTTTTTGCAATGATTAATTTGGTACATGCTTAAATCTGGCTTAAATTACTTTCAATGAGTATTATCCCATTAAAACAGTTCTTTCTCAAAGATAAATCGTATGAAAAAAAAAACATTAATATTGGACATCTCAGACTACCCTCACATAGTGCCACTAAAATATAATTTAATACTTATTTTTGTCCATAGTTGAATATATGTATTACGTATTTTAACTGGGATTGTAAAGATTTTTAAACATTGTATATAAATGGAAAAAAAAAATATTTAAAAGGTAATGCAGTGAGACCACAAACTAAAAAATATGCATTTTAGAGGATTTAACTTATTTATCTCTCTCTGAGTATATCCATATTTATTTTCATGTGTCCCTAAATGATTTTATTTCGTCTAATTTTCGACTTGTACAGATGGACACACCATATCTGACACTGTCCCAATACTGGACAAGAAACTCCCCATACTCTTCCCTACCTGCCTTTTGTACACATTTGTATAGTAAACACTGTAACAATGATGAAAAGGTGACCCCTTGAGTGTCGATTTTAAAATGATTCAATATCTACGAGAATAACAAAATTATTTGTGGTCTCATAGCTTGTACGACACGAAATAAAAACTTTGTGATTTACCGCTTACCGCGGCAGGTGGACCTAACGCATAGAGCCGACGTGTCAACGGTAATTCGTTAACTGTCGTTGTTTGCTCTTGTGTGTGTTTGTGTGTTTATGCAATTTTTCTTTAAAAAACGAATTTGTGGATATTTTTAAAAGGCTTTCCTCACTGTTAGATGCATTTTTTTTCTTAGTTTTTGAACCACCAACCAATTCATTTGATTTCATCTTTTACAAATAATAATATCGTTCAAAGATTAAAATCGTTACGAGTAGCCTTACCAAGTCAAAGAAGGTCACGTTTATGTTTCGTTGAAAAAGTCTTTAAAATTATAACTTACGCCGTTGTAGCACAAAGAAATTTGATAATTTTTAAATGATCTGGCAGTAAAATTAAATTATTGGCAAAAATATACCTAGGCCCTTTTAATACCAGGCCACAGTCCCGCTCACTCATACTGAAAGTCGTATCCATCGTTCCATGCGGGATATCTGAGCTCAGTCTTCCCAGTGTACTTTTTCGTACGACTTGAGTATGGTGAATGCACACCTAACGAATTAAATCTTTGGTTTTGTCACACAGTTTCCTCTTTCATTTTCTATTTTCCATAAAAACCTTCTTAGAAAAACACATCACGTAGTATCAAGCATCCTTTCTAACTATTTCTTCTTCTAGATTCCAGATTTCCAAAGTAAGTTTTGTAAAACCGTTGATTTAGGATACAATAAAAATATCCACTAATTCGTCTACTTTTGTATAATTATAATTTTTTGACGTGGCTCTGCACTTTTCGGTTTGTTTTTGCTAAAATAAAAATATTTAATAATACCTAATCGATAGGTTTTTCTGGATTTGCCCCTATTTTTGGAGTTGTTTTTTTTATATTTTGACTAATATGTATTTTCTAGTGATGTACTTTTGGACTATGAATGCGATGCAATAACATTGTAAATAATGCGCGCATAAAATAGCTGGAAGTACTGAAAACTTTGTTTTTGCTTTGTATAATAGAAGCGTTTTACCTACCAATAAAACGCATATTAATTTACTTACCTTATTCGAAGCTTATTTAATTTAATTTGAGATAGGCACTACGTTTCCCGCCATCTATATCCGTCTCTTTCTTTCTGTATCCTTCTCTTTCTAACCCCACCACCTGGCAGAGTGGGGGCGCACTGAGTGAGCCGCCACCATTATGCCTCATTGAGTCGAAAATCACCAGGCAGACTTTAAAACATAAGCTTCGAATAAGGTAAGTAAATTAATATGCGTTTTATTGGTAGGTAAAACGCTTCTATTAATTTGACTTGACCGTTATTCGAAGCTTATTTAATTTGAGACCTGTTTGTTATCGCCTGGTGGTGGTGACAGGGACGCCAATGTGAATGACTTGTTAGTAAAATAAGATATGGTTATCATAAGATTTATAAGATATGGTTATGGTAATAAGATACTGGTTATATTGACCGTTTGAATGAAATAAATGAATCTTGGGTTTATCCTTTTTATTAAAGAAAAATAAAAAACTTACATAATTATGTAATTGGTTCAACTTGATTAATCACAATGTCAGAATCAACATTATATTAGCAAAATCACTCAACAGGATTAAATAACATAGTTATAGAGGTACTTGAAGATGAGGGTAGAACTGTCCGCTTATAGAATTTACAAAAAGTATTTTGGGACTTCCAATTTCCTCTCGCGAGAATATCCTCTAACGGGAAATTGTCGAGCCAGTTTTTTGAGGCAACGGCAGAGCGGAAACTCCCAGGTGTTGCAGTTATACACGCATCTTTAAGTAGAGTTTTAATCCACCCTGATATGATTGTCTTTGAAGCGGCTTTTGCTTCACCTCTTGTAGAAATGAACAGATTATGGATCTTAGCCGAATCTCTGCGAATTTTTAACAATTCAATTGTTCTATTGATCCAATAAACTGGATCCAAATTATTGCTATCTAGATTAGTAAACAATTTCCAACCAGATTGCCTGTGATCCGAAGAATCAGTCTTTGAACCAAAAACAGGCCACAAGGTGATAGAGTTATTACTTTGAATACAATGCTCCGAATCAGTTCTTAATAAAGTCAAATCGTGAATTCTTCGACCTGAGCATAAGAGTAATAATGTTGCAGTGTGTCTTTGCACTTGGAAAATATTGTCCTGTGTAAACTTATAACTATGTAGGTAAGCAGCTAGGCTATCTATGTTCCAAATCGGAGGTTTAGATTTAACTGGTTTCTCTAACGCTATGGATTTTAATACCTGTTTTACCAAAATATGAGAACTAATTTGGCCAGCAATTTCTGGATTGCAAAGAGTGGAAATCACAGATTTGTGCAACAGAATCGTATTATATGATAAATTGTTAACCAGATGAAGGTCCGACAGGAATCTGGCTACCTCTCTACCACTAGGATTATGAGGATTAATTTGGTGTTGCTCAGACCAGATTAACCATTTTTTCCAAGCAACTTCATAAGTCTTTATTGTGGAAGGCCGCCAAGACTTCCTCAATAGTTTTATTTGGCTATCATTCCAATCTTTTAGGGTCTCTGCCCACCCCCACATTTCCATACCTCGAGAATCATGTCCTGTGTCCTCGGAGGTGGGAGTCCCGTCGACACGTCTATTAAGACTTGATCGAGATTCCGAAGTGTGAATGGGGCTGCCAACGCTCGGGCCTTCAGATCTGCCCGCCAATATACCCGATCCCAATGCGGAACTACTAGCAAGTATATCCCGTGAGCACTGTTCAAATGGGATAGCACTTTGGGAATCAAGTACGGTGGTGGGAAAATCCACGCCAGTTGAAAATTCCACTGTCGGGAGAACGCGTCGTGAAACAATGCTTGGTGATCGTTCAGATCCAGGGACGCATAATTCACTACGACTGTGCTCGACTGGAGGCAAAGAGGTCTATCAGGGGAATGCCCCATTTGGCAAACACTGTCTCCGTGGCTCTGGCCAAGAGATGCCATTCCGGATTGACCCGAAGTCTCGACAAATGGTCCGCATGACCGTTGTACATCCCGGGAATATGAAAAATATTCACGTGAATTTGGTATTCTTCCAGGATTTGAAAAACTTGGTATGTTAGGTCCATCAGTGGTGTGGATCTCGTGCCCCCTTCGTGTCGGAGATATGCGATAACAGTTTTGTTGTCGCACTGAATTAGTACTGTACTCCGGAGCAGGAGCTGACAATGATCTTGTAACACCTTTAGGATTGCGAGCATTTCTTTCTGGTTGCAGTGTAACTGTTTTTCGTGATCTGCCCACAACCCTGTCAACGACAAATTGTCTAATCGAGCTTCCCATGCTACATCGGAGGCATCCGTTGTTAGGTAATGGCTTGGTCCCGGTACATGAATGGCTGAAGGGCGTTTGCAGTTCTGAAGCCACCATATTATATTGTCCCTGGCTTCGATAGGAATTAGATGCCATCTCTGGTCTGATCTCAACATTTTGTTGAGGAGGTCCAATAAAGCCCGATAATTGAGTCGGCCCCTTGGGACGGTAAAACTCGCAAAATTCAGAAGTCCAACCAGACTCTGAACCTCCTTGAGCTTTGTATGTTCCTTGTTTAGCATTTGGGACAGCTTGACAATCAGTGACGTCAACTTCTCCTTGGGGAGTTGCTTTTGATTTGTCCAGGCATTCCACTGAACGCCCAGATACGCCAATGCTTTTGACGGAGTCAACACCGATTTCTCGTAATTTATGATCCAACCTAGCGTCACGAGCGTCTGGATGACAATATTTACATGTTCCTTTAGGCTTTCCTCGTGTTGATGAGCAATAAGGAAGTCGTCCAAATACACCAGTATTCGTATTCCTCGTTTTCTGAGCATTTGGGCAATCCAATTCGTCACTGATGCGAAAGTCTTGGGTGCAGTACTTAGACCAAAGGGTAAACATGTCATTTCCAATAGCTCCTTTCGATAGACTAGGCGTAGGAATCTTCTGTGGCTGCGCGCTACTCGAACGTGAAAGTACGCTTGCGAGAGATCTATTTTGCACAGCCAGTCTCTTTGCTGTAGGAAGTCTGGCACACGAGAAACATTCACTAATTTGAATTTTGTGGTTATTACGTATTGATTGAGGGCCCTCAGGTTGAAAATGGGCCGAGCAGAGCCGTCGCTTTTGAGAACTAAAAACATTGATGACAGGAAACTTGGAGACAGATGTGCTCGTTCCAGGACCCCTTGATCCTTCATTTTGTCGATGACAGTGGTCATCTCTAATGAGCAAGGAACTACCATACCCTTTTTTATGTTCCTTGGGTGGATCATTGGAGGCCTTTGACGAAAGGGTATGCGATACCCCGATATCATCCTGAGAATGACATTTGGTGCTCCAAATTGTTCCCAATGAGTTAAAAAATTTGCTAGACGGCCTGCTTTGAACTGCATCATGTCAATATTTTCGACGTTTGACGTCTCTATTGTTGTTGGGCGGAGACTGTGCTCGTTTCTGCCCAGACTTGGATTGATTTCGGTGCTTGGGGTGGTTTCTTGAAGAACCCCGTCCACGAAAAAGCCCCCGATTATTCGGTGCACCCGAATGAGCGCCATGTCCATGAAAGTGCGAGTTACATCCACCCTGCGGGGGTGGTGCAATTTGACAACAGCCTTGCCCATAGCATGACCCATGTTGATAACCCTGCGAGGGTCTTTTTCGGCTTGCGTACTCCTGCGAGGAGACGCTAGTTTTGTGTGTCTCTACCTGCGAGATAGAGTTGTTAGCTTTCTTTAGCGGCCAAAAACGTTTTCGCACTCCACCCGCTTTTTCCAAAGCGGCTGTAAATTTTTCTGCGTTGAATAAGTTTGTGCATGTAGGAGGAATCTTCCTAAGCGTAGATTTCACTAATGGCTCCTTTACCTGTTTGATAACACAGTCCCGGCGCATTTGCAATATCTCTGCGCGATGGCCACAAACAAGCTGTAATCAATCTGAGGAGGTTGCTTGAAAATCACCGCAATTCATAAGTTCTGTTAACTTATTATTAATAACCTCATAATCTGGGGTTAATTCTTTAGACCATTGGGCAAAATCAAGCAGTACCTTCTGAAGCGACTCCTTCTGCTTTAAAATGCACATTGTTAAAGCCGCAAAGGCTTTATCAGCGTATATCAAATGGCGAGGAGACTGGAAGGCTGCAACTTCTTCATTTATCTCAATATCCGTAAAACCCGGTTTGTGATTATACGCCTTTTGAGTTTCGGAGTATCTGATTTCATTCCAATTACTAGTATCCCAATGTTGAAGATCACATAGCAGCTTTAAATGGAGTTCAGAACTCTTGGGCATAGAAGGTTCTTTTAATTTAGTTTGAATATTAAAAATAACTTCATTAGGCGCGTCGACAATCGACGCGTTATCACCTAATTCTTCGTAAAGATTACGACTAACGCCAGAATTTATAGACATGGAATCGTTATAGTAGTGATCACTAGTTTGAACTTGACGCTCGTTATCACGAGCATACAAAGATTTACGAAGATCACGTACTTCTTTTGATAATTTTCGATACTCCTGTTTCGAATGTCTTCGTTTTCTCCCCCTCCTCTTTTTTTCATGATGACTCCGTCGACGCTTTGGGGTAATTGATGAAGATGAAGATGAAGAACTGCTCTGGGAACTATTACTGCTTGAACTTGAGCTTCTAGACCGTATCTTACGCTGCATACCAGATGGTCCTGGTAATGGTTCAGTCTCTTCATTTTCTACATAATGATTACTATCAGCCATTCTAAAACAGGAAGGAGGCTTTTAGAACAACACTAACGGTAAAAACCGTTAAAAATAAAAGTTCAAATAAAATGTATGCGACTACTACTAACTCACACAATGTAAGCTGATAAAATATACGTTGTAAAAGCCGATGAAAACATAAAAAAAAATATATACGAACGGAGAATAAACCGTTAATAAAATGTAAGTACTTACTTGTACACCACAGATCTTAGGTAAAGTATCACTGGGTTTTAATATCAACATGAAATTACTCACGTGTAGTTTTGTGGGTATTTTTACTAGTAGGTTTCTTATTACCACTGCTATACACCACACGTAAAACACAAAAACAATTTTCCGAAATTATAAAATTTAAACACTTTATTTCTAACACTTTTTTTTTTTTTTTTTTTTTTAAATAAAATTGAATATTGTGGTAACGTTATTGTTAACACAACCGTACGCGGCGGGAAACAAGACGCCAATGAGGCATAATGGTGGCGGCTCACTCAGTGCGCCCCCACTCTGCCAGGTGGTGGGGTTAGAAAGAGAAGGATACAGAAAGAAAGAGACGGATATAGATGGCGGGAAACGTAGTGCCTATCTCAAATTAAATTAAATAAGCTTCGAATAACGGTCAAGTCAAATTAATATTGTATTTTTGAGCACAAAGCAGTTTTTTCCTCTGGCATGATTTTCTGTATTTGAAATTGTTTTTTATTTCAATTTAATACTCAGTTACACCGTATTTTAAATAATGCATGCTGTGAACCCCTTACGACCTAACTTAATATAAATACTTTTTGTATTTTTGCAACATGTGGAGTACCTATTGTAAAATACCCTGCAGAATTTTACTATTTCTTTTACTTTTAATGTAAAAATGGGGAGGGGGACCAAATGACTTTATATTTTTACTCTGCACGTGTTTGTAAGCATTTGTAATGTAACTTAAAAGATGGTGTAACTCGTTTATAATGGGAATTCTGTCTGGAAGATATTTTTTATACTGTACTGTTTAGGGTTGAACCTCATCTAGCAGCATGTCGTGCTGCTAGATTAGGCACAACCCATAATCTTCTATCTTTTGCTGAAGTACAACAAAACTTTGAAATAGGCCATTTGAATTGGACAGAATTCACCCTATGTATACCACATAAAAATATATACATAACTTTTTTATTTGCAAGCTGTTGTGACACGGGGCGCAGGCGTAGCTCGACACACTATACAATGGCTGATAACGGCTACCAACGCCTGTCTATGGTCGACTTATGATCATATACTCGTTATGCTCCATGGTAAACGAACGATTGCTAGTCGAACTCACTATATAACTTTATTTTTTTAATGTATTTTTATGCTGCTCTTACGTCATAAGCTAGTATTTTTCTTCTTCTTTCAGTACTATTTCTGCTACTTCTATTAATTTTTATCCCAGTTGTTGGTATTTTTGTATATTTTTCTTCGTTTTCAGAAAGTCGGTTACTTGAGCACCAAAGCTTGAACTTTTCCACTCATTTCAAGTTACAAATGATCTATTTTCATAATGTACAAAGCCATTGTATATGTCGTGTCGTGGCTTGCCGGAGTTTTTTGTTTTTTGTTTTATCCTGATGAAATTAACACACTATTCTTTTGGCACATTGCACTTTATTATGTATATTTAAAATGATTGTATCTGGTTTAAATTTGTTTTATGAGTAAAATTTTATTAATAATAAATATATCAATAACATACATTGCATAGAAGATACTATAACTTGGGTATAAATTGTTAT
Source organism: Noctua comes (assembly GCA_963082995.1). Taxonomy (NCBI): domain Eukaryota; kingdom Metazoa; phylum Arthropoda; class Insecta; order Lepidoptera; family Noctuidae; genus Noctua; species Noctua comes. The sequence goes on along the minus strand of OY720278.1, from coordinate 15,516,255 downwards.
TTCACCAGGATAAGCATGCAGTAGTAACTGTAGTAGTAGTAGTGTGTATGATATGATAGTGTAACATAGTTGTGGCATGTGGCGTTGGCATGCTCCCCGCAACCGTAGCAGGCGGGGTCGCCGCCTCCGGACCCAAAGTTCTACGCGTTCAGAACCCGGTCATCTCCTCTCTAACGATGACTCTACTCTGATCCCACACACGTGTTATATGCTCATGGTTATACGTAGATTAGTTTTTATATATAATTGTGACATTTGGAACGTAGTCGGGATTGCGGTACGGTCTTGTGATAATTTATGTAAATAACCGACCGATACTTTGAAGAACCGTACGTCCGCGGTGAATCGTCCGCCTCTCGATCGTACCCGATGAGAGAGAGCGCGCCGACCAACGCGGGCGCTGCGCGTTCACGTTCTGAGCGGCGCAGTCCACGGGCGGCGGCGCCGGTCGCGCGATCGCACGTGCAAACGCTTCGCCCCGCAGCTCCCTTCTCCTTCTGTCCGTAGGCCGTACGATAACGATAGCGAGGGCTCGGACGAGCTCGCGCGATTAAACCCCTGACGTGAGCGCCGCGCCTGACAGGTCCAACCCGGGCACGCCGACGCAGCCGCGCCGTCCCGACTTCATCGGCGTGGGCGGCCGCGCCTCGCCGCAGCGCCGCTTCCTGTCCGAGGGCGAGCTGCTGCGGCCCGAGCCGCCCGCGCCGCACCGCCCCACGGCCGACGACATCCGCGAGCTGGCGGCCTCCCCGCAGCGCGGCAACTACCTGTGGGCCGAGCGGCCGCACGCGCACGCGCCGCACCTGCACCCCATGGTGCCGCGCGGCGGCGTGGCCGTGTTCCCGCCGGGCGTGGCGGGGTCGCCGCTGGCCCGGCGGCGCGCGGGGGCGGCGCCGGCGCGGCCGCTGTCGTTCGTGCGCGCGCTGGAGGTGCAGGACGCGCTGGAGGCTCGCGCGCCGCCGCCCGACCCGCCCGACCGCGCCTCCGTGTACGACTGCAACTACGAGATCTCCGTGTGAGCGCGACCGACGCGACCCCCGCGAGGGACGCGCGATTACAGTTTTATATCTATGTATATTTGTGAGTAATTCGTAACGTTGACCTATATTTAATTGTGAACTTGTCGAGAGAGTGTACATAGTCCCCCCAGTGTTGTGATTCCGAGATGACATAATAATTATATAGAAGTATATAAAAGAGTAAATGTATCAGCACCCGAGTGTCTCAATTATTGTGTAAAAAATATATTTATAAAAATTGTTTTTCAAGGAGCTGTTGTATGTTTTTCCTTTAGGTTTAATATCGACGTGTCAGGTAGACGGAGGTTACGGAATTGACTGATTCGTTAATCTGCCTCAATTTTTTTTTTAGTTGAAACTTTCTGCGGGCGCAGCGAGGTTTAGAAAATGTCGCAGCGTGCGTTTTTTACTTGACGTTTTTTATCCAAAAAGTATTATTTTTAAGTTCGAACATTTGGACGATGTTTATCTTATGACTTTCTTCCAATAATAGGGGATGTAGCAAGCTAAGCTATGTGACAGCAATAAACAATGACGATTTTTTCAAAGTAAAAAATGCACGACGCGTGAGTTAATAATGTGCCAAATATTGTGTAGTCACAGGTAGCTTAGAGCACGCGTCTTGTTCATTGATTTTGGTCTTCGATGTGGGAATAATGAAACTTCCTGAATTTTGTTGTGATAAACCACGATACTGGTTAATAATTTGCTTAATCCTTTTATCCCTTCTTGCGCTATTTTGACTTTATTGAGAACGTCAAGTTTTTTAATTCTTGTAATCTAGTGATAATAATACTTTCCTATTTTATGATTAGTGACAAATGATTAGTATATGACGATTGTTATAGCTACTGAGCACGAGGTGACGCGGCAAAGTGCCTGCTTGCGGATAGCGAAATGGTGATAAATTCTTATGTCTAAAATTACCTGCGTGTGTAATTAAAAAAATCACTTTAATATCATATCTGCGTGTTTGAAAATGTGGATTGGTTGTTGTGTAATTACACCGCACTAAGATTTACTTATGATTAAATATAAAATAACGTAAAACGTCGTAATCTCAAGCAACTTTAGTGGACAAGATGATGGTATTATCGTGGCAGCTGAAAAATAAGGACTTTTGCATTGACTGTATTATTTGACTTAGTTCTAAATTGACTCACCGAGGGCAGGCCAGTTGCTTGAGTTTGCGAATATTATTTTGATCGTATGGCCATCGCCGCAGATCCTGTGTGAATGATTTAAGCACATGATACCTTTTTATTCAATTTCGGTTGTCACATAAATTATTCTATACTACAGGCAGATGCCATGTATTATTTATGTAAACCACCATTGCAATTTTCTTTATTTATGTTTGATGGTAATAAGTAAACGCCATTTATATAGAGTGGAAGGGACAGACGTACAGACTACAGACGGTTACCACGTATTCAGTTTATCATAAAACATGTACTGAATACGTGGTAACCGTTTGGGCATCGGTATCCCTTCCAGCCTGTATAAAAAAAAAAACTATTTTACTCAATTACCCATTACCCGCAATGTAAAGTAGTTAGCTTAACACACATGGCCTGCTTCACCACTTCCTGAAAAGTACGGTTTTTGTCTTTTTACTGACAATAGTCGGACAAAAATCGGTTGTACAAAAATACGACTGATGTTGGTCCAGTCCGATTGTTGTTGGTAGTGTAAGATGAAGGCTTATCCGGCTTATCCCGCATCGTCTCTCAAACAGAACAGAACAACAGAACAAGAACAAAACAGTCTCGCAGACGATTGATACTAGTCGGCCGCTTTTTATCGGTGATCGATTCTTACCAAATAAAGTAGTTCCATTAAAATCGGTCACCCATACAAAACGGTCGCTTATCTAGCAGATATAAATTCATGAGAATTAGCATACTAACTCTGTTTTGAATTTGTCTGGTAGATATTACTTTTTCTGATGTAGTGAGCCAGTCCCTTACCCTACATTGACTTTGCCTGTAGTATAGATAATAATTACACTAGTATTTTTCTACCAGCGAAATTAAATTACATTTCGCCATTTTGTTTTCAATGTAAAAACGGATCTCAACTTTCCGAATTCCTATTTTGCCCAGGACTGTACTTATACTATTTGTAAAGTAAAAAGAATATATTATTCTAAATTACACGAGATGTACTGAACACGTTCAAATAGAAGTGAGTCAGTTGAGATTACATTATGTACATAAATAAATAAATATCTATTATATTATAAATATCAAAGTATATAAAGCGTATCACTAGTTTTTGATACACGAATTTGGTTTGCGAACGTTGTTTACAAAGACGTCGAGAGTGATACGTTTTAACATGTATAGAAAAAAAATACAATAACTGTCTTCTATTTATTAAGGGTTAAGTATGTAAATATTCATGAGAAATATGTAAAAGAAATATCTAAGGACAATTTTGTATAGAACCTTGTAATAGTATTTGTTGTGAATGTTACTATTGCGTAAATAATAACAACAGTTTAGTTTCGGTGCCAGTAAATACAATATTTTTTTAAACTACATACATATAAACATATCAGCAGCGTATTTTTTTTAATACGTAGCAAAGGTTTTGTTGAACGGCCTACTAGTGAACGTTTTAGTTCTTTTCATTCATTCGTTTGCCTCTCATCACTGCACATTCCGTCTCTCATATTTATTTAATGTAGTTATCGTTTTCCCATAGTTAGTTTGATTGTGCGTACTTAAAATTTCACAATTAGTGCTATATTAACACTGTTGAGATGACAATGCACATTATAATAGCAATTTTGTTGATTGATACCTGAGTTTATTGAAGTCCAGATATTATGTCCATAAATATCTTAGAAAGACTAATGTAGTTAGAAGTAATTTTAAAATTGTATGATATTTAGGTGTAATAGCAAGTCGTTTTGAAGTAATTCTCAATGGATAGCATGGATAATATAGACGTTACCTATTACAGTTTGTTTAATCCCAACATGCATACTTTGTAACAACGAGGATTATGAAATAAAGTATGCAATCATCATCATCATCTGCCTAGCCTTTTCCCAACTATGTTAAAGACGGTCTCCGTTCTAACCAGATGCAGCAGAATACCACTATTTTACATGGAGCAACTGCCTGTCTGACCTCCACAACCTAGTAGTACTAGGTAATACGATACCCCTTGGTAAGACTGGTTGTCTGACTTTTTGGGCCACTGACTACTTGTAACGGCTGAATTGTATGTATGCAATATTAAATAAGAATGTTATATTCAGAGATCAGGGTAGTTTCTTTGCCTAAACTTTACTTTACCTAAACTAACTAAGTAACATAATTATGGATAATACCTCCCTATGGAAATGGAATGATTTTTATGTTCCGGACAAAACTAAAATTAAGAGGTATTATCCACGTTACTTATTTACTTGAAGTTTAGGCAAATAAACTACATATTCCGATCTCTGGTTCTGTCAAACTAATATATTCAATTCGAAAATCACTAACGATACGTAACGTAAAAAAGTTCGTGCTACAGCAAAGTTCTTTGTAATTAATATACAGTTAATTCCTATAGACTTTATTTTGTTAATTAGAAACAAGTTAAGGCGCTTTTAGACCCAAATATCATACGATGTAACTGTACAAAATGTACAAAAGATTTTTTGTTCGACATTTCCCCAAAATCCGAAAATGTGTATTTTGAGGATATAATAGGTTTGAAATACAGCTGCGCTGCAACATACCTAAGACTAATGAGTAATTATAATAGTACCTCCTCAAACGTTATTACCTATATGTATGTGACAGTGTTTTATTTTTGTATTTTGATAAAATTTGTGTAAATAATTTTCTTATTTTATTGATATTAAACTCAATTAATCAACTTACTCGTTTTAATTTTCCCGTTCTAAGCATCTTACTGTGGGGCAAGGAACATATATACTCTAGGAGAAGAATGTCAACTACGTACAAATAAAATGGCACGGTTTTGGCGCCTCCTGGTGGGTGCCCCCGAAAACTTGCGAAAGCGGGAAATTCAAAATCGGATTTCTTTGAGATATTTATTTTAGTCCTGCCCACAAAAAAACAGAACTGGGAAACTGTGAAAATGTTAGTGTGCAATTTCACTGATCACAATTTTCCAGCTCCGCTTTGTGGTCAAGCAGCCTTATTGTTTAAATTAACTTATACGGTGAATAGGAAACAAATCTTGCCAGTAGAAAACTATGAATTTTGACAAAAATCACAAGTTTGTGGTTTATTTGTAAAAGTCAAAGCTTCTCACTAGTATTTTTATAATAAAACAATAGTTTGTCTTATAAGTCAGAAGTACTTTATTCACATTACACAATAGTTATTGCATTAATAATAACATCAACATGCACCCGTGCCGGTAGCCATTTTTCTTGTGAAGTGGTGTGGGGATGCCAGGTACAATTAACAAAAACTTACTAACCTAATTTTGTAAAATAAATAAATTTTGAAAATAAATAGCCTCTGGCCGATCCAATGCAGTAAATTAAATTAATTATTTATTTATTGGCTTGATTGGTAACCCTTTTGTTTTTTTATAGTTCCAACCTACGCTAAACCAGCGTATTTCTATTATATTCTGCATTAATTACATTTATATTTATTCAATTTTAATAATATTAACATTGAATAAATTATCCGAAATATTATATTGGGTAATTTGTTGATTAATATTTAAACAAGAATGTCGCTAAAACTACCAAATGGTAGCTTTTTAATATTTTCCTTGAAAACGTCATTATTAGAGACCGAAGTTTTTAGGTCTCGCATAATAAAAGAGAACCTGGCAACACAGTTCTAGCCCCCGTAGGCATTCCAAGGTTTACCCAATGAGTCGACCCGGCCTGCTGTGGGGTGGAGGCCGCCCACCTTCTCTCTTCTAAATGACGCAACTCTCTTGAAGCCACAACTAGCTTGAAAATACACGAACTCCGAATGCACCGCATCATGGTCATTGATAATTTAAGATGCTCGGCCATAATCTGATGATGATAAGCACTGATATGTATTACCCAACATGACCGAACAGGAAAAAATAAACCGTAAGTCTTCTAAAGAACACAATGATCTACTTTGAAATAATTAGCTAAATTCTCGGACAAAGATTAAAAATTGGCGCCATTATTTCTAAACTGGATGAGTTTGAAAAACGGTACTAGCCAAATTGTAAAAAAAACCGTAACTTAATCGACTAATTACGAAAATCTAGGGTTTGCTCATTTCATTAAAAGCGTTACTTTAAAATAGGTTTTTATGCAGAATTATTGTACTGAAAAAATCGAATCATTTTTGTTTGAATTTTTAATACTAATAAAAAAATCCCTTTTTCAAAAATAAATTGAGGTAAAAAGAATGATTTATTTATAAAATATAAGTCATCACGTTTTTAGTAAATAGTTTGACGATAAAAATGAACGCGATCATAAAATCATCAGATGTCACTGTCAAACCTACATGTTTTTTGACAATAGCAACACAGTTTCTTTTTCAGTCGACGGGTAAAGGGAATGTGAGTTTTGGAAACTTTTATAAAAATATCCATAAAAATCTGTGAAATGAGGGAATAAATTGAACGAAATACTTTACGTAAATCAAAATAGTGATCCCCACGACATAATAGTGTCCTTATTTTTTGATAACACTGATAATTTGTCGTAAAAATCGTAGACTCAAGTTCGTGTTGTACACAGAGTTTGTGGTGGTTAACATGTTTTTTGTGCATATTCCTCAGTGAATACTCACTCTAACTGTTCATTTTTAGTGATAACTACAATACACATTATTGTTGAAGGGGATTATTGCTGTGTATAACAGAAAAATAGACAAAAACACAGGTTTTGAAGGTTAGTTTTGTTGTTTCCAGATCCACCCAAAATGGGTAAGATTATGAAACCAGGGAAAGTGGTGCTGGTCCTCAGTGGCCGGTACGCAGGCCGCAAGGCGATCGTAGTGAAGAACTACGACGAGGGCACCTCAGACAAGCCCTACGGACACGCTTTCGTTGCCGGCATCGACAGGTATCCCCGCAAAGTGCACAAGAGGATGGGCAAAAACAAAATCCACAAGCGCTCCAAAGTAAAGCCCTTCGTGAAGGTGAGTCGTAGTTCTAACTTACTATAACCTCATTGTTGTTATTGTTTTAGTGATGTCTTGACGTAGTCCATTCATCGCCTGCATACAAAGAGTCCCAAGTATTGCAGTATTCCTAACCCCAAAGTGCTCAAGTTATGCTAGTGATACTATGAATGCTTATTACTATTTACACACTGATAACTGATGAAAATCAACTGCAATGCTAGTCCTAATCATCACATGTGATTATTTAAATTGTTTACGTTTACTGAAGTACTTATAAGTACTAAAAACAATGATCATAAAGCTAGCAGTAGTACTTACCGTGTGTCAAATGTTCAAACAGCTGGTCAATTGTGATATTTAGATGAGTTTGGTTATGTTACAAGTGGGCTATTTTTATGACAACAACTTGAAATCTTTCCTCAGTTGATAAGCATACTTAATCATTTTAAGTTATTTGACCAATTTTCCATACTATGAAGCCAGCAAGCGTAGAAATGGGCACGACCACCATAGAAATGGGTTTTGTCGATGGAAAAATCAACAAAATGACAGATCAACAAAAGAAAACTGTCATTTTGGTGAATCTTCCATCTACAAAACCTGTTTCTACAGTGGTCATGCTATGCATGCAGCTCTTTGTGCTAATATGAAAAAGAAATTAAGTATTTGGTGTATTGCCAACCAGTGCACTGGCAGACAATATCTGACCTTCAGTACTAAATTCCTCAAGATGTTATAATGTTTCCAATCCCAGATTGTGTCTTTGATTATCTTAGATTACTGTACCGTTGTTAATTGTCTCTCCAGTTCCTGCAAAATGTGACAAATGTGGACAAACAGACGAAACCACAAATTATTTGAAATGAGACTATTTAAGAAGTGATGCAGCCCTACTTATCTCACTGCTGGCCATAAGCCTTGTCTGTGATAATGGCATGTGTCCAGATTTTTAGGCCTACACAAATGACATTCTGTCAGTGACAATGTAATTGAAAAGCTGCAAATATAATCTCATTGAAAATTTGAAATCAATTGCCTCTGATCATCTTTCCTCTGGACAGACATTGCTGGTCTAGTTTATTTTTTACCAATATTATGTATAGTAAAATAGTTTTCTCCTCTTTCCAGGTAGTCAACTACAATCACTTGATGCCCACTCGCTACTCCGTAGACTTCAGCTTCGAGAAGTTCAGTGCAAAGGACCTGAAAGACCCCGCGAAGCGCAAGAAGCTCCGTTTCAACACAAGAGTGCGCTTCGAGGAGAGATACAAGAGCGGAAAGAACAAGTGGTTCTTCCAGAAGCTTAGGTTCTAAGTAATTTTAAAAAATAAAACATTACACCCGTAATGCATTTTGTTGTTTTACTTTGAGAGTTATAACCAACCTGTATTGTCCTAATGCTGGGAAAGGTCTCCCTCTTTAGTAGTTTCTGTGTGGTGTTCGCTGGCCAGATAAATTTAGATATTGAGGGCTTTGCATTTCCGTTCTGGCTACCTGTGGGGTGAAAACTTCGTCCAACTAAGCATAACAGTTGCCACATTCTGACAGCCATACGTCTTTGCAGTTGCACTGCACAGCTTATTTCTGTTGCATACAGTCAATAGCACGAAGATTGTAACCAATGACTTGATGGTTATCAACGTTTTTGGTTGGTTACAATCTTCGTCATCAGCACAACTAAGATAGCTTATATTCCGGAAACATGACGCTTTAGAAGATTTTGTACAATACAATACTTTATACTTGTTTGTATTGGTGCCAGATTATTTGATTCAGGTTTTATGCACAAAATAAAATTAAAGTTGTACTGATGGTGCTATCAGTGAAAAGATTCTAACTTTGAAAGCTCTCGGTTTTGTGACGCTTTAGAAGATTTTGTCTCACATAAAACTGGTGTGTATTTATTCTATTGATGAATACAGGTTTCATGCGTGGGCGTTATTTTGAGGAATAAAATGGCGGAAGGTAGGCAGGCCACGCTTCATACAAAAATCTTCAAACCCCTTTTAGTGGAGCGGTAAACGCGCGCCATTATGCGTGTATAAAATATAAACTACACCGTATATTTAATCTACCCGCAGATACGACGATGCAAACGCGCTTCTCGCGCACGATTGTATCATTTCGTACGCACAATTTGCTTTTACGGCCCCGTGTACGCGCGCGTGGTCGTCGCGTATTTTCGTTGTGATTATGGTTTGTATCAGAGGTAAAATAACTGAATGTTCTATTCTATAGACTTTCATTCACTACAACCGGCGCGTATACCCATACGGCAAACGCAAACTTTTGTCTGCTCCGACCTTCAAAACGAAACTTGCTGAAAAATTACAGGCTGCCTCAAACCGACCCCGGACAGCCTACTATATCCCACAGCTGGCATAGCACTTCCACGAGTTCGAAGAGATTTTGAAGCAGGAGTGGAGAAACAAAAAAAGGAGTCTGACACTAGACACCCACTATTTAGCGCGCAACTACTAACGCAACTGCTAAAAAGCAAACACAGTTTTCTAAAATCCATAGCGCCCCTGCAAGGAAACCCGACCCAAACTGGCAAAATACCCTTTCCGCTCCCATTCACTATCTACTACCTAATGAGCATCTTCCTGCAGGGTCCACCTGGAAGTCCTTGAACCGACTGCGGACCCAAGTGGAACAATGTTACCCCAACCTGGTAAAGTGGGTCTACCTCAAGGGACCAGCGGCGCGCGGCGGTGAATGGTTGTGGAGCTGTGTCGCAAAATATGCTCCACCTCATATTCTGCCCACCGAGCCCCAAAATATGCAGCCGGTACGACCTCTGCGGTGCCACCGACGAAGCCGTGAAGTGGCTAAGTTTTGAGCCAGCGACACGAAGAATTTAACCTTCCCGAAATGTAGAGGGACGTCAATACTTCCTGATGGCGCATTTCTCTTTGTGTTTAATTCGGGACACCAGTTTCCCGAAATTACCACGATTTTGTAACAACCTAAACCTTGCAACATCTACTCTCTGGGCGTGGGGGGAACGGTGCCATACAGTTAACATTAATCATCATGTTCGGTGTTTCTATAATCTTAATCTATATACAATATATAAATGAATCCCTATTTCCCTTGGTCACGCCATCATGCGTGGACGGCTGAACCGATTTCACAATTTTTTTTTTGTTACCTACGCTACAGTGTTACTGTTAGGAGAAGGTTCTTAGGTAGGTAGTAGGAAAAGGTGCATTGCAATGCATGCCGGGAACAGCTAGTCTATACATATAATAAAATCGTAGACTTTCCGTGTCTGTACATTACATATTTTTACAAAAAAATCACTGGAAGGTGCTAGAAATAAGTAGTAGAAAGCAAAAAAATATTTTTTTAAATTTTTGTCTGTTTGTCGGTTTGTCTGTTCGTTTGTGCGCGCATCACGTAAAAACCCCTCATTGTATTCAAAATCGAAATATTACAAAATAAGAAGCATTGTTCTGGGTATTATTTAGCGTTTATTTCATCAAAATCGACCAACAGACGCAAAAGATATTAATATTTAAAATTTAGTAAGTAAACTCATGCGCGATTTCTATGATAAAAATAATTTACGTAAATAGGTTTTAGTTTCGCCAATTGTGAACCGATTTTGATGATTCTTTTTTTGTTTGGAAGAATATTATTTTGGTCCCATTTTTTATTTGGTGAAGATCTGATGGTGATCTTCGGAGATATAGGTACAATGGAACTCAACAAAATTAGGCAGCAAATCTGCCGTGATTGCTGCAATCGCTTAGATGTTTATTGTTTACACAATATCCTAACATAACGCCTGTATGCTCCGAGGGTGTACACAGATGTGTGCAGTATAACCAGATTTGTTTATTTTCGTTGACAATTGACAATATAAAATAAATGCATAGCAAATATTAATTGTATAGGACATTACAACTAAAAATGGAAAAATAAAAATCTTTTTTGCAAAAAATAAAACCGCCTTCAAAAACACAAAAAACTGAAAAATACCTTTAGCTTCAGAAGTCGGTGACTTTGTTTGTTTGATTCAGTTTTTGTTTCCTTTTGTCTTTACTCTTTGCACTAAAAATTTGGTACTGAAAGAGTGGTTTAATTATGAGAAATCTATCTAAATATATGAAAGCGAAAGGTCGAAAACCGCTTGACGTAATAAAGATGAAATTTGGCAGGCAGGTAGTTTATAGTTAGTAGACGTCCGCTAAGAATGCATTTTACGACAGGGTCGGATTAAGGAGGTCTAAGGGCTCTCGCAAGTTTGTATGAGAGTCCTTCATTTTGTGTGCTATAAACTTGAAATTTGGCAGGGAGGTAGTTAATAGTTAGTAGACGTTCGCTAAGAACGGATTTTGCAACAGGACCGGATTAAGGAGATCTAAGGGCTCTCGCAAGTTAGTATGAAAATCCGTAATTTTTTGTGCTACAAACTTGAAATTTGGCAGGGAAGTACTTTATAGTTAGTAGACGTTCGCTTAGAACGGATTTTGCGACAGCGCCGGGTTAAGGAGGACTAAGGGCTCTCGCAAGTTTGGATGAAAGTCCTTAACTTTTTGTGCTCCAAACTTGATATTTGGCAGTGAGGTAGTTTATAGTTAGTAGACGTTCGCTAAGAACGGATTTTGCGACAGGGCCGAATTAAAGAGGTCTAAGGGCTCTCGCAAAAAGTCATTTAATGTTGTATACAGAACGGTATTAGAATAAAAAGCGCTAAACAAGGTTTACTTTGAAAAAAAGTTGTTTAGTGCCAAAATACACCGATTTTTGAAGCCATATCGTCGCCTCAACGCCATTTAATTTTGTTTCGGACCTCTGCCGCCCCGAATTACAGCACCCAAAAGGACGCCTTTTGTAGTCATCAGTACATTATCACCTTTTGATCTGGCAGTCAGTTCTCACACATAACATAACGTCACGCCTTTAAGCCCCGAAGGTTTGGGCAGACGTGTACCTAATCGTACACACACATTTCGCCAGTTATATTGAAGTCCCATGTAGTAGGGGGTGAGCCTATTGCCATCAACCGGGCACAAAACCAGATTCGCGCCAAATATCGCCCAATCTCATGTTGATAAATCTCACGTGAGATTAGGAGGGAGATGAGGGGGTCAGGCCAAATCTCACGACATCCCACCAGGGGAGGAGGGGGGTCGAAAAATCGCCTCACGTAATTAATGGATGCCCCCTAAAAGAAGCATCTCCTTGCTTAAAAGGTGATCTTCTAAATCATGTGTGTGATAACTTTATGTAATTGAAATAAACATTTTTTTTAACACTGCCCGACCCGGGAATCGGTCCCCACGCTTAGTAGTCGCGCTTGCGACCACTAGACCAACGTGGCAGTCTCACACATGCACACCAAAATTTCCACGCGAACGAAGTCGCGGGCAACAGCTAGTAATTAAATAAAACAGTGAGTAGCTACATAATCGATTTATTTAAATAAATTATATTCTCTTAAGCAGTCTATTCTTATAGATAACGTACGATACAAGAGATTGTTATTATGAATGTTCAACATTGGAAATAATTGTGTATAAATATAAAATGCCGAACTTCTTTTATTATTATGTAACTGCAAAATAAAACGCACTGGTGAACAGATAATTTAATTGAAATTCTCTCCTCTGTTACACATTGGACTATAATACTTGTTTACATTATTAAAGCCCTGTATGAATTGCACACAACAATAATAATTTTGCAAGTGATCATCTCGTTTTAGAGGTATACCTTCTCCTCTTGTACCTTAGGCACCAAAGGTACGCGGGTTCCCACTGCTGGGACACAGGGGTCTTCTCTATGAGAGGGAGTTCGCAGTGATCCACAACGCCGGCCCAGTGCGGGTTGGTAGATGTTACATATCTTCGAATTTTTGGTTCTAGGACATGCCGGTTTCCTCACGATATCTATCTTCACCGTTTTGTGGTGTTAAGATTGTTATAGTAGGTAATTCATTATAAATTGTTTAGTAAACTTGTTTTGTTACATACATAGGTGTGTATAATCATTAACAGAATGGGTCTGGAATTATGTCCAGCGATGGACTTGCGACTGTCAAAACAGAATATTGGTTGTGGCCAATCCGTCTAGAATCGCGTAATTAATTAGTAATAGCGATAACAGCTATATAGCACATTTTAATGAGCAAATAATACGTAATGGTGACTTGAATCTCAAATAATTGCATTGTAACATTGAATGATTCGAGAGCACTGATGTCCAAAGTTTTTATTTCGAGTGTTGTTAGAAATCGAGTGCTTTGTCGACAGTGGCGGGGCAAGACCAAAATTTTATGTGGGCAAAGTACATTTAGCGAGGCCCGGAATCGGCATCGACTCGGAATTCACATGTATCATTCGAAAGGCCATAATTTCAGGAACAAAATGGTACATAATATTACGTACGAAACAATACTCCAACAGCTTTCACTTCAACCACAGAAAAAATAAACTGCAAATAATTCACTTGAAATCCCATCGCAGAAAACATTTTTAGTAATCCTATACGAAACAACGCCATCTAGCTTAAAATATCAGAAACTACAATGGCTTTCTGTCAGTACAAGAACGAAGGATGTCGCTGTGTTAGAAAAATAAAACAGAGTGCGCGTCAACAAAAAATATAAATTGACCAAAATTGGCCATGTACAGTTTGGAGATTTCGTTCCGGTCCCAATTTTGTCATTGAGTTTTTGAGGTGCGAGGCCCTCGTACCGCGAGGCCGTGGGCGGTGGCCCACGTCGCCTACGCCTTGCGCCGCCTCTGTTTGTCGATGTATTGGAATGATAAGTAATACGATATTTTTTATCGTAATATATAGCTTTCGAATTTCGGAAGTTATCTTATAGCTTAAAGACCGCAATTAAAAAATTACAAGTAAGAAACGATAATCGAATCAAAATCAAGAGGGATTTACAAGCTAAAATAATCAATTGCTCATTACTATGACAGCGTTTACATGGCACAAGGAGATTTTAATAACGTTAGTTTTGTAATCTTTTTCATAAATGGTTCATCATTTTCATTCATTTGCATATGACAGTCTCTTTTTGAACCTCGTAAGTGCCATATGAACGCTATAAAAAGTGTTTTATCGACAAGCCACTCCGTTTTTCCAACAACACTACTCCACTCCCTCATCACGCAGCGGCCAGCTTCCCGATCCTCTCATCTAATTTCTTGATCTCCTTGTGTACGCTCTCCACGTTGTGCGCGAACACTTCCTGGACACCCTGTAGTAGCTCCTTGTTGTTCTGAACACCGCTAGCTATCGTGTTTTGTAGAGTTTCTAGTTCTGTTAGGGACTTGCCGAAGTTGCTCGCTGTGGGGAAGAATGAAAACAGTTTTAATCATCATCTGCTTAGCCTTTTCCCAGCTATGTTACCAGTTACCAGTTACCAGTCTAACAAAGATTAAGTTTCGATAAAAAAAAAAACAGCAACACTAAAACCGTTGCAATAAAGTCGAAAATGAATAAACCTTCTCGCGCCCCGGTTCACTTTGATCAATATTATTTTCGACTTTATCTCAGCATTCACAAAGTTGATAATTCTTTGGCAGTCTCGTATCAGAGGCATATAGTACTCACCCTGGTTATGTAAAGCTTCTAGAGCCTCCATACGCTCCAGGATCTCGGAATGTGATATACCATCTATTTGCTTCAGCAGCTTGTATAGCTCGTTCACCTGAAATAACACAAATAATGGAGTTACACAGGTGTCTATGGCAGCATACTGGTGGACTCTTAGTGGTAGCATTATCATCCTAAAATGGTCCCACACCTGGGACACAGGCCTGTCTTTAAGACTGTAGGCCATAATCTAACGTGAGGGTCCAGTGCATATATTATTTTAAAGCAGTGGTTTTGACAGAAATGTCAGAGGCCCAGGAACCCAGGACCTAGCAATCGCATTGTGAGTGTGATGTCCATGTTATAGGGTGCCAGCCTACTGCCATCAATCAGGCATAGATCCAGACTCCGTGACTGCTACTGAGAAATTCCTGATGCAAAAACCCAATAACACTTTGCCAGACTAGGGAATCGAACCCAGGACCTCTTGCTCAGTAGTCGTACTTGAGACCACTACAGCAGCTAGTGGTCTAGTGGTAACTAGCACTAGCCAGTCAAATTGTTATTCAGTTATATTGAAAGCTCACCACAACATAGTTGGGGAAAGGCTCTGCAGATGATGATGGTTACCTTAGCGTCCAGCTCAGGATCGGCAGGTTTGACAGCAGCCTTCAGAGCCTCGACATTGGACAGCAGAGAGGTGACCCGCGCCTCAGCTGCGGCCAGCTCGCCGGGCCGCATCAGTGATGTTTGTGCTGCTAGCGATGCTGCTGCGCCGCATAGTGTTGCCTGAAGAAGAAGTGTTTTGTGTCCGATTAAACATAACAACACGCCTGTAATGTTCGACGGGTTAGGCATAGGGTACTTTTCAACCTTATTACTCAAAGCATAAGGGTGAAAAGTGGTCGACCGTCAGTGACTGCGGTAGTACCTATAGTACACCCATACTTTGGTAGCGATATTAAGTCTTTGTTATGACAAAGACTTTTGGCAATAGGAAACAAGCCTATTGCCATAAACCAGACATAAATACAGGATCGAGGTTGCTAATGAGGAATTTCTGAGGTGGAACTTCAATAACACTTTGTACAGTCATGAGCACCAATATGTATACATTTTCCTAAATTTAAAAGCAATTTTCGTGACAACAAAACGATTATTAGTAACTCGGAGACAGGAGCTTTAATTTTTTTTTCTTTTTAAAAATATGAGTTCCAGAATACTATGTTGTATTCTGGAACTCATATTTTTATGGAAAGCTAACTACATGAAATTTTAATCAGAACAGTTGGAGAAAAAACCTTTTAAATGTTGTTAAGTGTTTACATATAAGTGTTTACTCATGACTGTACAACCTGGGAATCTGCAGTAGCACTTGCAACCACTACAAAGAGGCCATCATCAAATTATTAGTAAAAGAATTCACCTTGTGTTCAAGCCAAATTGTCAACACTACTGTATAGAAATAAAGACTAATTTGCCACACACCTGTCCTGTAGCTGCCTGCAATCTCCTGAACGCTTCCTCATCTCTTACACCAGCTGCCTGCTCCAGTTTGTGTAACCTAAAACGACCACAGAGCAAGGTAATTAGTAATTCAACTTATTCTTTTAATCATGATTTTTATGCCACTTTTATAGCCCTTCCCCCAAAGTGAAACATCGTGAAGTTTTAGGCCCCCCCTCCCAGCATCACACATGTATTTTCTATTATTTAAAAGACCCGATAGTTTCAGAATCTGTTTTCATAAAAAATATTTTATTTAATATTTTATCAAATCAGTTTCATATGGGTTTGGGTATAAGCCTGCGGCGTAGGTAGTGTGGCCATCTGATCGTGTTTACGGTCCCCGAACATGGCCAGAGATCGCACAAGATAGCAGTGGCGAAGGTTCCATATAACTCGATTCCTATAGACAAATAATATAACCACATTAAAGATATGTACTCCGGCTTACCTCTTACAAAAATTGACCCTTCGCTACTGCAAGATAGAGAGGTTTGGTAGGAGAAAGGGCAGGCCTTTGCCTAGCAGTGTGACACTCAAAATGTTAGCAAAAAAAAATGGGTTTCCTTTGTTATGGTTAAGCATGTAAATTATGCTATAAATATTATACCTGTGTTCAAGCTGCGCTATTCTAGTGGTGTATGCCAGGTTGACTTCAGGTTTCAGCTTCAGATGAGTCGTCATCACCTCTCCTTGCTTCTTCTTATTGGAACTTGTTAAGTATTCCCTAAAAAGATAAAGTTGTAAATTAACTCCATACAAATCTCTATGAATTTAGTTTTATGAATATCCTTTTCTAAAAATGCAATTGTGTTCAATTCAACTTTGTCTTCATAGTATGTAGCCCCACATAATAAATTTCTCTTGTATTCTGGGTGTATTTTACAACCAGTTTTTTTTTAAAACTTTGCCTCTCACTAGGAATTTCTGGTTTACAAGCACTTAAAGTCGTATACACAAACAGCCAGACCTAGAACAACTATGTGTAGGGCATATTTGTTACAGTGGGGATCAAACTCGCGACATTCAGCACAGCAGCCAATCGCTCAGTCACTGCTCCAACAGTGCTGTCCTATATAGTAGATTACATTTTTTTCTAACAGAAATCGAACCTGTGACATTGGGTTCAGACCAAACAGTACCAATAAGAATAATAAAAAATAATGTATCAATTTTCTGCTTTTTTTTCAACTATTATATTATAAAAAATTCCTTACTTTAATTTCTCGGCCTTAGGATCAATTTGTTCCCCCTCCTCCAGTTTCAATTCTTCCAGTAATTTCTTTGTTGAGTTGATTTGGACTGCCAGTTTGGTGTACTCATCCTGAAAGTAAAAGGTTGAATATAAAGTACTTACCTCTTTACATCTTTGTAATGTTTTGCTGAGTCATATTATATTGTCTCATTATATTAATGAAAATATACCTGGAGTAGAATGTACTCAATTATAGTGAGAAAGTTAATTAAAAATCAACTGCACGAGTTATTAAGATGCTAGTATTCTTGTAGTTAGGTACTGCATTAAGTCCACCATTTATGTTTTGAAAATAATCTTCAGATAATTTTTTACCTTTTCACTCTCACTGGCCTTGTTCTGCTGTTCAGCAAGTTGTTCAAGTAACTCTGAGAACTCACATCGGAGCCTGTTGTAGCGCTCCATGGGAGTCTCTGGTTCACCCTCAGCTGCTAACTCCCATTCACCAGCCCTATTATACATAAACTATTAATAAAGAGTTTTGATGACTTTTTTTTGAAATTAGGCTGTGAAAGTTTGTGTTGTTGCATCTTTGTTTCAGTCATGAGAATATTTTCAGAGATATAATTTGCTTTATTGCTTTATATGAAAATAAAATTCGGGATTTACTGAATACCTGTACCCAATTCTAGATTTTCTGCTAAGTCTATCAGAAAAGTCCACTGCGCCAGTTAAAAACCTTCCTTTGAACTTGTTGAAAGAATCTTTCACTGATAAATGTAGTTGTTCAATGCATTCGTTTTCTTCCTCCTCGTTGGGATCGGGTTGGTCAGCTTCTGGCAAATCGCCGGTTTCATACACATCAGGTTGATCGTACGCCTGAGAAAAATAAAAATTCAGCACCAGTGTCGACAAAGCAAAATCAATAATTTTCAAAGTCTCGACATGATGTACTCACTATTCCCGGAAGATTTTCATATTTAGGATCGGCCATGGTTACTGTTGTCTATTTTACTATTTATTTTATTTTCAATAGGATAATTTAATTGAATATTTTATTTTTACATAAAATGACGTCACTCGACAACGGGACGACCAGTCATTTTTGACAGACACGTTTCGTTCTATTTGCAGAAACGAAGAGTTACACAAACAAATCATCCAGTTTGTTGTACGGAGCACTTAACAAAATTTGATTGCATTTGAAATAACTTCGTATTTATTTATTTTTGTGGTTTCAGCTTTATAAAAATAATAGGACCTTGACTGAAACACTGTGAATGAGAATGTGAAGAAGGAACGTTATTTTCGTTGTGAAATAAAGGTACTTGCATTATCAGAAAAACTTGCATCGTTCGGGAATTATATAATGCGAGCTATTCACCATGATTTTGTAAGATTTTAAGTTTTTTCGACGAACTGGATTAGTCAGCAGTAGTAGCTGCTTGTAGTGTAGTGATATCAAATACGCCATTCTAGGCATCCAAATGCCCGTAACCGTTTCTTGTTGCTCAGCTTCCTGAATACGAAATTCAATTCTTGCGTTGTGTGTGGGTCGCTTTAGCTCGGCTCGGCTTGAGAGAGAGACACGTCATTATTTTCAACCTACGTCATTTGTCATTTTCTACTTTTCGTTAGTCACCGATTATTTTTAATATAAAAACCACATTGAGTTTTGTTTGAATTGATTCTTTAGTGTGTTGTGTCGCTGCAAGTATCGCAGCTGTTATTATTCGTTGTAAGCGTAGAGTTTGTAAAGTGCCACAATGAGTTTACAGTGGACAATCATCGCGACGTTCTTGTACGCCGAAATAGCCATCGTGCTTCTCTTGACATTGCCGATCGCAAGTCCTTCAAAATGGCAGAGGTTTTTCAAGTCAAAATTCCTCGCTTACATAAGTGGTCAAGCTTCTATTTACTTTTTGATTCTGATCGGCGTGCTGGTACTATGCCTTCTCGATGCCATTCGCGAAATGCAGAAGTACTCAAACATGGAGTCTTCGGATCATCAGCACTTGGATGCGGAGATGCAAGGTAACATGAGGCTGTTCCGTGCACAGAGGAACTTCTACATCTCTGGTTTCGCGCTCTTTTTGCTGGTAGTCATTCGCCGGTTGGTGCAGATGATTTCACAGTTGGCAACTTTGTTAGCGCAGTCTGAAGCGAACTTCCGCCAAGCGCAGAGCGCCACCGTGACGGCTAGAACGCTGCTCGACCAGGCCGGCGCCGGCGACGAGAAGTCCAAGAAGGAACTTGAGGAACTCAAGAACCAAATCAACATGCTTGAGAAAGACCTAACCAAAGAGAAGAAGGACAAGGAGGCTGTGAAGTCCCAGGCCGAGAGCCTTTCTAAGGAGTACGACAGGCTCGCCGAGGAGCACAGTAAACTGCAGAAGAAGCTGACAGTGGCTAGCGGAGGCGACAGCAAGAAGGATGAATAGAGTCAAAGTAGAAAACTCATGGTCTGAATATAAGCTAGTGATGTATTAAGTCCATTAATCTTTTATCATGTCTCCACATCACTATTTAAAGCTTAATGAACAACATATAAACATCTTTGCTATCTTTCTATCAAATATATGCAATGATGCAACTGTGATTCCAGTACTTTCTAGATCCATCTATGAATAAATTGCCTTTTTTTCTCAGAGGGTGTTAACAAAATTATCATCTGAGAATGTAGTTTACTTCTATAAAAACTAATCAATTTGGAATTCTAGTGTCCACATAATTATTATATTGAAAACTAATTAGATACTAATAAGGCATTAAGAGCAATGTTTTGCATTTATTTTTGTGGTAATTACACCTAATTATTATAATAACTGAAATGAAAGCAGCTTCAATATTATCTGTTTCTTAAGAAGTGATGTTTTAAGGCATAAATAAGGTGTGCTAAACAGTTGATTGATAAAATATATTTATATAATTGTTGAGTGTGTTAGCAGGAATATATATATTTTTCACTGCTTTTCTGAAGCACTTTGTGCACCCAGTACTTCCGCAAAGGTATTTTTGTATGAATATAAAGCGTAAGTTGATTTGTGTAACAGAAAGTCTGAATTGTTAATTTATTTGTTTTTATTTTTGTTTAAAATTAAAAAAGAAGCAATGTTTATTATGATAAACCAATTTGCAGGTGATTGTCGCAAGAAATCATAAAATTCTCTTTTTTTAAAATTAATTTCCCTTCCACACACTTTTGAAGTTTTAAGTATATCTTGGCTAATATTGGTTTTGTTGGCCGGTATAACAGGTTTGGTATCAAAACATATTTGCAATCAAAGTTCAAAGTACACACACATATACTATGTAATACTTGTTTATTTTACTAATAATAAATGATGAGTCATCTGGCGTTGTGGACATTATGTGAATAACAACACAGCTAGCAAATATTTCATCATTTAGTTGGAACTCTTGACGCAGTTTCTAGAAAGAAACATAAAAGTGCAGATTGGTTGCCATCCCTATAAAATAATGTCACAAACTGAATGTTATGAGGCTTCCCATTATTTTATTCACAATTATGTTGTACTGGTCATTGAATACAAATATTTCACACAATAATAAAGTATATCTTATAATCATTCTCATACATTTGGATTTTTTGTTTTGAACCTTTTTTTTTTGATTAAATGCAAACCAGAGTAATAATTTAGGTTTTAATGAACTTTAACACAACATTTCATTCATATTATTCTACCCACATGTGTTGTGAGTGGGGTAGGTGCTCCATTTTGCTACCTACTCCGTGTTTCTCTTACTTTTCTATAGGTAGTAAATGTATGTGCGTTTGATATTAGGGACGGGTTGTTATGGGTAGTTTAGTAACCAAGTGGGTTTCCTTTGTGATTTGTATGTACTCTAATAAACTATTTTCAGTGTTGCTTCGAAATAAATTTGTATTTTTAATCCTAGGTTTTATTTCTAACCAACCCGTCATACTATGACTACTTCCGGATCCCAACCGACCCGACATTTTAAATTTCCTACCTACCCTCATCTATAGACAATATTTATTCTTTATGATGTAAAGCTGTTGAAAAAGTATACAGGGCTTTACGAAATACCTATTCTATTTTCATCAGGCTTAGGCCGCTTTCACATTAGGACGTTAGCAGCGCGACAATAGCACGGCAGAAGCATATTCACAAACAAAAATTAAAAAAAAAAACCTTTTTTTACCATGTGGACGTTAGACGCGCGACTGTCGCGCTGCTAAAGTTGTCTAAATGTGAAAGCGGTCTTAGTTATTATCTATCTATATCAATACAACCACAGTATTACCCATAGACTACTATAAAATACAGAATTACCTAAGGCTCGCCGAAGATAAAAAAAAATACTGAGACTGATTAAATCGTTGCGTCTGGTGTCTGGTCTGATTCGTCTGCCAAAGCGTCAGTTACAAATCTATTTTTATAAAGAACTTCACACGGTATGAATCACGAGTAGTTAGGTAGGTATCATAATTGTTTTTAGATTACAACTAGTGGGATGACGACATATTTGATGCATTGTGAAATCGTAAACGATAAGTGTCCTTTGTTCAGGTGGTCGGTGTTAAGTAAAGGGTAGAGTATTGTAGTTACTTTAATAGAATTTAAGGCACCTGCAACTCCTGGAATATATTCATTCATCTCTGCTAGGTCGTCTATGAAAATGTTGCCATGTCATGTTTTAGATATTTGCGATTTGCGTCAAGCGACACAACCGTGGTAAGCCGTCGATCACATCACACTCGACGTATCTGTGACTTAGCTACCAACTTACGTCATTATACATTGTCCTACTCGGAATTACCTATTATCGTTATTAGTAACGTAAGTTACCCGTTGAACATCGACCTTCCGATAAGCGGTAAGTCCAAACTTCAGAGCCAGCTGTTATGCCCTTATTACGCGTAATTCCGCGCCAACTTTAGACGCGACGCCTACGGTCTAGCATTACCTACCTACATTTTTTTGCTGAACACGTACCTGCCTAGATACAAAATCATTTCCTAGTTTCTCAAGGTAACGTACTTAGTGGTTGGATTATGGATAATAGGTTGTATTATGTAGATAGATTATGTCGATTCTGAACAGTAGTTAGTTCGGAGGTCAAACATAGTCTGGTCGATTCAGAACAGTAGTTAGTTCGGAGGTCAAACATAGTCTGGTGGAGTTAATTATTCAGTTCAAACTTAGGTAAAGATCAAAAATAGAATATAATAGAGCGTTGTCTATGAGAAGGTACAGTTACGAGGAATTAGGTTTACCTAAGTATCAAGTTGGTAGCCAATAAATTATCACGCTCTGATAAAACAGCGCAGATCATGATTGAGTCAGCAACCTTTTTCGCCACATATAGACTATAGGTAAGTGATCTTGTGCTTCGGCGAGCAAAAGTGTCATCTACATCATTACAGGTAGGTACTAATAGAATTAATTAAGCAATCAAATCAGCCTGTGTTCTCGTGCCTTTACGTCATCCATACTGCCTTACTAATATTATAATGCGAAAGTAACTGTCTGTATGTTCAATTTTCGCGCTCCAGCTCACCGGAATTTTGTTTTAATTTGGCACACAGGTAGACCATGACTTGGGGTAGGAACAGGTTTGGGACATTTTTTTACCTTGGTCAGTTCGTTTCCCTTGGATAATTTCTGACCTTCACGTGGGGAAACCGCGCAAAAAATGGTGTTGACTGAGCGTTTATTAAACAAGGTGTAAAATAATAAACGCAAGACCTCCCGTGTGGTCTCTCGCACCATGAAACTCAACATCTTTTGTTCTACGAGTTCTTGAAATTCGCAAAAAAAAAAAATACTTAAACGCTCAGTCAACATTACAGTACAGTACCTAGGTAGTACCTACGTAGGTAACTACCTACCTACAGTAGGTGTACGCTTTAGTTGACATTCGGTGCGATTCCCAAACTAAGCGCTCCCAGGGCTACGGTACGGGAGTATTACTTGTTTGATAACGTTTCTGAGCATAGGAACTTCCTGAAAGCAGACCGCAACATAGTTGAGGTAAGGCCGTATGTAAAAGTGATGGATTACGTCAGAAATAAGTGGTAGGCGGGGTATATAAGTATGTAAGTAAATTGTACAATAAATAATAGGCTCCACCTACCTAATGATATTTATAGCAAGTATTACATAACTTTATTAATTTCGATCCTACATCACATCAAATTCCGATAGCTTTGAAATTTCGATTAAGTGTGACACAGTCAGTTCACTTGGTAGGAAGATATACATACCTTTAGGTACAGTATACCTACTTAATTACATTTTGTCTAAAATAAATTCGAACTTTTTTGACGAGGGTCCATGGTGTGCGTTTTGACGGCGACGCCACGGCGTTTTTTTAAAAAAAAACTAAGCCAAGATTTTGTAAAAATTTGTAAAAGTTGATTCCCAAAACCATAAATTTGTCAAAGTTATGGTTAAAAAGTTATAAGGGTTTGAAGTGCTCTGGCTGAATCGATATTTACCTTGGCTCAATGTTACGTAAATGGAAAATATTGACCTACCGCTGCAGTCCCATGAAAGAAAATATTTTAATTGGCTTATTAATTAACAAGGCCTCGGTAGCACAGTACGACTTATTTATAAATGTTGAATTTAATAATAACGAAGGGGGAAAAATAAGTCTAAATTTCTTGTTTTGAGTTTCAAAAGAAATTATAAAAAAAACAAGTAACAAAAAGGATCTATTAAAAAAAAAAAATCAATTCAGTCTTTATTGTTTAGTTTGTTCGCACACGCAAAGAGAACGTAATATAAAATATTAAGAAAAAACAATGTTTTTATAAAATATTTAAAAAAAACAATATTTTTATAAGATATTTAAAAAAACAATATTTTTATAAAATATTTAAAAAAACAAGTAAGAAAAGGATTTACGGCAAATTAAGTATTTATTATTTACGTAACGAGAACCTAATACTTATTACAATAATAAAAAAACAGAATTTATAAAATATTTTAAAAAGTGTTTGAGATCCTATAGATATCATTTTACAGCTCATCCCTAAGGTAGGCGCGATAGTTCTCATTCTCATTCAAACCTAAGCTGTCCCAGAAGGACTTCTGACCGAAGTCGTTGGTTGACTTCATTTCCATCTTGGTGGGTGACAGGATATCCAAGTAGTGCAGTTCAGGAGCGCCGGGCTTCACGGGTTCCCATACAGGTCCGTTCTTGTTCAGTTTCGGGATTCTGTAAACAAAATGGTTGATAAAGCTAGTAAACAAAACTTAGCATAACTCCTATATTTGTAGGAGGGTGGTAGGAACAGAAGTGTCTACAATTTTCCACAATCGGCTTTTATTTATGTAAGTCCAACAATGTAACAATAATTGGAAATAAACTGAGCAAAAATCCAAAAACAATCTACTTAAGAGCGTTTAATTACGACTTACTGCATTTCACACAAACTTTCAAGCCCTTTTTTTCGAAATGACTATCCGATTTTAATGAAATTCTGTGTTCGAAAAAACAAAACATATAACAACTAAAACATTAAAAACATTTTCGAAAAATAGTGGTACAGCTAAATTAAACCGATTTTAGATTTTTGCCAATTATCTTTTTTAAAAAAAAAGATATTTCGAAAATGTTCTCTGATAAATTTTTAAACTGATTACTGTATGACGTTTCATTAAAATTGGTTCAGTCTTTCGAAAAAAAAGGACTTGACAGTTTGTATGAAATGCCGTAAGTCGTAAACGCTCTCCGGGTACACATTGGTGACACGTAACATGTAATGTAACACACGCTGAAACAAAGTCGCCTGTTGTTGGGTTACATTTCATGTAGCATTGCATAAGTCTGGACGGCTCATCGGGGGGCACGGCAGTGCCCCCGCCAAGTCGAGCGCAAAGCAAACACTGCCGTACCATCCTTTACAGGAACCATTTCGCCGCATTTTCAGGCCCCTATTTGAGAACCTCTGGATAAGACCAGAACGCAGAAATTTTCGTCATCCAGTAAGCTATAATCACATACTTAAAATCCAAAATTTCAAGTCTGTAGGTCATTCAGTTCCGAAGTTAAGCGAAAGCAAAGTTTCGCATTTATGACACTCACTCACTCATGATAATCAAAATAGAACTAGTACTTCCCATAAACTCAGAGAGCTGAAATTTGGTACAGAGTTAGGGTTTAATGGCCACATAAAGGGAAAACTATAAAAACTAGGATAATCGAAGATCTGGAGTACCTGGTGAACCCTGATTAGAAAACACAAGAGCCCAACCAAACTATTAGAGATCGACATACCGCCTTTACAAAAAATATTCAACTTGGTGGGCCGCTTCTTTTGATGTTAAAAATCGAAGGTCTGAAGTATCTGATGAAGAACCCTCAGCTGGTCTCAGCTGTATTAGAGATATCTTTATGCAATATATTTAATATCAAGGAT
Organism: Noctua comes; assembly: GCA_963082995.1. Classification (NCBI taxonomy): domain Eukaryota; kingdom Metazoa; phylum Arthropoda; class Insecta; order Lepidoptera; family Noctuidae; genus Noctua; species Noctua comes. The sequence goes on along the minus strand of OY720278.1, from coordinate 15,490,449 downwards.
ATTTGGATAAAACAATCTGCATAAAGACGCATAAAGGGGTCTATCAAGGGGTCTTTAATATTTTTTTTCAGATCATGGGATATCTTTTCCAAGTGGCAATTTTCCATCGTCAATGGGTAGCGGTTCTGGCGACAGATTGGTGCAATGGTGTCATGGAGCACCTGGTTTTGTACCCTTGTGTACCCTTCAACGGCCAAATAAATCAAATAAATCAATATTTCAACGTTTCTACAAAAAGAAGTGAAATCACACCAAAAACATTCTGTAAAAACTAGCCAAGTCTTATGGAGCTGCTTGTTTATCTCTAAAAAGTAATGAAATCTAGACAAAGTCGTGTCAAGTCTAAGGTTCCTTACTGCGATTTCTTTATTATTATAGTTAATGTTGTGTGACTTGGCCGTTGAAGGGTTCACTAGGGTACAAAACCAGGTGCTCCATGACACCATTGCACCAATCTGTCGCCAGAACCACTACCCATTGACGATGGAAAATTGCCACTTGGAAAACGTTGATTCAATAACCAGTCAATTGTAGGCTTGATAAAGCTGCGTATTTGAAAAATACTTATGTATAGGCGAGCCTGAAACAAACAGTAAAAAAAATTATATCCAGTACAGACTGACTTCCCTTGTGTACCCTTCAACGGCCAAGTCACACAACATTAACTATAATAATAAAGAAATCGCAGTAAGGAACCTTAGACTTGACACGACTTTGTCTAGATTTCATTACTTTTTAGAGATAAACAAGCAGCTCCATAAGACTTGGCTAGTTTTTACAGAATGTTTTTGGTGTGATTCATGTTACATTTCACGTTACATTACACCAATGTGTACCCGGCATTAAAGGAATTTCACGATCGAGCCTGAAACCTAAGCCAGGGATCACACATTCTGCAGTTGCGATTGTGGGGTCAACGATACCCCTTGGCCACGACCTACGCACTCAATCGACACGCGTCTTGCGATATCGTCCACGGACAAAACAAACGAAAGAAGTAGACGTGAATTAAAAATTCAGAAATAGAAACCGATGCCTGAAACTGTCAAACTCCTTCGTTTTTTTTGTATCCAGTGTTCTATCCAAAGAAATATTGTTCGACCTTTATCCTTATATCGTTTGTTAATCTTGTGTTAACATAAATAGACAAAACAAACAATAAAACTTGGTCGTATTCTAAGAAAATAACGATATTATTGTAATCTAATCGAAATGTGTCTACTTTCTTATATAAATATAAATCTTATCATATAAATAAACACAATCTAATAATGTAAGCTCGATTATCATCTACGAATAAAATTGATGTTTGATTTGCTGTATCATAAGTATGTAGGTATTTATTAAACTATAGATTGTTTAGATTATAGTCTATTCAAAGATTGTTTAACGTTGATATTGTTAGGTACATAACCTTAAAAATAAAACTGGTTATAACTTTTATGTCCCAAGTTCTAAAAATCTAAGAATTTAAAAAAGGCTTGTCTATAATATCTACCAATTAAAACAAAAATTATCTCAAAACACGAAATTTTATAAGCTGTACGAAATTCCCATACAAGCCTGCCGTTCGCCTTTAGAATGTAACTAAGTTCTGAAAAAAACCAGTGAAAGTTGTAGTTGCGCCGCAAACTGAACAATAAGTACCTACATAAGTGTAGATATTAAAGTATTTTTCCCAAAAACACGTATTTGTTTCAATTGTTGGAAACTAAGTAGCGAATGCAGAATAGTTATTATGTTAAAGTGCACCAGGAGCACTTACCAATACAATAATAATATCACCTAGTATCTGTAGTGCACGTGTAAGTCTGGAAGTTGACCAAAACATGTTTGGAAATTTTCTAGAACGATAACAACAACGGAATAAGTTAGTAAAACATATTTGGAGAATTTCTTATCTGAACGGTGAATGTTATACAGTACGACACAACTTAGAAGTTCCGTTAGAGTTTGTCAAGCACGGTAACTTTCTAAGTGATGTTAGTTGAGTTTAACTGAACAGAGACAGCAATTCAAAGGTCCCAGAGCATTTAATGTATTCCTTTTGATTCGGGCAAAATAATCAATCGCTGTCTCTTTGGCCCGGACTCCACCAAAGCGAAGACTAGCGGAGCGGAGAGGAGACGGGCGGGAACCAATCACATTCGTTGAAATCCACATCGTGTCTCTCGTCTCTCCTGTAATTGGTTGTATCTTGCACGTACACACCGCTTTGCTAGTCTCCGTTTTGATGGAGTCGGAGCCTTAACCTATTGTAACGTATGACTGCGTCCTAAATCCTAACAGAGAACGACTGCAGCGTAGTTAGCAGGAGAAAAGCACGAGACTATAAGAGGAGGAAAGAAGCCCAAAGAATATAATGGATGGATTGTGTGAGTGCACAATATGTAGGAAAAGAAAGTGAATGATGACAGAGAAGAATGAAAGAAGAAAACGTGATGCAACGACTCCAAGTATCATAGGACATGGGCAGGAAGATGATTACGCTGGTTAGTTAAAACCACGGGAACCTCATCATCACTAAGATCCTTAGCAAGACTTCACCCACTGCTGGGTATAGGGCCAATCTCCACAGGCACACAAGCTGTGCAAAATGGAAAGAACTTGAAATTCTTACCCAGTCGTAGAGAAGGTGTACACCATATTGATGAGTCCATCCACCATGGCCATGTCCTGAGGGTTGCTGTTGCCCACGCCGGGGAAGTTGAATATCCGCATCACGTCGTCAGCGTGGCACACACCTGAGAACATATCAATGTGGTAGAACCTGGTAATTGAGATCTTCGGTAAAGTTAAGAGAACGAGCAAAAGTACCAGCTATTAATGCTTCTGAATACGGCTTTCACGTTTTATTTCAAACGAGAAGGCCTTATTCAACAGTCTAAATAGTCGATACTTTTGATCGCTAGCCGTTTTTTTATCCAAAGATTGAAAAGTGCCGAACGATTTGTAAATAACGAGTTCAAAAGTCTAGAGAGACGATCAGGTTTCATCAGATCACGATACCGACGAATGACTTGAAGTCAAAGTTACACCATTTATTTCAATTAACCAGTGCATTACTGCACCACGGTATTGTGTTCTGAAAACCACTTCCAATTATAAGTTGATGTTTATTGGACACTGTTGCATGTAGGTACCTATCCCATATGTATTTAGTAGTCCATTTATCTTCCTCTTTCAGTGAAATAGTGTTTCATTTGCGAAGTAAACTTATGGAGCATTTACGGCGCTAAACTCGTGGTGCCTGGTACTGCAAAATCAAAGCATTTATTTCAAAATAGGCCAGTTACAGGCACTTTTGAATTGTCGAACAAAGACAACAATAGCTACAGTCCCAGTCACAAGGCATAAAAACTGTGAAAGTACTGTAGTTGCCCATTCCCTAACGTAGATCTCTATGGAGAAGAACGGGCAAGAAACTCCATGGACACTCTTTTAAATCAGTATACTTTTACAAACTCTTGGTTACATTATTCATGTTGAGATGGTACATTATGTGAGAACGATGTAGCAAGATGTGTACGTTAAAAGTGTCCATAGTAAACAATTCAAAAAAATAAAATAAAAATAATCAATTCAAATAAGCCGTGGCAACCAAGAGATGACCAGTCACAACTGACAGCGCCCGTTCACGAACATGACGCATGTATCAGCACCGTTCAACTCAACCATTTTGAAGGGAACTAAATGATCCGACACACGCGCCACCATCAGCGAGACATTTGAGTGAGCATGACACACTCCTAACCGCCAGGGCACATTCAAGTCAAGAAAAGACGTAGGTTTCCCGCGAATGACAGCTTTCTATTACATAGTACTCACACAATATGGGCTATGCGGCTATATAATACTAAAGAGATTGAATTTATACAAAGCAAAGATAGTTGTACAATCTTCAGCAGCTCCAACATACTATTTAATGCTTCTTCTTCTTAGCGTTTCGATGGCAAAAAGTTTAAATATGCTTAGCCCAAAAATCAGCCACGTGTACCCCGCTCACTGATGCAGTAAATAAATCATCAAGAGCGCAGGTGATTGGGATATGTAATGCTATTCATTTATGCGCCCCTGTCCTTGTGGAGCAGGACCGGCATTGAGCCAAGCATTTTTATCAACGATATAATCGTCTAACTTGTAATATGCTTGCCTACACAGTGTGCGTTTAATGCATGTTTTAAATTTCGTTTCATTCAGTTCAAGAATACTTTGTGGAATTTTGTTATAGCATCTCAAACAGTACCCCATGAAGGATGAGTCTACTTTAGCGAGTCTGAAGCCTGGCTGAACTAATTGGTCTCTAATTCTAGTACTGTAATTGTGTCTGTCACCTCTTTTATTAAAAAGATGTAGATTTTTTCTTACATACATTATGTTTTCATAGATGTATTGAGAATGTACCGTCATGATGTTAATTTCCTTAAACAGTTCCCTTAGAGAATCACGCCTACGAAGATTATATATGGCTCTGATGGCTCTTTTTTGCAGAATAAATATAGACTCAATGTCTGCAGCCCTGCCTTTTAATGAACACGAAAATGCCTTTCACAGTCTTGGTCTAAATGGTTCTTTTCACCCTTGAAAAGGCGCTCTTGGTAAACCTTTAGGAAATTGATAAAGGTAATTTTATGAAAAAGACAAGATGGTGGAGTTAATTCAGACTATCGTCACACACCAAAAGAATCATGCTGTGCAAAACGTAAGCGTGTGTGTGACGACCGGTCTGACATCTTTCATAGAGTTTGGTCTGCTTCAGCCGTGTGAAATTGTCTGTGGAAATTTTATTGTAAAAACAAGATGGCAGCGTGGATTCCGGCGATGGCCACGCGCCAAAGAAGATACTAACCGTAATTTTCGTCATTGTGCGCCATCAAGTTGGACAGGCTGGTGACGCCGCGGAAGGCGTACCGGTACACGTAGGTCGGCTGTCCGGACTTGGCCGCGTGGATCTGCGCCGTCTTGCCCACGTCCATCACGAAGAGGCGGTCGCTTAGTGCCTGTGGGATTCAAGAACTTTTAGAATAAGTAAATAAAGGGTGTAAATAGACCCTTAACACATCCGAAAGGCACTTGTTGTCCCCGTCTTTGCGATCATTTTTTTGTTCTAACCCTTCTTGGGAAACTTCTAGTTACGGAGATATTGGGGGTCAAAGTTCTAACTTTTTCACAAGTTTTTTTTTAAATACACGTTTTTAATGTAAGATTTTTACTTTACACACCTCCATGACCCCCGTACTTATTCCACCATACTATATATTCATCCATCAGCACAATGCTTTGAGTGCTTTCCATCGAGTCCTACCTCAAAACGTGATTTTTCACCCCAAAAAAAAAAGTCGATTCCCAGCAATAATTTTTGCGTAAAGTTACTTAGTTTGATGTACAGAATGCTTGGTTGACGGCTATGTGAAGGGTCTGTTTACACCCTGTATACAAGGTGTAAAAGGACCCTTCACAAAACCATCAATCAAGTATTCTGTACATCTAACTATGTAAGTAACACTGCGCCATAATTATTCCTGGATAACGACTTTTTTTGGTGAGAAAAATCACGGTTTACAGTGGAGCTCAATGTAACGCACTCAAAACATTGTGCTGATAGATGGATAAATTATTCCCTTTGCTTTGCTTTACCGCCATTTCAATTTTATTAATTTAAAAGTTTAACTTTCGGAATCAGTCACTTTACCAACTTAATTCGCTAAAATGCACTTTTAATCAATTGAGCAACTGATTTTAAACGTAAAACAAATCAAGTGTAACGTTACTTAGGCGCTTAACAATAAAAACACATTATAAAAAATAAAAAAAGTTGCATAACCTGGCTTGGTTTTGATGAATACCATCTCACATAAGTAAGTAGATACTTAGTTATTTTTGTAAACGAAGTTGTCAAAAGACTGATTACTGTAACCGCCTACGGCAATTTTGTAAGCATCATCAACGGTCCAATTATCTTGACACAAATTGTGTCTCCTATAAAAGTAAAATAGAAGACGAGATCGCAATATTTTTTTTTTTTACGTCAGAAAAGTTATTTTAGGAAATTATAATAAGGGACTCCATTTTGGAACAGGCCTTTATTCACATGAACAGTATCCAAACGCGCCAAAAAAAAAAAAAAGAAATCAGATATATTATTATTAATTTTGGGCAAAATTTTTTTCTGCGGCAAAAAAATCTTGTGAAGTGTTAAAACAAACCTATCAGGTTGCCACTTCATTATTTTGTGGTGTGTTTGGGCGTTTCTACGGAACTAAAACGCTGCTAAAACCAAAAATATAACCAAAAGTCTCCGTGGCGGACCTTGTAGTTGTATGGCACCACCTGTCACCTGTCACCTGTGTGTAGTACGTAGACAGCTAGCTAGTTGATAACATGATGGCGTAGATCAATAGGGAGGAATTAATTCAACGATTTGGGATTATCAACCCAGCCCATGTGAGTCACCTGTTCTGAACGGGATTACTATTAATCAGTCTTAGTTGGCAGACGTCCCTTACCTGCTAAAGTTCTAACTGAAATCGTAGAGGTACGCAATATAATATATAGTTGAAAGCAATCTTAGATGGTTAATATTAAATTATGACTTGGATTCGGGAATGTACCTGATATGAAATTAATATGAATGAGAAAACCTTCGTACACCTGTCGTTAACTCAGTAATTATTTACAGTTTTTATATGATTAATTTAATAATATTACATAATTATATCTTGATATAATTGTGTTTTACGGAAAGCAATTAACAATATTCCGTTTCTTTGTTACTACCATAGTTTTAAGGTTCTATTTACTAACACAAATTGTATTTTATCATATTTATGTTAGTCTCTAAGTCATACAGGGTGTAAACAGACCCTTCACATAGCCGTCAACCAAGCATTCTGAACATCAAACTAAGTAAATTTACGCAAAAATTATTGCTGGGAATCGACTTTTTTTTTTGGGGTGAAAAATCACGTTTTGAGGTAGGACTCGATGGAAAGCGCTCATAGCATTGTGCTGATGGATGGATTGAATAGTAAGGTGGTCGTGGAGGTGTGTAAAGTAAAAATCTTACATTAAAAAAAGCAATTAAAAAAAAAAAAACTTGTGAAAAAGTTGGAACTTTGACCCCCAATATCTCCGTAACTAGAAGGTTCCCAGGTATGGTCTAGAACAAAACAATGATCGCAATGACGGGGAGAACAAGTGCCTTTTTTTTTTTTTAACGTGGTTATATCATCAAATGAGTCCTCCCACCCAGGGCAGAGCGGAAGGGACTGTCAGACTTTTACTGACTAAAATCCACGGTGTCCTTCAGTAGCCCTTTATGTTCCAGGGTCACGGTAATTCTATGAGTCCCGCGACCTCGGCAGGCTTTGGCCCTCTAGAGGGGGGCCCCGTCATTATGCTGACACTCTTTGAGGCGCGCGTGGAACACAACGCGCCGTCCCGGGCATGGTCCATGGTCGGACAGCGAGTCGCCCATTACTCGCCGCCCGCATGCCCGCGCCTACGGTGGCCGGAGATCGTCTGCCGACGTCCGGCGCCGTGGGCGTCTACCACTGCGGCTGGTGTGGAGGGAGGACGCTGTTCTCTCCCTCACGCGGCCCGCCTCCTCCTTCGCGAGCATGACTGCTTCGCAGAAGGAGGCGACCGCTTCCCACTCCGTCTCGCCCCGCAGCATGGCTTCGACCAATGCCGGGCGCGAGAGGTCTCCGCCTATCGCCGCCGTGAGGACACGGCGGTGCTCTGCCCAAGCGGGGCAGTCCTGCACCGTATGCTCCACCGTGTCCTCCGGGCGGTCCTCGCAGTGGTGACACCCAGGCGTTTCCTCCTTCCCCATATGACACAGGTACCTCCCGAAACTTCCGTGTCCGGTGAGGAACTGCGTCACGCGGTGGGTCAGGACGCCGTGACGCCTATCCAGCCACTCCTCAAAGAGGGGTCTTACCGCCGCGATTGCGGCGTGCCCGAGAACAAGTGCCTTTCGGTCTATTTACTGCCTTTATGTCTAATTGTCTATGGGTCAAAGTTGCTGAGAATAAATGAATGTTATGTTATAACAGCGTTGTGTATGACGAGAGAATTAAAAAAAATCAAGTGAAAGGTCCGAGGTATGAAAATCAAATCAGAAGTCACTCACAAGTACGATCCCTCACCTCTAGAGCAATTTGTAGCTATTGTTGCTTTTATAAGATGAATTCAAAACATCTGCTGAACATACCAGTAGCGAAGGGTCAATTTTTGTAAGAGATTTATGTAAGCCGGATTACATATCTTTACTGTATAGAATATTATTGGCTATAGAATACTGACTGTGCCATTTTTCAAAGGGAAGCCGGTAGGAATCGGGTTCTATAGAAGCTTCGCCACTGGAAGATACTATACTACGAAATAAAACCACGAAACCGACGATAATAGGGAATAACAAACTGCGCTTCATACCTAACGTCACGCCAAATCTTGTACCGCACCAGCATTGTCAACCACCGTTACTTACCACCAGGGAGACCACACCGGTCACAACACCCGTCGGGTCGGAGGATACTCTCTTTTCAAACGTGGATGAGGAACTCAGTCTCTGTTATACCTCAATAGGTCTATTGAAGTTCTGTACCTGAACAAGCTGCGGGAATGTCTCCTGGCTGACAGGTTTGCCTCCCAGGTAGTGCTGCTTGATCTTCATCGCGACCTCATTGCGGAGATTCAGCGGGAGAGTGTCGTTGTACTCAAAGATATTGGCCGCCAGTTCGTTCCAGCGGGCTTCTAAGTCTGGCAGGAGGTCGGGAGTCTCTTGGTAGGCTGGAAAAGAAGCGGTTATGGGATATAGTATTGATCCTTAATCCTGGAGAGTGTGGTAATAAACCCTTACAGATAAAACCTTACAGAAATAGGCAGTAAATTGGAAAATTGTATTGGTTCATGGAGTTATGAAATTCTGGCAGATGCAACAATAGACAAAGATATTTATTCTGAACCTGAGGTCGTCGACAAAGTTAGAAGACATCTATATGCGATAACTAAAAAAGCAAAAAAAAAATGTAGTAGAACTACGAAACGTTTTGTATCCTTATCCTCTATTCTTGACTTGAGTATTTTTATAACTTCAACATCAATTTATTATTCGGCTTACAGTACTGAAATGTTTTGGCGTACGTACTTACTGTTCATCAAAAATTCCTTTGATTTCATACTCACGTCGCGCGTCAAAGGTTTGAAGATCAACGAAACTTAACTTGATCTGACTTGACATCCTACTCTCAAGATTATGAACAAAAGCCGTTGAGAAGGCACAACTTGAAGAATATGTTTAAGCTGGAGTAAAAGCAACACTTACCAGCAGCCGGGTACAGTCCCTCCTCAGAAGTGACGGAAGTGATGAGCGGCACGTTCATCATGCCGCCGGCCCTGGCGGCGTGGTACGGGTACTGTTGGAGGAACGGTTCCCGTACTCCTGGCGCCTCCACAACGGGCGTGAAGGGCGCGAACATGTGCACCTTCCATTCCTGAAGATGTTGAGATGTGTAGGCAATTAGTGATAAAAGTTTTCGCACCGTTCAATTTGGAGAGGACTGTAATGGAAGAGGCCATGATGTCGAACAGTTGTTTTCCACATAAAATAATGATAATACTGGTACTTTTTTTTTTGATGATGAAAAATCCGCTATTTCACAGAAGCAAAGGAAGTATCGAGTTGATCTGACATAGAACCAGAGCTGTCGACATAGCTCACAGAATAAGTAAGCTGCAGTGGCACTGGGCCGGCCATATTAGCCGTAGAACCGATGACCGTTGGGGTAGACGTGTTCTTGAGTGAAGACCGCGAATCGGCAAGCGTAAGGTGGGACGCCCTCAGGCTCGGTGGAGTGACGAGCTTCGCAGGGAGGCTGGTAGTAGCTGGTTAAGAGTTGCTGAGAATCGAGTCGAGTGGCGTGCGATTGAAGAGGCCTATGTTCAGCAGTAGACTGTGGTAAGCTGATGATAATGAGGAAGGAAGTATCGGATTTCCAAATGCATCTTTGCTATTTTGTACGATGCACGTCATGTCCCTGCGACAAATAAATACTTTTTCTTTATTTCTTTCATTATTGCAACATCGTTTTTATCAGTCTTGTCTATCAATTAATCAAACGACACCATAACATAACATCAAGCCTGTAATCTCCGAAGGGTTTGCCTGAGGTGTACCTAATAGTAGACCCACATTTCACCAGTTATGAATCAAAATAAAATCTTTTTAAATATCCAACACGATTCAATGCCATCCAAACCAGTTGGTTTGGAAATTAAGTTGTAAATCACCAGAGAACAGCATCCTGGCTGTTCGCCAATTTAAACATATTGCGGCTGATTGAGGCATAGATTGTAATGCTGCCATATTTCTCTGCTAAAGCGCTAGCAAACTATATGCAAATTGGAATTCATGCGGCTCAAGTGGTTGGTAAATTAAAAGTGTTTTATCCAATTAATTGTGAGCCAAAGTTGGCAATCGAGTTATAGGAAGACGAGTTACTCCGTGGGTATAATTAGCCGCGTATTACAGAACCTAATTCAAGACTCAAGATATATAAGCTCAACCTTTTTTCCCAAGGGGCTAGACAGACTACCTGAACGGCAAGACACTTTTTTATATTTATTGGATCTACTCCTGACCCCAATCTTGTCCCGAGGACAGAGATGACGTCGACGATGGAACGAGCTAACCCAAAAGAAGCCTATTAACTCACTACATAAGTAGATTGGGGTCATATGAACTTGGGAACACCGCTGCAGGCAGGTAATTCCACTCGAAAACTCAAAAGATGTAGTAAAGCGCTTCGTGCTAATGTGTGGAACATCGACAAGGTATGGGTGATAATCTGCATTACGCCTGGACTCCCGATGGAAGAAGGTTCATCAGGGATGCTTTGAACTACTTTCAAGTTCCACCAATAAAATGGCCTTAAACTAGTCATAACTAAGAAATCCTTGAGTTATGAGTGAGATTCTGTAATACGGACCTTAGAACCTGAAAGGTCAAAACTATCGTGGTCTGGGACATCCCTTGATAGCTTGACAAATTGAATGATGACCTAGAAACCAGACGAGCGGTACTTGCTTGAGGTAGAAGGTGGAAACTGTGAATTTTGGCAAAATCGTCTTAAAAGTATAAATATTAAAGTATCTATTGCTCTGTTACCTATTGATGCCTTAACAGCTGGATGGCTTTGGATGAAATTCGGCATGCAGATAGATCTGGGTTTGGACTAGGTTTTGTATGTCAGCAAAACCGCGGATAAAACCTAGTCTAATATAAATATGTCACTATGAGTCTATGATGAATGATTATTTCCCAACTGGAAGAATTTTCAACCAAAAATGTGTAACAAAATACTTACAAACATCTCGATCTGCGCATTAACGATGGACTCGGCAGGCCTGTACTTGAGGCAGTCCACCATCTCCTTGTTGGTGTTGGTGGGGCATCCCACGATGACCGCCAGGGCTTTCGCTTTCTCAGCAGGCTTGAGGGAGTGCGTCCATTCTGCGAGGGCGGAGCCGCTGAAGGCTATGCCTCGGGCGAATGTGCCTGGAAAGAGGTTTGGGAGATTAGAGAATACAGAAATGGTTCGTTGCCAATCGTATTCGTAGGTAAACCAAAACGGACTGCAGGCGGCGTCAAAAAAATCACAATTAATTATGATGGCTCCTAGAGTGACAATCACGTATTTTTTCATGCGACAAAAAAAAAGGAAATGTGTGACGCATTTTACCAATATCCGATTGTATTTTATTGTGTGGCCACATTAAAACACGAGCAAGCGAATTTGTGTAAAAAAAATGCTAAATATTATACCTAAAAAAAAAAAAAAAAAAATTATGTTACATTTTAAAACTCTCGAGTTTTTCAATAACAAAAAACACACGTGATCCTGGGAGGGATAAGATGACCTAAAACCTCACGACGTATCACCAAGGGGGGAGGGGTATAAAAGCGGCCTAAAATATGTGATTAAGGAGTGGCCCGAAAACTGTTCTTTTGTTAGCTTTTCAAAGTTGTTCTATTAGTAAAAGTTGTTCATAATGATTAGTACAATGACCCCTTAGATTTCCAGTTCCACTATATATTTTACAGCTTGTATAAGTATCTCTGTTTTAATTAAAGAAGCAGGTAAATACCTACCTACGGTAGGCTAGCACACATCATTATACATCTTAATTATACCTAAGCAATTAAGTAACTCGATAGAACATTACTATTTCGGTTCATACAAAGGCGAAGTTTAACGATGTTACTTCTGAAAACCTTTGAAAAATGGTAGACTGTGGTGTGGCTGTATAATTGTCTTGATCAGTTAGACAAGCTGATATACAGTTTGATATACAGCAGTAGCGAAGGGTCAATTTTTTGTAATAGGTAAGCCGGAGTACATATCTTTAATGTGATTTTATTATTTGTCTATGGAATACTGACTGTGCCATTTTTCAAAGGGAAGCCGGTAGGAATCGAGTTGTATGGAACCTTCGCCACTGATATACAGGCATGTGGGGGAGCTGTCTACCCCGATCACCTGTAGGTATTGAAATTTTGTACGGGGTGTGGGGGGGGGGTTTCTTGTGGTTTTTGAGTAGTACTAACAGCAAGAATCAACGTTTTTTCAACACCCCAATTTTAAATTGGACCACTTTTGATTTTTGCCGACTAGGTACCTACCCAAAGTTCAGTGAAGTGTGAAAAATAAACAGGTCAACCGAAAATCCTCAACAATCCGACAAAACAATTGACATTTGATTAAAAGACTCGATTCGAATTCGACTGACATCCCGAGTTCCCGATTTCTCGTGTCACATATGTAAAGCCGATATTCGAGTGACTTTTCGTACTTTTGTAGTGTTCCACAAAGCCGTGTAAAGCTGTCCTGCCCCCGTAGCATGACCACCGTAGACAAGGGTTTCTTTAACGGTAGAATCGACAAAATGACAGATAGTGCAAAGAAATCTGTCATTGTGTCGACACAATCTGTCATTTTGTCGATTCTTCCGTCAAAGAAATCCTTGTCTACGGTGGTCATGCTACGGGGGCTGTCAAAAAAGTACATTTGAAGAATCGCCTTTGCGTCTGTGACAGTCCTGCCACAGCTTTTCATTTTCGTGAACGTTTGGCGCAGAAGTGGTGGGGCCGTGGGGCAGTTGTGCAATTAGTCCAATTATTGCAGACGTGTGGTTACTAAAACGGTATTTCGTTAGGTAAATGTATTTTCGCAGGTCAAAGGTTACGTTTAGTGATTTTAACAGAAAAAATAAGCAGCTTTTCGCGTGAGTGATGTCGCTTTTTATTCTGCTTTGTCTAGGGCGGCGCGGCGGCGGTAAGCAATCGGACCGAAGTTAGAATCTTTGAAAGCCAAATATGTGTGTGTGTATGTGTGTATATGTTTAACTATGATGTCTAACTATTCAATTTCAATAATATTTTTATATAAGTAGCCCTACATTCATACGTTTCAAAACCACATAGAATCTAGCTAGTTGGTACCTATTTATTTTACAGGCAGTGAGTGGCGTAGCTAGGGGGTGGGGGGGGGGGGGCGGCGGGGGCTGCCCGCACCTTGTGAACATTACTAGTGCCACCTATAAAATTTCGTCAAACTTTGGCAGATTGCATAACCGCCACTATAGTCCTTTCGATGTCATACTTTTCATACAAACGCTCTTACGTGATTATGCCGTGGTAACACATCTATCTTTGATTTTTTTTACTGATAGGTATCTTGTGCACTATATCTAGGTTTCTATCAAGGCAAAAAGTAAAAATTTGGAGAAACAAATTCAGTATAAGCCTCTAAAAATCTGCTATTTTGCACATATTTACCTAAACTTTGGCCGTTCATATTGTACTCATAAATTGTAAAAGTAAAGAAAACATTGTGATAGAAACCTTGCAAATGTAATGAAGATTTTAATTGACAAATATTAATTTCACAAACTTGTAAGCCTTATTCAAAAACACGTATCTCCTGGAACAAGTTTATGAAATTTTCGGATACTATTTTTCGTTCAATGTTGTCGCATTAGGCGGTATGAGGTGCGCGAGAGACGATTCGTGCAGGGTCGGGGCCCTCTGAGACGGGGGAGTTGAAAAAACATCGCCGTTGTGGCTCTGGATGAAGCAACAAGCTTTTCGACCATGCTCGCGATGACGATAGACGGGCTGGGAAGGTCCGCATAGCTATAACTGGCGAAAACTCTGCGAACTGCCAAACTCTTCGGGGTTTGAAGGCGCGAAGTTATGTTTTTTTTAAAAGTGCCCTAAAACTGTATACTGCTTTTGCACACGCAGCATTTTCTGACGACTTGAAACGTACTATGTTTGACATCCGCCTTTATATAATTAATTTTCCTTTTATAACCAGATTGTCTTAGGCAAGCAAAGGTCTCGAGGTAACCTAAATCTACATTTCACACAACCACACGCACAAGCTTCACCATAGTTCTGCCTGCGCAATCCGGTTTGTACACGGAACACACGGTTACCAACGGTTGTGTTACCAACCGCACGCACGGTGTTCCGTGTACAAACCGGCTTGCGCAAGCCGAACTGTGGTGAAGCTTGTGCGTGTGGTAGGCCCATTACACTACCTAACACCTAAAAGTATTGCCTACTGATAGCGTATTAGGTATTAGAATTTCATCTCAGCACTAATATTGATAGATAGATCATTCTTTATTATGTACACCATACAAATTCCAATTTACATAAAAGAAAACATTTCACACAGAATGACACACTAGACGGTCTTATCGCTAGTGTGCTTTTATCAAGGCATCGGTTTAGGTGACGCTTAGTGTGAACCAAATACGATTCATATAACCACATTCCACAGCCGACCCTATAAGATGGTAGTATGATAGATCAGATAGCTTCATCTCAACGTTCATCTTGCGTCATCCTATTGAATTAAGATGAGCCCCTATTGACTAACAAACAAACCATATATATAACGCTGTAATTACAAAGACTGCTGACGTGCTTGAAAGTTTACATTAATATGTGTATAATATTTAAACTACATTTTCTCTATTTCTCTGTGTATTTTTCTTGTTACTGTGTAATATTTGCTAAGATAACGACTTGGTCCTTGATCCAATGCAACTCTTTTTTAACTGAAAAAGTTCAAGTTTACAGTAGGTAAGGTCTTTGTTTCTGCAATTGTTTTCTCCAGAAGTTTTAACTGAAAATTCTACCGCATTTAAGTGCTGTTTAAAACTGTAGTATGCTGCGGCAGTGGCGAAGGTCCCATACAACTCGATTCCTACCGGATTTCCTTTAAAACATGGCACAGTTAGTATACTATAGACAAATAATATGATAACATTAAAGAAATGCTCTCCGGTTTACCTCTTACAAAAATTGACCTTTCGCTACTGGTATGCGGTTTGGACCTACGGAAGTTGGTTTTTAGTTACAAAATTATCATTTTCAAGTTAGGTATTTTTAGATTTTTTCCTTAGTTGACGATTTGAAGATGTAGTTTTCTTCTAACGTTCCTTTGTCAGTTAAAAATATTCATTATATGTTACAGCGAAGATGAGAGTCATTTTAACCTTAGATAAGGCACGAACTCATCAGTAAAATGTTTAAGGCTGAATGGAAAAACGACCTTATTAACATGAATAGAACCTCGTCCATAGGGAATGAGGGGCGCTGTTCAGGTCTCCGCGTAGTATCAATGAAATTTTATGGGACCACGAAAGTGGCAATATGCCTTTTTGGTATAATTATGAGTTCAGGTCTCAGAATTTGGTCTCAAATGCCTTAATAAGTGCCGACCGCTTTCAAAGGGTTTAGTATTTTACGTCTTTCAACAGTAGGTAGGTACCTACTTTTCCGACATCTGTCATAGTTATTGTTTAGAATTTCATTTTGTTTATGCCCTCTCCGGTACTATATAAGTGCTATCTAAGCTCTTGACACAAGTAATAACATGTCCTACAGCTATAACAATCATGTTCCAGATAATAAACGCAAGAAAAACAACATAAACGCACGTAATACAATGTTTTGTGAACAATAAAACAAACTACAACCCCCGGCAAAGGTTATATGTAATAAAAAAGATATGACAAGAAGAATGGCGCACTATGCTCTTTCCGTTTTCAAGAGAATTTGGCAAAAGTTAGACATAAAGAACCGTCTATTTTTCGATGCGTTCGTACTGAACAAAAGATCCCAATTACTTTATGCTGCATGGAGCAGCTTGCGTTTGAATTTAGAATTGTTTATTCGATGTGTTTTTTATGGACCGGCAGCCATTTTGTTTATGCTTTTCTGCACTGCACCAATGCAATTTGTCCAATGTATAGTTACCTCTGGCTTTTGTGGACTGTTTTTGTTGCGCAAAGATAGCCATCACAGTTTTTTTTTAACTCTAGCAGTTACCAACACCAACACCTTCGACAATCTTACATAAATAAAGATCACTGTGGCTTTGAAAAACACCTTACTGTAGCAAGAATAAAGATCAATTTGATTTTAGCAGTGACGCAAAATCGGAAACAATAACTGTGAAGGAGCTATAGCTTACATAGGCCGTAAAACTATCATTTAATTCTACGAATGTCATTCAAAGTTGTTGGAAGATAAAGATAAGACTTTGTAACCCTATGAAAATTACGAAACTTAATTAAAAGTTGATTTTAGAGCTAAGGAGTTCTAAAAAGGCTAATAAGAAAGGAAAAATCTAGAACTTTTGCTGTAGAAAATTGCATTACGATACATTTAGAGTTCAGTTACGTCTTTGGTCATAAACTGTTTCATTTCCTGACTTACGTACGGCGACATCATTCACGATTCTGAAGCAGTCTTCGATTCTGTGATCATAACTATCTAGATATACGTATCTATAAATATATAAGGAGGTACTGCTTTATCTACGTGAGCGAAATCTGGTAGCGATTGGTACTGAAGCTGCTGTGCGAGTGGAGAGACAATTTCGTAATTTGGAAAGTCCTGACATTTGAAACAAAACTCCGGACATTTTACTTTTCAATCTTTTTTTTTTGTCCTTCAACCTTTTTTTAGTCTCTGAAGGCGCTGTGAAACCGATCAAACCGAACCCTGAACTTGCTGTGGACATCTGAATTTGACAGATATTTCAGTACATTATCTATCGTATTACCTAGTACTAACGGTTGTGGAGGTCAGATAGGCAGTCGCTCCATGTAAAATACCGGTATTCAGCTGCATCCGGTTAGACTGGAAGCCGACCCCAAAATAGTTGGGAAAAGATGATGATGATCAATCCCAATACGGTGTCCGGAGTATGGTCCGCACGCAATCGATCCGTACCGCTTATACCGCAACTTTTAAACCCGCCTAGTTACAAAATACCGCAGTCCGGACGGAGGTCAAAAAGCTGGATATATTCTGACAAACATGGACGATGGCAACCCTATATACGAGTGTCTACAAATCGACGATCCGAGAGAACAGAGCTCGTGATTTGTAAGATTATAATATCGAGTTTCTAAGCTGTGGTTCTTTCAACTGATGTTTGGTATGTCAAAACCGGTGTTCTTGCTTGGAGATATGTTGATTTTACTATGCTAATGACTTTTTTATCAGAAAATCTATGCCTATAATAATTTAATTTATTTCTTGTTGGACTGGTTTCTGTCAATTTGTTCTACAAACACGCAGGTAACATATACACATTCCTCAGCAGATTTATTTATTAGAAAACGTAGAAAAATAAAAATAAAAAAATCATCTGCGTATACTAATAATATTATGAAGAGGAAAGATTCTTTTCCGAAACTACTGGACAGGTTTTAACCATTTTTTCAATAGAGAACTCAATTATCAGGATGTAACATAGGCTATAAATTATATTTATATCATGCAGATTAGCTGAGCTATCACAGTTTTTGCGGACGAAGTCGCGGGCGAAGTGCTAGTCACTACATAGTATAAAACAAAGTCGCTTCCCGCAGTCTGTCTGTCCCTATGTATGCTTAGATCTTTAAAACTATGCAACGGATTTTGATGCGATTTTTTTAATAGATAGAGTTATTCAAGAAGAAGGTTTATATGTATATATTGCACGCGTGCGAAGCCGGGGCGGGTCGCTAGTATTTTATAAGACAGTCATCAAAAAGTTCCCCTACGCCTCTTCCTAGTGATTTAAATTAAAAGAAGAAGTGGCGGAACAAATTCTCTAGAAAATAGTTATCGGTACTACCGTACTCGTTTCGATCAAGATATTTCAGTTTTATATAAACTGTCTTACCTCTAGACAAAGGCGACAGGTAATGGAACTGAACGCTGGCTCCTCCAGCCGAGCATCCCGTCAGCGTGATGCTGTCAGGGTTGCCTCCGAACATCAGGATGTTGTTCTTGATCCATTGCAGGGCGAAGGACTGGTCCTTGAGCCCGTTGTTGCCGGGGGCGACCTCATCACCGGTGCTTAGGAAACCTGAAGAACATAGAAAAAGGGAAATCGTATAAAAGTATTTGTGGAGTTCTAGGCAGACCAAAATACAAAAATGTTACTTCACATGCTTGTATGACGGAATCAACTGAAGAAGGTCTTAGATTTTTAGAATAGAATAGAATAGAATAGAATAATATTTATTTGCCTAAAAACACGGTATAAAAAAATGGTCAAATACAAAAGAAAACAAGAAATACATACATGGCAAGGCACAAGGCATACATGTTGCATGCATGTGTGTACATGCATGCAACATGTATGCTCTTGCCAAAACACACACGTGTTTTGGTTTAAAAGCTGCCTTGCTCGAGAAATTTTCGTGTATCAGAAATATGTGATCATATTTATGGAGGAGCTCTTGGCTAAATAATAACAGCCGCTCGGGTCGATCTTTAGGTTAAGCCGTGCTTGCCTAAGTTGGTCCGTGGAGGGGTGACCACCCACTACATACCGAGTTCCCTTCGTGCCTCGGAAAGCACATTAAGCCGTTGGTCCTGGCTGTCATTTGTAGATCTTTGACAGTCGTTACATGTAGCCAGAAGCGCGAAAGTCTCACAACCAGTCTGTAAAGGGTATCTTATTACCCAGTAGGTACTAACTGGGTTGTGCAGGTCAGATAGACAGTCGCTCCATGTAAAATACTGGTTTTCAGCTGCATCCGGTTAGAATGGAAGCCGACCCCAACATATTTGGGAAAAGGCTTGGCAGATGATGATGATTTTTGGAGACCATCAAAAGAGATATGACCACACATTTCAGTACACGCTATGTAACGGTATGTATCAGCCGACGTTTACGTACAGTCGCCAGCACATCAATTTACCACAAACTGTCAAATTTCTCCAAATAATTTTACACCATAAAATGTTGACTGCTAAATTCAAAATCGAATGAGAAAATTTGACAGGTTGTGGTAACTTGATGCACTAGCGACTGTACTACGAGACAGCACAAGCCTCTCCTTTTGTTGATCTTAGCAATATTGAACTGAGTGTTATGTAGAATTACTTATCCCTATACTTTCTTTTATGTCACGTCCCAAGTAATGAGCCACGAACCCACAACTAAATAACAGTATCGTATTGATACTCTGCTGTAACTAATCACACAGAAATATATAACTGTCGTCCACAGGCAGGGTCGGACTGGGCCGGAAGGGCCCGGGTGGCTCCCCACAAGCCCGGGGCCCGAAACTGGATAGTGGTAGATGGGATAAAATCGGAAAATAATGAAATATACAAATTATTAATTATTAACGATATATGTTATTAGGTACCTAGTACGGTTCCAATTATATTCCAATAATATAACAAATATGAAGCTAGCCAATCAACATTTTTTTTAAAAGGGAGAACTTTCAGCTAACCTAATTTCTTAAAATCTGCTATGCTAATTACCGCCTGGTTTCCAGCAGGCCACGCAAGCCAGGCCTGTGGGGGGCCTCCGCAGGCTGGGGCCCGGCTGGCAAACGCCATCTCGACTATATGGCCAGTTCGATCCTGTCCACAGGCTCCACAAATGGATTACCGCTCCCCATTATTACGTTTTAGGAGAGAGAAAAACCAATATTCCGATTAAAAGTAAACAATACAGCTATAAACAGTTTCTTTTATTCCGTTTCCATTATATAAAATGATTGGGTTTTATTCGTGAATTATTCTTTTGCTTTGGACCGACCAGATAAGGGTCGATTGCTTTCCATTAAATATAAATTAGTTTTCTGTACTTTGTTTTCGACTGACTTTATTATTGTCTCTTGTTGTAAACGACCGGTAAACTGTTCGGTTTTACGAACTTGTTTCGTTTGAAAGAAATTTAAGTTAATTTTGTGACGTTGGTTGCTCACTTATTCTGTCTTTACATGTAAAGTTTTGTAGAAAATGGATAACGAATAAAGATGCTATTAAGTAACATAGTTGGATTAAATTGTTGTGTAAGTACGAGGAATGTCAGTAGAAACGAGATGGGAGTCACGTTTGATGGTTGGCTCTCAAGATTAATATTACAAAGTACGAAACAGAGCACTGTAACCAACAACGAGTAAGCTAGCCATTGTTCATGGACTTGTTGACAATTCAAGCAATGATTTGCTTGAAAATTCCCGAAAAAGATTTTTTGATGTTCAATGAGCTAAATGCGCTACTATACCATAGATCATCTTTCGCTTGCCTTGTTTCTATTTAGAAATAGATCCATCCCTCCCTTTTTTTTTTATGCTTGTTTTCTATCTCGATGCATCGCCCACATACTTTGTTTGCTTTGTGTCTACCCACTTCAATACTCTTTACAAATGTATCCTCAGGAATCAGCACACCTTTGAGGATATTAATAGGAATTGATCAGATCGTGGGAGCCACATTGAGATGACTATTGTACCTGCCTGTGGAAATTGTGGAATATTAACTGTACCTATCTTCAAAAACGTCTCCGGGGACTCCAAACGCTTTAACAACTATGGCAACAATTTTTTTTTGCTAATGAGTAGAGCACATTATTATCTACTGTTGAACTTCCAGCTACGTAGTTTCCACCTTGAACGCTGCAATAATTCATGTCTTAATGCTAATCAAGCTGTGCGTCACTAATCCAACATAACGTAGCTCCTGTTGTCCCCGAAGTGTTAGGCAGAGGTGTACCTAATTAATAGTACCACCCTCATTTCACCAGTTATGGTTTAGTCTCATGTTGTAGGGGCCGAGCCTATTACCATCAACAGGCTACAAATCCAGTCTTCATTTCCTGATGGAAAAACTCAATAACACTTTGCTTTACCTGGGAACCGAACCCAGGACCACTTGCTCATCAGTCGTGCTTCCGACCAATTTTTTCTTTTTAAATTCAACTTACCTAGTGGTCCTAGCCTGTAGTTCAGGGTAACCACGACCATGTCCCAGTCCATGAGGTGGGTGGCTTCGTAGACTGTTCCCTCGCCGTACATGAAGACTCCTCCATGGATGAACACCACCACGGGCAGGTTGGCGCCGGGGCTCATCTTGGGGGTGTACACGTTCACGTACAGGCAGTTCTCGCTACCTGATGGAGAAGAAGAGAAGGGTTGAAAGTACGCGAGTTTAACCAAAGGAAGACAAAAGGGTTATGTTGGAGGTCTTTAACAACCGTAACATAACATCACACCAGTAACTACCAAAGGGTTAGGTAGAAGTGTATGTTTAGGTTCTCTAGTACACCCAAATTTTTCCATAAGTACCACATGGTACTTATAGCAAAATTTGGTAATAGGCTCTCCCCTATAACATTATAAGGTCGTGCCTATTGCCATCAATCGGGCACAAATCCAGACTCCAGGCTGCCACTGAGAAATTCTTGACGGAAAATACATAATAACGGTTTGCTCGACCTGGGAATCGAACCCAAGGCCTTATGCTTAGCTCAACAGTAACGCTTGCGACCACTAGACCAACGAGGCAGTCTTTGCAATCAAAACTCAAAAACGGATGAACTGACAAATTTTGTACTAACATGAAATTAGTTTGGTGATACTACCTGATGCCCATTTATGTGATAATGAGTAACTCTGTTACCTACACAGTAAATAAATCGCTGTGAGAACATTTACCTAATATTCGTCGTCTTTTACCACTTGTTCTACTGTCTAGACATGTTTACCATAAAACTTTAGTTTCTTTGTAACAAAAGATGCCAAAAAGTCAGTCAGCTGCGAATGCCAATTCGCTTGCATACTGCTTTAATAAATCAAAGAAAATGTCATCTATTTGCCGACTCAGCTATCGTGGCGTGGCTTAGCATTTTTCAGTGAATTTTCAGTTGTAAATGGCAAAGTTTTTGTCAATAACTGTTACACTAAAGAGATTGGATACTGAACTTGGAGATTTAAAAAGAACTTGCTCTCTTATGAGGTCGTACTTGGATAATAATAATAAAATAAAGATTGCATTGGTTTTTGAAAAATAATAGTAAAATAAAGACGTTTTACAGTTAACTTCTATATAACAATAGAAGTTTATTAAATCAAAAACCAATCAAAATCGAAATAAAAAATCAAAGCATTTATTTCAAGTAGGCCAGTTACAGGCACTTTTGAATTGTCGAAACAAAGACAACAATGAAAAGTAGCTACAGTCCCAGTCACAAGGCATAAAATCTGTGAAAGTACTGTAGTTGCCCATTCCCTAACGTAGATCTCTATGGAGAAGAACAGGCAAAAAACTCCATGGACACTCTTTTAAATCAGAATACTTTTGCAAACCCTTGGTTACATCATTCATGTTGAGATGGTACATTGTGTGAGAACGATGTAGCAAGATGTGTATGTTAAAAGTGTCCATAGTAAAAACAATTCAAAAAAGCCGTGGCAACCAAGGGATGACCAGTCACAACTGACAGCGCCCGTTCACAGTATTTGTAGGAAAGTTGTATGCCAAAATTAAAGTGAAGTAACTGAAAGATTAAAGCTTTGCATGAGAAAGAAGAGTGACGAACGGGGGACTGTCTCATGTAAGTTTTGACTTTCAAAAAGTGCAGATTATCGGCCTAATTTAAATAAACTACTTAATTTTGCAAGGATTTTAACTGTGGTTTGTTGTTATACCTGTGATTTTCCTTGAGAATGGATCGTACTGCAGGCAGGCGGGGAGCGGCCTGGTGGCATCCCACACTCCGGGCCATGGCTTCATCTGCTGTGGTTCCTGTCGACAAAAGTACGCGTTAGACAGTGACAAAATGTTAAGTGCTGAAGTTCACATAATTATTTATTAAGGACGCCAATACGCTTGATGTGGAAGACCAATTGCCAAAA
Source organism: Noctua comes (assembly GCA_963082995.1). Lineage (NCBI taxonomy): Eukaryota > Metazoa > Arthropoda > Insecta > Lepidoptera > Noctuidae > Noctua > Noctua comes. Next base: position 15,467,211 of record OY720278.1, on the reverse strand, counting down.
TAATTTTGCATCTTATCGGGGGTAACAGTCCCCGAAGGGTTAGGCAGAGGTGTACCTAATAGTACGCCCACATTTCGCCCGTTATGTTCCATGAAATAGGGGGCGCACCTATAGCCATCAACCGGGCACAAATCCAGGCTCTGGGGCTGCTACTGAGAAATTCTCAATAACAATTTGCCCGAACCGGGAATCGAACCCAGGACCCTCGGCAGTCGCCATTGCGAACACTAGACCATTGCAGTGGAAGATACAAGAAGTTTCCCTGTAACTTTGGGTGCTGACCGTGCCGTACAAAAAACAGTTCAATAGTTGGCGAAACGGGACTGAATGTACGAAGATTAAAATAGTTACAAAAAGGCACTTTTTCACTTGTTTCGCACGTCTTTTGTTTAGTTGGCGAATCGGGAAAACGGGATGTAGCCCTTTTTTAACCGACTTCCAAAAGAAGGAGGTTATCAATTCGCCTGTGAATGATTTTTTTTGTGTGTATGTTCAGCGATATCTTCGCCAATTGTGAACCGATTTCTATGATTCTTTTCTTTTTGAACGAATATTATTCCGCGGTGGTCCCGTTTAAATTTGGTAAAGATCTGATGATGATCTTCGGAACAATGGAACTCTTCAATAATAGACAGCAAATCTGTCGTGATTAATGCAATCGCTGGGGTTGTTTATTGTTTACAAAATATCATAATATAACAAAACGCCTGTATGCTCTGAGGGTGTACGCAGATGTGTACTATAGTACACCCAGATATCGACAGTTAGATAATTATGTTAAATTTCATTTTATTGGGGATAAGCCTATTGCCATGGAATGTATTTTTAACAATGTAAAAAAAAAAAAGCATAGCGAACATTTGTATATTACAACTAAAAATGGAAGAATATTATTTTTTTGCAAAAAATAAAACCCACTTCAAAAACACAAAATGTGAAAAATTACTTCAGAAGTCGGTGACAAAAAAACTAATTCAAACAAACCAGTCACCGACTTCAGAAGTGAGGAGTTAGGTAGAGGTGTACCTAATCGAACACCCAAATTTCGAAAGTTATGTTGAAGTATCATGTAATAGGGGACGAGCCTATTACCACCAACCGGGTACAAAATCAGGTGAGAAATTCCTGATGGAATAATCCAATAACACTTTGCCCGTCCCGGGAATCGTACCCAGGACCTCATACTCAGTGGTTGCGCTTGCGACCACTCGACCAATGAGGCCGTCTCACACATAATGACACATCAAAATTTCCACGCGAACGAAGTCGCGGGCAAAAGCTAGTAATTGCAAATAGCCTAACATTTGAAGAAGCCTGTAAGAAATATTTGTACAAAATTTGAACAGGACCTATGCAGTCGTTTTTGCGCCAGCCCGGATCATCGATTTGGATTTTTACGATTTTATTATATGTATAGATATAGCAGATATAGATGTATAGATAGATGAGTTATTCAATCTTTAGGCAGACTGGTTGGCGATCGCTATATACCTAGAAGTAATAGGTGTTCGTTAGTTTTGTCTTGTTTTTTTTTACTTTTCAACACTTTTGATGTGACATCTCACTCCGCAAGTAAAAAAAAATCAACATTTTTTTTTTAAAACCACTTCGCTTTCATTGGCTGTTTATTTTTATAATAATATATATTTTTGTATTTTAAAGAGGCTGAAGACCTTTTCTACATGTTACAAATATGAGTAAACAGAATATTTTAAAGATAATTTAGATTTATTTTACCCGCGGGTGTTGACGTCTGGGATGAAATATATGAAAATAAAAGGTTGTTTTGACGCCAAACTATTCTCGATTTTTCTTCACGCTTTTATAGAAGCTGGAATAGTGTTGAGAAAGAAGAATATTCTATTTGGGAGACGCACGACGAAAATACAAGTAATGAATACAGGAATATTCAAATCAATTAAAAACTGGGTCAACGGGTATTGGTTTTGATTGTCTTGTGAAACCGCAAAATATGCGATATAACGGTTGCGTTGACTTAGTTTGTTACTTCAACTTGATACAGCTACGTTACTTCAACTTGAAACATCTATGCATTCCTGAGAAAAAGGGTATTGATTGAAAGAGAGATAGACGGACAATAAAGTGATCCAATAAGGGTTCGTTTTGAGGTACAGAACCTTAAAAAAAAAGACGTCTGCGAGGGCAAACAGGATTTTAACTCGATTTCTTGCGGTAAACTTAAATGAAGGGTTATGCATGATTTTAGCAGTATGTGTGTTTAACATAATGCTGGGATGATTTTAATCTGTCATTTTGTCGATTCTACCGTCGACAAAATCTGTTTCTACGGTGGTCATGCTACGCGTGCTGAATGCGTTGGGTTGACTTAATTGATAGTCAGACAAGTCGCTGATTTGAAATCGTCACCAGTCTGGTCACTTCCATAATAGTTTTTAATGTGCGGTAAACGATTATCGATCGTTATTAAAATAATAACCAGAACCAATTATAATTACATTAAAATGGCTTTTACCTAAATATTTCAAATAACAAGAACATTAATGTACTACGTATTAACGTTCATAACATACCTAACAAGTTGGAAATCACGACTCCCATTTCATATTTATTAAAGAGACGCGATTCTAAATATTTACCGTTGGAAGATGTTATGTGAAGCTGGTTGTATATTCCTCGATAAGAAATACGACACGAGTATATTATGCAAATGCATGTTAAACTTTAATAGAAGTTTCAAGGATTATAATGAAAACAATATATATAAATTAATTAATTCGGCGACGATAACGCTATTGTTTTCATGGTCATCTATACAAATACAAAGTTTGTAACTAACACAGTGACTAATAACTAATAAAGTGACGAAGGTACTATACTGTTTTGTTTATACATGGTGTAAAAGAAAGGGTATAGTCATTTGAAAGGATATTATCAGCTGTCCCATACATTTGGGTCGAATTTTGGATGGGACAGCTGATAATTTTTTCGCATTGGACTCAAGGAGACAGTTGTTCAGTTTGATGGTCTGCAGCATAACCTTTCATATGACACCCTTTCTGTTACAACCTGTATAGTTGTAAAGTTTTAAACAGTTCGGTTTAGGGCGCCAGGGTAGGCGGGCGGGACTTAGCTTAGCTCGTGTAGCAGCGCATCGACACACCCAACTAACTTAGCATCACATACAGGATGTAAACAGACTCTTCACGAAGCCGTCTACCAAGCATTATGTTCATCAAAGTAAGTAACTTTACGCAAAAAATATATTGCTGGGAAACGACTTTTTTTTTTGGTGAAAAATCATGTTTTTCGGTACGGCTCAATGACACGCACTCAAAAAATCTGGAATCAACCAAACACATTCATAAAATTTAATTGAAATCGGTTGGGTAGTTTCGGAGATTATTTTGATATATTAAGAAGATTTCCACTATACTATCACACCCGATGGTAAAGAACAAACCAAGCATGGATTTCTTATGAACAGCATAATAATTAACAGTTGCAATATAAATATACAGCTCCTTCTAACAAAAGGTTGACACAAGAGAGTGGAAGAAAAACATGTTGCGACGACACAAATGAATGGGACGAGTGACGAAGATAATGCTGATGAGGTGAACCATCTAATAACATTGCAAAACAATTCTTTATTCTTTATTGCACACAAAAAACAAATATACATACAAATTGCAACAATATAGGTCATGTACAACGGCGAGCTTAACCCAGAATTGGATTTTCTTACAGCAAACCAAATTTTGACTGTGAGATTTGCAGAAAAGGATAAACTGAAGTGCATTAACATTATATTGTGTTACTTAAATTAATTAATGTTATAAACTAAACTACATGCATACATATATAATATACGTAATACATATAGTACATATATATACATACCTATAAAATCATATATAATATAGATACATACATATTGATCATGTTGACGGGAAATGTTCCCTTATTCCTTTCTTGAACACATCTAACGAAGGGCTATCCCGCAAGGAGTGTGGAAGCGAATTCCAAAGGCGCACAGCACGAACAGTAAATGAACCATCATACCGACTTGAGGAGATGGGAGGGAAACGAGGGAGAAGAGATGATGATGAGCGACAAGGTTTACCTCTAGGTACAACAATCATGCAATAAACAAAAAATATCAAGCGCGTGTGACCAGAGTTATGAATGTTGAATAGCATGTGGGGGATTCTGCCTACCCCCGAGCGTGAGTTGAAGAACAATATACGTAGGTAAGCTAAACATTAACAACTTACCCTAAACCGATACTTTCCGATCGGAGCTCGCGCATATGGAACACCTTGGAAGCTGGCGAAGGACCGTCCTTTCGTGGACACCTTCCATGCACCCTGAAGAACCCCATGCGCCACTCTTATAGTGGGATTTGGAGCTTGAGCGGCAACCAAACCGACGACGGTTAAAAACAAGAATAACATCAACGACATTTTTAAATATAGAAGCAAGACGACTCCCTTGACATGCGTGCGTCGGCGCAGGTGACTGGCGCGGAACTGGCTGGATAGTGGACTGGGATTCAAACTGTTTATAAAACAATGTGGTAGGTACGACGGCTTAGTGTAAGTGCACAGATAATACATGTTGTTATAGGGCGTCGATTGCGGTTGACCGATTGGGGTTATGCTGATTGCTGAATTCAGTGCGATAGTTCGATAGTCTTGTATCTAGGTACATTTTCTAGACTGTGAAGAGTTATTGTTGGCGACGTTAAGAATGAGATTGTTTTGTTTTCTAGAAAAACCGGTACTTACTACATCATATTTAAATACGCAAAAACTGACTATTTCTAAAGAGTTAAACTAAACTAAACTACATTTAAACAGCACATTTCATCCTATTTTTAACATATTTAACATGTTCTACTTAATTCAAATTTTTAAGTTATTATTTTAATTTCACCTATTTTTATATTAAACAATAAAATAAATTTTTAAATAACAAAATATTTAAAATGGTAAACTGACTGATTGACTGACTGGGTGATATGTCAACACACAGCCCAAACTGCTGGTCATACAGACATGAAACTTGGAGGGTGTGTCCTTTGTGAAGAGTAAGTCTCCACTAAGAAAGGATTTTTGGGAATTCCACCCCTAAAGGGGTAAAATAGGGGATGGAGAAGTTTATATGAAAGTCCGTCTGTTTTGAAGATTGAAAATTAATTTATACGTATCTCAGCATTTTTGATAATTCTACCCCTGAAGAGTTAAAAAGGGGGATGAAGGTAAGTAATCGGATATTTACCGACATCCACGCGGGCGAAGCCGCGGGCAAAAGCTAATATACATATAAACCTTCCTCTTGAATCACTCTATCTGTTGCTGAAAACTGCATTAAAATCCATTGCGAAGTTTAAAAAAACAGATCTAAGCGTACAGACAGCGAGAGCGACTTTGTTTTATACTATGTAATGTAAAGATTCGCATTTTTTATCAGACGGCACTACTCGCTAATTCAGTTTCAGTACAAATTAGAGTCTATGGCTATTTCTTCTAACTATACAGTTCCAATTGGCTCAATTTCCATTTTTCATTGGTGGACTACTTACCTCTTTTTGCATATTGCTTGCTACCATGACGTCTAAAAGCAGGAGTAATTCCAGTGGTGTGGAGAACAATATTCCTAACATCCTCTACAAAATAATACACTAATAAACTGACTTAGTGTTAATTTGAACTAAAACCTGTTAGTACGTCTTTGTTTTAAGTATTAAAGGAACTCGTAGTTAATTTCTGGGGGGAATCAATTTAGATTGACATAGACACGCTATGAAGAAGTTTATGAACGAAAGCAAATAGATTCAACTCATGATTCATCATAGGTCCCGACGCTGAGTATCCTTAAAAATATTTAAAAAATTCTTTGAGCTCTGAGAGCTTAATCAGCCAATGGAAATGAAAGATTGCTCATCCCCTTAAGCAAGTAGCGTGCTAATATATAGCCCAACATTTGTAGAAGCCTATAAGGAATATTTGTGCAAAATTTGAACAGGATCTATCTAGTAGTTTTTGAGCCATCCCGGAACATCGATTTGGATTTTTACGATTTTATTATATGTATTTAGATATATGACTAGCTGTTGCCCGCGACCTTCGTCGGCGTGAAATTAGAGGTGTGAAATATAGTTTATGACCTATTCTCCAGATAAAAAAAAATCATTAAAATCGGTCGAGCCTTTTCGGAGGAGTACGACTACAAGCACCGTGATACAAGATTTTATATTTAGGAAGTTATAGAATTATAGATAGTTCAGTTTCAATCATAAAACATTGTTTGGCCAATGACGATAGATCATATCGAACATTTCGAAAGGCGAGGCGGTATTCTTTGTTGCTATTTCGACGTTAAATTATATTTATTGTCAGCTGTGTTCTGGCTGAATGGATGTTTACCTTGGCTCAATGTTACGTAATTGAAAAATATTGACCTGCCGCTTGCCTATCGGAGACTCATTCTCATGAAAGAAAATATTTTAATTGGCTTATTAATTAACACGGCCTCGGTCAGAACGACTTATATATAAATATTGAATTTAATAATAACGAAGGGAAAAAAGAAGTCATTTTACTAAGTAATAAGAGATGTTGTTTTGACTTTCAAAAGAAATGAAAAATAAAACAAGTTAAAGGATTTATGGCAAATTAACTATTTATTATTTAGTTTGTTTGCACACGCAAAGATAACGTGATATAAAAAAATAAAAAAAACAATATTTTTATAAAATATTTTAAAAAGTGCTTGAGATCCTATAGATATCATTTTACAGCTCATCCCTAAGGTAGGCGCGATAGTTCTCATTCTCATTCAAACCTAAGCTGTCCCAGAAGGCCTTCTGACCGAAGTCGTTGGTTGACTTCATTTCCATCTTGGTGGGTGACAGGATATCTAAGTAGTGCAGTTCAGGAGCGCCGGGCTTCACGGGTTCCCATACAGGTCCGTTCTTGTTCAGTTTCGGGATTCTGTAAACAAAATGGGTGTTAAAGCCATGAAGCATAACTTAGCATAACTCCAATATTTTTAGAAGGCAGATATAGAGGCTATAGGCAGAGGTAGGAGTGTCTACAATTCTCCACAATTGGCAACTAAAGGGTGTATATAATAGACCCTTAACGAAGCCGAAGCGCACTTGTTCTCCCCGTCATTGCGATCACTTTTTTGTTCTGGAACGTACCTCGTCAAAGTACACTCTTGTTCATAAGTTTTTTTTTTAATACTAGTTCCTTCATGACCCGTTTACCATTCAATGCATCCATCAGTAGAATGCTAATAAACTAAGCACAAAAACAATCGTAACTAAAGGAATTTCACGATCGAGCTTGGAACCTACCCCAGGGATCACAAACTACAGTTGCGCTTGTGGGGTCAACCCCTTGGCCACGACCTACGCACTCAATCGACACGCGTCTTGCGGTCACGGGTCTTCTACGGACAAAACAAACGAAAGAAGTAGACGTGAATTAAAAATCCAGAAAGAGAAACCAATGCCTGAAACTGTCAAACTCCCTTCTTTTTTGTATACCAGTTTTTATGGGTATGGAGACCAGGGTGTAGGTATAGTTCTTCATCCCTCATAGAAAAGGGAGGATCCTCCACCTGGATGGATGATATGTCTGGTGGGCTACTGTCCGACAGTTGCTGTCGGGTTCTGCTATACTTGCGCGACGCGATGTAGGATTTAAATGTATTTCAATGTTTAGTTCATCGTCTGTGTCATAGATGGCGCTGTAGTAATTTTTATTCTATGTTGCTGTAGTCCTCTTTGTAGTGCCGCTACAAGTTTTCTATCCAAATAAATATTGGTCGAACTTTATCCTCATATCGTTTGTTAATATTGTGTTAACAAAAATAGACAAAACAAATAATAAAACTTGGTTCCAAGAAAATAACAATATTATTGTATCCTAATCGAAATTTGCGCAGTTTCTGATACAAATATAAATATAACATAGGCATAAACACAATCTAATATCGATTATCATCATATTATAAGTATGTAGGTTGGTATACAGTACTAAATTATATTTTGTTTAGATTCCAGTCTATACAAATCTTCATCACCATCATTTCGTCTATACAAATAATTGTTTTCAATTGATGTTATTTCACTTAAACAAATGTCTAACTTTGTTGTTTAGATTGACTAAATTCTTTAACTCATTCAGTCTTGGTGGTTAGTGTCACTAAGCACCTCATGCCTCGAAAGCCTTAATGCCTAATTGGTTTTTTCTAGAATTTTTTCCTACTTTCTGTGATATTTTAGTAGTAAATGATGCTAAAACTAAAATAAAAATGTTCAAAATATTCTTAATGTAAAAGCGTGACTGAAAGAGTTAAAAAATCGAGAAAGTTGTAAAGTCGTAGTTGCAGCGCAAACTGAACATTAGGTAGGTATGTGTGTAGATTTTAAAGTGTTTTTCCCAAATACACTTATTTGTTTACATTTTTGGAAACTAAATTGCGAATACGGAATATGTAGTTATGACGTCAAAATGCACGTAAAGCACTCATACAATATTATTATCGTGTAGTATCTGAGTCTGGAAGTTGACCAAAACATGTTTGGAAAATTTCCAGAACGATAACAACAATGAAATATATTATTTTAAAGCATCTGAACGGTGGGTACCGTTATCTATAAATTGTGACACAACTTAGAAGTTCCATTAGAGTTTGTCAAGCACGGTAACTTTCAAAGTGACGCGAGTTTAACTGAACTGAGACAGCAATTTAAAGGTCCCAGAGCGTTTAAATTAAGTCCTCTTGATTTGACCAAAATAATCAATCGCTGTCTCTAGGTTCCGTCCTTAGGCCTGGACTCCAAAGTGGAGACCAACAGAGCGGAGAGGAGACGTGCAATCACATTCGTTGAAATCCACATCGTGTCTCTCGTCTCTCCTGTAATTGGTTGAATCTTACTCGTCTCTGCACCGCTCCGCTAGTCACCGTTTTGATGGAGTCGGGGCCCTAACCTATTGGGGTCTTGCAACGACTGACCCTGTCAAACTCCAAATCCTGACCGAGAGCGACCGAGAGCGACCGAAGACTAAAAGAGGAGGAAAGAAGGCCAAAGAATATATGGATGGATTGTGCGAGTGAGCAATATGAAGGAAAAAAAAGTGAATGATGACAGAGAAGAATGGAAGAAGAAAACGTGATCCACCGATTCCAGGTATCATAGGACATGGGCAGGATGTTGATGACGTTTGCGGCAACGGGGTAGATTCATCATTATTACAAACATCCTTCACCGGACTTCACCCACGGCTGGGTATACCCAGCCGTGGGTGAAGTCTAGCTGAGTATGATAGGATGAGAGAATGAGGATGATAGCCGTAAAATGGAAAGAACTTTGAATTCTTACCCAGTGGTAGAGAAGGTGTACACCATATTGATGAGACCATCCACCATGGCCATGTCCTGAGGGTCGCGGCTGGCCACGCCGGGGAAGCTGAACATCTGCAACACGTCGTCAGCGTGGCTCACACCTGAAAATATATTAATGTGGTAGAAGCTGGTAATTGAGGTCTTCGTTAAAGTCAAGAGGAAACGCAAAAGTACCAGTTATTAAGTCTTCTGGATACGGCTCTAACGTTTAATTTCAAACGAGAAGACTCAATTCAGCGGCTAAATAGCCGGTACTTGTGATAGCTGGCATTTTCCATCCAAAGATTGAAAAGCACGTTTTGTAAATAACGAATTTGAAAGTCTAGAGAGAGAGAGACGCTGTCCAATCCGCGAAACTGACTTATTAACGAAACTGCCGAATTAATTCAACTGACAAGTGAGGGAAATTGACCAGTGTTAGGCGGACTCGATCAAATCACGATAGCAACGAGTGACTTGAAGTCAAAGTTAAATCATTTATTTCAATTGATCACTGCATTACTGGTATTGCTTTCTGAAAATAATTTCAATTCATAAGTTTATATTTATTGAACACTGGTGCATGTACCTATGTATTTAGTAGTCTATCCTATTTCAGTGAAAATAGTGTTTCATTTTCGCGAAGTAAATTTTTGGAGCATTCACGGCGCTACACTCGTGCTTACTGGAATTACCTTTTATTCAACACAAAAAAAAGACGCTGGTGGACTACATAACGACCTCCTTTAGAAGTCTGTTAAAATGCCTTTCATAGTCACGATCACCAGCTGCAGTACTACATGGTTCTTTTCATTCTTGAGAAGCCGCTGTAGGTAAGCATTTGGGAAATTGATAAAGGAAATTTTATGAAAAAGACAAGATGGCCGCGTCGGTTCAAACTATGACCACACATAAAAAGAATTATGCAGTGCAATACGTAGCATGTGTGTGACGACCGTTCGGATATCTTCCATAGTGTTTGGTACGCATTTAGTTTACTTCCGTCTTGTGAAATTGTCTGTGGAAATTTTCTTGAAAAAACAAGATGGCAGCGTTGATTCCGGCGATGGCCACGCGCGAACGTTGATACTCACCGTAATTGACGTCATTGTGCGCCATTAAGCTGGACAGGCTGGTGACGCCGCGGAAGGCGTACCGGTACACGTAGGTCGGCTGCCCGGACTTGGCTGCGTGGATCTGCGCCGTCTTGCCCACGTCCATCACGAAGAGGCGGTCGCTTAGGGCCTGTGGGATTCAAGAACTTTAAGAATAAGTAAGTATACAAGGTGTAAAAGGACCCTTCACGAAACCGTCAACCAAGCATTCTGTACATGCTGCGGGACTGTTCGAAAGAGATACCGTGGCCCTGGAACACAAAGGGCAAAGAAGGAACATGGATGGGCTTTAGTCAGTACAAGTCTGACACTCCCTTCCGCTCCGCCCAGAGTAGGGGGGGGTCATTTGAAGATTTCCCATCCGAAAAAAAAAAAAAAAAAAAGCATTCTGTACGTCTATCTGACTATGTAAGTAACACTGCACCATAATTATTGCTGGAAAACGCCTTTTTTTTGGTGCTTAACACGGTTTACGGTAGCGCTCATTGTAATCCATTTCAATTCTATTTATTTAAAAGTGTTCGGAATCAGTCATTTTATCAACTTAATTCGCTAAAATGCCATACATGTTTAATCAATTGAGGAACTGATTTTTAACGTAAAAGAAATATAACGTTACTAATCAATTGAGCAACTGTTTTTTTAACGTAAAACAAATTTAACGTTACTTAGTACACTTAACAATAAAACACAACAAATAATTTTTTTTTTTTTTTTTATATTTTTGAATGTTTTTATATTGTTTTTCTAAGGAATATTTAAAAGTGTAAACAATTTGTAAAAATCTAAATAAAGGAAATAAACACAATAAAAAGAGGCCTAACCTGGCTTGGTTTTGAATACCATCTCACATAGGTAACTAGTTACAAGTAGGTAATTAGTTATTTTCGTAAACGAAGTTGTCAAAAGACTGATTACAGTAACCGCCTACGGCAATTTTGTAAGCTTTCGTCAACGGCCTAATTATCTCAACGCAAATTGTATCTCTAAAAAACCTATGATAGAAGACGTTTATCGAAATAATTTTAGTAATTTTTTACGTCAGTAAAGTTATTTTAGGAAATGATACAGTGTGATTTTTTTTTGGTGTTGGGTTCAATGGGTTCGATTCCTGGCTAGGAAAATTCCTTTTTCAAAAATCGAATGATGCAGTTTTAGTTTTCATCAAAATCGGGCTCGAGACTCCTTTGAGAATTTTTTGCTATTCCTCATAGTTTCGAATTTGGCCATCCACGCCCACTTGAAAAATTCACCCTGTATAAGGAGCTCCATTTTGGAACAGGCCTTTATTCACATCAACAGTATCAAAACGCGTAAAAAAAAAAGAATATCAGGTATATTATTAATTTTGGTCAAATTATTTTTTCTACTTTTTCTTTTTAAAAATTTTTGTGAAGTATTAAAACAAACCTATCAGGTTGCTATTTCATTACGCTGTGGTATCTTTGGGCGTTTCTACGGAACCCTAAAAATAATTTTCCCATTAGTGTCCCTGGCGGACCTTGTACGGAACCATTAAGCTATGGCCTACGTAGACAGCTAGCTAGTTGATAACATGATGGCGTAGATCAATGGACATTAATTCAACGATTCAAGCAAGCCCATGCGAATCATTTCTGTTCCGAACGAGATTACTATTAATCAGTCTCAGTTGGCAGATCCCGACCTCAGAGTCCCTACCTGCTAGTAAAATTCTAACTGAAATCGTCGCAACATAATATAGCTTTAAGCTTATATAGTTGAAGGCAATCGTAGATTGTTATTAGTAAATTATGCCTTGGATACGAGAATGTACCTAATACGAAATTAATATGAATGAGAACACACCTTCGTACACCTGTTGTAAACTAATTATAATTATTTATACTTAGTTAGTTTATGATTATATACAAATCAGTCTTACCAAGGGGCATCGTATCACGCGGTACTAACTGGGTTGTGGAGGTCAGATAGGCAGTCGCTCCATGTAAAATATCGGTAAAAAAATTAGAAGCGACTTTCACAAGATAAATACACGCGGTAAACACGAAATTGTAATACCTAAATTCAGATTAACAAAAACTAGCAAGTCTTTTCTTATAAACAGCATACGCTTTTATAACAAGTTGCCAAAGTCAGTTATAGAACTGACCGATGTAAAGTTCAAAAACCACATCAAACGTGTCCTTATTAAAAAAGCATATTACAAAATCAAGGACTACGTTGAAGATAAAGAAGTTTGGCCTTAGTAACTTCTGCGCTTGCGGCTTCCCTGGTAGCTCATAAACGGCACAAATATGTGGATGTCTCTAACTATTCTCAAATTTTTCCTCTTGTTTCGAATCAGATTTTACAGTAATTTTCAAATCATTTATATCTTTTGCTCAAAATAGTTACAGCACTGATAACAGTATTTGTGTCACTTGTTTAATTTAGTACTTTACAATATTCTCTTACCTTTGTATAGATTCTTTTTATCGATTTTTTGTGAATGTGTGGACATTGTAGGCTTTGTAGATTCCCAGCTGCTTGTTAACTTTTTATTTTGTTCTACATTTTTTGTGTAGTAAGCAACGACTTATTGTCGGGCCTACGTCCCCCCATACTTAAGTACAAATGCTGTATCCATAATACTGTAACACCAAATGATTTGAAAAGAGTAACCATGGAGTTTCTTGCCGGTTCTTCTCCATAGGAAACGACCAACCCGAACCGTGCACCTTTTTGTCGACGTTTTATAAGTGCCCATCGAGGCCTATGTGAAATAAAATATTTTGATTTTGATTTTGGTATTCAGCTGCATTCGGTTAGACTGGAAGCCGACCCGAACATCGTTGGGAAAAGGCTAGGTAGATGATGATATAACATCACGCCAGTAATTCCCGAAGTAGGCAGAGGCGTACCTAATAGTACAACCTCATTTCGCCAGTTATGTATTTAAGTTCCATGTAATAATGTGTAGTGAAGACATATTTAAATGCGAACTTCTACTTCCTAAGCTAGGCCAAAAGCCAAGGAGAAAAAATAAGGGCGAGCCTATTGCCATCAACCGGGCACGAATCAAGACTCCGTGGCTGCTAATAAAAAAATCCTGATGGAAAAGCCCAATTACACTTTTCTCGACCTGGAAATCGAACCCAGGACCTCATGCTCAGCAGGAACCAATGAGGAAGTCTCCAGACCAATCTGTAGCTATTGTTATTGTTGTCGAATTCGTAACATCTGCTAAAGATACTACGAAAGTACGAAATAAAACCACGAAACCGAAAAAATAGGCTTGTGGTAGCCTACAACGCCACATTCAAACTATGCTTCATACCTGACGTCACGCAATATTAATATTAATTAGCATTGTCAACGACCGCCAGGGCTGACCACCAGCCACAACACCCGTCTGGTCGAAAGATCCTCCCTTTGTGTCCACCAGGGTTAAAAAAATAGTCACATTATGATTCCGAGTATTTATGACTATTTCTTGACTATTTTTTGCGTACTCAAAATTGTTTTTGATGAAGTTTTCTAAGGTGAGGATTGTGGTGGCGGGACTTATAGAATTACCGTGACCCTGGAACATAAAGGGCTATTGAAGGACACCGTGGATTTTAGCCAGTACAAGTCTGACAGTCCCTCCCGCTCTGCCCTGGGTGGGAGGACGCATTTGATGATTTTACCACGATAAAAAAAAAAGGTGAGGATTGTGTGGTGAAGGACACCCCCCTTTTCAACGGAGGATGAGAAGCTCACACCCCTCACACTCTCACCCCTCAATAGGTCTATTGAAGTTCTGTACCTGAACAAGCTGCGGGAATGTCTCCTGGCTGACCGGTTTGCCTCCCAGGTAGTGCTGTTTGATCTTCATCGCGACCTCATTGCGGAGATTCAGCGGGACAGTGTCGTTGTACTCAAAGATGTTGGCCGCCAGTTCGTTCCAGCGGGCTTCCAAGTCCGGCAGGAGGTCGGGAGTCTCTTGGTAGACTGGAAAAGAAGCGGTTGTGGGATGCAGCATTGATCATTCATCCTGAAGAGAGTGGTAATCGATTTGCATGAGGAAGACTTAGCATTACTTCTGAAAACTTCACAGAAATTTTAGAAACTATATTTGGAAATTATATTGGTTCATGGAATTCTGAAATTCTGGGAGATGCAAAAAAAGACAAACATATTTATCCTGAATCTGAGGTCGTAGACAAAGTGAGAGTCTACAGGGTGTAAACAGACCCTTCACATAGCCGTCAACCAAGCATTCTGTACATCAAACTAAGTAACTTTACGCAAAAATTATAGCTGGGAATCGACTTTTTTTTTTGGGGTGAAAAATCACGGTTTGCGGTAGGATGGATGAGAGATGCACTCAAAGCATTGTGCTGATGGATGGATTGAATTGTATGGGGGTCGTGGAGGTGTGTAAAGTAAAAATGTTACATTAAAATAATGTAGGTATCTAAAAAAAAACTTGTGAAAAAGTTGGAACTTTGACCCCCAATATCTCCGTAACTAGAAGGTTTCCAGGTATGGTCTAGAACAAAAAAATGATCGCAAAGACGGGGAGAACAAGGAACAAGTGCCTTTCGGCTATGTTAAGGGTCTATTTACACCCTTAAATGCGATGATAAAAAGCGAAAAAAAATGTAGTAGAACTACGAAACTTTTTGTATCCTTATTATCCTCTGTTGGGTTTGTTTCTATTCTTGACTTGAGTTTTTTTATAACTTCAACATCAATTTATTATTCGGCTTACAGTAGTGAAATGTTTTTTCTGTTCATCAAAAATTCTTTTGATTTTATACTCACATAGACGCACTATGTGAGTATAAAATCAAAAGAATTTTTTTGGTTTGAAGATCAACGAAACTTAACTTGATCTGACTTGACATCCTACTCTCAACGATTATGAAGAAAAGCTGATGAGAAGGCACAACTTGAACAATATGTTTAAGCTGGAGTAAAAGCAACACTTACCAGCAGCCGGGTACAGTCCCTCCTCAGAAGTGACGGAAGTGATGAGCGGCACGTTCATCATGCCGCCGGCACTGGTGGCGTGGAACGCGTACTGCTGGAGGAACGGCTCCCGTACTCCTGGCGCCTCCACCACGGGCGTGAACGGAGTGAACATGTGCACCTTCCAATCCTGAAGAAGTTGAGACAAATAGTGTTAAAGGATTTAGAATCTTCCAGTTAAGAGAGGATTTTGATGGAAGAGGTTATGATGTCGAACATCATGAAATGATGATAATACGGATTGTTTTTTTTTTTTTTTATCTTGGTAAAATCATCAAGTGAGTCCTCCCACCCAGGGCAGAGCGGGAGGGACTGTCAGACTTGTACTGACTAAAATCCACGGTGTCCTTCAATAGCCCTTTATGTTACAGGGTCACGGTAATTTTATAAGTCCCCGGCAGGCTTTGGGCCTCTAGAGGGGGGCCCGTCATTATGCTGACACTCTTTGAGGCGCGCGTGGAACACAACGCGCCATCGACCCGGGCATGGTCCATGGTCGGACAGCGAGTCGCCCATTACTCGCCGCCCGCATGCCTAATACGTATTGATTGAAAATTTCACTATTTCACTGAAGCAAAGGAATTATCAGATTACCAAATGCATCATTGCCCCATCTTTTAGCCTTGTCTACCAATGAATCAAAGTTAAATCAAATCTTTTTAGACATCCAATATGTTATATTCAAAATTACATTAGAACAGCATCCTGGCTGTTCGCCAATATTTTAAACATATTGCGGCTGATTGAGGCATAGATTGTGATGCTGCCATATTTCTCTGCTGAAGAGCTTGTAAACTATGTGCAAATTGGAATTCATTCGGCCCAAGAGGCTGGTCAATTAAAAGTATGTTATTCAATTCATTGTGAGCCAAAGTTCGCAATGTAGTTATAGGAAGACGAGTTACTCTGTGGATATAATTAGCCTCGTATTACAGAACCTAATTCAAGACTCAAGGTATATAAAAACCCATTTTCCCACGGAGGTAGGTAGAATCTTACTGAACGGCAGCTCTACATCAAGCAAGACAAGATTCAATCATTACTTTGAGCTAGTTCTACTTCAAGTTCCACCAATGAAATGGAGCTAAACTAGTTTTAAGTACGGAATACCTGAATTATGAGTGAGATTCTGTAATACAAAACTATCGTGGTCTGGGACATCCCTCGATAGCTTGACAAATTGAATGATGACCTAGAAACCAGACGAGCTTGAGGTAGAAGGCGGAAACTGAGAATTTTGGCCTTTGTTTTAAAAGTATAAATATTAAAGTATCTGTTGGTCTGTTACCTATTGATGCCTTAACAGCTAGATGGATTTGGATGAAATTCGGCATGCAGATAGATCTGGCTTTGGACATAGGATACCAACTTTTTATCTCGATATTACGTTGCCATGGGATAGTCTCTGACCTCCACGTGGGCAAAACCGTGGACAAAACCTAGTCTAATATAATTATAGAAGAATAAAATAGAAATACAATACGTACAGACATCTCAATCTGCGCATTAACGATGGACTCGGCAGGCCTGTACTTGAGGCAGTCCACCATCTCCTTGTTGGTGTTGGTGGGGCATCCCACGATGACCGCCAGGGCCTTCGCCTTCTCAGCAGGCTTGAGGGAGTGCGTCCATTCTGCGAGGGCGGAGCCGCTGTAGGCTATGCCTCGGGCGAATGTGCCTGGAAAGAAGTTCGGGCAGTTACGAGACAATACAGAAGTGTTTTTCTGCCAATCGTGTGCAATCGTGTTTTGCTGCTATTCGGTAGTTAAATCAGAATGGACTGCAGGCGGCGAACTTGGTGTTAAGCTGCCGCTAGACCAGTCAGGCCTAAAGGAGTGGCATGCAGTGTTCCCTGCGCGCATTTATGGGGGAACGAGCGCTCGTGTGATTGGCCGTATTAGGTGATGAGGCCCGGTAGGCATGGCTGGCTGATATCAGTCGAAGTGCATGCGAATGTACGAGTATGTCCCAAGCCCTCGACTCATGATACTATTTGCTACCGTGAGTAAAAGAACCCCCATTCTCTACAGATCCATAAGAACCTTGCCACAAAAAAAAATGAAAGCCTCACTCGCTCTCACTTCATTAGAGATTGAAAATGTGACACAATATAATTATGAGTAGGTAAAGCAGCAAGCGCGAATGTGTGTTTTTTGAAAAGGACCATGGGCAATTTTCTATGAAGTTTCGGCGTAAGACCAACAGAATTAAAAAATATTTTAAATAGTAGCTTATAATGAGTATTTCACTTCGTACTAAAACACCAAGTACCTTAGTCGCCGGACAACAGAAATAGAGACACCTGAAATATTTAGCCTTTTATGTTTTGTCCCAAAGATTTGAACCATTTTTCAAACAAACGTAGTTAAACAGGGGGTTCCGTTACACAGCCAAAACAGTACTTAGTCTATTCTAGCACCTCGCCGGCCTAGATTGGGTAGAATACTGTGAGCTTAACAAAATATTTTCAACATGATCTGCTTAAACTTTTGAACGCCATTGTCACATATACGTGACAAGCAAGCGCGTGCCTTGTACGCCGAACGGTACAAATATGTAACAAATTGGTAGTTGAAATTGTGGCTTGGCGTAGAGGGCACGCGCCTGCGTTTATCCTCTGGCGTTCAAAAGGTTAAAAAACAAATGACAGTTGTAGTCAAATCTTCGACAAAATACAGGAAATTCTAACATTTTCAATTGGACGTAGCTCTGGTCTCCGGTGAATTTGGTACTTTTCGCAATACTATGAATTGGAGTACTTGTTATGAGCTATGATTTGAGATACATTTCAATTCTGTTGGACTTACGCTCATTTTGAACTAAACATTGTGCGGTAGGTGTTTTCGTTATTTATAATACCTTAACTACACGGACCCTACATTAGGATAAACATTAATTATTCGCGACCCTAGCTAGCTAAACATTACGGTCGAGCTTACTTTAATTATGAATCCCCCGTTTTAGAAAACGTGGGTCTCTTGAAACAAAGGTATAATCATAATTTTATGAACAAGAAAACGAGTATAATGAAAATGGATGAGGTACGTCACACTCATAACGTAATATTTCCAGAATGTATGCTTAGAAAACGCCCTAACTGTGACCTAACTGTTTCAGGCACTTCTTCCACCGCCGACGACTAGTGAAAAACTAGAAATGAGTTGTTTTCTACTATGTAGCAACACTCATCATAATCGTCCTGCCCTTGCCCTCTCATTCTACTTGGGGTCGGCGCAACACGTTTTCTTCTTCCATTCTCCCCTGTCAGACGTCACGGCATCATTTACTCCTTTCTCTTTCATATAAGTCTTCACACAATCTATTCTACTTTTCTTTGGCTTTCCTGTCCCTCTCCACCCATCAACATTCATGTCCATCACTCTTTTAGTCACATGCTTTTCATCCCTCCTCATTACATGTCCATACCAAGACAAGAACTGCCAATTTATACCAAGACAAGGATTTCTTTGACGGAAGAATCGACAAAATGACAGATAGTGCAAAGAAATCTGTCATTGTGTCGACACTATTTGTCATTTTGTCGATTCTTACGTCAAAGAAATTCTTGTCTACGTGGTCATGCTACGGGGGCTGGTGGGGAGATATTTCTCGCCGGCCAGTACGAACAGTCGGCGAAGACTGACATATGACCTAACAAGGAGGAGCCGTGCTTAAGAAGTAACAACCGCACGGGTCGATCATCACGGTTAAGCAGCGCTTAACAAGATCGGTTCGTGCATGGGTGACCATCCATTACACAACGAGTTTCCTCCGTGCCTCGGAAAGCACGTTGGCAAGAAATACCTTGTCAATAAATTATGCTCATGCATAGTAATGGTAGCTAGAGAGAGATTCGAATGATTGTTTACTAAAAATGTCAAACACATGTTCGGGTCTGATTCAGCTCGATTTTGCACAGGCGGGCGTCAAAATACCTACTTTGTCATTATCTGCCTAGCCTTTTCCCAATTATCTAAACGGATGCAGCTGGCCAGCTGTAAACCAGTATTATTACATGGAACGACTGCCTATCTCACCTTCACAACCCAATTAGGCCTCTTGTACACACACGGTTTTTCGCCGTGAAAATCTACGGTTAATTCGCCGTGAGTAGGCACGGTCGTCAGTGTTGTATGGATCACTATGGAAGCTTGTAGACGTGCACGGCGGCGCGGCGGCGCCACGGCACGGCGCCGCCGCCGTGTGCGCCGTGACTACCCCTCGGCGCGCCGCGTCTGCGCACGGCGTGATTTTCAACAGTGTTGTATGGCAGTCTATGGGAGTGTGTCGACGGCGCCGGACCTATGCACGGATTCGTGACGGTTTACATACGCTGATTCCCGATTTTGTTACAAAATGAGCATAAATCAAGTATTATTAATTACATTGATTCAGGAAAGGCCTATAATATGGGATAAGACTATCGATTGTCTTTCCCTTTTTTTTTACTTTTTTCAGTTTCCTATATATATATGTAATAAGCAACGATAATCTTCACGGCTAAAACGCCGTGCGGTTGAACAACCGTGACGTGGACAAGAGGCCTTAGGTACTGGGTAATACGATACCCAACCAACAAAATACCTACCTATTTACATTCGATTTTCCCATCAATCTCTGCCGAATTACGCCTCAAGGGCTAGACTAGTGATAAGCTAACGTAATGGCCTAAATACCTATTAACCTATTTGTCTCATTTCGATGACATTGAGATAAACTAACATAATGATTTTGCACTAATAAAGTTTATAATATCAACGTGCAAAGGTTATCAATGAAGGTAAAGCGATGTATTATCTCCTATATTAGATCTGATTGGAATGTACAACTACAGTACTTTCTCAAGTTATTATTCCTTGTGACTGTGACTGTAACTTCGCTTCTTTTTGTTTTTTTGACATTCAAAAGTGCCCGTGATGGTCTAATTGAAATAAATGCTTTGAGTTTGAGTTTGATCATCCACCGAATTATTCCAAACTACTTAAAGATTAGTTTCCAATGCGATCATAATAACTCTAAACTAAACAAACGTTGCAAGTGAATATATATTCTTAGATAAATTAGAATGTCTGTGAGATTTTAAAAACGTCCTACAGTCTCAACAATGTTAGAATAAAAAAATAAACAAGAAAAGTTGCCAGCAATGTAAATGCTGGCATCCGCCAGATGTGGCCAGTTACACAGGAACGAGACAAGTGAATAAAGTACGTTTCGTATTTTCAAAACGAGAACTGTCAGAATAACATGTTTTCTTAACTCACAACTTAAAATTATAAATGAGTTTCGTTTCGTAAATTATGGTTTTTGGTAACAACTATGCGTAATAATGTCCTAGATTGTTTGATTCACTGCAGTTTTGTCGGAATATTTAGGAGATCTCTGTTATTTTTAAGGTTTAGTACCTCAGTCGGCAAAAACGAATAAAACCATCAAATTTATCGGATCGGGCAATGTGTTATTAGGTTTTTCCATCAGGAATTTCTGGGCAAAGAAGGAACATGGATGGGTTTTAGTCAGTACGAGTCTGACACTCCCTTCCGCTCCGCAAAAAAAACACGGAGTCTGGAATTATGCCCGGTTGGTGGCAATAGGCTTGCCTCCTATTACATGGGACGTAAACATAACTGGCGAAATGTGGGTGATGTGATGTTATGTTTGTTATTCCAATACCTACCTAATACGCTTTCATTAGGCAATACTTTTGAGCGTTTCCTAGTGTCCAGATCGTATTATTTAGTCCGGAACGTTTGACCTTTACAACTATTATGTGGGAGTATTATGTAAAGCCTTATGATATTAAGATAGCCTTCTACAAGTTGTGACCCTTCACGAAGCCGACAACCAAGCATTATGTAGGTATATCAAAGTAAGTAACTCTACGCAAAAAATATTGCTGGTAAACGTCTTTTTTTGTGTGAAAAATCACGTTTTACGGTAGGACTCAATGTAACGTACTCAAAACATTATGCTGATGCATTGAATAGTACGGGGCAGTATTATATTATCTGTGGTACGGGGGTCATAAAGGTATTTAAAGTAAAGTAACATTATTCAAAACTTGCATTAAAAAAAAAACTTGCGAAAAAGTTGGAACTTTTACCTCCAATATCTCCGTAACGGGAACGTTCCCAGGTATGGTCCAGAACAAAAACCTGATCGCTATGATGGGGAGAAGAAGTGCCTTTCAGCTTTGTTAAGGGTACGTTTACACCCAATATACGCCTTAGATTTCGCTAAGCTGAACGGAGTACAAACACCATTATAAGACAATGTCAAAATGAACCTTAAAATTACCGAATGAGAGTTGGACTGCCGTGAGCTGAAGATCATGAAGTCTGAAAGATTATCTGTCAAAGTCAAAATTATTTATTTGCAGTAAATGTAAATAGTACAAAATAATATGTAGTGCAATGACACATTTCGCCACAAAAAATGGCAATCAAACATTAATAAACAAGATGCTAATTTTAATACTAGGCGCTACTATAACTAACGCGAAGGGTTTGTTCTAATTCATGGCCTAGGTCTTGTAAAGTACAATAAATTATTGTACAGGTTACGAGTCAGTGTACATAAAAGCAAACATTTCACATAGGGTGAAGCGGGAATTGATTAAAATAATTAAAAATTCTTCTCGTTGACCCCACCGTATTTTTGAGTAATAAAATGTTACTCAAAAACATTGCATGGGATCCGAGTAGTGTTAGTGTAGTTGTGCTAGTTATGGTCAGTAACCTTACGGACAGTACTAGGCGGGCATGAATCCAAGAAGGTATTTACTCGTATTACTAGAAGACCGTACCTATACCTAGAATTATTAAAATGCATACCACCTTGTGCTCATGCCAGCCTGGTACTTTTTGGGGTGGTATTTAATTAGTTAGCCGACCCTGTAAGATGGTAGTATGATATATGGTCTCATCTCAACGTTCGTCTTGCGTCATCTTATTGTATTAAGATAAGCAACTATTGACTCACATACAAGCCTTATTTATCACCCTGTAATTACAAAGACAGACGCGCTTGAAAGTTTACGTTCATAATATTTAAACTACAGTTTCTCTGTGTATTTTCTTAAAAGTGTGTAATATTTGATAAGACAACGACTTGGTATAAGTAAATGAACTTTGTAAGAACAAAGGCAGGTCTTTTTTAACTGAAAAAGCTCACATTTTCAGTAGGTTAGATAGAGACCTAACCGGAAGTTTTAACTGAAAATTCTACCGCATTTATGTGCGGTTTGCGGTTTGGAGCTACGGAAGTTGGTTTTAGTTACAAAATTATCATTTTCAAGTTATTTTTAGGTTTTTGAGCACATTTACCTTAATTAGCAATCCGAAGACGTACTTTTTAATGTATTTTTTTCTTTTTCAGTTAAAAATATTCATTATGTGTTACAGTGAAGTGGAGCGTAATTTTAACCTTAGATAAGGCACGAACTCATCAGTAAAATGTTTAAGACTGAATGGAAAAACGACCTTATTAACATGAATAGAACCTCGTCCATAGGGGCGCTATTCAGGTCTCCGCGTTGTGTCAATGAAATTTCATGGGACCACGAACGTGGCAATATGCCTTTTTGGTATAATTATGAGTTCAGGTCCCAAAATTGGTCCCAAATGCGAGCAAGCGGCGACCGCTTTCAATGGGTTTTGTATTTTACGACATTTAACAGTACCTACTTCTCTGACTATGTCATAGTTATTTCATAGAATTTCGCTTTGTTTATGCCCGCTCCGGTACTATAAGTGCTATCAAAGCTCTTGACACAAGTAATAACATGGCCTACAGCTATAACAATCATGTTCCAGATAATAAACGCAAGAAAAACAACATAAATGCACGTAATACAATGTTTTGTGAACAATAAAACTAACTACAACCCCCGGCAAAGGTTATATGTAATAAAAAAGATATGACAAGAAGAATGGCGCACTATGCTCTTTCCGTTTTCAAGAGAATTTGGCAAAAGTTAGACATAAAGAACGTCTATTTTTCGACGCGTTCGTACTGAACAAAAGATCCCAATTACTTTATGCTGTATGAAGCGGCTTGCGTTTGAATTTAGAATTGTTTATTAGATGTGTTTTTTATGGACCGGCAGCCATTTTGTTTATGGTTTTCTGCACTGCAGCAATTTTTGGTAGCCTGTCCCGCTTTTGTGGACTTTGTTTGTTGCTCAAAGATAGCCATCTCAGTCTTTTAACAGTTTTTATTTATTTCTCATAGCAGCTACCCACCAACACCCTTCGACTATCAAATTAAAATAAAGATCCCTGTGGTTTTGACAAACTTGTCAGTGGCATCATTCCCATAACAACCTTACTGTAACAAGAATAAATATCACTTTAACTTTAGCAGTGAGTCATAATCGGAGGTACTACCGCGCTCACTCTGTCGACCATTTTTCAACCTTATGACTCAGGGCATAAGGGTGAAAAGTGGTCGACCGTCAGTGAGCGCGGTAGTACAATAACTGTGAAGGGTCTATTGCTTACATAGGCCGTAAAACTATCATTAAATTAAACGAAACTCAGTCAAACTTGTTAGAAGATAAAGATAAGACTTTGTAACGCTATAAAAATTACGAAACTTAATTAAATGTTGATTTAAGAGCAAAGGAAGGAAGACTTTTAAAAAGGCTAATAAGAACGGAAAAACCGGCCAAGTGCGAGTCGGACTCGCGTATCAAGGGTACCACAGTAATTGGGGAGCCCCCTTTATTTTTTATTTTATTTTTATTATTTGTTATTTCTGGTGTCGCTATTACTATCGACAACAGAAATACACATTCTGTGAAAACTTCAGCTGTCTACCAATTATGAATCATGAGATACAGCCCACTGACAGACAGACGGACGGATGGACAGCGGAGGCTTAGTAATAGGGTCCCGTTGGTTACCCTTCGAGTACGGAACTCTAAAAATCAAGAAACATTTGCTGTAGAAAATTACATTACGATACATTTCGAGTTCAGTTACGTCTCTGGTCGTAAACTGTTTTATTTCCTGACTTATGTACGGCGACTTCATTCACGATTCTAAAGCAGTCTTCGATTCTATGATCATAACTATCTAGATATATGTATCTATAAATATATTAGGAGGTACTGCTTTATATCTTCGTGAGCGAAATCTGGTAGCCATTGGTGCTGAAGCTGCTGTGCGAGTAGAGAGACAATTTCGATATTTGGAAAGTCCTGACATTTGAAAAAGATTAAACTGGACCCTGGACTTGCTGTGGACACCTGAATTTGACAGACATTTCAGTACATTATCTATTCCCTAGTCGATCAAGACATTTTAGTTTTATACAAACTCTTACCTCTAGACAAAGGCGACAGGTAATGGTAATGAACGCTGGCGCCTCCAGCCGAGCATCCCGTCAGCGTGATGCTGTCAGGGTTGCCTCCGAACATCAGGATGTTGTTCTTGATCCATTGCAGGGCGAAGGACTGGTCCTTGAGCCCGTTGTTGCCGGGGGCGACCTCATCACCGGTGCTTAGGAAACCTGGAGGACATAAAAAAAGGGAAATGATATCGAGGGGTGAAAGGCTATTTGGTTTAAGTGACATTTTTGCAACTTTACAGGAGAGCCATTTAAAGTTTAAAATTTCGGAAAAAAAATCATAACAAAAAAACTTCTTCAGCTATTGGAATGGAGTAAACTTAATTTAAATTAATTTGAATACGTCGAGGTGTTGATGCTTATATCATATAAAACGGACCTTTAATTAAGAAGATAAATGTCGCTTAATACGAACTGCCCTAAGCCACTATTTTTCAGGGAACGGAAAAAAGATTTAAGTGACTTCATAACTACTATTGGCTACAGGAAAAAGATACTAAGCGACTCTGCAGTATATTTTCAGAATAAGCCCTGTTTGGCTTATTCTGAAAATATACTGCAGAGTCGCTTGAAGTGACGCAGCCCAAAATTAACTGTAGCAAGCTATTTATCTCACCTGCCAATTGAGATTAAATTGACTGACTGGCTAATTCACTTAAGTAACATAATAGTATTGAAAATGTAACGTTGGATGTAACATCAGCTGAAAGAGCTTAAGCGACACTCCATGTCGTATTTTGTTGACGGACAAATGATTTAAGCGACATCACGACATGTAAACCGTGGAAATCAAAATGATTTAAGTCACATGTTAATAAAAAATAGAAACAAGAAAAACGCTTTAACCGATATTGAATCTTTTATCTGAGAAAGGTCTACTGATTTATGTCTTGGTTCTTTAAATCATTGTATAGTCCAAGTACACTAGTAAAAAATTAATGCAAAAACGACGTCAGATAATACACTGCCACTTTGGAAACAACCCAAAAATAGAGTTGTTTGAAGCGCCAAAAAAGTGCTCAGATTTAAACGAATCCGGCATCATTCGACGGAGAAAAATTTGCTGATTCCGAATATGTATATAACTCAATATCGCCCAAGATGTCGCTTAAACCAAATAGCCTTTCACCCCTCGATATAATACAAAGTATTTGTGGGGAAGACTGAAATGCAAAAATATTCCATCACATATTTGTGTGGCGAAAAATATTCAAATTCAAATATTTGTGGGAGAAATATTCAACTGGAGAAAGTCTTAGATTCTGGCTTAAAAGGTTGCTCGTTCGGGATGATGAGAGAATTACACGGCGTATATCAGAAATATGTGGACATACCATCCAAAGACAAAGTCTGAAAGTGGCGCCGGTCACTGAAAAGTTGTGTGATGGTAATCGGTTATCGTGGTATGGACATGTGATGCGGAGGAATGTGGAAAATGTCGTGAGGAAAGTTTTGAGTACGAATATGGATGGCTATGCTTATACAACATTATTTTTAGTAAATGCGAAACCTGAATATAGTTTGTTCAGAATAAGTAACTGAATCGATTCCAATAATTTTAAAACCATGTTATATTTTGTCCCAAAAATATTAAAAAGGCTACAAGTTAGACACCGAGCGATAATAGGTACCTATCGCAATCATTTAGGTACCTGCTACCAAATTATTATTATCAATGAACTCAAGACGACGCTGGAGGCGTGCGCCGCGTGGTGACTACGTTTTTGTGTGGTTTTTCATAATACATAAAAATCCTAGACATGTGTTTCAGGTTACGCATGTACTAAAACTAATGTTGTATAGCCATCCATATTCATACTCCTAACTTTCCTCACGCAAATTTTATCTTTTAGAGGAAGACCAAAGAAACGATGGATGGACAGTGAAGGATAATATGGCTAGAAAAGAGGTGACTGCTGAGATGAAGAGTAATAGAGAAGTATGGAAGAAGAAGATATGCTGCGCTGACCCCAAATAAATTGGGATAAGGACAGGAGAATGATGGGGTACAGACCATTAAGCCAGACCATTAGCTATGACCACACATTTCAGTTAAACGCTATGTCACGGTACGTAGCAGCCAGCGTAGGTGCTTGGTATTAAATCACGATACGAGACAGCACTAGCCTCTCATTTTGTTGATTTTAGCAATATTGAACTGAGTGTTATGTCGAATTACTTATCCATATACTTTATTTAATGTTACGTTCGAAGTAATGAGCCACGAACCCACAACTAAATAACAGTTTCGTATTGATACTCTACTGTAACTAATCACACAGAAATATATAACTGTCGTCCACAGGCTCCACAAATGGATTACCGCTGTTTTTTTCTGTTCTGTGACCGCTCCCCATTATTACGTTTTAGGAGAGAGAAAAACCAAAATTCCGATTAAAAGTAAACAATACAGCTATAAACAGTTTCTTTTATTCCGTTTCCATTATGTAAAATGATTGGGTTTTATTCGTGAATTATTCTTCTGCTTTGGACCAACCAGACAAGGGTCGATTGCTTTCCATTAAATATAAATTAGTTTTCTGTACTGTGTTTTCGTTCGTATTTTCGACTAGTTTTATTATTGTCTCTTGTTGTAAACGACCGGTAAACTGTTCGGTTTTACGAACTTGTTTCGTTTGAAAGAAATTAAAGTTTATTTTGTAACGTTGGTTGTTCACTTTTTCTGTCTTTATTTGTAAAGTTATGTAGATAATGGGGAATGAATAAAGATGCTATGATGATAGAATAAATTGTTGTGTAAGTACGAGATATGTTCGTAGAAACAAGATAGGAGTATGTTTGATGATAGGCCCTCAAGATAACCATTACAAAGTACGCAACAGAGCTCTGTAATCAACAACGAGTAAGCTAGCCATTGTTCATGGACTTGTTGACAATTTAAGCAATGATTTGTTTGAAAAATCTCGAAAAAGAGTTTCAGATTCAAAAGCTAAATTGGCAACTGATGAACTTTAGACCATCTCTCGCTTGTCTTGTTTCTATTTTAAAATAGGTACGTTATTATAATGCTCGTTTTATAGCTCAATGCATCGCCCACAAACTCCACCCACTTCAATACTCTTTAGTCTCCTTAAATATATCCTCAGGAATCAGCACACCTTCGAGGATATTAATAGGAATTGATCAGGTCGTGGGAGCCGCATTGAGATGACTATTCAACTTGCTTGTGGAAAATTAATTGTAGGTTTTTAAAATTAAAATTATTTATACATATAATATATTTATGTATATTATATTTTTAAAATTATTTGTGTGTTACCATTGAAAATCAAAATGGCGTCCAATGTGGTGAGCGCGTTATTAATAAGTGATAAATGGCACTATACCTCAGGCCTGGCGGTGAGTGGCTGAGTTGACTGATGATATTGAACTATAAAGTGATCGATTTAAGAGGTCTTGTTTTATTATTTTTTTTTTTTTTTATTGATCACGAACATACAATTGTTTTTTTGATCTACAGTTTACTCGCCAAACTTTTTAGTTTGATGGCGAGAAGTTTCATGCAATAGGTATTGGACAGCTATCGATAATACAGTTTAAAAAAAAAAAACTTTCCAAATTCAACTTACCTAGTGGTCCCAGCCTGTAGTTCAGGGTAACTACGACCATGTCCCAGTCCATGAAGTGGGTGGCTTCGTAGATTGTTCCCTCGCCGTACATGAAGGCCCCTCCGTGGATGAACACCACCACGGGCAGGTTGGCGCCGGGGCTCATCTTGGGGGTGTACACGTTAACGTACAGGCAGTTCTCGCTTCCTGATGATGAAAAGGTGGTTAAAAATGTTGGTGTTAGAAACGGGTGACGTTTAAGATGGAATGAAAGTACTTGAGTTCAACCAAAGGAAGACCGATGGTTATGTTGGAGATTGTTAGTATACAACATTATTTTTAGTATAATTATGCGAAACTTGAATATAGTTTGTTCAGAATAAGTAACTGAATCGATTCCATTTTTAAACCATGTTATATTTTTTCCCAAAAATATTTTAAAAAGGCTATTAGCCTTTTTAAAATATTTTTTATAAGTTGGACACCGAGCGACACTAAGTACCGTAAACCGGGGTTATTTTGATTCACGGGATGACTTTGATCGAAACTTCCATTTTATATAAAATCGCGAATTACTTAAAACGAAACGCAATTTGGTAGTTTTTTTTTCTAGTTTACCCACACTGAAGAACTATCAAATCCTTTTCTGAGGACACGCTAGGAATTCAACAACAATTATAATTCAAAAAGGTAAATATATTGTTATTATCTATTTATAGCTAAATAATTGTGCTGCAAAACTTCGTGTCATCACGTGATTAAGTAAATCACGTGATGACATAATAAAATTTAAGCTGCGACCAGAAGACCAAAGAGGCAGTCTTAGCAATCAAACTCAAAAACGAACTGATTGAAATATTGAACTAACATGATATTAGTTTGGTGATACTACTTGATTTTTAAATGTGATATTGTATAACTCTGACCTACACAGTAAATAAATCGCTGTGAGAAAACAACATTTAACTTATTTTTTATTCGTCGTCTATTAAAACTTGTTCTACTGTCTAGACATGTTTACCACAAAACTTTAGTTTTTTTATAACAACAGATGCTAATAAAGGCAGTCAGCTGCGAATGCCAATTCGCTTGCATTCTGCTTTAATAAATCAAAGTATTTGCCGACTCAGCTATCGTGGCTTGGCTGCGAGTGCGTTTTATACATTTTTCAGTGACTTTTCAGCTGTAAATGGCTATGTTTTTGTCAATAACTGTTACATTAAAGAGATTGAATACTAAACTTGGAGATTTAAAAAGAACTAGCTCTCTTAAGACTCTTTTTCTTTTCATACATTTTTAAATATTCTTATATAAAACAATATAAAAAAACATTTAAAAATATAAAAAATAGTGGTCCGCCGGTATCGGGAGCAGGGTCCAAGCTACCGGTGGTTAGGACTCCAGAGACAGGAACCTCCTCACAATGCGAGCCGTATCGAGGAGTACTGCCTTCTGAATCAGGCCCTTGATCCAACCGCCTAAGGAGAGCCTCGAAAGATGGTCGTCGAGGCTCTTGGCTATAAGGCCATAGTACGACCGTACTTGGATAATAATAATAACATAAAGATAGCATTGGTTTTTAGAAAATAAAGACGTTTTATAGTTAACTTCTATTGTTACGCTCCTCTCGAAATAAAAGTTTACTCAATTGTGCACAGTGCATGTATCGCTATATATCTTAATTTAGGGGCTACACTCTCTAATTACAACAAATAGCCCGAGCATCTAGAAATTAACTCGTAAAATTGTAAACGAAATGCAGCTACATCTAGAAAGTAAATAAATGTTTTAGATATTCTCCTTTATGGTGAAAACAAATGGTAATATTTGGAGTTTTTCGCTTTAATTTTGTGTTAGAGAGCAAGAAATTTAATTCGCTTACTGGAAAATCGTCTGCGGAATTCTTAAATCTTAATAATCTTCCAATTAGGTTGCCCTAAAGATACAAGTAGTTAAAATGCAATTGTGATTTCAAAGAAAGCTGTATGCCAAAATGCAAACAAAGTGACTGAATCTTTGCATAAGAAAGAAGTGTGAAGGGCGGTTTAATTTTTGACTTTCAAGAAGTGCTGTATCAGCCTAATATGACTTTAAATTTTGCAAAGATTTAATTTGTGGTTTATCGTAATTTACCTGTGATTCTTTTTATGAATGGATCGTACTGTAGGCAGGCGGGAAGGGGCTTGGTGGCATCCCACACTCCGGGCCATGGCTTCATCTGCTGTGGTTCCTGTCGACAAAAGTACTTGTATTAAAGACGGATCACTAATGAAAAATGAAGTTCACATAATTAAGGACGTCAGCCCCGCTTAATGTGACCAATTGACAAAATCATTTAGCATCTATCATCATAATCACTTACAACATAACATCACGCCTGCAGTCCCCGAAGGGTTAGACAGAGGTGTACCTAATAGTAGGCAAACATTTCGCTAGTTATGTTTAAGTCCCATGTAATAGGGGCGCACCTATAGCCATCAACCGGGCACAAATCCAGACTCTGGGGCTGCTACTGAGAAATTCCATAAGGAAAATCCCAATAATAATTTGCCCGACCCGGGAATCGAACACAGGGCCTCATGCTCAGCAGTCGCGATTGCGACCACTAGACCAACATGGCAGTGGAAGATACAAGAAGTTTCTTTGTAATTTTGATATTTTAAGATAAAAGGCCAAAGGCAAAGGTCTCCCACTAGGTGGACCGATGACCTTGTAAAGGTTGCAGGGATCCGCTGGATGCGAGACGCACGGGACCGGTCAATGTGGCGACACTTGGGGGAGGCCTATGTCCAGCAGTGGACGTCTTTCGGCTGAAATGATGATGATGATGAAGATATCTTAGTACAATAGTTGTTCAGTATCACGGTCCAAGACACCACGCAAGTCTTGCGTTTATTATGTTACACTTTGTAGATGGACTTAATGCCATTGTTATATTCTAGCATCCAACCTTTGGGTGATGCAAACAAACAGTAGAAGGTGCAATTCCAAAACTTTATTAATCCAGTTCGGAAATTGAGGATGAACTTCATGCGGGCGAAGTCGCGGACAAAAGTTAGTTGCAGATGTACGACGAAACAGTCCAATTATTTGCGCACAAAGCTGCAACGATGCACGAATCACGGTCGGTACCCAGACAAAGCAATAAATTACACCACAGTTCCCAATTAGAGTAGCGTCATGAACTGTCACAGTATAATTATTAACGCCAATTAATAACGTACTGACGTTATTAATTGGCGTTATGTGATGAACTGAAAAATACAATTAAATAAATAAAAATTGAACAGAAGTTGTACAGACAATCACCACACACACCACTTTAACATACTCACACTCTCATTTGCAACTCGTCAGGCACACTCACCCACGCTGTACTCTCAGCAATTTAATTGTATAGCCATATTGAATTGTAAATTCGTAGGTAATTGGCTGTAGAATTAGTTTAAATATTTTAAGATAAAATTTCAAAGAGTTGTGGACTTTGTGAATAATAAATAAATAAATAAAGGTAACCAGTAAACCAACTCGGCCCTTTTTATAACATCAGACGTAGGCGATAAGGGTTGTCAATTAAACTTTTCGCAGGTCACTTATATAAGTACATGTAGGTAGGGAGAGGGGGAGGGGAGGGAAGGGAGAGGAGGGTCAATTAATATCTCCGAAACTATTAATTTCCGACGGTTGAAATTTGGCAAATAGTTTTATTATATTAGTAGGAACCTACAATAAAAATTACAACATCCTAGGTTAATGTACAGATATAAGTGACTAGACAAACTTTATGCTATGTTACACTTGTTTGATACGACAGCCCTGATTTATTAGTAAATGAGTAAATATTAAAGTTTACCTTTCAGAGGTACCCTCTTCTCTTTCTTTTCCTCTCAACCGGTGTGCGTCTATGACCAGATAAATGAACTTGGACGAGGTCAAAACGAGTATAAAGGGTGTAAATAGACCCTTAACACATTCGAAAGGCACTTGTTCTCCCCGTCCTTGCGATCATTTTTTTTGTTCTAGACCATACCTGGGAACCTTCTAGTTACGGAGATATTGGGGGTCAAAGTTCCAAGTTTTTTCACAAGTTTTTTTTTTAAATACTTGTTTTTAATGTAATATTTTTACTTTATACACCTCCATGACCCCCGTACTATTCAATCCATCCATCAGCACAATGCTTTGAGTGCTTTCCATCGAGTCTTACCATAAAACCTGACTTTTCACCCCAAAAAAAAAAAGTCGATTCCCAGCAATAATTTTTGCGTAAAGTTACTTAGTTTGATGTACAGAATGCTTGGTTGACGGTTATGTGAAGGGTCTGTTTACACCCTGTATAAGGACCCTAGCGTGGCGTTCTGTAGCAACGTGTTTTTTTTTTTTTTTTTCATTTTCTGGTGTGAGCACTGAGCTGATTCCGAACATTCGTTCAACTGTATCTTAGTATTAATACGTCTACGATAATATCGTCATGTATTGTGACATCATAACCGCAATATATTTACATATGCTATGCAGTGCCTTTGATTAGTTGTCTGTGGTATCGTCGGATCGTTTCGCGGCTATAGATGGCGGAATTTTGAATGGTAAAGGGGGTTAGACGTGAAATTCATCGAGTAATATAACGTCTATTCAATGTCTTCGAGATCCCTAAGCTATTGTTGTTAACTCTGAATAATTTGAGATCCCAGGATTTCAGGGTCTTGTTGTCATTGTTTTGGTTCATTACAATGACTTATATCTCTGTTTGTGAAGTTAGGTAACTAAATCTAGGTTGCGAAATGTAGATCGGTTTATCAATAAGTTAAAAATAGAAATCATGCATGCATCCATTTACTCTAATGCGATAAGTAAGTACATATTTACTGACATACACACACACACACACATACAACAACACACACACATACACAAGTACATTTAAACAAATGTTTATAGACGTGATTATTATGCTTGCAAAAAAGTTTGAATGTCAATGCAAACTTTTTGCAATGCAAATCAGTTCAAATTATAGTAACTAAAAATACTTCGGTACAAACAAGGATTACTGCAGGTCTATCAACGATAGTTCAGTTCCTCAGTTCGGTCAGATAATAATTGCAACCGGATGTTCACCAGCGGAAGTAGTTAATAGTCTTGACAATCCAATGTTCTTCATGATCTACAGTGATTCAGTGGTCGGTATGTGGAGCCGACATATGCTCGAAGTTTATTTGAAGGATGAGATCTTAAATTAAATGAAATTGTCCGAAAAACAACTAGAAAACACCTGACTAGACTGCCTCGTTGGTCAAGTCGTCGCAAGCGCGACTGTTGAGCATGAGGTACTGGGTACGATTCCCAAGTCGGGCAAAGCGTAATTGGGTTTTTCTATCAGGAATTTCTCAGTAGCAGCCACGGAGTCTGGATTTGTGCCCGGTTGATGGCATTAGGCTCGCCCTCTATTACATGGGACTTTAAAATTGGCGAAATGTGATTGTACTATTAGGTATACCTCTACGTAACCCTTCGGGGAGTACAGGCGTGATGTTATGTAACTAGAAAAGGTGGCTGAGATAGACCGGATGCGGAAGCGCAGGATAAGGTGCATCTTGGGAGAAATCATGTCCGGCAGTAGACTGCTATGAGCTGATCAATTGATTTAATATTCTAGTAATAAAATTGAACCAAAGTTTAAGAGCCTTAGAAATATTGTGTGTGTACAGTTGTGTGGTAATCGGTTGTCGTGGTTATGGGGCATGTGATGCGGAAAATCAATCAGGAAAATGAATGAGGAAAATGTCGTGAGGAAAGTTTTGAGTATGAATGTGGATGGGTATAAGAGTAGAGGAAGACCAAAGAAACGATGGATGGGCTGTGTAAAGGATGATATGGCAAGAAAGGAGGTGTCTGATGAGATGACGAGTAATAGAGAAGTATGGAAGAAGAAGATATGCTGCGCCGACCTCAAATGAATTGGGATAAGGGCAAGAGAATGATGGTGAGCCGTAGGAATATAGAGGAACTAGCCTTGGCCCGCGGCTTCGCCCGCGTGGATGTCGAAAAATATCCGATTACTTACCTTCATCCCCCTTTTTAACCCTTCGGGGGTAAAATTATCAAAAACGCTGAGACACGTATAAATTATTTTTTGATCGTCAGCTTAAACACAAAATTTGAAGATCCTAACTTCAAAACTGACGAACTTTCATACAAACTTCCATCCCCTATGTTACTCCTTTAGGGGTGGAATTCCCAAAAATCCTTTCTTAGTGGATACTTACTCTTCACAAAGAACACACCCAAATTTCATGTCTCTAGGACCAGCGGTTTGGGCTGTGTGTTGATATATTGTCGCCTAGTCAGTCAGTCAGTCAGTCAGTTTACCATTTTATACATATAGATATATGTAGCTTGATGTATCTTCGTCCCATTATCAAACGGCCTGATTCGAGTGACACGTGCGTGTATCTCATGCTCTAATTACTTGATGATCCGTTACAAAGGAAAGCCTAACCGACAGATGATTTATTAATGTATTGCTGTAATGTACCGTGTAGGTACTTATGTACTGTGGTTCTGGTTTAGCGGGGACATGACGTGACGCAATCAACTGTGTCGTGGTGGAACTGCGTTTAGATGTGTCATGATTAACTAAGGCTTGTGGAATATCTAGCAGCACGGAATGGCACCTGTCAGTTTGTGCGTAGCCTTACAGATAA
Source organism: Noctua comes (assembly GCA_963082995.1). Taxonomy (NCBI): domain Eukaryota; kingdom Metazoa; phylum Arthropoda; class Insecta; order Lepidoptera; family Noctuidae; genus Noctua; species Noctua comes. Next base: position 15,432,120 of record OY720278.1, on the reverse strand, counting down.
TGGTACTGAAGTATCTGGTCCTCAATCCATGTATGCCAGCAAATATTTGCTATGATAGTTTTTCAGCCAGCGTTTATACAGAAAGTGGGCAACGTCATAAATAGCTGTCAAATATTGATTATGAAATGCAATAATTAATATCGTGACACCGAATATTTAGTTTTAGATGTAAAAAAAGTATTTGGAAACATCAAATTCAGTGTTTTAACTGCAATTCATTATTAATATTCTAGTTCACTAGTTAGCCATATTTCTTATTTCCATACAGTAATATTGCCAAATTAATTAAAACAGGTAAATATTTGACAGCTATTTGCGACGTTGCCAACTTTTTGGATGAACGCTCTTAAATCGGACGAGCAAAAAACTATCACAGTTAAAGGAAAAAGTTTATAAAATTGTCTAATCTAACCTAGCTATGTACATGCAAGTGTAATTATTTCTGACAAATAATTTACTGCGAAGACAGAAACAAACAGCAATTAGTATAAGAAAAAAAAAAAACACAAAAAAAGTATAAGAAACTAGTTAACCTTTAAATTGTGAAATAAGGCCGAAAAAACACAGACGGAATAAAAAGAAGTGTTTTTTCTAAATAAAATTAAGAAAAACTCATCAAAAGTATTTGAATATCAAAAGAGTAATTTTAGCGAGGTGACAAAAAATATACCTGATAAAAAGTTATACATTTTTGGTCGCTATTATACTTGTTTTGACAGGTGGTGTCAAAAACTAAGTAGATACTGTAATAACTGAAAAGTTTCCTAAGAATTCAATTACTACAGTCCTTTCAAAGATATTTTACCCCTAGAAGCAGTAAAAAAAGCAACGTCAGTATAACGATACCTAATTTTTCTTCATAACTTGTGGTTAGTATCAGAGTTTAAATGCCACCCATGGGCCTCTGACTTGGCTTTACATACCGTCTAGAAATATCTCTCAGGCATGCTGGTTTCCTCACGATGTTTTCCTTCACCGAAGCAAGTCATAATTATACAATTACGCATATGAATCCGAAAAATCAGAAGTGTCTTGGGTTCAAACTTGAGGCCTATGACTTGGCAGTCCAACGGTCATACCACTAGGGTATCACTGCTAACAATATCTAAAAAAGTTCACTTTGATTACAAGAGTGACAAAGAGGCTATTAATACAAGGTGTAAACGGGCGCTTGACGAAGCCGTCAACCGAGTATTCTGTACATCAAACTAAGTAAATACGAAAAATTGCTGCTGGGAAAATTTTTGGTGTGAAAAATCACATTTTACTATAGGACTGAATGTTACGCACTCAAAACAATGTGCTGATGTTTGCATTGAATATAGGGCTCATGAAGGTTTTTGAGCCTATAACATTAAAAAAAAAAAGTGAAAATTTGTAAGTTTGACCTCCAATATCTCCGTAACTAGAAGGTTCCCAGGTAAGGTCCAAAACAAAAAAATATCCCAATGACAGGGAGAACAAGTGCTTTTCAACTTCTTGTAAGCTCTTTTTACACCCAGTATATGGGTATAACTATTGGGTACACCTCTGCCTAACCTTCGGGGATTACAGGCGTGATTTTTCGTACATTATTTACTGAGATTAAAAAGAAGCCACAGTATTTTCTTCGTTGATGAAGTAATCTTCTAAAGATTGTACGTAATAACCTTTGATATGGAAAACGAGTAATGAAAAGAAATTGATTGGGTAATGGAATGAATTCATTCTAAGTGCCCAATGACGGATGAATTTATAAGGTAACATAAAAAAGATAATTTAGACGTTTTTCCTGCTTTAACAAGTCAATTTAATATCTGAAACACGTGTAACGAAAGGTCAAAAGAAATTAGCGAGCGAAACTCAGCATACGTGCAAGGTATCGAAATGTGAACACGGTGAAACAAAAAAATACCGGCCAAGTGCGAGTCGGATTCGCACATGAACTACTTGCGCACTATCGTAGTAGGGGAGCCCGCTTTATTTTATAATTTACTAGCTTATGCCCGCGGCTTCGCCCGCGTTGAGTTAGTGCCCACGGGATCTTACTTCTGGAATAATAAGTAATCTATGTATATATCTATAATACATACATAGATTTACATGTACTTGCTTATAACTTGCACATGTTAGTTTAAAGTTATATCAATTAAATTAGATACGTGAAATATTGATACCTTGATTTGAGATTGGACATCGGATTTACTGGATTTTATCTGAAGAGTATGTACACAAATTTTCAAGTCAATCGACCCCGAGAATAAAAAGTTTCACAGAAAATTCAACACCCCATTTCACCCTCTAATGGGTAGGACTTTCGAAAAAATGATCCTTACTCTTCACAAAGAAGACACTCTCCAATTTTCATGTCTCTGGGACCCGCAGTTTGGGCTGTGCGATGGTATATCAGTCAGCCAGTCAGGGGGTTAAATTGGGGGATGATTTTGGAAAAACTGTGATACCTACACGTATCTCATCATTTTAACTGAAGTATACATATATGTAGACACATTTTCAAGTCAATCGACTCGGAGAATAAAAAGTTTCTCATAAAATTCAAAATCCCATTTCACCCTATTAGGGGTGGAATTTCAAAAAACCCTTTCTTAGTGGATACCTACTCTCCACAAAGAGTACATTCTCCAAATTTCATGTCTCTAGGACCAGCGGTTTGGGCTGTGCGTTGATGTATCAGTCAGCCAGTCAGGACATTGAATTTTAAATTGGGGGATGATTTTGGAAAATATGTGATACACGTATCTCATCATTTTAACTGAAGTATATGTAGCCACATTTTCAAATCAATCGACCTCGAGAGAGATTCACAGAAAATTCAACACCCCATTTTAACCCTCTTAGGGGTGGAATTTCAAAAAAACTTTCTTAGTGGATACCTACTCTCCACAAAGAGTGCATTCTCCAAATTTCATGTCTCTAGGACCAGCGGTTTGGGCTGTGCGTTGATGTATCAGTCAGCCAGACAGGACGTTGAATTTTAAATTTGGGGATGATTTTGGAAAAACTGTGATACACGTATCTCATCATTTTAACTAAAGTATATGTAGACACATTTTCAAGTCAATCAACTCGGAGAATAAAAAGTTTCATAGAAAATGCAACACCCCATTTCACTCTCTTAGGGGTGAAATTTCGAAAAACCCTTTCTTAGTGGATACCTACTCTTCACAAACAGTACACTGTCCAAATTTCATGTCTCTAGGACCTGTGGTTTGGGCTGTGCGTTGATATATAAGTCAGTCAGTCAGTCAGGACTTTGAATTTTATTTTATAATTTATTATTTGTTGTTATAGCGGAAAAAGAAATACACATTTCTGTGGCAACTGTTTGCCTATTACGGATCATGAGATACAGCCCGCTGACAGACAGACAGACAGACAGACGGAAGGACGGACGGACAGCGGAGGCTTAGTAATAGGGTCCCGTTGGTTACCCTTCGGGTACGGAACCCTAACAACCGCAGAAATTGTTATTTCTAGTATGAGTTGAAAATATTTATATCATGTTTAGACATCATTGATATTTATCACGTATATAAGTTTGGCTAGCTATTTAATTTAACCCTGTATGTATACTATAGAGAAGCATGTGGCTAAATAATAACAGCCGCTCGGGTCGATCTTCAGGTTAAGCCGCTCTTGCTTAAGTTGATCAGAAGATGGGTGACACACATACCGAGTTAACTCTGTGCCTCGGAAAGCACGTTAAGCCGTTGGTGCCGGCTGTCAATTGTAGATCTTTTACAGTCGTTAAGTAGTCAGTGGCCTGATAGTCTGACACCCAGTCTTACCAAGGGGTATCGTATCGCCCAGTACTAACTGGGTTGTGAAGGTCAGATAGGCACTCGCTCCAAGTATAATACTGGTAGAAAGCTGCATCCGGTTGGACTGGAACCAATATAGTTGGGAAAAGGCAATGCAGATAATGATAGTGTGTACAGTTTCCTAAACATAAATATATAGCACTGCTAAAATAGCATACATAGCGTGGCATAGCTATAATAGCTGCAAATATAGCATAGCTGATTAGCAGTACTTCTTTTCAATAAACTAACATTTATCGTTCATAATTTCCTACGTTAAAACTCCGATAAAATTAGGTTAATAATCAAATCCTTGATAAAGCCCAATTTGCGCGACGGGGTCAATGAACGCAGTCATCTGTGCTTAGGATATTAAGTAGGCGTTAGAAACCCAGACGGGATGTGCTAAATAACTTGAAATACGAAGTCTACATGATGCTCTATGGTTTCAAATAGAGACGGTATAGCTTAGATATAGCTTTTATTACCTTTGAGCAATTTGCTACTTCATAGATCTATTAAGTAGCAAATTGCTCAAAGGTAATAAAAGCTATATCTTGACCTCCAAAGGACATATATAGGTGAAACCGATGACCTGGTGAAGGGTGCAGGGATCCGCTGTATGCGAGTCGCACGGGACTGGTCAATGTGGCGACACTTGGGGGAGGCCTATGTCCAGCAGTGGACGTCTTTTGGCTGAAACGATGATAATGATGATGACCTCCAAAGCAAAACTATAGATAGTATTTGCTTTACTATAGTCAAATTCAAAACATTTTTATAATCTTTTATTTAACTTTCCTTGTTAGTTCGTATGCATTTCTGAAATCTTGCAACTGAATTTCTAACCAGTTCCCCCCAACCGATTGAGCTGAAATTGTGCATACACCTTTGGTTCTGGTGACAATACATTTTTATGACAGGTATGACTTGATCGTGTAGCCAGGATCACCTGCTCACGAGAGAACTTCAAAATGCTGTTATTTTCATATTACAAACAGACAGTTTAATTTTATTTATTTGTATTGAGAAATCTACATGAGTATTTGTACGAGCGACCAAAGGCAATTAAAAAAAAAAAACCATTAAAAAAAATACCATGCTTTTTGAAGTTCTTCAAAAAGCTGTTATTTTCATATTACAAACAGACAGTTTAATTTTATTTATTTGTATTGAGAAATCTACATGAGTATTTGTACGAGCACATTCGACAATTTTATGCTGAAGCCCGCGACCACAGACAATTTAAAAAAAAAAGCCATTAAAAAAATACCTTATTTATTTATGGGCGCATCACTGTAATTAATGTTACTTCAATAAAGCTGCTTGGTGAATACATATGTCGGGGTTTTCTTCCACATAACACATAAGAATTCCCGGTAGACATTGCACCTCAGCGGTAGGACTCCACAGTACTTATGAAAAGTCAAAATATAGATGTACTGTTCGCGTTGGTCGTTTCTAATTCATTTTGTTTTATTCAAATAAATATTTGGAAGTTTCAGTATCCTTGTCTAACTGTTTAAGGTCAGTATTATTACTTAAAACTAGATTCAAGCCATTTGATTGGTTGAAACTAGTTTTAACTTTGGAAAATACGGAACTATGTTTTTTTCGACTTCTGTTTTTAAACATCTTGTATATTTGAAGTCTGGTTTTTATTTCGTTCCACTACTAGACGAATGATAATTACATTCACAACGCGTTTGCAATACTACGAGTAAATGCTATGGCAGCGAACCGCTCCATTATATGCTAAGCTAATTTACATAGGCTAATGTTGTCATGATTTTATAACGACCACTTCATTGTAAATGAAAATGTATGACTTTCGTCGTGGATTTGCGCTATCCTAAAACAATAGTCCAGATTCCCTGAGGGCCTGGCGGAGGTGTGTATTTACACCTCCACTTCGGTTCGGTATGTAACTTACCGACCCGCACCACATTCGCCCGGTGTCGGATTATTATTTTTTTGAATATTTTTTCGTTATTGTGTGTTAATCTTATAATATAATATTATCATTAGAATATATACCTAAAGCGCTGCTACAGTTTAATAGATCTATTAAAGAGAAATAAAACTTAAATTTTGATTAGCACACAATACAATATAATACACATAAGCCGACAACCAAGCATTCTGTGCATCAAACTGAGTTTACGCAAAAATTATTGCTGTAAGTACACATATATAAGTGAACTTATAACGATTACAATAAGGTTACGTAAGAAGACCACAAAGAAAGCAAAGTAGGTATGCATGACGATTTTCAACTCAAGGACTTCATAGGTTACATCTACAAGACAGGTCAATCACACCGCTCATTGGCATTCCAGATGTATTCAGTCCTCGTTGGATTGAAACAATACTGATGAATGTGCATGACTGCCATCTGGAAATGGTCACAGATGTATGGGGTCAAGGGACATTGGTGCAGAGGAATAGAAAAGAATGAATGGTTTTATGCTAGTTAAAACAAAAAAGAACCTTATTGAATTGGCTTTTAAGCTACTTTTAAATCTTTCAAATCGAATCTGTGGGTCCATTCCTATTCATTTCGAAAAGTCAATGAAATAAAGGACAAAAAGCTCGCAATAGCGCGAAACTTTCGTTGTAGTAAAGATGAAATGGCGCATTCGCTGACCCATTACTTGTGTGTAAGTGTGGTGGTAGGTTCGATTTCTATGCGGTATAAATATTTATAAGGCTCAACGGATCAAAGAGTCAAGAGTCAAAAAGTATTCGTAGTGAAACATCTGTTGGCGCGCCTTGGCAGTTAAACGGAGCCGCATGGCGTGACAGCAAACGGCATGACGCTGTCAGGTCGTGATGCCCCTTCTACGCCACCGCTCTCGACTCCCGTGTGTGTGTGGGCGTATACCATACCACTTTGATTTTCTTTATTATATTTCATACTAGCTGTTGCCCAAGACCTTCTTTCGCGTGAAATTATTATAAAAAAAATTATATCCCTATTTGAATCACGGAACCCTAATTATTTTTAAACTGAAAGTAGCCTATGGTAGACCTTATAACAGCAGCTATCTGCCAGTAAAAGTTTCGTCAAAATCGGTTCAGCATTTCTGGAGATTAGCCGGAACAAACAGACAGACAGTCAGACAGCAGTCATGATGCTGATTTGCTACTGCGAAATTCCCGATGAAAAGAACCCAATAACACTTTGCCCGACCTAGCAATCGAACCCAGGACTTCATACTCAGCGGTCGCAGTTGCGAACAGAAGCCCAACGAGGCAATCGGATCGATTGGCTTACCACACACAGCCAGCGCAGCCAGCGCTATTACAGCGTAGATGACTTTTTAAATGATAATCTTCTGCAATAGAATTTGGAATGTTTACCTGAAATTAAATTGAATTTAAATTGTTGACATTTTAATTTAATCCTATGTTTTTTTTTTGTCCTTTGTAAGTCATTGTTTTAATTTGTTTTTAACGATTTTTATAATTATTGTAATAGTTGTCTTAGTGCGACTAATTTTGTACGCCATGATTGGCAAAACATGTAGCTACCTCTCATTATTTTTAAGACCTGTATCATTCTGCACTCATGTTTTTCAAAATAAATATCTTGTATCTTGTATCTTGTATCTTGTATCTTGTATCTTGTATCTTGTATCTTGTATCTTGTATCTTGTATCTTGTATCTTGTATCTTGTATCTTGCATCTTGTATCTTGTATCTTGTATCTTCCCAATTGAGCTTGAATATCAATATCATGATCAATTTTCCGTCTGACCGCATCACTCAAGTCTTGTATACTTAATAATGTTCAAAACTAAGAACTTTAACTTCCTAAAGTACAAACTGTTGTTACAAACTCAATGGTCTTAACTGTTAACACAAGTTCGATAAGATAGGGGCAACAGAACTAATTTAACGTCAAAACTTTGAATTACTTAAACTGATGAGATGCAAATTACCGAAATGAACCTCTTTGGATTGAAGATGAATCTCTTTGGGCCCTTGTTGATTTATTTATTATATTTGGTACAGCATAAGTAGTTAACACTAAATTAAAAACTTTTTCGATTTTGACACACGAATGCTACCGGACTAGCGGGCAATTGTTACTAAATAGTAACAAGTATTGGATTACGATTTTCTTGTCTTGTCCCGTCTATCGCTCGTAAATATTTGAATGTCTTTGAGTGATAACTTTGACAGACTTGTCAGAGATAGCAACCTTATAACAACCTTATAAGTACCGACATTAAGTTCACTGTGATTTTGACAGCGATGCTAGCGCGGAGGTGAGGTAAAAATGAAAGAACTACGAAGAAAAGGAAAACAGTTGAAGGAACTGATAAGGCTGCGTTTCCACCAGAGATTTGCGAGGATGCGTAGCGAGGAATAAGTTTATTAAGAACCAATAGAATCACTTCATTTAACAAGCCTTGCTTAGCGCAGCTCTAGTGGAACCGCTCAGCAGAGCGATGTTTCTGTACGAACAAAACAAGGGAAGTATACAGTGTGCGAGGGATGTGTTGCGAGCGATTTGTGAAAGGGATGTGTTGCGCAAGATGTGTGTGAGCGATATGTGCTAAGGTCGGACACGAGCGAGAAATTTGCAGTCAGTCTGAAACGAGAACGCGCACCATTTCACAGCGTCGCTACGTATCACCGCACCGCCCAGATACCTCGTACATCTCTGCTAGAAACGCAGCCTAAGGGTTGGACCTCATCTGGCAGCACGGAATCGCCTTTTTCCGTCGCCCTTTCTCTTTCTGTCGCTTAGAACTGCCATTTGCTAGACCGAGACAGAAAGCATAATGCGATAGGACGCGGCGGAATCCTCGAGGCGATCGGCATCACGGACAAAATGCAATGGTCGGCAGGGAGACTCCGGAACGCTGAAGCGCGCATAGCATGCTATCGCATCCTTTCACCGCCGATCACTTGCTATCGCATGCTGTCTCACTCTATCGTACAATGGCGCACGCGGCCGCTCGTCAGCTCAGTGCAGCCTGTTCATTCATTCCGTACGGATGGAAATAACAATGACTGACGAAGGATGAACCTAGTATCTACGTTTTATTTTGCGAATGCGTTTCTTTTTATTATTTTGATTTTGCATTTCTTGCAAAATACACGCTAGAATCACTGCTCTCTCTTCCGTGGTCCTATCCATCTCGCGCTTGAAACTAAACTGATCATGAAAGAACGCGGCAGTATGCCACCCATGCTGCAGCATGCTGACGCGTGCGATCGCCTTTTTTGTCTGCGGAATGCGACAGCGCGCGTTCGCATGTGGCAGCATACTGCAGCACGTGGTAGCACAGGCGGAACAAATGCGATTCCGTGCTGCCAGATGAGGTCCAACCCTAACAGCGACATACGTCACCTAAACAATCGAGAAACGACATGATCCGCGACATATGTCTTGCAGTAGCGAAGGGTTAATATTTGTAAGAGGTAGGCCGGAGTACATAATCTTTAATGTGATTATATTATTTGCCTATAAAATACTGACTGTGCCATTTTTCAAGGGGAAGCCGGTAGGAATCGAATTGTATGGAATCTTCGCCACTGATATCTTGTGCCTAGTCTCTTAGGAATCTCGACTGTAGTTTCGGAAGCCAGTTATGTTATCCTTATCAATAGCCCCGGAGCTAGTTACCCTTTATAGGCAATCAAAATGTCTTTGCATATTTCACGAAGGGATTGGAGATGAGAGATTGTTTTCAGACGAAATATTATCAAAGACAACTTTCAGTTAAGATAATGAAATGAAAATAGACTTACGAGAAACGGCCTTCAGTCATTTATTTAAGTTAGTAGACGAAAACACTAGTTAGAATATCAAGCTCTAAACAGACAGGGACTGCTTATAAGAATTTATAATTGGTTGCCAATCAATTTTTATAAAATTTAGTCCCTTTTTTTGTAAATACATATTTAGTTTTTGTATTTATTTAAGATTGACCAGATGGTATGACCACAATGCCGTGGAAGTTGGGTAGGCCTTTGGTGTGGGATGCAACTTGCGGCGACACCCTTGCGCCATCCCATCTTCCTAGCACAGTGAGCTACTGCAGGTGCTGAAAACCTCAAACGGCGCAAATACAATAATTAATTTAATTGGTAGTTATGTGTTTGAGCCGTTTGGGGTTGAAACACTAAGGCCATGAGATCCGAGTGCCCACCTAGTATTTCGGGAAATCGCCAAGCGGTTTGCCGACTCTTTACGTGACCAGAGGGTGGGCCTATTTTTTGGCCAAAGAATCAGCATTATCATCCAAAGTGGCAATGCTGCCAGCCATCTGGGCACTTTTCCTGTTGACAGCGATGTGGACAAATTTTTTGATGCCATGTAACCCTTTTTATACTTGTACATATATTTTTTTTTTTTTTTTTTTTTTTTTTTTTTTTTTTTTTTTTTTTTTTTTTTAGTAGTTTGTAAATATTCTTTGAAATAAATGGAAAATTAGCATGTAAAACACTAAAATAAAAGGTCAAGTATGCTTTGTTTCTAAAAGAATTTAATTCTCTTTGAGCGTGTAAAGGAGATCGGGCGGAAGCGGTCCAAGTAGCGTCGGTGAACTAGACCTATATTTTCTTGAAGCTGATGTCAAGAGCATCATTTTTTGTTATGGCGTCAAAAAAATTCCTCCATGGAGAAAAAAGTTATTAATCATTTAAAATGAACTATGTAATCAACGATGGCATTAATTACAAACAGCATCGGTGATTAAGACATACATCATTTTAAAGGATGTTAGAAGACGGTTATTCTTTGTTAAGAACATAAGCAATTCGGCGCCGGGAGAAAAAAGTTAAACGCCATAATGCACAATTAGTGAAAACAAAATCTCTTAATTCAAGAGATACAAGGAGCGTCGGTGATTCAGACACAAATCATTTTAAAGCTTGTAAAAAGAAGGTTATTCTTTGTTAAGAACATAAGCAATTCGGCGCCGGGAGAAAAAAGTTAAACGCCATAATGCACAATTAGTGAAAACAAAATCTCTTAATTCAAGAGATACAAGGAGCGTCGGTGATTCAGACACATATCATTTTAAAGCTTGTTAGAAGAGGGTTATTCTTTGTTAAGAACATAAGCAATTCGGCGCCGGGAGAAAAAAGTTAAACGCCATAATGCACAATTAGTGAAAGCAAAATCTCTTAATTCAAGAGATACAAGGAGCGTCGGTGATTCAGACTTACATCGTTTTATAGCTTGTTAAAAGAGGGTATTTCTTTGTTAAGAATATGAGCAAATCGACGCCGGGAGAAAAAAGTTATAGACCATTATGTATAATACAGATAACAAAATATTCTAATTCAAGAGATACAAGGAGCGTCGGTGATTCAGACACATATTATTTTAAAGCTTGTAAGAAGAAGGTTATTCTTTGTTAAGAACATAAGCAAATCGACGCCGGGAGAAAAAAGTTATAGACCATTATGTATAATACAGATAACAAAATATTCTAATTCAAGAGATACAAGGAGCGTCGGTGATTCAGACTTACATCATTTTATAGCTTGTTAAAAGAGGGTATTTCTTTGTTAAGAACATAAGCAATTCGGCGCCGGGAGAAAAAAGTTAAACGCCATAATGCACAATTAGTGAAAATAAAATCTCTTAATTCAAGAGATACAAGGAGCGTCGGTGATTCAGACACATATCATTTCAAAGCTTGTAAGAAGATGGTTATTCTTTGTTAAGAACATAAGCAATTCGGCGCCGGGAGAAAAAAGTTAAACGCCATAATGCACAATTAGTGAAAACAAAATCTCTTAATTCAAGAGATACAAGGAGCGTCGGTGATTCAGACTTACATCGTTTTATAGCTTGTTAAAAGAGGGTATTTCTTTGTTAAGAACATAAGCAAATCGGCGCCGGGATAAAAAAGTAATAGACTATAATGTATAATACAGATAACAAAATCTTGTAATTCAAGAGATATAAGGAGCGTCAATAATTATTACTGTACGGTCGTTACCGGTAAATGAACCGTTGCGCACATAATAATGTCTTTATTATGGACTTTGGGCTGGGCACGTCATCAAGAAGAAGTAGGTGCCATCCTATGCATTTCCTCGACTCTATTGCATATTGTTAATAGTCGAATCATTTCTTCAAGGCCCCTTAGGTTGTGCGGACAACTATCCTCAACTATCCTGTAAGATTACTCTCAAGCAGCTCTAAGGTGTTTGCTGTGTCAAGGATTTGGTAAATGGTTCGCTTTCATCACATGCCAACTATTGCGACCAACTGTGAACTTCAGCATACGATGTAACATGTCTGCTTACTCCTTTAATGATTAAAGTCGTGAAGATTTTGTCTCCAGGATTTAGCAAACAGATCGTTTTCAACTCATAATTACTAATGCGACCAACTGTGAACTTCGGCAAACGATGAAACTTGTCTACTTACCCCTCTAAGGATTATGGTCGTGAAGGTTACGCTTATGTTTATCAGTGATGAAGTGTTGAAGGCTTCATACTACCTATACTACCTTGTATTGGTTTTTTAATAAAAATGAAGAATTCGATTTACTAAAAGTACTATTTATACCCTTTTTTTTTAAAGCGATTTCCATAAGCTTTGGTAATTGAAAAGCATCAAATACAACAAGTGTTTTGAGTATCCTAGAATCAACAAAGCTTCTTGGACCAGAGTCTATAGAAGCTTGCCCGATCTCCTTTAATAAGCCGCAAATGCGTAGGTTTGGCAAACAAGAATTCGAAAGAATTTTACTATTGAAGTAAACCCACGCGTATTTCAAGCAAATATTTGCTTTGAAAGATTAACAGAAATACTGGTAACTGAACAAACGATACCTACTAATCTAAAGATAAAGCTACCCTGAAAATCATCGTCTTAGGATTTAGGAGCAGATTTTAGATTATTATGGAGATTTTTTTTAAAATCTCGTCTTGGGATTTAGGAGCAGATTTTGGATTATTATAGAGAAATCTAAAATATTACTTAGACTGCCTCCTTGGTCTAGTGGTCGCAAGCGCGACTGCTAAGCATGAAATCCTGTGTTCGATTCCCGGGCAAAGTATCATTGGGTTTCTTTCCATCAGGAAGTTCTCAGTACCATCCACGAAGTCTGGATTTGTGCCCGGTTAATGGCAATAGACTCGCCCTTTATTACGTGGAACTTAAACATAACTGGCGAAATGTGGGTGTACTATTAGGCACACCTCTGCCCAACCCTTCGGGGATTACAGGTTTGTTTTTTTGATGAAAATATTACGTCAGCTTCCGGCGTCGGCTTCCAGCGTTACCGGTGCAGTATTTTACATGCATCGTTTGATACGACCTCTTCAACTCACTTACTGCAGAAGTGCAGACCTTTTTCCTTGTAATGGAAGCATTTATATTTGAGAAAAAAGTACTCTGAACGATAAAGACGGTACACTTGCACAACATAGCGTCAAGACTTTATTCCGACATCGCATCTTTCCCGGGAGCCCAGTAAATTATGAAAACAACGTAATTGAATATGGAACACTTCAGTTTCAAGTTTTTACAGCGTTTTATAGAAGAACATGGCGTCTAATTTGTATTCCGAGCTGAGAACAGAATACAACATTATTTTTCGTATACGCAAAACCTGAATATATGTAGTTTGTTCAGAATAAGTAACTGAATCGATTCCAATAATTTTTAAACCGTGTTATATTTTGTCCCAAAAATATTTAAATAAAGTTACAAGTTGGACACCGGGCGACACTAAGTACCTGTCGCAATCATTTAGGTACCTACTGCCAAATTATTATTATCAATGAGCTCCAGACGACGCTGGAGGTGCGCACGCGTACGCGCCGCGTGGTAACCACGTTTTTATGCGGACAACCAGGTAACAGAACAAGCTTATAATTCTGTGATTTTTCATGATACAGTTTTGGAATTTTGTACATAGATTCTTTACATAAAAATACTAGACACGTATTTCAGGTTTCGCATTTACTAAAACTAATGTTGTATATTGATGTAAATTATTAAGAGTGGGTACTTCCACGTACACAGACGGTTGACCAGTTTTCTACCTTGTAACTCAGGGTATAAGGGTGAAGAGTGGTCGACCCTCAGTGAGCGCTTTAGTACCTTCCTAACGCTAAATGCACATTTCATTTATTTAGAACTACCTAACTAATACTCTAAATGTGAAACTGAGTTAGTCTGTTTGTGACTGTTATGTGAAAAATGACACAGTCAGTATTCTATAGACAAATAATATAATCACATTAAAAATATGTACTCCGGCTTACCTCTTACAAAAATTGACCCTTCGCTACTGCACCATAGGATACATTTAATCCTGGTAGGACATTTTTTTCGTTTGGGAAATCATCAAATGACCCCCCCCCCACTCTGGGCGGAGCGGGAGGGAGTGTCAGACTTGTGACTAAAACCCATCCATGTTCCTTCTTTGCCCTTTGTGTTCCAGGGCCACGGTATCTCTTTCGAACAGACCCGCAGCCCTGGCACCTTGGGATAATTTCCGACCTCCACGCTAACGCAGCCACAGCCAAACGCTATTATTGATATAATCTATTAAGAGTAACGCGCAATTAATGCTCGCTTTATTTTATAACTTCATATTTACAATGGTCTGTTGTTACCAACTATTTAAGAGTACCAGTAAACAGTTGCAGTTTGATCTAGTGCCAAGTGTTAATAAAATACTTTTCAAATTGATGTGCCAAAAACAATTAAAACTGCTGCACTGTGTTTTTCGTGTTTTGATCTTTGTCAGCTAATAGTTATTGCTAAACAAGTCCAAAGTAAAGATCTTTCGACTACATATTACAGTGCATAACATAACTAAGTGGATTTCAAACGCTTTAATAACATACTCGTTTAACATAACACCCACTTTTGGTACCTAACAAATACACTCACATTTCGCTAGTTTTGTTTAAGCCCCATGTAATAGGGGGTGAGCCTATTGCCATCAGCAGGACACAAATCTAGTCTCCATATTTGCTACTTAATAATGAAATTCCTGATGTAAAAACCCAATAACCCTTTACCCGACCAGGGAATCGAACCCATGACCTTATGTTCAGCAGTTGTGCTTGTGACCTCTAAACCAACGAGGCAGTCACACTTTAATAATAGAAAAATACCGAATAGTTCACCGACTTCTTTAAAATGACAGTTAAATATTGCAAAAATAGTGGTTGATTCTGGAACTATGTAAAAATTACTCGAGATCTATTCTTGTCTGTATAGAAACCACGAAGGATCAATAACATGCGGAGTCTCCAAGGAAACCATTTTACTGCCCACCTATCCGCAATGAAATTAGTTTATATGAGTAATTAAATCTTTTGGCAGACTGTTTGGCGATCCCAAAATACCTAAAACGAATAGGTATTCGTTAGTAATCGTCTTCATTTTTTTACTTGGCAACACTTTTGATGTGACAGCTCACTCCACAAGTAAAAAAAATTAACAATATTTTTTTCTAAAATCACTTCGTATATCTTTGGTATTTTCTTTTAGAATAATATACCTACGTATTTTTGTATTTTAAAGAAGCTAATGAGGTTTTTTTTAATGCTAAAACTATGAGTAAACAGAATATTTTAAAAACAATTTAGATTTATTTTACCCATGGGCGTTGACGTCTGCGATGAAATATAAGAAAATAAAAGGTTGTGTTGAAAAGGAGAATATTCTATTTGGGAGACGCACAAAAAATACAAGCAACGAAAACAGGAATATTCAAATCAATTGAAAACTGGGTCAACGGGTATCGGTTTTGATTCCGTTGTGAGACCGCAAAATATGCGAAAATAGGCGACATAAACGGTCATATCCTTTGATCGCGTTGACAAGTTTGTTACTTCAACTTGATACATCTACGCATTCCTGAGAAAAAGGGTGTTGACAGACAGACAGACGGACAATAAATTGATCCAATAAGGGTTCCTTTTGAGGCAGGGAACCCTAAAAAAAGGCCTGTGCGAGGGCAAAGAGAATTTTTGCTCGATTACTTGCGGCAAAGTCAAATGGGTTATGTATGATTTTCATAATGCTGCGATTATGTTATGTGGATTGCTTCCAGATATGAAGAAGAAGCAATCCACCGCTGAATGGAAATCGTCAAAAGTCTGGTCACTTCCACAATAGTTTTTAATGTGCGATAAACGATTATCGATCGTAATTAAAATGATAAATACAATCAATTAACTATTACAAATAACAACAACATTATTGTACTATTAACATGTATAACATACCTAACAAGTTGGAAATCATGACTCCCATTTAATATTTATTGAAGAGACGCGATTCTAAATATTTACCGTTGGAAGATGTTATGTAAACAGCATGGTTGTATATTCCTCGAGAGTAAATACGATACGAGTATATTAAGTAAATGTATGGTAAATTTTAATAGAAGTTCCAAGGATTTAATTAATTAATTCGGCGACGATAACGCTATTGTTTTCATGGTCATCTATACAAATACAAAGTTTGTAACTAACACATGTAATAAAGTGACGAAGGTACTAGACTGTTTTGTTTATAATATAGTTGTAAAGTTTTAAACAGTTATTTATGTATTTGAACTTCATGTACAAGAGTGGTACATAGGTGGACTTAATGCCACAAGGCATTCTCTACCAGTCAACCTTTGGGTCAAATATGACAGCATTGTGATAGAGTACAAAAAATAAATAAGAAAAAAAATACCATTTTGTTAACATAAATTGATATACATAAATAGGTACATACTAACACACAAGACAAACAAACAAACAGTTCGGTTTAACCAACAAACATTTATATTTGTTCATATATTTTAATCGCGGTCTACTTCCGCAGCGAAGTTTTATGCCAATAAAACCATGTTTTTTATTACCGTCTACGGCAAATAAATAAAGACTTTTTACTATGAAAGCTGTGCCGTTTCACGTTCTAACCTCTATAAATTATGGCAAATTCGATAACCATAACATTTTGCAGGACAGGGTTTGAAGTTAATGACCTCTTGCCACTTGCCAGTGACGAGTTTTTGGGTCATTTTATAACCTACTAACGACTCGCTCAGCACCACTTCATCATCATCATTCTCTTGCCTTTTTTTTTTTTTAACGTTGTAAAATCATCAAATGAGTCCTCCCACCCAGGGCAGAGCGGGAGGGACTGTCAGACTTGTACTGACTAAAATCCACGGTGTCCTTCAGTAGCCCTTTATGTTCCAGGGTCACGGTAATTGTATGAGTCCCGCGACCCCGGCAGGCTTTGTCCTTCCCGTCATTATGCTGACACTCTTTGAGGCGCGCGTGGAACACAGCGCGCCGTCGACCCGGGCATGGTCCATGGTCGGACAGCGAGTCACTGGTGTGGAGGGAGGACGCTGTCCTCTCCATTTTTTTTTTTTTATTTTTTTTTTTTATTTTTTATAAGAAACGTTGCCCCGCACTCGGAATTTCTCCTGTATCGTGGGTGCGTTTACAAACATTTAAACTCACATACACAAACAGCCAGACCCGGAACAACTACCTGTAGATCATACAAATATTTGTTCCGTGCGGGGATCGAACCCGTGACACGCAGCGCAGCAGCCGATCGCTCAGCCACTGCGCCAACCGTGCCCTCACGCAGCCCGCCTCCTCCTTCGCGAGCATGACTGCTTCGCAGAAGGAGGCGACCGCTTCCCACTCCGTCTCGCCCCGCAGCATGGCCTCGACCAATGCCGGGCGCGAGAGGTCTCCGCCTATCGCCGCCGTGAGGACACGGCGGTGCTCTGCCCAAGCGGGGCAGTCCTGCACCGTATGCTCCACCGTGTCCTCCGGGCGGTCCTCGCAGTGGTGACACCCAGGCGCTTCCTCCTTCCCCATTTGACACAGGTACCTCCCGAAACTTCCGTGTCCGGTGAGAACCTGCATCACGCGGTAGGGCAGGACGCCGTGACGCCTATCCAGCCATTCCTCAAAGAGGGGTCTTACCGCCGCGATTGCGGCGTGCCCGGACCTCGGTTGCGACAGTCGTTCCCTCCATACTGCCCTGAGATCGCGCCGGAGCTCTTCCCGCCGCGCTTCGACTTGTCGAGGCAGCAGGGATTCGCCCCGGCGCTGCGCCTCCACGCGCCACTCATAGACGTGCTGGAGGGCAGTCGCCTCCAGATCCCAGGGCAGCAATCCGGCAAGGAGGTTGGCCGATTCGCCGGCGATCGTACGGTATCCTCGGATCATCCGGATAGCCATGACCCTCTGGCATGCGACTAGCTTCAGTGGTCGCGTCCGAATGCTCAGGGCCCACACGGGGGCCCCGTAGAGGGCCATGGACCGTACGACACCGGCGTACAGCCTCCGTCAGGAGGTGTTTGGCCCGCTGAGATTGGGCAGGAGTCGCCTGAGGGCGGCTGCTGCCCGGTTCAGCTTTGGGGCCAAACGCAGGAAATGCTCCTTGAAGTATTCTCTTGCCTTTATCTTAATTTGTTAGGGGCCGGCGCCGCATGCCTTCATCATCCGAAAAAAAACCCTTTTTTTTTTATTTTCTATGTCCTCGCGCCATAGCGCCCCTAAGGCTACACTCCAATTACATTATTTTGATATATCAAGAATATTTCCACTACACTATCACACCCCGTGGTATGGAACAAACCAAGCATGGATTTCTTATGAACAGCATAATAATCAACAGTTGCAATATAATAAACACCAATAGCTCCTTCTAACAAAAGGTTGACACGAGAGATTGGAAGAAAAAATATGTTGCGACGACACATGAATGGGACAAGTGACGAAGGTATTATGATATAATGCATAAGCTAGTATTATATAATATTTAACTGTGAGAGGAATGTATGAAAGTGTTGTGAACCTTCTTTTCTTTATGTTTTTACTTGAAAGGTAGACACGAGGGAATGGAAGAAAAAACATGTTACTACGACACACATGAATGGGACGAGTGACGAAGGTAATATGATTTATATCATATTATCTTCGTCACTCGTCCCATTCATTCATATTATTATTAATATTATATAATATTTAACTGTGAGAGGAATTTATGAAAGTGTTGTTAACCTTCTTTTATTTAAGTTTTTACTTAAAAATTTGCTTTTCTTTGTTATTTTGTAAATGTCGCTTATTCGCGACAATAATGACATAACGATAAGCGAAAATAAGAAATACAGGAAAGCTTTTTTAAGTTTTAGTTCGACTAAAAATATTTTCATTAAATTGCCAATTTAAAAAAAAAAAGTTTTTAACAAAAGACGAAAGGTTTATTTTGCATGTTTCCTTACTTTATTATATACTTACCTTAGTTATTTTTTAATTAAATACAAACAACATCGCAAAATCTAAATTCTTGCCGCAAACGAGCGATGCGTTAAAATAGTCTCTTTTATTTTTATAATTTTAGTTACTGTAATTGGTTGTAAACACAACCGTTGTAATTAAATAAATAATAAGTAATAATGCTGATGAGGTGAACCATCTAATAACAGTGCTAAACAACCATGCAATAAACACAAAATGACGAGATTTATGAATATTGAACAGCATGTGGCGTTCAGTGGGTTCTGCCTACCCCAATGGGAAAAGACCGCAAGTTGAAAAATGCAACAATATACGTAAGTAAGCTAAACATTAACAACTTACCCTAAACCGATACTTTCCGATCGGAGGTCGCGCATATGGAACACCTTGGAAACTGGCGAAGGACCGTCCTTTCGTGGACACCTTCCATGCACCCTGAAGAACCCCATGAGCCACTCTTATAGTGGGGTTTGGAGCTTGAGCGGCAACCAAACCGGCGACGGTTAAAAACAAGAATAACCTCAATGACATTTTTTAAAATAGAAGTAAGTAAGACTGCGCCTTTGACATGCGTGCGTCGGCGCAGGTGACTGGCGCGGGACTGGCTGGATACATACTGTTTATAAAACATGTGGTAGGTACGAGGGCTTAGTGTACGTGCACAGATAATACATGTTGTTATAGGGCGCCGATTGCGGTTGACCGATTAGGGTTATGCTGATTGCTTTATCAGTTCGATAACGTCTTGTATCTAGGTGCATTTTATAAACTGTCTTCTTCTTAGCGTGTCGATGGCAAATTTTTATTAGATATGTTTGGCCCAAAATTCAGCTATGCGAACTCTGCTCGCTGATGCAGTCATAAGATCGTCAAGTGCGCAGGTGTTAGGGCATGCAGCGCAAGATGGAAGATTGACCATTGTCTGTAGAGACACGCCGCATACACATTTGAGATCTGAGCCGTCCATCTGAAGAGATTATCTTTGCTACGGCCGCCGACTTGGGTTCGGGGTCTATTCAGAGATTTCCAAGTCGGTCTAAACTGTGAAGTGTTGTTATTTGGGTGCGTTTAGAATGATACAGTAAAAATTGATTTGTCTTCTTCAAAAACCGCTACCTATTGTATCATTATCTAAATATGCAAAAACTGACTACCGTAAAAGAGTTTTAAACTATACAGAAGAGACACCGACGCGAAAACGGTTACCACGTATTCAGTACAACATTCTGAGCCCGCCCAAATATCAATTTTTCATCGGTTATTGAAAACAAATCAGCTGTGCCATACATTTTGACCGTGTAGGTATTGCACTTTTGTAGGCAGCAAATTTAATCCTATTTTATCATAATTTTGCAGCAAATTTGATCCTATTTTAGCAAATTTTATCATATCTTGTAAATAATCAACTTGTTCTACTTAATTAAATTTTTTAAGTTATTATTTTAATTTCACCTGTTTTTGTAATAAACTGGTTAATTATTTAACAAATTCCACTCAATCCGAATTTTAACGTTAATATCTAATCGTAACTTGAAACCTGCTATTAGGATTTTTCAAGCTTATCCTTAAAATTATAAATATTAAATAATCTCTAATGTCACATTAATTATTTAAACATTTCTTATTTTGAAATAAAATCTTAAATTCTTAAAATTTAAAGATGTTACGAACAAAAAAAGGAATTTTAAAAGAGCACTTGAGCCATTGTTCGCTTGGCCGCAAACTGGAGACTTCGCTAAGGATGTCCATCGTCCGGTTTCTGAAGAGACTGTCCAAGAGTGGTCAGTGTCCACTTCAACGAGAATAGCAGTATTCTAGTGGCTTTTTGATCCTTATGTTTAGTTGGCTGCTCTTATCCACTTAAATGAAATAATTATGTGATTTAAGTTTCGGCTGGCTATTTTCGTTCTGAAAATTGTCGTAGCTGAAAGTTAGATCAAGTCTTGGAAGCTCCTGTCTTTTATGTCAGCAGTTGATTTGGTGAACAGCAATGAAAGACGACATTTGACAGTACATCAAGGGTGTAAATAGACCCTTAACATAGCCGAAAGGCACTTGTTCTCCTCGTCTTTGCGATTATTTTTTGTTCTAAACCATACCTGGGAACCTTCTACTTACGGAGATATTGGGGATCAAAGTTCCAACTGTTTCACAAGTTTTTTTTTAAATACATGTTTTTAATGTAAGATTTTTACTTTACACACCTCCACGACCCCGTACTATTCAATCCATCCATCAGCACAATGCTTTGAGTGCTTTCCATCGAGTCCTACCGTAAAACGTGATTTTTCACCCCAAAAAAAAGTCGATTCCCAGCAATAATTTTTGCGTATATTTAGTTTGATGTACAGAATGCTTGGTTGACGGATATGTGAAGGGTCTGTTTACACCCTGTAGATAAACTTACACTGCCACTTACGGTATATCTATTCTTTCATCATCCCGCGATCATGGCGCTTTCAACAGTATCGAAATATCGGGAGATCAGAATAATTGATAATCACGGAAGATATCCCGTCAGTAAAGTTTAGTTATAAACCATGAAAGCTTAAAAGAGTGTTGGTACTTAGATAAAATTGAATTGACTTCAATAACCGAAGAAAAAGCTATCGTATCGTCAAAATTATTCTTCACATTAAACAACCCGGCAGCAAGTTTAGAAGGATCGTAAAATACTCAATTTCCGGCATCACAACAAACTTAAAGCCCATATATATAGAAAATAGCACACATACCAATATGCGTCTTTGCGAAATGTATGCAAATTCTAATGGAAATCTGTTGCGGGGCGACAGTGGAGGCGTGAAAGTGGAATAAATCTTACATACCTACGTAAAGTATTTAGGGTGAACTTCTCAAGGTAATTTCAATGTATGTAGGTCAACCTAGAGCAGCGGTGGTGGCCCCGACTTACGAACGGTAAGTTGTGGGTTCAAACCCAGGCAGGCGCATTACTTTGTGTAATTTATATCATCACCACTACTCTCAAAACGGTGAAAAAAAAAACGTGAGAAAACCGGCACGTCCTAGAACCAAAAATTAGAAGACATGTGACATCTATCAACACGCACTGGGCCCGCGTGGTCTTTTATAGCCCATTCTCTGTCATAGAGAGGAGGCCGTGTGTCCCAGCAGTGGGAACATTATAGGCTCGATTCTCGCCTGTCAGCCGCCAGGCTATCGTTTACTCCTACTGCAACGAAGGTCAACCAACAGAATATTTATTTAGAGTGATGATTGAACTGACTTCTATCAAACACACATACAGCACACATATCACATACATACAGTTTCTACCACCACTGTTGATTCTGGATTCAGGACTTGTAATGGTTATGCATAGTGTGGCGGACAAGTATCAAAAAAAAATCCAATAGTTGCAAGCTGGCAACCCTATTCATTTATTTACAGAAAAAAAGAAAAAGAAGAACGGTGTCGTCGTCTGTGTAATACAGTATTACTCATTTTAGTTTACAAGTGAGATGACTTCTTTTTGTTCCAGCTGGAGGTTCGTCTTGCCAGCCAGTATTAGAGAAAAAAAACGAGGATAATTGAGTTTAAAGTTGAGGGAAATTAGGATTTTACATTTGGAACAGTGTTGAGGAGCTCGCGGACAGGCAGGGTACGATTTTTTACCGGATAAATAGACAAACGTTTTTAGGAATTTCATTCGTGATTTGATTTGTTGTATGGTGATTAAACACATTCAAATATTTACGAGCGATAGACAGGACAAGACGAAGAAAATCGTAATCCAATACTTGTTACTGCTCAGTAACAAATCGGTCTGTCTAGTTTCATAGCACAGGTCATACGCCCGCTTGTCAGATAGCATTCGTGTGTCAAAATCGAAAATTTTCGGGATCAATGTACGAAAATATTCCCAGCGTTCGCTCTTTAAGTTTTTTTTATACTAAATGGGCTTACTCTTGACCTCAATCTAGTCCAGGGGACAGTCTTATAAAGCTCTTTGGTAGTGATCGAATAAGACATATCTTTTCGTGTTCTAATTTTGTCCTGCCAGTTAATCTGTCACGGAACGAAATCTTTTTATATAAATGCACCTATAAATTATACAGTAAAGTAGAAATTAGTAGATTAGCCGTAGGACGCCGCCCCTTTTAGGATAATCCCTTTGCGCCCTCCACGGGACCTACTAATTAGAAAGCGAAATAATGGCTGTTCTTTTCAGAGAAAACCAACATTAAAAGCTGAAATATTGAGTACCTACAGCCTAATTAACGTTACAAAGAACAGTCTGAAATAATTTAATCAACCCTAGACGTAGTCGACCTCGTAACTTCGTTACCACTCTTAACATAAACTCTTAAGGATGCATTCTGAAAATTGGCAATGATGCAGGAATTTTTAGTGCAACACGTAGCGAAACATTTTGTCATCTTGTTTAATTAATCAGTACAGCGAAATATTAGCGACGTTGCTAACTTACAGCATAAATACCATACATACGTAAACGGGGTTTAAGGGATACGGACGCACCGACGATTGTCACATGTTCAGTAAGTACAGACGCGCACATCAAGCTACCCGAAACTGACAAATTTTCCCAATCAACCTTTAGCCTAATGCTTTAGCGATAAAGTTGAAAATCTTTCATCGGTAATTTCTAATTTCAAAATCTATAAAGGGGGGGGGGGAATTATGTACTGAACATGTAATCGTTTGTACGTCGATGTCTCTTGCATCCAGCCTCCTCTCTGTAAGAGGGAGTGGGACGTAATCCGCCACGCGGGCACAGATCGGGTCATTTTCAACTCATCATCATCATCATCTACCTAGCCTTTTTTTTATGCTGGGGTCAGCTTCCGGATGGAGCTAGCGAAAAGCGACTACAGAAAATTACGTATGGAGGCGTGTGTGATGATGAATGTGTCAAGATCACTTCGGGGTCTGAAATGTTTTCATACCCCCAAACTGGATCACATCGGAGTCACCAGTTTGGGGGTATGAAGAGCAGGGTGTAAAGTTCTTCGTCCCCCAAGGAAACCTCCGACCAGACGGGTGTTATGTTTGGTGGGCTGCTGCCCGTCTGATCGAAGGATCTTCCCGAGGATCCAAAAAAGTACGTTCATGAGCTGTGAAAGTTCTTTCAACTGTCATCATCTGCCTAGCCTTTTCCCAACTATATTGGGGTCGGCTTCCAGTCTAACCGGATGCAGCTGGATACCAGTATTTTACATGGAGCGACTGCCTATTAGACCTCCACAACCCAGTTGGTACTGGGTAATACGATACCCCTTGGTAAGACTGGTTGTCAGACTTTTTGGGCCACTGACTGCCTAACGACTGTCAAAGATCTACAAATGACAGCTGGGACCAACGGCTTAACGTGCTTTCCGAGGCACGGAGGAAACTCGGTATGTAATGGGTGGTCACCCATTCACAGACCAACCTAGGCAAGCTCGGCTTAACCTAAAGATCGATCCGAGCGGCTGTTATTATTTAGCCACGAGCTCCTCCCTTCCTTCAACTGTCACAAACAAAAATAAATCCTCTACACGAGTCCTTAATAAAACGACGGTATCTTTACTATCAGCAGCTACTGCACTTGACCCCAATGCCTCCAATGACATCTTAGTAATATACTGTGAAGAAAATGTAATTTTAAAGTGCCTTCAGTATAACGTTCTTTGTCGAGCGATCTCTTATTGTTACACCAAGTCACGTTTAGAACGACGCAAGTTGAGAGCAACCCATTCGATTACGTCTCAACCTTGTACGTTACATTACTGTCAAGTTTTAAATCCATTTCTGTATGACAAGGTAATGTGTGCTGACGAGGTCCATCTAAAACGCCAATGGAAAGGTAATACTGAGAGGTTGTTGTTGTGTTCGAGTAAAGTGGTGCAGGGTCCCTCAAGAAATACAGAAACCGTATGAATTTCTGAAATTAATTGCTGCGAATTGTTCCGCGCAAGTTAATACAAATTTTATAATAAAATGCTGACGGAATATTGTAAGTTTATTGAAGTTCGTGTAGGGTTTTCGTCTGCGTCCATTTTGATTTAAAATATTTCTGTGTAAAACTGCTATGTAGGCGTTTATTTAGGACTAGCGACACGCCCCGACTTCGCACGGGTGCAATGTATACATATAATCCTTCCTCTTGAATCACTCTATCTATTGCTGAAAACTGCATTAAAATCCGTTGCGTAGTTGCGAAGATCTAAGCATACATAGGGACAGACAGACAGCGGGAAGCGACTTTGTTTTATACTATGTAGTGATTTACTGTAGCAGTGATAGCCTAGTTGTGTGTCCGTTGAACTGCCAAGTCATAGGTCTCGAGTTCGAACCACGTAGTGATTAAGTATGGGACTGACTTCATACCTTTGGCTGTCAAACCTCATTTTTATGTAATACTAGCTGTTGCCCGCGACTTCGTTCTCGTGGAAAAATATACATAAAATAGATAAAATAAATAATAATAATCTCTATCAAAAAAAATACAACCAACTACAAAAAGTATGATTTTACTGGGGATCGAACTTGCGACGTGATGCACGTAAAGCGGTCATGAAACCGTTTCTATATTTGCTTCGCTGACATATACTTTGAAATAGACGTTGTTACGCATATCATGGCTGAAACGATAAACAATTGAATAATACTAACATAATGCAATATTGCTCATCCCCTTAAGCAAGTAGCGAGATAATATATAGCCTAACATTTGAAGAAGCCTATTACAGATATTTGTGCAAAATTTGAACAGGATCTATGCAGTAGTTTTTCCGACCGGATTTTAACGATTATATTATATGTAGAGAAGAGAAGAAGAAGATAGAGAAGAGAAGAGAAGAGATCATTGCTGTCAAACTTATAATTAATTTTGGGCAATGTAAAATACATGTATAATTCCTGTAATACTTTTCGTCGAGTTTATTAGTCTACCGATGCTATATGGGTCCCGGTTATGCTCATGTGCGATACAACTTGCGACACGACTTTGTCAAGCATCGCTCTATAATCGCGTCGCGGAGCTTGAGCTGGTATAAAGTCAGCCCTCAAGAAATTCAATATGGCGGGAGATACTCAATACCAAACAATTCAATCAGTGCTATAGATCGTTTTTATACGCTGTTTTTTTCTAAACCTTGTAAATTCTACGTGAAACTCTCGATTTAAATAACGAGTCCCGAAAGTTTGGTAGCCAAGCATCTACAGTCCTGTCACAGTTATTTTATTTCCGAAAGCAACCTTATGGCAACGAGAATAAATACCACTTTTGTAAAACCAGACTCTAATTCGGCCGGCGCTGACTATCTCAATTGAGTTAGGAGTCCGAAAACAAGAATTTTGTGAATAAATAAATAAAAAGTTTTGTTTCTCCAACTTTGGTAACTGGTACATGGATTGTAAGTGGCTCACGATTCAAACTTCAAAGATTGTTGAGCCTAAAGGAGTCTGCCCACTACATCGTATCATACCATGACCGTGTCTGGCCAAAAAATATTCTTTGCTTATACTGTCACTTACGGGATATCTTCCGTGGTTGTTCATTATTTTGAGCTCCCGATCTTTCGACGCTGCTGTTGCAAGAGTCATGATCGCGGGTTGACAGTATAAGTTTAGTTGTAAACCGTGAAAGCTTAAAACAAATATTCTTTGTATTTGAAAGTATGACAATGCCCACTAGACCGTTTCGTCACCGACCAACACCGTTGCGTGCCATGCACGGAGCGTCAACAATGGTCGGCGAGAATATTTTGTCGGTGCCGATACGCTTCGTGCAGTGCACGCGATGTTGCCAAACCAGTGCGCTACGGCGACGAAGCCATGAGCACACGGGCTTAAAAATATTATGCACTTGTTATTTCTCACGGGTTTGCCCCACGTGAAATCACAACCGAGAGAACGAGAAACGTACGGATATGACACGTGTATGATACGCGGATGCTACGGTCACTAAAACCGTTATGCACGGGTGTGATATCCTGTTGATACTTTCTAGTGGGCATAGTAGTGCGTGTCATGTTTCTTTAACTCATTTAAATTATTTTTTTATACTGTGTGCCTTTGTGGCATGTGCCAAACTTATGTATTTCATATATCGTCTTTCAGCACATGTCGCCATCAATCAAGTTAATTCTACGTATTCCCATGAATTGACGCCTATACGGTTCATCATTTAAGACTGTACATAATTAAGCTATTGTAAAAGCCTAACAAGATTTAAGGTTCACAAAATGCCCAACAGTAACTATAACTACTATACAACGCGTAACATAATAAACGCAAGACCTCTCGTGTGGTGTCTCAGACCATGAAACTGAACAACTTTTGTTCTATGACTTTTGGAAATTCATAACTTTTTTTTAGTTTTACCATACATGTGAATCAGCTGATTGCGTCCGTTCCTATAGAAAGTTTTTTTTTTTTGCGAATTTCAAGAACTCGTAGAACAAAAGATGTTTAGTTTCATGGTGCGAGAGACCACACGGGAGGTCTTGCGTTTATTATGTTAAACCTTGTACTCCCTTTAGGGGAGGCCTATGTCCAGCAGTGGACGTCTTTCGGCTGAAATGATGATGATGTTGATATTCATTTTTTCGACCTCTAACGTTATATACTACTAAACTAAACAGTAATACTAACTATCTACTATCGTAAACTATAACTATATAACAGTACTAACTATAAACTATTATTCATCCTGGATCGTGTATGTGAATATACAAGGTGTAATGCAAACGGACCCTTCACGAAGCTGTCAACCAAGCATTCAGTACATCAAACTAAGTTACTACGCAAGAATTATTGCTCCGTAACTACTTTTTTTGGGGTGAAAAGTCACGTTTACAGTAGGACTCAATGTTATGACACGCTTAAAACATTATGCTGACGGATGCATTTAATAGTACCGAGGTCGTGAAAGTATTTAAAGTAAAGTTATAACTTGTGAAAAAGTGTGAACTTTGACCTCCAATATCTCCGTAACTAGAAGGTTGCCAGGTATGGTCACCAAAAAAAAACATGATCGCAATGACAGAGAGAACAATAATTGCCTTTCGGCTTCGATAGGGTCTTTTTAGACCCATTAAAACAAAACAACGAAATAATGTGATAATGTTTCGCCACGTATAATTTTTTTGGAGCTACAATTTCTATATGTAGGTAGGGCCAACCCTAGTTTAAATCTGTATGAGTGTTGAGTTAAACTCAAAGCTAACATTGATTTTAATTTCACATGGCTGAGTCAACTAAGTTGCTTTTCAACGCTCAACTTGTGAAGGTGCCTACAGCCTACGGCCTACATCGCACGTAACTTTGTTAACATAAACATTGATTTTAATATTGCGTAATTCCGCCTAAAATTGGATTAACGAAAGACTTGATTATAGTGGGCGTGCTATTAGGCACACCTCTGCCTAACCATTCGGGGTTTACAGGCGTGATGTTATGTTATGTTCATTATAGAATCATACATCAGGTTTTTTGATAAAATAAAAACTAAAAAAAAAATCAAAAAACCCCAAATGAATTATTTATTTATTTATTATTACCTTTACAACTATCATAACAGGATTAACCTAATGCGATGGTGTGGTATTTATATATTTACAATATTAAATTAACCTAATAAGGAACTTCTATAACATATATATACTTACTACATAACCTAAATTATGATGATGATGATGAAAAACTAGTGACCTAATGGACCAACAAAACGCCTGCTAAATGTTCAACGCTTGACTCAACAGCGTGAGTTGAAAGTTCATAAATGTAATAATATTTAGGCATTCAGTTAGATGTCACTTAGTGTCTGTGAAAACATTTGGTTGTTTTTAACCGACTTCTAAAAAAAGAGGAGGTTATGTTTTCCACCAGCATTTTTTTGTTTACTAGAAATCACCAGATATAATAAATTTTTGTTGGTCTGTTAGAAGAACCAAATCAACTTAAGCAAGGTCTACACCTGCAGTGTTTTATGCTAGACTAGCTTTTGTCCGCGGCTTCGCTCGCGTTAATTTAGAATTTGACTTCGGGTTGTACTCTGTTTGTAATAATATAATTCAATCATGATTCAAAAGAAACGTGGCGCCATCTATTATAAAAAGAACGTTATTGTTATTTTCCTCGGGAAAAGTACATTTTTTTCGGGATGAATGGTACCCTATGTCCGTTTCTGTACACCTGAATACGTATATGCCAAATTTCAGGATGATCGGTTCAGTAGTTTAGGCGTGAAAAGGTAACAAACAAACAAACAAACTTACTTTCGCATTTATAATATTAGTAAGGAAAGGATTAATCTTAGAGATGCAGGGCTTTCTCCTGCTTTCTGGACGAGCTCACCGCTCAACAATAACATGAGGAGTACTGCCAAAAGAGAAAATTATGCCAGACTGTCGGGCAACGACCGCTCATAATACCACATGATATGTAGGTGTCTATGTAGGTTAGTATATTTTTGACTCGACATACGGCTTCGTCGATTTCGAGGTCAGATAGGCAGTCGCTCCACGTAAAATATACGTATTCAGCTGCATCCGGTAAGACTGGAAGCCGACCCCAACATACATTGGGAAAAGGCTAGGAAGATGATGATGATACGGCTTCGTCGAGAGGAGCACGTGGCTGAATAAAAACAGTCACACGGGTCGATCTTCAAGCCGCGCTTACCTCGGTCAGTCCGTGGACGGGTGACCATCCGTGCCTAAGACAGTACGTTAAGCAGTTAGCCCCGGCTGTCATTTTTATAGATCTTTGACAGTCGTTTCAGGCAGTCAGTGTCCCGAAAGTCCGACAACCAGGCTTACCAAGGGGTACTGTATTACCCAGTACTAACTGGGTTGTGGAGGTCAGATAATTATGTCGTCACTTCAAGTAAACTACTGGTATTCAGCTGCATCCGGTTAGACTGGAAGCCGACTCCAACCCTTGAGAAAAGTCAGGGTATATGATGTATGTATAGAATAACAGATGTATGTATGTGGGTATGTATACTTTTACTCGACATACGATACGACATCTTTTTTATGGCTTTTTCGATCTCCGCAGGTTGACTGGTATAATCTGGTTGGGAGTTGCCGAGAATCGAGCTGAGTGGCGCGCAATTGGAGAGGCCTATGACCAGCAGTACTGTGCGCTGATGATGATGATGAAGACGGCTTCATCCTCGTTTTATATAGATTCGTTTTAGGCGTGTTTTTTGTGTCTATGACTTCAATATATCTTGACATTAAATATTTTGGCTTCAACAATTATTTCAGTCCGAAAAGTTACATTAAAATATCTAGAGATTTACTTCGATTAGACGGCCTAGACAAAATGGCATTCCATGAGGAAGGCATTCCAAAGGCAGCAGAGCAACTTTATTGGCTGGTAAAACAGAAAATATACTTGCCTCAATTTATAAAATGATCCAACTTTGATACGCAACTAAAATCCTGAAACAAAGACTTCGAAACGAAGTTCTAGGAGTTTCTAGGAAAGCAAATTTAATTATACAAGGAATTTTCATCACTTTGTCATCGATATTACATATAGCTTTCTGAGCACTAACCCATATAAAGTGATATTGATTAAAAATGTCACAGAATAATGA
Source organism: Noctua comes (assembly GCA_963082995.1). Taxonomy (NCBI): domain Eukaryota; kingdom Metazoa; phylum Arthropoda; class Insecta; order Lepidoptera; family Noctuidae; genus Noctua; species Noctua comes. The sequence goes on along the minus strand of OY720278.1, from coordinate 15,401,478 downwards.
ACTCTGTTCAAAACGACGTACAGTTCAAAATGGGACTCAGTTGATGTCAACTATATAAGTTTCCCAGATTTATGGGACAGATAGTTTACAGTAAGTTAAGTTGTTACATGGTTTCATTTATACACACATTTATGTATTGATTTTCAGACTATACTCTAAACGTCGTCTTTGTTCACAAATCATGAGAAGGTACAGACGACAACAAAAGTCTCTGAACACAGAACTAAACGCTATCTTTCTACAATTTGTTAGACAGTTAAGAACAAAATCTGTCAGTAAGTTAGATCTGTAGTTTATCTGAAGTTGTAGTGCACTTTTCGCATGAAGCGAAGGCGGTTATTGAACGTATACGCTGTGGTCAACGCGGCTTTAATTCGACAGAATCACGTCTACGCGACACGACGCTTTCGCAGCGTTTACGCGGCGTTGTAATTTTGTTTTTCTCAAACATTTTAGCCTAGATTTCAAGATTCCAAGATCGTTGTTTTCTTATTAACTAAAATAACATTCCTTAGTATTTTAGTGTGGTCTTATTAATCATTAAGGATTTGTTATTACAGTGTAATTTTCTAAGGCATAATAATAATGGCATGTTGTATCAGCCCATGGCTTAATTGCCAAAAGCCTCGACCAATACCTGAGGAGGCTCTCGTTAGGCGGCTGGATCAAGGGCTTGATTCAGAAAGAGGTACTCCTGGACACGGCTCGTATTGTTAGGAGGTTCCTCTCTCTGGAGCCCTGACCCGGTAGCTTGGACCCTGTTCCCGATACCGGTGGGCTACAATTTTTTATATTTTTATAATGTTTTTATTTTAAGAAATATTTAAAAATGTATAAGATTTGTTTGAAAATAAATAAAGGATGGTAAAATCTTTTAATTTTAATAATTTATCCCTAAATCGTTTTATGCGTCACAGTGACCAAAAGGTTGCCCTATTTGTTACACAAAACCTTTGCAAAACTTCTGTATAATTTCGTATTTTAGTTACTGTATGCGACCCCGCAATATTGGGGAAGTAATTAATTTGCCCTTTGCTGGTAAAACTAATATTGTTTTAACCTGTAATTTGGTTAAGTAAACTAGATGTTTTGATAGCTACAACCGGCATTAAAATAGTAATTTACTTAATTACCTATTCTGCCGTTATGCAGTAATGAACTTATATTGTTAAATGTTGGAAACGTGGCTCCAAATTGTAATATTAATTAATAGTTTAAATTGTAATTAGTGGGCAGTTCTACCAACTAATACAAATATACTAAAACTGGAAAACAAACCTTTTAGTTTTCTAGTTTTAGTAACGGTAGTAATTGATAGTTTTAACAAAACTAGCGAAATATGGGTGAACCTACCTGTAGGTAGATACACCTCTGCCTCCTTCGGGATTAGAAGCGTGATGTTTTGTATTATGTAGTCTTACCAGCCAACTTGTGTAATAAAGGTGAACAGACCCTCCTAAAAAACTGCTAAATAGAAGAAAATACACGGTATAAGGGATTTCGTGGCACACAATTTTACGAGATGGATTCCGCGTGTATGACCAGATGTATAAACGTGGACGACGAGGCAAAAGGAGTATGTAAGCAGGAATCAAGAATCGTAGCAGGTGGCGTTCTGTGGGTTCTGTCTACCCTCATGGGCAAAAGGCGTACGTTTAGGTGTGTGTGTGTGTATGTGGATTCATCACAACGCGATTCTATAACCCCCAGCGTAGTAGGTACGCCACGGTTTATTATTAACTGGCAAAACAACGCTAATGGAGAATCATGTACTGAATGAACCCTTGCTAAAAGTTTCCGCGTCGTTGTTCCATACACCGTGTATAAGTATTTCGAAGAGAAGTTATTAATGAGGGAAAACTTCAAACGCTCACAATGTCGGGAGAGTTTTGATTATATGCGCTAATCCAAGATATGGTTCCAAGCAGAAAGACGTCATCATCTGTCCCTAGGCTTATCCCAACAGTCGGCTTCCAGTCTAACTGGGTTCAGATGAATATGAGGATGTACGAGAATTTAATCCTGGCTCTGGACAAATAAGAGTTGTAAGTCCAGATGAATAATGGATATCATTACTTCCCAAATTCCCTGAACACTACTTAATCTGGGATTAAAACTAATGAACGGATGCATTTATACAAAACTAGCTGTGCCCCGCGGTTTCACCCGCCGCTTCTGGCTTGTTTTCTTTTTGCTCAGCTCCTATTAGTCGTAGTGTGATGTAATAAATATGAATTTTTCATTTTGAAGCAGTAGTTCCTGAGTTTAGCGCGTTCAACCAAACAAACTCTTCAGCTTTATAATATTAGTATAGATAAGTATAGATTTCTCGGATTTAGTTGGTCGTTGGAAATGTGAACCCCACCGACAGACAAACTTTTGAATTTATAATAATACTAGCTGACCCGCGCAACTTCGTCTGCGTCACATAAGAGAGAAAGAGAACATAATAAAAATGATGTTATATTGCCCATAGCCTTCCACAAAAAAAGGGCTATTCAACACTAACATAATTTTTCAATTCGAACCAATAGTTCCTGAGATTAACGCGTTCAACCAAACAAACAAACTCTTTAGCTTTATAAAATTAAGTATAGTTTAGTGAGTATTGATCCTCGGGGAGTAGATGGCAAGTTACGTTAGCAGGTGAGGCACGGAAGAAGACTAGTGACATCGCGACATCGCGCCTTTGAACAATATTACGCTTTACTGATGTTGTATATTTATTTTCTCCCTGTTTGGTTTGGTTTTAAGTCTGCGTTATTGTGAAGACTTTGATGCAATTCTGAGGTGCCTAGTTACATAATATCTGAATGGTTAAAATCTTCATTTAAGCGTTACTATAGCTGTACTAAACGTTTTTTTTTGTGCGTGGGTAAAATTGGAACTAACGCCGATACTTAGTTTTTCTCAACACACGCACAAAACAATATTAGATACACAAGTGTTTACCAACAGTGTACCATCCCATAACGTCATTTGAAAGCCAAAAGATCCATGCAGAATTGTAAATAAATTCGATGGATATTATTTTCAAAAGCATTTGTGTTTTCCATACAATTTCTTTAACCTTTTCACCGCCAACGTACACATAGCGCGATGCCTCGCCAGCGCCAAGCTATAAATGTTTTTGCCGATTTTAAGACAAATAAGCCCTTATTTTGTGTGGAAAAGTAAAAAACAGGGAATTAGACCGTGTTATATTAAATAATAAAATGAAACGAAGCTTTTAAATACAGTACTTTTATGTTTTTTTATAGGTAGTTAAAAATTAAGAGCTTCTAATGAAGTCGTGGGCGCTGGTGGCACGGAAATCTGGAACTTCTATTGAAGTCCGTGGCGGTGAAAAGGTTAAAAAACGGTCTAGCTTGAAACCTAGCATTTAAATATTATTGTAGACACTGGTAACTCAGACTAGAGATTGAAATATTTTATTCAGATTAGACATAAATATCAGGTTGTAACGCGTATTTAAGATTCGCAAGAGTATGTATAATTTTACTGCAAAATTCGAATCGCATCTTGATTTTATTTCGAACACAATGTGGGTTACCGTAGTAAAAGATTTTATGTGTCTTACATTTAAACTCGTGTCGTTTGTAACTGAATTTATAAACAAACAAAAGTTTTCTCTTCTAAAAGTGGGATTATTTAACAGCACGGGGGACTCGTAAGGGTGCTTGCATAAAGGTCAGGTTCCGTACAGACCAATCGGGAGGATTCGGGACTGATCGGTGCGAGTAAAGTAGTTCTATACTTGCTGAATGCGCTCGCACATAAAAAAGGCCTCGCAAACATATGATTCCGTAAAAACGTCAAAAAAACACGGTTCTTGTATTGGGACCCCCTTTAATTTTTAAATTTAGTTTATTTTAATTCTTTGTTGTTACAGCGGCTACAGTTTAAATTATTGTTATTATTTATTGATATTTCAACTATAGTTTGCGCTCTATACACGGTTTTTTTTTTAGTTAAATGGGCCTGCTTTTGACCTCGATCACAAAGCGATGGATGAGGTCTATGATGGAACGAGCTTGTCCAGAAGATGCCTGTTCACTCTTGCTTTAAAGGCTGACGGGTTAAATGTGGCAGGGCATAGATGCCAGCAGAGAGTTCCACACTTTGGCTGTGTGCATAATAAACGCATAACATGCGGCTATAGTGATTTCAAGTAGCCACTTACCTAGCTAGCAGCTACCTATGACGGTTCAAAAGATCCTGTGACAGACAGACGAACAGACAGCGGAGCCTTAGTATTAGGATCTCGTTGGCACATTTTGGATGTGGAACCCAAAAAGATACAAGTTTTCTGATCCCCACTAATCGGGGCCGGAAAACCTGTCGTTATACAAGCACCCTAAGTCAGGAACACATTTGTTACATCCCGCTCACCCCGAGCTCTCTGGATAAGAACAAATGGCATCACGGGCTACGTATAATGTGATTCGTCCAATGAGCACACGTCATTCGAGTCGAGTCGAGTGGCGTGTCTTGTTATAAGTCTGTTCCTTGTTGTACATACATACTAATTGAATCTGCGGTGCGTGGTACATGCAGCTTTCTTTTTTTTTCAAAGAGGTTTTTCTGCTGCCAACTAAATACTTATTACTCCTGCTAATATTTTGTCCCGGTAATAATGAGCTCTACACAGTAATAAAACAAATGTACCAAGTTTCATATATCGGTGCTTTTTGACAAGCGACGCTACCTTGAACTGCACACTCGCACACATGGTTTCTTCCCCATGACAAATTGATGTTAGGAACCATTTTATTTTTCGAAGTGGAAATCCTCAATGGATGTCCTCTACCCTCGGGAGAGCGGAGGGGTCAGTCAGACTCGTACTGACTAAAACCACACCGGTGTTGATGGCCCCATCACCGAGCTAAGCAGCATGATTGTTGGATGTCGAATAATTAGAGTGAGTGTCAATAACATCAGCTACGCGGACGAGATGTTGCTGCTGGGCCGACTGCTGGGGCAATCATGGAATTGCTCAAAGTCTGTGAGACTTATGCTGCCTCACATGAACTTCTTTATAATGTCACCAAGAGAAAATATACCCTCTGTGAGGCCGCTGGTAAATGTCCAGACTACCACTACTACTCTGTACCTAAAATTATAAGACCGAATGGGCTCCATTTAAACACAGTGTCCAAATTCAAGTACAGTCACGAGCACTAATATGTAAACACTTTCCTAAATTTAAAAGCAATTTTCGCGAGAAATAACAATTGTTACTTGCAGATAGGATCTTTTTCATAAAAATATGAGTTCCAAAATACTATGTTCGTAACAAAATGAAGTTTGAATCAGAACAGTAGGAGAACAACACTTCTAAAAGTTGTTAAGTGTTTACATATTGGTGCTCGTGACTGTACTTTGGACATTTCATCACCGAAGACCTTAAGGATGGTATAGATATTGAGACGGTGGGCTGGGCACTGGCGGTCAGAGGTAACATGTTGGCCCGTAGATTTTCTCGGTGCTCTGGTCTGGTGAAAATACACTTAAAAAAAAAAACAGTGGTACTGTCACTTTTACAGGAGCAATTTACGGGTCAACTACTAAGAGATCGCTGGACATCCTGCGTGTACAATATAATAATGCTTTCAGGATGTTGTTGGAACTGCCCCGTTTCTGTAGAGCCTCAGAAATATCTGCCAAGACCCACACAGGTGGATTTCAAGCCATAATACGCAAAAAACCGGCTTCGCTGCTGTGCACAGTGCGGAGTCGTCGCAACTATATCCTAAGAGCTGTGGCGGAGAGCTATACTCTAAATCTAAAAAAAAAGAAGAAAAAAAATCTATAAATCTAGTCATTTTGTGCGGAGGTATTTATTAGGTATTACGTGCACAAACTGTTTTCCTTCCTGATCGTTTTTGGTTTTAATTATACTATTTTTATACCAATGTTGCTAACACTAGAATATTTAAGCTATTTGTCATACTAACTAAATATGGATCACTGTTTTCCGACGTAATTTTTATTTAACTGGACTGGCCTGTGGATGCCTTGAGTATAAGGCCTCTAGCCAGGGCCCCGTCCGTCCTGTAGCCGCCATGTTTTTTTTTTTTTAGGGTATGAAGAACAAGGTGTAAAGTTCTTCATCATCCATAGCAAAGGGAGGATCCTCCAACCAGACGGGTGTTGACTCTGGTGGGCTACTACTCGACAGTTGTTGTTGGGTTTTCTATACAGGGTGTAAACAGACCCTTCACAAAGCCGTCAACCAAGCATTCTGTACATCAAACTAAGTAATTTTACGCAAAAATTATTGCTGGGAATCGACTTTTTTTGGGGTTGCCTTTCGGTTTCGGGTCTATTTACACCCTTTATATGGGTGTAACAATACCCTTATTGAAGCCGAAATGCACTTGTTCTCCCTGTCATTGCGACCATTTTTTTGTTCTGGACCATACCTGAGAACCAGCTAGTTACAGAAATATTGGAGGTAAAAGTTCAAATTTTTTTTAAAATAAGTACTAGTTTTTAAAGTTATAACTTTACTTTAAATGCCTTCATGACCTGTTTACTATTTAATGCATAAATCCAGCACTATGTTTTGAGTGCGTTACATTGAGTTTTACCGTAAAACGTGATTTTTCACACCAAAAAAAAGTCGTTTCCCAGCAATAATTTTTGCCTAGAGTTACTTAGTTTGATTGGGTCCATTTACGCCTTAAATAGTCTTAAGTCGCGGATAACTTTAACTGCGTAATTTAGAATTTAGTTGTTAGTTCTTCTTTTGTGTCATAGATGGCGATGTAGTACTTTTTGTACTGTGTTGCTGTTGTAGTTTTTGAAGTGCCGCTACATTTTTATACTGCCGGGCTGTGTCGACGGGCCCGCGGTTTTGATAGAGATGCTCAGCAGTAGCGAAGGGTAAATTTTTGTAAAAGGTAAGCCGGAGTACGTATCTTTAATGTGATTTTATTATTATTATTTTATTTTATTATTATTATTTTTTTTAAATTTTTTTATTTGTCTATAAAATACTGACTGTGCCAGTTTTCAAACGGAAGCCGGTAGGAATCGAGTTGTATGGAACCTTCGCCACTGATACTCAGTAATATGATGAACTCATGATGATAATCTGCCTATGAAGAAGAAAGAGCCGAGAGCCTGTTCTGATGTAATTAAACAAGGTAAAAATTATTATGTTGCTGAATGTGGTAGGTATTTACAGATAGTGGTACAAAATGTGGTATGCAATGACACATTTTGCTATTATAATTAAACATTAAATTAAACAGTCAAGCATTACAAAATAAAGGTAGCAGCATTTTTTCCCTGTGGGAGGTCCTATTTTATTAAATGAGCAATATTTGTGTATATTTTTGTAATCACGTTCTCGAAAACGGCTCTAACGATTTCGATGATAGTTGTAATAGAGTGGGTAGGTTTACGGGGGGCGAAAAGTCGATCTAGCTACGTTTCATATCTGAGAAAATTCGTTTTCTCTATTTTGACCTGAACTGAGCTCGGTCGCCCAGGTACTGCTGTGATAAGACCTTGATGAATTGACCTCTGTTAAACTCAGTTTAGGTTATATAATTAACTGGCATTTGCCCGCGGCTTCGCCCGCGTGTTTGTTGAAAAATATGCGATTACTTACCTTCATACCCCTTTTTAACCCTTCGGGGGTAGAATTATCAAAAAAGCTGTAACATGTATAAATTAATTTTCAATCGTCTAAACACAAAATTTGAAGATCCTAACTTTAAAACTGACAGACTTTCACATAAACTTCCATCCCCTATTTTACCCCTTTAGGGGTGAAATTCCCAAAAATCCTTTCTTAGTGGATATTTACTCTTCAAAAAGAACACACCCTCGAAGTTTCATGCCTGTAAGACCAGCAGTTTGGGCTGTGTGTTGATATATCACCGAGTCAATCAGTCAGTCAGTCAGCCATTTTATATATATACTAGCTGTTGCCCGCGACTTCGTTCGCGTGGAAATTTTGATGTGTTTGTGTGCGAAAAAAACGATAACCTATACCATTCCTCAGGATATAATCTATCTCCTTGCCTTTCATTACGATTCAATCAGCTGTTTAGTCATGAAAACGTAACAAACAAACAGAGTCACTTTCGCATTTATAATATTATAAAAAATAAAAAAATAAAACCGACTTCAAAAACACAGAAAAGTGAAAAATAACTTTAGCTTCTGAACTCGGTGACTTTTATTTGTTTGATTCAGTTTTTTTTGTCACTGACTTCTGAAGCTAATGTTATTTTTCGCTTTTCTTTGTTTTTGAAGTCGGTTTTATTTTTTGCAAAAAAGATTTTTCTATTTTTAGTGTAAATGTATAGCAAATATTTATAGGATATTATAAACCTATAGAAATATTTGCTATACATTTATAACACATTTTATGGCAATAGGCTTATCACCAATAAAATGGAAGTTAACATACCTAATTGTCGCAATCTGAGGGTATTGCACGCATACCCTCAGAGCATACAGGCGTGATGTTATGTTATGGTGTTGTGTAAACAATAAACATCCAAGCGATTGCAGCAAACACGACGGATGTGCTGTCTATTATTGAAGATTTCCATTGATATCTCCGAAGATCACCATCAGATCTTGACCAAATAAAAAATGGGACCACCGCGAAATAATATTCTTCCAAACAAAAAAAGAATCATCAAAATCGGTTCACAATTGGCGAAGAAATCGCTGAACATCCAGACAAATAAAAAAATAAAAAAAAATCCTCCTCCTTTTGGAAGTCGGTCAAAAATCATCTTTATCTATCAAAATTGAACGCGTAAACAAAGTTTCGTGACCGTGCTGCTAACCGTTGAAGAGTTCTCTCTTGAGGAGACGATCCTGGATGCAGGATTAAGGAATGTCAGTCATAAAAATGTGTTGTCACCAAAACCAAAGGTGTGTGCAAAATTTCAGCTCAATCGGTTGTACAAAATTGAGTTGCAATCCACCCGTACAAACATAGTACCTTCACCCCCCTTTTTAACCCTTCGGGGGTAGAATTATCAAAAACGCCGAGACACGTATAAATTAATTTTCAATCTTCAGCCTAAACACTAAATTTGAAGATCCTAACTTCAAAACTGACAGACTTTCATACAAACTTCCATCCCCTATTTTACCCCTTTAGGGGTGGAATTCCCAAAAATCCTTTCTTAGTGGAAACCTTCTCTTCACAAAGAACACACCCTCCAAGTTTCATGTCTCTAAAACCAGCGGTTTGGGCTGTGCGTTGATATATCACCCAGTCAGTCAGTCAGTCAGTCAGTCAGTTTATCATTTTATATATATAGATAGATAGATAGGTAGATAGACTAGCGGTCCGGGTCTGCTTAGCATAGGTTAGAAACTTTACCTACTTTTGAATCTTGAACCAACCATACACATTTACAGATAGTGGGCCTGTATCTCATTAGTTGCAACATTGGACGTTCAATTTCTAAATCTCATTTTTGGTATACAAAAGTACTCTAAAGATTTCAAATTTTTACACCTAGGATTAGAGGCTACGCGTTGCCTGGCAGTGAAGTTAACATTTTTTAGCTGGTCGACTAGTGTCGCTTCATCTTTTTTACGTAGTATATATACATGGTGTAACAGAAACGGTTTTGTCATTTGAAAGGATATGCCGCAGACCATCAAACTGAACATCTTCCTCTATGGGTCCAATATTGTAAATGCGAAAAAATGATCAGCTGTCCCATACTAAATTTCAATACCTGCTAGACCCAAATGTATGGGACAGCTGATAATTTTTTCGCGTTCACGATATTGGACGCATATCGTCTTTCTGTTACACCCTGTATTATCTGTGTCTTGTGTAACTGACCGCCTTCTTGAGAATATTATCAGTGAACTACATTAATGTCAACATGTCAGCGGTAACCGAAATATTGGTAACTGTCACATACTTCCTCGTGGGTCTAGCGGTCGCAAGCACGAATGCTTAGCACGAGGGGGTCATGGGTTCGATTTCCAAGTCGGGAAAAAAGTGTTATTAGATTTTTTCGACAGGAATTTTTCAGTAGCAGCCACTGCGGTGCCCGGTTGATGGCAATAGGCTCTCGCCCCCTTTTTATTACATGGGACTTAAACATGAATGGCTAAATGTGGTTTTGTACTATTAGATAGATAAATCATTTATTCAGTTCACACAAAAGACATAGCACAACACACAGAAGCACAATTAAATGATACTTACACGACTATGTGGCTATATACAAACAAGGTGCCAATATACAACAAGAAAAACATATTGACGAAAAAAGTATAGTAATACCATGACATACTTCAAATAAAATAACGAGTATACGAGGTGCGGTGTGCGTCTCAAGGTTGCACCAAATGGGAGTCCAGCTCAGCATGTGTCAGGCAAGCACCTGACGCTGATTATTAGGGTACACCTCTGCGTAACCGTTCCGGAAAAAACAGGAGTGATTTATGTTAATTTATAAATATTGATGTGTAATTGCATGTGATGTAATATTCAGTTTTAAAGCAGGGTTTTTACATCGGACAAACGGGAAAATTATATTTGAAATTCGCACTTATATTAGTTAATAAATTATAATTATTACGATACGACCAACCTAATATAGTTTTTTCCTTAAGATAAATTGTTATAAATGGGACTCTGGAATCTCTATGAATCTCTACCTCTCACAGTAGTCGAGTAAACTTTAAATCAACATGAAGCTCTTCATCATGTTCGTGGTTTTCGTGGCCAACTGAAATATTAAACAAATGTCATGTCACTGCCCACCAGTGGCGCCCAAGGGTAAAAAAAATAAGAACGTTGTCTAACCTTAGTTTTTAAAAATTGTTTCGCTGTCTACCACTGGTGGAGAAGCCGGTCATCGGAAATAATCGTCTTCGGCTTGCCGCATAGAAAAAATCGTTTGCTGAAATCAATTTTCGAATTCACCACCATTATGGAAGTTGTAGCGGGGTACTAGAAGGATCGGAGTGTGAAGCGCTCGCCTCCTTCTGCGAAGTAGTCATGCTCGCGAAGGAGGAGGCGGGCCGCGTGAGGGAGAGGACAGCGTCCTCCCTCCACCCCAGCCGCAGTGGTAGACGCCCACGGCGCCGGATGTCGGCAGACGATCTCCGGCCACCGTAGGCGCGGGCATGCGGGCGGCGAGTAATGGGCGACTCGCTGTCCGACCATGGACCATGCCCGGGTCGACGGCGCGTTGTGTTCCACGCGCGCCTCAAAGAGTGTCAGCATAATGACGGGGGCCTCTAGAGGGCCAAAGCCTGCCGGGGTCGCGGGACTTATAGAATTACCGTGACCCTGGATCATAAAGGGCTATTGAAGGACACCGTGGATTTTAGTCAGTACAAGTCTGACAGTCCCTCCCGCTCTGCCCTGAAAAGGGTACTAGAAGGATATTATGAGACAAGATTTGTATGTTTAAAATTCACAAATTATTGTTTTGGAAGTTTGAAAGTGGCGCCGGTGATTGGAAAGTTGTGTGGTAATCAGTTGGCTTGGTTAAGGCGGGGGGAGGAAAATTTCGTGAAGAAAGTTTTGAGTATGAATGTCTTTTTTTTAATCTTTGCCCCACACTAGGAATTTCTCCTGTATCGTGGGTGCGTTTACAAACATTTAAATTCACATTCACAAACAGCCAGACCCGGAACAACTACCTGTAGGCCATACAAATATTTGTTCCGTGCGGGAATCGAACCCGCGACACGAAGCGCAGCAGTCAATCGCTCAGCCACTGCGCCAACCGTGCCGTCAAAATGTGAATGGTATAAGAGTAGAGGAAGACGAAAGAAACGATAGATGGACTGTGTGAAGGATGCTGTTGCAAGAAAGAAGGTGCTTAATAAGATGACGAGTAATAGAGAAGAATAGACATGCTGCGCCGACCCCAAATAAATTAGCAGGAGCAGGGCAGGAGAATGATGATATAGTATCTGAAAGTCAAGATTAGCCTTTCTACTGTAATAAATGATGACGTTCAGTAATTTCATGCATGTTTTTTATATTGAAAATACATTTTTTTCTTACATTTCTGTAAAAAAAAGAGGACTAACGTCCAGGATGCTCAGAGGACTAGAACGAAGACATTAACTGCATTATTTGATCTTGTGTACCAAATTAAGCTTTCGAAGATAATATTTATTAGCGTAAAACTATTTTTTTCGGTGTCATCACCCTAATGAAATATATATGTAAAAATAAACATGCTTTTTGATTAGCGGAAAAGGGCTATATTAAATTGCCGTAAAAACCATTATCGGTACTATTACTATTACCGGGGTATTTAAGAGGCTTCGCCTGTGTGGTTGGTGGTCGGTAGACAACACCATTGTGAGAAAAGTATCCTTGGACCTAATCCAGGTCATTGTTTACCTGTGTGAATTATATTCGGGTTGGCTCGACACAATTCGCGCTAACCCGATCAGCTTTTTAGGGTTCCGTTAAAACGGAACCCTTATAGATTCGACCTGTCCGTCCGTATGTCACAGCCATTTTACTCCGAGACTGTTGGCACCACACACGCTCGCTCGCTAGCTATGTGTGTGGCCTACGCTAAAGAGCGTTTATACAGAAAGTGGGCAACGTCGCAAATAGCTGTCAAATATTTCGCTGAATCATTTGGCAATACTATATATACCCATATTTCTTATTCCTAAACAGTAATATTGAAAAATTAATTTAAACAGGTAAATGTTTGACAGTAATTTGCGACGTTGCCAACTTTTTGGATGATCGCTCTTAAGTCCGCCTGACACTGGATGCTACAACGCAAGCGGCTACGCAGCTACGGTGCTACGCTTCTACGAGCTAATTTCGCTGCTCCGCGCAGAGCATGCGCTGTGTGATTTCTCATTTGTTTTTCACATTTCAGTCGGTATTTTGTTGCGCTATACTCGCAGTAGTTACAACACATACCTACATGACACAGCATGATACAACTTTCCATGTAATGTTTACTTACAAAGTTATTTATGCAATCATCACTGAGAGCAGGCCTGTGTCTACGAATTAGAAACATCATGGACTGATTATGCATTATGTTTACTTACACCAGACACAACATGTCGTATTAACAGTGGTTGCTGTTTAATTACGTTTAATTTTGTGTTTGTGTACATCACCTTCCTAATTAGAAATTTAATGTAATAAAATAATTTATTTATTTCATTTATTCAGAAATTAGAGTTGGCACAATAAATAAATTTAAAAAATACATTCAATTCATTCATTATTTTTTTTTGAAAATACATTCATGTTAATTACGAGTATATTGAAACCCGACATAAATTACTGCAAAGCTGACACTTCCTTTTATTTTACACAAAGTATTCTATTGACCTATAACAGCGAGATTACTGCTCAGTGTAAAAGGACGCTTTTTTACAAAAGGGATCAGGTTCGATTCCTGACTGAAGCAGAAGCATTTTGAAATAACCAAAATAACAGTTTTATCTTTTTTAAAATTTTTGTTGTGTTTTCTTTAACCACTTTGTCGTAATCATTTCATAAAGGGTGTTAATAGACCCTTAACATAAACGAAAGGTACTTGTTCTCCCCGTGTTTTCGATAATTTCTTTGTTCTAGACCAAACCTGGGAACCTTCTAGTTACCGAGATATTGGGGGTCAAAGTTCCAACTTTTTCACAAGTTTTTTTTTAAATACATGCCGTCACTTTCTATGCGTCACTTTCTATACGTCACTTTGTATACGTCATTTTTGTCGTTACTCGAGTAAATCGTGAGACGCTTGGTATGCAAGGAAAGTTTCGAAATAAAATGAAATTGTTTATTCTTCCAATAAATATAATTTCTGAATCACTTTTACACGTCATATTTTAAATGTAGACTAGGTCTGAGTCGACATTTCCTTCATAACTAAGAAAAGACAAAACAAACTCAGGGATCAAGGTCTCTTTTAATGTTCAAACAATGAACATAAAATTCATTTATATATTTTTTTTTTATATTAAGTGTTTTCTTTCCCGTTTTTCTTGTTAACATATTCCAAATCACTATAAATATTATGGATTTGTTGCTACGGAGAATCACTGGCTCCTAAGTTACGAGACTCTTCACTTAGTTTAGGAGTCAGAGTATTTATGTATTGACCTTTAGATCTGAGGCTTTGGTGAAATAAAGAAATAAATTGCTGCAGTTGACAAATCAAATCAATTTACTTGCTACAAGGTATTGGTACAATTTCGGTCTTAATATAAATAATCCAGATCTATAATACTTCGTCATAATTATGTGACATGTAACATTTGGGTTAATAATATTACAATGTTGCCTCCTTACTGACATTATGTCATTAGCAGGTCGTTAGTGACAAAGTAAAAGTAAAAATTAATATTATTCAGTGCAATAAAAATAATTACCATAATATTGGCGCTAGTTATGATAAATAATTCTACATACGTGACGAGCCTCAAGTTAACACTACCTACCAGTAGCGAAGGCTCAGTTTTTGCAAGAGGTAAGCCGCAATACATATGATATCTTTAATGTGATTATATTATTTGCACTTTTTGCAAAGGGAAGCCGGTAGGAATCGAGTTCTATGGACCCTTCGCCACTGCTACCTACGTCAGTGATAGCTGTTCTGATTCACGCAATAAGTATTGCATCTTTCCTAAAGGTAAATAAACTATACTGTTTTTATTTATTTTCGTAGAAGTTTTAAATGAACGTAGCAGTAATTAAGTAAGTATAAACAATATTAATAAGAAAATGACACATACCTACTACCATATTTGCCGGCCAAATGTGCAGTAAGTGGAATCCCGATGTTTTACCTCATGATAATGAACAGGTATAAAACGGATTCTGGGATCCTATTCTATCGTATTCCACTCACAGCAGTCAAGTAATAAACCTTAAGTAAACATGAGGCTCTTCATCATGTTCGTTTTTGTCGCATTGCTGGTCTCGTTGTGTTCGGCGCAACCGCTCATTGTTAATTGCTCACCACGCAAGCAACATCAGTTTTATAGTAAAGTTCTACGAATCAGGCCAAATAAAGCCTTGGATTGCAATTGCCTACCCGGTCACTACAGAATGAACGATCAATGCGTGCCTGAGTAAGTTGAAATATTTTATATTTCTCCAATTTTTGCCTTCAGTTCAGTTGTTCGTCCGGCTGGCCGCGAAATAGAGCAACTTTATAGTACCAATAGTTCGGTTAGTAATGAGGAGCTCGTGGCTAAATAATAACAGCCGCTCGGGTCGATCTTCAGGTTAAGCCGCGCTTACCTAGGTTGGTCCGTGGATGGGTGACCACCCATTACATACCGGGTATCCTCCGTGCCTCGGAAAGCACTTTAAGCCGTTGGTCCCGGCTGTCATTTGTAGATCTTTGACAGTCGTTACAGGTAGTTAGAAGCCTGAAAGTCTGACAACCAGTCTTACCAAGGGCTATCGTATTGCCCAGTACTAACTGGGTTGTGGAGGTCTGATAGGCAGTCGCTCCATGTAAAATACTGGTATTCAGCTGCATCCGGTTAGACTGGAAGCCGAACATAGTTGGGAAAAGGCTGGGCAGATGATTAGTTCGGTTAGTAATGTTATAATAATGGAAAGGGTTAATATTGTAAATATTAACAAAAGAAATATTTAAAAATGAACAAGTGTTTAAAGTGGGTACCATGGCCGAGTACTGTCATGGCCAACCACAACTTATTTGGTTTTTTACAAAATTATTGTTTTTATAATAAATTGTCGTACTTTTCTTTTTACAGGGATTTACACTGAGCTAACAGTTGCGAAACACCCAAGATATAAAGAGGGCGCACAGAGGCCTGAAGATATTAACTGCAGACATTTTATCTTGTTCCTTAATCAAGCTTTCAAAAAACCTTTTTCTTAGTAAAACTGTGTTTTTCGCGGTCATTATAATAAATATACGTAACGAAACTAAACAGGCTTTTGATAACAGAAAAAAAATGAAGCTTTTATTTGATTCCATACATTTCATATTAATGCTTAATCATAACAGACATTAATTAATTATTCAACAGACCTTATAAACGTGCAATTTATAAAGCTGACAAGAGTAAACAATTTTTCAAAATCATTATTAGTAAATTGCATTAATATCAGAAGAATGATTATATTCATTTATTTATATTATTTAAATAAAGGGTGTAACAAGACCCTTAACGAAGTCGAAAAGCACTTGTTCTCCCCGTCGTTGCGACATTTATTTTTTTCTAGACCATACCTGGAAACCTTCTAGTTACGGAGATATTGGGGGTCAAAGTTCCATCTTTTTCGCAAGTTTTTTTTATTAAATACATGTTTCTATATAAGATTTCTCTTCGATCCCCGTACTATTCAATCCATCCATCAGCACAATGTTTTGAGTGCGTTAAATTGAGTCCTACCGTAAAAAGTAATTTCTGACCCCAATAAAAAAAGTCGTTTCCCAAAAACAATTTTTGAGTTAAGTTACTTAGTTTGATGTACATAAGGTTTGGTTGACAGCCTCGTGAAGGGTCTGTTTACACCCTGTATAAGGCTGTGCCAGACATAGCGGTCTCTGGCTTACCTATTCCAAGTTCTTCCTGCGATTTTCACTACGGGGCCGTCTCCACGAGCGAGAGAATCGCGGCGGTATTATCGTCGTGTCACGTATTTCTATACGTGAATATCGCCGCGATTCCCTCGCTCATGGAGACGGCCCTTAAGAGAGTGTTTAGAATTATACGTGACACGACAATAATATCGCCGCGATTCTCTCGCTCGTGGAGACGGCCCTAAGTCGTCGCTCCAGCGTTGTGGGGTCTACCGCGTTTGCTTCCTTGTTGTACTCAGAAGTACTGCTTTCTGAATCAAGCCCTTGATCCAGCTGCCAAGCGAGAGCCTCCTCAGATGTTGATCGAGGCTATTGGCTATTAAGCCATTGGCTGACACGACTATCGGCACAATGATTGCTGTACTCACGTCCCACATGTCGACAACCTCGCGAGCCAGATCTAGATATTTGAATTGTGTATCTTTCTCTGCTTTCACGAGGTTCTCGTCATGCGGGACCGTTATATCAACAATCGATCTATCACCACAATGTCAGGCTTATTGGCAACAATTTATATTTTAATTTATTTTACTATATATTTATTTTTAATCCCTGCGTGTTGTTTAAGCGCGAATTGTACCGAGCCAACCCGAACATAATTCACTCAGGTAGACGATAGGATTAGGACAAAAGAAACTTAATATCCTTTGAAAAAGTTTTCAAGGGATACTTTTTCTCAAAATAATGTCTTTTACCGACCACCGCACGGGCGAAGCCTCCTGGTTTTTAGTATTTTTCAGGTAATCCAAAAGCTTGTTTAGTTTTACGTATATTTATTATAATGACCGCGAAAACAACAGTTTTACAATGAAAAAGGCTTCTTTGAAGGCTTCATTTAGTTACAAGATCAAATACGCCTGCAGTTAATATCTTCAGGCCTCTGTGCGCTCTCTCTCTCTGTCTTGGCTGTTTCACTACTGTTAGATCAATGTCTGTAAAAAGAAATGTACATCAATTTATTACAAAAACAATAATTTTGTAATGAAACCGAATAAATCGTGGTTATAGCGGTCATCGTACCCAAACAATTGTTCATTTTTAAATGTTTCTCATTAACACTAGTAACGGGATATTGAAAGGGATTTTTTTTCGTTTCTTTTTTTTAATGATAATGTACCTAAGTGACCATGACAGTTTAAATGTTTATTTTGTTTTTTTTTTATTCTAAATGGGCTTACTCTTGACCTCAATCTAGTCCGGAGGACAGAGATGAGGTGGACGATGGAACGAGCTACCCCAAAAGAAGCCTATTAACTCGCGAATTAAATAGATTGGGGTCATATGAACTAACCCAATGGTTAATTTACAATTAACCCTTTTCACGTTTCTAACATTATACTAACCGAACTATTGCCTCTATAAAGTAGCACTAGTTCGGTCACCTGGACGAACATGCGAACTAAAGGCAAAAGTTGAAGAAAAATCCTTACTGCGAAAATGCGAAAGTAAGTTTGTTTGTGTATTTGTTATCTTTTCACGCCTAAACCACTGAACCGATCATCCTGAAATTTTGCAAATACGTTGTCAGGTATGTACAAAAACTTACATGGACTACCTTTCATCCCGCAAAAAAGTACTGTTCCCGAGAAAAACAACAGTAAAGTTCGTTTGATAATAGATGGCGCCACGTGTATTTCGAATCATGATTGCATTATATTTATTACAAACAAAATACAACCCGAATTGATTTTCAAATTCTATACTAACGCGAGCGAAGCCACGGGGAAAAGCTAGTAAAAATATTTCTACTTACTTGGCGATGCAAAGATTGCCCATTCTTAAGTAACCGGGTAGGCAATTGCAATATAAGGCTACATTTAGCCTGTGTCCTATAACTTTTAAAAAACAGTTATGTTGTCTGCGTGTTGAGTAGGCACCGGAGTTAAAAGTGTGCCGGAACGGTTGCACCGAACACAACGAGACCACTAATGCGACAAAAACGAACATGATGAAGAGCTTCATGTTGGCTTCAAGTTTACTACTCGACTGCTGTGAGAGGAATACGATGGAATGTGATTCCAAAATCCCTTTTATATCAGTTCATTATCATAAGGTAAATTATCGGGATTCCAATGACTGCTCATTTTCCCCGTAAATATGTTAGTAGGTATGTCTTATTTCCCCATATTGTAATGGTGTGTGCAATGCTTTACGTAATGTCAGTAACGAGGCAACATTGTCAACAGCAGCAATTTATTTCACCAAAACCTTTCACATGTTTGGACAGGTCTAAAGGTGAAAATATAAATACTATGTCTCCTAAACTAGGTGAAGAGTCTTATGACTTAGGAGCCAGTGATTCTCTGTAGCAACAAAATCATAATATGTATAGTGATGTGAATGAATGTGTTAACAAAAAGAGTGTAAAAAAAATCATTAATAAACAGCTAAACGATAGGATTAAGACAAAAAGATACATAATATCCTTTGAGGAAATTCCCAATGGATACTTTTTCTCAAAATGATGTCTTTTATCGACCACCACACGGGCGAAGCCTCTTTAATAGGTAAAAATGAAGTGAGTGTACCGAATGACGTCTCTTTCGCTGTCTTATCTTTGTATGATTTATCTTGTCTTTAAGTATTAGTCCCAAGTTACTACTATACCTCTTTGACACACACTCAAAAAACAAAAGTGGCGCTGGGCGCGGCATATACAAATGACCCAAGGCGGAAGATGGTCGTCCACATTCATTCACATCACTATAAATATTATGATTTTGTTGCTACAGAGAATCACTGGCTCCTAAGTCATAAGACTCTTCACCTAGTTTAGGAGACATAGTATTTATATTTTCACCTTTAGACCTGTCCAAACATGTGAAAGGTTTTGGTGAAATAAATTGCTGCTGTTGACAATGTTGCCTCGTTACTGACATTACGTAAAGCATTGCACACACCATTACAATATGGGGAAATAAGACATACCTACTAACATATTTACGGGGAAAATGTGCAGTCATTGGAATCCCGATAATTTACCTTATGATAATGAACTGAAATAAAAGGGATTTTGGAATCACATTCCATCGTATTCCTCTCACAGCAGTCGAGTAGTAAACTTGAAGTCAACATGAAGCTCTTCATCATGTTCGTTTTTGTCGCATTACTGGTCTCGTTGTGTTCGGTGCAACCGTTCCAGCTCACTGTTAACTCCGGTGCCTACTCAACACGCAACCAACGTTACTTTTTTTCAAAAGTTATACGACACAGGCTATATGAATTTTCTAAGTGTAATTGCGCAAGCGGTTACTACAGATTGGGCACTCATTGCGTCGCTGAGTAAGTAGAAATATTTTTTACTAGCTTTTCCCCGTGGCTTCTCTCGCGTTAGTATAGCATTTGACAATCAATTCGGGTTGTACTCTGCTTGTAATAATATAATGCTATCATGATTCGAAATACACGTGGCGCCATCTATTATCATACGAACCTTATTATTGTTTTCCTCGGGAACAGTCCTTTTTGCGGGATGAAAGATAGTCTATGTAAGTTTCTGTACATACCTGACAACGTGTTTGCAAAATTTCAGGATGATCGGTTCAGTGGTTTAGGCGTGAAAAGATAACAAATACACAAACAAACTTACTTTCGCATTTTCGCAGTAAGGATTTTTCTTCAACTTATGCGTTTAGTTCGCATGTTCGTCTGGGTAACCGAACAAGTGCTACTTTATAGAGGCAATAGTTCGGTTAGTATAATGTTAGAAACGTGAAAAGGGTTAATTGTAAATTTACCATTGGGTTAGTTCATATGACCCCAATCTGTTTAATTCGCGAGTTAATAGGCATCTTTTGGGGTAACTCGTTCCATCGTCGACCTCATCTCTGCCCTCCGGACTAGATTGAGGTCAAGAGTAAACCCATTTAGAATAAAAAAAAAAACAAAATAAACATTTAAACTGTCATGGTCACATATGTATGTACATTATCATTAAAAAAAAGAAACAAAAAAAAATCCCTTTCAATATCCCGTTACTAGTGTTAATGATAAACATTTAAAAATGAACAATTGTTTGGGTACGATGACCGCTATAACCACGATTTATTCGGTTTCATTACAAAATTATTGTTTTTGTAATAAATTGATGTACATTTCTTTTTACAGGGTTTGAGACTGAGCTAACAGTAGTGAAACAGCCAGGATAGAGAGAGAGCGCACAGATGCCTGAAGATATTAACTGCAGGCGTATTTGATCTTGTAACTAAATGAAGCCTTCAAAGAAGCCTTTTTCATTGTAAAACTGTTGTTTTCGCGGTCATTATAATAAATATACGTAAAACTAAACAGGCTTTTGGATTACCTGAAAAGTACTTCATTAAAACGTAAAAACCAGGAGGCTTGCACGAGTGGTGGTCGGTAAAAGACATTATTTTGAGAAAAAGTATCCCTTGAAAACTTTCTCAAAGGATATTAAGAATCTTTTGTCCTAATCCTATCGTCTACCTGAGTGAATTATGTTTGGGTTGGCTCGGTACAATTCGCGCCAAGCCACTCGACCTTTATAGATTGTGAAATTGCGTTTAAACGATGCGCAGGGATTAAATATAAATATAGTAAAATACATCAAATATAAATTTTTGCCAATAAGCCTGACATTGTGGTGATAGATCGATTGTTGATATAACGGTCCCGCATGACGAGAACCTCGTGAAAGCAGAGAAAGATACACAATTCAAATATCTTGATCTGGCTCGCGAGGTTGTCGACATGTGGGACGTGAGTACAGCAATCATTGTGCCGATAGTCGTGTCAGCCAATGGCTTAATAGCCAATAGCCTCGAGCAACATCTGAGGAGGCTCTCGCTTGGCAGCTGGATCAAGGGCTTGATTCAGAAAGCAGTACTTCTGAGTACGGCGCGCATTGTTAGGAGGTTCCTTTCACAAGAGCCCTGACCACCGGTAGCTCGAACCCGGTTCCGATGCGGTGGGCTACTATTTTTTATATTTTTTTAATGTTTTTTTTTCAATTTTTCTATTAGAATATTTAAAAATGTAATTAATATGTGTAAAAACAAATAAAGAAAATAATAATATTTTATAGCCAAGAGCCTCGACGACCATCTTTCGAGGCTCTCCTTAGGCGGTTGGATCAAGGGCCTGATTCAGAAGGCAGTACTCCTCGATACGGCTCGCATTGTGAGGAGGTTCCTGTCTCTGGAGCCCTAACCACCGGTAGCTTGGACCCTGCTTCCGATACCGGCGGACCAAAAAAAATATAGTAAAATAATTTCACAAAGCATATCGTAATATCACTTTGAATTAACAGTGTATTTGTAAGATCCGAGAAAACTACGCGTCGCTTGATCTCTTACAACTCCCAGTCGTGTTTCTAAGCGCTTGACTAAATCCTCCAAGTATTATGATAAGAACTAAATTGTGTAACAACGAACAATGTTATTAAGATGAATCCGCCGCTAAAATCACTATTATGTTGGTTGCTATCACCCACTGTCGCTCTAGTAAACTGGTTACATAACATCACGCCTGTTATCGCAAAGGGATAGGCAGAGGAGTACCTAATAGTGCACCGACATTTCTCCAGTTATGTTCAAGTCCTATGTAATAGGGGCGAGCCTATTGCCATCCACCGGGCATGAATCCAGACTCCGTGGCTGCGACTGATGAATTCCTGATAAAAAAGCCAATAACACTTTACCCGACCTGGGAATCGAACCCAGGACCATGCTCAGCAGTCGCGCTTGCGACCACTCGACCAACGAGGTAGTTAACTGGTTTTGAATTAACTATATCGGACTTGAATGAGGCTGTTTACGTAAACGAGTGAAGCTCTGAACTTCAAACTTGTTCCACAATCCGAAGGAATTTCGTGATACAACTTGATTCATATTTTTTTTAAAGTTTCTTAAAACATCACGTGATTAATGGATGACCCCTAACATTCATAAAAGAAAACATTTCACATAGGGTGATAGGCGGTCTTATCGCTAAAAGCGATATTTTCAAGACAACCTATGGATGAATTACACGAAGAGAGAGAACCAATACTGCAGGTAGTCTGTGGTGTGCCAATCGTCTTTTGTTATTTCGTGATACAACTTGATTCGTATTTTTTTTAAAGTTTCTTAAAACATCACGTGATTAATGGATGACCCCTAACATTCATAAAAGAAAACATTTCACATAGGGTGACAGAATAGGCGGTCTTATCGCTAAAAGAGATATTTTAATTGTTTAACTTACCTACCTACTTACCTACCTTACCCGTCAGCCTTCAAAGCAAGAGTGAACAGGCATCTTCTGGGCACGCTCGTCCCATCATAGACCTCATCTATCACTTTCCATCAGGCGTGATCGAGGTCAAGAGCGGACCCATTTCGTAATAAAAAAAAAAAAAAATAACTTTCTTCTTTTTTAATATTTACATTTTAATTAAGTAAATACGGACTGAAAATTATAATTGTTACTTAGGCCATCTGCGATTCCTTCTGTCACTTATAGCACAAGGAATCCTATTTTAAGTGACCGAGAATTATTGTTGCACCCTATTACTTTTTGAACCAATAAAAGTATTTGTGTACCAATCGTCTTTTGTTATTTTGGTAAACCAATCACAACATGCGATTCAATGGCTGACTTACTACTTACTGAAGGCACTGGTCGTTGATAAGGGTTTCGGAAACTGAGAGTTAATGACTTCGATCGGTCAGTTATAGGAAACTATACTATCTGGTTTTTCTTATACTGGTTGTGTTATTTTGGAAATAATGTCGACTATGCTACGAAACTTTACTTACTTTGGCTGAACATTATTCCTGTCTTTGTCACACAACTGTCACATCACAAGGTCAACACCGAGACCACCGACATGACATGTCTAAGTCAAAGTTCGGGCTAAGTAACGTTTATAGATCTCGTCCTAAGTGTTCTTCTTATTATGTCCATGGAAATCTTATTACCTTTAGGCTCCTGATATATAGGTACTCTAACCTAGCTCTGAAGCCAGGGTCTCATTCTTCTGTACCCTGTTTTTATGCAAAAAAAAAAAAAAAAAATTAATCTAAATTGATTCAGCACAAAATTTGGCGACGAGTTTGGCGCTTTGCGTCCATCAGCTCCTGTAATGTACAAGGAACAGGACAAGCAGGACACGATATTACGTGACATGGGTCACGTTTGTGGATCAACAGCACATATACACTCCAGAGTAGAGTCATCTATGAATCTCCACCTAAACAAGTTTCCTTTGCTTCGACCAACCTTTGTCTGGAGTCTATTGAAAGACTTCCAGGTCAGCCATGTCTCCTTGTGTCCAGGAGGAAGATTCTCAGCAAGTGTGTTGATTTGGACGTCCTTATTTCTCACATATCTTCTAGCCCACTTTCTATAAAGCAAAAGCCTTAATAATACAATGTGTAAACTGACCATTCACGAAAACGTCAACCAAGCATTCTGTACATCAAACTAAGTAACCACGCAAAAGTTATTGCTGGGAAACGACATTTTTTATGGGTGAAATATCAGGTTTTTCGGTAAAACTCAATGTAGCACACCCAAAACATTGTGTTGATGGATGCTTTGAATAGTAAACAGGTCATAATGGTAATTAAAGTGAAGTTATAACCATAAAAACTAGATTTAAAAAAAACTTCGACCTCCAATATCTCCGTAACTAGAAGGTTCCCAGGTATGGTACTTAACAAAAAAATGTCGCAATGATTAGAACAAGCCTTTTGGCTTCGTTAAGGGTATTTTACACCCTTTTAAATAGTTATAACTTACTTCGGTTGTTTAACTTTAGTTCGTCATAATTTTAAAATCAACAACCCCTATCTCGCTTCCAAAAATATGAAAGCTGTCCAGCGTAACTTTCCGGCCGTCTAAAATAAATACTAACACGGTATTTTATTCATGGAGCGGTATAATCCTTCTAATATAATTTTTATTTAGGAACACGCGTGTTTGCTTTAATGGTTGAGCGTGAAATTTAATTTTTTGGCGTGAAAAGGACTAATTATAAATCAAAGAACATTTTGGGGGTTAAATGAAATCTCTCAACTTTTCGTTGGGTTAGTGGTTGCAAGCGTTACTGCGGAGTTTGATATTTTGGATTCTATTCCCGTGTTGGGCAACGTGTGGGTACACTATTAGGTACACCTCTGCCTAACCCTTGGGGAATTACAGGTGTGATGATATTATGTTTGGACCTTTTTGGCGCAGCCGTGAGGCACACAGCACATGTACCTATTTTCTCATTTTTTTTATTTATTTTTTTTAAATTGTGATTTTTGATTTTGTATTTTTTTTATTATTTTAATTATGTGTGCTTGATGAACTGACGTCAAATAAACTTTATTCTTTCTTTCTTTCTTTCTTTCTATGTTATTGGGCACAAATAAATCTAAATTCAACGATAGAAGATCTCATGTTGGTATTCCCACATCGGCGGGACAAACTGACGAGCATTTATTATTAGAACAAGTAATACAAGAGACCCTTAGAAATCGTAACCCTTGTGAATGTCCCCGACTTTCTCAGCCGAAAGTAAGGGGATATCATTTGATAACACGAGATGGTTTGCGTTAGCACAAGGGTTTTAACTGAAGATATGTTAATTAGTTTTTATTAGCTTCAAATAACCCTTAGAAATCTTAGTGGAATCAGACTGAAGAATAAAATTTTGGCATATATTACTTGGACAGAAATAGTGACACAGTTGCGTAACTTTAGTGGTGTAGTACTTATCTTCAAAATAGCCCATTACTTTAACTTTTATTCAGTACTAGCTGTTGCCCGCGACCTTCGTCCGCGTGAAGTTTTATAGCCTATAACCTTCCTCGATAAATGGGCTATCCAACACTAAAAGAATTTTTCAAATCGAACCAGTAGTTCCTGAGATTAGCGCGTTCAACCAAACAAACAAACTCTTCAGCTTTATAATATTGAGGAAAACTCGTAGCATATTTGAAAGGTAGAGTTTTTTTTGCCATTAGGGAATTTTGTATTATTCTAACTTAAAAGTAGGACATGATAAAGATCTTAAACGGCAGGTCAAACTATCAATCGTTAGGGTTTAAACTACCTATGCAAGAAAAGCTCATGCTAATGAAGATATCAATCAAGTAGCTAGATTGATAGATGACTGCGCATGAAACTTAGGACATAATTATTTACAACGTGTAACAGAATAAACGCAAGACCTCTCGTGTGGTGTCTCAGACCATGAAACTGAACAACTTTTGTTCTATGACTTTTGGAAATTCATAACTTTTTTTTTAGTTTTACCATACATGTGGATTAGCTGATTGCGTCCGTTCCTACATAAAGTTTTTTTTTTTTTTTTTGCGAATTTTAAGAACTCGTAGAACAAAAGTTGTTCAGTTTCATGGTCTGAGACACCACACGAAAGGTCTTGCGTTTATTCTGGTACCAAGGTCCCATTAAAAGACATGGATTTTTAACACAGTGTTCAGTACGTCTAACCAAAGATATCCAAGCAAAAAAAAAACACCGATTAAAGTGATTTTATTTTGACCTAAAATCATTGGGTAACCAACATTTTTAGTGTATTTTGGTTAGCAGATTTTTTTTTTCTTGTAAGTATCCAATGCGTTTTTCTTATTTTTTTTTGCCATTGTCCTTATTTTCGTGGTCTGAATGATTTCTAAAAGTTTGTCCATCTATTCTAATGGGACCTTATACTTTTTTAACAAATAACTACTTCTTAAAATACAATCTACCAAACAAATATGATAGTTTACAACAATTGCAGGTTCAGTATCATGAAAACCGTCTTGATTAAGACCTAGATAGCAATCCAGTTTACCGGTACATCTGTTCGCTGACGTGAACCGATATAACATGACTACTGCGCCGCCCGACCTTGGCCCACTGTATTATATTGATATTCGGCGGACCGTCTCCGTACCCTCGGGCGACTGAAGTACACTACAACCAACTTATATGTGTAGGCGGGAAAACATAGAACTAAAATAATTGTACCGAGCTTGGCATATCGATGCAAATTTTCTTGACAAGCAACGCCACCTTGAACCGCAGACTTAAAGTGGTCGTACTATATACCGCACCCTCGGCGCCGTGTAATAATAGGAATGGAGGTTCAGTCACGTCATCTCAAGATTGGGCGACCTTGAATTTACAAACACGTCAAGTGTCGCCAATGTTAGAAGAAGAGCCTTGGCCTTGGAGCTGGCTCAGCCGGCTGGAAAGATCGTAAACGAAACAGATTAGGACTTACTATATGACGCTCATATTGGCAAATATTTTGTGAATAAACTTATACTGTCACTTACGGGATATCTTCCGTGGTTGTTCATTAATTTGGGCTCCGCTCCGTTTTGTTCTTTCTTTTTGCTTTTTTTGGCTAAAAAAAAACAAAAATAAAAGCTTAAAACATTGTTACATTTTGTGAATACAAGAAATATGCGAATATTCGCGAATGCCAATGCAAATATTCGTTACATTACTTATCCATGCACATACAATTTTATGATTTAATTTAGTTGTGGGTGACATTCTGATGGTTATCAAGAGCCCTCGAAATAAAAATTTAGTTAAAATAAAAGATGACGCATAATTTTCTATGCTTTCGAAGGTGCTGGTGACGGAAATGAGCTCACAATAATAGCTAACACCCTTGAAAACCTCAAAATCGCCATCCATGACGGAGAATTCACTAATCTTAGCAGTCGACATCTTTGATTTTTATTTTGACCCCACATTCGTTTAGAGCGCCCTCGATAACCACGAAAATGCCACCCACTACGAAAAACTCGTTAATTTTCATAGCCTTGATTTTGATTTATCGAGTCTTATGCCAATATTAAAAAGAGTTTTGTGACAATATTGTTTTGCACTAAAGTTAACCGCAATTAATATTCATCACTTTAGTCAAATAAATTTTTAGTAGTGGAATATTTCGACGAGCTGTCAATTTTCATAGAATGGGCCCTTAACTGAAACCTAGTTTACATAAAAAATCTTTTTTGCAAAAAATAAAACCGACTTCAAAAACACAGAAAAGTGAAAAATAACTTTAGCTTCTGAACTCGGTGACTTTTGTTTGTTTGATTCAGTTTTTTTGTCACCGACTTCTGAAGCTAAAGCAAACAAAAAAAGAATCATCAAAATCGGTTCACATTTGGCGAAGATATTAGTCTAATTGATAACCTCCTCTTTTTGGAAGTCGGTTAAAAAGGGCGGTTACTGGACGAAGGTTACGTAAATCTTGAAGGAAGTCGTCGAGAAATCGCAAGGTCGATGATAAAAGGTACTTGTAAAGGATGTTTCTCTTTATTCAACTCTTGAAAATCAAGATTTAAAGTCCCCGCTTTTGTATGAAGTATTTATGTTTAAGTTAAAACAATAATATTAACAGGGAAGCTCCTAGGCTTCTATTTATTTAGAAACAGTTTAATTGTTATAGTCTAGACACTCGAGAGTTTCTGTTATTCTCTAAAAACGATTTCGTTATAATTTCGTTTCGGTACAGAATTAATTTGATAAACAATGACTACATTGAACTTTGTTTCGAAGTGGGCTTAAGACCTCGGCAGATAGTTCGCTTTGTATAAGGGTTCTGCAATCGAATTGAGTTCGTCTGATACGCTTTGTTCGAGTTCGTAAACGCGCCTGAGATAAACTGAAGGCACACACAGAACATATTTACAGGCTGCGAAGGTACCTTCTCAGCTCGTGTTGTTTTTTTCAGTCTTTCTGGTTTGGTGATATTAAAATTTCTAAAAATTCTATAATTATATAATATTAAAAATTCTATATGGAAGAAATTACGCAAGAGAAAAGTTCCAGTAGCCGCTACGCGGATAGCTACGCTGCTACGCTTTCACTACACTACTGCTACGCGATTGTTTCCGCTGCTACGCGTTGATATCGCTGCACGGACGCTCTCAGGCTAGGTGGAGGTCATCGCGCGGTGGCTAATTGCAATTGGAACTGAGAATCGAGTCGAGTGGTATATGATTGGGGAGACCTATGTTCAGCAGTGGGAATTTTTATTATTTTATTTTATTGTGTTTGAGTGGCTTACAGCAAACAGTACAAAAAAAAATATAGCGAAGCAAACAACGACAAGCCATTTACAAGCCTCCACAGTTAGCAATAAACTATTGTTGCATAAACTAATAATTAAGCTTAATATCTATAAGTAATCATAAAAATGAATAGGACTAAATTTAATATTAAATTAAATAGCTGTATAAGCAGGCACGCAGGCGTAACCACTATTAAAATTCATCATAAATAACACAGCTTTTAGAAATTATACGGTGACACGCTTGGTTTTACTAACTTGAAAAGTGTTGTTGGTCGACGCGTCTCCATGCATGCATGCATGCATGGAGACGCGTACACGTAATTAAATTACGTCATCAGTGCAAAGCATAGTATTTGTGGTTTCGGTGTCACGTAATATTATGTGAGAAATCACACATACATTCTGACAGGGTTAATCCCGGTACATAAAAATATGCGTAATTTTTGAGGTTTAGCCGAGTGTAATTAGCCACAAAATACACATATTTTACTAGTTATTATGGCTCAATAATTTGTGCATTGAGTTTCATAGAAAAATTTAAATACCTTCATTTAACAACAACGATTGCCTGCTTGCGAATTAAATTTTAGTCATTTTACTCATGATTGCTTTTTTTTTGTAAAAAGTATCTGTTACCAATGATAAAAGAAATCTTAGTCTGTTTATTAGTCACAGATGTATGAAAAACTGAATTAAAGTTACTTATAGAATAATTAAAACTAAATATTTACAAAAAAAGGAACTAATTTAATATAAATTCGTCGAATTTCAAGATATGCATAAACGAAAACAAGAATCAACAGGGAACGCGAAAAAAAAGTCGCGAGCGGCAAATTTTTTTTTTTTGTACTTCCTTATCCACCTCTAGGAACTCAATAAAAAAAGTTCCATGAAAACCCGACCGCTTCAAACTTCGTTTCAACTTTTCGTCTAATTGCACTCGACTAGTCAGCCAACCAGGAAAAATCCAGTCTTTGAAAGCCGTAAAGTACATGGTATAAGGTAAAAACTACCTTAAGACACTGAAATTGTATAAATAGGGGGGTCAGGACATTTATTCCTTATATGAGCGTCGAGAAGTAAGCACGTATCATGAACCTTTTCATCATGTTCGCGGTTGTCGCGTTACTGGCCGCATTGTGTTCGGCGCAACCGGTTGACAGCTCAGCAACTGAGCAGACATATATTTCAAAAGGTCTACGAATCAAGAGAGGTGCTTTGGATGCGGGGAGAAAATGTCCGGAAGGAAGAATCAGAGAGTTCTCTCTCTGCGTGGTGCCTGAGTAAGTAGAAATATTTTTCGTACTTTCGTATCCGTTTTGTATTGATGTGCACATTTTTTTTTACATTTAAGTACAGTGGGCCGTACGTCAGACTCTTACTGACTAAAACACGGTGTTATTCTACTACATTTGGCCGGAGGTCGTTGTGTGCCCTCCGTCGCCTGGTCTGTCTGCTGTGGACATCGAGAGAATGGTCTCATTTCCGCCGCCTCCTTAGCACAAATACTTCATCGCAAAAGGAAGCGATGGTATCCCATGCTTTCTCGCTTCTGACCATGGCCTTAAGCTGGAAGCAAGAGGTTATCCGCAGCAACAATCATCCCGACTGTAATATTAAGTTGGTCAACCTAAATTCAATTCAATTTCTATATTTCAATCAACAGTTGGATCATATAATAGCATTAGGTACATTAATTATTATTATTATTTTTTCTTCTTTTCTGTATTTTAGTGTGTACATAAACTATTAAACAAATAATAAATAAACAAAAATAAAATAAAACACAGCACATACTTTCATTATTAATTACAAATTAAATTGGCAAAGTCAACTAATTAAAATTAGAAATAATCATACATATTTAAAAATAATAACTCATATAAAAATGATTTCATTATTATCATTTATTCAGCATTTTAATAAAAAAGAAAAAATAAAAAAAATATATAAAAAAATATATATTTTTTTTAAGTGACCCCTTCACAAATAAATAAATTAAAACCTTATATAAGAGAGATAACGTTCAGTAACTTCAGTGTGCTTAAACTTAAGTATGTTTTATAACTTACATTTCTTTTTTACAGTGATGATGACGAAACAGATGTGAAACACCACTATGATGCTGAGTTGGGTGCACCAGATGACTGACGATAGTAGCTGACTACTTGTTTGAATTTGAAATGAAACATTTCATTCACAGATTTAAAAATAAGCCTATACACAAACTTTACAGATAAACATACTTTCACACATTTTATAATATGTAGTAGGTATACCAATAGTTAGTGTTTAGGTGGACAGTTCATAGATGACTCTGTGCTGGAGTGTAAATGTTGTGTCGTTCCACAAACGATGGCAGACTTAATTGATATCGTGTCCTGTCTGTTTTGCTACCTGCACATCAGAGAAGCTGATAGATGCTAATGAAAGTGTCAAACTAATCGCCGAAGTATTAGTCCGTATAAATATTATCTGGAATTAGTTTGTTTGGCCTCAAAGAGTGAAGCAGCTTATCTTAGAGGAGGACTTTTGGCCTTAGGGAGTGGTGTTCCGTCTCTTCCAAGTAAAACAAGCAAGTGCAAGTGCCACATGAACGCACAGTGACATAGCGCTGAAGTGAAGTGTTAATAACATAGTTTTAAGGTTCAATTTGCATTTTTACGCCAAATATGCCGCCAGTCTGTAAAGTGTACAAGCGCCAAAACATTACCTGTAATAATTTTGTTCTGTATTTTATTTCGTATTTATATTGTTGTATAGCTTTTATGTTGTATTTATTTTAAATCATAAAATATTTTTAAAAAACAAAAACGCATTTTTTTTAAATATTTAAATAATAGTGGTGCACTCGGAAAGCACTTTAAACGATTGGTCCCGGCTGTCATTTGTAGATCATTGACAGTCGTTACAGGTAGTCAGAGACCCGAAAGTCAGCTGACAGCCAGTCTTACCAAGGGGTATCGTATTACCCAGTACTAACTGGGTTGTGGGGGTCAGATAGGCAGTCGCTTCATGTAATATACTGGCATTCAGCTGCATCCGGTTAGACTGAAAGCTGACCCCAACATAGTTGTGAAAAGATTAGGTAGAAGAGATTTAAACAGTAGTGGTCCATCGGCATCAGGAACAAGGTACGGTAAAATTCGAGCCGTATCGCGGGTTCTTCTGAATCAGGCCCTTGACCTTACCGCCTCGCAAAATGCTGAAACGATAATCGGCACAGTGACAGTCGAGTTTACATTATTTATTTCATAATTTTGATTATAGCTTATTGCCGCAATGATATTTAATAAGACACCAGTGGCGAAGCATCCATATAACTCGATTCCTGCCGGCTTCCCCTTGAAAAGTAGCACAGTCAGTATTCTATAGACAAATAATATAAACACATTAAAGATATGTACTCCGGCTTACCTCGTACAAAAATTGACCCTTCGCTATTGTAAGACAGACATAATATATATTATAAAAAAAATAACATCACGCCTGTAAACCCCGAAGAATTAGGCAGAGGTGTACCTAATAGTGCACTCACATTCGCCAGTTATGTTTAAGTCCCATGTAATAGGGGGCGAGCCTATTGCCATTAATCGGGCACAAATCAAAACTCCATGGTTGTTCATTAATAAGCAATTTATGTTCTATATTTTATTTAAATGGTACACAATGGGTCGCACCTCACTGGTAACCAAACCAGTATAAATTTATCCGTTAAAAAAAGTTTCTGATGGAAAAACCCAATAACAATGTGCCCAGCCCGGGAATCGAACCCAGGACACAAATAACAAATAAGATATTTCCAGATATTCTCATTAGTAAAGCCACCCGTACATTTAATCGTGGCGGCATTAGACCGTTAAAGACTAGACACAGTTGTCCACAATATCCGAGCCGGCTGTTAACCGGTGCTATTGCCTGTTCAAAATTATATGAGAACACGTACTGTCGCATACCGTCCTACATTCGAACCGCAAAAACGCTGCGACAAATTCAGTTTTAAATTAAAATGTACTTTGTGTAATTGAACAGCTGGGCAAAGAGAAAACAACACATATGAAGTTACTAGCTTATGCCCGCGACTTCGCCCGCGTGATGTTCGATAATTGTCCCACGGGATCGTACTACCGGGATAAAAAGTACCCTATGTGTTAATCCAGGTTATAAACTATCTGAATGCCAAATTTCATCCAAATCCGGTCAGCAGTTTTTACGTGAAAGAGTAACAAACATAAATCCATCCATCCATCCATCCTCACAAACTTTCGCGTTTATAATATTAGTAGGATTCAGTAGCGAAGGGTAAATTTTTGTAAAAAGTAAGCCGGAGTACATATCTTTACTGTATAGAATATTATTGGCTATAGAATACTGACTGTGCCATTTTTCAAAGGGAAGCCGGTAGGATTCGGGTTGTATGGAATCTTCGCCACTGGTAGGATTAACAGACTTGGTACAATTGTTACTAAGAGTACAATTTTTTGTTATACTTCAGAATCGACTAAAGTTTCACATGATTTAATGATACACCCTGTATATCCCCCGTAAGTGTCTCCCCCCATAACGCACGTTACGTCATCACACTATCCCTTCTTACCCGTTCATTACCCCGGGGGAGATAAGACAGTCGCGAGCGATGAATAGTTAACGTTAGATGTTGCCACGTTTGCCCGGGTTCCCCGAACGTGACCTGTTGCTACCCAATCAATACCCGGGCAAAGTACGACACGATTTAAAGGTTCCATTGACGTCATGGTGAAACGCGCGAAACATTCAAAACTAGACCTCTATGTAAACTACAGCACGAGGGAAGGTATAACCGGATATATTGGCGTGTGGCTAAAATGGGATTTATCCGTGCTATTTTGAATTTGCGTCTGCACCTGTCTGTCAGTACCTTTCGAGCATCAGAAGATCCTTATATTCTGCATTGAAAGAAATAAAAAAAGAGTGTTTATTAGACCCTTACAGGACAAAACATAAAAAAATAAAAATAAAAAGAGATCAAGAAAAATAAAAAATAAAAACTTATTAGTACATATAAAGGTGCAAGTTCAGATTCACTTGTTTCCATACAAAATCGAATCTTGGACTGTTACATGGCGAATGCTCGCGGTGAGGGAGCACCATATGACAAACATAATTATGTACATTAAACTAAATTGGTCCAGTACATACGAGGCCAAAAGAGATAGGGGTCTATCTGAGCATAGTGTTGTAATATTTAAAAATGTCACAGCGCTGAACATCGAAAGCGCATTGAACGTTCTGATTACAATAACTTGATTCGAATCAGAATCAGAATCGAATCAGATTTTATAGTAATTTTCAAATCATTTATAGCTTTTGCTCAAAATAGTTACAGCACTGATAACAGTATTTGTGTCACTTGTTTAATTTAGTATTTTACAATATTTTCTTACCTTTGTATAGATTCTTTTTATCGATTATTTGTGAATGTGTGGACATTTTAGGCTTTGAAGATTCCCAGCTGCTTGTTAGCTTTTTATATGAATAGATTTAGATGCTTCAAGCTTCAAGTTCTTGACTCTGCAAACCCTACCTCAGTTCGTTTAAAATTTAAACTCAACTCACACCTAGATCGGAACTGATAATGTTCAACAAATCTTGGCGATGGAACCTTACAGTTGTGTCGCACTTTACCACAAGACTTACGAACTCGTTTACAGTGACGTCACTCATCTTACTAGTATAGTAGTATTATTTGATAATATATTTTTTATGTTGATAATATATTTTCGTTGAGAGTTGAGAGCCCCAAGTTTAAGAGAGAACAGAAAAAATGGTATTTGAGGAAACTATTGCCATAGCGCTGTGTCAAGCCTGCCCGCGTACAGCTGCAGCTCAGACCGATTATTTCACAAAAATGTTGACGAGATCGACGTTTCGTATTCCCCGTTTTTTCTCCTCGAAAAGTGAGCCGATTCAATTATTTTTGACATTAAAACTTTAAGGAAGAGAATGTCTAGGTTCCTATCAATTTCTATTTTGTTAAAAACTTTTCAAATTTGTCTGGTAGTCCTCTAATCATCATCATCTGCCCAGCCTTTTCCCAACTATGTTGGGGTCGGCTTCCAGTCTAACCGGATGCAAGTGAATACCAGTATTTTACATGGAGCGACCGCCTATCTGACCTCCACAACCCAGTACTGGGTAATACGATACCGATTGGTAAGACTGGTTGTCAGACTTTTTGGGCCACTGACTACCTGTAACGACTGTCAAAGATCTACAAATGACAACCGGGACCAACGGCTTAAGGTGCTTTCCTAGGCACGGAGGAAACTCGGTACGTAACGGGTAGTCACCTAGACACAGACCAACCTAGGCAAGCACGGCTTAACCTAAAGATCGATTCCAGCGGCTGTTATTATTTAGCCACGAGCTCTTCTGGGAGGCCTCTAATCACGGCCGTAAAAATGGGGCATTTTTTGTCAATTTTGGAGGGTCATATTTTCTTTTAGTTGTGTTAAAAAGGCAAATGACAGGGATGTGTTTACAGTATACCTTAATTGTATGAAAAAAAGATTGCTCTAAATGCATTATTCAGGAAGAAAAAAGGAGAATACGAAACGTTGATTTCCCTCAAAGGCTCACGCGCACGTGGGCGGGCCGCCTCGCATTGCAAAAGCATTACTTTCGTATGTACCGTATGAACCATCGCACAATACGGGCGGGCCGCACCGCTCTTGTTTGTATTGAAACGCGATGCGCTGCGGCCCGACACGGTAGTAATGAGCGCTTAGCTTAAACCATTGTCAAAACTGGTGCGATGACTTCTTTTAAACTGATTAAACATTCATTGGAAATTCCATCTGGGCGAGGCGCTTTTCGTATCAAATCTGTATTGTAGTTGAGACATGTATGGCCTCATCATCATCATCTGCCTAGCATTTTCCCAACTATGTTGGGGTCGGCTTTCAGTCGTACCGGATGGAGCTGAATACCAGTATTTTACATGATACGACTGCTTATCTGACCTCCACAACCCACCAACTGCGATACCCCATGGACTTTTTGTTCACTGACTACCTATAACGACTGTCAAAGATCTATGATTTCCAAGGCACGGAGGAAACGCGGTATATAATTGCTGGTCACCCATCAACGAAGATCGACCAGAGCGGCTGTTACTACCAGCAACGAACTACTGAGACATGTATGGACAATTGACGCAAAATGAACAATAATTAACCACAAGTCTTAATTATTCGTGGTTAAGGTAAAACCCTATAAATTTAAATTCTAAGTTTAAAATGGTTTTCCTTTTTTATATAATATCTAAATACTTGTAAATATTTTTTGCAAGTATTTGTGCTAAAACAATGCACAAATAAATTGTAATAATTAATCGACATACTTCATATTCATAGAAATCACCTGAGTTTGGAACTGTACTGACTATAGGTACTCAATAAATGACAGCATACAAACTCATGGAATAAAATTAAAATGGGTGTTTGACGTAACCATTGAAATAAACATACAGGTATGTTACACATTTTAAAAGGACATAAGTTACGTCCTTTTAAAATGTGAAGCTGGCAACATCACTAGGGGATTTCGTAGCCGACCATACACACACGTTCCATCTTTGAATCCATCTTGAGTAGAGTGGAGGCTTAAAATCTTATCCGTTTTTTGGTTTAAATATAAGTACGATTCTGTAGGCATCGGTAGCTGAAAAGCCGGCCTAATTGCTGTTGCAGGCCGTAGTAACACGACTAGTTTTGAATCTTACCATGAAAACTGCAACAAACGGCCTTGTCAAGGTGAAATTCTGTCAGAGGTTTTGATTGTCGAAAAGTCCGAAAAGTAAGCGATTGACATTCGCTATCGAAATGTCACGTGGTTTTTTGTGCGACAAACCATCGGTTGGCAGAAGTTATAGCTAATGGATTGGCACTTTGGTTCTGCTTTAGAGGTCTCTGGGTTCGATTTCCGAGTCAGGCAAAATGTTATTGGGGTTTTCCATTAAGAATTTCTTAGTAGCAGCCAAGGATCCTGGATTTGTGCCCGGTTGGCGGCAATAGGCTCGCCCCCTATTACATGGGACTTAAAACATAACTGGACAAGTTACTATTAGGACTATGTCGGGCCTACGCTGTCCCCCCATACCTAAGTACAAATGCTGTATCCATGATAATATTGTAATACCAAATGATTTGAAAAGAGTAAACATGGAGTTTCTTGGCGGTTCTTCTCCTTAAGGAACGACCAACCCGAACCGTGTTCCTATGTGAAATAAAATATTTTGATTTTGATTTTTGATTTTGAATGTTATGGAATGGCAGTTTTTCTAGATTCCTTGGTGGTATATTCGTCATCTACGGAAGCGTTTACATTGAGTTCCACAGGACAAATTATTGTGTCATTGCGGTTTGTCATGTTGATAGATAAGGTGGCTTTGCCACTGTGGTTTCTTGTTGTGGTTTCGTTCCGAGTTCAACTTTAAACCTGTTCACACAAAAATACATTGTTATTCCTTTTTCATTGAGCATTAGTAACATTATGTAAGTTCTGATATAAGAATTCACGCGGTGTTGCCGCAATTTGTATTTTACGTAGCATTTTCGTTATTTGGAGCAAATTCACGGGACTGTGTGAATGTACTCGTGCGGGTAAGGTTTTTCTTGCACTGGGATGTATGTTTCTTGTTATGTAGTGACTGATTTTATTTACGTGTTTGTGCTTTTGGGATTTATATCTGTAAACAATAGAATTGATAGTTGCGTAGTATTTTTGGATGATGAAGCCCTTACTAATACTTTATCTAAGCTTAATTGCACATCCACGATCTTACTCAAAAGTAATTCAAATTCAAATATATTTATTTGTGACACATAGGTAAAAGTAAGTACAAGGTAAACTTATACTGCCACTTACGGGATATCTTCCGTGATTGTTCATTATTAAGTGATGACAGTATAAGTTTAGTTGTAAACCGTGAAAGCTTAAAACAGTGTTTAAGTACATGGTGTTACAAAAAGTTATGTCTCATTATGTGGTGCCTTGCAAGGCGTACAAATAGGTTAAAAATGCTTTAGAATTTCAAATAACCAATGAGTAGGTAGCTAGAATGTCCCAACACACTAGTGTTGTGCGTCTGATACGGACAGCCATTGAAACACTAGTTTCAATGGGTGTCCGTAAAAGACGCAAGATACTAATATGTTATTAACTAGTTCGTAATAGCGGTCGTGGACGAATGGACTACAGTTAAAAGAATCCATACATCGATGCAAATAAATAAAATTAAATTGTCTGTTTGTAATTTTAAAATAACAAATTTTTACCGAATGCATATGAAAGTATATACGGTATTTATAAAAAAAAACACAATACATTTTGGTTTGTCTGTTTGTTCCGGCTAATCTCCTAAACTGCTAATCCGATTTTGACGGAACTTTTTCTGACCGATACTCAGCTATTCGGAGATTAAATAAAAGTAGCTTAAGTTACTCCTTAGAAACATCAGTGTTATAAGGAGTAACTTAAGCTATTTTTATTTTACAAAGATTCCGTGCAAAAAAATTAAAACAAAATCCGATGTTTTTGTTAAAAATTTCAAGGGCTTTAATTATTATGAGAGAAGTAACATTTTTATAACAATTTCACGCGGACAAAGATCGCGAGACACTGCTAGCCTGCAATAAAAAGAAACTAGTACCATCGGTGACATAAATCAAGAATTCACTTTACACGACGATTAAATCCCAACGGGGAAATAATTATAGAACTGGCAGATCGCCAGCTCGATGTGAAGAGCAAACGATAAGCACTGGTAAATGACCCATTTGATGTTAAGAGATAACTTCATAGTAACAGCTGTTATGAACTGCAGTGATCAATGCTTTTGGCACTCCGAGATAGTTATCCAAAGAGGCTTTAATTTCCGTCCGAGTCCGAGTGATGGGGTACTGCCCGGTGTCCTTTCACAGAAAGGAGGCTTGCGTCCTGGCACTGGGAATGACATTATCTAATTTTGATATTCGGATCATGAGATGCCTTTAATCTCGAACTCAAACTCAAACTCAAAGCATTTATTTCAATTAGGCCATCACAGGTATTTTTGAATGTCAAAAAAAAAAAACAAAAAAGAAGCGAAGCTACAGTCACAGTCACAAGGCATAATAACTTGAGAAAGTACTGTAGTTGCACATTCCAAAGCGTAGATCTCTATGGAGAAGAATGGGCAAGAAACTCCATGGACACTCTTTTAAATCAAAATATCGTAACAAAATCTTGGTTACATCATTCATTATGAGATTATACATATATGTGAGAACGATGTAGATATAATTTCATTGATAGCTACATCGACCAATACAGTTGTAAACAATGTATGAGCACGGTCCTGCGCCTGATCTCTGTCCGCTCGTGTCGGACTGCCGTCCCATCGGACTATAAGAGTAAAGAAACAGAGAGTGCACCTGTGCCTGCGCACACCCTTGTGCACTATAATATCTCCCGCGCCGATGCCTATTCTCCGCTGAGATTGGAGACGTCGTGACCAAAAACGATCGGGAGGACTATTATTATAATGAGCAAAGTACCGCAATGGCCTGCCCTCGTACCTGAAAATATATCAATTTCGATGGAATAGTTATTCAAGTTCAAGTATCCGACGTTGTGAAGGAAGTATGCGAAGCCAATCTGCTGACGTCTATTAGGATGGCGGTAAACAGAGCGACTCGGAGAGCTCTGGTGCGCAAAATGACG
Source organism: Noctua comes (assembly GCA_963082995.1). Classification (NCBI taxonomy): domain Eukaryota; kingdom Metazoa; phylum Arthropoda; class Insecta; order Lepidoptera; family Noctuidae; genus Noctua; species Noctua comes. The sequence continues at coordinate 15,362,130 of OY720278.1, read as the reverse complement.
AGCACTAGCTGTCGCGGCCCTCAGTCATGAGAACACGAGGATGTAGAAGAAGTTATTCAAGTGTGTCTTCAGTTTCAAAGGTAGTGTTGTTTGACGGAAGAAATGCTCATGTTATTATCCCCTTTCTCTGGGCAAATTCTTTTACAAGGAGCTCAACCAACAACTAGACATTCAATTGTTTTATTTGTTTTGTTTCCTCAAACAAGATTAGGGCAGCCTTTAGAACTGCAAAACAATCTCGGCAGATCTCGCCGGCAATCTCTCACGCGTGGGGATGAACATGACAATATACAGGGTGTTAGATTATACGAGGGATATAAACTAATACTAGTGCAAGACTTTCTAGGTCGAAATGTAAGGAACATCTTATTTAAGATTTTGTTTTTAACCGACTTTTAAAAAAGGAGTAGGTTATGTGTTCCACAAAAAACTTTTTTTCTCATGTGTGTAGGACACCGATTACTCTGTGATTACTGGGTCGATTTACTTGATTCTTTTCATTTGGTAGAGGCTGCCCGCGCGGTGGTCCCCTTATACGTATTTTTCTTCTTGATCTATGTTGATGACATGATGGTTGCTTAATAACTTTAAGGTAAAATGTAACATTAATTCATGACAAGATTTTGGATATACTACAACTTACAAGGGTAAGCAAAAAAAAAAGATTTTTTAGATGTCGATTTTTTTGGGTACGGGGTCCATACAAATTTACCCATTGTTCTTTCAATTCTACTCATTGTAAAAGTGGATTATTTTCACGAGTACCAACTACACTCCCCTAGCGTACCCCCCATTCCTGACCTCAGGCAAAGCGTTTGGCGTCAAACGACACGCACGTGTGTAGTTTGTTTTGCGTGAGTACAATAACGTTGCAAGTCGCTTCGTGGAGAGTCGTGGTAATGATCTTAGCAGCTTCCATAATTTTTTCTGCGTAGCACTGCCGCTCGGGTCGACATTTAGGGTAAGCCGCGCTTGCCTAGGTCGATCCGTGGATGGGTGACCACCCATTAGGACAACCGAGTTTCCTCCACGCCTCGGACAGCACGTTAAGCCGTTGGTCTCAGCTGTCATTTGTAGATGTTTGACAGTCGTTACAATTATAAATTAGCCCAAAAGTCTGATAACCAGTCTTACCAAGGGATATTGTGTTACCCAGTACTAACTGGGTTGTGGAGATCAGATTGGCAGTAGCTTTATGTATATTACTGGCATTTAGCTTTATCCGGTTAGACTGGAAGCCGACCCCAACATAGTTGGGAAAAGGCTAGGCAGATGATGAGGCACTGTCGCAACACGCGTGTCGTTTAAGCGTGTTGTACAAAACAAAGCTGTTTGGTTATGGTACGCACGACGACCAACCAAGCCATAGAAAACCAGTTTATGCGGATCTCTCATTGTAAGGGACTATACAAAGCGAGGCCAAGTAATAATGGAAAGGTTTGTACGATTAACTTTTCAAGTAAAACGACCACGTTACTGTTGTCCTTGCGAACCATTGTGGCGTTGGTTGCAAAGAACTTTTCACATTTGCATTCATGACTAGAACTCCATTTTGCCGTACATACGCAGTGCACATTATAATGGCGTAACTTTACCTACCAGGGTACTGCCCGTTTGCCTTACTTTTAGTAACTAAAGTCACATGTCTACGCCGATAAACCAGAGACAATTGAGCAATTGGAATACAACATTCGTAGCATTATTGCCGAAATACAGCCTGATTTACTGCAAAGAGTGTGTGAAAATTGGACCGCCATATTGCGCCACGTACGCGCCATCCACTGTGGCCACGTGACATAAAATTAGTAAACATTTAAAGCCAATTTCATGGATATTAAAAACATTTTTTCTTATTACAAAGTTAAAGTTCTGTGCTTCAAAAAAAAAATAGATACAGTCAGTCGCTCATCAGCGGTAACGCCGCCTTCAGGTGTGACAATATGGTCGATTTTCGTGGTGCACTTCTTACTACTTATGTCCTGTTTACTGAACCTATTATAGAACTCGACTTTGTGGTTACTTGTGGCATTTTTTCTTTCTCTCAACTCCCCTTTAGCCGTTAGTGTGTATAGAACTTAATATCAACTCTTTTTCTTTTTAATAAATATTTTCTCAGTCATGTTTTTGTAGATATATGAGAAAGTATACATAAGAGAGCATAGTTAGTCGTAAAAACAGCCCTAACAAGATAATAATAATGACGTAAAGAGAACAAGGCCGAGTAAATATCAGTAAATCTTCCATGATTGTAATAACTTGTACGTAGTTCACAAAAGTTTTGGTTTTATCGAGTCGTCTCAGTTAGGGGAGCGACCTTCGTCGTGTCACCGTGCTGGTATAAGGTTTCATTCGCAAACAAGTTAGTTCATACGTGAAAGACGAATCTTAGGGGCTGTTCTACACTTTCATTCGGGTGGGCATCAGTCACGGCTGGCGGAAAAATATGTATAATATTATTAAGTTATCCGCAATCTATTTAATCCGGTATTCTTTAGAAAGTATAAAACTTATACCATACTTTGCCTAGGTATTCCATACAATACAACAAGCTGCAAATAGGTGTGTGTAAATACGCGGTTGACGGGGTGACGGGAGTGACTTTGAACCATTTGCTGCAACCAATTTGGATGTAACGTTCGCGTTCGCAGCCGGCGCGTGTTAGCAATTACATTTATATTAATTATAATTATCATTTGAGAATCCTTATTTAATCAACGATTTGTTTTGTTTACTTTCAATTCTATTGGAGTAATAATTCTTGTTACAGGTATAGTAAAATAATTTCATAATCATTGTAAAAAAATATATTTAGGATACTTAATCGCGGTGACTGCCGCGGCAACGCTCGCTCCGCTCACTCAGCTCGCGCTCCCATTCATTTGGTAGGCGTGTCCTAGCTATGTTATTGCCATTTTTAGTTGCTCACAGTCACTGCGCTCCAAAACAAAAATTACTGACATTGCTCAAAAAGCAGCTAAGCTTAAGTAGACTTGCCACGTCTGCCGCATGCTCAATGAGCTGTTGGCCAGAATAACCACTTTCTGGACCTGACACAGCCAGAAGGCATTGCGGCAGACCTCGTAGAAAATGGAAGGACAAGCTGGACAAAACCAACGACCAGCCCCCGTAGCATGACCACCGTAGACAAGGATTTCTTTGACGGAAGAATCGACAAAATGATAGATTGTGTCGACACAATGACAGATTCCTTTCCACTATCCGTCATTTTGTCGATTCTTCCATCAAAGAAATCTTTGTCTTCGGTGGTCATGCGACGGGGGCAGTGGTCCACATAAGCCCTGGATCGAAACAACGAAGAAAGGAAGTCATGGGGAGAGGCTGTTGCCTAGCAGTGGAACGCAGGCTAGCATTTTCAGTATCGGTACCTATCAGTAGCGAAGGGTCAGTTTTTGTGAGAGGTAAGCCGGAGTACATTATCTTTAATGTGAGTAGAAAGGGTGTAAATAGACCCTTAACATAAAAGACAGGCACTTGTTCTCCCCGTCTTTGCGATCATTTTTTTGTTCTAGACCATACCTGGGAACCTTCTAGTTACGGAGATATTGGGGGTCAAAGTTCCAACTTTTTTACAAGTTTTTTTTTAATACATGTTTTTAATGTAAGATTTTTACTTTACACACCTCCACGACCCCCGTAATATTCAACCCATCCATCAGCAGAATGCTTTGAGTGCTTTCTTTGACGGATATGTGAAGGGTCTGTTTACACCCTGTATTATTTGTCTATAGAATACTGACTGTGCCATTTTTCAAAGGGAAGCCAGTACGAATCGAGTTGTATGGAACCTTCGTCACTGACTACCTATACATACGGTTTATACCGAATCAGTGTACCTACAGCACCATTTCATCACCACTGCACTCAAAACGTTGAAGGAGAACATCGTGAGGAAACATGTTCGAAAACGAAAATATCGAAGACGTCATATGTCATATGTCACGTACTCACATACACCAACCTGCCACAGAATTCAGAATAATAGGTATGTTATTCGTGCGTGCATGACCATATCTTTGTAAGGTAATTCTGCGGAGTACTTTTGTTCTTAGTCAATTTATGACTAAATAATCTGTTGTAAGTACAAGAATTAAGTACCAGTGGCGAAGATTCCATACAGCTCGATTCCTACCGGCTTCCCTTTGAAAACGGGCACAATCAGTATTCCATAGACAAACAATAAAATCACATTAAAGATATGTACTTACCTCTTAAAAAATCGACCCTTCGCTACTGTTAGGTACTAATATACCTAAGGATGAATGAAGTGTTATGATGGAATGTAAATCTAATATCAAAAATCAAAATCAAAATATTTTATTTCACATAGGCCTCGATGGGCACTTAAAAAACGTCGACAAAAAGGTGCACGGTTCGGGTTGGTCGTTTCCAATGGAGAAGAACCGGCAAGAAACTCCATGGTTACTCTTTTCAAATCATTTGGTGTTACAGTATTATTATGGATACAGCATTTGTACTTAAGTATGGGGGAACAGCATAGGCCCGACAATAAGTCGTTGCTTACTACACAAAAAATGTAGAACAAAATAAAAAGTTAACACAAGTTAACAAGCAGCTGGGAATCTACAAAGCCTACAATGTCCACACATTCACAGACAATCCATAAAAAGAATCTATACAAAGGTAAGAAAATATTGTAAAATACACAAATATGAAACAAGGAATAATGATAGGGTGCGTAAAAGGGGCGAGCCTATTGCCATCAACCGGGCACAAATCCAGACCCCGTGGCTGCTACTGAGTTCATTAATAAGCAATTTATGTTCGATATTTCGTTTAAATGGTATACAATGGGTCGCACCTCACTGGTAACCAAACCAGTATTAATTGGTCCGTTATTACCAATAATGAAATTCCGTACCTGCTGCGTTGTGTCAAACTGTTACTGCAGTGCGGCGCCCAGTGGTCTGGACATCGAGCTCCATACTCACAGAAAATCAAAGTAAGAAATTAAAAAAAAAATTGCAATGGCTCTTGTACACCTCCCTTGACGTCATGTTAACGTATTGGATGGTATGAGTAGGTCCAGGCGTGAGAAAATAAAGTTTTGTGTTTTTTTTGTATGGGAGAAAACACTGAAAGTACATTTTTTCAAAAGTGAATAGAACTGAAAGGCTGGTGCTCATTAATGTTTTTAGGGTTCCGTAGCCAAATGGCCAAAACAGATTATAGATTCGCCATGTCCGCCTGTCCGTCCGTATGTCACAGCCATTTTACTCCGAGACTGTTGAAACCCACACAATTGGAATTTGGAGAGTAAGTGTCTTCTATAAACCGCTACAAAAATTGATGTGAAATTACAAATAAAATGAAAAAAGGTGTGTCTCTCCATACAAGTAACAAAGGGCTGCAAAAAAAAAAAAGCAATGATAAGTGTATAACCGTGTAGGTGTGTCTATCGACAGCTCTTAAAAATAATATCAAGGTTCGCTCCCGATACCGGCGGTATCGGATACACCACTATTTTTTACATTTTTAAATGTTTTTTTATATTGTTTTATATTAGAATATTTAAAAATGTATTTAATATGTGTAAAAATAAATAAAGGATATATCAAGGTTCCTAAAACACTTTTTTACTTAAGTCAATGGTTGATGAGACGTTTTCTAAAGCCGTAAAAAATGTGTCCCTCTTATTTCTAAAGTTCGGGGAGGAAAATTCTAAAAAAATGTAGGTTTGTAGACGTAAAAAAAACTTTCACCGAAAATTGTTTTGAATAAAATTTGATGTTTAGTTTTCGAGATGTGGGACTTTTTTCGTCAAACTGTAGTTTTGTTTTCATTAACATACTATGAAAAACAAATTTAGTTTTGCTGTTAAGTGTTAATCTACATATGAATGGCGCGTTAAAACTATTTTTATTAAATTGTTTGGTGCTACAGAACCCTGTGGGTGTGAGTCCGAGTCGCACTCGGCCGGTTTCAAAATTTTAATTGTATTCTACGAGCTGTAATATAAACATTTATCCAGTTTCTATGCTAACTATTAATTCCAAGCGTCCCCTCGCCTCGTTGGGATAAAACCGCCTATCCTGTCTTCGTACATCACAAATTATCTGTGAGCCCAATTTCACGAAGATCGATTGAGGTGTCGAGGCATGAAAACGGGACAGACCAACCAAATAAACACTGTTTCCTTTTTATAATATAACGTAAGGGCTCAGTGCTCACTAACCTATTCATAATTTATGTGGGTATAAGTATTGTCGCAATGAACAGTTGCCAATGTTCCCACGTGCAATTAACTGAATGTCAGGCTAAATCGAATTAGACGAAATGTCGATCAATATTTGCGATTCCAACTATTCTTTTAAAATCATGGATGACGTTTTTATCTTTATAAACGTTTTAGTTATGATAATGTAGTACGAAAAAAGAAGCTACTACACTTAAGTAATGACATGTACTTAATGCTTAAATGTGACTTCCTTTGCCTCTCAACATTGAATAAAAAGATAAAACGAAAGTAATTCGAGTTCTTTTTATATGTTTATTACATCAACGTTACGTCTTAGTGGATAACGATCATAAGTTAGCCCGTGAGAGCGCCTGCCTAGATTCTGCAATTCAATGTTGGTGTGCGTTCATTCAGTGTTGCTCGGGCGTTTGCGGCAGGCGCTCGTGTCCAGAGCTATGCCTCCTCCTATATTTATGTACGAAGTAATATCTTGAATGAACTTGTAACATATTTATGTTTTAATATGAAACGGCTAGTATATTGTGGAAGACTTTGTGGATTGTGAGAAAGTTTGGTTATTTTAATGTGCCCGTTTTTTCATGTCAAAGTTGTGTGTGATTTGTTCTGCAGTCGGCTCTGTAAAATGAAAGTCAGTGTGATTAAAAAGTTATTAATGGGAAAACTTAGAAGCGGGCGAAGACTTGTTTAAATGGATAAAGGACTATATAGGTAAGTTTCATTGCTGTTTTTTTTATGAATGTAAAGCCGTGCTCGAACAAAATTATGAAATTATAGTGTGTAGATTATATTACTAATAGTATATTACCAAAATTCCTCCTAAATATTTAAGTTTTAATTAAATTACCCGTTGTATCACTTTATGGTAACATCAACACATCAACCTGTCTCATACAAATGCTCTGAACTAGCACAAAGAAAACTTCACCCGGCGAATTTGCACCGAAATTCTTAAAGTTACGACCGTCCCTGAGGAAAATATATACTTACTCGTATTATAAAAGAAACACTTTCAGCTCGGGCTTTTCATGGGGGCCTGTATCGTGAATGAAGTGCCAGCCGGTTTATTTTTTCATGGGGGCCTGTATCGTGAATGAAGTGCCAGCCGGTTTATTTTTTCATGGGGGCCTGTATCGTGAATGAAGTGCCAGCCGGTTTATTTTTTCATGGGGGCCTGTATCGTGAATGAAGTGCCAGCCGGTTTATTTTTTCATGGGGGCCTGTATCGTGAATGAAGTGCCAGCCGGTTTATTTTTTCATGGGGGCCTGTTTCGTGAATGAAGTGCCAGCCGGTTTATTTTTTCATGGGGGCCTGTATCGTGAATGAAGTGCCAGCCGGTTTATTTTTTCATGGGGGCCTGTATCGTGAATGAAGTGCCAGCCGGTTTATTTTTTCATGGGGGCCTGTTTCGTGAATGAAGTGCCAGCCGGTTTATTTTTTCATGGGGGCCTGTATCGTGAATGAAGTGCCAGCCGGTTTATTTTTTCATGGGGGCCTGTATCGTGAATGAAGTGCCAGCCGGTTTATTTTTTCATGGGGGCCTGTATCGTGAATGAAGTGCCAGCCGGTTTATTTTTTCATGGGGGCCTGTATCGTGAATGAAGTGCCAGCCGGTTTATTTTTTCATGGGGGCCTGTATCGTGAATGAAGTGCCAGCCGGTTTATTTTTTCATGGGGGCCTGTTTCGTGAATGAAGTGCCAGCCGGTTTATTTTTTCATGGGGGCCTGTTTCGTGAATGAAGTGCCAGCCGGTTTATTTTTGGCAGTCCCTAAAAACTGACCAGTACAGAGTCAGTGGACAGAATGAATGAAAGAAAGAAAATATATTTATTTGGCACATGCCACAAGTACACACAATCATCCTACCTGGCCTTTTTCCCAACTATGTTAGGGTTGGCTTCCTGTCTAACCGGGTGCAGCTGAATACCAGTGTTTTACATGGAGCGACTGCCTATCTGACCTCCACAACCAAGTTAGTACTGGGTAATACGATACCCCTTGGTAAGACTGGTTGTCAGACTTTTTGGGCCACTGACTACCTGTAACGATTGTCAAAGATCTACAAATAAAGAAATTAAAGTATAATACAAATCTACAAGTGCACACAATATAAAACAAAAATAGTATTTTTTTTTTCAATTGCCTTATATGTCCCACTGTTGGGCAAAGGCCTCTACCATATCCTTCCAGAGACTCTTCTCCTGCGCCACCTCGAACCAGCCTTCGTGATGGCTGTCAGATCATCTCGCCACCTCTTTCATCATCTGCCCAGCCTGTTCCAACTTTGTTGGGGTCGACTTCCAGTCTAACCGAATGCAGCTGAATACCAGTATTTTGCATGACTGCCTCTGTGACCTCCACAACCCATTTCCGCCATCTCTTTCTAGCAAAAATAACATCATCATTTCAGCCGAAAGACGTCCACTGCTGGACTTACGCCTCCCCCAAGTGTCTCCACATTGATCGGCTCCGTGCGAAAAAATGGTATAAATAACATAAGAAAAAAAAAATGCCATAGACTAAATATAAGTATGATTTTATCATAGACAAACTGTCTCAGTGAGGCGATATAGCAAAACATCGTGATTGCTAAGTTAAACACGTTAAAAACTTTTATCGATACTAACCCGTTAGTTATAGCAATTGGATTACGATAATGCTCCCTTTGTCTCTTTCATCGTAAGCCTACATTTAAATGTCTTTGATTAAAATAAACGAATACAAGAACCACTTCCTTTGAGAGTTATTTTTCGTAATGCGGGTTTACTTAGGCTGTAAGGGTAGACTTCCCCGTTGTCGTCCAAAGCGTCTTTATTTAGGGGCAACCTCTTTTATAAATACTGATAACTAGAGACCGGATTATATGCGAATGCATATTTTGTATATTAATATGCATTTGCATATTATGACTATTTTTTTAAGATAATCCATTTTTTTAGCTAAAATCGGCATATCGTGCATTTTTTGGGCATGTCCTCTAATTTTTATTTAATCTAACTAGAACAATGCAAAAATGTGCCACAGGTCATACACAAAGAAAAAGCATCTAAATTCAAATTGTGCATGTAAAACGCTCGTTTTCAAGTTATAAAATTATTTTAATTAATAGAAGGCCCAAGCGTACTGCTGATAATTTGGAACAGAACTCGGTTTTCAAGAAAAAAAATTAACATGCGGTCGAAAATGTAGAAAATTTGAAAAAAGAACTTTACTTCTTGTACTTATTTCAATTTTATGTTGCATATTTTGGCATTTGTGTTGCATTTATGATGCATATTCCGACGATTTTAAGTTGCATGTAATCCAGTCTCCACTGATAACACATAGACACTGCGACAGTTTGCTTTCATACCCCTCCTCCGTTAACTTACGTCAATGCCTACTACTTTGGCATGGAGGACTAGGCAACAGGTCGCCAGTTATACAGTAAATAGGCGGTTATAGTAAGAATCATATCCACTTAATAAAATGCTGCCAGCCTTCTGGGCACTTTGCCCGTTGGACAGCAACGTGGACGAAGATTTTGACGCACTATAATTCTTTTCTTCTTTTATGTTTGTTATTTTTTTTCACTTTTTTATAGTTTGTAAATTATGAATACCAAGATAAAATTTTGAAGCCATTTATCCATTAGCAGACCACGCACGGCGTGAATCACTGGGTCTAGAACAGGGGTGACCAACATAATTTTATGGAGGACCAAGTTTAGTATTTTTGGAACCGTAGCGGGCCAAAAGAAATGCAAAGTGACCTCTAAATTTTAGTTCAAGCTTCGTCGGATTAGACTGCGATGACGGGGTCTGCATTCGTGGGAAGGTGAGGTGGGGCGGGTAGGCAAATATGGCGTGGGAATAACTGACATAGAGATATTTTTTAAACAATGTTCGCGCAATATTTTAAATATAATATTTATTTTTTATTTTTTATTTATTGATGCCTTATAAGTTTTAAATAGCTCGCGGGCCGGATGAAAGACCTATGCGGGCCGCTAGGTGGCCCGGGGGCCGTATGTTGGACAGGCCAGTCGATTCTTCCGTCGACAAACCCCGTTTCTACCGTGGTCATGATACGCGTGCTGGTCAAGAAGTATGATATTTTGCATCAGTGTTTCTTAAACCAAAAGTGAGCGCTAAGAAAGGATTTCAGGAAATTCGACCCCTGAAGCGGTTGAATAGGGGGATGAATGGGGGAGGAAGTTCGCCATTTTAGCCTATACAATGACATTGCTTCGGGGGTAAGCTAGTTAGTAAATTATACACATAACATCACGCCTATAATCCACGAAGAGTTAGGCAGAGGTGTACTAATGGAACACCCGCATTTCGACAGTTATGTTTAAGTCTCGTGTAATAGGGGGCGACCCTATTGCCATAAACCGGGCACAAATCCAGACTCCGTGGCTAGTACTGAGAAATTCTTGCTGGAAAAACCCAATAACATTTTGCCTGACCGGGGAATCGAACCCAGGATCTCTTGCTCAGCAGTCACCTTGCGACCACTACACCAACGAGGCAGTCTTTTAGTAAATTATATTGCTGAAAATAACTCTTTTACTTACCCACAGATATAGCAATGTCATTTAATTTGCTCAAAGCGCCCTGAACGCCCCCAAACTTATTTTCCACTAGATTTATTTAGTAGGTCATACACACATGGCTCAAACAAAATATATTCTATGTCCCACACTCTTCCATTCATAAAATTATTCATATATTTCAAAATGAGAGAAACCTCGAGAGGCTTTCAAGATTACCGACATAAATCGTCACAATGAAATACGAACACGTTAAGTAGGGCTGTGTACCCTCTAGGGATGAGAGCAAACACACTTTGCAGGTCCCGGGGATCCCGGGAACTATTCACCTCGGGAAAAGGCGGGTGGGTCCGGGATTTGCACTAGAGGTTCTTATTAGCATGCGGGCACACGGCCTGGGCATTGCGCCATCATATCTCCTATGTTCAGTTTTGGTTTTTATAATGCCATTAAGTTTGGGTACAACTGACTGTCAGATTTTGGAGCATATCCAGAAATGGTTTTCTAAATCAGCCTAGCTTTTTTTATTACTGTAGAATTCGGACGTTTGTGCTTGACTTGCAATGTTTCCAGTATTAAGTAATCAATATAGTCAGATAGCAACACTTTTCAATTATTCGTGACAATAGCAAGTTCAATTATCTGGCAAACATCGCCGAATGGTATTATAGTGCAAACAAGCCGTTAAAATAAATAAACGTTTAAATAAGCGATGGGAATAGGTTGCGTATAGAAATAGGCACCAAATCGTTTACTAGGACCGTTTTCAGTACTATTAGGTACAACATCATGCTATTTAGTATTAATTTAGATGTCCTAAATGAATCCATACACATAAATAAAAGAACTTTTTACTAAGTATAAATGGACGTGTATACGGTACTTATAACAGAAACACATTTAAAAAAAATATTTGTCTGTCTGTTTTTCCGGCTAATCTCCAAAACGGCTGGACCGATTTTGACGGAACTTACTGGCAGATAGCTGATGTTATAAAGAGTAACTTAGGCTACTTTTATTTTAGAAAAAGGGTTAGGGTTCCTTGCAAAAAAATTAAAATCAATGAAATTGTTGACAAAATCCGATTCAAAATCTAGTAATATTTTTATAATAAAGATTACAACAGTATCCTACACAATTTTGCTTGTACACTGAGTGAATTCACAAGGATAACATTATATGTAATTAGTTATAGATAATAAGTATAAGCTTGTTAGTGTGTTTCCTTTAAGTTGCTTCACTATTGCATTGGGTTGTGCCTGTAAAAATAGTTGTAAGTAAGGATTAAATAAATAAATAAAAATAAATAAATAAATTTATTTCCGCTCAACGTAACTATGAAAAACATTGAGCTATTAATTACCCTCACTCAACCTGATAGTCAGTGCCCTCGTTACCTATCCGTAGCTCCGGAATAGGGTCATCTATATTTAGCTCCCGGCAGCCGAAACTTATTCCTATGTCAACATACAACCTGGCTGTTGAAAACTTCATCACGTGATTGATCAAAAGAAGCACTGAGTTCTGCCAAAACCAATCAACAAAGTCTTATTAAAATTAGTCCCGTAAACATTCAAAACGTATGTTCAAAGTTATAAATTAATCAAACATCATCTGCCTAGCCTTTTCCCAACTATGATGGGGTCGGCTTCCAGTCTAACCGGATGCAGCTGAATACCAATATTTTACATGGAGCGACTGCCTATCTGAGCTCCACAACCCAGTTAGTACTAGGTAATACGATACCCCTTGGTAAGATTGGTTGTCAGACTTTTTGGGCAACTGACTATCTAACGACTGTCAAAGATCTACAAATGCCAGCCGGGACCAACAGATTAACGTGCTTTCCGAGGCACGGAGGAAACTCGGTATGTAATGGGTGGTCACCCATCCACAGACCAACCTAGGCAAGGACGGCATAACCTCAAGATCGACTCCAGCGGCTGTTATTATTTATCCACGAGCTCCTTAGCCAGTATAAATTAATCAGACAAATGTCATTAAAAAATCTGCCACTCAATTTAGGTATCTATACATATAAAATTCAAAGTCCTGACTGACTGACTGACTGACTGACTTATATATCAACGCACAGCCCAAACCGCTGATCCTAGAAACATGAAATTTGGACAGTGTACTCTTTGTGACGAGTAAGTATCCACTAAGAAAGGGTTTTTCAAAATTCCACCCCTAAGAGGATGAAATGGGGTGTTTATTTTCTGTGAAACTTTTTATTCCCTGAGTCGATTGACTTGAAAATTTGTGTATTTACTCTTCAGTTAAAATTATGAGATACGTGTATCACAGTTTTTCCAAAATCATCCCCCAATTTAAAATTCAATGTCCTGTCTGGCTGACTGATATATCAATGCACAGCCCAAACCGCTGGTCCGAGAAAAATGAAATTTAGACGGTGTTTTCTTTGTGAAGAGTAGATATCCACCAAGAAAGGGTTTTTTGAAATTCCACCCCTAAGAGGGTAAAATGGTGTGTTGAATTTTCTGTGAAACTTAATATTTGCTGGGTCGATTGACTCGAAAATTGATGTTCACACTCTTCAATTAAAATTATAAGACATGTGTATCAGTTTTTCCAAAATCATCCCCCAATATAGTTAAATAGGGCTTCGAAGCTCACGTAGAAGGGCGCACGCCGCGCAGCGTTGCGTGGGGCGCGCGGGGCGCGGGAGTATTTACCTATTACTAAGTTGGTAGGATATTTCTGAGGTAGACGTGTCTGTGAATATGGTTTATTCCACCGATTTTCGCGTTGGCCCGCGATACGGGACATTGATATTAAATATTATGTCAAAGTATTATGTCTATAAATAGATTCCTAATAAATCATTTGATTGGTGTCCCGGTGTCCAATCTCAAACCAAGATATTTCACATAATTATGTAATTTAATTGATATTACTATGAACAAATATTTACAATAGCAAGTACACGTAAATCTATGTATGTACTGTACATACATAGATTACTTATTATCCCAGAAGTAAGATTCCGTGGGCAATTCCCGAACTCCACGCGGGCGAAGCCGCGGGCAGAAGCTAGTAGTTTTATAAACGGTATAACACCAATGACAATATTTAACTTAGAAACAGAAAGAAAACAAAGGTACAACATCAAGATGACAACATTAATTGGTTACATTAAAACTAACACGGAACAGTGGACACTTTTGCATATTTTTTTCTCTCACAGAGCATCAGACATATTATACTCATTACTTGACTCTATTCATCCGCAAACACATCACATTCAGGGTTGGCAGTCTAAAGAGCGTTGAGCATCTTCAGAGTACGACACACAAGAGGTTCAGCTCTGGCGACGGTTTTGCCACTCTGTAAATAAATTCCCAGATTTCGACCCCGAGATTGGCGACTTCAGTTTCTGTAGGTTGTTTCGACAGGACTTGTAAAACACGATACTTAAGCGCAGGCCACACCGCCAGCTGGCGGGCGGGCGAGCGACGCGAACGACGTCCTTTTCATACTTTGTTCGTATATTTCGATAGTTCGCGGTGTGAACCAAGGTATGAAAAGAGGTGAAACGACGCGTCGTTCGCGTCGCTCGTCCGCCCGCCAGCTGGCGGTGTGGCCTGCGCTTTAGACTTAGTATTGTACTTCAACCTTTCGTTTGCACTTCAAATTAAATGAAATTATGAATTGATGAAATTTTCAGAGCATGTGTACTCGATAATGTGTAAACTGTGGTTACCTGTAATTGAGTGTGCGTTACCAGACCAGGTATTTTGTAAAAGTTTTCAATTTATTAAAAAAAAAAATGTAATGTGACTTGTTGGTAATCCTAAATAAATAAATTTATTTTTGTAAGCTCGTAATTTTTTATTTATTTCTTAGTTGAGGTCGGAGTATCGTGTCTGACTACTCTGGGATGAAACACCGAATCAGTGGCCACTGTCTTTTTACAAGCTTTAATTTAACTTACAATGTTTGTATTTTTTCTTAGGTCAAATCTTGAAACTGAATTTTAAAACAGTTATCCGTAACTGATTGATTTTAAATTTTGCAGACACGTTTATTTGGGATGACAATGCATGGTTAGCGAAGTGACGTCACTTTAAATCCAAGATTCCCCAAGATGGCGGACTTGTTATTTTTTGTGCACCCCATGATATGAGTATCAATTAAAAAGGTTTGGTGAAAAGAAAACAAAAATAAACAAATTACGTTCACACCTATATTTAAAAGCTTGTTTTTTAAAAATGTTTATTTTTTTACTCCAAGCTTGTTTTAAGTCCAGACTTTGTCTTGGTCAGATCACATTGTGTTCAGAGCAAAGTCATCCATCAAGGTACGAGTTCGTAGCTAACCGCAGACAGCAGCAGCAGACGATGTGTCGCTGCGACATCACTGGTTTCTATGTATTTCTATGAAATACCTTCCGCAGCTAGCGACACGTCGCACGATCGCAGACGACGTGTCGCCCGACCGCAGATCAGTAGTACTACCGACGTTAGAGCGACAACACGTTGAATTTTTCTCAAAAGATGACTTTTACAGATTCCGAGGAAGAAAAATTGATAAACGCAAACGCATGATGCATTTCAGCACTGGACGTATGACTTGCTTATACTCTCTGTATACAACGTGTAACATAATAAACGCAAGACCTCTCGTGTGGTGTCTCAGACCATGAAACTGAACAACTTTTGTTCAATGACTTTTGGAAATTCATAACTTTTTTTTTAGTTTTACCATACATGTGGATTTTTTTTTTTGCGAATTTCAAGAACTTGTAGAACAAAAGATGTTTAGTTTCATGGTGTGCGAGACCACACGGGAGGTCTTGCGTTTATTATGTTACACGTTGTATAAAAAATTGTCGTCTTCTTGCTCTTCTAACAAAAGATACAAGAGTAAATCGCTATCGCTAATCCCAAACACGTCAGACATCTTGTGTCACGGAACATTCAGAACTAACTGGAATACGGCACTGCCGTCTGCTGCAGCCATCTGCGGTTGGGTTCGGAATCATGACTGCAACATGACGCTGCGACGTGTCGCTCCGACATGTCGCAACGTCACGTCATCTGCTGCTGCTGTGTGCAGTCGGCTACGAAATCGCACCTTTAATCTCCGCTTGAACAGGTATACCTCGCTACGGTCAACCAGGGCCCGGAATCTGTTTAGCGACCATGTTTGATTGTAAATCACTTGACAAAAGAACAATTGAACCTTAAGAAGCCCGGGTGTTAGTAAACCGGGTGTTAGGGTGTTACAAAAACAATTATCCCAAAATAACCCTTCCGTAGGCGGAGTATATTAAAAATGTATCAGTACGGAACCCGGCCGCGTTTTGACGTGAATACGAATTACTTACAAAGCCGTACCCGCTGTTTCACGACTTCCCAAAAAGGTTTACCTTTAGCAACTTTGAAAAGGAAACGGCAGTTTTAAAATTATAAATTTTATGTGTATCGCATTGAGTTTAGTTTCAATTGCGACTTTAATTGATGTTATGACATTTTTAAATTTTCATTCGCCATGGAACTAACTTTATTCCGTTTCACGTTATGTCAATTGCTCTGAAGTTTTTCGTAGGTGTACTGGGATTTAAAAACAACGTAAAGAAACCGGTCATGTGCGAGTCGGACTCGCACACACTGGGTTCCGCAGCACCAAACAAAATAACAATATTTTTAACAGTTTATTAATAGTAATGTTAGTGACCATGATAGTTAAAAATCTTATAAAATAAGTATTATTTGGCTTAAGCTTGATTTGGTGCACAAGTTCAAATTCGTGTGTAGTTAATAATCTTTAGTCGTCTGTGCGCCCTTACTCCATTCCGGACGTAGGTAATCATCGTCTCTGTAACAAAAGAAATGTATGATATTAAACATGCAAATGTTTGAGCCCACTCAAATTAATAAATAGTTATCTTTTATCTTATAACTAGGTTATGTCCGCGGATCGCGTGGAGTTCGATAATTGTCCCACGGGATCAGACTACCGGGATGAAAGTATTTTATATGTTAAACCAGGTTATTGACTTGTTCCAAATCTGTTCAGTAGTTTTTTTGTGAGAGAGTCACAAATGCTCACAAAATTTTGCATTTATAAAATACTAGCTGTTGCCCGCGACCTTCGTCCGCGTGAAATTTTTTTTTTTTTTTTTTTTTTTTACCTTCCTCGATATATGGGCTATCCAACACTAAAAGAATTTTTCTAATCGAACCAGTAGTTCCTGAGATTAGCGCGTTCAACCAAACAAACAAACTCTTCAGCTTTATAATATTAATATATAGTATAGATTAGTAAGAATATAATAGTGACATAAGACGTAAGATATTTCAGTAATTTGGAAATAGTCTGTAAGAATGACATAAGAGAACCTATCCTATCCTCAAGGCCGAGAGCTGGAATTTTGCTGATGTCGTGGAGCTGAAGGGACCTTGCATAAAGATACAGGTTTCCAGAACGGGCTCATCGGTCCTGATCGGTGCGGCCCATATTTTCTGTAAGCTATCCTAGCTAGTTATCCTGTCGGTGCTACTGAAATTATATCAAAGGACAAAGGAGCTTTTTACTGAAATTATTTCAATGAAACCTCGTCTCCTAAAGGCCGAAGATAAAGTAAAGGGATATTTTTATTGAAAGAACTGTAAAAATATATGGATGAAGTAACATAACATCACGCCTGTAAACCCCGCAGGGTTCGGCAGAGGTGTACCTAATAGTCCACCCACATTTCGCCAGTTATGTTTAAGTCCCTTGTAATAGGGGGCGAGCCTATTGCCATCAACCGGGCACAAATCCAGTTACTGAGAAATTCCTGATGGAAAAACCAAATAACAATTAACCTGACCCGGAAATCGAACCGAAAAACCTCATGCTCAGCAGTCGCAATTGCGGCCATTAGACGAGCGAGGTTATTTGACTATAATGCCTTGAGATTCAAAATGTTGTCACGACACTGATCCAACTCATACATTGGTACCTAGCAGTAGCGAAGGGTCAATTTTTGTAGGAGGTAAGCCGGAGTACATATCGTTAATGTGATTATATTATTTGTCTATAGAATACTGACTGTGCCATTTTTCAAAGGGAAGCCGGTAGGAAATCGTTAATAGAATACTGACTGTTCCATCGAGTTGTAAGAAACCTTCGCCACTGGTACCTAGTCACTTGAAAAGATATGCACAATACGAAACGTGGCGCCTAAGAAAAGGAGAATGGTCATGTGACTAAGGAATTTAGTATCGGTAAGAAACCTACTGTGATACGTAAATTTAAGGCTTGTCAATTATTCAACTTTAATTAATTCAATATGATGCGTAATTTAATTGTTTTGCGTAGGTCAAGACAAAAAGGTTTCTTTGAATGCCATGCATTTAGTCTTTATTACTTCCATGCATGCCAATGACGTGACGTTTCTGAGTGAATAAAAAAACAATATTATGTATGACATCGAAATGAAGACTAATCTTTTTAACCCCCGACGCAAAAAGAGGGGTGTTATAAGTTTGACCGCAATGTGTGTGTATGTGTCTGTCTCTGGCACCGTAGCTCTTAAACGAGTGAACTGATTTGGTTGCAGTTTCTTTTATTTGTAAACTAGTTTCTTGGCGATGGTTCTTAGATACGTTTTATCAAAATCGGTGTAGCCATTTACTATATATGGGGGATGAAAGTGGTGATGAATACTCGAATATTTTCAAATATAGCCAAGTGTGGTATCAAATGAAAGGGCATGATGTGTTTATTATAATTAGACATGTTTTATCAAAACCGTCTCAGCCATTTTATTGACTTTTCAAATGTTTCTTCACTTTTCTTTGTTGCGATTATTAGGTGTTCTTTTATGGAAAGATGAGCTTAAGCAAACATCGGGCGTCAATTGGAGGAGAGTGGCTCGTGAAAGAAAACAGTGAAAGGAGCTAGAGGAGGCCTTTGCCAAAAGGCACACTGAATTAACTGTAACTGTACGGTTGGCGCAGTGGCTGAGCGATTGCCTGCTGCGCTTCGTGTCGCGGGTTCGATTCCCGCAAGGAAGAAACATTTGTATGGCCTACAGGTAGTTGTTCCGGGTCTGGCTGTTTGTGTATGTGAATTTAAATGTTTGTAAACGCACCCACGATACAGGAGAAATTCCTAGTGGCGGGCAAAGTTTAAAAAAAAAAAGATAGAGGGACATACTATAACAACAGATAGAGTAACAGAAACAATTCAGAATAAAGGACAATTTATTTTGCGGAGATTTTAAAGAGTCTTATTACTAGATAAAATCGTTACAAATAACAAGTGGGATTATCAAAATCGTAAACTCAAGTTACCGCAAAAAAAAATAGCGATACCAAAAATGGTCAATATCTTTTAAATTATTTCTACTTACTCAAACTTGCAGTAAGGGCCGTCTCTGTAGGAACCTAATGGACATGTAGTACGGAACGCGCGCCTTTTGAACCGTAGAACTTTTGAAGCGTGTGGTTGCTCGGTTGCTGAGCTGTCAACCGGCTGCGCCGAACACAACGCGGCCAGTACCGCAACAACCGCGAACATGATGAAGAGCTTCATGTTGACTTCAGGTTTACTACTCGACTGCTGCGAGAGGAATACGATGGAGTGAATTTTCAAAGTCACATTTATACCAGTTTATTATCTTAAGGTAAAAACCACGTTAGGTTATTACCAAATCCAGTTACCAATTCTCGGAATTTTGTTTTTATTTTTCCTGTGTGGTCAATGCCACATACCTGTCATTACGTCTATATTTGCCTGATTTCACATTTAAATTGAAATAAATAAATATTTGTTGCAAATATTTTTCCTTCTCCAAACAAAAAATGCAAATGTGAATCGGACACCGAAGCAGTTTTCGCTGAAATACATGGCGAGCTGGTGCTTTGTCAATAAATATGAGGTAATGCTTGCCTAATATGTAAAAGGAACGATAGCTTGATTCACGTGAGGAATGGCGTCATTTGCTGAAATCATTTACCTTTTGGTTCTCAACACACTTGCTCGAATCTACCTAGATGTCCGTTATTGACTTCGAAACCATTCAACCGATGTGCCCCAACTCGGTTTCATTAGAAAGGCAATGATAAGAAGATGGTTTTAGACCACTAAAACAATGCATTAGGCACATTCAGTCCATTCATGAATTCAGTTTTCGACTTTTCCCATTCAATTTTTTTTCGAATTTTGAAATATTGACTAAAATCGTCTTTTTGGCGACCAGGTAGGTTCGGTAGGTAGGTAGGTTAGAGTAGTAAAAAGTATAAGGAGGTAGTAGGTAGGAAAAGAGCATTGAAGAGGTACATTGCAACGCAACACAGCTAGCCTCTCATATATCTCTCATATAATTTATGTATGTTAAACTTCATGGAGTGGTACACAGGCGGACTTAATGCCACAAGGCATTATCTACTTGTAAACCGAAGTCCTACAATTTATCATCATAACCTGCCTAGCCTATTCCCAACTATGTTGGTGTCGGCTTCCAGCTCAACCAGATGCAGCTGAACATTGTAAGTTTACATGGAGTGACCGCCTATCCGACCTCCACAACCCAGTTAGCCTATTGACCGCCATGGACGTCTATGGACGTCAAATCAAAAAGTGCTCACGACGCCAGGGGACAGCATGGCACGTCGAAAATAACACTTTTTTAAAGCGCTTGGCGTAGAGAACACAGATTTTCGTTATTGACGTGATGGTCAAAAGATTAATACTCTGTAATACCTCTTAGTAAAACTGGCTGTTAGACTTTCATTCACTTTATTTAATAAACCGATAATACAGTATTGCAATTAAATACTAAGAAATAACCTAAAATAACTAAACTAACAACAAACTACAAATTGGCATCAAAAAACTCCTCCTCAACGCAGTCAGCTAGTAATGTGCCCAAGAGACTGGTGGCGTTGCCACGTTGTATGTCGGTAAATATTTCAGTAACCCGTTCTAATATTCACTCGTAAACGCGTAGACATATTCTTCAGGGCCAAATAATATAGGAAAAGGGACGATTATGATAATCTCAAGGGCCTATTTGATCTATTGGGGTGTTTATGATCAATCTACTCTAAATCATAGGGTTGGATAAACAGACGAGAAGATCATAAGGACAAAATAGATGAAACGAGGCGAAAACTGTATTTTTTTCAGCTCGAATTTATCGTCATTAATGTTAGGGGTTAAAGTAAGAAATTGCCGATTTGTATGGACGATTTTCCAGTGAGTAATATTTCCACACTAACCTTTTTTAATTTTTCTTGGAAACGTCTGACCCGATTATGATGCAATTGTATAATCTGTAGTTAGGTTGAAAAAAGCTGCGCTGCACCGCGTATCTTAAATTCTCAAAACACAGTGTATGACAACTTAAAGTAGTGAAACTGACGGCATATTGAAACAGGTGTTTTGACACACTAATCTATGAAGGAATATGCAACTACTAGTAAGGTTTTAAACTCTAAAAGGTACGTAATTTAACAATTAATCCAATAAAATGGAATTAGGCAAAAATATAACTATACGTCAGAGTTACAGACAGAATCAAATAAAAGTAAGAAAAATACGGCAATTCCATAGTTAAAGGCCTATTACTTATGCAGGAGAGGACCTCGCAGCTAAATAATAACAGCCGAACGGGGCGATGTTCAACGTTTGACAGCGTTTGCCATGTCGTCTGTGAATGGGTGACCATCCATTCCATTCCGAGTTTCCTCCGTGCCTCGGAACACGGCTATCATTTGTAGATATTTAACAGTCGATACCCCGTCGGTGTCCCGAAAGTCTGACAACCAGTTACCAAGGCGAATCCTATTACCCAGTACTAACTGGGTTGTGGAGGTCAGATAGGCAGTCGCTCCATTGAATCGCTCTATGTAAAATGCTGCTATTCATCTGCATCCGGTTAGACCGGAAGCCGACCCCAACAAAGTTGGAAAAAGGCTAGGCAGATGATTTATCGTTATTTATTCCTTGTAAGCTTAGGCAGAAATATGTCTATATTACGACCATATTTCGCCAGTTATGTTTAAGTTGTCCCATTCAAAAAAGGGGGCACCTATTACCATCAATGGAACACAAATCCACACTCGGAGTTTCTACTAATAGAAATTCTTGGCGGATAATAACACGCCCGAATAGGGAATCGAAACCAGGACCTTATGCTCAGCAGTAGCTAGCGACCAACGAAGGACTACCGGATTATGTGTTAAGGAAATAGCACATAAATAAGGTTGGCTTAGTATTAATTCTTCTCACGTAGGCTTATTTAGGAGTCGTATTTTTGCACGATTTTGTTCGGGATTAAAGCTATAGGTACGTATTAGGGAGTACAGAATTGTGTCTGTTGAATTTTTATTTGCACGCCTCAAGTCGAGCCCTTCGGGATTATAACCAAAGTTTTTCTGTTGAAACTCCGTGGAGACAGAGACGTTGCATAAAATATGATAAAAGTATAATCGCCCTCGTAATTGTTTTGTCACCGGTAACGTCAAGGGAAAGAACCTCACGTCCCAGCCGCCGCGGGAGACGCCCTGGGCGTCGGGGGTCACGTGGTGGCTCCCGGCCACCGTAGGCGCGGGCCTGTGGACGGCGAGCTATGGGCTAGCTCGCCGTCCGGCCGTCTTATGACGACAGGCCGTGTCGACGGCGCGTTCGTGTTCCACGCGCGCCTCAAAGAGATGATGTAGGGGCCTGCAAGGGCCGATGCCTGCCAGGGCTGCGGGACTGTTCGAAAGAGATACCGTGGCCCTGGAACACAAAGGGCAAAGAAGGAACATGGATGGGTTTTAGTCAGTACAAGTCTGACACTCCTTTCCGCTCTGCCCAGAGTGGGGGGGGGGGTCATTTGATGACTTCGAATCTGAAAAAAAAAAAAAAAACCGGTAAGGTAAAAATGTCTCTTGAAAACACGACAACGTGAATTTTTAACCGACTTCGAGAAAAGTAGGAGGTTTGTAACGAACTATCAGCCACAGATATGTCACAAATATTTGCTACATTAGAAAAGTGTGAACTGAAGGGTGAAATGGAAAACAAATACAAGGTCGAATATTATAATACCTAAACCTATTAGTAATGGCGTGTTTTCTTGTAGATAGAAAAACAGTGAGAACAAATGTGTTAACACATTGTTTTTCTTACGTTATTTTTTTGTGGATATTGTGTGAGTAAGATGGTATATGCGGACGAGACAGGATATACATCTAGGGTAGACGGTGGGTTACTGACGTTTATTACATATTGACTTGTTTATCTGGATGGAGACAAAAATAGGGTAGCAGATATCTCAGCTATATGTCGCCTATTTTTGTCCTTTGCGGGATAAAGGATTAAAGTCCTTTCTCCATTCTTAAATTCACTGACTGACAAACAACTGAGAGCGAAAACTGCTGGGTCTATAAGCATGCATTTTCACACAAAAGTAGTAGTTTTATTTATTTTTATATTATCTATGTTGAATGGTGAGATGGTTGTGTGGCGTGACAAGAATGGATAAAGTAAGGAATGAGTATATTAGAGGAAGTTTGAAAGGGCCGCCTGTCACAGAGAAATTGAAAGGAAGTCGTTTGTCTTGGTATGGACATGTAATGACGAGGGATGAAACGCAAGTCACTAAAAGAGTGATGGATATGAATGTTGATGGATAAGAGAGGAAGAGGAAGGCCAAAGAAAAGATGGGTTGTGTGCGGAATGATATGAAAGAGAAAGGAGGAAATGATGCCGTGACGTCTGACAGGGAAGAATGGAAGAAGTAAAGAAATAAAGAAAACATATTTATTTCGCACATGCCACAAGAGCACACAACAAAAAAAAAAAATTAAAAAAAACTTAAATTTACACAATAAAAAGGTTAAAACTGAACAGAAAAAAAAAGATATAATATTGTGTGTCTCACGGCTGCGCCAAATAGGCCCAGTTCAGCTAACTGCCGAGCAGCTAGTGCCCGACGCTGGTTTTCAACTGGACCTGAGATGGTGATGTGCCTACCCCAAGTAGAATGTGGCATAGACACGATGATGTTTGTGTATGTACAAAATTTACAACGTATAAATAGACTTATAATAAAAATATGTACAAGAATTAAAAGGGAAAATTAATTACAGCGCGCGCATCAACAAATTCTTCCGCATCGCTGTCAACGGGAAAAGTGCCCAGATGGCCACTTTGACATTATTTGGTCAAAAAAACGCCCGCACTCGCAAGAGTTCTATAAGAAAGAAGGAAAGAAAACATATTTATTAAGCACATGCCACAAGTGCACACAACAAACAAAAAAACTTAAATTTACACAATAAAAAGGTTAAAACTGAAAAGAAATAAAAAAAATAAGTAAAAATAAATTGTTTAAAATTCATAATTTTAATTCCTATGAGGGATGAAAGTTTGTGTGGAAGTTTTTCATTTTTGCCAACATCGGGCAAATGGCTAGTAGATTAATACAAACAGAAATCAAAACTCGGAATCCGTCTACTAAAATAGAGAAATATTCGCTCTTATAAAGGAATCCTTTGTACATAATGCAGAGTTACCTCTGCATTTTAGCCTTTTTAGTAAAACCTCAACGCCAAATATCTTTTCTTTTAAATTGTCAACTCTTTATTCAAAATTAAATATTTTTGACACATTGTGGGAGCGCAGATTTTTCTTCAATTGGTGCTTTGACTTTCATAGAAATAGACTATCTTTCGAAATATTACACTCAAATTTACAATATACATAATAACAATAAGTTAACAGATTTATCTGTGTAATGGCCATGGTGCCCATAATTAATTATGTATAAGTGAACATTTTTCCTGGCATCAAACCAGTGAGTTAAGGTCGGGTTTTTGACCTTCTCCGTTTACCCCATACATTTGAAGAGATTTGCTTCGGAGGACTTTTCATCTAACGGTTCAGCAATTCAACCCGTCGGGACACCGAGAACCGAACGGAGTTGATCTGCTCAGCGGAATATATACCTACTTTGGAAACACGACGTGAAATTTTGTCCTTATTAACCTTTTTCTTTCTTCCTAAACTTTGACGTGATTTTTTTTATATTATTGGCCTAGACGAGAAACTCAAGAAATAATCTAATTTTATTTATTTAAATTACATATTAATAGCAAAATTTTTATGTAAATATAATATTTCCTTTCCATTCTATTCAATTATAAAAGATTTTTTTATCTTCGGGAAGCTTCTCCAAGTAAATAATCTTACCTTTTTTTCCTCTCCTTTTAACAACCTATTTTAATCATGAGCACTGATTTTTTTGTCTACAAGTTTCTTTTATTATTATATTCCTTAATCATAATATTTAATCTTTATTTTATTAAATTGTTATTTCAAAAAAAGTGAAGTTGGAGTCCGTTTTATATCCATTACTCTACAATAAGCTATATGTTGTAATTATGTGTGTATTTCTATTATTTTTGTGTGCAATAAAGAATAAGAATAAGAATCCTGAAAAAAAAACAAATGATTGTAAAATAATCCTGTTGCAAAGTTCAAGTCATTTTATTTCCACAAATATTGCTGAGGAATTCTATTAAAACTTCTTACTCAAATATTGTTATACGTAAGTACTGAAACAACACCTTGTTTCCGGAAATCGGATTGGGAGAATAACCTCAACTTTGTATAGATTTTCTTCGGTCGATGAAGCTCGTAAAAACGGCAGTCTCTCGCGTAAAACCGAAACTCATCAGAAATTCTATATATCCGATTTCCTGACGTCGGATATTTGTATTTGTAACCGTCCGGTTCGATTGCATTCCTGCTGTCCGGTAGTACAGTCACAAGCTCTAATATTTATTTAGCCAAATTCTGAAGCGATTTTCTCGTGACCTGTCGATTGGAACTGTATACAGGGTGTAACAAGACCCTTAACGAAGCCGTCAACCAAGCATTATGTACATCAAACTAAGTAACTTTATGCAAAAATTATTGCTGGGAAACGACTTTTTTTTTGGGGTGAAAAATCACGTTTTACGGTAGGACTAAATTTATCGCACTCAAAACATTGTGCTGATGGATGGATTGAATTGTTCGGGGTCGTGGAGGTGTTTAAAGAAAAAATCTTACATTAAAAACATGTATTTAAAAAAAACTTGTGAATAATTTGGTCATTTGACCCCAATGTCTAGACCAAAAAATTGATCGCAATGACGGGGAGAACAAGTGCCTTTCGGGTTCGTTAAGGGTCTTGTTACACCCTTTATAAAAGCGTGGGTTTCAAAATACTATGTTCGTAACAAGATACAATTGCAATCAATATAGTAGGAGAAAATCTCTTTGAAAAGTACGTGTATTGAAAAGTGATTAATTGGGCATTCAAAATCAAAAGTGATTTATTCAAATTATTCTGATAATCAGCACTTTTTGAACGTAAAACTTTACAAGAGATAATCCCCCAAAACGGCCACCCTTCGCCACTTCCTAGTGTTTACCTGGGAAGCAGAAGTGGCGGAACAAACTCATCAGCAACATATCTGTCTGTTAGGTTAGGTTAGGTTATCGGTTCATTATTCGTAATGCCCTCATTTATCACTGCATATATATAAGTGCTCGCGACTGTACATACACATACCTATCTCCCCCGGCCGCGACCGAAACCGCTCCGGAATTCCTGATCGCGGTCCCAGAGCTAATTTCCCATGAATATGCATGGGAGATTATTATTAATATTCTAGCAATTTCTTTTCAAATGGGATTTTGAACCACAATGTGTATGTTAATTAAATAATTATGGGAATAAAGGTACAGATGGTTTATTGCGTCTGAGATATCAGAAATTTAAACTTACACTAGTAGGCTAAAGTTCAGGTGTGTAAAACTAGAAAAAAACACTACAAAAACAAAATTAAAGCGTGAGCGCGGGGAGCTCCCCTTTGACATCCTGCTCTACTCAAATAATCTGATATGATGCTCGACGTTGTTGTCCGTATAAAATATGGTAAAAACCGTATAAACTGGTGAATAGCAAGTTATCCCTACCACATGCTTCGATACCATTTTTTTTTTATTTTACGCTTCAAGCAAATAGTACAGAGGCGGACATAATGACATAAAAATAAAAGCGGTTTAAAGAAGCCTGTATTGAGTTTGATAGTGTTTACGTGTATGTTTGTGACTGTGTGTGAGCGTGTTTGAGTGTAAATTGTATGATCAGGAAGGGTTTTCAGCAAGCAATCGCGAGTGAGGTGTGAAATTGAGTGCCTGTCATACATTAGCAATTTAGAAAGTAGATATGTATATGATGCAATGATTTCGGAATTTTCCTCAAGATTGTGCTAAAAAAGCAAAATTGGCTAAATATTCCCCAACAACAATCCAACTTATCATTTTGTGTCAAACCTTGGCCCCACTAGGTTGGTACTAAAATAATATAATATTGGCTAAAATCCTAGCAACCTCCGTCAAAAGATATCAAGGAAATGTCACAGGCGTGACACGAATACCGAAATGGTTCTATGTGATTTATCAAAATATCGGAAATAAACCAAATGATAAAAAAATAATACACGAATCCCGAAATATGGGTAAAGATATCCCGATAAACCTTTGTTTTACCTAACTGCTTGGCCACGAGCTACTACCTCAAGCGAAACGCTTTTTAACCGATTTCTAAAAAAAGAGGAGGTTATGTATTCCACCGGCATGTTTTTATGTATGTACAACACCTTTTTCGCCGACATTCCTGGACCGATTTACGTGATTATTTTTTTACTTGCTTATTTATGCCCGCGGCTTTTGAGTTCGATAATTGTCCCACGGAATCGTACTACCGGGATATAAAGTATCCTATGTGTTAATCCAGGTTATAAACTATCTGTAAGCAAAATTTCATCCAAATCTGCTCAGTATTTTTTGCGTGAGAGAGTAACAAACATCCATCCATCCACCTATCCTCACAATCTTTCGCATTTATAATATTAGTGGGATTTGGTAGAAAAAGCCCACAAGGTGGTCCCATAATCAGAACAAATTAAATTTGCTTGAGCAATATACAAGTTACCCTTTAATATATTATTACTCTTCTTGGCCTATGACGATGGTCCCTTAATAGCTTCTAGTTAATGTGTAGAATTAATTAATAAAGAGAATTTGTGTTGGATATAGAAAGGGCAAAACTGAAAAAAAATTGCAAAAAAAAAATCTTTTGGAAGTCGGTTTTTTTGTATGACAACAACTGCGCAGAAAATACATGAAATAAATTGCTTACAGTATGCCATGATTCACGGCAATGCTAATATACTCACGTCACAGAAAAGACACTAACACTTGTCGCTTGCAGCAAGTCGTGTCGTAAATCGCATCACCTGGGGTCGTGAACGCGGCGGTAAGCTACGTGTACTCAGAAACGATTCTTCTTTTAAAATAATGTGAAATAAATAGAAGATACGATTAATTCGGCGTAGGATGAGAAATACTTAAGCAAACGTTTGCTTAAGCATTTCGTAATGTAGACGATGTAGCGTAAACAATATACAGGTTGTGTACGTGGCGCTGGTAATAGTTGAATAACTTTCTTATGTACTGTTAGGTAAGGTTTTGACACTGAAATCACGAGTGCCTGTAATCTGCACGTTGTGCATTTACTATTCGGAAGATTTTGAAGAAAAAACCCTGATCCATTGCGTCATGTTTGAAAAATTCGTCTGTTTAACAATGTAAATAACGGTGGCTCAGTGGTGGCAGCCCCGACTTACGAGCAGTAAGTCGTGGGTTCGAACCTAGCCTACCTACTTTGTGTAATTTATTTTATCACTACTGCTCTCAAAACGGTGAAGGAAAACATCGTAGGGAAACTGGCATGTCCTAGAACCAAAAATTCGAAGACATGTGACATCGACCAACCCGCACTGGGCCCGCGTGGTGGATTATAGTCCATTTCGTCTCATAGAGAGGAGGGCTGTCCCAGCAGTGGGAACATTTTAGGCTGATTAAGCAACAAATGTCGTTTAATTGTCAAAAAGGATGGAATTGTCATTAAAGGGTGGTACACAATAACCCCGCTGTTACAAGCCAGTGAATGTATTGATTGATTCATTTGAATCCGGCCTTGAAACCACAGACCACAATATGTGATAGCTATTTATCACAGCATTCAAAGGCTGTTCATTATCATACATAATGCTACATGACAACAGCCTGTATATGACCACACAATTTATACAGCGGGGTATACAGTTGATATATACAGGGTGTGTTGCACTACTACACAACCACCATTGACACAACATATAAAAGTGTTTTACGTCCGTAACCTTGCTAATGCAGGTCCAATTGAACCACAGCGTCGGGTAAACAACTAGTTCAACTAGTTTATATTTTGCTGAACTGGGCCTTTTCTTGCAACCGTGAGGAACACAGTGTTATCTCTTTTGTGCAGAGTTTTCTTTTGTTTTATTTGCATAATTTTGTTTTATATTGTGCAAGTGCCAAATAAATGTATTTTCTTTCGTTTTATGACGGATATATTCCATCATCGTAAAACACCCTGTATAGCTCAACTTCAATATTAATTAAACTAAACAAAGGTCCTTCGAAACAATAGTTGACCATTTTCTTTTTATGAGGATAAACGTTGGTTCTCAGAAATGAGATACTATAACGTTTTACTCGAGTACCCTTATAAAAATCTTCTTTAGTATGTTTTTAGAGGCGAGCCAATAGCATTACGAGCACGTTCGTGATCCTTGAATGTTGAGGAAAGTGGTGTTTAATATCGATAAAAATACATACCGGTATTCTGAAGTATAATGGTATCTAATATATTAGGTTATAGATTTGAGATTTTCGGAAGGAGGCCTCATGGCTCAATAATGATTGTAAAAGTACCCGTAACGAAGCCGAGAGGAACTTGTTCTCCTTGTCATTGCAATCATTTTTTTGTTCTAGACCATACTTGGGAAACTTCTAGTTACGGAGATATTGAAGGTCAAAGTTTCAATTTTTTCACAAGTTTTTAATGTTATAACTTTACTCTAAATCCTTACTTTTCAAAGCATCCATCAGCACAATGTTTTGAGTGCGTTACATTGACTTCTACCGTAAAACGTGATTTTTCACTCTAAAAAAAGTCTTTTCCGAGCAATAGTTTTTGCGTAGAGTTAATAAGTTTGAGACAGAATGCATGGTTGGTGGCTTCGGGAAAGGTCTGTTTACACCTTGTAATAACATCCGCACGATTTCTAGGTTTAGCAATGCTAGCCGAGGTATTTCCGTATACCATCCACTACATAAGGGAGTTTCCCTTCGTGTCACGCAAAGCACGTTGTACCGTTGTTCTCAGCTGTCATTTATGGAACTTTGACAGTCGTTACGAGTAGTCAGAAGATCAAAAGTAAGACAGTCTTCCCAAGGGGTATTATAGTATTATCCAGTGACTGGTTCGCTTCATGTAAAATATTGGTATTCGACCACAAACTAATTGGGAAAAGGCTACGCAGATAGATAAACGGATGATTTAAGATTTTTGAAACAAGATAAAATGCATAACCTTGTATACAAACTGGTTGCGAACGCAGGCGTTAATTAGGAACCGTCACGTGTATAGGTTGCATTGATAGCAGTAATCATACTGAGTGCTCGAAATCAACTTGTGAACTTTCAACTTTTTTGGTTCCGTCTTATTGTATTTATAAAATACTAGCAACCCGCCTCGGCTGCGCACGGGTTTAATATATATACATATAAACCTTCTTCTTAAATCATTCTATCTATTGCTGAAAACTGCATTAAAATCAGTTGCGTAGTTCAAAAGATCTAAGCGTACAAACAGCGGGAGCGACTTGGTTTTATACTATGTAAAGATTTTGTTATGCTTTGTATGTTTATAATTTTGTTTTTTTGTTATATATTATGCACGTCATGTCCCTGCGACATATAAATATTTTTTCTTTCTTAATTCTTTCATAAGCAAATAAACATTGTTTTATTGTTTTGTTATTTAAGCAACTTAAAAACCGTCAGGTGGTAATCCTTTTTTCCGATGGGAAATCATCGAATGACTCCTTCCGCTCTGGGCGGAGTGGCACACTTTTACTGACTAAAACCCATCCATGTTCCTTCTTGGCTCTTTGTGTTCCAGGGCCGCGGTATCTCTTTCGAACAGTCCCGCAGCCCCGGAGGTGGTACATCTTGTGAGCAGAGGCCCTTTTGGCATTTGAGGATATTTGATTTGATTAATTTTAAGGTGTTTCAGGTTCTTATGAAAATGAAAATGTATTATTATATTCTTTCTTTCTTTCTTTATAATGCCAATAAACACAACTTTCTTTCTAGTATTTCCAAATGAAAATTTTGTCAGATTCAAGGGCCTAAGCAACTTTAGTTCACGAACAAAGTTTACGGAAGGTCTTGTCAGACCTACTTACTTAATCATTGTTACCACATGACTTAGTTATTCCAGTCGTGACAGGGGGTATCGTATTATCCAGTAACTCGGTTGTGGAGGTCAGATAACAGTAAGTAAAATTAGACAACACGCAAAAAATACTCTATAGGACGTACCCATATCTTTTTAAATAACCGAAGAAAAATTAGTATGGGTCTAGAATCTTGTCAAGTAATAATTCCATGGTTTGTGTCACAATTTCTCTTCAACCGTGCACTTTGTGGTCCACGGTTGAAGAGATAATGTGGTTAAGACAGACAGAAAGAAGCACTATTTATTGAGAAACCGCTTTAAGGAGTCGTCGCGAAGGTATCAATTTAAATGGAATATTCTGAAAATTGATCCCGTATTAGTTCAATTAGTATGTAGTACCTACGTGAAATATGGTTATTTTAAAGCAAATAACCTGTGGGATGTGGTTAGAACTTTGTGAACGCTTAATGTGCCTTTGATGGGGCAAGGCGGAGGACTCATTAAAGCGGTCGGTCTATAACTTTCGCAGACACATGCTACATATCAAAAATTAACAAATATAAAAGGTAACTCACTCATAAAAACAAGGTAAAACTGTTCCAGATTGAAGACAAAGCCCCCTCCACCCCCTTCTACCTGCAGAGGTCGTAAAAGGGGATAATAACAAGAGGATGGAACGGGTAGCGTCATCCTGTCTGCTTATTGTAATAAACTGTGATCACCAGTCGTCTGCCGAGCGTGGCATGTATAGCAATTACCCGTAGAGGTCGACGGCAGGTCAAAAGTACTGGTGAAACGGTAAACAACATTTGGAAATTCCCTCGAATCGGCTTCAATTGTATTATAGATAAAGTCACGCCTTTTCCCCATGGCGCTAGACAGAAACGCCACCCGCTACGACTCTTAGATACTCTTTTTGCTTCCACTGTACAGGATGCCTCATAGGTCTGTGAAGTTATTCTAGTTATTTTTTTAAATGTTGTGTTTTACCATGACTGTCATGTCCTATAACCAAAAATTCGAAAACATGTATCCTCTACCAACTTAGCCTGGGTCAGCGTGGTTTATTATAGCCCATTCCCTCTTATAGAGACACCCATTCATTGTGCGAACTGCCAGTCTATGGAATTCACTGCCTGCTTTTTTGTTTCTCGATCATTATAATCTGGATCTCTTCAAGGCTTGGGTGAATCGGTTTATTCTAGACTGGCGTATTTCACCCTAGGCCGCGTCATCGCTTAATATCGGGCGAGTTGGGGCCAAAAGCAAGCCTATTTAGTATATAAAAAAGAGTG
Source organism: Noctua comes (assembly GCA_963082995.1). NCBI lineage: Eukaryota > Metazoa > Arthropoda > Insecta > Lepidoptera > Noctuidae > Noctua > Noctua comes. Next base: position 15,329,715 of record OY720278.1, on the reverse strand, counting down.
ATTGTGTCCCAGCAGTGGGAACAATATAATGCGGATTATGCTTATGTGTTTGACCATTACCTCTCCGCGATAGTATGCGACGACGTGGTCGACGTCGGAAAACACTTACTTGTAAGATCGTATAGAGTATTTTTTTTTCAAAACATTCGTGGTTAAGGTATGACTCTGTCACCAAGATGGTAGCAGGGCTGTCAGCCAGACACTGATGTACGTAAAAAGAATCCCCCAACCATCCCCCCCCCCCAAGAAGACCCCTTTTTTTCTGGTGGGAAATCATCAAATCACCGCGGAGCGGAAGGAAGTGTCAGACTTGTACTGACTAAAACTCACCCATGTTCCTTCTTAGCCCTTTGTGTTCCAGGGCCGCGGTATCTCTTTCGAACAGTCCCGCAGCCCCGGAAAGAAGTACGACCCCTTGGAGTCTATTTTTAACCCCACATTTAATCCCTTAAGGTTACTGAAATCAACAAATCCACTTTCAAATCTCATTTCAGCTGTTTTAATTGGTTGCCAAAAACAACAAGCCACCTTCGAGGATCTGACAACAGTTATAATTGAATAGGCTTTCCACAGTACGGGGTAAGATTATCTTGCTGCTTGAGTTGAGGAGGTCAGAAGCAGTTAATCCTCTTAAAACAATCTAAAAGACTGATAAGGACTGTTCGCAGTGCTGTAAATGACGTAATAAAGGATAGAGATAGATCTATATCGTTTATTTCCTTAATGATGATTGTTTTATGTACTGCAATCTCTCAAAACAGTGAAAGAAAACATCGTGAGGAAGTCTTGGTCTTTGTCGCAGCAGTGGGATCCTTGTAGGCTGATCATGAAGTACTAAAATTGTCGTAGGTTACCAACAGTGGCCTATATAAGTACTCAATCGATTGCGCAACCAAGTAGGCCGCTGCAAACACAATCTGTCAAGATGGGGGGATTATAGGTACTTATTTGTAACAAAAAGCGTTTCACTTTTTGTTTTAAGTGTACTCGACCGACCTAGAGGTCAAGCGTGAACTTTTTAAAACAGATGTCATTTGTTTCGCGAGTCAACATAATAGAAGGAATGATTCTTTTCGGGTGCTAATTAAACAGGCTTCTTTTTAATGGCATTATTCGCCTCCAAAAATTTAAGTTGACTTCTAAATTACTAAGTCAGCCACAATTAACGAGCATCTAAATAATACTATCCTAGCCACTAGTTATCGTCTATGTAAACCACTCTAAATACAACTCAGCATGATGGTTATTTTTTAGCATCTAAATTTGTAACATGCATTCTAACAGTAAACTTCTAAAATACTATTAAATGACATCAAAAAATATATTTATTTAGCTTCTAATTTTTTAACTCAGTACGTTTAAAATGTAACTCATCCAATATTAATTGATCGTCAAAATTTTGCTAAAAATGTAATCAAATAGTATATTGGCCGGTTCCGATAATTAAAATTACCGTTGTGCCTATTTAATGAGTCGAATTTTTATGAGTTCTGTCGTTTCGCGTACTAGCGCCAAATCATGCAGTGGCTATTTTCACGATAAAAGAATATGATGTATTATTTTACATGCTAACTTATAATAAATGATGCTTCTGTGGAAGCTTGAATTATATTTTTTTGAGGACATTGTGTTGAAGCTGTAAAACGTAAAATGGTGACGAGCTGTAAAATCCGTGGCCGAGTTAGTAAATTAGGTGGCAATGTATAAATAAGAAGGACAAGTCACGATAATTGATGATCTTTACTTGACGCTATCTATAGAATATTTAGATGGCGTTGTAAAAAAGACGAATTAGTTTATTAGAGGCTATGTCATTTTCCCGTTGCTTAGTTATAAAATTAGAAGTTTAATCACGTGGCCAATAAATAATTTTGTGGCGAGACTTATAATTTCCCAATACTAATTAGCTTATTTTCCTTATTATTCTCAACTTGCGTTGATGTCATCAAAATTAATATAAAATCCTTACTTATCCGTACTTATAATTAATAAGAACCTATTATTCCCTAAAAGTCCATTTGACGTCATCACAAACTAGTATAAAATAGAAGTTGGTTGTCGTTCATTTCATTCCACTCACAGTGGACTAGAAGAGAGCACGGGAGCACTCGTTATCCTCACCATGAAGTTCTTTGTTACGTTTGTCGTGGTTGTCGCGATTCTCGCCGCGTTGTGTTCGGCACAACCGGTTGACAGCTCAGCAGCCGATCAACCAGCAGTATCAATTTTTCCACGGGTTAAGAGAGCCTTAATTCAAACTCGCGAGTGCACAGAGGGTTTTATCGCTTTCGGCGGTCGTTGCATTCGCTGCAAAAAGTAAGTACAAACAATTCTTTTTAAAAATCTGTTCTTCTTTTTTCTTCGTCTTTATCGTGTGGTTAGTGCCTAACCTGGTGTCAGAGTTTTTATGCCGCCCATGGGCTTGGGTTCACATGCCGTCAAGAAATATCTCTCAGGCATGCTGGTTTCCTCACGATGTTTTTCCTTCACCTCAGCAAGTGATTATACAATACACACATGAATCCGAAAAATCAGAGGTGCGTGTCTTGGGTTCTAACTTGAGACCTATGAATTGGCAGTCTGACGGTCACACCACTAGGCTACCACTGCTTGCTTGTGAATAAATGTCAGGAAATACAACAGACAATCATTTTATAACGGTCAATAAATTCTTTTCTAACTGCATTTTTTTTGTTTTAGGTATTCGGATCTCACGGGTAAACATTGTCCAGATTATGATTATTAAAGGAAGACACAATAATCATGTAATTCTCAATATAATAAATGCTATTGAAAAAGAAGCTTTGTCATCAGACTACTTTTCTATGAAGAACTTTTAAGCCCAAACACCAGTTATAATGAATACTAGCTGTTGCACGCGGCTTCGTTTGCCTGTATTTTATATGTCAAAAAAAAGATAACTATCGAGGAACACATAAAGTTATTATGTCCTTCTCCAGGTCTTTGAGAATGATTAATAATTCAGGCATAGAAATATTTCATCGCTCATTAAAAAAATATCAGCTGTTCTATACGTTTTGATCGTGTAGGTGTTGCTTTTGTAGGAAACAGCTGATTTTTTTTCAGTATGAAGTACTGAATGCGTGGTAACCGTTTACGCGTCGGTGTCCCTTCCACCCCGTATTACTTCAAAAAACCTGTGCTGAAGAATGGGAAAAAAAAGTTATTGATGACAGTCATAGAATTCTCTAAAAATAGTAACTTAGTAGTCAGGTTGCATCATCGCTAAAATGTATTTTTTTTTAAATTGGTTTTTTTTTATAAATTGTACCTCTTTATGGATTTATAAAACAATGTATTCAAATCAGATGTTCTTTTTTTAATTACCCGACTATCAAGGAAGGGTTATGTTTTTAGCGCGTATCTTGTGTTTCTTTGTTTGTTTTTGTCAATTTCTTTATTTCCAAATGGCTGGATGGATTTCGACGATTAAGGTATCATTAGAATCGTCTCAAAAACTCAAGTGTCCTGAGGAAAGTTTAAAAAAAAAACAAAATTGCGGATATTTGGCTAAAACTGAAAGGCTCACGTTTGATCACTATCTCGTCTCATGAAAAGTGAAGAAAGAATTTTCACCCATTTTCAAATTAACCTAACATCAAGCCTGTAATCTCCAAAGGGTTAGGCAGAGGTGCCTGAGAACGCCCATTTTTGCCAGCTATGTTTAAGTCTCACGTAATAGGGGGCGAGCCTATTGCCTAATGCCATTAACCGGGTACAAATCGAAACACTGGGCTGTTACGAAGAATTTTCAGGTGGGTAAACCCAGTGCCGACCCTTGCGGCCATAAGAACAACGAGGTTGTCTTAAATATGAAAAAAGTGTTTTAAATAAAGGAATGATGGATTTACTTGAAAATCTCAGCCCAACAAATTATCGCTTATATTAGGAAAATCATTCTCACCCCGTGTCCTAATATAAGCGATAATTTGTTCGAAAAGCGGAAAAAATTATAAACTACGACGATAGCTTACACCAAGACACGACCGCTCTTCTAACTAAGCATTAATACAAGGTGTAAACGGACACTTGTTGAAACCGTCAACCAACATTTCTGTAAATCGAACTAAGTAACTCTACGCGAAAAATGATTGCTTTGAAACGCCTTTTTTTTGGGGGCGGTGAAAAATCACATTTGACGGTAGGACTCAATGTAACGCTCTCAAAACATTGAATTGATGGATGTATTGTAATACAGGGGTCAGGGACGTATTTAATGTAAAGTTATAATATAAAGAGCTTGTATTTAAACTTGTGGAAAAGTTGCAACTTTGACCTCCAATTTCTCCGTAACCAGAAGGTTCCCAAGTATGGTCCAGAACAAAAAACTACTGACTCTTAAAAAAACACTAAAAAAGTGAAAAATAACTTTACTTTTGGAAGTCGGTAATTTTTTTTTTTGTAAAACGTTTTTATTAACCGGCTTCTCATTTTACCCTTTTTAGTCGTGATATTCCACACCAATAAACTACTCAAGCAAAGTGAATATAAAACGCGACCACCGCACGCGCTTCCTCCATCAAATAGAAATAGAATCACGTAAATCAGTACAGTAATCACGGCGAAAAGGGAGTACATACATGAAAAAAAGCGATGCTGGTGGAATACATAACCTCGTCCTTTTTAAAAATCAGCTCCAGAAATATCGCAATGACGGGTAGAACAGGTACCTTTCGGCTTCTTTAAGGGTCTTGTTACACCCATTAAGTGTTCACGAAGAAGAAACAAAATATCGACCTGCTACTAAAAAGACAGGTTGACTGGTAGAGAACCCTCTGTACATTATGTGTGTTTAAAGTATTAAATAAATAAGACAGTAAGTCGCTCAGTTGTGACAAAGTAGCAAGTAGGTTGCAACGTGGAAAGTGTCTTGGCAAGTAAGCCATGACACAAATGAATGCTTGAAAACCCGCAAAAGTTAAAATCGAAAATGTTTATTTGTTAGAATAGGTACAAAGAGATTTACAATATTGGTTCCATTGGCGTACAAATATTTTTATACTATTAATAATTATTTATCAATTAGAGAATTAAATATGAAAAACATATTAATAAAGATTAAGATTTTATGGTAATAATAATAATTACAGCAGTCATTGTGCAGTCGTGTCGGCTAATGGCTTAATTGCCAATAGCCTCGACCAACATCTGAGGAGGCTCTCGCTCGGCAGCTGGATCAAGGGCTTGATTCAGAAAGCAGTACTTCTGGACACGGCGCGTATTGTTAGGAGGTTCCTCTCTCAAGAGCCCTGACCACCGGTAGCTCGGACTCTGTTCCCGATGCTGTTTTTATGTTTTTAAAATGTAGTTAGCATGTAAGGTAAATGAATAAACGAAATAATTAATAATGACTATGTAGTATTCATGTGGTGAACTAAAGGCTATTTTTATTTTGCTATATTGGTCACTAACGACTTATCCTCTAAGTATTCTTGAACACTGTTATAATTTTTTTCTAGTAACAGTCTGGACCCCTTTTGGACAACGGCTAGGCTAAGTTAAAACACCGTTATTATAATTGGTGCTAAACATTTTGGATAACACTCAACACTTTTCTCTCTTATCGTCGTAACAATACAATATTAGCTAGGTAGCAAAATCCTAACGGAAAATCAGGAAAATGTCGTGAGGAAAGTTTTGAGTATGAATGTGGATGGGTATAAAAGTAGAGGAAAACCAAAGAAACGATGGATGGACTGTGTGAAGGATGATATGGCTAGAAAGGAGGTGTCTGATGAGATGACGAGTAATAGAGAAGTATGGAAGAAGAAGACATGCTGCGCCGACCTCAAATGAATTGGAATAAGGCCAAGAGAATGATGATGATGATCAAAATGATGGCTGATAACCCATGGTGATACTGACGGACATTTAAGCAAATAGTTGTACTGGTGGAGGCTATTTCAATCACGATTTCAATATACCTCTAATAAGTTAATTAAAAAGTTAAAAGGGTTCACTAATGTTCCAACAAAACTCCGTTGACAAATGTTTAATTTACAACCAACATTTCGTATACTATTTACTTCACAAACAACTTATTCCACAAATGTATTGTTTATTTATTTTACTGTTTATGTACACAATATATACAACACAGGAAATAACATTATTATACATGAGTACATAGGTACTGCTTATTTCCTAAGGAATTTGTGTGAAATTGTTTTTTGTTTTGTTTTATTTATTTTCTCTAAATTGTATGTATGTTATAAATAATTATCGTGTTTAGTTTACAAATTCACCTAAAGTTCAAGGTCACGTTAAATATCAATATTTTGAAATAAGGCTTAGTCGACTTACGCCCCCATAAATTAAAAAAAAATGCCAACTTTTTTTACGAGAGGATCGCCCTGGCTTGGCAATGGAGACCCTATTCAGACTAGATCCTTACTGACTTAAACCACACTGTGTTCTTCGGCTACCTTTGACCGGAGTGCTGGAGTACTTGTGCAGTTCATCTCTTACCCCCCGCCGGTTTTGGCCCCCATAAACATGCGGGTCCAGTCACCTTCTGCGGCCGTACCACAGCCTTAGTTCCTCATGAGAGGCTTGCGCAGAACACGGCGCACCGCTGCGTCCCGGATTCGTGTTTGTTCAAGTGACAGACTCCCCAAGTCTGTTACCCACATGCCGCACCCTATCGCGGTCGAGGATCATTGTGCGCCCTCCGGCGCCAGATGCTGACGACTAAAACTTTCGGTATTGTATAGAATGCCTATGCAAAGTATGGAAAGCAAAGTATTTCATACTGTGCCTGAACCTTTTTGGTTATTCTACAAAATACTTAAGTATTCTATACAATACCGGATTATATAGATTGTAGTAGTAGATATAGTTGTAGCCGATAACATATAGACGAAATATTTTATTAACTTTTCGATTTTCTGCACACCTGCTCCATATTGTTGTGAACTATTACTAACCCTTTTCCTTATTATTGACAACCAGCTTTGAGTCATGAAAATGACTAATGAATCCCTAAATAGGTACCTATTAATCCCAATAAGTCCATTATGCCTGCACAGATGTCATCAAACATTGTATAAATAGGAGTTGGTTGTCGTTCATTACATTCCACTCACAGAGGTCTAGAAGTGAACACGGTAGTAAATTTTGACTCGTCACCATGAAGTTGTTTGTAACATTTGTCCTGATTCTCGCGTTTCTCGCCACGTTGTGTTCGGCACAGCCGGTTGACAGCTCAGCACCCGATCAACCAGAAGAATCAAATTTTACACGGGTTAAGAGATCCATATACATTCGTTGCAGGTGTACAAAGGGTTTGGTTTTTCTAATGCATCGTTGCGTTTCTTGTGAAAAGTAAAAACAAATTCTTTCATAAACCTGTTGTTAATTTAAGGTGTTGCGTCTGGTGGGGGTTTTGTCTGGGTGTTGTATTTATCCTAATCCCTTGGTTAACTTTGATTGCGCTTGTAGGAATTGTGCGAAATGTGGCGGCAGGATTAAGGAGTCTGCCCACCACAGCGTACCATACCATGACCGATTGACCGTGATGTGAACGTATCAGACACGGAAAGAAACATGACACAGATTTCTATGCCCACTAAAACGTCTCAACAGCGTATTCTTTGTATTGTATTCTTTGTATTGAAAAGAATAAGATTATGCCCACTAGACCGTTCCGTCAGCGTCGCGTGCCATGCACGGAGCATCAACAATTGTCGGCTAGAATATATTTTGCTGATGTCGATACGCTACGTGCATGGCACGCGATGGTGGTGATCGATGACTGAACGGCCATAGTCTCATACTTCTCAATGCAAAGAGTTTTATTGGCTGATACGTTTATAACACGTTCAAGTTATGGTGTAGTGGGCATAATCCTTTATACGTAATTCTTAGATAAATGACGTGATCATTATCGTCACAAGTTTAATTTAATTTCTTTCTGCGTCGCATTTGTTGAATTACTCTGTAATGTGATTTTGATTGACAACGATCAGGAAATACAAACAATTTAAAAACACTCGTTTTATAACGGTCACGAAACCTTATTATACCTATGTTTTATTTTTTAGGTATATGGATCTCACGGGAGAAGATTTTTGTCCTGTTTGTTAAAGGATATCAATATTTTAGAATATACTTATGTAGGTATGTATTTGTCAACATATTACAATGTTAGCGCTCAAAGAAGCCATCTGACTACTCTTCTACAAAAGGATTTTAAACACATATAAGTGAGCTTAAAAAGCTAACAGAAAAAGTTTCTCAAATAGACACCCAGAAGAAATGTGCAGAAGAATGAAAATAAAACGTTATTGAAAGTAGTATTGGCCTCTAAAATTGTAACTGTAAGATAGATAAGTCAAAAAAAGTTAACTTGTTCTAAGTGTTTATGCTTCGCCCACGGCGCCGGACGTCGGCAGACGATCTCCGGCCACCGTAGGCGTGGGCATGCGGGCGGCGAGTAATGGGCGACTCGCTGTCCGACCATGGACCATGCCCGGGTCGACGGCGCGTTGTGTTCCACGCGCGCCTCAAAGAGTGTCAGCATGATGACGGGGCCCCCCTCTAGAGGGCCAAAGCCTGCCGGGGTCGCGGGACTCATAGAATTACCGTGACCCTGGAACATAAAGGGCTATTGAAGGACACCGTGGATTTTAGTCAGTACAAGTCTGACAGTCCCACCCGCTCTGCCTTGGGTGGGAGGACTTATAAAATCATCGAATAAGTCCTCCCACCCAAGGCAGAGCGGGAGGGACTGTCAGACTTGTACTGACTAAAATCCACGGTGTCCTAAAGTGTTTATGCTTCTGAAATGTAATGTTGTTGTAAAGGATTATTAAAACAATGTTAAGAAATCAGTTTTTCTTTGAATTAAAAATTGTTTTGTTCCGTACCATGTAGTAGACGCTGCCCTTAATTTTTTATTTTTTTTTACTACGTGTTGTTATAGCTTTCTTATAGGTTTTCCTGTAATCTATACAAAAAGTCTAGACTATTTTTTGTATTTTTTTTTCAAAATTTTCTTCCCTGTAGTTTCGGAGTTAAGGGGGGGGAGGATGGTCAATTTGCGCCAATTTTCTTAAATAACTTCAAAGCTATTTATCTTAAAATTATAAAAAAAATGCATTTGAAATGCTCACACATTCATCACATTTTATAATTTACCCCCCTAAGTGTCCCCCATGTTTAAAATTCATTAATTTACGTTACAAGTCCGTCTTTGGGTCACCGATTTACATTATGTGTACCAAATTTCAACTCAATCGGTCCAGTAGTTTCGGAGTAAATTGGCTGTGACAGACGGACAGACACACAGAAGAAGACAGACAGAAGACGAGTGATCTAATAAGGTTTTTTCCTTTTGAGGTACGGAACCCTCAAAAGTAGTAATCGTAGTCTGATTAGTTTGATCTTCAATCAAAAGGCTGACTGAGATCAGAATGCAAACATATTTAAAACTACGTGATTTGCTCCTCTGTTTGTTCTGCTCCTGGTACTAGTGGTTGCAGATGCATATAAATTATCAGCTGTCCCATACAAAATTTCAATGCCTACTCGACCCAAATGTATGGGACAACTGATAATTTTTTCGCATTTACGATATTGGACCCAAGGAGAAAGTTGTTCAGTTTGATGGTCTGCAGCATATCCTTTCATATGACTATACCCTTTCTATTACACCCTGTATATTGCTGAGCATGCGGCACGAGCATAAGCGAACTTGAATGTGGGTTAATTTTTTTGTTAGCAGCAAATATATAAATATAGATTCAGATTCATTTATTCATTGTAAAACATAGGTACATTATAAGGTCTTATTTGGTAATACATTGAGGGCGCTATGTTTTGCCTCTCGGGTGTACAAAGTATTAATCACTTTCGAGAAAACTGGTATCAACTGGTATTGTTAAATAAGTACTTAATGTGAATGCCTCGTTGGTCTTGTGATCCCATGCACGACTGTTGAGCATGAGGTCCTGTATTCTGTTCCCAGGTCAGGCAAAGTGCTGTTGGGTTTTTCCATCAGGAATTTCACAGCAGCCACGGAGTCTGTGTTTGTACCCGGTCGATGCCAATAGGCTCACCCCCTATTACATGAGACTTATACATAACTGGCGAAATGTAGGTGTCGTATTGGCACGCGTAGTATGACCACCGTAGAAACGGGTTTTGTCGTCGGAATAATCGACAAAATGACAGAGAAACAAAAGTAATCTGTCATCTTTGCCTAACCCTTCGGGGATAAAAGGCGTGATGGTATGTTACTTATAGTGTGACCCGATTTCCAGGGAAACAAATAGTCTAGAACGGTCTTGAATTTAAATATCCTAAGTTACGTACGCAGGGTATTTTTCACTTTGCGAAATCAAGATTTATTTACACAAGGGCAGACGTGCGGGTGGGAGAAGCATAAAAATTCACGTGATAAAGTTTTTGCACAGGATCTTTGATAAAACGAAACTCGATGGTTACAAAGAATATAGCCATTATCAATAGAATAGAAAGCATTTAGAATCCTACTAATATTATAAATGCGAAAGTTTGTGAGGATGTGTGTTACTCTTTCACTCAGAAACTACTGACCGGATTTGGATGAAATTTGGCACACAGATGGTTTATAACCTGGATTAACACATAGGATACATTTTATCCCGGTAGTACGATCCCGTGAGATAATTACCGAACTCCATACGGGCGAAGCCGCGGGCATATGCTAGTAGAATATCAATCAACGTGGATGACCATATTAATTAAAATGACCGAATCAAAAGGTGTATGTAGGGATTTTACTAGTTCGTTGTATAGTTTCTACTCACGATTTTTCCCCATCAGATAAAGAAGTGAGTTTGTGTATGTATGTAGAATCATCACACGCAGATTGGATGTCGGTCGAAAAGAATGGGAAATTATAAGTCTCGCCACAAAATTATTTATTGGCCACGTGATTAAACTTCTAATTTTATAACTAAGCAACGGGAAAATGACATAGCCTCTCATAAACTAATTCGTCTTTTTTACAACGCCATCTAAATATTCTATAGATAGCGTCAAGTAAAGATCATCAATTATTGTGACTTGTCCTTCTTATTTATACATTGCCACCTAATTTACTAACTCGGCCACGGATTTTACAGCTCGTCACCATTATACGTTTTACAGCTTTAACACAATGTCCTCAAAAAAATATAATTCAAGCTTCCACAGAAAGCATCATTTATTATAAGTTAGCATGTAAAATAATACATCATATTCTTTTATCGTGAAAATAGCCACTGCATAATTTGGCGCTAGTACGCGAAACGACAGAACTCATAAAAATTCGACTCATTGAATAGGCACAACGGTAATTTTAATTAACGGAACAACAAATACTTAGGAATCAAGAGCGAGCGAAGCGAGTTCGGGACTTGGGGCACCCCGACTTTAGGTTAGGTTAGGTTACTTTAAACCCTGCAAACAGAAACAGGAGCCCCGCGTAGCGGGGCTACGTCGACTACGCCTATTGCAAAATATTGATATTATTTACCTTGGACTTTAGGTGAATTTTTGCACTAAAAACTTACGAGACTACCCAAAAAAATAGCTTAATACTTTGTGACTGGTTTAGAATATTTACTATAAAGTGATATTTAGATGAAACGTGATTTTGCCGAAAAGAATCAAAATATGTATTAAACGAAAAATTTATAAATGATTAAATATCAACATTTGTATAGCGAAGCGTTTGCCAAAGGAATGCGTGTAAAGTGATTGTTTGTAAAATGAAACATCAGCGGAATACGTTGTTTGTGAAATAAAAAGTAAATGAAACGTTGGTTGTAAACTAAAATTTTGTGAAAGGAGTTTAGGTAAAACATTAGTGAACCGGCCAATATACTATTTGATGACATTTTTAGCAAAATTTTGAATATCAATTAATATGGGATGAGTTACATTTTAAACGTACTGAGTTAAAAAATTAGAAGCTAAATAAATATATTTTTTGATGTCATTTAATAGTATTTTAGAAGTTTACTGTTAGAATGCATGTTACAAATTTAGATGCTAAAAAATAACCATCATGCTGAGTTGTATTTAGAGTGGTTTACATAGACGATAACTAGTGGCTAGGATAGTATTATTTAGATGCTCGTTAATTGTGACTGACTTAGTAATTTAGAAGTCAACTTAAATTTTTGGAGGCGAATAATGCCATTAAAAAGAAGCCTGTTTAATTAGCACCTATTAGTATTCACTTCATAATACCGCATGAGCAGTGATAACGTAGTGGTGTGACAGTCGGACTGCCAAGTCATAGGTCTCAAGTTAGAACCCAAGACACGCACCTCTGATTTGTCGGATTCATGTGCGTATTTTATAACTTGCTTCGGTGAAGGAAAACATCGTGAGACCAGCCAGCATGCTTGAGAGATATTTCTTGACGGCATGTAAGCCCAAGCCCATGGGCGGCATAAAAACTCTGACACCAGGTTAGGCACTAACTACACGATAAAGAAAGAAGACTACATAATATGTAAGAAGGTATAATATGAATATGTAATCAATGTGATGCTCAAATTATTTAAAGAACCCAAAGAGCAACAGTGGGTGTAGCAGATACGAAAATTTTATCATATTATATATAGGGTGACTGGTAATTATCATAATAGGAGTCTGCGCTCATCGCAAAATCGAATTCTTCAATGTCCCTCTCACCGCACTGACTTCATTCACCGATCATTCTTCGTTCAGTCTATTTCTCTGTGGAATGCGCTTCCCCAGGAAATCAGGGTGACAACCAATCGTTTATCGTTTAAAATTAAAGTTCGCGAGTACATTCAGAAAAAGCTGGCAGTTTCGTCACAACGTTAATGTTTTCTTCATTGTTTGTCTTTTTATTTTAGTAAATTCGTGTAAATTTCTATTTACTTATATTTATATTGATATATATTTATAGTATTTTGATATATAGTAATAGTATTTAATATATCCTTGTAGTTTATCTTAGTAATTAATTATTTTTTTTGCAGATTTATACACCTACCACTGTTTGTCTCTGCTTCACCCAAAGGTTGACTGGTAGAAAATGCCTATGGCATTAATTCCGCCTCTGTACTTTGTGCTTGAAGTGTTAAATAAATAAATTAATAAATAAATAATTAGTGACCGATAATTAAACACGTGATTGTACTCATAATAACAAATAACTCTCCCAAAGATTTTTTTATACTCTTTCACCTTTATCACAATAACACAACAGCCGCACAAACGTTAAATGACTATTTTATTGACGAAATTGAAATCGGATCTGACATTGATAATTCTAATAATCAAAATTTTAAATTTGACATGCATTGCGACTCCCTATTTTTAATTCCCACAATTCGTCCTGACGTAATAAAATTAATCAACTCGTTAAATAATACAAGTAGCTCTGGATATGATGACATCACAATAAATGTAATTAAATAAGTATCTACAATTATTGCGCCAGTACTTAGTTATATAATTAATTTGTGTTTAGAAAACGGTGTTTTTCCGGATAGATTAAAATTGTCAGTTATTAAACCTCTTCATAAAAAAGGTAGCAAACAAGACCCAGCTAACTATCGTCCCATTGCTTTACTACCCATATTTTCCAAAATAGTAGAAAAAGTAATTTATAATATCCTATACTCTTTCTTGGAACGTAACAATCTTTTTGCTGATGAACAATTTGGATTTAGAAGAAAAAAGAACATAAAGGGAAATGCCCATTTGGTGAAGAGGTTTTGGCCAAGTGACGCCCATGAAAGAAACCAACGATAGACATTAGGGTTGACATCACAGATAAAGAAAACAAACACTAATTGTACATAGAACTCGGTTGGAACTCGGTTGAACTTACTTGTTGTGGTGCAATCCATTGTTGAATGATAGATCGAACTTCCACATTGCTTAGGGTAAATCTCTTAAGTCTTCGTGTATCCACGCCACAGTTGACACAGAGATGGCTCCGTGTTAAGCTGGTAAGTACATCTAAATCAGGTTCCATTGTCGTGTCGGGTCCTTCGTGAGAAACAGGTACGGTATCCATTGGCAAGCCGGTGTCGTCGTGGGAAGCGGGTACGGAATCCAAGGCAAAGCTGAGGTCGTCATCGGGAGCGGTTACAGAGTCCATAATCGTAAGCAAAGTCGTCGGAAAATCAAATAGAAAAACGCAGGAGAAAAAATCACGAGTCGCAAGAGAACAGCAAACAACAACAAACAAAATGTGAAATGTCAAAGTCAATCAGTTGTCAAAATGTCAAATACGATTATTATTGATCTAGGGATGTCGAAATGAGATCGATTTATAGAAGAATCGATATTTAAAATAATACGGAATAAAATGGAAACAAGGCATCAGTTCATGGGTCGCGGGACTCATAGAATTACCGTGACCCTGGAACATAAAGGGCTACTGAAGGACACCGTGGATTTTAGTCAGTACAAGTCTGACAGTCCCTCCCGCTCTGCCCTGGGTGGGAGGACTCATTTGACGATTTTACCACGTTAAAAAAAAATAAAAAAAGGCATCAGTTCATTATGTCGTAGCCCAAAAATGGCCCAGCTTTTTTTGTTTGTAATGAAAATAACAAAAGCGAAACAACTACATTAGAAAAAAATATTTTCTAAAAATCGATTTTTGGAAAACAGGTTGCAGTTAATCGATTTTTTTCAGTAAAAGGTGCCATCCCTATTTCGACAGGATTTAAATCGACCGGAAGTAGATAGGGTAATAAACGATTGAGCTTCTTGATTAATTCGGCTTTTAATTCCTGAGGTTTCATAACAAATAAGTAATAGTAATATTTTAGTTATTTTATGGGTATTTTTTTTGTATTTGACACATTGGTGGGCAAAACATGGCCAAGAATGGGCGTTTCCCTTTGGCAATTTTCAAACTTTATGAAAAAACTATAGTAAATATGGATAAAAAAATCCGGTGGCAGCTTTATTCATGGACATGAGCAAGGCATTTGATTTCGTAGACCGCACAATACTACTGCAGAAGTTAGAAAGATAAGGAGTAAGAGGTAATGCCTTGTACCTTTTAAAATAATACTTGTCGAATCGGAAACAAGTGACACATATAAATAAAACATGTATTACCTCAAAAACCGAGCGTACGTATACTTCAAGCCAGAGACCTAATAACTATGGCGTACCGCAAGGAAGTATTATGGGATCTCTATTATTTATAGTTTACATCAGTGACATGCCAAAGGTAACACATCACCCAACGGTCCTGTTTGCTGATGATAGTACGGTAGTGCCAATAATAATGACATGACACTCGGAAGCGAGATAAACAACTGTCTTCAGATATTAATAGATTGGATGAACGATAATAACTTAAAAATAAATATTGACAAAACCAAAATAGTGACATTTGAGCAAAGGACTAATCATAACAAACCTGACATACGATATCGTGACAAAGCTATTTTAGAAACTGCATCTACAAAATTTTTAGGATTAGAATTAGATGGAGACATGTCTTGGAAAACGCACACCAACAGTGTTTGCAAGCGCCTAAGTCAGCATTCATATGCTCTACACAATCTCTCAAAAGTCGTAAATCAGACGGTTTTAATTATGGCGTATCATGCGTGTGTAACGTCCACATTACGATACGGCATCATTTACTGGGGTTACTCCACTAATAAAAAGATGGTATTTAGAGCACAGAAAAGGTGTGTTAGGGCGATATGTAGTATACAAAACACAGAAAGCTGTAAACCGTTCTTTAAGAGTCTTGGGATATTAACAATGCCCTGCCTGTACATATTTAGGGTGGCTTTATTTGTAAAAAAAAACTTTCACTTATTCGAGACACTAAAAAGCACGCGGCATAAAAATAAAATACGTAATAGACAACACAAAAAAGCGATATTCTTCAAAAAATTTTTAGGCATCGTCGTAGTTTATAATTTGTTCCGCTTTTCGAACAAATTATCGCTTATATTAGGACACGGGGTGAGAATTATTGTCCTAATATAAGCGATAATTTGTTGGGCTGATTTTCAAGTAAATCCATCATTCCTTTATTTAAAACACTTTTTTCATATTTAAGACAACCTCGTTGTTCTTATGGCCGCAAGGGTCGG
Source organism: Noctua comes (assembly GCA_963082995.1). Lineage (NCBI taxonomy): Eukaryota > Metazoa > Arthropoda > Insecta > Lepidoptera > Noctuidae > Noctua > Noctua comes. The sequence continues at coordinate 15,313,609 of OY720278.1, read as the reverse complement.
CACTGGGTTTACCCACCTGAAAATTCTTCGTAACAGCCCAGTGTTTCGATTTGTGCCCGGTTGATGGCATTAGGCAATAGGCTCGCCGCCTATTACGTGAGACTTAAACATAGCTGGGAAAAATGGGCGTTCTCAGGCACCTCTGCCTAACCCTTTGGAGATTACAGGCTTGATGTTAGGTTAATTTGAAAATGGGTGAAAAATCTTTCTTCACTTTTCATGAGACGAGATAGTGATCAAACGTGAGCCTTTCAGTTTTAGCCAAATATCCGCCATTTTGTTTTTTTTTTAAACTTTCCTCAGGACACTTGAGTTTTTGAGACGATTCGAATGAGACCTTAATCGTCGAAATCCATCCAGCCATTTGGAAATAAAGAAATTTACAAAAACAAACAAAGAAACACAAGATACGCGCTAAAACATAACCCTTCCTTGGTAGTCGGGTAATTAAAAAAAAGAACATCTGATTTGAATACATTGTTTTATAAATCCATAAAGAGGTACAATTTATAAAAAAAAAAACAATTAAAAAAAAATACATTTTAGCGATGATGCAACCTGACTACTAAGTTACTATTTTTACAGAATTCTATGACTGTCATCAATAACTTTTTTTTTTCCATTCTTCAGCACAGGTTTTTTGACGTAATACGGGGTGGAAGGGACACCGACGCGTAAACGGTTACCACGTATTCAATACTTCATACTGAAAAAAAATCAGCTGTTTCCTACAAAAGTGCAATACCTACACGGTCAAAATGTATGAAACAGCTATTTTTTTTATGCGATGTAAAATTTCTATGTGGGTGGTTCAGAATGATGTACTGAATAAGTGGTAACCGTTTTCGCGTCGGTGCCCTTTCCACCCCGTTGATGCGAAAATGGCGTCTATTAGCTGTTGATGCCTGAATTATTAATCATTCTCAAAGACCTGGAGAAGGACATAATAACTTTATGTCTTCCTCGATAATTATCTTTTTTTTGACTCGATTAGGTAATTGAATATACCGGTACATATAAAATACAGGCAAACGAAGCCGCGTGCAACAGCTAGTATTCATTATAACCGGTGTTTGGGCTTAAAAGTTCTTCATAGAAAAGTAGTCAGATGACAAAGCTTCTTTTTGCAATAGCATTTATTATATGAGAATTACGTGATTATTGTGTCTTCCTTTAATAATCTGGACAACCATCTTTACCCGTGTACTCCATATACCTAAAACAAAAAAAATGCAGTTAGAAAAGAATTTAGTGACCGTTATAAAATGATTGTCTTTAAATGATTTGTATTTCCTGACATTTATTGACAAGCAAGCAGTGGACGTCAATGTGGCGACACTTGGGGGAGGCCTATGTCCAGCAGTGGACGTCTTTCGGCTGAAATAATGATGATGATGATGAAGCAGTGGTAGCCTAGTGGTGTGACCGTCGGACTGCCAAGTCATAGGTCTCGAGTTCGAACCCAAGACACCCCACCTCTGATTTTTCGGATTCATGTGTGTATTGTATAATCACTTGCTGAGGTGAAGGAAAAACATCGTGAGGAAACCACCAACAACCATTTCTTGACGGCATGTAAACCCAAGCCCATGGGCGGCATAAAAACTCTGACACCAGGTTAGGCACTAACCACACGATAAAAAGAAAAAAGAACAGATTTTTAAAAATAATTCTTGCTACTCACTGTTCGCAACGAATGCAACGACCGCCGAAAAAGACATAACCCTCTGTGCACTCGCCAGTTTGAATAATTGAGCCTCTCTTAACCCGTGGAAAAATTGATACTGCTGGTTGATCGGCTGCTGAGCTGTCAACCGGTTGTGCCGAACACAACGCGGCGAGAATCGCGACAACCACGACAAACGTAACAAAGAACTTCATGGTGAGGATAACGAGTGCTCCCGTGCTCTCTTCTAGTCCACTGTGAGTGGAATGAAATGAACGACAACCAACTTCTATTTTATACTAGTTTGTGATGACGTCAAATGGACTTCTAGGGAATAATAGGTTCTTATTAATTATAAGTACGGATAAGTAAGGATTTTTATATTAATTTTGATGACATCAACGCAAGTTGAGAATAATAAGGAAAATAAGCTAATTAGTATTCACTACATAATACCGCATGAGCAGTGATAACCTAGTGGTGTGACAGTCGGACTGCCAAGTCATAGGTCTCAAGTTAGAACCCAAGACACGCACCTCTGATTTGTCGGATTCATGTGCGTATTTTATAACTTGCTTCGGTGAAGGAAAACATCGTGAGGCCAGCCAGCATGCTTGATATTTCTTGACGGCATGTAAAGCCAAGTCAGAGGCCCATGGCCGGCATAAAAACTCTGACACCAGGTTAGGCACTAACTACACGATAAAGAAAGAAGACTACATAATATGTAAGAAGGTATAATATAAATATGTAATCAATGTGATGCTCAAATTCAAACCCAAAAAGCAACAGTGGGTGTAGCAGATACGAAAATTTTATCATATAATATATAGGGCGACTGGTAATTAGTGACCGATAATTAAACACGAGATTGTACTCATGATAACAAATAACTATCCCAAAGATTTTTTTTATACTCCTTTACCTACCTTTACCTTAATCAAAATAGCTGAAGCTTCTGGTTGATCGGATGTTGAGCTGTCAACAGGTCGCGCTGAACACAACGCTGTGAGAATCGCGATGAACACGTAACTTTTATAGTTACAAAAAACTTCACACTGACATGCTACAGTGCTTACTCCCAGACTACTGTGAGTTTTAAAAGACAACTCCTAATTTAATGGGATTTTGAATGGCATCTACGCAGACTAAATGAACATATTGGGATCATAAGGACTCTGTTTTCCGTTTGCATGTGAATACCGGCTGTGTGATGATGATGACTAACTGTGTAATCGATAAGATTTCAATGATAAGAATGACGAACTTCTGTACTCACTTCATCATTATCTACCGAGCCTTTTCCCAACTATGTCGTGTCGAATTCCAGGCTTCTACACACACTGACATCTACTATTTGACCTCTGTAGGCGAAGAAATTTCATATATTCTTCCTTAGCTCACTTTCATTATGATATAAAAGAGCTCTTGTACAAAATTTCATACCTTTGGACCTAGTGGTAGGTTTTTATGACGTCAATGCGAGCAACGGTAAATTTCCTCTTTGCATTACAAGTTGTGTTGAGGAATTTATAAAGATAATTTAGTAGCCTACTCCACATGGTCACTACCTACGTTACTAACAATTATGCGAATATTATGCGAATAACAAAACATCGTCAACATTGGCGAAGTGCATTACATTCCATAGATTAAAACTATAATAATTATTACTTATGTAAGGATCATATCAGATGGCATTCTGTGATTTCTGCCTCCTTGCATAAAGGCGTGAGTTTATATAAAGGGTGTAAATAGACCTTTAACTTAGCCGAAAGGCACTGGTTCTCCCCGTCTTTGCGATAATTTTTTTGTTCTAGACCATACCTTCAAGTTACGGAGATATTGGTTGAGTTCCAACTTTTGCACAAGTTTTTTTTTTAATACATGTTTTTAATGTAAGATTTTTACTTTACACACCTCCACGACCCCCGTACTATTCAATCCATCCATCAACACAATGCTTTGAGTGCTTTCTATCGAGTCCCACCGTAAAACGTGATTTTTCACCCCAAAAAAAAAGTCGATTCCCTGCAATAATTTTTGCGTAAAGTTACTTAGTTTGATGTACAGAATGCTTGGTTGACGGCTATGTGAAGGGTCTGTTTACACCCTGTATGTGTGTGTATGTATAGTATACGTACGTTTTTCTCAATGACCACTAAAAAACCAGCTCCGTGGTGTGGGGACTTCTTGCACAACATCATGCTGAGTGGTAACCTGCTTGTCGCAGTCACGACATGCAAGATGTCTCTTTTTGTTCCGTCCTGTTGTAATTATAAATACTTGTTATGCGTTGTATGTTTACTGTTTATTTATTTTTGTCATTTATGCACGCCGTGTCTCTGCGATAAATAAATATTTTTTCTTTCTATATTGAAACTGGTAATTAAACTAGTAAATTAATGTAAGTAGTTCAAAGATGCGACTACAGCGCGGGTAAATATGGAATAGTAATGAAAAAAAAACGTCTATTGGCCCTGAATTTACACACCTGACAAAAACCGACCCCCATTTTACAATGTCGGCTAAAAGCACTCAGTGTCCAAACAGTTATTTTTACAAAATAAAAGCAATATGGCGTCGGATTATTCATAATTCTCGCAGGAATAAAACCAAATGAGATAATCAACTTTTGACACGAACGAATTCGCGAGGCGTATAATAATATAAAAGACACGAATCGACTGTGGCTGATAATGTCACATATTCGCACAAATACATTGTGGCGAGGAAAATATTCGCACATTTTGATGTGGAAAAACTGTCTCGTTGGTCTATTGGTCGGAAGTGATACCAGCTGCTGAGCACGACGTTTTGGGTTCAATTCTCAGGTCAGGGTTTTTGGGTTTTTCGATCAGAATGTTCTGAGTAGTTTGCCTGGAGTTTGGTTTTGTGCTCGGTTGGATAGTATTAGGCTCGTTAACAACATGGCCGGCCTTATAGGACTTAAAAATAACTGGCGAAGTGTGCATGACTTAACCTTCCTATATTCACGCGTCCAACGCGCGAGTGTATGAAGACGTGTGAGAGGCCACAAAACAGTCAAAATAGTGTGGTCAGCGGCAATATTCAGTAAAAATGATAACACGGGTTTTTCTTGAACGCGGTTTAGATATGCTGATCGCGTTTATTAATTTATTTAGTAGCTGCTCACGCGGCACATTCGGTAATAGTGTAGCTTTCAATCAACAAAATATTTTTTGAAATCAGATGAATAGTTTCGCTGACTGCCTACCTCCTACATCTAAAGTTACAAGCTTTACCTCTTTATAATATTAACACAAGGTGTAAGCGGACTCTTCATGAAGCCGTCAACCTAGCATTCTTTACATCAAACTAAGTAACTCCACGCAAACATTATTTATGAGAAACGACTTTTTTTTTGGGGTGAAAATTCACGTTTTACGGTAGGACTCAATGTAACGCACTAAAAACATTGTGCTGACGAATGCATTTAATAGTGTGGTGGTCGTGGAGGTATTTAAAGAAAAGTTATAAAATTAAAAACCAGCATTAAAAAAAAAAAATTGTGAAAAACTCGGAACTTTGAACCCCAATATCTCCGTAACTAGAAGGTTCCCAGGTATGGTTTAGAACAAAAATGATCGCGATGACGAGGAGAACAAGTGCCTTTCGGCTTCGTTACGGGTACTTTTACACCATAGCTTTGGGATCTCCAACAAACTATACGCAGATAGAAATAAAAGTTCAGTATCAATTGTTAAATCAGCTTGCTTAACAAGATCAAAAAAAAAAAAAAAAAACAAAATTATTTATTTCTTCAACAGTATTTTTGAAAACAGAATTAGTGATTGGACCCTCCCTTTAAGCAAGTAATGCCTGTATTGAGAGACTCCGCTCTTCCATACCAAGTATTTTTAGATAAATATACAAATATACATATATTTATGTGAGAGTGTGAGTATGTGTGTGTGTGTGTTTGTGTGTGTGTAATTGTGTATGTTTGTGAATGTGTGAGTAGGTTAGATAGGTTAGTTAAGATAGCACACTTTTAATCACTTCATCAGATACGGAGTTAATGTATTCTAATAGAAGTAGCCATCGTAAACACCATTCTACACTCTATGGAAACTAACCCCAAAAGTTCGACCACCTTTTTCCGACGGATAGTAAAAACGTGCGCTGTAAAATGGTGGACGTCCGAGCCTGTTTCAATTTTGTGCGACAAAAAGCCTAACCGAATTCGGACAGGGCGGCCTAACTTTGTTAAGTAGTATGTATGTGTGTCGTAGGGAAAATCGTTAGGTACGTTAAAGACTTCGTGATTGCTCTATCACCATAAGGCGCGAATTACACAGAAACGGCGTAAGGTGCAGGCGCAGCGCAGGTATGGAATTTATAAGGAAACGAAAGAACGGCGTGCCTGCCACGTGCCGCTTGAGTGTAATTTATGGCCTACGTACATTTTGTATGAAAACGTTATGAAGTGGCTTCATGCCTAGAGAGAGGTCAAAGTTCCTCCTTTAACTTAACTTTTTCATAAGTTTTTTTTTAAATACTAGTTTTTCGTTTCTCAGTAATAATAAAAAAAACTCGTGAAAAAGTAGTAACTTTGACCCCCAATATCTCCGCAACTAGAAGGTTCCCAGGTATGGTCTAGAACAAAAAAATCATCGTGATGACGGGGAGAACAAGTATCTTTCGGTTTCGTTAAGGGTCTTGTAACACCCTTTATTACATACAAGGCCAGTACCATCATAAACTGCTAGATTGTATTTCGCCCCGAAAAATTAAGGCACTTGCAACATCTGCTACTATGGCTTTGATGGACACCACTAAGGGCAAACGCATTTATATAATGGCAGCCACCTGCGATTACGAACCCAACAATAATATGACACTAGACAAGGGAAAATGTGACGCTTGACAAATGAAATTAGATCGTTTTTGCTTTGAGGATGTTTTTTTGTAACGTTTGATATGTCATCTTGTCTTCCAAGCATTCAACTTAAGGAATGAATTCGTTTTACCTCAAAAAAATAATTTTCTTTTCATTTGAGTTGGCGTTTAGAAATCGGGCTTTTCGGTAAGACCTGTTTCTGATCTTTGAGAATTATTTACGAATTACTTTGAAATGGAAAATATCTTTGGAATATATGCCAACTTTAAAAAAAAAACAAGGACTTATGCCTCAATTTAATTTATTTACTAATTGAAATGAAACCCTACAAGCACCGTGTGGGCCCTGAGCATTCGGACGCGACCACTGAAGCTGGTCGCATGCCAGAGGGTCATGGCTATCCGGATGATCCGAGGATACCGCACAATTGCCGGCGAATCGGCCAACCTCCTTGCCGGATTGCTGCCCTGGGATCTGGAGGCAACTGCCCTCCAGCGCGTCTATGAGTGGCGCGTGGAGGCGCAGCGCCGGGGCGAATCGCTGCTGCCTCGACAAGTCGAGGCGCAGCGGGAAGAGCTCCGGCGCGATCTCAGGGCAGTATGGAGGGAACGACTGTCGCAACCGAGGTCCGGGCACGCCGCAATCGCGGCGGTAAGACCCCTCTTTGAGGAGTGGCTGGATAGGCGTCACGGCGTCCTGACCTACCGCATGACGCAGGTCCTCACCGGACACGGAAGCTTCGGGAGGTACCTGTGTCTGATGGGGAAGGAGGAAACGCCTGGGTGTCACCACTGCGAGGACCGCCCGGAGGACACGGTGGAGCATACGGTGCAGGACTGCCCCGCTTGGGCAGGGCACCGCCGTGTCCTCACGGCGGCGATAGGCGGAGACCTCTCACGCCCGGCATTGGTCGAGGCCATGCTGCGGGGCGAGACGGAGTGGGAAGCGGTCGCCTCTTTCTGCGAAGCAGTCATGCTCGCGAAGGAGGAGGCGGGCCGCGTGAGGGAGAGGACAGCGTCCTCCCTCCACCCCAGCCGCAGTGGTAGACGCCCACGGCGCCGGACGTCGGCAGACGATCTCCGGCCACCGTAGGCGCGGGCTTGCGGGCGGCGAGTAATGGGCGACTCGCTGTCCGACCATGGACCATGCCCGGGTCGACGGCGCGTTGTGTCCCACGCGCACGTCAAAGAGTGTCAGCATTATGACGGGGCCCCCCTCTAGAGGGCCAAAGCCTGCCGGGGTCGCGGGACTTATAGAATTACCGTGACCCTGGATCATAAAGGGCTATTGAAGGACACCGTGGATTTTAGTCAGTACAAGTCTGACAGTTCCTCCCACTCTGCCCTGGGTGGGAGGACTCATTTGATGATTTTACCACGATAAAAAAAAAAAAAAAAAAAAAAAAAAACCCTACAAGCACTTGTGTTAAGAAAAATCAAGTTTCTTATCAGGAAATTGGGCAAGATTACATTTCACATTATTTTAGTTTTATTTAAGCAAAACGTATTTTTTCCTTTTGATACTTGAACGTATTATCAGGTCTCATAAGTCTATATATAGTTATAGTTTGTAAACAATATATATATGCACAAAGTAAATGTCTGGCATAACGCTAAACCCGCGATGGTTTGTGTTGGTATGCTTAAGTTTTTTCAAAATGGTTTGTAACAGTGTTTTTTGAATAAAAAGAGATATAAAAAAAACTGTTCATGAGCTGTCGATACAATTTTACAAATATTATATTTTCCATCCCTCAGTTAACCTTTTGACCGCCAGAGCATAAAAGCTCGCGCGTGACCTCCACGCCAAGCCACAATTTCACCTACCATTTTGTCACATATTTGTGACGTTTGGCGTACAGGGCAAGCGCTTCCTTGTCACGCATATGTGACTGTGGCGGTCAAAAGGTTAAACAGAAGGCCACCCCAATTCTTTTTTTTTTCTTAATTTCACATTATATTTGTGTAGCGGTTCATAGAAGGCACCTACTTTTCAAATTTCAATTGTGTGGTGCCAACACTCTTGAAGTAAAAGGGCTGTGGCATACGGACAGACATACAGTTCGAATCTATAAGGGTGTCGTTTTTGCCATTTGGCAAAGGAATCTCAAGAATGGCGTCAAGGTCAGACTCAACGAAACTAATTGAATCGATTACTTTTACAAGCGATTGAATTTGACGGCCAATCATATTTCTATAAATTTTTAATCAGTGAACCAGTATTGTTTGACCTAAAATCGATAGTCTCGAGTATAATTCAAGGGCCCTTACGAACTGATCGAGTTATTCTAGAAAATGAAATAATAAAAGCTTCGTTTCAATACTTTACTTGCTACATTGCTTTGATAATAAAGGCTATCATTAACACTAAAAAACGGAATATTTACCATGTCTAATATTCATTTTGAGTTCCCGATATTTCGGCGCTGTTGTTGCTGTTGTTGTTGCAGCATTGTCAGTGGCTGTTTATGAGCAGACAAACAAAAACGTAAAAAAACCATGGTAAACGTCCATCATGTATCATGGTCCCGTTTCTAGTGTTAATGATGACGTGTCAGTGACCATGTCTGTTTAAAAACTTATAATAAAGGCTATACACCGTGACTTTTTTGTCGTCTTACAAAAGTGGTCCACTCAATGTACCCGACATAAAATAGCTCTAGGCGCTATTTTTTTTACCTACCATAATAGGGACAAAGAAAAATAAATAACACATTAGAATAAAATTATGAAACTTCCTGTTAATGATGTTTACGTGTCAAACGGGACAACATACCTACCCTGCGCTCGAGTCCAGTAGATCATCGCTCGCAACAAGGTGTTTTATCTACGTCATGCGTCATAATAATGAATAATATTTTTATTTTTAAATTATTAAAATCTCATAAATACAATTTTTTATGAATGTTTAGTAGTCATTGGATACATGAAGTGGGCTGCCGTTGTAAGACGACTAAAAAGTCACGGTGTATAAGTACACACAGAAGACAACTCGGGCTTTTGTTTTCTCGGCATTAAAAGCCTCGTTGGTCTTGAAGTAGCGAGCAGAAGACTGGCTCTTGTGTTTGATCGACCAAGCATTTGCATAAGATCGTTTACGACTTACGGCGTCGAAAAATATTGTTACAGCTAAATTAGGCCGACTTTAGATTTTGCATAGAAACAGAAATATCCAATTACCTTTTTTTTAAAAAAGACTGTTCTCTGATAACTTTTAGACCTATGTATCCTACTTATGCGTATGACGTTTCTTTAAAATGGGTTCAGTTATTTCAAAAATAAAAGAACTTGAAAGTTTGTATGAAATGTCGTAAGCCATAAACGCTCATTAAGTGTCTCCATCAGAAATTTCTAAGAAGCAGCCTGGAATCTGAAGTTGTGGCTTGTTGATAGCAATAGGCTCGTTTCGAATTACGACTTAACCGTCATCATCAACATTCTCCCGACCTTATCACATTTTTTTTAGGGTCGGCGCAGCATGTCTTCTTCCTCCATACTCTTCATGTCTCTCTATTACTTGTTATCTCAGCAGTCACCTCCTTTCTAGCCATATCATCCTTCACACAACCCACCCATCGTTTTTTATAGCCACATTCATACTCAAATCTTTCCTGACGACATTTTTGTCATTCCCCCATATATGAGTCTTATAAAACTGACACAGTGTGGGTATAATATAGGTAGACATCTCTGCCTCACGCGTCGGGGATTACAGGCGTGATAAGATGTGTTATCTATGTCCTTTTGTCCAATAAATGATTTATTTTCTACCTAACCTTATTACCATATAAATCTAAAATTCCGTTGAAGCATATAATCTCAATTTGAAATAACACGTCTCTTAGTATTTTCTACTCAAGCGAAGTTTTAAATGAGATTCATGCAAAAACATGTTCCTAGAATTGACAGGTATGCAGATTTACTACAAGTCTTACTTTAATAACGTTTGTGATTTTTTATGCTGTTGGTATTATGCCACTACTCGGCTATGGTTGTCGTCATATCCTAATTTACCGTTTGAACATTAACAATAACTTTTTTGCGATGATAAGTGTAAAACCACGGTTTCAGTCATTAGTTATCATTAGTTTAAGTTTTAAGTTATCACCAAAAGATTCGTCATCAGCCTTGCCTTTTCCATTACCAGTATTTTACATGGACCGACTGCCTATCTGACCTCCACAACCCAGTAAGTGCTAGGTAATATTCTTACGATACTCCTTGGTAAGACTGGTTGTCAGACTTTCATACCACTGACTACCTGTAACGACTGTCAAAGATCTAAAAATGACAGCCCGGAGCAACAGCTTAACGTGCTTTCCCAAGCACGGAGGGAACTCGTTATGTAACTGATCACCCATCGGCAGACCAACCTAGGCAGATTGAACCTGAAGATTGATCCAAGTGGCTGTTATTATTTAGCCAAAACCACCAAAAGATTATAAATACTAAAAGCTAAAGACGTACGCTTCACTATTTAAATTTGAGGAAGTTTACGAACCCATTTGGTCACTCAGACAGTGGTGTAAACCACATCACAATAAATTGTACAATTAAAAAGATCTAAGCGATCACACAAACACTCACGAACAGTGACTTTGTTTTACAATATGTTTAGTTATACAGCTGAAACAAAAAGGGAATAAGCCATGTGAAAGGGTGGTCATCAAACTGAACAAGTTTATCTATGGGACCACCATCGTAATCGTAAAAAAATAATAAGTTGTCCCATACTTTTGGGACGAGTAGGTATTGGAATTTTGTATGGGGCAGTTGATTATTTTTCTTTTTTTTTGTCGGTTCCACGGAGAAACTTGTTTGATGGTTTGTAGCACAACCTTTTATATGACTGTACCTTTTTGGGTGTAAAAATAACCGAAACCGAAAGGTACTTGTTCTACCCGTCATTGTGATTTTTTTTTGGACCATACCTGGGAACCTTCTAGTTACGTAGATATTGGTGGTCAAAGTTTCAAATACAAGTTTTTAATGCTATAACTTTACTTTAAATACCTTCACGATCCCGTACTATTCAATGCATCCAGCATCCAGTGCAGAACAGTGTTTTGAGTGCGTTACATACTATATTTAACGCACACAAAATATCGTTATATGTTACCGTAAAATGTGATTCTTTAATCCAAAACAAAGTCATTTCCCACGAAATTTTTTTTCATAGTTACTAAGTTTGATGTACAGAATGCTTGGTTGACGGCTTCGTGAAGTTCCTCCGTTTACACCTTGTTTTAAAAATTACAATAACTGCGCACATTATAACGAGCGAGCATCACCGGAAAGCTTAAAATGGAAACTAATTAGGCTATTTGGAAATGCACAACAATTAATATAAATGGTACAATTTGACTCGTGTGCCGGTGCTACGTAAACAGCTGTTTCAAAATTAGCAAATTTAATTAAACACACAGAACAATACAAGCTTTGAAATGTATGTAGCATTGTCACAAATGCAATGTATCTACATAAAACATTATATTTGTTGTTTAAAAGAAAAACGTGTTGTTTGGCTGCCGGATTGGTCTACTGGTCGCAAGCGCGACTGCTGAGCATGAGGTCTTGGGTTCGATTCCCGGGTCGGGCAAAGTGTTATTGGGTTTGTTGCATCAGGAATATCAGTAGCAGCCACGGAGTCTGAACTTGTGCCCGGTTGATGGCAATACGTTCGCCCCTATTACATGGTTCTTAAACATAACTAGTGATATGTGTATGTTCTAATGGGTACCGTTCTCTAACCCTTCAAATGAAAGATGATGGATGTTTCAAAGAAAAACAATAGTTTCAAACAATAGTCGATTTTTTATGAATCTTGTTATATGTATATTAATGTTGAACAAACAATTTCTTTTTTATTTTATTTTTTTTTTTTTTTTTTTTATGCACGTATGGGCCATGTGATACGGAACAATGAGGAAAATGTCGAGGGAAAAGTTTTGAGAAATGTGAATTCTTATAACAGGCCAAACAAACGATAGGTGAACTGGATGACAGAAGAAATATCTTACTAGAAAGAAGATGACTTCCTACAGAGATTTCGACAAATAAAGAAGTATGGAAGATACCAAATAAATTGGGATAATGTCAGAAGAAAGAATTACATTATGATATGTACTCAGTCGTTACAGGTAGTCAGTGGCCCGAAAGTCTGTCAACCCGTCTCTCCAAGGGGTATCGTATTACGCAGTTCTGGGTTGTGGAGGTCAGATACTTCCTCGGTCGGTCAGAACTTTTGTTTTGATAACAACGTGTACTTACTTTTACCTATGTGTCACAAATACACATATTTGAATTTGAATTTTGTTCATTTTCGCAGTCAGATGACAACAAGGCGAGGCAACAAGCTTGAAGGAAAATAATTTACTCTTAATGTTACCATGATCTGTGAGAAATTGCTGGAGGGAAAAGGCTAGGCAGATGATGATTATGATGATGATGATATACTCTCACTTTGCTAGATTAAAACGTTTGTAATGTCCGTAATTAAGTACAATTCCTTTTACAAAATACGAGTGTGTTAATAAGGGCGTTTGTGCACTACAAGGAGTTTTACTGTCTGTAAGTCCGATTTTTTACGGTCCGATGTGGTATGAAAAAAACGGATGATTGGCTTGTGCACTTGTCCGTTTTTAGTCGGATCGGTGCGGAGCAGTTTAGGGTTTTTTTTTTTTTTTTTTTTTCTCTTTGAAACTACACGCCACGCAAGTGTAATCACGCTAGGAACGATGAGTTTCTTGGAACGTCGGCAGTTGCTTGCTTTATTACTCTATGTGCGAAGACGAAGAAGACAAAAAGAATGGTTTCATCCCCTTATAAGTGAAAGGTACCTGACAGGGTCATTTTTTTTTGTCAGACCTATAAAATCGGACTTCCAGACAGTAAAACTCCTTGTAGTGCACACACGCCCTAAGGGTGCTGGTTGCTGGAGATAAAACATAACTTTAATACTAAAATGATGTCATAGGTAGACTGGTGTTCTGTTACAGCCGGTTAGAGTTTCATGAACGTAAAATGGATTTAACTTAACTTACTTAGAAACGTAATTTTAATCCGATCACAGTAAATCCTATTGTTAAGGACATAAATCTGTCTGTAGATGTCATAGTATGTTTTTTAACAAATAAACTGACTGCTGTAGACAGGTGCTTGTGGCTAAATAAGGTGAAGCATCGTTTGCCAAAGTCGACCGATTGCTGGGTGACCGTCCATTACGTACCGAGTTCCTTCCATGCATCGGGAAGCACGTTAAGCCGTTGGTCCCGGCTGTCATTTGTAGATCTTTGACAGTCGTTATACGTAGTCAGCGCGAGCGGCCCGAAAGTCTGACAACCAGTCTTAACAATGGGTATCGTATTACCCGGTATACTATCTGGGTTGTGGAGGTCAGATAATCAGTCGCTCTATCTAAAATACTGGTATTCAGGTGCATCCGGATAGATTGGAAGCCGACCCCAACTTAGTTGGGAAAAGGCTAGGCAGATAATGACGAAAAGTATGAGACTATGCCTACCAGACCGTTCCGTCTCCGACCAACACCGTTAAGTGCCATGCACGTGGCGTATCGGCACCGGCAAAACATTCTCGCCGACAATTATTGACACTCCGTGCATGGCACGCGACTGTGTCGGTCGGTGACGGACTTTTCAGTACAAAGAACATAGTTTTGCCTGACACGTTCCTATTACGGTCATGGTATGATACAGTGTAGTGGGCATACTTCTTAAATCCGAATCCAATACCCACAAACAAGCTGACTGCTAGACATCTAATCGAATCGAGTATTATCCCAATAAGTGTCATTCCAAACTGACAACTGTTCCAATCCCATCGGATCTGTGTAAGAACAAAATATTCAGAGGCTTTAGCTCGAACGCGCGAAGTAAACGGGATGTAAATCCGAACGAGTTTTACATCGAAAATATAACTATCATGTATCATTTTGGTTTATTTATTTATTCAGAAATATATTCTAAGCTTACAGCTTTTTACCAAAACTCATGAACAATAATAATCATATTACATACACAACACACAATACAGCTAACAATAATCATATTATAATTTTAGCATCTTATAATCACATTTATTCAGAAAGCAAAATAAAAATTATATGTCAAGTAGTGTTTACGTATCATAAATAAAATGTATAAAACTAGCACAGTTGGAATCACGCATAATCTTGTTAGAATTCCCACTGGTGAGACGCAGGCGGGTTAGTGGATGTCACAATTTCCTCACGGTTTTTTTTCATTGTGTAGGAATACTGGTGATGAAATAAATTACACAATGAAATGTGTTTAACTGGTTTCGAGCTCACAACCTACCATTTGTAAGTCGGTGAAGTTACTACTGCTGCGGGATTATTAGTATCACCCGTAGAGGTATATTCCCGCTGTCCACCCCCTGATTGGTAGTGTTCGACCGAAACTTCGGCCGAAGACGAAGGTTTCCAGCAGGGCCGAAATAAAAAGAACTGTTACGAATGGCCGAGAGCGCGATGAAAGAGCGGTGCTGGGGGTTCCCCGGCTTCTTAATAATTTTTTTTTTTTTTTAGTTGTCTCGTACTGTCCCACTCCTGAGCAATGGCCTCCCCCAATTCCTTCCACTTCTCACGATGGTCTGCTTCGTCTCGCCAATAACAATAACATATATATATAATTAATGTAATATAATTAAATATCAATGATTCACTCTCTCTCAGTTTACCTTGTAAGTACTTCCGCTTCCACACAATTATTCACTTTTGGCTAATCTTGAACTGAATTTCTTAGGGTTATTTAACTTTCGGCTTCGTCTTTGAAGATTGTGGTGATAACCGATTTATCGGCTTCGGCCAGAAATCGAACTTCAGTCAGACACTATAGATTTGAATCTTTAATTGAAATAAATATATATGTTACGGTAAGTATATATAAGTATTTATAGTAGTCGTTCGAAGGTACATTACGGGACCCTAAAGTCGTTTGATTTATCTCGATTCAGAAAGTGTCACACAACACAACACCATGATGGCAGAGGAAATTGCAGATCGCGGATGCTCACACTTTTCATTCCGCGTCCAGTGTTGTTATTTTTTTGCATCGTATTTTTCCTTGTAATTCATGTTTTTAGATATGGATTTATGCTATTGTATTTCATCATCTTCATCTGGCTAGTTTTCCAAACTAGCGAGACCGGCTTGAGTTTTTTTTTGTATTTTTCTAGTTTTTTTTTTTGAGTTTTTTCTTTTTTGTAATTCTTACTGACTACCTGTGACGATGGTTAAAATCTTCGAATTTTTGCTGGTACCAAAACCTTACTGACTAGAGTTCTTGAAGCTAGGAGCCTCTCATGTATTAACATAACATAACACTACGTCTGTATCCGCGAAAGGTTCGGCAGAGCAGGCTCTGTTTCAGCTCTCAAAGAAAGTTAACGGTCAGGCTCTTTTAGCAGCGTACCATGGACTGGTTGCCTCTGTATTGCGGTATGGCATTATTTTCTGGGGTCAGTCCACTGATAGGGAGCTGGTATTTAGATTGCAGAAGCGATGCATCAGGTCAATGTGCGGTCTTAAGACAACTGATAGCTGTGTGCCCTATTTTAAATCATTAAAAATTTTGACTCTACCCTCTTTGTTTATAATAGAAACGGCTTTGTTTGTGAAATGTAATCCAAATCTATTTCAAAAATTATCAGAGGTCAGAAAAAATCCAATACGGACTCAATACGCCAATAAATTATGTCAAGTGAAATGTAAAACCGCACTAATGCAAAAAAGTTTTTTTGGTAACGCCCCACGCATATATAATAAAGTACCCAAAGTTATAAAAAACATGACTGTATTAAAATTTAAACGGGCGCTAAAGGAAATTTTAATTATGAAAAGTTATTACTTAATTGACGACTTTATAAATGATGATTCACTGACTGATTGATATACTTGCTGTTACTACCTACTTTTACTCTAATTGACATATTGTTATTCAAGTTGGCATAATATTATTCCGTTTGACATTATTGATAATATATTTTTTAACTTTTTATTACTTTGACCATATTGACATTTTTAATTTTTTATTGTACAATTCCAATGACATGCCACTGATTTTTAAATTTATTATTGTAAACAAGTTATTTGCATGCCCATGAGACGGCAAATGTGAAGAACCTCTACTACCTACTTTTACTCTAATTGACATATTGTTATTCAAGTTGGCATAATATAATTCCGTTTGACATTATTGATAATATTTTTTTAAATTTTTTATTACTTTAACCATATTGACATTTTTTAATTTCTTATTTTTTATTGTATACAATTCCACTAACATGTAATTCCATTTCCACTGACATGCCACTAATTTTAAATTTATAATTGTAAACAAGCTATTTGCATGCCCATGAGACGGCAAAATGTGGAGAACCTCATTATAAAAGAACATTTACTACATCTATTTACCCATGTTTGCAAAGAAATAAATGATTTGATTTGATTTTAGAGGTGTGCCTAATGGCAGACCCTCATTTCGCCATTTATGTTTAAGTCTCATGTATTACGGGGCGAGGCTATTGCCATCAGCCGGGTTTAAATCCAGAATCCGTGACTCAGAAATTTCTGATGGAAAAAATTCAATAAAACTTGGCCCGACCTGGGTACAAACACCTACACGATTACACGTAATAGGTATTAAGTATACTCATTTATTTTGTGGTTTACGACAAGGAAAACAGTTCGAAATCATAATATTGCACAATTTCGCAGATATTCCAATGACAGTGCAGCAATATTTTACGAATATAAGCATATTTTTTTAAATAATTGGCTGCTATTCAAGTTATTTTACCTCTAGATGCAGCAATACCAAAATAACCTTATTGTGACGAGGTTAAAGTTAATTGTGATTTTGGTCGACTTGTCAGTTATAAGAACTCAACAAGAACCTTATTATAACAGTAAAGATCACAAAGAGATTTAAAATGTTTAAAGAGGTGTATTCCCGTTGGCCCCACCGCCCGTGTCACTGGTGGGGCCAGCGGGAATTGATTAAATAAGTTAAAATTGCTCCCATTGGCCCCACCGTATTTTTAAGTAATAAAATATTAACCAAAACCATTGCAATGGGATCGAGTAGTGTTAGTACAGCTGTTGTGCTAGTTATAGGCAGTAATCTTACGAACAGTACTAGGCTGGCATGAATCCAAGAAGGTATTTATTACAAGAAGACCGTACCTATATATACCCAGAATTATTAAAATGTATACCACCTTGAGGTCTATGTCCAGCAGTGGACGTCTCTCGGCTGAAATGATGATGATGATGATGATACCACCTTGAGCTCATGCCAGCCTGGTACTTTTTTGGGAACATATGTATCATATTATATGCCTCACTGGCAACAAACGGGAACTTTTTTCCGTTTGTCGCTTGGGAAAATATACAAGACCGCGATTAGAGTTGTCGTACTGCATGGATCGGAATGTCTATTAATTCCCTCTGACATCATTAAGGTTTGTTTCATTCTTTCATTTTTCTGATCTCAAGGTAGTGGTGCAGGGTAGTGAGGCTAATGAAACGACGGTTTTGATTTTTCCCGCTGGCCCCACCAGTGAGGCCATGGCAGTAGGGCCAACGGGAATACACCTTCAAAGAGCGGCCATTGGGAATATTGTCATAAAAAAATCATATTCAACGTCAGTAGTGACATTTTCTAATTTGACACACGAATGCGACCTGACAAGCGGGCGTATCATAGTAGACAGACCGACTTGTTACAAAAAGTAGTAACAAAAACCGGCCAAGCGCTAGTTCGACTTACGATTGAGCGTTGAAATATTGTTATTATATTGTCTGGTGCTACGAAAGCTTTTGTGCGCGAAGTCGACTCGCGCTTGGTCGGTTTTTGCCATTTGGCAACGGAACCCTAACAGGTACATTACGATTTTCATCGTCTTGTCCCGTGTATCGCTCGTAAATATTTAAATGTTTTTGATAGATAACTGTGAGTTTGATATTGATGCTAAATCTAAGGTAAAATAAAGAACATTACCGTGAAAGGGCTGTAGTTAAGCAATTGTTATCTATATATATATATGTATATATATAAATGAATCTCTATTTCCCTTGGTAACGGCATCACGCATGAACGGCTGGACCGATTTCACTAATTCTTTTTTAGTTCTGTTTTTACTGTCAGGAGAAGGTTCTTAGGTAGGTAGTAGGTAGGTAGTAGGTGGGTAGTAGGTGGGTAATAGGTAGGTAGTAGGTAGGCAGTAGGTAGGCAGTAGGTAGGCAGTAGGTAGGCAGTAGGTAGGCAGTAGGTAGGCAGTAGGTAGGCAGTAGGTAGGCAGTAGGTAGGCAGTAGGTAGGCAGTAGGTAGGCAGTAGGTAGGCAGTAGGTAGGCAGTAGGTAGGCAGTAGGTAGGCAGTAGGTAGGTAGTAGGTAGGTAGTAGGTAGGTAGTAGGTAGGTAGTAGGTAGGTAGGTAGTAGGTAGGTAGTAGGTAGGTAGTAGGAAAAGGTACATTGCAATGCATAAATACAGCAATGCACGTACAAGACCCATTTCGTAATTTCTAATACTATGTTCATCAAAACGTAAAACGTTAATCGATACAGTAGGAGAAAATCGCAATTGAATTTGGCAAAGTGTATTATATTTTATTGTTCGTGAATGTCTGCATACTGTTATACTATCTTCGCGGAAGGGCATCACTCGATGCCTTTGCGTAAAATTGGAAGGATCCAACCGTAAAATGTAATACCATTTCTTGGAATCGACTTCCGCTACAATCTCCCTCTTATAACAGCCGCCCAAGTACTGTAACTATAATAGTTGTAACAATAAAAATGTATCTGTATTGAAGTTTCTTGTGATTTGTCTTATTTTTAATTTCTTTTTTCTTCTAAAATTGATGATGTGAATTTGTCCGACCCGAGGCCCTCACACGAGTCTCGTGCGCAGTGTGAACCTAACGTAAATACGTCGATTTTAAAATTAAAAAGTCGTTTCACATATTTTAGTTTCATAATTTTTAAGAATTTATTCATATCTATGGATGATACTGTTTTGAAATCGAGATCGATATATTTACGTTAAATTTACACTGCGCTCCCGTGCTAGGACCTCAGGATGCACTTGGGCAAAAATTATATTAATTACATTATTTGGCTATGATAGTAACTCACATTCAGTGTTGAAACTGGCTTACTGTTACGATTAAAAGATACATCCAACACACAATAATCGACGGGCGTAGGGTTAGTACCTATCAGTGGCGAAGGTTCCATACAACTCGATTCCTACCGGCTTCCCTTTGAAAATGGGCACAATCAGTATTCCATAGACATATAATAAAATCACATTAAAGATATGTACTCCGGCTTACCTCTTAAAAAAATCGACCCTCCGCTACTGGTACCTATCGGTTCTAAATACTAAAAGTTATACCTATTTGTTCCTAATAGTAGCTAGACTAGCCGTTGCTCCAACCTTTGTTCGCAAACTAACTTTTATTCCCAAACTGCTGGGCAAAGGTCTCCCGCATAACCTTCCACTTTTCTCTCTATGCGGTGTCTCAGTAGGTACAGGTTCCAAAATACTATGTTCATAACGACATAAAAGTACAAATAAAACTGAAGGAGCAAAACACTTGTGTTGCTTACATATTTATGCTCGTGACTGTACTTGCTATTTGGGTAGTAACTAATGGTGTAACATTTCTAACAACTTGGTAACTGTAAGTTGAGTGTGACTGAACTATACACTAATGGAAGATCAAATGTTCTTAGTTATTAGTTTAACTTGTTTGGAATTCAGTCGCCTTGTTAGAGTTAAGTTAAATTATAAGTGATGTTTGAGGCAACCGATTTGTTCCATATTTGTTTTATATTATGTTTGTGTTGTATCAATGAGTTTTATATGAATGACTAGCTTTTGCCCGCAGCTTCGCTAGCGTTAATTTAGAATTTGGCTATCAAATTCGGTTGTACTCTGCCTTTAATGATAAAATTCAATCATGATTCGAAAGACACGTGGTGCCATCTATTATCATAAGTTTGTTTGTTGTTTTCCTCGCGAACAGTACTTTTTTTCGGGATGAAAGGTACTCTATGCCCGTTTCTATGCACTTGACAACGTATATGCAAAATTTCAGGTCGATCGCTTCAGTGGTTTAGGCGTGAAAAGGTAACAAACAAACAAACAAACTTACTTTCGCATTTATAATATTAGTAAGTAAGTATGTAAGTATGGTACTCGTACATTAGATATACAGTAGTTTTTCCGCACGCAATATATGCGCTTTGGACGTGGAGTTGCGGACACCAGCCCGTTATACAATACAATACAATACATTAGTAGTTATAGATGTTGATGATACATCGCTATCAGGATCCAAGGAGCTCGTGGCTAAATAGTAACATTCGCTCGGGTCGTCTTCAGGTTAAGCCGCGCTTACCTAGGTTGGTCCGTGGATGGGTGACCACTCATTGAGTTTCCTTCGTGCCTCGCAAACCATGTAAAGTCATTGGTCCCGGCTGTCAATTGTAGACCTTTGACAGTCGTTAAGTAGTCAGTGGCCCGAAAGTCCACAACCAGTCTTACCAAGGGGTATTACCCAGTACTAACTGGGTAGGCAGCCGCTCCATGTAAATTCTGGTATTCAGCTGCAGTTCCGCTTAGCCTGGAAGCCAACTCTAACATAGTTGGGAAAAGGTTAGGCAGTTATCATCAACGCAAAACTTAAAAGGTCTTTACGCATTGTAGTCATGTAATGCATTAACATTGGTTATATTTTCGTTTTATTTTTGCATTAAATATTTTGATTTATGAATCCAGTATATGAGGGGAAGATACAGCTAAAAATGATAGTAAAAGCTAGGAAAACGGTATAGTTTTCAAATAAATGCAGTTTTATAATTAGCTAAGCGGGTCGCGTAGCCGCGTAGCAGTTTACGTAGCTGCGTAGCAGTTTGCGTAGCCGCGTAGCAGGTCGCGTAGCCGCGTAGCAGCTCGCGTAGCCGCGTAGCAGTTCGCGTAGCACTTGGCATAGCAGTTGATTGCGTAGCGAGCAAGCGTTGTGGAAACGGCGTAGCAAAGGGTAGCAACTGGCACGTGAATGGGAATTAGTTAGTTATTAAAACTATGAAAGTCCGTAGCTCGTGGGTTTATGATAATAGGATGTAAATTATATGTTTCCAAAGAATTTCCTCCGCACTAAAGTCGCCAACTAACCAGTAAAGAACATAAATATAATAACAATCTATGAAATACGAGTACATAGACAATAACTGTAATTAGATACTACTCACAAGATTATAAATAAAGGGCATTTGGACTATGAGCTGTAAATAACAGACTGTATCGTTTGATAAACATTTCGTTGTCGAACAAATAAGCACCCAGTACGACGTCTAGACATAGATATTATTTGTTTTTAGGGAATCGTACCCAAAGCGTGCTGGACAGGACACTATTAGTAAAGCTCCGCTCTCTGTCCGTCCGTCTGTCACAGGGTATATAGTTTTGATAGTATTTAAACCATCATAGGTGGACATTTGAAATTTTCACAATATGTGTGTAAAGTAAAGTTACAAATTTAAGGGGAACCCCATATTATAAGAAACGTGTTTATTTACAAAACGTTTAAAAAATATATACGGTTTAAATATTGTACGGTGGTACTGAATCTTTTGTGTACGAGTCCGGCTCGCGCTTGGCCGGTTTTTTCTTGGCACGTAAACAAATATCAGCTGTGTGCCAAGAATAATATTTCTCAATGTTATGTGAAGGTGTGTTATTTTAATTGGAGTGTATGATTTTACATATTCATAACTTCGAGATAAATCTATTTTTCTGTAGGTTTGATCTAATGACTGTACCTACCTTATAATTTCATAATTATTTCAATTTATTTTGAAGTATGTTTGAGTAATTTTAGCTCTTGACCTAGGAATTCTTGGTAAGAATTATAAGAGCCAGGGCTACACAAATACAATCTGTACTTCGAAGTGCTTTTAAACAATTAATTTAATAAAGGGTGTAAATAGACCCTTAACATAAACGAAAGGCACTTGTTCTCCCCGTCTTTGCGATATTTTTTTTGTTCTAGACCATACCTGGGAACCTTCTAGTTACGGAGATATTGGGGGTCAAAGTTCCAACTTTTTCACAAGTTTTTTTTAAATACATGTTTTCAATGTAAGATTTTTACTTTACACACCTCCACGACCCCCGTACTATTCAATCCATCCGAGTCCTACCTTAAAACGTGATTTATAACCCCAAAAAAAAGTCGATTCCCAGAAATAATTTTTGCGTAAAGTTACTTAGTTTGATGGATTATTTATTATTTTTTATTATTATTATTATTTATTTGAATGCTTGGTTGACGGGTATGTGAAGTGTCTGTTTACACCCTGTATAATATGCTCTTTAATTTGCAGTTTGGCCCTTGTTTGTCATACATAATGAAACAATAAATCTACCTATTTCATATGACAATATGAGTGATAATAAAGTAGTTACTTGAAATACAATTTATTTATAATTATACTTGTGTTTTCCTTAAACGATATGCGTACCTACGTAATAGCGAATTGAGTAACTAAGAATATTTATCTAGTAACATAACATAACATCACGCTTGTAATCCCCGAAGGGTTAGGCAGAGGTGCACCTAATAGTACACCAATATTTAACCAGTTATTTTAAAGTCTTATGTAATAGGGGGCGAGCCTATTGCCATCAACCGGGCGGCGGCGGGGGCTCGCGCTGCCACAATATTTGCTACTTTTACTTTTGTTATTACTGTTTGAACCAAATATATTATACAAGCGCTAATCCCGCCGACAAACTGCTACGCAGTTTGGTGGGTGCATACAATTTACAAAATGTTTGGTCCTGATTTATTGATTTATTTATTTATTTTATTTTAAATCCAGACTCCGTGGCTACTAAGAAATTCCTGATGGAAAACTCAATAACACTTTGCCCGACCTGGGAATCGAACCCAGGACCTCTACAATAAATTATATTTGTTAATTACTGAAATTAAAAAGGTTGACTCAGCCTTATGACTTGCCTGCCAGGGCTGCGGGACTGTTCGAAAGAGATACCGTGGCCCTGGAACACAAAGGGCAAAGAAGGAACATGGATGGGTTTTAGTCAGTACAAGTCTGACACTCCCTTCCGCTCCGCCCACAGTGGGGGGGGTCATTTGATGATTTCCCATCCAAAAAAAAAAAAAAAGCCTTATGACTTACCTGTTATGGTGATTTACGAAGTGCAAGTGTTACCACTAATTTGCGGTTGGCTGCACTGAATAAAAACTTTTACTTAATTTTAATTTAATTTTGCAATCCTAAGTGGTATGACCTACATTTTTCGTGAACACGATAAAACATCTCACCGGTTACGTGTTATTTAAAGTAGATACGAAACGAAAGGGGGTGACTATTGTAATGTCGACAAATACCCGGGGATTACAGAACAAGACAAAGACATTTAAAAGTATAGTTGCGGTAGATGGGATAACGTGAATAAAACCTTTAATCGACTTGCAAGAGCTTATACTGGTTCGTGTCGGTACAAGTGTAACATATAGGATTTTAAACTATTATGGTTAATAACATTATTATTAAACACTGTTTTAAGCTTTCACGGTTTACGACTAAAGAGAAGGTACGGTACGGCAAGGTACTAGAGAGGAAGGGTTTTTTGAGTAAGCTCAAAAGTAGCAGCCGGCTTCATAATAAGGACTCCACAAAACCTGGTGATACTGTGAGTGTGTTTTGCCGTGATTAGTGTCGAGTTCTAGTAGTGCGCGTAGCAAAAGAAAGAGAGTAGATAGATTTGTCTGCTCCTAATAATTTATTTTCCATCCACCCGCATTCTTCAGTCAACCCGCGATCATGGCGCTCGCAACAGCGCCAAAATATTGGAAGCTCAAAATAATGAGCAACCACGGAAGATATCCCGTAAGTGACAGTATAAGTTTAACATTATTATTTCCTTTATTTATATTTTTACAAATTATTTACATTTTTAAAATATTCCTTAGAAAAAAACAATATAAAAATATAAAAAATTGTAGCCCATCGGTATCGGGAACAGGGTCCAAGCTACCGACGGTCGGGGCTCCAGAGAGAGGAACCTCCTAACAATACGAACCGTGTCCAGGAGTACCGCTTTCTGAATCAAGCCCTTGAATCCAGCTGCCTAACGAGAGCCTCCTCAGGTATTGATCGAGGCTAAATTATATATATTTATATAAATTATCACTAACATTACCATTGACACTAGAAAAACAAACAATCTATCAAACAGTAAACATGGTAAATATCCCGTTTCTAGTGTCAAGTGTAACATGTCAGTAATACACTTAGTAATGATGTTAGTTTTCAAAGACGTCACTGAGACATTGTACTACATTTTTAGGGTTCCGTACCTCAAAAGGAAAAAAGGAACCCTTATAGAATCACTCGCATGTCTGTCTGTCTGTCCGTTTGTCACAGCCAATTAACTCCGAAACTACTGCACCGATTGAGTTGAAAGGGCTTGGAAGATTTTTGTATGGAGCCTGGCCGGCCTAACTTCCGCCATTTTATTTTTTTTCAAATTTGTGGCCACACATTAAACCTATATTAATCGATAGCTGGTATCAATACAAACAAGTTTTGAATGAGACAAAATGAGATATGAGCTATCAAAGTTAAAGCTCATTCACTGATGGCATCTCGCACTTGGCCGGTTTTTTTTTCTGTGTCATTTCTTCTGAAAAAAGTCTTTATCCTATTAACCCCATGGTAAGACTGGTTATCAAACTCTTCGGTGACTGACTACCTGGTACCAAATACAAATTAACTAAGTTAATTACTACCATAATATCCCACAAAGCCATTCGATTAGACGTGTCCCTTATGTAAAGGAATGCCGGAGGCACATTTATGAAATTGTAATTAACTCAGTACCAAGTTAATGAAGAAATTAAATTTAAACACTCACAAGGTACCGTGGAAGTAATTACGCCGCGTAAACATCCTTGCGAACTAGCACGCTTGGAACTTCAATATGTTACAGGTGTTGGAGCGGTAAAGATTCTTGTAAAACGTCCTTTTTGGGACGCTAGTACAGAAATAACACCGACAAAACGCATTTAGTTTAAACCTGTCGTGCTATATGAATCGGAATACTGAGGGGTTACCATGACGTCTTAAGGCAGGAATATATCCAGTGTGGGAAAGAGACAGAGCTATACAGGTCGTCTACCGCCATCTCTTTTCCACACTCCTGCTTTAAGACGTCATGGTTCCTGGGCTGTGAAGAAGATGGATGAAAAAAGATTGCATGTAGCGGAGATGAGAATGTTGTGACAAGAATGGATAAAGTTAAGAATGAATATGAAGTATATTAAAGGAAGTTTGAAAGTTGCGCCAGTAACGTAAAAGAAAAGTTGAAAGGGAATCGACTATCTTGGTCCCTCCTCATCACAAGCCCATATACTTGATGAGGAGGGATGAATCGCATGGGACTAAAAGAGTGGTGAATATAAATGTTGATGGATGGAGTGTATTGGAGAGGGAACTTCTCCTCCCTCTCAATGCTTGTTCAAAACTTTCATTCGTTGTGTAACAACTCATCATATTCCTACCCTTGTTCCACGGTATTTGGGGTCGGCGCAACACGTTTTTTTCTACCAATCTGCCTTGTCAAACGTCCTGATATTATTTACTCCTTTTTCCATCCATCAAGCCATCCGGCTTTTCTTTCGTCTTCCTCTCCGTCTTCATCTATCAACATGAATATTTATCACTCCTTGCGTTTCATCCCGCTTCACTAAGCCAGACTATTCCTTTTTTACTGTTCTGTAACAGGCGCCTCTTTCAAACTTCCTTGTTTTGCAAAATTACACATGTTATTAGGTACAAAGGTCAGTTTTCCGCAATACAACATAAGTGATGGGTCTGTTACATGAGATGTTTTGCCTGTAAAGTCTATAATTGATTGAATAATTATCTGCCACACAAATGGGTAAGTATCGTGTTACTCAAACCCTATGGGGCGGTTTGGACAAAGGGCGATCATTAGAACCAATAATAGCGGAGGTATAAGGGGAACTAGAAACTGGCGATCCATCGTTCGGAGCAACAATAATTTCAATAGCAATTAATATCGATTTACGCTGAATAAAATAAAGTAAAAAATTAATGACGTATGAACTTGGACAAGGCAAAAGGAGTATCTAAGGATTGTTGCAGGGAGGTGGCGTTTTGTGGTTTCTGCCTGGGGATAGAAATGAGAAAAATGCGTGAGTGTATATATGTGTCGGATCCGGTCATTAGTACGGACTTGGAATGAATCGCAAGCGCGCCAGTGGTAACATGACGCGACCCACTTACCAGTCTACCCACACCACAGCGTGCTTCTACAGAGTCGTGATGTTTTGAGCTCTCAGCGAGAACGACATTCAGGGTCTGATTGCAGTGGAGTTGAGATGTCCCGGAACTGTACCCGATTTATTGTGCGCCGTGTTATTGTGTTAAATTGTAATTTCAAGTAATTTGTTGGCTTAATAAAAACAGTGTATCGCACCCAGTGTGTTTTCATTGCACGAAACATATCTTCTGTCCACATGATGTACGGGGGGCTAACGGAATAAATCCTGACAATCCGACATACATAATTATGTATGTATGAATATTAAATTTTAAATAATTGAGATGGTATCAGCATCTTGAAATTGTAGATTTACAACGTTCAGAACAAAACATTGAAAATGCAACTAATATTGCTTTTCGTCGAACAAAAATGTGACGCAGTGAACAAATAAAAATCCAATAAACTGATGCAAAGCAATTGAATGGATGTATATTTCGTTTTTCATATGAGAATCCCAATACCGATTTGCAGAATATCATAGGAGCGGATAAAGTTTTGTGTAAAATTGTATACGAGCGGCCATTTCACAGTCGAAATGACAGCGAACCGGCTTATCGAGCAGATATCGAGCTTTGAAATACAACAAAAATATATTTTTACTACCCGACGTAGTTTGACGGCAGTATCGACGATGCGTCCCGGACATGTTAAACTCTTGCAAAGCAAATCCCAGACAGGATCCAGGATTGGTTCAAAACAAACTTGTTTGGCGAGGTGTTCAAACTGGCGTAAATTAAATATTCGTCTGCCTTTAAAACAATACAGAGTGTAAAGACCTATTTTATTCGTCGGAAATGGTACACACAAAGTTTTTAGATCAGGTTATAAAACTAGTTCAAAACACATATCCGCTGCTGAAAGCGGCATATGAATATTTATAATAGGTGATTACATAATAGTTATAATGGAGAAATGCGAATATTTCAGACAAAATTAATTTCTAGACAATGCATGACACAAGTCGTTATTAATTATATACAGGGTGTAAATAGACCCTTCATGGAGCCGTCAACCAAGCATTCTGTACATCAAACTAAGTAACTTTACGCAAAAATTATTGCAGGGGAAAGACATTTTTTTGAGGTGAAAAATCAAGTTTTACGGTAGGACTCAATGTAACACACTCAAAACATTGCTCTGATGGATAGATTGAATAGTACGGAGGTCGTGGAGGTGTTTAAACTAAAAATCTCACATTAAAAACATGTGTATTTAAAAAAAAACTTGTGAATTTTTTTTAACTTTGACCCCCAATATCTCCGTAACTAGAAGAGTCTCAGGTATGGTCTAGAACAAAAAAATTATCGCAATGATGGCGAGAACAAGTGCCTTTCGGCGTCATTAAGGGTCTTGTTACACCCTTTAGATACCCGAAGACGCGTCGGGCGTCTCGCGCGGGAATCACCTCATGGCCTTTAACGGCATTTCATGCTAAAAAAAATCAATCGATGAGCACAACCTGGTGTGACGTCACGCGGCCTAGTTGCGGAAATAAGATTGTATTCGGTGGCCACATGACATTTGGTTTTAAACATAATATTGCGGTTAGCGCATCACGTGGCATAAAAAATATCAAATCTAATATATGTATAAATATGCAAAATAATATCTTTATACATATTTAACCCTTTTTTATTTGTGATATTCTATACACATTTTTGCCAGGTATTTAACATGCTAACTTATTAATTACTTAAGCAAAGTTTATATAATTAATACGGAACCGCCTTTCTATGCCAAATGAAAAAGATATTTGATGAACAATCACTTAAATCGACCCAATAATGACGGAGAAATCAGTATACCAACATAAAAAAATAAAAATAACATGACGGCCGAATATATAATATTTTTATATTTATATTTTTAGAAGTAGAAAAAAATTTAAAGAGTATGCTTAGATGGTTTGGTCATGCGGAGAGGATGGGTGAAAGGCGTCTAACAAAAGGTATTTACAAGGCAGATGTGAGCGGCAACGCCGGGAGGGGACGCCCTATAAGGATATACACTGACCTTATCGGTGAGGTTCTTTAGAAAAGTCAGGTGCGTAGTACTCGCAACCAGCGTGCGTGTATGACCAGATGTATGACCGTGGATGAGGCAAAAGTAGTATGTAAGGATCGTAGCAGGTGGCGTTCTGTGGTTTCTGTCTACCCCCATGGGAAAAAGGCGTGAGGAATGTGTGTATTTTTAGAAGTCGGTTGAAATAATATCTCACAAACCATATACCTTAATATATAATATCTCATATACCTTATAATAATTAATCATTTTTAATAATAAATGATATTTATTCACAAATATAATCAAATGACGTCATATCTCCGAAACTGTTCACCGCTGCACTGGAGGATGTCTTCAAGGTTCTGGACTGGAGAGGGCTAGGCATCAACGTCAATGGCGAGTACATCTCTCACCTTCGGTTTGCCGACGATATAGTGGTCATGGCTGAGACCATGGAGGACCTCAGTACAATGCTCGATGACCTCAGTAGAGCTTCCGAAAGAGTAGGTCTTAAAATGAACATGGACAAAACCAAAGTCATGTTGAATGCCCATGTAACACCCACTCCTATCAAGATCGGAGACTTCACTCGAGGTTGTAGACGATTATGTCTACCTGGGACAAACGGTCCAATTAGGTAGGTCTAACTTCGAGAAAGAGGTCGATCGTCGAATCCGACTCGGCTGGGCAGCGTTCGGGAAGTTGCGTGGTATCTTCTCGTCCAACTTACCGCAGTGTCTCAAGACGAAAGTCTATGACCAGTGTGTGTTGCCAGTGATAACATACGGGACCGAAACGTGGTCGCTCACAATGGGCCTCATCAGAAGGCTTAAAGTCACCCAAAGGGCAATGGAGAGGGCTATGCTCGGTGTTTCGTTGCGTGATCAAATCAGAAATGAGGAGATCCGCAAGAGAACCAAGGTTACCGACGTTGCCCGAAGAATAGCCAAACTTAAGTGGCAGTGGGCAGGGCACATTGCTCGCAGAACGAATGGCCGATGGGGCCGAAAAGTTCTGGAGTGGCGACCGCGAACCGGAAGACGCTGCGTTGGAAGGCCTCCCACTAGGTGGACCGATGACCTTGTAAAGGTTGCAGGGATCCTCTGGATGCGAGACGCACGGGACCGGTCAATGTGGCGACACTTGGGGGAGGCCTATGTCCAGCAGTGGACGTCTTTTGGCTGAAATCATGATGATGATGATGATAATCAAATGAATGTGTGTATTTTTATAGGTCGGTTAAAATAATATTTCACAAACCATATACCTTAATATATAATATCTCATATACCTTATAATATTATATTATAATCATAATTATTAATTTTATTAATAAATGATATTTATTCACAAATATAATCATACTTATTAATATTTATTCACTACTCGTTTTTCAATCCATTCAGGTCCGTAACAACAGTTTGACCTCCTTGACCTCTCAAAATCCTACGCCACAAATTGTTTGCAAACAGGTGGATGACGCTGCCAATTTCCCGGGCATAATCCCTTACTCGCCACTCACGGGTCCCTCGGGAATTGAGGTCATTTACTTGGAAACCGTGTAAGTGGCCTGCAATTTATTTACAACGTTACAGGTTATTAGGCACCTACACCTCGTTAAATGGTGCTTCTCATTCCGTCATAATATTGAGACCTCACTTAAAATGGTTCGTGATTTTTGTTCCAGATTTCGATTCGTAAGGGATTCTACTACATACTTGAGTCGGCTTGATGAAGCATGATTTATCACAGGCCGGGGAGAAATCGAACGTTTATTTTGCTACCTGGCTGTGCCAAACCTGATTGTTTGAAATAGCGTAACTTTTGCTTAGCTTTTGAAGAATCCCTTTATAATCGCAGATATACTTGCACTTACAAGCTTGCTTTGTTGCTGTTTGCTGAGGCTAGAACGGATTGTTTTAAAACAATTGTACGCAAACGTATAAGCCTCTCTTATGCTTCGAGTGCGCGGCAGTGCCAGCGGTATCTTAAATACCAATAAGGAAAGGGTTGATTGCCCTCTTGTGCGGTACTGGAACAGTGTGCACACGGGTTCCAGGCCAACAGCTTTTCATTTTAGATAAGTTTTACTAACATAGTTGGAAGTCGTTACTAACAATTTATGGATTTTTTATCTGACTTAAATGCTTAGTAATAATAATAATTTGCTTTTACTTGGGACTAGTAGACCTTGTTGATCTAGTGGCCGCAATCGCGACTGCTGAGCATGAGGTCCTGGGTTCGAATCCCGGGTCGGGCAAAGCGTTTTTGGATTATTCCATCAGGAATTTGTCAGTAGCAGCCACGGAGTCTGGATTTGTGCCCGTTTGTTGGCAATAGGCTAGCCCCCTATGGGACTTAAAACATAACTGGCGAAAAGTACACTACTGTGTTTGCTGTGTGTTTGTGTGTGTGTGTCAACTGTGTATGTGTACTGTGTGTGTCTGTGTACTGTGTGTGTGTGTGTGTTTGTGTTCTGTACTGTGTGTGTGTTCTGTACTTTACTGTGCGTGTCCTATTAGGGTACACCTCTGCCTAACCCATCGGGGATTACAGGAGTGATGTTATTATTATGTCATTACATATTTACGACAAACCAGATTTTTAATCGCTGAAACAAAGAAGTCACGGGCTCAAAGCTCAGTGAGTCTTAAATAAATTATTCAGCTGTCTTTGACCCGTGAAATTAATCAGAAAAGAAAATTCGGAGATTAAAAAGTACTAAGTAGGCCGTCGCGTCGTCAGCGCAAAGGGACGTTAACGTACAACCGGGAAATCCGGGCTTATTCCGAAGGGGAATTGCGTAACAGACGGACCATCCTCGTTATGCATTATGAGAATTCAATTATATAAATTGCGCTGTTTCCTCGTCTATTATCGAGCTGGCGAATTTTTCAAACATATGAAGTATTGGAAGCGTGTGCGTATGGCCACTATGAGATTTATGAATATGGACAAATAAATAAAATAATATATTATTAAGAAATGATTTTTGAGCCAGTAATTTCAGATTACACACAAGAGCTAAACAAACTAGAATTATAGGTACATAGCAGGGTCAAATCTTGTGTACAAAATAATTGTTGTGTGTTAAATAATTGTTGTGTGTTAAATAATTATCGTGTGTTAAATAATTGTTGTGTGTTAAATAATTGTTGTGTGTTAAATCTAGGGGTAATTATTATAGTTAATTGAGACCTTTGGAACCCCAAACTAGGCAAGGAATGCCTGTATTTTGGTAGTATATTGATTCCTCTTAAATAACAATATCTTATTTGCACTATTATTGTAATACTCGACTATTATGTTATTTACACCAACGTTTTTATACTAGATTGTTATAGATTGGATCATAAACTTCATAATAGTGGTTTTTTTTTCTAATTAACTACAAAGATGAAATTACTTGTTGACAGTAAGAAGATCAAAACATTGTACAAAGCAAAAGGATTATGTGAGGATATTAGCCGTTGGTGTCCTATAGTTCTGCCTACCCCAATGTGAAGAAGGTGTGAGTTTATGTATGTATGTATAGCACTGGATTACAAATTTCCTAAGAACTTCTTTGGATTTTGATAGAAAAGTGTGTAACGTAGGGCTTAAGTTTTTATACAGACACTGTCACTAACATTATCATTAACACTTAAAACGGAATATTTACCATGTTTACTATTTGTTTATGCGTGATCATGGTGCTTGCAACAGCGCCGAAATATCGGGAACTCATAATAAATAGTAAACATGGTTCTTGCAACAGCGCCGAAATATCGGGAACTCAAAACAAATAGTAAACATGGTCAGTATCCCGTTTTCAGTGTTAATGATAATGCAAGGTTAGCGTAGCACTACAGATTCAAATCCAATTAATATTTAATGTGTCCTATTATGGTCGCTGTTGGATTCGATTCGAGAATCTTGTTTGTATAATTCAACAGCTCTTGAATACTTAAGACTCGGAGACTCCCGAGTTATAGCTGAAAGTTTAACCCCTTATTCATAACATCGTTAGCCTCGTAGCCCGCCCCACCCTTTTCAGTTCACGTCAATGAAGTGGGGGGGTTATCACAGAGACTTTATCCGCTCGACGTTCGCAGACATTCGGTTAGTATATGAGATCTTTATGAATAAGAACAGAGAATGAACCCAGTAGACATGACTGCAATTTATCTAGTGAGTTTTGGATCCGCTTTAGGTACGTAACTTTGTGCAAATTATTTCATTATCATTATCGAATCGAATACATGTGACATAACTAACACTGGGTAGAAGAATGGAGGCCTATGTAGATAGTACCTACCTACCAGTTTAGAAGATACCATAGAACTCGCTTCCTACCGGATTCACTTTGAAAAATGGTACAGTCAGTATTCTATGGACAAATAATATAATCACATTAAAGATATGTACTCCGGCTTACCTCTAACAAAATTTGACCCTTCGCTACTGCTACCTACCTCCTTATTTTCGTTGAAATCGTGGAACCAGTGTAAGTAGAGCCTGAACCATATTTTTACGACTTTTGAAAGTGTCTTAAAAACAAGAAAGACACACAAACACCATTGGTATCTATAAAAAACAGAACACAGATAACATAATTTCCAGGCGAGCGAATTCGCGTGCGTAGTTTTCAATTAGGTCGATGGCCAATATCTTGAGCTAAATAAAGATACGAAGTTAGTGATTCATTGTTTGTTTTGTCTTTGCGTGTTGACGAAAACAACTTTATTTTAGTATAGTTAACCTCGTATTTGCTTTACCGCTCTAAGGGTGACATTGAAGGGGGTCATTTGCTCGTCTATACTAATATTATAAAGAGGGAAAGTTT
Organism: Noctua comes; assembly: GCA_963082995.1. Lineage (NCBI taxonomy): Eukaryota > Metazoa > Arthropoda > Insecta > Lepidoptera > Noctuidae > Noctua > Noctua comes. The sequence continues at coordinate 15,279,822 of OY720278.1, read as the reverse complement.
GTAAGTTTAGATGTAGAGAGTAATCTTCGGAATTACTAATCCAATTCCGAAAATTCTTTCACTAATATGAAGCTACATTATCCCCGAGTGTCACAGTTTTTTGATCATAACGAGAGTGAATACGCGGGCAAAAGCTAGTAAGTATTAAAACGACAACTTCTATTTATCTACTTAAATGTGGCAGTTAGATAGTTTCAACCTTAGAAGAGTTTAACATAACGGGAATCGTTGCCCCGATTAACGAGATGTAGGTCGAAGATTCGGACACAGCCAGCGCTTAACTTTGTGAAGAATATTTTGTCACCAACGCTCATAATACACTTGGAAATCCTGTGACAATCCTCCAACCCGCAGTAAGACACACACCATTTTGAGAGGAGGTCTGTTTCCAACATCATACATACATATTCACAGACGCCTTTTACCCATGGAGCTCGCTGAAACTACAGAACGTCACCTGCTAAGATCCATACATTCTCACACAGTGGATAATATTGGCTGTTTAAGTGACGTCAAAGATGGTAAAACAAATAAGAGGTCGACTAGACATATTTACTAGTCTCTGTCCATGAAATGAGTTAAGAAAAACCCGGTGACAAAAACAGGAAAATGTTGCTGTGGTAAATAAAACCGAAATGGCTACTTAAAGTTATCTCTTTGACGAAATTATAGTAATTTCTTTGTGTGAGACGCAGCATCAATTCACTGGCTCCCTTTGACGGAAGATTAAATTGAAGTCTTCGCAAATTGGTCTGTCTATAATAATACCGATTCAATTATAGAAAAATGCTCGTGGTAAATGGAATTTATTTAATAGATTTTACGTTATGATTGGTTAAACGAGGTCAATACTTTAAGGGCGTGTAGTACTTGTGAAAAGAATTGTGCGATTGACCGATGCATTGCGGGTCGATTCCTGCACGGATCAAATATTTGTATGGCCTAAATTCTACAGGTAGTTGTTTCGGGTCTAACTGTTTGTGTACGCGAGTTTAAATGTTTGTAAACGCATCCACAATACAGAAGAAATTTCTAGTATGAGGCAAAGTTAAATAAAAATAGATATCGCAAAAAAAAAATCAGCTGCGCTGCGACATCCATTTATGGTCGCGTAACTTGAAAAAATGAAGGGAACAGCTGTTCTTTTTACATCTTTCCAAGTTAGTCCCATTGTCAAAGTTACTCATACTTATGAGTACTTCGCTTCCTTATTATTGTGCTCTATAAACCAATCACCTCGTGTATTTAGAGTAATGAGATCCTAAATATACGAGGGCTTAATAATAAGAGAAACACTGGGTGACCTTTCAGGTTACGCAACGCTTGCTGGGGTCGGCCCGTTGATCGATGACCATCCATGACATACCGAGTCCCCTCCGGTCAATGGAAATCACAATCATGATAAGCCATCTTGTCTGTCATTCGTAGATTTTTGAAAATCGTTGCTAGAACTGGATGAACCAGCTTTTCGGTAGCTCAATGCAGTACATTTTCGACTTTGTCATCATCGAATACGCTGATGGATTGTCATTTTGTCTAGGCGTTCGGGTATAGATTATATTTTACACTTCGAGACACTGAATCCTATTAAATAAAAGTTTGAAACTTTTTTGATACTCTGTTTTAAGCTTTCACGGTTTACAACTAAACTTATACTTACTTTTACTTACTTTTACTTACGGGATATCTTCCGTGATTGTTCATTATTTTGAGCTCCCGATATTTCAACGCTGTCCCGCATTCTCCAGTCAACCCGCGATCATGGCGCTTGCAACAGCGTCGAAATATCGGGAGCTCAAAATACTGAACAATCACGGAAGATATGCCGCAAGTGACAGTATGAGTTTACTTTGTTGAAAGTTTCTCTTGTCAATTGTCAAAGTTCGCGCTTGGAGGCCGTACGCGTACAGTAAAGCAATAACAATTTCGCCAGTGGGATAGCGGTTGGAGTTGTACAAAACGAATAGCACTGTCCATTTTCTGGTTTGCGCTACTTTTCAATCCAGTAGACAAGTTGTTAACGAACTGACAAAATGGAGTCGGTCGACCATCTAACTATTCGCCAGGCGTAATTGCCACTGCCATTCACACATAGTTCACTTTTAGTAAAAAAACAAACGGAGTGAAAATTTTATTAACGCCTGAAATTTTATTTTAGATGCTATATGCCTCTCCTTAAACTTGCGATAGATAAGAAGCCTTTCATATACAATACATATTATTATGTAGATGTGTATTTATGTTGGTTTGTTTTAATTTTTATTTTTTTGGTACCTATACACGTTTAGTTTGGCCGCAATATTGATTTAATTATCGCTATAGCTAGCTGGATATAGGGGCACGGTAGTGCCCCGGCCAAGACGAGCTAAAAAAGATAAGGGCGCTACCTACCTTTTCTCGAACCGTTTCATAGCATTTTCAAGCCCTCAGCTTCGGTCTGGATAACAAATTCTCAGGTCAGTACATTTATGAAACACGCCAAGTTTCATATGCCTAGCTTTTATACTTTATATTTTATTAACACCTAAATTAAGTCGATTTTACTCTACTACGATTTTTTTCGACTCAATCACTCAAATTTCAAAACAACTCACTCCCTGCCCGAAGTCCTAAAAAGCTAAAATTTAGCATAAAGGCTAGAATTAGCAAAAATAAAACGGGAATCTGTAACTTTCAATCCCCATCCCGCAATGTCGAGGCCAGTGATTTAATTTCTTACCGTAAATCCATGCGAGTGTCTGATACGACCGCGAAGCGGCCAAGCCGTTCGTTTTGACCGAGAGATGGGTATGTGTACGTGTCAAAGTGTTTGCTTGGAGAGGGATAATATTTGGTTGGTGATGGTTTTGGCTTTTCATAAGATCTATAACTTTTTGAGAGTGAAAGTGTTAAGTGCTCACTAGTGTTTTTGACAGTAACAGATTACGAAAATACACATTTCATTTTAGGTACATAGATCATACATACACATAAACAGTACATAACACACATACAGTACAGTACATACATTTCTTAGCCAAATATTTATATTTACATAGGTACAATATTTACCTACACGTTACCAAGCCGACGTGTGTTGGAGACGAGGGCATGATACTATACAGCAATGTGACTTTACAATTTTATACTTATTTACTTTCTGAGTTAATTTCGGACATTATTTGCTTAGTTAGTTTACTTAACAGGTTAGTTGTCATCTGATTAGCCTTTTGCTTACTCGCTGGCGTCGCCTTTCTAGTATTTTAAATAGAACAACTGCCTATCTGACAATACAGTAACTGGGTAACACGTTACCCAAGACCAGTTGGTAGACTTTCGAGCATCTAAATAACCTTAACGATGTTCAAAGACCTACGAATGATAACATACGTATGAGAAGGAAAAACCAAATTTCCACTCACACCGCTATTCATAACATGTCATAAAATCACGCCTGTAATCCCCGAAGGGTTAGGCAGAGGTGTATCTAATAGTACACCCATATTTCGCCAGTTATGTAAGCACCGCTAACACCGCTATTCCTTTTTGATTAATTTCGTTGCGGAATCCAAGACAGTGAAACTGATTTTGTGGGATTTTGTCGAGCTTCATTGTCTCGGCACTGTTGATTCTGGCTTTCAGGAGTTGCGGTGGATTGGGAATAGTGTGGCGGGTTTGTCTCAAAAAACAAGCTGGGTTAATCTAACGCACAACGTGATTTAAATCCACGGATCGACCTTAGGAAGTGTTGCTTAACCTTAAAGATCGACTCATGTGGCTGTTATTTTTATCCAAGAGCCCCTCTTTAATGGATTAGTAGGGTGATGTAATTAGATCTTCCATTGCTAACTTACTCTACATTGTTCTCTTAAAATTTGATCCGAAAAAACGGGGCTTTCTTTATAAACATTGACCTCTGAGTTTTCTTTTACAGAGGTCTCAAAATGTAATAGTAGTCGTATCCATATGTAAAATATAATTAGGTGGATGTTAACTTAATAGGCTACAAGGATCCCATAGCTGGAACACAGCCCTACTCTCTGTATTTCTCTGTGTTATAGTACATCAACAGAATGTCGTGGCGGATGTCACCATGTTCTCGAATGTTTGGTTGAATGACATATGTCAGTTTCTCTGATAAGCATTTAAGAACCAAATTCATCATTATCATCATCATCTTTCTGCCCTTGTCCCATATTACTTGGGGTCGGCGCAACACGTTTTTTTTTCTCAATGTTTTTCACATCATTCTTCACACAATCCAATCATCTTTTCTTTAGTCTTCCTCTCCATTTCCATCCATCAACATTAAAGAAAGCTGCATAAACAAATTATTCTAGTTATTAACTAAAGGATGATTATGAAAACGATTTACTTAACCTTTAAAGTCCGCAACAACAATAGTTAAAAACTGCTCTTCAGCCAATAATCTAACTATGTAAACAAGCAATATTTCCTGTGGTTATTGCCTCAAGAAAGTTCCACAGTAAACAACGGGCAACTGACCGGAATTTATAACAAGTATCGTGTTGTTTTCTCAGCTCTTAGAGACCGGCGTCAAATTAAGGGGTGCTACACAATCGTAGCTCGTGCTTAACGCGGCAGTAGATCAATAATTGTACCGTGTTGATTGCAAACAAGCGTTCCTATGAATGAAATGGTCTCCTACATGATTATGAACGTGGTTACCGCTTATCCTGTGGTCAAACTTGTTCTGAATTGTGTAACACACTCGCAATCCCAACGCTATTAATTTCGACAAATCAACAAATAACTAACGCATGACTTATCAAGTAGACGAATTTATTAAAAATTAGCCGACATGCGTGACGGACTTTTGTACAAACCACCACAATCTCTATTGTACTTGCTTAGGGGTTGAATTTTCTAAAAGCCTTTCTTAGCGGACGCCTACGTCATAACAGCTATCTGTATGCCTGATTTGTCCAATGGCTTCAGATGTGCTATGATAGTCAGTCAGTCAGGACCAACTATGTATTTCAAAAGTATAGACCTAAGATATAAATTCAGCAATGGATCATGGATTCACTTCAACATCATCTGCTTAGCTTTTTCTCAAGTGTGTACTTACGTAAGTCACAGTTAGTACTGAGTAATACCATACCCCTTGATTAAACTGGTTGTCAGACCAGTAACGATTGCCAAAGATCTACAAAAAAAAAAAAAAAAAAATTAGATTTTTAAAATTGTTAGTAAACAAGAAAACTAAAAACAACTGTAAAAGAGACTATAATGGGTTATTCAAAATATGTAAAATTCTACCAGTTAGCCTTAAACATAAATACCTATTATTGGTTAATAACCATGGCAGTCGGGATAGTGACTCACTAGTATCTAACAGCTATACTACCAGGTCGATGACAGCAGGTAAATATAATGTACCCAGAGTTAGCAATTACTATGGCGACAGAACCTTAAAAAAACGCATTCCCTATTTATTGAACACTCTGCCTGCTGACATCAGACAAGAAGACAATAAAGTAAAATTCACACGTAAACTTAAAAAATATTTATTGGATTCTATGTAAGTGTAGGTATTAAGTAAATATATTTTATGGATGTACCTGATATTATGTTTAATGTATTAGAGACTCAACGATCTCACAGTTAAACTGCGTAAGCAGTTTTGTGGGGCAATGTAACTAGCCTTAAGAAATTGTATTTTTTAATAAATCATTCATTCATTCATTCATTCATTCAAATAACAGCCGGATTCCGCGGCACATTCAAAGAGGCCAGACCTAGCAGTGGGTGAGGATGATGAAACATTCTTACACGAAACAGAAATATATAGTATGCTTCGTTCGTTTGTTTGTGTGGTGTTCCGTCGCTTCCACGGGCAAGTGCACATGAACACATGTGCACATGTACATGTGCTTCACTTGTGCACAGTGACATAGTGCACAAGTGAAGTGTTGTATTGTATTGTATAACGGGCTGGTGTCCGCAACTCCACGTCCAAAGCGCGTATTTTGCGTGTAGTGTTACTAACATAGTTTTAAGGGTCTATTTACTAACAATTTACAATCTTTATTTTATTATATGTATGTTAGTCTGTAAGGTATATATCTATGGGCCAAAGTAGCCTAAAAATAAATTGATGTTGTTGTTTTTACTTCATAAAGTAAGTGCAAATCATGTGCGGTAACCATAAAATCAAGATGCGGATACCGCACTGCGCTCAAAAAAAAAAACAACATATTGGCGTCGCACTGCGTTTGGTGTGGGTGGCTCCTAAGAAAGTTCTACGTAGGCGGACGGTCGGAAGCTAATGGCAGATTTGACGACTCGACAGATATAGACATAATATAGATATTGTAAAGAACCTATTTCATAAGTCGGTTTTTACTGTATTTATAAGAAACCTAAACATTTATCTGGTCAAGAAAACAACTCGATTTTCTGTGACAAATAGACAGACGTTTGGAGAGCGTGACGATAGTCACATCGCGTATCATAATACAGGACCGGTGTACTATGATACGCGCGCATTATGATATTTAGCGTCAGTTAGTATGGTTAGCGATAGCTATCGTTTACAATTGCGAGTTTTTGGTACAAGGTTCCATTCACTGGTTTTGCCAGCTTAAAACGAGACATTTTCTTATTTCCATCACATTTATTACCGCTAAAATTTTGATTTATATTACGTAGGCCTGTGAAACAGTATTGCACCTAAGATCCTAAAGCCGGTAAACATCTTTACCAACCCACGTGCCTTTAAGTACACATCTGCCAAACCCTTCTTGGTTAGCTGGCGTGACGTAACGTGTTCTTACCTAAGGAACTTGTGGTTACTGAGTTGGATAACCACATCCAGGAAGGGATGATGAGTACCACAGTTTCAACTTATAGTTTGTTTTCACGTTTGGGATCCTTCACGGAAGCAAATATTTAAGTTTTGCTGATGAAACTTATTCTGATTGAAAATAACATAGTTTCCAGCCGATCAGGCCGAACTAGTTAGTCCTGTTATCGGCCAAACCCGATTTCAGGCCGAACTATTTTGTCCTAGGCCAAACCGTTTTATTGGTTTATCGTGTCAAGATACACTAATCCAAACAAAGCAGTTACTCTGCGGCCAACTTGGATGTAGCGCTCGCCGGCTGCTGCCGTAGCATCGCCCGCTTCGCTCGCTCTGCTCGCATGTGTTTGGTTTCAGTTCCAACCCAATTACATTACCTAACCTCTTGACGATCCCGTGATAAGCCCTATTTAAAAAAAAAATAATACGTTTCGCGTTTTCTCCGTGCCTCGGAAAGCACGTTAAACCGTTGGTCCCGGTTGTCATTTGTAGATCTTTGACAGTCGTTACAGGTAGTCAGTGGCCTGAAAGTTGTCAGACTTTACCAGTCTCGCCAAGGGTATCGTATTACGCGGTACTAACTGGGTTGTGGATGTCAGATAGGCAGCCGCTCCATGTTAAGTACTGGTATTCAGCTACTTTCGGTTAGACTGGAAGCCGACCCCAACATAGATGGGAAAAGGCCAAGCAGATGATGACACTAATCACTTTTTGTGACAAGTGTATTGCATGTTTTTGTCAGAAGTTTCTCAGTAGCTGCCCAGCCATGGATTGTGTCACTTTAAAGTCAATAAAGTCGCTCCCACTCCTCCTGCACGTTATATACTTCTGCTCACCCCCGAGGGAAATGCAAACACGATATAACGTAAGTAATTGAAAATGGAGTTTATAAGAAATAAAGTGATTTAATCAAACTGCGGTGCCTAAGGTTTCACAGAGTTAAACCAATAATTAAATTGTAATACACGCCTCGTCGCCTCGTGCCGATACTAGAAGAAGCCATATTCCAGTAGTGATGCAATATTTTATAGTCATGAATGTTGTTTGAAAATTAATAGGTATGTCAGGTTGTCAGAAATTATTCCGTTAGGCTCGTACATCATGTGGGCAGAAGATGTGTTTCGTGCAATGAAAACACACTGGGTGCGATACACTGTTTCTATTAAACTAACAAATTACTTGAAATTATAACTTAACACAATAACACGGCGCACAATGAATCGGGTGCAGTTCCAGGACGTCTCCACTCCGCTGCGATCAGACATTGAATGTCGTTCTCGCCTCGAGCGTGCTGTCACTACTGGCGTACTTTATTCATTTTATGTCCGTACCAATGACCGGATCCGACAGGTATATTTATTTCATTTCTTTACAGCAGGTAAATTAATAAGTATTGGTAATTTTCTAATTCATTTCAGGGCTTGTTTCGTCATACTCATCATCATTACTTGCGTAGCCTAACCAACTAATGGGTGTAAAAAGACCATTAACGAAGCCGAAAGGCACTTGTTCTCCCCGTTATTGCGATTTTTTTGGTCTGGACCATACCTGAGAACCTTCTAGTTATGTAGATAACGGAGGTCGAAATTCCGACTTTTTCACAAGTTTGAAAAAAATGCAAGTTTTTAATGTTATACTCGTAAGTAAATTTACTATAAATAACTTCATGACCCCTTTATTATTCAATATATCCATCAGCACAATGTTTTGAGTGCGTTACATTGAGTATAATCGTAAATCGTGATTATTCATACCAAAAAAAAACACTAATTCTTACGTAGAGCTACTAAGTTTGATGAACAGAATGCTTGGTTGACGGCTTCGTGAACGGTCTGTTTACAACTTGTATGTTGGGGTCTTCCAGTCTAATTGTATGTAACTGAAGAGTGAACACCAGTACGATTGTGAATCTGACTAATACGAATCTTTGTAAGACACGTTGTCAGACTTTTGAAAACAATTCAAAGTGGTTTTTATTGTTTATTTTTGTCCGACTACGGCAAAGCCAAAAGGAAGGGTTATGATTTTAGCAGTCTTTGTATGTATCGATGTATGTTCCTCCGTAGCACCTAAACTATTCATCCGATTTTGATGAATAAGGTGTCAATCGATTCGTTATTATGACCCGGGTAACATAAGCTACATTTTAACCGACTTCAACAGTAAGTGGAGTCGATTTTACCTTGTAAACCCCGATTTTAATTAGAGCCTGGTTTTTGCGGTAGTCGGTATTTTTAGTTGTAGTTATACCACACAAATTCTTATTTAAAAAGATAAATAAATATTTAATTGGCAAAAGTCGTAAGCTTGCCAACGAAAAGAGAATATGAAATTCTCCATGGGTTCCCAACGTGAGAAAGTAGGCCGAAGTTAAAAAAGTTCCGCTCATTCTGATTGACGCGGGATAGAATAAATTAAGCAAGGAATTCTCAAATAAAAACTGACGACCTAGTAATTGGAGGGGGACGGGGCTATTATTATGAGAGAGACGCATTATTCAGTGCACTTTGTAGATTAGATATTATGGAATATCACCGAGGTCGGCTTCAGTCTCGGGGTCGATTGAAAGGATCTCGATAATGAAACCTATCGAGTAGACGTGCCGCACAATGGTTCGGACAGTATTTGTTGAACAATACAGCAATCAATCAATCAGCAATCTTACTAAATATAAATGCGAATATTTGTGAGGTCGTATGCATGGATGGATGGATGATTGTCACACTGTCACGTAAAAACTACTGAATGCATTTGGATGAAATTTGGCACACAGATAGTTTTTAACCTGGATTAACACCTATGATGCTTTTTATCCGGTCAGTAAGATCCCGTGGAACAATTACAGAACTACACGCAGGCGAAGTCGCGGGCATAACCTAGTTACTACATAATATTCGAAATTACTACCTGCCGAACTATTTTGTGTAATAACGTCTTACATAAGAAGCGGCGGTGATGGTAAAATATTCATAGCAATATGTTGCCTTGACAATAGTTCGTAATTTTCAATTCATCTACAACACAATATCAATCGATATGACAATTAAAAATGAATCAACCTCAGTTGTGTAAGCGTTTCGAATAAAAATGAGTTATTGTTACTCGTAACATTCTGGGGGCTGGTTTAAACATCATGCTTGTAACCCACGGAAGGTTAGGCAGGGGTGTACCGATAGTACTCCAACATTTCACCAACATTTTTTTTTTCTATGTTAACGTCCCATGTATGTTACAGGCGGCGAACCTATCCAGATTCTAAGCTACTGTGACATTCTTGATGGAAGATATTTCTAGGACACTATTGATTTTATAACTTACTAGTGACCCGCCCCGGCTTCGCACGGGTGCAATATTTATATATATAAACCTTCCTCTTGAATCACTTTATCTGATACTGAAAACCGCATCAACATCCGTTGCGCAGTTTTTAAGATCTAAGCATACATAGGGACAGACAGACAGCTGCCCCCGTAGCATGACCACCGTAGACAGGGATATCTTTGACGGAAGAATCGACAAAATGACAGATAGTGCAAAGAAATTTGTCATTGTGTCGACACACGTCGTCAAAGATATCCTTGTCTACGGTGGTCATGCTACGGGGGCTGGAAGCGACTTTGTTTTATACTATGTAGTGACAAGCACATAAATAAATCATAAATCATATTTATTTCTGCAATTAGGTTTACCAAACTCTTTCACATGTCATGTTTTGTTTTAAAGCTAGATGGGGCCGGTGTTTCGTACCTGACTACTCTGAGAAGAAACATCCGAAACAAACCCAGAGGTCAGCGTCTCTTTTAAAGTCCAGACATTGCTCAAGTCATATGAGAGAGTTGCAAATCTCACTTTCTATAGTGAAACAGGATAACAAGCATCATGTGTCACAAAAGAAAGTGGGATTTTTTAATACAAAGAGTTCGACAGTACACCGCTAAACAAACAACACTTTGTAAATTATTCACAGTTTCCTAGTCCCACGAGAAACATCAACTTTGACTGTCTATTGAATAATACAATCAAAAGGGTGGAGCTACACCGTTTCCTGTTTCGTAATTTTCCTCTGCGTTCACATAAAACTCACGACTTTTCCACGTGGAAGTAAGCAGAGACGTAGAATGGTGCGTGCTTTAATTATTTTTTTTAATTAGATTTATTTTTTTATTTAAAGTATAACAAAAAGTGTACATTTAGGCGGAGTAATATTATTTCTCAAGCAGTAGTATAATTAGTACTTATAAGTAAACCAGTTATGACTAAAATATAGCAGATAAAACGAAAAAAAAAAAATTGAGAATCCACTGATACAACAAACCGGGAAACAAAATAAAAGGGAAAAAATAATATCTAAATATTGTCCCCTTGGAATATTTTAATCCAAGCGACGTTGCGTCGGGGGACGCTTTATTTATCACTTTCTTTGCGTATCTCATCTGCTCGTACTAAGCGGTCTACTTATGTGATCTTATTTATTTATTTATGGACACACAAAATACTTAGCAATTCATTACAAATCAAAAAAAAAAACAAATCAGGATTTTCAAACGACTGCGCAGATTTTCTTGAAATATAACACTCTCGATTAAAACAACTTTCAACAAAAAGACTTAATCAAAATCAGTTCATCCGTTCAGGAGCTATGTTGCCACAGACAGATACACATTTCAAATTTATAACCTCTTCTTTTTCGTCGGGTATGAAAAAGTCAATAATGTATGAGACTGACATGAGCTAGGCTACTTATAATCTTATTTTAATTCCGTTGAAGACGTTTTAGAAACACGAGACACTTTGAAATCGGTTGCCACTCGTCTAGGCTCTGGTCACACACGCACGCCACGCCAGTTGGGAGTATTGCGCCCTTGACCTTTTTAGTGAATGTGAGTAAGTATGACCTTCAGGGCCCTGTCCACCTATTGATGGATCTTCCGACACTTATAACAAAATATATCATTCATTTATTTTCTGGTAACTTTGACCCATAAAGACTAACATACCATATACCGTATATGTGTTGGATCCGGTTAGTGGTACGGACATAAAATGAGTCGCAAGTACGCCAGTGGTGAAATCACGCGACCTACTTACAAGTTTACCCACACCACAGCGTGCTTGTACGGAACCGTGATGTTTACAGCTCGAATGCGAGGACGACATTCAATGTCTGATTGCAGCGGAGTTGAGACGTCCTGGAACTGTACCCGATTCATTGCACCCCGTGGCATTCCTAATACTACACCCACAATAGGGGGCGAGCCTTTTGCCATCAACCGGGCACAAATCAAGACTCTGAGGCTGATACTGAGAAATTCCTGATGGGAAAACCCAATAAAACTTGCCCGACCCGGAATCGAAACCAGGACCTGATGCTCAGCGGTCGTGCTTGCGACCACTAGACCAACGAGGCAGTCATAAACTAATGAATTAGGATTTTCCTTCAAAATAATTCGTATTGTTATTACATAAAGAGACTTATGTAATTGCGGTGATTTTTTTCAATAGAAGGAACGTTATGGCGGCTTATGTTGATAGATAGAATAGAATACCCTTTATAATGTATACCATACAAATTACAGGTAGCAAAACATCATCATCTGCCTAGCCTTTTCCCAACTATGCTGGGGTCGGCTTCCAGTCTAACCAGATGCAGCTGAATACCAGTATTTTACACAGAGCGACTGCCTATCTGACCTCCACAACCCAGTTAGTACTGGGTAATACGATACCCCTTGGTAAAACTGGTTGTCAGACTTTTTGGGCCACTGACTACCCAACGACTGTCAAAGATCTACAAATGACACCCGGGACCAACGGTTTAACGTGCTTTCCGAGGTACGGAGGAAACTCGGTATGTAATGGGTGGTCACCCATCCACAGAGCAACCTAGGCAAGCACGGCTTAACCTAAAGATCGACCCGAGCGGCTGTTATTATTTAGCCACGAGATCCTCCAGGTAGGAAAACATAGTAGACATTATATACAAGGAGACACAATGGGCGCTGTCTTATCGCTAAAAGCGATCTTTTCAAGACAATCTTCGGATGTATTTCAGGATAGACGACAGACAATACTAGTTACTATGTCGAAGTGAAAAAACATGCTTGACTTCGTATTTCTTTATTCAAAATACGATGCGATGTCAAGCATGTATTTTCGCTTCGAATGTACCAATTACTCAGAATGAATGTAAAATTCGTAGAACTGGCGTGTTATAGATTTTGCACACAGCCAATTTATGGGTTCCGCATACAAACGCCTTTGAGAGCCGATACGGGCTCTCATTAGCTGTGCGGTTGTGTGATCTTTGGTGGCACATTGCGACATACCTAACTAGATGGTAACATTTGCTACTTTCAACAAATGGAAAAATTGTGGGTAGCTGATATTGATAGATCTTAGATAGGCAGTCGCTCCATGTAAAATACTTGTATTCAGCTGCATCCGGTTGGACTGGCAGCCGACCCGAACATAGTTGGGAACAGGCTGGGCAGATGATTTCATTTCATTTCATTTATTCAAAAGCAATTACGTTGTGTCTGAGTGTTACAATGTGAATGTTATTTTTGTATAATGATGAGTAGGTGTCTGAAATACCTTTTCACTAACGCTACTCGATACCCAAATAAATGCCTAAACAAAAGCACGCGGTTGGTTTTTAACACGCTTTTTATTAGCTTCACCTGTAACTATGTAAAAAATCTTAGAAGGTTAATTTGACCCACTTCCCGGTTTCTGATTGAGCTGAAGTTTTGCATACTTGTTAAGTTTGGATGACAATGCATGGTTAGCTAACTGACGTCATTCTAAATCCAATATGGCGGCCTCCCAAAGATGGCGGACTAGTTGTTTTTAATGCATTCCCATGATATACGACGTAAAAGAGATACGAGAAAGAAGATGGGGTCGCTCTAAAGCGTGTTTTTTTAACTATAATATTATTTATCTTTATTTATTAATTAATAATTCATGTACACACAAAATACTCCACTCTCTCACTCTCTCTTTCTCTCTCCTCTCTCTCTCTGCGTTCCATTACATCTTGTAGGTATAGCAGTGGACGTCGACTTTAGTAGGGCAATCGAACTTCATGACCAGGCTTGTTCACTTGCTCTTTCATAATATACTGATGCACCCGAAATAAAATTAAAACGCTACATTCATACTTGTCCTTTTGTAAAACTGCTAAAAGTAATTCCTAAGAAACTCCCGTCAAAGAGTTCACGTGATTCGTAAAGCTGTATACTCCAGCCGCTTCCGAATCTAAAAATATCGCGTTCTCAGAACCTATCATGTGGGTCTGCGTGTTTCCGAACCATTCAATTTGAAAAGGTTATTCAGAAATAGACACAGGCAATCTAAGGCAGTACCAACGTAAGATATAAAACTTACAGGAGTTAAATTGGACGTGTAGAAAGCGAAACAAGTTGAAGGCGTAGGCTACGTTCATACTCTGCGTATAGTCAGTCGGCCGCCGACTGTGAGCCCTCAGTAAAAAATGTACGAAGAAAATTCAGACTGCCGTTCGTTTTTCCATACATTTTGAACTTGACGCTCACAGTCGGCGGCTGGTTATACGCTGTGAGTGAACACGGCCTTATAGTGTGAGTTTGAAAATGTGATGTTTGTTATCCGGTACAGCTCTCACTAGTACAGATTTGTATACGCTTTGAAACCCCACTGCTGGGCAAAGGACTCCCCACAACCCTTCCATGAGCTCTTTTCCCGTGCCTCCTCGAACTAGCCCTCGCGGTATGCGTATCGAAATACTTGATTCAGAAAACGGGTGAGAAACACAAACATCAATAAATTGTTTTGATCCTTTTGATCACTGTCCACGCATGCGAACTTGTCATCGTGCACTAAATGAACAATGAACCTCCTTCCTTACCTCCGTCCTTTTTGTTACAACCAACGATGTATGTTTGTAGCGACTACTCGGTACTATCCTTTCATTGTTATTTTACATCTGTTTTGCAGCAAATTGATCTTTATTCTCGATCTCATAAGGTATATCGTCGACCTAATTCTAATATGGCGTAAGTCTAAATTTGGCCATTCAACGATTTTTTTTTCAATTAAGGTGGAGTGATCCAAAAGTGTTATATCTATATAACAATAGGGTAAAAATTAAAGCAAATTAAATAATATTCTTGTTAGAACATTCATTTTTTTCAAGTTTCCTAAGAAATTTACGGAATCAAAAGATTTTTTCTGCATCCTGGACAATTATGACTTACACCATATTAGAATTAGGTCGACGATATGTCAGAGGTAAAATAAGTGAGAGATCTTGTACCTACGTGGCACAGATAATATCATGAGACGCGAAATACTGTGATTTTTAGAGGGCACAATATTTATTTGGTACAAGAGGGCGACTCATGATAGAGGTGAACTGTACCAGAGATGTTCGTAATTGTTTGCATTGCTTAGTTGTAAGTACTGTCTATATGGGACATACGACATTGAGCTGAGTAGTGGAGCGTCCCTTGCCCTCAGCTCGAGCAAAATCCCTGAAAGACATTCTTCGTAATCTTTGAAAACATCTCCAGAACTACCAACATAAAGTTGATTAAGTAAACAACGTAATAGTAGGGTTAATTGGAACCCCTTTCAGTTTTAATTGATTTCAAGTTCTAGCCGAAAAGATGTTCATTCATGTTGACTGCAGCCATCTTTAATTATAAAGTTTATGCCTCCGTCAATGAAGGTGGGACTTGGCGAGACTTTACAGAATGCTGTGAAGTTTTAACTCAAGATTAAGGGCTGACTCCACCAAAGCGGAGATGTGCAAAGCGGAGAGGAGCGAAGATGCGTACGAGCTCAGGTGTATCCACTAAAGTTGTCGAAGATGTCGGAAGCGGAGAGGAGAATAGATGTGCACCACCCACAGCACGCCGCTCACAGCACACCGATCACAGCACACAGCACACCGCACACCGCACCCGCTCACCGCACACCGCTAACGTCGCGTTCTCGTCTCCGCTGTGCACTTGGCAGCCGAGTGCGGAGCCTGGCCCAATAAATGTGGGACATCTCCTCACCTCTCTGCTCGCCCATTTCCAGTAAAGCTAAGGGAAGACGAGAAGCGTAAATAACGCAATTCTATTGGTGGTTTACAACACATGTCCTCTCGTCTCGTCTCCGCTTCGGTGGAGTCCTGCCCTAAGGGTTTGCACTCACTGACCCGAAGCAATCACTACACATACAGCTTTCATACGGCTCCTGTCGATCGGTATCAACCTTCACGAAATCGTGTTCGAGTCGGTTCGTTTGATTTTACCGCTCGGCTGTGCCGAAATAGCACACGAACATATTGTGTGCAGCATCCCTTACTCGACAAATCCTGGCGACGACAAGAGCCTCAATTGAGCGAATCTTTTTAAAAGGCTCAGTTTAAGCCTCGTTAAACCACTCTCGGAAGAAAAAAATCCCTTGAATTTCAAAAGAAAATGTGAGGGAGTTAAAACAGCGTTGTATACACTCATTATGAATTTCTTGCTCGGATCTAGGTCATGATACAGGCCTTCTTTAACTGCTTCTACCGTTTTCATTCAACCTCCGAGCCACCGACCTGCTTTTTCAGTTTTATTTTCGGACTTCTTAAAACCATTTTACCTGAGCGGGGTCAAAAGAATAAACTGTTTTATTGCGTCGACATTTCAGTCGTGATTAACTTGCCTGTTAGCCTTTATTCAGATAAGCGTAGAGATGTAATGAAAAATCTCATCTAAGTTATTAAGTCGAGGCTGTCATCTGTTTTTGCAATGCAATTACTGGGCCATACGGTGCCGGTATTGATTGCCTGGGCCACCGCATTATTGCCTCAGCTCCGAGCTAGCTTTTGTTTTTAAAAAGGGTACTTAAATGTGGTCTCCGTTATTATGTGAGAAGTCTTTTGTGTAAGACCTTTTGGTAAGCAGTGGTGTTTACTATACCACATGTAGACGAGTTATTTTGCTCTGTGCTACTCCTTGCTATTCATGAATAGAAGTGGAGTTCTAATTAACATTTACTAATGACTGTTTGGGTACGTACTTTGCGCTATTTTAGCGTGGTTTTCACATGCTACTTACATTAATGAAGTTCTATACAGTATTGTCAAAAGCGCCACAATAATAAAGATCTTGATTTTTAATTAATATTTTTCTTTATTACATTTTTATGCAGAAGTAAAAATTTTATCGAACAAAGGCGAACTTAATGCAATTAAAGGTTTCATATGACGTCAACAAAAAAAGTCACAAATAATTTTTAGGCTCAATTATAATCCAGTTTCTTAGCCGAAAGTAATCTTCGTCAAAATTAACGCGAGTCAAGTGATACCCTGACAATTTCATTTACTTTTTATTTAATTTTTTAACTTACTTTTGTGTCGGTTTTCGTTTTTCAGAAACTGGATTTTAATTCAGCCTAAAAAATATTTGTGACTTTTTTGTATTTTTTTTTTTAGATATTTCTTCAGGAAATTCCCGTAACGAGCATCAATTGCCCGTACAGCAACCGAGACGTAAGCCGACGAATGCCAATTTATAGGGGACTTCTGTAAGATATTCCTTTCACTTAAATTAGGGAGCACCTAAATGGATACCTACATTTTTAAATTGGACTACCGGCTCAACGCTCGAGGCTAAATAATAACAACCGCTCGGATCGATCTTTTGATTAAGCCGTGCTTGTCTAGGTTGGTCTGTGGATGGGTGACCACCCATTACATACCGAGTTTCCTGCGTGCCTCGGAAAGCACGTTGAGCCGTTGGTCCCGGCTGTCATTTGTGGCAGATATAGGTAGTCAGTGGCCTAAAAAGTCTGACAACCAGTCTTACCAAGGGTATCGTATTACCCAGTACTAACTGGGTTGTGGAGGTCAGATAGGCAGTCGCTCCATATTAAATACTTGTATTCAGCTGCATCAGGTTAGAACGGAAGCCGACCCTAACATAGTTGGGAAAAGGCTAGGCAGATGATGACTGTCGGCTCAACGTCGAGAGTTGAAATCTCAACAGTGCAATAACGTTCAGGCTTTTATTTAAGTATCGATTACTGATCGTGAAATCGGGTACTACCAATAAGCCACAAAGCTAAGCTTCTCATTTCCCTGTTTCGTCGATCCAGTTTCCTTTTACCTAATTAATAACATTAACAAATAAGCCTTACCTTTTGCGAGATAAAACCAAAAATGGCCGCGTAAAATTTAATTTAGACCAACGTTTTATACCTTTTCTTAATTATAAAGTTAGTTCGGATGTTTGTTCCTCAAAAACACTGAAAGAAGGTATAATAAGAGCTAAACAGAGTTTTCTTGATTTAAACAAAAGGTTTTCTTACCCTGAAATTTTGACTACGTTTTCCGTTTAACATACGAACCTGTGTATAAAAAATAAATTTAAAATTTAAAAAACCCCTATCACAACAAAGAAAAACAAAAATTTGAAAAGTCAATAAAATGGCTGAGCCGGTTTTGATAAAACATGTCTTATTGTTATATTCACATCATGCCCTTAAATTTGATACCCCACTTGGGTATATTTGAAAATATACGATTTTTCATCCCCCGAATCTAGTAAATGGGTACACCGATTTTGATAAAACATGTCTAATTGTAATATACACATCATGTACTTTCATTTGATACCTCACTTAGGTATATTTGAAAACATTCGATTTTTCATACCCACTTTTGAGCAGTAACTGATGAACGCATTAAGATGAAATTTGGCATACAGGCAGACCGTGGCCTGAGTCAGTTTATAGCATACTTTTTTTTACCGACTTGCAAAAGGAGGAGCTTATCAATTCGTTTGAATTTTTTTTTTTATCTTGGTAGTACACGTCAAATACACACCTCTTGATTAATTTCCGATCTTCACACAACCGAAGCAGGGGGCGAAAGCTGTTTAGTATTAAAAGACATTTTCAATAAGCTTGAATTTCAAACTGAAAGCAACTTTGGCCATAATCTGTAATGGTGTCATAGCAGGGTCGAAGCAGAAAAAGGCTTCGAAGTCGGGGTCGAGAGAGGTCAAATAAAAGACATTTAAACTTTTCAGTTTTATCTTAGGATTTATGCAAATTCATATTATCTATACGAATAAATAGGCTGAAGAGTTTGTTACTTTGAAAGCCCAAATATCAGAAACTTCAAATCGGATTTCAAAAACTCTTTTTGCAATTGATAGCTCATGCAATTCGTCAAGGAGATAATATCAAACTAACATCACGCTAGGTCTTAAGGTGCTCCCTCACCGGGAGCATTCGCGTGTAATGTAACATTATAGATTCGACTTTGAGCATAACATTACAATACTACCTCCCTGACCGACGAGTGTTCGCGTGTAATGTAACATTATAGATTCGACTTTGAGCATTACATTACAATACTACCTCCCTGACTAACGAGCATTCGCGTATAATGTAACATTTAGTATAAATTTGAATTTGGGAGCATTCTGATTTAGTTTTTTCCGTAATGTCAGACGAAGCAGTCATTGTGCTGAGTGCAGCAATATTAATTCGACATTGTTATTTACGTAAAAGAAAAGAAAAGAAACGATATTGATGCCATGAATTATTGAATTATTTTTTATTACGGACGGGGGGAGGTAATCCGCGGCGGCCGGCCAAACGCAACAAAAAAAGCGCATTGATGTTACAAGTTGTATCAAAATATTACACATTGTATCATTACAAGGTGCGCATTGTAATGATCGGTTCTCCTCCTTCACTGATGTAAACTCGTTTTGTATCATTACAATTTGTGCACTGTAATGCTCAGTTCTCCTCCCTCACTGATGTAATGCTCGACTTTGTAACGTTACATTACACACGAATGTTCCCGGTGAGAGAGCGCCTTTATTAGGAGACCAGTAGCGGGTGAAACCACAACGCACAGCTAGTCCACAAATAAAATACTTCCTACGAACTTTTACGTCTACGTAGAAAGGCGACGATTTACGAAAGGAATTTGCAAAGCGAATGACAGGGAATCACCGGGAGGGACGGCCTTGAAAGGCATTCCGTCAATCTTATTGGTGTCGGCCTTCAAAGAGGTCAGGTGCGTAGTACTCGCACCCGGCGCGCGTGTATGAACAGATGTATGAACGTGGATGAAATGAAAGGTGTGGGTTATGGAAGGAATGTAGCTTGTGGTATTTTAGGATCAGAGGGAAGTTTTAAGTAGTGTCTGCTTGGGTAGGCTAAAACATAAAATAAATAGGCAAAGGGCGATTAAATACTTTAACTTTACTTCGTTCTACTAAAATGAGCGAGCAGCGGTGGCCCGGTGGTGGCGCGGCCCCGACTTACGAGCAGTAAGTTGTGGGTTCGAACCCAGGCAGGCGCATTACTTTGTGTAATTTATTTCATCACCACTGCTCTCAAAACGGTGAAGGAAAACATCGGGAGGAAACCGACATGTCCTAGGACCAAAATTCGAAGACATGTGACATCTACCAACCCGCAATGGGCCCGCGTGGTGGATTATAGCCCATTGCCTCTCATAGAGAGGCCTGTGTCCCATCAGTGGGAACATTAGAGGCTGATTATGTTATGCTATGCTATGCTAAAATGAGCAAATCTTTTTCATACGAACAGAAAGTGCCAATTAGATAAAATCACAATAAAGTATTGGATGTTTTGTTCGTATTAAGTGCTAATGCTGACGACGCCGACGTGGCTAACAAAACAAAAAAGAGAATAGCTTGTGAAATTATCGAGAGAGGAATAGGCCTCCAAAAAGTGTGTGCGATAATTGGAATTACTTGAAAATACAAAGTTTTTTTTTTAAAATAAACATTTTGGAATTTCAAGCTTTCAGGAATTTCCAATAACTGCGAGTCGGCCTCGCGCAGAAAGGGTTCCGACTTCCGAAGCACCAGACAATATAATAACTACATTTTTAACGCTTATTCATAGTCAACAGTAAAACTAAATTTGGTTTTGATAGTATGTTAATGAAAAACAAAGTTACTGCTGCAGTTTCACGCAAAAGTCCCATTTTTCAAAAGCTAAATATGAAATCTTATACAATCCCATTTTTACGTTCTATAAACTCACATTTTTTCAGAATTTTCCCCCTCTTACCGTAAAAATTGAAGGGGGCACACAATTTTGACGGCTTTAGAAGCAAATATCTCATCAACCTTTAACTTAAGAAAACAAGTATCTTAGGAACTTAGATAATAAATCATTATTAAGCGCTGTCGATAGACACCCACACATACGTCGATTTTTATTTTCAACCTTCAGTTTATATGCATGGAGGGCGACCCCTATCTTTTTTATTCATAATTTCACATCTTTTTTGTGTAACGGTTTATAATAGAAGACACCTGCTCTCCATTTTTTTTTTTATCTTGGTTAAATCATCAAATGAGTCCTCCCACCCAGGGCAGAGTGGGAGGGACTGTCAGACTTGTACTGACTAAAATCCACGGTGTCCTTCAATAGCCCTTTATGATCCAGGGTCACGGTAATTCTATAAGTCCCGCGACCCACCTGCTCTCCATACAACCGTGTGGTGCCAACAGTCTCGGAGTAAAATGACTATGAAGGATGGACAGACAGACGGACAGGACTAATCTATAAGGTTTCCCTTTTTTTGCCGTTTGGCAACGGAACCCTCCCATCATCCCTAAAAAGAACGGAACCCTAAAAAGTTTTTTTTTTTAAATTGACAAGAGACATTCTTTTAAAATGACTTATTCCTGTTATTTTGATCGCGACGGTGCATTTTCTAGGGAACAGTAGACATTATTGTATAGTATATTTTAATGGGTACTGCATTCCTGTAAAACATGTGTTTTGTTGTGTTTATGTCTTGTCCTAACAGAGTATGTAGACCTATAAGCTGTTTTCGCGTATTATGTGACCAATTGGCAATTGTTATTGTTACAGCGCGATGCCACCGCACACCCTGAAGGTGGAGAACTGCTCGTCCCACTGCACCACCCCCTCCGATAGGCAGGACAACATAGTCTCCGTCAAGGTCGGCTTCGTTCACATCAACCCAGCGTCCAAGTGAGTACTATACCTAATAACCGGGGGACTAACTACAAAAGTCATTTAAATGAAAGAGCGCTTAAGATATATAAATGACTAGTTTTTGCCCGGGGCTTCGCTCGTGTTAATTTAGAATGTGGCAATCAATTCGCAGTACTAAAGTTTCTATAATAATACTAGCTTATGCCCGCGGCTTCGCCCGCGTGGAGTTAGGGAATAGCCCACGGGATCTTACTTCTGGGATAATAAGTTTGGGCTGTGCGTTGATGTATCAGTCAGCCAGTCAGGACATTAAATTTTAAATTGGGAGATGATTTTAACTGAAGTATATGTAGACACATTTTCAAGTCAATCGACTCAGAGAATAAAAAGTTTCATGGAAAATTCAACACCCCATTTCACCCTCTTAGGGGTGGAATTTCGAAAAACCCTTTCTTAGTGGATACCTACTCTTCACAAAGAGTACACTGTCCAAATTTCATGTCTCTAGGACCTGTGGTATGGGCTGTGCGTTGATATATAAGTCAGTCAGTCAGGACTTTGAATTTTATCTATAAAATAATATAATTCAATCATGATTCAAAAGACACGTGGCACCATCTATTATCATAGGAAGTTGTTTTCCTCGGGAACAGTATTTTTTTTGGGATGAAAAATTTCAATATGATCGATTCAGTGGTTTAGGCGTGAAAAGGTAAGAAACAAATAAACAAACTTCGATTTCAAATTGTTTCTTATTCCTCCAACTATTTTCAATTGGCTTCTCGATGGCGTCAAGCTCAGTGACTTTTTTATCATTATTCTCCGTCAAGGTCCTCACTAGTTTTTTGTTTTTGTTACACTTATTAGATTTTTCTCGTTTTGGCTACATCCCGTTTGGTAACGTTGCCGATTCGTCAACCACGTTTGATGTACATAATGCTTGATTGGCGGCTTCCTGAAGGGACTGTTTACACCCTGTACTTGTCCGGCTGCTACTAACTCACCCAACCTCCATATTTTTGAAATACTGACATATCAGCGAAGTACTGATCTGAACTATTATATTATCTAGTTGAAATAGTTCAATTTGACGATGAAAACCCCTTTCAAATTCTCAATTCGCAAATTGGGTGTCTTGATTTTGTGTGGAATAAGCCATACTTAGACTTAACCAATCAGATATGCTAGAAAGGTTTGGTAGACTAATATTGATGGCCAGTTTGGATTCAAAGCTTCAGAACCTCGTCAAGTCGTTAGAGGACAAGATGAAGCACGTGTAGGAGTAGTTCGAGAAGCAAGTAGTAGATTACACGTGTAACCTTGTACACAGACGTTATTCATGTTACCAATATAGTATCTAAGCGAAGCCATAGTTAATAACTGTAGTTTGACATAATCTTCGGTAAATGGTGGCTTGAAACCGACCGTGCAGCACTAACTAGAGATGTTTACCACGTTAACTGCGTGGTTCATTTGTTTGCCGCTACGAATTCTAGTAAAGCTTCGTTGTTCGTGTGGTCGCTAGCGCGACTGCCGAGCATGAGGTTCTGGGTTCGATTCCCGGGTCGGGCAAAGCGTTATTGGAGTTTACCATTGGAATTTTCGTAGTAGCAGCCGCGGAGTGTTGACTTGTTACCGGCTGATGGCAATAGACTCGCCCCTTATAACATGGTCCCATGTCCCATAACTGACGAAATGTGAGTTTACTTTTAGGTACACCTCTGCCTCACCCTTCGGGAATTACAAGCGTAATGAGGACGATAAATTCGAGATTACTCGTGAAGCTGATAGATAACAGACGCTTCACTCGAATAAATGCTCATTTCTGTTTTATTCCACGTTTTCAATACACCGAAAGAAATTACCTACATAGTAATGAACGACTTGGATGTTCATCTGCTCCTTACATTTCATTTTACGATCAATTTGGTAGACGAATGAAAGATGCCGGCCGAAGTTCAACATAGTTGGATCGGTTCATTTATGATTATTTTTCACTATTGATTTATTTTATGTTCAGAAGGTTCACTTGGAGATGCTGAATGAAAGACAAAAGTGAGCAAAAAGAAAAATGAACCGCCTGATATTTCCCAAGCGCGCCTCAAAGAGATGTCAGCAACTATGTAGGGCATTGTAGGAGTCCGCAAGGGCCGATGCCTGCCAGGGCTGCGGGACTGTTCGTAAGAGATACCGAGGCCCTGGAACACAAAGGGCAAAGAAGGAACATGGGATGGGTTTTAGTCAGTACAAGTCTGACACTCCCGGAGGGGGGGGGGGTCATTTGATGATTTCACATTGGAAAAAACAGGCGCCTGATATTTACTAAAGCCGCAGCTACTTATCGACTAGCACTTCGCCCGCGACTACGACCGCAAAAATTGAAATAGCTCACCTAATAGGCATGATATAAATATAATTGATAGCCTGTAGCACCCAAGAATAATGTATCTTTATATCAGTGAAAAAAATTGTAGAATTGTGTCATTAGTTTCGAAGATTACCTTCTACTTACAGACAAACTTTACCTCAATATATATAGGTAAATGGTGACCTTATGCTTCTGTATAGCAGACTAATTATTAAAGGGGAATTGAGCACATGATTCATGATCGCCATCTTGTATTAATCTGACCTCCCCTGAGCCTGGCCTTAGCAATTATTATAACGTCTCGAAATTAATACAGGACCTAATATGTCACCTAGCTGGGTAATAGTTGTAGTCATATGATCGTTTATGGTCGTTAGCCAGCCTATTTATAATAGTGGACGATTAGCAACTGGTATATAAGTGTCTGCATATGCAAAATGTTTAAATGAACGTGAAGTAGGTACATACTGGCCGAATGACGGACATAAGGCATGAATTACTAAGCAGAAACCTGTTTTTTAGAAGATATTCCATAATTATAATGAAAAATATTCCAACATAGTTGAGAAAAGGCTAGGCAGATGATATAGAAGATGTTATCTTCAGATGTTTTATGTTTAAGTCAATCAATCAATCAATCAAAATATTTTATTTCACATAGGCCTCGATGGGCACTTATAAAACGTCGACAAAAAGGTGCACCGTTCGGGTTGGTCGTTTCCTATGGAGAAGAACCGGCAAGAAACTCCATGGTTACTCTTTTCAAATCATTTGGTATTACGCAAGTGAAGAGTAGATCTTGAAACTCAATATCCCGTGTATAGAACGGTGGTTAAAATGAATAGTAAACCAACCAGTTGCGGACAGCATGAGTCTTAAATTTATAGGTAAAAATTGAAATTGGTAGGTAGGCTTCTATACAGTGTGACAAAAAAAGCGTTAGTAAAACAATTTGTTATTTTGTTTTCGGTATATCAGACTCGATTCTTTCGCGTGTCACGTAGCTGCCTAATAATGTCAAACTAGAATTTCTGTGAAAATATACAGAAAGTATTCATAAAATGACATGACTATGTACGTGTGTATGTACGCCTGGTTTACTAAAATACTGTCGTCGTGCCGCCGAGTCTACTTTAACACTGTTTTAAGCTTCCACGGTTTATGACTAAACTTACACTGTCACTTACGGGATATCTTCCGTGATTATCAATTATTCTGAGCTCCCAAAGGAAAATAACCCGCATGTGCCAGTGTAAGTTTATTTGGTTAATTATGTAGATTGTAAGTACTCATTAGTACAACTTTTTCTTATTTCGTATCGATGGTCCGACATATTAAATTTCTAGAGCCCAGTATGTGTCGGAGTTACTTTAGTACTCTAAAGTGAAGGTGTTGGGACACTTTGGACACACCAGCAAGTAGGCTATGGTCTGGTCGGGAGCACCGCATTTGCAATGTGTATCGGAAGGACCTTTAATACCTCATTTTGCCAAATTGTGTTTGCAGTGGCCTACTTGGGTGTACAGTCGGTTGAGTGCTTTCAATGCAGATCATGTCCGGGAGGCATATATTCGTCGGGAGAGTCGGGGGATGGAAGAGAAGCCTTTGCTTCTCACCTTTGGTGGTTTGTCTTGAATGGAGCTTAAGAAGCTCCTACGACTTTTAAGCCTACTCGGGGCCGTTGCGTAACCGTAGAAGGGATGTCGGGAATCACATTCCTGGTTCTTTTTAGTCAGAAAAACGCCGAGACAATGAAGTTCAACGAAGTCCCAGAGAAACAATCTAACTTTCTTGGATCCCGCAACGAAATTATTGACCAGATAATGGAACTTATTCTAACAAATAAATTAATTTGAATCATGTACCTCCTAATGATAATGAGCAGCAAAGCAATGAGGCTGGTTGCTAGTCGTTACCTTAAGCCATTGTTTTAACCAACTTATGTTATAAAGATCATTTGTACAGCATACTTGCGATATAAGTGAAGCCCCGCCTAAGGGTATCGGACAAAGCCGATTATAAAATCAATTTATAACAATTACTCGTAACAAAATACCGCAGGCTTCGTTCCCCTAAACATTAGATTACTTTGTTGTAACAATATTGGGTAAAGAAATTGCGAATAAGATATTTTCTTTGGTACAAAGTAATTGTTATTTATTAAATTTCTTGTAAGTCTAGAAGCCTACCTTTTGCTTGTATAATACTAACTTGATTGTAGTTTTAAAGGTTGTGTTTATTTTGCATTAATTCGGCGATAGTTTTGTTAGCTAAGGCCTCGTTGGTCTAGTGGTCGAAAAACGCTACTGCGGACCATTATCTCGAGGGTTCGATCCCAGGTTGACCAAAGATTTATAAGATCCCATTAAAATAGACGGACAAATTTTAACACAGCGTTCAGTACGTCTAACCAAAGATATCCAAGCACAAAAAACACTGATTAAAGTGATTTTATTTTGACCTAAAATCATTGGGTAGCCAACATTTTTAGTGTATTTTCGTTAGCTCTTTTTTTTCTTGTAAGTATCTAATGCGTTTTTCTTAGTTTTTTTATCATTGTCCTTATTTTGGTGGTCTGAATGATTTCTAAAAGTTTGTCCATCTATTTGAATGGGACCTTATATAGGGTCTTTCTATCAGGAATTTCTCGGTAGCAGGTTCTTGAGTCCGGATTTGTGTCCGGTTGATGTTAAAAGGCTTGCTCCTTATTACATGGAACTTAACCATAACTGGGGAAATCTGGGTGTACCTACAACAGGAGGTCCTTTTCGGAGATTAACAGGCGTGATGTTTATGTTGTTTTATGTTTATAACTATTAGGTACTATTACGAAATACCAGAGGTTCCAATCCCTTTAACATTGAATTTTTTATGTAGTAATAATATAAGGTTAGGAATTTGCGAATAAGATATTTTCTCGGTACAAAACAGTACAAAATAATTGTTGTTTTATTAAATTCTATGAAAGTCTAGGACCTTTAGCTTAGAAATATAATACCAACTTCATGTCTAAAGTATTCTGAAATGTTAAGATGTATTTAGTTTATTAATTTTGCTATAGTTTGTGAAAGCTTAAGCTGAAGATAACAAAGTAATTTATTTTGAATAAATTGGAAAATTTTGCAGTTACAGTCAGCGACAGAAGTTGATTAAAACTTCAGCGTTTTTAAGTTTTAATTATTAAGCTAGCATTTTTGAAAATAGAATTGAAAATTCTTTTTAGCGTGTCGGTGGCGATTTAAATTGTGTCGGTCCTGAACTGAGCCACGAGTTTGGCGCCTTTAGTAGCGTCGTCTGTGATGAACAAACATCAGGTCACGATATTAAGTGATCCGTCGTTTCAAAAAATTAAATGAAAGAATATTAACAGTAAGCCAATATGTAAAAAACAACGAATCGAATAATTTACTGTCAATTAACATAATGTGTAAAAGTGTCAGTGTCTAACGACTTTTCTCGTTGAGCGTACTAAGTTGATTTCCACCAAAGAAATATTTCCCTACAGACTTACAAAAGCAGAGTTTTAAAATTAAGGAATGTAAACACTCTGCGCAGGATCATAAAAAATAAAGAAAATTTAGTGTCTGTTTGTAATATCAAAATAATAGCTTTTTATTGAATGGATTTGAAAATATATACGGCACTCATAACAAAAATACATTTTTGTCTGTCTATCTGTTTGTTCCAGCTAATCTCCGAAATGGCGGAACCGATTTTGACGGGATTTTTACTTCAGATAGCTGATGTTATAAGGTCTAACATAAGTTATTTTTAGTTTAGAAAAATAATTAGAGTTCCGTGCAAAAAAAATAAAGCCCTCGAAAAAAGGGAGGTGCCTATAATAATGGGGATTTTTTTATAATAATTTCACTCGAGCGAAGATCGCGGGCAACAGCTAGTTAAATAAATAAAAAACACAAGTAGCTTTAGAAAGTGGAATTTGTTCCCGCTTAGAACTCTCGAAGAGGTTGTAGTTAGCAGTTCACCCCTTTTTTTTTTTTTTTTAACGTGGTAAAATCATCAAATGAGTCCTCCCACCCAGGGCAGAGCGGGAGGGTCTGTCAGACTTGTACTGACTAAAATCCACGGGGTCCTTCAATAGCCCTTTATGTTCCAGGGTCACGGTAATTCTATGAGTCCCGCGACCCCGGCAGGCTTTGGCCCTCTAGAGGGTGGCCCCTTAATGAGTTCAAAGGGTGAACTGCTATGACGGGCATAGCAGTTCACCCTTTGAACTCATTAAGGGGATTGGCAGCAACATCTGCGCTTAATGCAATCACATTTTTGTAGATTAAAGCTGTTCATTCTGAAAGTTCCCAACGTCATAACCAGTTGGCAAATATTTTGCTGTTTAAGAGACCAATATTATTAAATCAAATTAAGTTTCGCCGTATGTTGCATTTAAATAACATAACATAACATCACGCCTGTAATCCCCTATGGGTTAGGCAGAGGTGTACCTATTAGTACGCCCACATTTCACCAATTATGTGTAAGTCCCATGTAATACGGGGCGAGCCTATTGCCATCATTCGGGCCCAAATCTAGACTCCGTACCTGCTACTGAAAAATTCCTGATGAAAACCCCAATAACACTTTGCCCGACCCGGTGATTGAACCTGGGACCTCATGCTCAGTAGTCGCGCTTGCGACTACTCCATAAATATAAACAGAATATTACACTATAGAGAAGAGGTACCTAAAGCACTTGGACTTGTCAATAAAGGGTGTAACTAGACCCTTAACATAACCGAAAGGCACTTGTTCTCCCCGTTTTTGCGATCAATTTTTTGTTCTAGACCATACCTGGGAACCTTCTAGTTACGGTACACAACTTTTTTTTTAAATACATGTTTTTAATGTAAGATTTTTACTTTACACACCAATCCATCCATCAGCACAATGCTTTGAGTGCTTTCCATCGAGTCCTACCGTAAAACGTGATTTTTCACCCCAAAAAAAACAAGCGAATCCCAGCAATAATTTTTGCGTAAAGTTACTTAGTTCGATGTACAGAATGCTTGGTTGACGGCTATGTGAAGGGTCTGTTTACACCCTGTTATAAACAGAATATTACACTATAGAGAAGAGGTACCTAAAGCACTTTTTTTTTTCCGTATCGGAAATCATCACATGACCCCCGCACTCTGGGCGGAGCGAAAGGGAGTGTCAGACTTGTACTGACTAAAACCCATCCATGTTCCTTCTTTGCCCTTTGTGTTCCAGGGCCACGGTATCTCTTTCGAACAGTCCCGCAGATACCTAAAGCACTTCGACTTGTCAATATGTTACGGAAGAGATTTAAATCTCTTCAGCAGGTTTTTAATACCAAGCTTAAACGGTCCCTGGCCACTTTTTCTTTTCATTTTGCACTTTGTGAGAATACTAAAGTAAGCTTAGCACTTAGGCGGATTAGCTGGGTTAGGTTTACGCCGAAATGTCTTGAAAAATTGACAAGAGATGGCAGGGGCTTTTAGGATTAGTCCGAATATACAGATGGACGTTATTAGGGATAGCTGCAATAGTAGCAGATATTTAGCCTCTTTGGGTGAGTCAGACGTCTGGTTAGTGTCACACGACGAGGACAAAATGAGTCGAGGCATTTATATGACACTGAATTACGAGTTCCGCAACTCATCCCTAGTTAATAATATAGGAAGATAACATCATCATAAGATCACGCCTGTAATTCCCGAAGGATTTTGCAGAGGTGTACCTAATAGTATACCCACATTTCGTCAGTTATGTTTAAGTCCCATGTAATAGGGGGCGAGCCTATTGCCATCAACCGGGCACAAATCCAGACTCCATGGCAGCTACTGAGAAAATCCTAATGGAAAAACCCCTTACCCCTACCTTGCCCGACCTGGGAATCGAACCCATAACCCATATTTATGACTTAGTTCCATTTGCTATTCAAGGTGACCATTCCTTACAGTTATATTATTATCAATAACATTTCAGCCCTCGGACACTGTTGATTTCGAAAATGTAGTCATATACCCAAAGCTGACAGAACCGAGACTGAACAGATCTTTAAATTTTGAATATCGTTTCAGAATAATTACTGTAGAACCTAATAAATGGTTGAAGCTTAGAATACCGGCTGTACACAATAAATTAGGCTGCTGAGTTTAGAGGACAGATGATACCTCTTTGAACGGGAAACGACGCGCCTAAGGTAAGATAAGACCAGTCGGATATAGGTTACCATTACCGAAGGAAGTCCTCTCACCAACGTATTCCCTAAAATTTTAACCCTAATATTGAATGCTTTTTTAATAATTGTTATACTAAGGTTTCCTATAACATTCTTGTATGGAAGTTGGTATATGTAAATTATAACACACATAGGAATTTTTAAAATACTTTCCATTTAGGGCTCTCAAAGCAAGAAGAGTAAAATATATTAGTATGGTATATTTATTGTTATAAGATTCCCAGGTCGGGCAAAGTGTTATTGGGTTTTTCCATTAGGAATTTCTCAGTAGCTGCCACGGAGTCTGGATTTGTGCCCGATTGATGGCAATAGGCTCGCCACCTTTTACATGGGACTTAGAAACATAACTTGCGAAATGTGGGTGTATCATTAGGTACACCTCTGCCTAACCATTCAGGGATTGCAGGCGTGATGTTATGTAATGTAATAATTATAAACGAACTAAAAGCCGAGTACTCTAGGCAACCCAAAAGAGGTCTATGACCAGCAGTGGACCGTAATAAACCTACTATTCTTGAACAGAAAAATCCTCAGAGCATACCATATTTACCGAGACTTCCACCAGCATCGTTATATACTCGTAAAAACCTATAGACGAGAATTCTACCGTAAGATTGGAGAATTCTTGAATCATTCCTTTGTATGTAATATAATTTCGAAGAGGGCTGTTTAGGGTCACGTTACAAACGGAGAAACGTCGTAGAGGCTTTGTCGAAGTTTCTTGGTATTACGGATTGCCTATTCTACTTTAAAATATAAGTATACTAGCAATTCACCTCAGTATCGCATGTTTTTTATGACAAAATACCGTTTTTTTTTTTTTAATAATGTATATTTTATAATATTGCATTATCGATTCCAATGATATAACTGGTAGAGAGCTAACTATCGTAACTTCTGAGATATCGTCGTTTTAATCAGACGCGTCGTAATCGCACGCGGCCATCCAGAAATGGCCTCACAGACTTGTGATGACGCGCAATATGGCCGCCACAGTTGAAGGTATGTAACATAAACCTTAGAATGAATCCTCTAAGTGATGCTGAAAACAGCATAAAAATCTGTTACGTTTTTTCTTTTTTTTACAAATGATTTTGATCACAAGAAGTATTATTAATGAGGACCATACATTTTGCTTTTTTATTGGTAAAAATCTTAGAATTCTTCCTTTTTATCACGCTTTACTTGAAACTATGTAAAACTTAAATGTTTTGACCCATTTCCCGGTTTTCGATTGAGCTGAAATTTTGCATACGTGGTTAGTTTGAATGACAATGCAATGTTAACTAAACGACGTCATTCTCAATCCAATATGGCGGACTCCCAAAGATGGCGGACTAATACATGATATAGGTATCAAATGAACGGGGTTAGCTGAGAAGAAGAATATGAGACATAAAATGACATCAATGGAAAGTGTGTTTTTTTAAACTATTACTTACTCCAGTTCACCAGTTTCGCACTTGTGTCAGTTTGACTTTCAGGTATTCCGAATAAATTACCTACCTCCTGAACTACGGTACTGAAAGAAATTACATACAATACAATTTGTAACAAAGTCTCTAGAAGGAAATGTGGATATTATGCCAATTTATTCTCAAGTGCGACATATTTTTTAATAAATCCTTGTAAATAATTCATACAAAGGTACATTGTGTATTATCTTATGTTTTGCGTGGGTTGTCGTGCGTCGACCTCGGCGTATTGTTCCTGTAGACGCGTAGATGGTTCGCAGACAACGAAGGTACGGTTAACAAAAGAAAGAGGTAAACAGGCGAACATGGATATTCTCCTTTGTAAGAGGAGACCATATTTTTTTTTGTGTAATTACTTTTTAAACTTATCAACAGACTTAGAGACCAGTGTTCAAGTCTTGACTACTCAGCCTTGCAAAATAGCCTTGAATAATCTGCCTACAATGTTGGCACTGCTGAGATACAGGCCTTTCCTCTGTGAGTGGCACTACACTTCATGTCCTTAATGTGAAAGCGCCACGGTAGCCCATCATCATCATCATCATCATCATCATTTCAGCCGAAAGACGTCCACTGCTGGACATAGGTAGCGCGCAAAATTCAAATGTTAAAATTTGCAGGTCAGTGTCGGGTTGTATATTGATTAAAATATGATTCGCGACCGTAACAAATACGGCTTCACAGAGTTCAAATCATAAAATCATCAATACATTCATCTGAGTTCATTTAATCTCATTGAATTAATTTTTCATGAAACAGTCATTAATGAAATTTTGAATTTTTCGGACTATCCTTGCGTTTCCCTCTTAACCTCGCGGGCCTACTATGGTTTGGTGGATGCCCCATGCAAGCAAGCTAGTTGCCTCCACACTTATTGCTTCGGTTGACTGTACCAGTCATATACTTATCTGTTTCTACAAGGAGACGCTAGAACTTAGTTTACTGAACTTAAGACTTCATAAGTCTAGATTATGAAGTTTCTCAAGACTTTGACATCACTAAGTTTAATAGTGAAGCTCTTTGAGGAGGAGGTCGTCCGGGAGGTACTACCGCCATAACTATAGACCGACCGCTTTAATGAGTCCTCGCGAAGGTATAAATATAAATGGAATATTCTGAAGGTTAATCACGTATTGGTTCAATTAGTATCGTAATACGTAGGTATTATACGATACTAATTGAACCATGGATAACACATTGGATTATGTTTATTTTAAAGCAAATAACCTGTGGGATATTTTTAGGACTTTGTGCCTTTGCTGGGGCAAGGCGGAGGACTCACCAAAGCGGTCGGTCTATATTTGTGCCGCCAAGCAGAGCGTTGCTGTGTCCCAGTTTTAATGGTATGGGTGCATTCTGAAAGTTGGCAGCGTCGCAAATATCTGTCAAATATATCGCTGGAAACATTAATTAAAATGTCCCAGAATAATTATGCCACAATGTTGCAATATGTTTCCACGCGCCTCTCACATAGAATGACAGGGCGAGGACCAGCTCACTCCTCCCCTTCACTTGAAACGAGGTTTGTCGCAAGCGAACCGTCACTGCTGGGGTGATCATGGAGAATGCAATTGTGTACCCTACTGCCAGCCCCAAGGCGGAGGACATCCATTGAGGATTTCCACAAGTAAAAAAGGGCCCTAATGATAGAGCAAATAAAATCTTTAATTGGTTTGATGATCAAATAAATCTCAAAAACAGGTCTTTTATTTGACTTGTTTAATGGACTGTGGAATTATAGAGCAATTCTAGAAAAAAAACCCGACTGAAAAAACTGAAAAGCATAAAATAAACACATTTTAAATTAAACAAAAGTTTAAAGCAGGCGGGGCCCATTTGAATATAAAATTATGAAAATGGAATGGGCCCCACCTGCTTCCAACTTTAGTTTCAATGTAGCTAGTGACACTCGCGCCACCAAGACGAATCTAACGACGTATAATTTATCCAAATCTGTTCATCCGTTTAGAAGTTACGAGGGAACATAGAAACGGACATACATACATACCCACATACATTCATACATACCCACATACATACAGGTCAAACACATAACCCTTCTTTTGGGCGTCGCCGCAGACGGGTAAAAAAAAGTAAATACAAGGTTATCCATCGCTAGCATTTGAAAAGTAAGTCTAAGTAGAATTTATGCACAGTTCAGTGAGTTTTCTATCGGGTTAGCATTCAGTATAGAAAGAGATTTCGCCTTTCAGTTAAAAAATCAAATAAATTCAAGAAGGCAATTCTATAGTTCTTTTATTTGGTTTGATTTTGGTTCTTATTCTTTTTAGTTCTTTTTTCTCGCAACAATGCTACCCAAAAATATTGTCAAAGTTCCTATTCATCATTCATCATCACATTTTTTGCATTTATTTCGCTGGGGTATCGTGGCTAAATAATAAAAGCCGCTCGTTAAGCCGCGATTGCCTAGGTTGGTCCGTGGGTGACCGCTCATTACATACCGAGTTTTCTCCGTTCCTCGGAAAGCACGTCAAGTCTTTGATCCCACGGCGCGTTCGTGTTCCACGCGCGCCTCAAAGAGATGTCAGCAACCATGTAGGGGTCCGCATGGGCCGATGCCTGCCAGGGCTGCGGGACTGTTCGAAAGAGATACCGTGGCCCTAGAACACAAAGGGCAAAGTAGGAACATGGCTGGGTTTTAGTGAGTAGAAGTCTGACACTCCCTTCCGCTCCGCCCAGAGCGGGGATCATTTGATGAATACCCATCCAAAAAAAAAAATTGTGGATCTTTGACAGTCCTTACAGGTAGTCTGAATACTGGTATTCAGCTGCATCCGGTTAGACTCGAGCCGACCCCAACATAGTTGGGAAAAGGCTAGGCAGGTGATGATGATCGTGTGACGTCTTTTGCGCTTTTATAATATGAAAATAAAGCCCTGACCCTGCTCTAGCTGTTGCGTTGATAAATGTGGTCATTCCCTTCAACACCTAGTCTGAAGTCGCCTAAAAAAGGAGAGGAACATACGCCCCTATTTTGTGCCCATACCCAAACCAGAGTAATGACAAAGTGTTTTAATTAATTCCGAAAACATTCCTAATTTAACACGGTAAACTTTTTATTATGCTATTAGGACCGCTTGCCAAAATGGCCGGCAACATGCTGACCTTTCACAACTTCAGAAATTCTGAAATATTGAAAAAAGTTCCGCAATTGACAAGTCAGGCCATATTAGATTCTGTTTGTCGACTTTTATGAGATTACTGAGTCGATGTAATTTTAATAATTGTTGTGGTTTACGATGTATTGTTGTGAGG
The DNA here is from genome assembly GCA_963082995.1 of Noctua comes. NCBI lineage: Eukaryota > Metazoa > Arthropoda > Insecta > Lepidoptera > Noctuidae > Noctua > Noctua comes. Next base: position 15,244,696 of record OY720278.1, on the reverse strand, counting down.
GGGTTACTACCCTATCTTACTTACTTTAGAAATGCGAAAGTCTGTGAGGATGGATTAATGTTTTTTCCGTTTTCACGCAAAAATGGTTGACCGGATTTGGGTGAAATTTGGCACACACATTTTATAACCTGGATTAATATATAGGATAGTTTTTATCCCGGTGCTACGATCCCGTGGAATAATAACTGAACTCGGCGCGGGTGAAGCCGCGGGCATAAGCTACTTGGTAGTATTTTTGTATTTAAATGAGGTTTCTTTCTGTTCAGCAAGACGCAGAATATTGCAGAAATATTTCAATTATTGGGTACAGAAAAATACACTCTTGCATTCGTTCTAAATATAATTTGTTTATCATAACGTTGAAGGTGTGTGTTACTGAAAAACATATGAGATATATGTATAACTAGTGACCCGCCCCGGCTTCGCACGGGTGCAATATATATATAATATATAAACCTTCCTCTTGAATCACTATCTATTACTGACTGAGACCGCATCAAAATCCGTTGCGTAGTTTTAAAGATCTAAGCATACATAGGGACAGACAGACAGCGGGAAGCGACTTTGTTTTATACTATGTAGTGATGTTGTTAAATCTATGTTAAAAGGAAAGGTAACACTTTAAAATGAACGTGAATTCTCGGGTGCCTCATGAGCACTTTCGCGGAATTCAAAACGAGTAAGTTCGTAAGGTGCTTATTCCATGCATGTGTAGGAGTAGTTTTACGGGAAATCTCCTTATGTAGCAACCTCATTTTGTATGTATAAGGTTGCTTTGCATTGTGATAAAAATTCTGAGATACAAAAATTCTTCAGAGGTGTACATGGTGGAGGGGCTTAGACGCACAAATGATTACCACGTGTTCAGAACATCATTCCGAACAAAAAGAAAAGTGAGAAAAACACGGAAAAAATAAGTGTAGGTGCTTATAAAACCTTATACCTCAGTACAAGGATCTTTTGTCGTGTGGCCAAAATAGAAACTAGCGCCGCCATCTTGTTTTGTCAACACAATTTTCTTAAATGTTTAACAGCAATGCGCTCACCTGTCAGTGTCATTCAAGCGCCATATCCATGTAGCACTGTACGCAACATTTGTTCAATTAAACTTTATTTCCGACTACAGTCCATTATTTTGTTAGTATTTATGAAGCGATCACAATATTTATAATATACTTGACTGCTTTGTCCTGGTTTAATTCCCGGGTCGGCCAAATTGTTATTGGGTTTTTCCATCAAGATTTTTTTTTTCTGGATTTGTGCCCGGTTGACGGCAATAGGCTCACCCCCTACCTCTGCTTAAAATGTCGGGGATTACTAGCGTGATTTATGTTATGTAAATCTACTAGATAGCTAGATATTTGTAACGATGAACGAATGTATCAATTGTTTTATGTAGATTTCACCACACAAACAATATTGGTGATTGGCGTTCCCAGATTGAATCATTTTATCTCGATTTCCATGTGCGCGGGAAACATTTTGTTTTTAAACCGATACATAAAAGCTTATGTATTGGTTTAGCGCCGACGGTTGAAGTTCCAATACTAAAATATTACTTAGGCATTTAAATACACAGTGTAAAGGGACCCTTCACGAAGTAGTCAATCAAGCATTCTGTGCCTACATCAAATTAAGTAAATCTACGCAAAAATTATTGCCGGGAAACGATTTCTTTTTTCGGGGTGAAAAATCACGTTTTAATCGGTAAGATTCAGTGTAACGTACTCAAAACATTGTGCTGATGGTTGCATTGAATAGTACGGGGGTCGTGGAGGTATTTAATGTAAAGTTATAATATTAAAAAAAATATTTAAAATAAAACTTGTAACAAAAGTTGACACTTTGATCAATATTTCTGTACCTAAAAGGTTCTCAGGTATGGTCCAGAACAAAAAAAAATATCGCGAGAACAAGGGTATTTTAAGGGTATTTTTACACTCATTAGGTGGAAAATAGCCGGCTAGTATGAGTGAAAACAGAGGCATATTATGTTATTTTGCCTAAAATATTACACAGAGAAATAAGCAAATATATATAAAGTTTGCGGCCTTACACTGTGTTGAATATTGTGAAATACTATCTGAGTATTGTCCGGCTACACTGAATTATCGCGTTGAAGGATATGATCAATTACAATTTGCCGATGTTCGTTGAACTTTGAAAGCTTACTAGAAAGCGTCGTAACCAAAGCGATCGGTCACGTAGTTCGTGTTTTACTTATTTGTTAAAAAAACCGGCAGGCGCCCTTTGCTGACGCAATCGGGCGTTCTGGTTCGTCGAAAAAAAATAACGCGTGTTTGTGCGGCGATCGCTTTGTTCAGGACAGCCTACAACGTCAATAACATAAATGGAGAACGAATTTTGAACAACATCGCGTTGCATGTGAAAACTCGTCGTGTACAAATTAACACAAATTGGTTAAAATAATATTATACCGAAATCTGTTTGTCTATTGCGGCTGTGTACACATGATATGTTATTCCAGTTGGCACCGGACATGCCTTTCCATAAAAATCCGCCGTAGGGGAGCTGGGGACATTTTGTTTTTGTGTTGAGAGAAACATGATGCTGTCAAAAAGGCATGCAATTCATAGTCCTAGTAGCACAAAATATACAGGGTGTAAACAGAGCCTTCACGAAGCCTTCAAAAAAGTATTCCGTACATCAAACTAAGTAACTCTGCGCAAAATTGTTGCTAGGGAACGCCATTTTTTTTTTGGGGAGAAATATCAAGGTTTCCGGTGGGACTTAATGTAATGCACACAAGGGTCATGGAGGTCATTTCAAGTAAAGTTATAACGCTAAAAAGTTGTACTTAAAAAAAAACTTGTGAAAAATTTGGAACTTTGATCTACAATATCTCCGTAATTAGAAGGTTCTGAACAAAAAAAATATCAGATTGACGGGGAGAAAAAGTGCTTTATACACCCATTATTGCTGTAACAATGTTGTAAACATTTCTTTAGGCAAAATAAACTCCTAAGGGATTTCGTAATTAATTCGACTGCAAGCCCGATGTGAAGTCCCATAACAATAACACACTTCCATATAAACTTAAGCCCCCCTTAAGGAGTGAATTTTAGAAATCCTTCTTTAGTAAAATTTCATACTTTTAGACCCACCGGTTTAGGTTGGAAGCAGTTTGTTGTTTGTGTTGAATTTAAGATGTTTACGAAGAAGACGGATAAAATACGAGGACGGTTGACGGACAAACTGTGGCCTAAAATAGCGCAAAACTGGTGTCCAGATACAGTGAGGCAGGTTACGAAGGAGATGGCGGGAAAAACTTGATAAACTTGTCCATCAGAACTCGAACGAGGATGCGCGGGTTCTTGAGAAGTACAAAGAGTGGGTAAAGGCTTTTGACCAGCAGTGGGACAGAACAGGCTGGAAAAAAAAATACGAAGATTATATTTCATAAGAAAAAGTCTGACTTGCGTTAACTCTTTTACTCAGGGGTATTCAGGGTTGGAATTAAATTCGACGAGGCGCAAGGAGTATGTAAGGATCGTAGCAGGTGGCGTTTGGTAGTTTCGTAAATACCCCCATGGGTAATAGGCGTGAGTTTATTTATGTACGTATTAAATTGAACATAAGCGTTTTTGGACGCTAACGTAAATCGCCCAAGTGGTACACGAATTCGTTCCGCTGGTAAATGGTAATAATTTACTATGAAAATACAACAGGTAAAACAGAAAATGTTCAAACAAAACTTATACTGTCACTTAAGTGATTGTTCATTATTTTGAGCTCCCGATATTTCGGCGCTGTTGCAAGCGCCATGATCGCGGGTTGACTGGAGAATGCGGGTGGATGGTAAATTAATTGTTAAGAGCAGACAAATCTATCTACCCTCTTTTTTTCTCTTTCTTTATAATGAACAATCACGGAAGATATCCCGTAAGTGACAGTATAAGTTTAGTTTTAAACCGTGAAAGCTTAAAACAGTGTTAGAAAACGTTCAGTTTTACCGCGTTGTACTCCTAAATTACAAAACAGATTTTGATGTGATTTTCACCATTATTTAGAATAGTAATTCAGCAAGGTTTATGTGAAATACAATAAACATACAAACATCTCGATGCTAAGAGGGTTACGCGGATGGATAACATAAGAAATGAGTACATAAGAGGAAGTCTGAAAGTGGCGCCGGTGACTGAAAAGTTGTGTGGGAATCGGTTGACTTGGTATAGACATGTGATGCGGAGGAATGAGGAAAATGTCGTGAGGAAAACACTGTTTTAAGCTTTCACGGTTTACAACTAAACTTATAATGATACACTACTACTACACTACACTACACTAAACTACTAACTACACACTACACACTACACACTACACAAGTACACTACACTTATACCACACACACAAACACACACACACACACAACACTACCCACACACACACACACACACACTACACTTATACTTATAATATCGGGAGCTCAAAATAATGAACAATCACGGAAGATATCCCGTAAGTGACAGTATAAGTTTAGTCGTGAGGAAACTTTTGAGTATGAATGCGGATGGGTATAAATAGAGGAAGACCAAAGGAACGATGGACTGTGAGAAGGATGATATGGCCAGAAAGGAGGTGTCTGATGATTTGACTAGTAATAGAGAAGTATGGAAGAAGAAGACATGCTGCACCGACCCCAAATAAACTAGGATAAGGGCAGGACCGGAAGACGTTGCGTTGGAAGGCCTCCCACTAGGTGGACCGATGACCTGGTGAAGGTTGCAGGGATCCGCTGGATGCGAGTCGCACGGGACCGGTCAATGTGGGCGACACTTGTGGGAGGCCTATATCCAGCAGTGGACGTCTTTTGGCTGAAATGAAATGATGATGAGGGCAGGAGAATGATGACAAACATCTCGATCAAGTCGTAGAAACCGTGCGAAACAGGAGTGATGTTGCTAGTTTTAAAATGTTCAAATATTTTCAATAGCAGTAACATCATGAATTTTATTCATGACATAAAGTAACATTGTCGATTCTACATCTATGTTAGATCAATAAAGTTTCATCTACAAGCTATCCGTATGTATATCTTCGGGTATTCAACGTCGAAACTTCGAAAGCTATTGTCAATATTCGTCTCGACGTCTCTGTATTGAGATTGATTTTAGAATAGTAAAGAAGACATATTTTACGGTGATGTGTGCCTGGTACTTGCAACTTTGAAACGGATGATCTATCTGTTATTTGTGTAGAGTTATTTTTAAAGATTCATTTATCATTTCTACCTATCTATACGTATGTTATGTATTTCGTCAGTTTCTATTCTCAAAAATCGCTTATATCTTCAAAATGTGACGGCTACACGAAATTTTCTGAAGAATTTAGTTCTACTTCCTACTAATATTATAAATGCGAAAGTTCGTTAGGATGGATGGATGGATGGAAGTTTGTTACTCTTTCACGCAAAAACTACTTACCAGATTTGGATGACATTTGGCACACGGATAGTTTATAACTTGGATTAACACATGGAATCCTTTTTATCCCGGTAGTACGATCCCGTGGGACAATCACCGAACTCCACGCAGGCGAAGCCGCGGAAAAATGATTTCTCGAATACCAAGAAAAATATAATAACCTTAATTAGATCGAATTCCGAAGACTAGCCTTGTAAGACTTCATGTCTGATATTTTGTGGACCTAATAAAAACTAGATTATTACTGTTTGATAACATAACAGCCTTGTTTACAAAGTCTAAGTGGATAACGATAGTTTTTTTACACACATACGCCTTACTCAAAGTTTAGTTTTTGTGCCAGACCCCTAGTATAAAAGTTTTACCAAACAGTCTGTTACCAGAAAAGCTCATTATCAAACCAGTTTATCTGTAAAGTTGGACCGAAAGTAGACAGAACAGAAGAAAGAATGAAGACAACATAACATAACATAACATCACGCCTGTAATCCACGAAGTGTTAGGCAGAGGTGTACCTAATAGTATACCCACATTTTTACCACAAATGTTTAAGTCCCATGAATAAGGGGACGAGCCCGATGCTATGAACCGGGCACAAATCGAGACTCCGTGGCTGCTACTGAGAATTTCCTGATGGATAAACTCAAAAACACTTTGCCCGACACGGGAATTGAACCCAGGACCTCGTGCTGAGCATTCGCACTTGTGACTACTCGACCAACGAGGCAATACGCAATGAGGAACAAAAAAGAAATAAAACTGAAATCTGAACAATACAGAACACACTACTTAGCTAATTGTAAGCTTAACAGGAATACACAGGTAGGTTCCGAAGTGCGCTAGAATGGGATTATCCCCGCAGATTGGAGCAGGGAGAGAGGATTTTAGTACCTATTGTCCAGTAATTAGCTTATGGAGGTCAGGCGGCAGTCGCTCCATGTTAAGTAACGACATGAGCAAGTTATAGAACCGACTGCAGTCTGTAAACCAATTTGAGATGAGGATTGTTAGCTTTTAAGTCGCAAGTGATTTGCAAAACAGTCTTTGAGACTTACCAAATCGTATTTATTCGAAACTTTTAAAAGACCCCATTGCGAAAGACACTTTTGCCACAATTCGAAGGGTTTTGAAAAGAATTCGTATTCATTGCTTCATCTGGTTTACAAATTCGTTTCCTCGACAACGTAACATAACGCAATGAGTATAGTTGAATTGTGAAAATGAATACCATTGAGATTGTGAGCGCCTTTACTCAATTACCTTGCTCCTTGCTACCTTTATTTCTAGATTCTAGGTTGTAGCCGCGTTTGCCTAGGTTGGTCCGTGGATGGGTGACCACACGTAACAGAGTCAGTTTCCTCCGTGCCTCGGTAAGCACGTTAAGTCCGGGCTGTCATTTGTAGATCTTTGACAGTCGTTACAGGTAATCAGTGTCTCGAAAGTCGGACAACCAGTCTTACCAAGGAGTATCGTATTACCCAGTACTAACTGGGTTGTGGAGGTCAGATAGGCCATCGCTACATGTAAAATTCTGATATTCAGCCGCAACCGGCTAGACTGGAAGTCGACCCCAACATAGTTGGGAAAAGTCAGATGATGATCTGTCTATACCTACTCCGAAGTTCTTATAGACGTAAAAAAACACAAAAGAGTAAATCAAACAAAATGTAAAAAGTAAAAGTAGACAAAGAAATTCATTGAGATCCTTTGAAAAGAGTTTGTATAGCTTCAACATTGATAAGTTTTCGTACCATTGAAAATCAAAATGGCGTCGTATGTGGTAGGTGAGCGAGCGGGAGTTATTAATAAGTGATAAATGGCACTATACCTCAGGACTGGTTGTGATTGGTTGAGTTGATTGATGATATTGAACTATGAAGTGAGCGATTTATTAGAGGTCTTTGTTTTAATTTTATGCAATAGTTATTGCATTTGAGTGGAATCTACATATTAATTTACCAAATAAACGTTATTCTATTTTTTTTCTTTTTTTTTTTTCGTTTCGTTTTTTTTTTTTGAGTCCGAACATAACATCGCGCGTGTATTCCGAGGGACCGTAATTGTACCTTAGTTTTAAGCCATTGTAAGATCTTCAAACATTATGGAATACAAGTAAAGATATGAAGAATAGGTGTATGTACCTAATAGTAGGTACACCCACATTTTGCCAGTCCCATGTATTAGGGGGCGAGCCTATTGCCATTAGCTGGGCACAAACCCAGACTCCGTAGTTGCTATTGAGAAATTCCTAATGAAAAAGACAATAGCATTTTGCCCGACCAGGGATTCGAACCCAGGACCTCATGTTCAGCAGTCGTGCCTGCGACCACTCGACCAACGAGGCAGTCCTCAGAGTAGTGGTGATGAAATAAATTACATAAGTAAAATGCTTGCTAGGTTCGAAATTCCGTCCTTACAATTCGTAAGTGGGCGCTGTTACCTATGGGCCGCCACTGCTCAAGAAGAATCGTATATTTCAAAGGAATTATTTATTCTAATTTAACCTCCAAAAGTCCAAACCTCTTTGGGATGGAGACAGAATTAGAAACTACGTTAGCGAACTTGTACAGGCTGTAAAGGTCGTCGTTTTTTTTCTGTACCGACGACGGCCGGCTGCTTTACAAAACCAGTTTATGCGGATCTCTCATTGTATAGGAAATCTGTACAAAGCGAGTCCAAGTTATACTGGAATTGTACAGCTTCATGTGCCGCCGTGTGTACAAGAATTACGCAGAAAGATTTATAACCCGTATGTCTTTGATTCGTCCTAGGACTTGTTTGTTTTGTCTGCAGAGATACAGTGATCTATGCGAATGAATATTTATATACTATTCGTGAAGTTAGTGCAAATAACAAAGACAATATTGCTCGCAATCTCTGTTGGGAAGGCCTCCACGGCCACGGCGAAGACACATCAGCGGAGTTATACAATATCTTAAAGAAATCCTGTCCGATCCAAAAAGGGGCATACAGCTATACCAATGACATTGCCAAATAAAATAAGAAATATAAAATATTCATGAAAGTATGAATTTTAAAATGCATGATTTTTGTGCTCAAACTACCACCATTTCCCTAAAAACTTTCAAAACGTGACAACACCATCTTCGGCATTAGTATGTTCGATCGTCAACTGTTTATTTATGACGTCACACCCGAGAAGCGACCGTAGTGTCGCCGCCCGCGCCTGTGTGAGTTTCCTAATTTTAGTACAATTAATTTAATTTTTGTCGGGCTATTTTCTTTTACCTGTTATCCAAAAAGGATCACATAAATAGAATCTAATCTCGAAACCTAATAATACCCTCACCGATCGGAGAGGTTATAGGTGGCACCCAGATCAAGTCCCAAGAAGATAGGTTCCTTTTACGAGATACGGGGTCTAAAGAAATAAAAGAATATATATTGCTAGTGTTATTGTGATTAATAGGACCACATCGTTGCTGTATATCATCAGGTCATCATCTAGCACCTACGTTCTACGTTGTATTTCTTTTCTGACTGTCTCTTTCTACATTTACAGCAATTAGTATAATTTATCTTCCATGTTACTTTCAGAGGTAAGATTACTCCGGATTTTATCGCAAAGCTTTGAGGAAAGTAAGCTTGAAATAAATACGCATTATTTTCGCCTCTCCAAAACGTTTTCCTTCGTTGAGTCTGGAAGTGGAATTGCTCAAAGTTAAATTAAAGGTACGGTTTTTTTAAGTACGGACGCTGCTTTTGAAGTTCGATTTCAAACAAGAGACTTCTATTTACACAGGTGCTAATCCAACATTGTTTTCTCTTTGTCACCTAATTTAAATCCATGAATTAAATTAGGTACATATTTCATTCTACTAAAAATAACTTTCCAAAAATACTGCTATGTAACAAGCTTTGATTGATGAACCTTTGAATGTATATTTATATCATCCTACTCTGTCCCACTGCTGAGCAAAGACCTCGGAACCATGGCTTTCCATTTTTTTTTTTTAATTTGCCGACTCTGACCTATCCGCTAAGAATGAGTCCAGTTCGTCACGCTAGCCTTTCTTTGACCTGCCTCGTTTTCGACGGCCGTCTTCAGGCACCCACTGTGTGACTATCTTCGCCCATCTGTCCGGTTTCATTTTAAAAACGTGACCTGAATATAATTGGCAATAAAAATCTAGGTGCAGAGTTACACCTGTCGTTTCCTATGATTGGGAACTTTAGATGGTTAATCTAGCACCAGTTAAAAGATCTCGGCAATCTAATCTTTTTTTTTAATTTATAAACGGCTTTTTTTTTGTTTTTTATTTTTTTATTTTTAGCGGGCAACAGCTAAAAATAAAAAAAAAAAAAAACAAAAAAAATGCCGTTTCCACGTGCCGTCGTCCACGTGAAATTAGCGGTGTGAAATATACTTTACGAACTATTTTCATACCTACCAAATATAGATTAAAAAAAAATCATAAATATCGGTCGAGTCGTTTTGGAGGAGTGCGGCTACAAATACCGTGACACGAGATTTTATATTTAGAGCTTGTTCAGACACGGCGGGAACAGCGCGATTTCAGAATCGCATGGAAATCGCGAGAGTCTTATTTGTATGAGTTATTAAGTAATCGTTCAGACATAACCGCGCGGTTAATCAAGCCGCGACAAAAGCTCTATTCAGACATGCGGGAACCGCGTGGTTCCCGCATGTCTGAATAGAGCTTTAATAAGATTTTCCTTCGTTGTTTACTGTGTGTACATAAATAGTTGGGAAAAGTCTAGGCAGATGATGATCTACTGGTCAGAATTTGTCCACACATTGCCTGTGGGGATCAATGCTTGGTTTCTTATCTTGGTGATAAGGGGCCGTTTCCTGTACAGTTTGATAGATAGGATTATTTATCATGTAATTACGTTCTCACCAAAAAACTGTGCTTCCAAAGAAATTCTAAGGGCCTTAACAAGAGGCTAACACTTTTGAAGCGTTTTGTAAATCGACAATGCCATTTTACATGATTGACAAAAAGGGTATCGGTAGATTATGTCTCTCCGATTCGTTTATGACTTTTTACTGGTAGAATAACACTTCGTCCAGGCCCTCTGGTTCCATTAAATAAGTAGGTTTATATGGAGTTTTCACATTTATTTTACCACTTTCAGCAGCGATTTACTATTTATTTTGACAGACTTCAGTATCAGCACCTCAATGGAAACCTTATTGTCAAGAGTATAGATCACGATGCTACGTAAATTTATAACTGTGAAATAACTGTAGCTATCATTAGTCTTAATACCTCATTTGCTCCAACATTTTATTCATTAGGTGTTTTATACGCCTACTTCATTTAGTTTGGCAAATTGCAGCCAATGGAGCATTGCGGATATAATAAATTAGCGCTATAGATCTCTGTTAGGGCGGATTTGCGGAGCATGGCTATGACTTGGCATGGCTGTGACAAATTAATAGATAGTGTAGTATCCTCTTGTAACTTACCTAATAGGTTGAAAACACTGTTTACTAACTATATCACAGGCTCACCACACCACCAAGCCCCCAGTCCAGGGTACGCTTCACGTTCCAACTTCCCGCCATTCGTGGTGACTGACAGTTGTCATTAGTGACAGCTACCTGACTAGTTGTGGCTGTGAGACAGTGTTTCTATATCTATTAAATAGATACACTACAGATAGTCTAGTAATAATTTGTTCATAGTTAATGCTCATCTTTATCTATTTAGGGTATTTGGCTCGTGAATTTGAACAATAAATTTATTTCAGCTGGAAAATGACCTGAACATTCATCAAAAAAGAAACTGCACTGCATTGTTTACATGCGTCGTACATAAAATATTTAGCACGAAAAATTCTAGCATGTTTTGTTTTGCGGCGCAAAAATTTAATTCAACCTTTTTAAGAATATTAAAAACGTAACAGCTTACTGGCGGTTAACGCCGAAAATAAATGTATAAAGCCATTAACTTTTGTTTTTTATTATTTACTCTTCGTGGAAAATGGCCTCCATTACTTATTTTTCATCTGAATCGGCCAGTTTTACAAAAGCTGAAGAGGAAATAATATTTTAAAATGATAAATGATGTATTCGTAGGTTTTAAGTTTTAATTTACCTGTACGTAACAACACTGCGAATGGAACAAATTCCCGTGGAACACCTAATTGCTGAAATGAAGTATTACCACCTTGCAACCTTTTTACAGAATTGAATTAAAATACGCCGAATGCTGTCCACTTTTTGCCAAAATGTTGAAGGCCAGCCATTAACATTTTGTTTTTAATTTTTGTTTTCTTTGCAATCAGCCAGTTTCAATTTGAATTTAAAAGCTCAATCTTTTTCTTTTTGATACAAAGTGAAAAATATAAAAATCATGTCATTCATTCACTGATAGAAAACCGCGGTGTCTAAATTTCTAAAATTATGAAATGCACAACATAACAGTTCCTTATTAAACTGAGGTGAGCAGCAACAAAGGTTTTTTTTAAAGTTCATCCAATAAAGGGGCTATTTTTTTTAAGGAGGTCGACATTTTTGTTTATAGAAACCTGAATATTGGTACTTACACTCAGTTTCAACTTTTATGTAAAAGTTAGTAATCAGTATTTATTTGGAACCTCATTCTCTAACGTTCTTAAGAATTGACCGATGGCAAATCACCATAAGGCACAGAGATTTTTGAAAAATAAAATGTGCTATTTTAATATGCAGGTAAAGGAAATAAAAGGGACTAATTTATTGAATGTTTACGAGGAAATACGCTTTACTAGAGTGGAAGGCAGGTGTAAATAGGTAAACGGCTAGCTAGATGCGGTTACAGATAAAGTTTATCGGTTTGCTGCAAGTGCACGTGTCGTTGGAATGGACTATTACCTCCTTATTGCGTCTGTTTATAGTCTAACTATTTGTACTAGAAGCTGTACACCTGAAACGTAATGGTAACCTACTGGAAACGGCCTTGGCTTAATTATTGTAAGTAAGACACTTATCCTTTGTCGAACAAGGCACTGCTACCGCAGTGAGTTAGGTGTTCTTGTTAAAACTAAATATAGTAAACGAGACTTAAGTTGAAGTTATAACAAGCAGAATTTCAGGACCTTGTACTACATAGTTCGAACAAGAAGGAAACACTACTTATGTAGTGCATGTTATCGTTATGTGGTGATTTCTTGTCATTGTAAACACCATACTCCACCTGGCTAAAAGTCTAGCTAGCTAGTCTAGTTTTTTGTGTTTGTAGTGTGATTATAGTCTGATTGTATTGTGATAAATGGCAATGGGTGTAAATTACCTGAGTAAATGAATTATTATTCCTTTATTTATTTATATTCAAATCAGTTATACTTTTAAATATTCCTTACAAAAAACAATATAAAAACATTTAAAAATATAAAAAATTGTAGCCCACCGGTATCGGGAACAGGGTCCAAGCTACCGGCGGCGGTAAGGGCTCCAGAGAGAGGAACCTCCTAACAATACGAGCTGTATCCAGGAGTACCGCTTTCTGAATCAAGCCCTTGATCCAGCTGCCTAACGAGAGCCTCCTCTTTTTCCAACTATGTTGGGTTCGGCTTTCAGTCCGGATGCAGCTGAATAGCAGTATTTTACATGGACCGACTGCCTATCTGACCTCCACAACCCAACCGGCTTCTGAATCAATTAAATAAAAGCTTAGAATTTCTCAAAAACAACTTAAGTTTTACATTTTGAGTGCTAGAATGTATTGAAGTAGTAGTTTGAATAGTTCATTGAACTTCATTTACTCAATTTGTAAGTTCCTGAATTCATACAATTGTAAATGACATTCAACAAATTAGCATCCTTAAACAGAATCAAAGTAGAAAGGTATACTATACCACCGTCTATTTCACACTTCAATCTGCAGACGGAATCAGTGTAGTACTTACTGATTCAGGGAGGTGTGATGAGAAGCTTTCTGATAATCCTCTCTCTGCGCAAAAGAGGCCTATTTTCAGTCGAGAGGAATAAGCCCTTAAGGCTGCGCTTCCACCAGGATGTGTGGCTGGGAATATGTATGAAGCCAACCAATAATATTACCTATCGTTTCTTTATCATTAACACTAGAAACGGGATATTTACCATGTTTACTGTTTTCTTTGAGTTCCCGATATTTCGGCGCTGTTGCAAGCACCATGATCACGGATAAACCATGACTAGACCAATTTATACATGTCCATATTCGTGTCTACGTCCATGGTTAGTGACCATGATAGTTTACAATCTTTTATCGTTTCTTTGTCGTAACTTGAGTTAGGCTCTGAATGTGTAGTTTTTTTTTTATGCTAAATGGTGTTACTCTTGACCTCAATCTAGTCCCGAGGACAGAGATGAGGTCGACGATGGAACGAGTTCTACGAAAATCTCATTCTCGCTTACCTCTTGTGCAAATGCAGTCTTAAGGTAGATGTATTATTCAGTGGTAGAGGTGTATTGTGACCATAGATAAAGTCTGATAACCAGTTTTACCAAGGGGTATGGTATAATAGGTTGTGGAGGTCAAATAAGCGGTCCGTGTAACATATTGGTATTCAGATGCATTCGGTTAGAATGGAAGCCGATCTTAAAAGACGATGATGTAAAATGTTTATTGCAAATATCAAAGATCCTAAATAGCAAAACTTTGTAAAGTTTCGAACGGTTCGAGAAATGAAAAGTTCAGGAAACTTTCGTTAAGCGAGGGTAAAACTTATAATCTGATTTTAAATAGAGGTTAAACTTCGTCTACAGTGCGAAAAGGGGAGGAAAATAGTGATGAAACTGTTTTCTTCAAATGATTCCTTATGAATAGTACCTATTCTGAAAGTTATCTTGAATGAACGTATTGACACTAGCCCCCGTAGCATGACCACCGTAGACAAGGATTTATTTGACGGAAGAATCGACAAAATGACAGATTGTGTCGACATAATGACAGATTTCTTTGCACTATCTGTCATTTTGTCGATTCTTCCATCAAAGAAATCCTTGTCTACGGTGGTCATACTACGGCGGCAGTTGTTGTTGTTTTCTTTTCTGACACTTGATTTTTGACGTGACAACGTCTTATAATTCGATGGAGCCGGCTGCACGCACGAAAAGACATGACGTATGCGGCGTCACCTCGCTCTGAGGCGTTCCATAAAACAATTGCTCAACGCACATTCATACTTGTAAAAACTACGTACATTGTAAAAAAAAAAAAAAAAAAATTGACATAATTGTATTTATGCGTACAAATAAATGTAACTTGATCAATTCAATTGTGATTTCCATTTACCTCCTTCTCTATATCTATCCAAAATATCTATCAAACAAATAAAATTCAAAGTTTCTTTTGAAAACTGCAACCATTCCATCAGTATTTTCTTATGACGTTGTCACGTTCAACTATCGTCAGTAAACCGACTTTACAGACAACCGATTTTTTTTTCCATGAGTCTTGTCTTGTATCTGTGGAGGACGTTGTTGCTTGCACATTTGTATAACTGCTTATATTCTTTTTATGTGTATTTGTAAACACACAACTACACAATGTGCACATAATAATGTGTAGTACACATTGTGTAGTGCTAGTTCTTCCGAATAAATAAAATAAAAAAAGCAATGGACAAAAACATGTTGTGTTGAACACATGTCGTTTTGTTCGCCATTTTGACATTTAAGTTTTAAGTTATATTAAACGACTAATTAGTCTTTAAGCCTAAACGTTAAATCAAAACAGTAGACAGCTTAATGTGTCGAATACTGGTTTTCCATGTAGTTTAAAGTCAAAAGTCGAAGTAAAACCATTTATTTCAATTAGGCGATTAGAAGGCACTTTTGAACATCAAACTTTACAACGAAATATATTTTAGTTGCCCATTCGTATGGAGAAGAATGGACAAGAATCCATCGTTATTCTTTTAAAATGTTTTGTAATTAGTTTGTTAAGCTACTTGAATCGTAACAATTATAATGCGTCTCCTTTTTAAGGAAATCTCTCGCCGACTGGTCGACACTTTGCGTGACCAGAGGGCTGGTTCTTTCTTTGGCCAAAGAATTAGCATTGCCATTCAGCGTGGCAATGCTGCCAGTCTTCTGGGCACGTTTCCAGTTGACAGCGATGCGGAGGAGTACTTTGACGCACTCTGAAGTGTCCTTTTGTCGTCGTTTTTTAGTTGTTTATGTTTTCTTACTTTAATTCTTTTTTTCATTAGGTTAGTTCTATTTGTAGTCTGTATATAATGTAAATAAATTAAAATTTATGTGATGTCGATATTATATGTACCTAGAATATAAAACATATTATACTACAAAACGTCATAGACGTGTAGTTGACATAATTAATTAGTATTACTTACCTATTTTAAATTGATACAAGTAGCTGGATTTACCCGAGTCGTTTGAATCACTACGGAAAAATACTACAACTAAAAAACCCGACTACTGAAAAATCACGCTCTGATTAAATTTGGGGTTTACAAGGTAAAATCGACTCCTCTTATTGTTGAAGTCGGTTAAAGTGTAGCCTATGATACCCGGGCCGTAATAACGAATCGATTAACACCTTATTCGTCAAAATCGGATGAATAGTTTAGGGGCCGTCTCCACGAGCGAGAGAATCGCGGCGATATTATCGTCGTGTCACTTATTTCTATACGAGAATATCGCCGCGATTCTCTCGGAAGAATCGACAAAATGACAGATCAACAAAGGAAATCTGTCATTTTGTCGATTCTTCAGTCGACAAAACCCGTTTCTACGGTGTTCATGCTAGGCGTGCTGATAGAAGGCTGGTCGCACAACCAGCCATTCGACGTAGTGCGCGAGGTACCGTATCCAGCTTCTGTGTAAAAGCTAATTTCACAAATCCATGATTACATACTAAGGACTATACATACTGGGTATAAGCGGACCCTTCTCGAAGCCGTCAACCAAGCATTCTGTACATCAAACTAAGTAAATCTACGCAAAAAATATTGCTGGGAAATGACTTTTTTTTGGGGTGAAAAATCACGTTTTACGATAAAACTCTAAACATTGTGCTGATGATTGCATTGAATAGTAAAAGGGTCATGGAGGTAATTAAAGTAAAGTAATAATATTAAAAATATTCATTTAAAAAAAAACTTGTAACTTTGACCTCCAATATATAAATTATAACTATTTTCAGATACACCTACCACTATTTGTCGACTTGACTTGGTTGACTGGTAGAAAATGCCTATGGCATTAAGTCCGCTATTGTACTTTTGTGCTTGAAGTGTAAATAAATAAATAAATAAATAAATATCCGTAACTATAAGGTTCCCAGGTACGGTTCACAACAAAAAATTTGTCGCAATGACAGAGAGAACATTAGTGCCTTTCCGCTTCGTTAATGGGTCTGTTACACCCATGATACATTTCAATTCTTTCCGTTAGGTCTTTCAGTTACCTGATTATGAGCAGCAATTCCTTAATCTCCATTGAAAAGGGAGGATCTTCCTAATAGACGGGAGTTGTGTCTATTGGGCTACTGCCCGACGACTGTCTGCCTATAAAAAGGACTTATCAAAATAACCGTCATATTATTATGGATCAATAAAATGAAAAAAAAAAAAAAAAAACAACCAAGTGCGAGTACCATCTAGGGGAGCCACCTTTATTTTTTAATTTATTTTTATTATTTGTTGTTATAACGGCAACACCAATCTTTTACGGATCATGAAGTCAACAGCTGACAGATAAATGGACGGACGGATGGATGGACAGCGGAGGCTTAGTACCCCGTCCCGTCCCGTCGACATATACACACACATACACATGTGTATATCTCGTTCGTTATTGGGCTGAATGAAAGAAATTCCTACAAAGTCACTTATTTCTGGGATGTGTTCTCTAAATAAAGATTTGTTGTTTTGAGTTAACGCTTTTTGGCTTACGGGGGCGGTTTCGCAGCTTTGTTTGCTTGTTTAAAAGTAGGTATCCATCTCTCTTTGTAAGTTATCTGTCTAGGGAACGTTCTACTGACATAATATCTTGTGTAACAGCAACATTGCATGAATATTACTTACAATTCTGTTAAGCAACAAATAAATAAACATAATAACGTAGCAATTTACATTTTAACTCTCGGATTTACATTTTAATATTTGGATTTCGCCTCATTCGTTCAGGGGGTTACTATGAAGTCTTGGCAGGAGTAATTCCAGTGTGGGAACGAGACAGAGCTATACAGGTTGTCTAGCGCCATCTCTTTCCCACACTGGAAAAAGACGTCATGGTAGGCGACCAGAAGATTTTCGGTCCCCCACAAAACGTTCGTCTAACAATAAGTACCTTTTGAACGATCGCGATAACTACGATTTAGAGTAAAATACTACTCAGATAATCTACATGGTACATTACACAATATTACTTCTGTGATCTCCGAAGGGTTAGGTAGAGGTGTACCTATATAATAATACATCCATATTTCGCCAGTAATGTTAAGTCATATCTAGTAGGGATCAACCGTGTCACCAATCGACAATCCGTGCCCACTACTGAGAATTTCCTGATGGAAAAATCCAATAACACTTTAGTCGACCCCGGAATTGAACCTAGGAACTCTTTCTCAGCAGTCGCGCTTGCGACCACTCAACCAAAGCGCCAATGGGCAGACCAATAAGGCGGTTGAGATATGTTCCCGTTTTTGTCTTCTCTTGTAGTTTAATAGCTGTGTAGATAGGCTTGTTAGTACAGAGCTTCATGGTTCAAAAAAGAAGAAATCGCTTGTAAAAAGAAGAATTTTAAAGAAAATAAAAAAAAAGAAGAAAAGAAAGAAAACAAAAGAACCATGTAGCACTACATATAATATTTATTTATCTCAGTTTTTAGAACTCAATTGAAAATAAATCTTTTCCAGAGGGGGCCGGAGGAAATTCCTGCTACAGATGCTCATCGTCTGCTTCGTACCCCACGTCGCGCTGCTCATCCAGAACTGCTCCAACATGGCACAGCTTTCACAGACATTAGACGCCTCATTATATTTGGATACTGAGGTAAGCCGACATATAATATGAGACTCATAGCTTTGTTTATGGGGTGGCATTCTGATGTCTTTGGTATTGCAAATGTCCCTATGCCGCTGTGATTAGACTGTAACATGGATATTTTTGTGCTTTAACGACAGTTATAAGAGCCTCGATGTTGATAAACTGGACAATTACAATACAATTTTCACAAATATGATAGTTCTGAGTTTGGTCACGCGCCAAAAGATCCTTGTACAAATTGAATGTGTCTAAATACAAGCTTGACATTCAGAGAAAAAAAACACTCATTTACAGTTTTAAAGGCAAAACTATGGACAAAGAATATCATCTCACTAAGAAAACAGGCCGAACGATAAAAGCTTTATTAAAACGAAGCCAAAAAAAGAAAATAATAACGATTTGACGAACCCGCGTAATGTTCGATTTTTAAAAATAAAATCGAGATTGATACAAAAAAAGCCAAACAAAATACGCTCGATTTTTAAATTTTATTGCTAAATGAGGACGCCATGAAAAATGCTACAAGAATGTTGTGTTTTGTTTGAGTTTTGTGAAAAAAATAAGTTTTCCGATGTTAGAAAGGTGTTAAATAGGTACGTAAAATTCTCTTACCACTCGAATTGTCAAGTTATTCCAAAATTTGATTGCAAAAGTGTGCTGTTTGAAGAAACATATATCTAGACAGTTACTTACCTAATGTTAGGTTTGCAAAATATTCCTGTTTTTCAAAATATAAAGTTGTTTACAATAAAATTCCAATAATATTACGCAAATAAATAATATTAACCACCTACTTTTATTAAATGAGACTAAATTGTGTTTCCAATTCGCTTTGTTTCTCTGAATAGTTTTTGGGAATTGCCGTTTATTATTCCTTATTTTGAATCAAAATTATTAAATTGTTAAAAACATACATTCTAGTAAACGTTTCCTTATTATGGGTACCTACCTAAGTGGCGTGCCTAGGAGCCAACAATACGGGAAGCCCATAAGGCAAGCAGACTGTTCCGAAAACCATTACTTCATGAAGAGTAGCACCTAGGCTATTAGGGCAATCCAAGATTTTAGGCTTGTATGAAAGTACCGCCACTAGCACCTACCTACATCTACCTTATTTTTTATTTTACCAGGTTAACACAATATTGTCGATGGGGAATCTCATCATCAGTCTTCAAGATGAAAGACATATCATCAGCGATTATCTGCTCAAATCATCACCAATCGATGTGTAAGTGTTTTTTGTACTTTACTATTAAGTTTAAATTAATAATAACGGGCCATAACAACGCACCGATTGACGCCTTATTCATCAAAATCGGATAAATAGTTTAGGCGCTACGGAGGAACATATGTAAATACAAACATACGTAGATACGTCCAGCCATAATTTCATACATACAATGCTAATATCATGAAGCTTCTTTGTCATTTCGCCGTAGTCGGGTAAAAAATTACAATCATCGCGAGACTAGTCAACTCACGGAGAATCTTGACACCGCGATTCAGAAAACACCGCTCACCTGACGACGCTTATCTATCGGTTTTAAAGTAAACAATTTTTCCAACAAATACAGTAGAACTAATTATTGTCGCTTAGACGTACATACACCTTACAGAGAAAGGACAGCAGTGTCCTTTCATTGTTATTTTCTTTTATGCCCCGGATTTTGCAGTATGACCTTTATTCTCGTCGACTTAAGGTTCAGTCAAAGGTTAAATATACAGGGTGTAAACAGACCCTTCACGAAGCCGTCACCCAAGCACTCTGTACACCAAACTAAGTAACTATACGCAAATTTTTTTGCTAGGAAACGACATAAAAAAAAAGACGTTTTACGGTAGGACTCGATGAAACGCACTCAAAGCATTGTGCTGATGGATGGATTGAATAGTAAGGGGGTCGTGGAAGTATTTAAGTAAAAATCTTACATTAAAAACATGTATTTAAATAAAAACTTCTCCGTAACTAGAAGGTTCCCAGGTATGGTCTATAACAAAAAAAATTATCGCAAAGACGGGGAAAAAAAAAAGAAAAGAAACAAGTGTTTTTCGGCTTCGTTAAGGGTTTATTTACACCCTTTTTGTTCAAGAAAAGTCAATTAAAGTTGTAAGGCGGTTCTGTTCGGTTTTGTACTTTAAGTGCTAGGTATTAAAAAGAGTTTTCGTGGTTCTATTATTCCTAAGTAGGTTTTAGATCGAGGGTCTAAGATCTGACGGACAACTTCAAGTTCCTCTACTTACCTTAAAACTTATAAGGTATACATTTTCTAAAACAAATGTATTTACTAATACTTAATGAGAAGTTTTATAAACTAGTGTATAGGACTTTACAAGATATAAAAAGGTGGGTTTTCCTTGACATATATGCTGGAAACCTTTGAATCTGAGGACTTTACATGTTTTTCCCTGCCTATGATTATGGCAGGAAAAACACATTAAATTCGCAATACGTATAACAACCTATTGTTTAAACGCTTCAATGGTTACCTATATTATGCTGTCGCACGCACATTGTTTATTGCTTCACTTCATTCATTAATGGCAGAAATTATGAATAACATTGCATACATGACATAATATAAATAAGACCTACTTTTCCGCGTTATGCCACAATGAAGCCATACGTCGCAGAACCGTAGTAGGTATTTTGATTTTCCTCTCTGCTAATGATGTGTCTTATTTTGATGTGTGCGTGTGTATTTGTAAACAAAAAGAACTGTATCCAGGATACGATTTTATATAATCACTCAGAGCGAAATTCTTAGGTTTCCGAAGTCTCTTTATATCGAAGAAAAGATATCTACATTTCATTTATTAACATTGTGCCTGAATGTTACATAAAAAAAGTAAAAAAAAAACAAACAAGCACAACCTCACACAATGTGAGGAATTAAAGAAAAACAGTTAATGATAGCGGACGGTTGAATGCGGTATGACTGGAAGCTGACCCCAAAGTAGTTGAGAAATGGCTAGGCAGATGATGATGATGATGATGATAGCGTGACGGTTGACAGAAGAACTGGAAGAAAAAAACGTGTTACGCCGACCCCAAGTAACATGGGACAAGGGCGGGAAGATTATGATGATCCGGGTTTTTGTATGAAAAAATTGCAGACGATGACTTGTGTTTACCGAAAAGTTTGGAATACCTACAGAGGTTTAGGCGTGAAACTAACTCCAACATAGTTTGGCAACAGACTAGACTCTAGCTAGACAGACAGGCAAGATGTGTTGTCTTTCCCGTTAGCATTAGGATGTTTGGTTAAACGTTGGCAAGACTAAGGGTTTGAAGTAGTCATAAATATGAGCAACTTTTACCATGGAACTGATTGTGTGAAGCAATCGATCAGTCGCCGATCACTAGTCGATCGATGGTGGAAATGACAACGATCGATCAATTGGTGTAGTAGAAACTGTCGAAGTGTCGATCGACGTCGACTTATCCATTCTACCATCGATCGATGGCTTCGATCGACGATTGATCGATTGGTAACCATGAATATAATTTAATAAAAAATGCTGTTGTCTACATTTTTTCAAGTTACGCGACTAATAATGTGTGGAGTAGCTGATATTTTTTTCGCGATTTCATGGGCGGTCCTAAAGTATTCATCATCAGCCTATAGCAGTCCACTGCTGGACATAGGCCTCCTCAATCGCACGCCATTCAACTCAATTTTTAGCAACTCTCATCCAGTTGCTACCAGCTACCCTGCGAAGATCGTCACTCCACCGAGCCGGAGGGCGTCCCACCTTACGTAACCTAAAGTATTGCTCATGTTTAACAAATCGTCCAGTATACCGACGTCGGTATGTATTAGTAACAGCAGTAGGTAGTACCTATCAGTGGCGTGCCGCTAGGTCAGAATGGAGGCAAGCACAGTTAGTCAGCTACCGATGTTCTGGGATACAATTTTATAAGTTATAGTTTTTCAATTAATTTCTAGTCTCGATATCTTAATAAAAAATAAAAAAAATAAATTAATAGTTAAATAAATAGTAATAAATAAATAGTTTTTCAATTAATTTCTAGTCTCGATATCTTAATACGCTTGCATAATTGACAAAGGCGCCATCTATACGTACGAATCGTGACACCAAAGTAAGTTCGCTACGCTGTTTATAATTCAGACGTGCAAAATATTTCATTCAAAATGGCCACTAGATGGCATTTACACTATTGATTTGTTATTTTATTGCCGTACACACTATTTTATTAATTCCTAATAGTGTCGATTAAAATGATAATATTTGATATTACATAAATATTAATGATCTCACAAAATCATTATAAATCACTAATAAATAATAGCCAATTTTATTTACTTATTCTATTCTTCAGAACAACTCTTTAAGTACCTAAACTCATATTTACGTATTTTCTTATTTCAAAGAGATATAATATTACGATGATGGTTCTTTATTTGGAAGAACTTTATCAAATAACTACAAAATGATATGCGAAAAGCGACAAAAATACATTGCCAAGAAAAACTATCATTAGGACTTCTTTAACAGTGAAGTAAAGAGCTAACTCAACGTATTTACATACCTTTTCGACAGTAATATCCGAATTCACATTCACAGACCACTTTATAACAATCAATTAATAACTTGCAAAATCATTGGTATAAATCACATCGTGCTAATAACTTTCACACAATTACAATAACAAAACAAAACCTAACTTTAGAATATTGTTCTCAAAATTTTCAAAACAGCATTCATTCGTAATAATTAACGCGTGCTACTGGCATAATTCCTAGGTCAAAACAATACGAACTAACTTGAAAACGTACTTTGTATCAAAATCAAAATCGCACGAAACGCATAGCCGCGCAAAATCATCGGCGCGAACACACACGTTCTCTCTCAAACTTACAGTTTACACAGACTTACACGCACACATTCAAAGAAAAGCCTAGCTTTAAACTCGATACAAATTCTCACATGAGTACATAAAAATTTTGTCAAAAACGGACACATTTTGCTAGGAAACATGAGAGGTCATAGAAGCCACGTAAAAGCCACTGGGTGTGAAAGAGCAAGCGTTAGCTAGCACTGGGTCACTGACCGTAGGCCGTATTACGCACTAAACTTCAACTTTTCAACTCTTCTTTTGTATAGTGTTAGAGCGAGCCAGAGTATCGCGGCCGGCATATCAGAATTTAAGCGCGCGAATTTAAAATAATTTCTGTTATGGATTGATAGTTGTGTGGAAACCGAATGTTATTATTGTTTGACAAAAAATTACTAAGTATTATTTTGTTTTTGTAAGAATGTTATTTTTAAACACATTAAATACATTTTAAATATTCCATTATAAAACAATATAAAAACATTTCAAAATATAAAAAATAGATGGCCCATCGGCATCAGGGAGAGTAATTTTTTTTTTTAATTTTTTTTTTTTTTTTTTTATTTTTTTATTTATCGTTAGGCAAGCCAGGCTTTTCGGCTTGTATGAGAAGTCCGCCACTGGTACCTATAAAATATTGCTGAATGAAACAACATACCAAGTTATATTTAGCTTTTGAGCGTCATTCACTATTGTTGCTTACTACTATAAATAGTTCATTTTTCAATACATAATAAAAATGATATAAAGAAACATGCTACACCTAGCAACGTGTTTTCCTTTATGAAAATATGTTCATTCTTTTTCAAAAAGAAATATTTTATGGTTAACCTGCTTCTATTCAGATTGTTACCTTAGAAACGTTATTATATCTCTCTTATTTGCGACATTTTCTGCGAATCTGTTTTTTGACCTCAAAGTTATACCAATTAGGTTTGTTCGTGGAAACTCAGTTGATATCTCGGTAAAATATTTAATGATGCTGCTTTTTATAAAATTCTATGTAGCTTTTCCGATAACAGAGATGGTATTACGTCGATTGTTGGTAGTTTCTAGAACTTATAATATTGAATTAAAGAGTTCATCATCATCTGCCTAGCCTTTTCGCAACTATGTTGGGGTCGGCTTCCATTCTAACCGGATGCAGCTGAATACCAGTATTTTACATGGAGCGACTGCCTATCTGACCTCCACAACCCAGTTAGTACTGGGTAATACGATACCCCTTGGTAAGACTGGTTGTCAGACTTTGGGCCACTGACTACCTAACGACTGTCAAAGATCTACAAATGACAGCCGGGACCAACGGCTTCATTACAGCATATTTGTTTTTATTAATACAAAAAAAAAAAAACAAAACAAACAAAAAAAAAATGTTAATAAAAATGAATTAAATTAGTAGGTACTAACTGGGTTGTGGAGGTCAGATAGGCAGTCAGTCCATGAATAATACTGGTAATCAGCTGCATCCGGTTAGACTAGAAGCCGACCCCACTAAAATTTGGGAAAATGGGAAAAGGCTAGGCAGATGATGATGACTTGTAAATAAAATAAAAATTAAATTTAATTAAGGCAACATGATATTACCTAATTTTTCTTGGATATATAATATATTTTAAAGTTTCTTCCACGTTGAGTCCGGACCTCTGAGACAATAAGTAATAGTCTTGATCTCCCTCTAAATTTCTTCATATACCTAGCATATTGTAAGTCTGTCGTCTATTTAATTCAAATAATAGTTTTTATGTTATTGTATTCATAGTCGATCTACTGCCTCACCTTCATGAGAAAATATCGTACGTATAGATTATATAACACACATGCTTATTATTATCTGACCTGTACATCAATAGCGTAACACACTTTAAATCACAATCCGAAGGATTCTGAAAGAAATTCCTAATCTATTGCTGAATTGTTTTAAAGGTTTGAAAAACGTTTATAACTAAATTAATTCTGTCGAAATGTCAAAATGCAAATTCGTTATAAAAGCCTATTCAAACCTAAGCGGTATTCGCTTCCGTCTGCGGTAGAGAAAACCGAGTGGGTATGCGGTAATATTACTGTTCACACCGAAGCGGTTTTCGCTACGCTGCGCAGAACTTGATACTAAATACCTGAACAAAACCCGCGCGGTATGCACTTCTACCCACAGCGGCAGCGAATGCCGCTCAGGTCGCTCTAACCGCAAAAGTTGTACTAAATACCTGAGCAAAACCCACGCTACGCACCTCTATCCACAGCGAACGCTTAGGTTTGAATAGGCCTTAAGTGTGTGTGTGTTATCTCGTGTACCCCTAGCATTACCTACATACACGACTTTCATGAAACATCCAATAACTAAAATAAGTGTTTATAAGAATTTCATACGTCATTTATTAGAAAAGCGACTAACACGAACAAACAACCCTGTTTGGATGGTCACACAAACAAAAATATTTGTCTCACTAATATTATTCTAAGTACCCGAAGTTTGGAAGTTGTTGACTGAATTGAATATTGTTTTGTTCATGTCTTTTAGAATAATAAGGAAGGATGTATTAGAGTAGGTAGAGGAAGACTGAAGAAACGATGGATGGACTGTGTGAAGAATTATATGGCTAGAAAGAGGTGACTGCTGAGATGACGAGTAATAGAGATTGTATGGAAGACTAGCAAGCACATCGTCCGCGACTTCATATGCAAAAATTGTGATAGCTCGGCAATGCATGATACAAATATAATATTTATAGTCTACAGCACTCACAAATAATTATAATGAATAAGAATTTTAAGAATTGAAATCATTAGTTTCGGAGATTACTCTCTACATAAAAACTTACAAAACAAATTTACCTCTTTATGATATTAGTATAGAGGATGACATGCTGCGCCAACCCCAAATAGCTAGGATAAGGGCAGGAGAATGATGATGAGGTAGGTTGTATTAAGCACTGGGTCACCAGTCATCTACTTGATCGAGAAGACACAACATGGCCTGGTAAAACCTGGAGCTAAATTGGAATAGACAAGGAAAAAATCATACCTAGTTGATCGGAACGCTTATTTGCGTCTAGACTAACCACATACAGATGAAATTCATCTTCCTGTCACTGTCCCGTGATGGTCAGCGCAACACGTTTTTTTTCTTCCATACTTAGTCATCACCCGTATCATTCACTCCATTTTCGTTCATATCAATCATAATTATACAGGGTGTAAGCGAACCCATCACAGAGCAGTTAACAAAGCATTCTGTACATCAAACTAAGTAACAAATGGTTTTACTTTGACACCTTGTTGACACACATATTATTCGTTTCCAGAAATGTTCTACAAAGGGCGTTCGTGACGATTGATGGTCAGTTCACCAGTGTTCCTGACATTCAGGATCATTTGATGACATTATAGTAAGTTCTGATTTAAACAGGGTGTAAGGGACAGCACTCCACAAACTAACAGGGTGCATTCAGATCCTTAATTTGAGTCACATTCCACCGGAATTTTTCTCCGGTTTATTTTTACGTTACTATTCCTTTATTTCAATGGAAAATTACATTCCCTGTACGCAGTACTCCATTTATGTAAATAATACGGCTAAAATAAAAAATCCAACAATGGATGTTGAAATACTCGAACGAGCAATGCGTGAAATCAGCTGTTCACTTCCTGCCTAGTTACAAAGTTCATCGAACTCCTCGTCGCGCTTGCCGTTCGCTATGTGCGTTGCCACGGTAACGATACATTGCGAATGAGGAAAAATATTTTTTTTTTGGATCCCCATAACATTCCTGAAATAATTTCTTGTACCGGTCATCTTAGTATGATGTACTGAATTTACCCCATCAGTTTGTGGAGGGCTGTCCCATACACCTTGTATATACCGATAGTATTTAATTAATTAATGCATTTATAGTTATAGAATGTGCATATTGGTATGAATAAGTAGGTAATTACTGGGGAATCCTGTGAACCACATGTTGGTAATACTGTGTTAAGCCGTCTGTGCTCGTATTTGACTCATTGCATTTCGTAATTAATGTATTGATCTACATACTTTACCTAGGAAACTGAGTCATTTTGAATCGACTACCGCGTTATTATCTGAATAGGTAGACAAAAAAATCAGTCTAACTGAATTTCATTCATCATTGTCAAATCTTCTTTGCATTCAGCACCACCATAAAAGACGAGATAACAGTCCTGGGTTCGATCCTCAAGTCGGGCTTTCATATTGGATTTTTCAATGGGGTTTTTTCTGTAGCAGTCGCGGATTTTCATTTAATAACTTATGTTCGGCCTCTACTACAAGGGGCTTAAACGTGACTGGTGAAATGTGGGTGCACTATTAGTTACACCTCTGCCTAACCCATCGGGTTTCACGGGAAGTATATTTTCGTTGCTGTTTAATTTTTGTCAAGGTGAAATAACTGAATGGTCCATAATATAGAGCCTCTTGTTTTTTGTGTGTTAGGGTCCTAGTTAATCATGACCCTAATAATGTGGAGCAGTGGTTGCCCAGTGGTATCGGCCCCAACTTACGAGTTGTAGCCAGCCAGGTTCGAACCCATCTAGGCGCATTACTTTGTGTAATTTATTTCATCGACACTGCTCTCAAAACAGCAAAGAAAAACATCGTGAGGGAAACGGCATGTCAATAACGAAAAATTCGACGACATTGTGACATTCATCAATCCGCACTGGGCCTGTGTGGCAGACTTAAAACCCACTCCGACTCATAGAGAGGACGCCTGTGTCCCAGTGCGAAAATTATCGGTTGATTATGTTTTTTCCATTGTATACAATAACCACTACATTTAAACATTGAATGATTGATCATATCTACAATATTTTTCTCAAGAGAATGTTTCGTGGAACTAGTAGTAGTGGTAGACATATACAGACCCTGAATCATTACTTTACCAGTTTGTCAAAACAAAAACAAATAATTATTTTGTAAAAACATAGACATGAGGTGCGTCTGTAATACCCAGAAGGCACGTAATAACTTAATATAGGTACGGCAGGCTTCACCTCTAGCGCTTTCTGTAATTAGGTAATTATAGGCTGTCAATTTCACACTGCTGAAACAGCAAGCTATCTTACAAAGAAGGTGACTGAGCATTAATCATCGTATTTGATTTGCCAATTGGTATTTTCAGATAGTTATGACTAAGTTTCCTCACAATGTTTTCTCTTGTCAATTTATATTGAAAAATCATCAGACTTCTGACGTCTTCGTTTTAATTTTTCTTGTATCAAAACAATTCAGTTATAATCTAACACAATGTGTGTTAATCTCTCTGTGTCGCAAACTATCCTGCCAGTGGCGGGGCAAGACCACAATTTTATGTGGGCAAAGTACATTTAGCGAGGCCCGGAATCGGCATCGACTCGGAATTCACATGTATCATTCGAAAGGCCATAATTTCAGGAACAAAATGGTACATAATATTACGTACCAAACAAAACTCCATAGCTTTCACTTCAACCACAGAAAAAATAAACTGCAAACAATTCACTTGAAATCCCATCGCGGAAAACATTTTTAGTAATCCTAAACGAAGCAACGCCATCTAGCTTAAAATATCAGAAACTACAATGGCTTTCTGTCAGTACAAGAAGAAGGATGTCGCTGTGTAAGAAAAAATCTAAAAAAATAAAACAGAGTGCGCTGTCAACAAAAAATATATATTGGCCAAAATTGGCCATGTACAGTTTGGAGATTTCGTTCCGGTCCCAATTTTGTCATTGGGTTTTTGAGGTGCGAGGCCCTCGTACCGCGAGGCCGTAGGCGGTGGCCCACGTCGCCTACGCCTTGCGCCGCCTCTGATCCTGCCTTAATAGCCCAAAAACATGCAGTCGAAGTGACCATTGCATTGCTGTGGAAGTGGCCTAGTTCAGGGCTTACAAAATATAAATACTGTCGTACCAGTGATACGAATAAGAAGATCACAATGTAAGAGCTCTGGACCAACATCCCATAATAATAATCCCTTAATTTGTTCGAATATACCTATTTACTCTCTAGCTTTTTTAAACGTTGCTGTAAAATATAACCGTTTTATCTCAAATACAAATTCATTTATTATAATATAATTATAATATATAGATACAATGTTCAGGTTCCCATTCAGAAAGGTATACCTACCGTAACAATGAATTCTTTCGGGAATACAATTGAACAAGTTGGAAAATTAAGGCTTTTCAACAGTTGCGAAACATTATGAAAAACGCGCACAATTACGGGATTATTACAATGAACGGGTTCTTTTAAAATACATAAAAGGATTTTTCAGACAAAACTTGAATATTATGTTTGAAAGGTTGAATTGTAATATTTAGCGATTAAATTCATTCAAACCCAAGGAAATATGATCGTGTCTTTTCTTTAGGCGACCACCTAATTGGTTTACCCACTTAAGTTTGAATATCACTCATTCGTCACTAACGTGATTATAAAATAGTTTTAAACTTAAATAAAGTGCCAATTTACTGGTATTTTTGTCAAATGTGGTGTCACAGTTATTTCACCAAAAAGCAACCTTATTGTTATGAGAGATAAAAATCACTAATTTTGACAAATTTCAGTGACAAGAACCGTAATGTGTCAAAAATAAAGATGACTGATTTTGACAGCTACGCAAAGTCAGAGCTATTAACTCTCCCTGTAGGTTTACTTTACCTTTTCGCTTGTCCCGGTCCTTCTATCCAAATATCTCCCAATAACTAACAAAGCTTCGATGATGGTTGTCCATACATAGAGGCCAGGCAATAGTAGTTAATATTCATGTACGGTAAAGGTATCGATTGCCTCTGTGCCAACCCGAGTGACTGCCGAATGGTGTCGTTAGATTCCTATTGTTCACACAGCCTTATAAAATACGTGATGGCATGGTAATACGACAGCATACCTAATAAGGCAGCCGTCACGCATTTTGTGGTGAAAAATGCAGAAAATGACAGCATATTAGACTGGAATGTGCCAATTTGCTATTATTAAAATGTTTATAGCCACCCATAAATTCAATTACTCAGATACAGATAAAATATTGATTGCAAACACCTATTTTGACACTTATGGGAATTACAGAATTAATCATTTCGAGGTCCACAACTACGTAAATGATTTCAAAATAAATTATGCGCTTTCTACGAGTATATTTAAATGACGCGTATTCATACTACGGGACAATGCCAAATGACATTTAAGTATATAAATGCATTAATGTTTTTACACTATTTTAGTTTGAACTTAAGTAATAGAGAACTAGGTATGAAAGAAGACATGCTGCGCCGATCCCAAATTAATTTGGATAAGGACAGGAGATTGATGATTATGGAATTTAAACTGTAAGCGCTCTGCCGAGCTTCGAAAATCCGACAGTCTGTTTTTATTCAGGCATTCATTTAGGTGTCACCTTGTGGTAGTGAAAACGACCATTAGACATGCGCTTCACGCCCACCTAGGGCAGTCAGCTGTTAATAAACAATATGGAAATCAGTATTTAATAATGATTAATTATTGCTTTTTTGGTAACTAGGTCCTTTTGTTAAAATAATGTTGTTATTTTTATTCGTAAATGGGAAAGTTTAAGCTTGCTTCACACTTGTACAGTCACGAGCACCAATATGTAAACACTTAACAACTTTTAAAAGTGTTTTTCTCCTACTGTTCTGATTATTATTTTTTAAATTTAGGAAAGTGCATACATCAATATGTATACACTTTCCTAAAGGTTGGTCGTACAGTCACGAGCATCAATGTGCTCGTGACTGTACGACCAACCTTGCCCATTCGAAAATATGTGTAGCACCCTTTACATTCCCATTTCCGAGCTATGCGGATAAAGATACCCGTACCTGTACAAATCAATGAAAGTGTATCCTCTTTTACATGCAGCCATTTTAGGGAAGACCTTATGAATATCAAGTAAGTATTATCCTATAGAATTAAGTCAACTAACCTGGTATTATTATGTAAAGTACGTCATTCTGGGTCTTGAAAACAATCTCTCCTTTGGAAAACACATTTTCAATGGCTTGAATAGAAATGAAGGGTACGTCTGAGGCTTTAAACAACTGGCAATCGCTTTCAAAGTGTTTCGTATTTCTAAAAAGACTTTCAACAGAAGTTTTTCAGAAGCTTAATTTTATTATGCCAATCGAATACATTTTTGACTTTTGCAGCATCGTTGTCGCGTAAAGAATGTTATGCTGTCTAGGCTCAGAACATCCCATAACCTTAAACATTTAAGGGTATGTTTATGGGTGTGACAATGACCTATGTAGACGGACAAGATTGGTGTTTCTCGATTAAACTTTTACAGAATTAAACACGAGTCAAATTTAGGGTCCATATTACAAAAAGTCACTCAAGACTGGCATTGGGTACTTAAAATTAGATTCAAGCCATTTGATTGGTTGAGTCAAATGCATTCAGTGAGTTTGTAGTGCTCGAGTCTTAAGATGTTTACGACTTAAGGCATTTCATACAAACTTTCAAGTCTTTTTTTTCGAAATGACTGATCCGATTTTAATGAAACCTCATACGCATAAGCAGGATACATAAGTTTAAAAAGGTATTAGAGAACATTTTCAAAAATTCTTTTAAAAAAAAATATAATTCCTGTATATAATTTCTTTGGAAAATCTAAAATCGGTCTAATTTAGCTGGAACACTATTTTTCGAAAATGTTCTCTGATAACTATGTATTCTGCTTATGCGTATGAGGTTTCATTAAAATCGGTTCAGTAATTTCGAAAAAAAAAAAAGGACTTGAAAGTTTGTATGAAATGCCGTGAGTCGTAAACGCTGTTAAGTAACGTTCTGTGAGAGCCTAGTGTTTCAGATTTTCGATGAATGTTTTTCAGTAGGTACCTACTGTTTGCAAGTAAAGTAATTGAAATATTGGTCATGTATTTGCATTGTCACGTTTCGTATTCATTGCACAATATACTGCATGCGTTGCTCAATTATAGCAAACGATTAATCACTCGAAATTACTTTTACGGCCCTGAATGTAATACTTTGTTTGTAATGGAGTAGTAATGGCGTTGATCTGTGCAATATTTTGCAGCATAATTTTGGAATCATAATGCAGTTACATACTGTATTTGTTTTTAATCGTATGAACACTGGGTAAATGCCATTTTCCCCTCAGTTTTTGCCGTAAAAAATCGTGTAGGACGACGTCGTATGAACAGCTGCAACTAATTATGTTTTTCGTACTCCTCCACTATTCTTTTCTGATCAATTTCGTTGCGGGATCCAAGACAATTGTTTCTCCGGGACTTCGTCGAGCTTCATTGTCTCGGCGCTTTTCTTGTATTCGAAACTGTTGATTCTGGCTTACAGGAGTTGCAGTGGTTTGGGAATAGTGTGGCGGGCTTGTTCGCAGCTTACGTCCAACTTAAAAGCTTAGTCTTTAATTATTAAAAGTACTTTCTTTTTCTTACCTTTTGATGCCGCTTTTTAACTTCGCAGACCTAAAAGATTTAATGAAACTAAAAATAGCTGTTCTATAAAGTGATGATGATGATGTCCTATGTGTTTCTAATGATTACATTTCATACATTTGTACAACATATTATAATAGGCCTTAGCTCATAGTACGTTGATAGTAGCCATTAGTAGCCCCTTTAAGAAACTAGTGTGCCCTAGTTCAACAATATCTAATAGTTAACACTGTCAAATTGTCTGTTTACTTTTATAAAGGAATTTAATCTAACCCTCATGGAATATATCAAGTAGAATAAGGCTGGAAACACACTGGTTACGGACTGAAATCACTTATACGCAATGCGGACAGCCATGCCAAACGGTTCGTATATGAAGCGAACTTTAGGGATGCGTACCAGAATCCATGTTTTACTTACCACAATTCTGGTGATTTACGTGTTAAGTTGGTTTCGGAATAGGGTATGTGTCTTAATGTAAGGATGGATATTGCAGAAGTTTTAAACAATGCAAATCAATCCTGGTTATTTCCTGAGTAAGCGGCGACGATCAAGTGACGAATTTTGTAGATTACTAGCTTATGCCCGCGGCTTCGCCCGCGTGGTGTTAGGGAATTGCCCACGGGATCTTACTTCTGGAATAATAAGTAATCTATGTATCTATCTATAATACATACATAGATTTACATGTACTTGCTTATAACTTGCAATGTTATATCAATTAAATTAGATATGTGAAATATTGATACCTTGGTTTGAGATTGGACATCGGATTTACTGGATTTTATCTGAAGAGTATGTACACAAATTTTCAAGTCAATCGACCCCGAGAATAAAAAGTTTCACAGAAAATTCAACACCCCGTTTCACCCTCTAAGGGGTAGGAATTTCGAAAAACTGATACTTACTCTTCACAAAGAATACACTCTCCAATTTTCATATCTCTGGGACCCGCGGTTTGGACTGTGCGTTGGTATATCAGTCAGCCAGTCAGGACATGGCATTTTAAATTGGGGGATGATTTTGGAAAAACTGTGATACACGTATCTCACCATTTTAACTGAAGTATATGTAGACACATTTTCAAGTCAATCGACCCCGAGAGAATTTCACAGAAAATTCAACACCCCATTTCACCCTCTTAGGGGTGGAATTTTAAAAAAACCCTTTCTTAGTGGATACCCACTCTCCACAAAGAGTACATTCTCCAAATTTCATGTCTCTAGGACCAGCGGTATGGGCTGTGCGTTGATGTATCAGTCAGCCAGTCAGGACATTGAATTTTAAATTGGGGGATGATTTTGGAAAAACCGTGATACACGTATCTCATCATCTTAACTGAAGTATATGTAGACACATTTTCAAGTTAATCGACTCAGGGAATAAAAAGTTTCATAGAAAATTCAACACCCCATTTCACCCTCTTAGGGGTGGAATTTCAAAAAACCCTTTCTTAGTGGAGACCTACTCTTCACAAAGAGTACACTGTCCAAATTTCGTGTCTCTAGGACCAGTGGTTTGGGCTGTGCGTTGATATATAAGTCAGTCAGTCAGTCAGGACTTTGAATTTTATATGTATAGATTATTAAAAATTTAGGTACTACAATGTACCTACTTTTAACCGACTTCTAAAAAGGAGGAGGTTCTCAATTCGGTTGTTTTTTATGTTTGTTACCTTATAACTCCGTGATTACTGGTCTGATTTACATGATTCTTTTTCATGTTTAGAGGAAGCTCCCGCATAAATTTTATTTACCTCTATTGCTTGGGTAGTTTCAGTTTTCTTCTATATTTACATAATTATTTTTTCTTCTGTATTTGTGGTTGATCTGCTAATGACTTTTAGTAACAATGGAACATGAATACTCGACAAGAACAACCAAACCGGCTGAACTAAAAAAAAAATCTGCAAACACAAGTGGAAAATAAGTTTACTACCGGAAATCGGTGACGTTTGTTTGTTTCTTTGACTTTTGTGCCACCGACTTCCAGCAGCAGAATTGAGTTAAGTTATTTTCAACTTTTTTTTAAATGTAAATCGTTTTTTTTTTTTTTTGCAAGAAAGGTTTTTAGAATTATATCTTGTGCTAGAAATATGCACCTATTTGTATAGTAGGATACACAAATAGGTATTTGTAAAGGAGAACTTTCACATGAACATTTTACATAAGAATGAGAAACAAAAACGCTTAGGTATAAAGTTTGCATCAAAAGGATTCGCATAGCAACATCTTATCTTGTGGATAGGGAAACTTTCTCAGTAAGAGAGAGATTTTCCGAGTACAAGATAATCATAACTTCGTATCCAGATTGTTCTTTTCTCTGGTTTTATTAACCCCGGCTTATACTTAACCTTTTTTAGGGAGTAAATCTCCCTGGAAAATGAAA
Organism: Noctua comes; assembly: GCA_963082995.1. Classification (NCBI taxonomy): domain Eukaryota; kingdom Metazoa; phylum Arthropoda; class Insecta; order Lepidoptera; family Noctuidae; genus Noctua; species Noctua comes. The sequence continues at coordinate 15,209,599 of OY720278.1, read as the reverse complement.
TAGAATATTCTTTATAGTTAACGATAAAACTTACTCTTCGGGGCTTAGTCCGACTTAGGCGTTTGACACACTGAACGAATATTTGTATAAAACATCATTCTGTCTCTGTCATTCATTTGAAGTAGACAAAGACAACATGATGTCTTTAAAATGTTAACTAGTTCATGAGTCGACTTAGCGTAAAGTTTCAATGGAATAAGGGGCCAGTTTGTACTGGTTTTGCTACGATTTACGTGTGGCCTATCGTTAAACTTGGCCATAGATAAGTGAACTTGAATTTATAGGAGATCAATTTCGCCTCCCCGCCTCTGACTGCCTCGTTGGCCTAGTAGTCGCAAGCGCGACTGCTGAGCATGAGGTCTTGGGTTCGATTCCCAGGTCGGGCAAAGTGTTATTGGGTTTTTCCATCAAGAATTTCTTAGTAGCAGCCACGGAGTCTTGATTTGAGCCCGGTTGATGGCAAAAGGCTCGCCCCACGAAATGTGCGTGTACTATTACGTCCACCTCTGCCTAATCCTTCAGAAATTACAGGCGAGATGTTATGTTATATAAAAATATGTTCTTATCGGTTTTCTTGTATATTTCAGGAATTTGAAGGCGGAAGCGTTCAAAAGAACGAGAGTGTACGCGGAAATTAATACATTATTGCTGTTAAACGTCGCACAGAACGTGAAAACTACCACGTCGTCGTTATGGAGGTAAGAGTACGTACTTTTTTTATAATTATTGAAGACGACTAGGTACTGAAACACATAAGCTTACTCAAACTTACTCAAATGTGCAAAATTATACGCCTTACACCGTTAATTGTTGATGAACCCATTATTTCTGCAATATACCGGCCGGCCGGACAATATACGCTGATTATGCTTATGTTAGCCACACATTTTTCTTTCCAACGTCTCTCACCTTGAATCAGTGTTTAAGAATTAAAAAAAAACCCTCTAGCAATAACATCCAAGAAAAAGTTACAAAACACTTAATACCATCATTCATTCCGTTGAAAATGATTTTTTTATGATTCACTAGCTTTTGCCCACGGTTTCGCCCGCGTGGATGTCGAATAATATCCGATACCTTCATCCCCCTTTTTAACCCTTCGGGGGAAGAATTATCAAAAACGCTGAGACACGTATAAATTAATTTCCAATTGTCAGCCTAAACACAAAATTTGGAGATCCTAACTTCAAAACTCTTCACTTCACTTCAACTTCATGACTTTCATATAAACTTCCATCCCCTATTTCACCCCTTTAGGGGTGGAATTCTCAAATATCCTTTCTTAGTGGATACTTACTCTTCACAAATCAAAATCAAAATCAAACTATTTTATTTCACATAGGCCTCGATGGGCACTTATAAAACGTCGACAAAAAGGTGCACGGTTCGCGTTGGTCGTTTCCTATGGAGAAGAATCGGCAAGAAACTCCATGGTTACTCTTTTCAAATCATTTGGTGTTACAATAATATTATGGATACAGCATTTGTACTTAAGTATGGGGGGACAGCGTAGGCCCGACAATAAGTCGTTGATTACTACACAAAAAATGTAGAACAAAATAAAAAGTTAACAAACAGCAGGGAATCTACAAAGCCTACAATGTCCACACATTCACAAAAAATCGATAAAAAGAATCTATACAAAGGTAAGAAAAAATTGAAAAATACGAAATTAAACAAGTGACACAAATACTGTTATCAGTGCTGTAACTATTTTGAGCAAAGAACACACACTCCAAGTTTCATGCCTCTAGGATCAGCGGTTTGGGCTGTGTGTTGATATATCACCCAGTCAGTCAGTCAGTTTACCATTTTATATATAGAAAGAATTGATAAAAGATAATTACCAGTGGTACGAATATTACTGAGTTAATACTTAATTACCGATACCTATATTATGTCAGTATTCGTAGAACTATAATTTGTTTGTGACTACTTGTGTTGTAATAAACCATATTTTGTTAGTAACAATACTTTGCGGTTTTGAGGTTCTTTACCTGTTCTACGGCCAATAACCAAGGACGTATGACACTGTAATTAAAATTACCGGGTAATTTAACGCCAAGATGTCTATATAGGAAACCTTACATCCGAATATTTCGACGAGACACTTTAGATCTTGACAGGTTTTAATATGATGGGAAATCATATCGGGCGCTTGTCTATCTATCTTACTTCTTACATTTTAAATGCGAAAGTTTGTGAGGATGGATGTTTGTATGGAAATTTGTTACGCTTTAACGCATAAACTACTGAACGGATTTGATGATAGGCGCACAGATACCTGGATAAGAGTTCAGATTTTTTGTCCCGGTAGTACGACCCCAAGGAACAATTATCGAACACCACGTGGGCGAAGCTGCGAGCGCGGTTTTTTTTGTGTGCGAAAAGATTAAAGAAATAAATAAATTCCACGTCGCCATTCTGGTTAGGTATTTCCTATCCTCCTCTAGTGCTCAATCCGTTCGACGAGCCATTTTATATCAAAGGACTGAGTTTTTGTGTAATATGTTGGGTGCCTATTGACATTTTTCGATGACCGGTACTTTCGTCATACCACATTTTGAATGACCTTAGATGTAGGCAACAATACAGCCGGCCATATTATTTGAAAACTTTACGGTACTTATTGGATAGTTAAAGGACCCATAAAATTGTTATTAGGGCAGGGTCACATTGTTGCTCAGTGCCTTTTGTTGCCTCGAGCGTGAAAACCACATGTAAAGGCTAAGTTATATATATTACTAGGACGTGTCATTGAAATGTGGATAACTACGGATTATTTGACGACTTACTAGGCAGACCTACCTAACAGTAGCGAAGGGTCAATTTTTGTAAGAGGTAAGCCGGAGTACATATCTTTAATGTGATTATATTATTTGTTTATAGAATACTGACTGTGCCATTTTCCAAAGGGAAGCCGGTAGGAATCGAGATGTGTGTGTGTGTTGTGTGTGTGATGTGATGTGCTGTGTCGCCACTGCTACCTAATAATATACGAGGTGGAAGGGACACCGACACGAAAACGGTTACCACTTTGCACTGTAGGAAACAGCTGATTTAAAAAAAATAACCGATAAAAAATTTCTATGTGGGCGGGCTTTTTTTTTTTTTTAACCTGGTAAAATCATCAAATGAGTCCTCCCACCCAGGGCAGAGCGGGAGGGACTGTCAGACTTGTACTGACTAAAATCCACGGTATCCTTCAATAGCCCTTTATGATCCAGGGTCACGGTAATTCTATGAGTCCCGCGACCCCGGCAGGCTTTGGCCCTCTAGAGGGGGGCCCCGTCAATGTGGGCGGGCTTAGAGTAACGTACTGAATACGTGGTAACCATTTTCGTGTCGGTGTCCCTTCCACTCCGTTTAGAAAAATAGATATGATGATGATGATGCCATCTAGCCGATTTCGGATGGCTTTCTAGGGAGGTTATCGAGAGTTTTACTCTGCCCTGTGCTCTCAAGTGACTAGCATATCCAACTTTGGCCGAAAAACTTACAAAAAAACGTCAGGTGTTTGGTACTCGCGACCGGCGACGTGTGTGAATGACCTGATGTATGAACAAAGAACGGGCGAAGCAAAAGCATTATGAAAGGATTGTGGCAGGTGGCTTTCTGTAATTTCAGACTACCCCCATTGGAAAAAGCCTTGAGTTTGTGTTTGTATGGACGCAGAAAGAACACACAAGACTTTTTATTATTATGTGTGCCTGGGCCGGCCATAATTAGCCGCAGAACTGATGACCGTTGGAGTAGACGTGTTCTTGAGTAGATACCGCGAATCGGGAAGCGTGAGGTGGGACGCCCTCCCTCAGGTTCGGTGGAGCGAAGATCTCCTCAGGTTGGCTGGTAGCAACTGGATGAGAATTGCCGAGAATCGAGTATAGTGGTGTGCGATTGAAAAGGCTTATGTCCAGCAGTGGACTGCTGTAGGCTGTAGATGATGATGAATACCGATGATGACTGACTGATGATGTGTACTGATTAACTTCAATTCAATTCATTAGCTTCATAAAGATTATGTTACTAAGAAAGGGTTTTTCGAAATTGCTCCCTTGAGAGGGTGAAATGGGGGTTTGAATTTTCTATGAAACTTTTTATTCTCGGGGTTGATTCACTTGAAAGTTTTTGTACATACTCTTCAGTTAATATTAAGAGAAACGTGTATGACAGTTTTTATTCCAAAATCATCCCCTACAGAATCAAATATAGCTTCGAAACTCACGAGACGGGCGCATTGCGCGCAGTGTGACGCACGGCGTATTCTGCTTTTTGATGATGAACGAAAACTTCCTTTTTTGGAAGTAATCTTTATTAATAATAAGATACAATAATTAGATATTATATTAAACTTGCTACTGATATTAATACCAAGTTTGTATTCTATTATGTATGTGCACAAGTTTATAAATACAATTGTTGGTACTGGAAAAGGCGTATCATTTCACATGAAATGCTTTTAATATTCTTTTTTTGACCTTCAGTTCTGACACCATTCAACTAAATTCTAGTATTTCAGTTCATTCACTATTCTTTTATCTCTGGCTTTGCGTCACTGTCGAAATCACAGCGATGTTTTCAGTTGCTGCCACTACTGACAAATCTGTCGAAACGTCAGCATTCTTTTTTGACAAGTAGACTCGCTCACTACGTGGCCACGACTACTATTTTGACCGCAGAAGCTCCGGCCAGGAAGAAAGTTTGTTCGCACAACCGGGCGTCCTACCAGTTTGGTCATGCGACAAGTCGAGGTCGTGGCCGCGTAGTGCGCTAGAGGGATCTAGCGCACTAAGTTTCCTGTCAGAGGTCAAAACTGAGAAAGGACTGCTAATTTTAAGCTGTGTTGACACGATCAGAGTATGCTCGGACCGAGTTGACTCGGACGAGTAAATTCTGATTGTCGAGTCGAGTATACGAGTTGCGTCCGAGTAGGTATCCGAATCGACTCGGCTGAAGCATACTCTGATCGTGTCTACGCGGCTTTAGCTTAGCTTTTCCAACAAAGTCTGATTAAGTAATTTTTATTGTTTTCAGACAGCTGTCCGCTTGCTCCGATCTCCTGAGATCAAGAGAGGAGCTATCACTAGCCCTGACGTCACATTCTTACTACACAAAAGAGGACCAGATGGACACACTAGTAATAAGCAGTATACAGACACATATAGACTCGGGCAGAGTTAGTTTGAAGTCTACAATAGAGTATTTGGAGACAGAAAAAATAGTCAAAGAAGTTAAAGAATTAAATGACGTTTTAATATTGTAAGTATTGCTTGATTTTTGGGTGTGTTTTAGGCATTAGTCAGACCTAGAATGGAATTTCTTAGTTTTTAAGCTATACATACTTTTCTGTAATCATTACAATTCAGATGTAGTGATGACACGCTTAGAGGTAAAGCCGTGTAATATGCGTAAGCGATCCTTCTGCTTCTGCCTTCAGTATTAAGAAAATTTTGCACACTATTAGTTCTTTTGCTAATTGGATCTATACATTCTTGTTATTTTTTTTGGGAGAATATTGCCCCGTGAAAGGAATAAGTATTTGGATAACCGCGGATGCTCAGTCGAAAAGTGTTGCAATTAAAATTTTTGACATTTCGAACTGACGCGTCATGTAGTACAGGTAACTAGACTGCAGTTGTTTGACGTCGATCGACAATAACACATATATACATACACGCCGTGACTTTTTAGTCGTATTATAACGAACGGCAGCCCAAAAATATTCAGTATTATGACGCATGACGTAGTTAAAACACCCTGTTGCGAGCGATGATCTACTGGACTCGAGTACTGGGTAGGTAATGTTCTCCCGTATGACACGTAAATATCATTAACAGGATGTTTCATAATTTTATTCTACTGCATTATTTATTTTTCTTTGTACCTATTATAGTAGGTAAAAAAAATCGCGCCTAGAGCTATTTTATGTCGGGGACAATGGTCCACCTTTGTAAGACGACTAAAAAGTCACTGTGTATATCGTGTCAAATTAATATGTGAAAAAAATGAATCACGAGTTCATTGATTGACCGCAATTTTGTTGTCCCATACTGTAATGACGCAAAACCTTTTCGTGTGGCTTCGAGTATTTTCTATAGGATTGACATAAGAGTTTTGGTTACCTCAAAGAGATTTAGAATATTATTAGAGATTAGCTGTTGCCTGCGACCTTCGCCCACTGGAAATATCATTTATAAAGGGTGTAAATAGACCCTTAACATAGCCGAAAGGTACTTGTTTTCCCCGTCTTTGCAATCATTTTTTTGTTCTAGACTATACGTTATACGTTACGTATTCAATCCATCCATCTGCACAATGCTTTGAGGGCTTTCCATCGACTCCTACCTTAAAACGTGATTTTTCACCCCAAAAAAAAAAGTCGATTTCCAGCAATAAATTTTGCGTAAATTTACTTAGTTTGATGTACAGAATGCTTGGTTGACGGCTATGTGAAGAGTCTGTTTACACCCTGTATATTCAAATACTGTTTTAAGCTTTCACGGTTTACAACTAAACTTATACTGTCACTTACGGGATATCTTCCGTGATTGAATATCGGGAGCTCAAAATAATGAACAATCACGGAAGATATCCCGTAAGTGACAGTATAAGTTTACCCTGTATATACAGGGTAAACTTATACTGTCACTTACGGGATATCTTCCCTGTTTGAATCTTATTTTGTTAACAATTTAATGGGCTTTTTTTTTGTACGGATATCTCCGTAACTAGAAGGTTTCTAAGTTTTGTCCCGAACATAAAAAAAAGCAATGACGGGGAGAACATGTACGAGTACCTTTCGGCTTCGTTAAGGGTCTTTGTACTCCGATTTGACAAGTACACACGGAGAGACAAACGAACAGATATAACATACGTATAAACTACATAGGTTTAACAATTGTCCCGTCGGCACTCTTTAACATCATATGACATCACGCCTATAATCCCCGAAAGGTAAGGTTGAGGTGTACTTGCAGTACACCCTCATGAATTAATTTAAAGTCCTATGTAATAGCACCCTTTAAGAACGATTCATTGATTTATTTCAGTTTCGAAGAGCTTAAGCGAACAATAGTGAATCAACCCAGAATCGAACCTACAGCTGGAAATATCAGCAGATATCTATACACAGATGTCGATTGGTCTACCTACCTGGATAGATTGAGTATAGTTCAAAAAGACCTTTGGGTCATAGTAGGGTGAGTACATCTTTCATTATTTCTTTGCTTTCATAAGTTACTTTAGTTGTGTTACTCCTTAGGGGCGGGCAACACAGAAAAGATGTAAGACGAGGACGCATTTTTCATTTCCGCGTCTCGTCCGCGCCCTGTCTTTTCTGTTTATTTTGTGTCGCGACGCTTCTATACATTTTGTATGAAAATTTATTCAAGGGGCGCTGCGTCTGCGACGCGTCCTCGTCTTACGTCTCTTCTGTCTGGCCTGCGCCTTAGATCGCTCAGTGATGCTCGATCTCAGATATTTTCAACTCAGGTCCGATTAAATTGGGCAAGGTCCTTGAACAAATCGAAGACATGCGCCATTAAGATCAGGCCAGCTAAGTTCCGAAGTTCAGGCAGGAAGAAGTATACTATCAGCACCAATGTAAAAGTAAACACGGTAGTAGCGTTACGGTTATACTGTAATATAAAGTAAACCAAGTTAAGCTGTGCGTTAAGCCGTTGGTCCCGGCTGTCATCTGTAGATCTTTGAGAGTCGTTACACGTAGTTAATGGCCCAAAAAGTCTGACAACCAGTCTTACCAAGGGGTATGGTAATACCTAGTACTAAATTGGTTGTGAAGGTCAGATAGGCAGTCGCTCCATGTAAAATACTGGTATTTAGCTGTATTCGGTTAGACTGGAAGCCGACCCTAACATAGTTGGGAAAAAGCTAGGCGGATGATGATGGTATGGTGTGTGCAGGTCGTCGGGGCGCGCGGTGGTGTGGGTGGCGCGGCGCACGCTGGGCATCGGCGTCGCCATCCTGGCGCTGGTGCTGCTCGCCTCGCCCGTCATGCTGCTGCTGCTGCAGCACATCGCCTACACCATACAGGTACGGTAGACATAAGCTAGGACTACGAAAAATCGCCCTTACTCCTACGACATGAAGGCGCTGTGGAAGTTTCGAATTCTACAGGCTTTTCGAGGAACTTGGATCACTTTGACTTTATTGCGGTCCAAGCACACAGCTAATTTAACTATTGTGTCTGTTTGGCGTACAGTGAAAGTATTCATATAATTATGTTGTTTCGCGAAAATAGTGTTTACTGCTTTGTGGAAAGCATCACAACGCTGTGAAGCAGTTTTGAACTATAAAAATTTATATCTGCTATCAAAAATCCAGAAGTTTTTTATTACTTTCATTATTTAAAAACAATGTTAGTTGTAATGTTTTAAATCCCAATTAATTTATAAAACCAAAAGGATCTCACGCCAAGCCGTGGGCAAAGCTAGTGTAAATCATCAGCTATTTGCGAACGTCTACGACGGCTACGAACTGCTACGGTTGCTACGATACTTCGTAGCGCTTTAGTTATTTAAAAACATTATTTTTTCTAAGATGTGAGCAAATGTCATCTGATCATTACTGCTTGTTCATTTTCTGTATATAAAGAGGTCTTTGCCTTGAGATAGCTAAATGCTGTTTTGAAATCTTAGCAATACACGTATTTGGTTTTTATTACCATAAGTGCAGTTTTGCATCTTAAGGTTATACGAAACGAAATTATGTCTAGAACGTTTAAGGCACATACATAATTATGCAAAGTATTAGCATCCAAATCGTGTGCATTTCGCCCATGACCGATAAATTAAGGCCTTCGATTCTCGCTGCTACGACACAATTTGCAATGGTAATGCCCCAATTATAACAATTTAATATGCCCTTTGGAGCCTCTGAAAGTTCATCGGTGACTTGGATCTCTCTGACGACATACTTAGATTGAATAGGCATCGGTAAATCCTCATGAATTGCAATTTTGATACGACAAGAAAGATTCTGATAGACTTCTCAACCCTCCCCAGACTGGAGGGGTCTGTCTGACTCTTAGGACTAAAACGGGGTAATGGGGGGCACTTTCGCAGATCGTTATGCTCCACCGCGGCCAGGTATTTGGACTTTCATGAGGGACCCGTTACCATCTGCGACTGGATATATATTTTTTCTACCGGTGATAGGTACAACCATTTGTGACATACTCCCCGTGTGGTATCCGGGTAGTAGAATAGAACCACCCCCTCTCATCCCGTGGGGGTCGTAAAAAGCGACTAAAGGAACAGCTGGAGCAGTCTGACAACTCCTCTGCGTGGTAAGATTACCTCACCTCCAAGCTAAGGTCGCCATGTGTGACGTAACGTGTCATAAATGTGAGGTAAAAGACATGACAAAAGATTTTTAGCACTGTACTTCTACATTAGGGCGTTGGCCGGTCTACATTTGTGAAATGGTCTCGGAAAACAAGATGCTGCGTTAGTTCTAATAGGGATGTTTCCTGTGTAAAAAAAATATGATTCCATTTTTTTTTTTTTTTTTTTTAAACTTTGCCCCACACTAGGAATTTCTCCTGTATCGTGGGTGCGTTTATAAACATTTAAACTCACATACACAAACAGCCAGACCCGGAACAACTACCTGTAGGCCATACAAATATTTGTTCCGTGCGGGAATCGAACCCGCGACACGCAGCGCAGCAGCCAATCGCTCAGTCACTGCGCCAACCGTGCCGTCAAAATTATTTAGTCCGTCAGTTAGATTATCGAAAATATTGGATACGTGTTTTTTGTTTTATCAAATCAATAAAAATTGACGAAGATAAAACGCATCAAAGATCATGAGTGGGGGCCTGTGACGTCACTTTTCGGTAAAAAGTCAGTACACTTTACTTACAAGTATGATGTCACACGACTTTTCGACGCACTGTATCGTCTTCATTTTTAGTTTTCGTGAAAAAACAAAAAATATGTGTCCAATATTTTTTAGAAATCTATATGACGGACTAATTAGATTTTTTCAGGAAACATCCCTATTGTGGACAAACATCAAAGATTCTTGTAAAGCATAACTGCATTACTTAGACATATATTTGAAGACTTATATGAAAGTCATTCGAGTTCATTGACATTAACGGTCAACGCAGAGTTGATTTCCAATTACTAGAGGCAGGTACTTTAAAATTACTTCGTACGTAGTATTTGACCTTATTAAAATAATACATCATTGATTTAGGATTGATATTTAACTGTTTAATGCTGTTTAAAAATTGTTTAATTCAGGTTCCGAAACTTCGAGGTGCCATCTTTTCATGCTTCACAGTTTCTGGAAAAGACAATAATAATGTGTTAGTGCTTAAATAAAGTTATATCATTAGTAGTAGATTTTTTAAATTATCATTGTAGCACTGATTATCTTAGACTGTGTGATTATCTTTGACGTAAATCTTATCGGATGCTAATCGGGTCTTTTTGCGCTCGAACGGTGTCGACAGGGAGCGCATTTGTTCAAAATTTGTAACATGTTTGGTAAGTCCCATGTAATATCGCTCAAGCCTATTTCCATTAACCGGGATCAAATACAAGCTCCGTGGCTGCTACTGAGAAATTTATGATGGAAAAACTCAATAACATTTTGCCCGACCGAACCCAGGACCTCATACTGAGTTGCGCTTGCGACTACTAGACCAATGAGGCAATCCACATTTGTAGTGTTTAAGAAAATATATTGAACTAGCTGTGCACCGCGGTTTCACCCGCCGCTTCCGACTTGTTTTATTTTTGCTCGTCTTCTGTTGGTCGTAGCTTGATGTTATATAGCCTATAGCCTTCCTCGATCAATGGACTATCCAACACTAAAAGAATATTTCAATTCGAACCAGAAGTTCCTGAGATTAGCGCGTTCAACCAAACAAACTCTTCAGCTTTATAATATTAGTATAGATTTAAAAGATGGCAGCATTACTTTGTATTTTATCAACGCCCAAATAGTTCTTTGCACTGATATACAAGGCATTTGTATTCATGCTACTGATTTGCTGACACATTTTCCTTTTACCATTTTATCTTTCGTCCATTTCGATGTGGGTTGTATAAATTAAAATACAGTTCGCACATACGCAAGATTCAACATCGGTTGCGATAACAGTAATTGCACATGACAGTGGAAACGGTTTCCCAGAAATGCCGGAGTCTTAACTGTTAATTGGTCAAAACCGCTTTTGACTAGTGTCAGCCAAAACCTTTATGCATGTTTTTTTTTTATGCTTTTTTTTATCTATTAATAATATGTATTATGTAGTTTAAGAACACCTCAGTAATACCTAGAAATACTACAACATGATGTTTTTCAAAGAGTCACAAAAAAACCCGTCAACCAAAGTTTTAACCCGTCAGAAGTAAGTTTTGACTGATTAACATTTTTGACTGTGTGACTATAACCTTTAACAAAAGCAAGCGCTTAAAACATCGAAAGGTAGCGTGCTAATATGAGGTGTGAGGTTACACTGCGTAGTTTCCAAATCATATACAATCCTCACATGTTCTGTTAGGAAGTCACACCTGTTTAGCCACGTGAATCTATAAATTATTACCACATTTATATCTAAATTACACAATTTGAATTTAAGAACAAGGATAAACTGGTATGCGACTTTGAAGTTGTATTATGAGGAAAAAATTTGATGTGAAATCTTTATTTTGGATACCTAGATGCCAAATGGATTATTATTTGTAACTAAGTATAGTAAAAAATATTTTCTGGGCATAACTATTGTGTGCATACTTAATTACTTAAGCTTTGTTGCTTGTTGTTTAGTGACATTATAATCTATACTTACCTATATTATAAATGCGAAAGTTACACTGTTTGTCATCTTTTCCTGCCTGAACCACTAAACAAATTGCTTTGAAATAGGTAGCCAGGGATCTGGACAATTCCATAGCCTACTTTTCATCCTAGATATTTACATAAAAGCTAGTTTTTAACCGACTTCAAAAAGGAAAAGAAAAATAAAAAAACTTTTTTGCAAAAAATAAAACCGACTTCAAAAACACAAAAAGTGAAAAATAACTTTAGCTTCAGAAGTCGGTGACTTCTGTTTGTTTGTTTCAGTTTTTTTTTGCCACCGACTTCTGATTCGTCGGTTTTATTTTTTGCAAAAAAGTTTTTTTTGTGATAAATAAATAAAAAACTTACTCCTTTCGTAAAACATTGATCCCCAACACGAATGTGTCCAACTGGACACTTCTTGGGGGTATTAAACTTTCCAGGGTCGGCAAACCCTAACGTCACAAATGCAGAAAGCACAACGAACAACAACAGATACCACTTCATATTCACGTGTTCACATATAGCACTCGAATGTCGAAAGATGCGCCGCGATAAAGCTTTTATATACATGTGCAGACATTACTGTACATATACATATTTATAAGCTTCAAACGGGTTTCGGAAAGTATGTGTTGATTCAAGGACGGTCACTTGTTTGTTTATGTATTTGCCGATAGGTGGTGGCAACTAAAATAGCTTAAAACCTGTTTGGTCTAGTATTTGATATGTTTTATGTCTACCTACTTGCGGTCCTATAACACTTTATGAGTAAGGGAAGAGAGCGAGTGGGTTTACATCAAATCATTTAACTAACATGAAATCTTTAAACGAAGATTCTTTTTCTTCTTCTTAGCGTGTCGATGGCAATCTAAATTATGTCAGCCCAGAACTGAGCTTCTAGTTTAGCGCCTTCAGTAGCGTCCATCAGTCCCTTAAATGAACAATCAACAGGACACGCAGTGCCTCAACGTTTGTGGAACAGCACCATATTTACACTCCAGGGCAGAGTCATCAAACGGCCAACCTGTGTCTGGATTCTGTAAAAAGATTTAAACGAACATTTATGATTATTAAAACGTGAATCTTCAAACCTCTATAAACACAAGGTGGATTACCTAAGTCGAAAGGGGTAACTGGTCCGCGGTCCCAGTTCCATAGTGGGTAACCCGAATAAACGGCTATTACTAATATAGCCCTCTAACGAGATAGCGTGCACAACTCAGGTGACTTGATTTTCAACGTTTTAGCCTCAAAATAAAAATTCATGTCCGTCTGCCACAGATGTTTTTCTGAGTGTTTATGCAATTATTAAATCGATATTTTGATGAATTTATCGGTCAGCATACTTAATTACGACTAGCCAGCGACCGTTCCACAGTCTGTAGTTCTGTTCGGCATCTTAATTGTATGAGTACGACTCGGTCTTGATTCCAATATTTTTTCTTTCACTACACCAGAACTTCCTCGAACCTCTAAAACATTTTCCCCTCAGACATGAATTGCGGTGACGCATAAGGAATACATTAATCGATTGCGTAAGTAGGTACAAAAAGCACTACAAACATTTATTTGACGTTATGGGAGATTTCCGATCAAACACCGCGTGGTAACAAACCAAAGCTTTTTTGGGGTTCCGTACCCGAAGGGTAACCAACGGGACCCTGTTACTAAGCCTTCGCTGTCCATCCGACCGTACGTCCGCCTGTCTGTCAGCGGTCTGTATCTCAAGATCCGTAATAGGTAGACGGTTGAAATTTTCACAGAATGTGTATTTCTGTTGCTGTTACACACTTGCAGGGGATTGTGCGAAAGAAGCTTTCGAGCAGAGACTAAATCATCATGGGATTTATTTATAAACGCTGGTTAATTAAACATCTAAAAATGTATGTTTAAACAGTCGCTAATCAAAGCAGCGTTTATGAAAAATAAATCCTAATAATGAAAGCAAATCTATCGATTTCAATTTTTAGTGTGGTGATATTTTCTTTTCCTTTATCTTGGAGATTCCTTGTCTTGAAGATGAAAAAATTACGGTACCCTTAAAAATAGTAAAAGAAACAAAAAATAACAGTAGCCCTAGGTACAGCATTACTTAATACACATACATTTTATTAATTAAACATTAAATGAATGCGTCACAAAACAACCGCAACCGGATTTATTTATTTATTTATTAAATTCTCCCTTACACTACCATTACAGGTGAATCCCTAATGCGATAGCGCGGTGTTAAAATTAACTTATTTAATAATTAAACAATCATAGCTTATATACTAAATTCCCTAACTACAACAACAATATTTAAATTATAAAAATATAACAGAGCAGTGCAACTGCAAACACAACGTAACTACAGTGTTGATTAAAGTAGGCACTTTAATCAACACTGTAACATAAAATAAACAACAGTAATTTTGCGAATTCACTCAAATAGCAAGTAAATACATCGATCTTGCAATGAAGATCGTTAATAACCCGAATTGCGCGGGTAACTGGTGTTTTAGCAAGAAGGTTGGTCCTCGCAACCGGCACGGCCAGCAGCGGCGGGCGGCGCCGCCTCCACACATAGCGGTCTGGTACACATAAACTCAGGCGCTGCAGCACTCCTGGGTTTTGCTCAATGCCACGAAGTAACCTAACCAAATAGGAAACTAGCGTGAAATCCCTTCGCACCCCCAGTTGGTTGTACCCGACCATACCGAGCACAAAGAGAGTGGGGTACATCAACGGGTAGAACGGATATACCCCATATAGTTTTTTGTACAAGTGGCGCGTGAACTTGTTCTGTACGCGTTCTAGCATCACCAAGTACTTGGCCTCATGTGGAGCCCATATGACAGCATTGTGCTCACACACACACATACCTAATAATTCAGTTTTGCATGCGCGCGTTCACAATAACTACTCATGTTTTGAGCTAGGTACTTACATGTGCACTTTGGACAATTATTTCATCAACACTGCTTTAGAAAATGGCAAAGGAAAACGGTTTCAGTATGTCTTTTCAAAGTAGTGTGATAGGAAACACAAACATTTTTTTTTTTAATCCTAACTTCCTAATCCTAACTAATATTATAAATGCGAAAGTAAGTTTGTTACCTTTTCACGCCTAGACTACTGAACCGATCATTCTGAAATTTTGCATATACGTTGTAAGGTGTACAGACACGGACATAGAATACCTTTCATCCCGAAAAAAATACTGTTCCCAATGAAAACAACAATAACCTTCTTATTATAATAGATGGCGCCACGTGCCTCTGGAATCATTATTGACTAAGCCTAATAATATTATATACACTTATAAATTAAAATAACCTAAAGAAACTAATTAAAAAAAAACTAAAAAATGGCGTCAAAAAAATCCTAATTTAATGATATATTATAGAAACTTTAGTAGTGTGTTCAGTATTTTTTTCTAAATTAACGCGAGTGAAGCCGCGGGCAAAAGCTAGTGGAAAATTAACAGATGCCTAAACAACTTTAGACATAGGTACTGTTCCGATGTATGTATGAAAAACTTTTTTTTTTCATGAATCCGATATAAGCTTCTTTGGGATAGTTGCCATTAAGCACCCCTTATATTAATGACGGGTACACTTACCTGCTTGAAGGATCCAGTTAATTAAATCGCCACCCTGCTTAAGACTTACTCGTAAGTTCTGCGGACATGACATGAATCATGGTCACCTTTGCAATTAGTAACTTGCTAAGTGGTTGTGTCAGCACCATGGACTTAGTATAATAAACAGGACTGAGTTCTGCCAAATTCGTAACACACAAAAATGAACCTTAACTGACACACCGTAGGTTTACTTTTGTTAAGCTATCATAACCGAGGCGAGAGAGATAGCAATAAGGGAGCCCGTTGTCCCTTTCACTCAATTGCCAACAGATAAAAATGTTAAAGATGGTAGAAAATATTACACCCGCAGTCACCTCACATAACAAGTAAAATAAATTACGTGTCTATGTTTTTAGCTTTAAGATAAATTTTAATTATTTTATTTTAAAGGTTTACAGTCTGTACATAATACAAATTTATTTATTTTAAGTCAAATTAAATATTAGTATGATTGTTTGGAAGTTATTATATATTCATTATTATGGTATCACTGAAATCTGTCATCAATGGTGTTAATTTGACGTCTTAAGTTGTTTTGAGAAAATTATAAGATTTATCTACGGTTCTTTTTTATTTTAACTGTGAAAATGGTGAAAAGTATTGTATCGTGTCACGTAAAAGTGATTCATATGGTGGTTGTGGCATATCATTTCACAGGTAAGGAATATTATAGATTTTGTTTACTAACAATGATTAGTGTGACCATGCCTTAGACGTTTTGCGGACGAAAGACTTATGCTTTTGTGTATTTTTCATTAAAACTAGTAATATTATGCGCATGATAATTATAATTAGTACCTATTATCACGTTATTGAAATAGCATTATTTTTGTTTGTTACAGCTTTCCAATGAAAGAGGAAATTTGGCAACAATGTCGATTCCCGAATTTCAAACCATAACCAAAAATTCTGTTGTATGCAGCCTTCATTTTATGCCAGAGGATTTTCATACTACAAAATCACGACAAGCGTTAAATGTTTAGTGGTTCCAGTGGTAAGGATATTGGTTCCAACATCAGTACAACTGATGAACGCGGAAATAAGGCAGGTTGAGTTTGCTTAATAGATGTTCTCCTGCACGAAGCTCTTTTCAGTCGGCACTAGCGGGCGCCTTGCAACTATAGGCTCCGGCCGCTCCTTGTATCTTGCAAGGAACGACGTGAAGGAAGAAGAGGGCTTCGTTTCACAGAGATAACAACGCCGAAATTAACTCTTTATGATGTTTCAGGAAGTAACTCTTCAGGACGAAACAAAAAAAAAAATGGAACAATTTTTCCATTTAAAAGTTCCAGATTGATGACTACGATTTGTTCAAATTTCGTGCGCACTTACGTACCTACTTCGGAAGTTTGCCGTATCGAGAGTATTTTTCAAAAGTCTGTTGCGATTAAAACAAATATTTTATACAAGAATCAATTATATTAGATAATTGATTCTTGTATAAAATATTTGTTTAGTTCACCACATTCTATCCAATGTATAACGGATGAAGAACGACACGATACTAGTGAAAGCATTGGCTAATTCGTATTTAAAATTTGAGAATATTCCATCATGCGAAATGTAATGCATTGAGACACTTAGGCAGTAAGATTGGCTTACGGCAGAAACTCCACAAAACAATTCTGTTTAATCATGTTTAATTTTAATAAAAGTCACACACTTTCAATTTTATTCCCTCCATTTGAATACCCAAACACCAATTCTGCAGAGTAAACGGAAAAAGAGCATGGAAAGGAAACGAAATTATTTTTTTTCCAACGAAATTCTTATTTTTTTTTTCTCATAAATTTAATTTAATTTCACTATTTTATGTAACCGTTGACGTCTTATCCGGACACAATTATCTCTGTCAAAACGAAGTTTCTTATTTGTTATAAAAATGTGTGGTCACCCTATTAGAAAGAGACAAAGGGCTCTGTTATAAATATCTTTCTCGTCACGTTTTTCTGATAGAGTGCTCAGTCCAGTTTGTTATACTAAGTCCATGATCAGCACATTGTCAGTTGTGTTTATTGTAGCGGCCAAATAGGAAACTAACGGGAGGAAGACCGCAAATTGCATAACATTAATATGTTCATCCATGTTGACGCATATTACCGTATATGATTAACAATTATTTATTAGTTTTTCTGTTGTTTCAAACAACAGAAAACCTAATAAATAATTGTCACCTTGATTGCGTAAACCGTGTGTGGGAAAATCCATTAATGATTATCCCTATTGGTTAAAGGACGACATTACCCCCCGTATCCCCTCACCTCACCATAGAAACTACCATCCCCTTGTAAACTCATGTATCAGAAGTTTTATTGGACGAAAGTTAAAGCTCTTGCTCAAAATTTTGATGCTTCTTCAACCACTGATTTAGGCTGTCTATCAGTAATGGGGCGTATAAGCAAGCAAGTAATGAGGAGGAATGAAATGGTATGCATTTCACTAACTGACTGATATAATGATGAATGACTGAATAACTAGACTGATGAACATAAAATATGTTGAAGGATGAAAAGGGGGAGGAAGGTCAAAGAAATGATGGATGGATTGGCCGACCCCAATATAGTTGTGAAAAAAGGCTATGTATGTACTTATAATGCTACTTCTTTAGACAAATTTCGTGTTAAATGTCCTGTTCAATTTATAGTAGGTATTTATTTCAATTGCGAACCGTCAATAATGTATAAATGGTCTTTTTTAATTAATTTAGTTGTTATAATATGGAAATTACCTACTTTCCATTTCATTTATAAACTATAAGGAAAATTAGAATCTATAGTTTTCTATAACAGTTACATACATCTATACATATAATAAAATTGTAGACTTTCCGTGTCTGTACATTACATATTTTTACAAAAAAATCACTGGAAGGTGCTAGAAATAAGTAGTAGAAAGTAAAAAAATATTTTTTTAAATTTTTGTCTGTTTGTCGGTTTGTCGGTTTGTCTGTTCGTTTGTGCGCGCATCACGTAAAAACCCCTCATTGTATTCAAAATCGAAATATTACAAAATAAGAAGCATTGTTCTGGGTATTATTTAGCGTTTATTTCATCAAAATCTACCAACAGACGCAAAAGATATTAATATTTAAAATTTAGTTGGTAACCTCGTGCGCGATTTCTATGATAAAAATAATTTACGTAAATAGGTTTTAGTTTCGCCAATTGTGAACCGATTTTGATGATTCTTTTTTTGTTTGGAAGAATATTATTTTACAATGGTCCCATTTTTATTTTGGTGAAGATCTGATGGTGATCTTCGGAGATATCAATGGAACTCTTCAATAATAGACAGCAAATCTGTCGTGATTGCTGCAATCGCTTGGAAGTTTATTGTTTACACAACACTATAACATAATATCGCGCCTGTATGCTCTGAGGGGCTACGCAGATGTGTACAGTGCACCCACATTTTGATAATTAGGTATGCTCAGTTCCATTTTGTTGGGGATAAGCCTATTACCATGACATGTATTGTTAACGGTTATCTAATGTTTCACCAAAACTCCTTTGACAATTTTTAACCGACTTCAAAAAAGGAGGAGTTTTTGAAAATTCTTTTTTTATTCGAAAGTCTATACTCCTGATGTGGTCCCATTGTCATCAAGTCAGATGATGGGGTCCCAGGAAAATTAAGGGCAACCCTCAAATTTTATGGGCATTGATTACAGTTACTGTATACTTCCCATGTGGTCCCATGGTCATCAGGTCAGGATCTGATGTTGGGATCCTGGAGAAATCAAGGGAATTTTGTAAATTGTATAGGCACACATACTCGCAGGCATTATGCCTGGTAATCATCATTGTGTGTAAGTTCAGCGATACCTTTGCCAATAGAGAACCTATTCCAATGATTTCTTTTTTATTTGGAAGAATATCATTCGGCGGCGCTGGCCCCGTTTCAATTTGGTGAAGATCTGATGCTGATCTTCGGAGATATAGGTACAATGGAACTCAACAAAATTAGGCAGCAAATCTGCCGTGATTGCTGCAATCGCTTAGATGTTTATTGTTTACACAATATCCTAACATAACGCCTGTATGCTCCGAGGGTGTACACAGATGCGTGCAGTATAACCAGATTTGTTTATTTTTGTTGACAATATAAAATAAATGCATAGCAAATATTAATTGTATAGGATATTACAACTAAAAATGGAAAAATAAAAAACTTTTTTGCAAAAAATAAAACCGCCTTCAAAAACACAAAAAAGTGAAAAATAACTTTAGCTTCAGAAGTCGGTGACTTTGTTTGTTTGATTCAGTTTTTGTTTCCTTTTGTCTTTACTCTTTGCACTAAATATTTGGTACTGAAAGAGAGGTTTAATTATAAGAAATCTATCTAAATATATGAAAGCGAAAGGTCGAAAACCGCTTGACGTATAAAGATGAAATTTGGCAGGCGGTAGTTTATAGTTAGTAGACGTTCGCTAAGAACGGATTTTGCAACAGGGCCGGATTAAGGAGATCTAAGGGCTCTCGCAAGTTAGTATGAAAGTCCGTAATTTTTTGTGCTACAAACTTGAAATTTGGCAGTGAGGTAGTTTATAGTTAGTAGACGTTCGCTAAGAACGGATTTTGCGACAGGGCCGAATTAAAGAGGTCTAAGGGCTCTCGCAAAAAGTCATTTAATGTTGTATACAGAACGGTATTAGAATAAAAAGCGCTAAACAAGGTTCATTTTGAAAAGAAGTTGTATAGTGCCAAAATACACCGATTTTTGAAGCCGCCTCAACGCCATTTAATTTTGTTTCGGACCTCTGCCGCCCAGAATTACAGCACCCAAGAGAACGCCTTTTGTAGTCATCAGTACACTATCACCTTTTGATCTGGCAGTCAGTTCTCACACATAACATAACGTCACGCCTTAAAGCCCCGAAGGTTTGGGCAGACGTGTACCTAATTGTACACACACATTTCGCCAGTTATATTGAAGTCCCATGTAGTAGTGGGTGAGCCTATTGCCATCAACCGGGCACAAATCCAGATTCGCGCCAAATATCACCCAATCTCATGTTGATAAACCTCACGTGAGATTAGAAGGGAGATGAGGGGGTCAAGCCAAATCTCACGACATCCCACCAGGGGAGGAGGGGGGTCGAAAAATCGCCTCACGTAATTAATGGATGCCCCCTAAAACAAGCAACTCCTTGCTTAAAAGGTGATCTTCCAAATCATGTGTGTGATAACTTTATGTAATTGAAATAAACTTTTTTTTTTAACACTGCCCGACCCGGGAATCGGTCCCCACGCCTAGAAGTCGCGCTTGCGACCACTAGACCAACGTGGCAGTCTCACACATGAACACCAAAATTTCCACGCGAACGAAGTCGCGGGCAACAGCTAGTTTTTAAATAAAATATGTCGTGGATAACGCTATCGTTTTAATAAAAGTTGCTCAACTGATTAATGTAGTAGGGAGGCAAACGCCGTGACGTTATTTTGTAATGGCGGCACGTGGACAGAGTCGTTTTGGAAAGTGGGGATTGTTGAACGAGGACTTCGCATCGAGACGTGGACCAAGTCACTTCTCCAAAACGAAACTGTCGGTTTGCCTAGTTAAATTATTGTCATTTAGTTTATCCGAATTAAAAGTGAGGTTATATTTACAATTCGTGTTATAATTCAACACCACCTACGAAATGGACCCTTTACCACCGAACCAAGATGGTGACGACCGTATCGCTCCGCCGTCGCTGGCGTAGTCAAATATAACACATCTGTTGGAATAAGAACTTATCGGCCGTAGTTTTTTTTAACCATAATCGTTTCGAATAGACTGTGCAACAAGAGACGATACCCTTTGTATACGACTGGTTGTCAGACTTTCGGGCCACCGTCTACCTGTAACAATTGTCAAAGATCCACAATTATTGACAGCAGGTTTCGTGTAGGTAGATATGAACGTGAATAGCTATTAACTCACTCTCAGAGGAAGACCAAAGCTACGCTATATGGATGAATTTTGTCATAGGTAGTATGGCTAAAAAGCTGGTGGTACTACTAAGATGGTGGCTAATAGAGATAGATAAGTTTATGGAAGAAGATTTAGCTTAATTAGGACCACCAAGACCATAATCAGTAGATACCATCTATGCATCATCAAGAAGAAAGACAATAAATCATCTTCTAGACAATAAAATCATCTTCTTCATCCATAAACAAATAAGATTCTGTGTTTGAATAAAAACCAGCACCTGGTTTTTTTTTTAAACTAAGTTACAGAAATAAATATCTTCTCATTTCATGCCAGACCCACTTACTAGAGTGAGAAAATTGTAGTTTCACTATACTTACTTTAAAACCCTGTATGAGCTAATGTTTTTTCTTTCGATATGCATACGTTACCTAAAGCGGAGTACTAACAGTAATGGCTATTTTTTATGCTATAGTTTTGTCTCGGATATTAAAACTAAACAGATGGATGGATATCATGAATAACTCAAACTCAAACTCGAAGCATTTATTTCAATTAGACCATCACAGGCACTTTTAATGTCATTAAAACAAAAAAAAAGCGAAGCTACAGTCACAGTCACAAGGCATAATAACTTGAGAAAGTACTGTAGGTGCACATTCCAAAGCGTAGATCTCTATGGAGATAAATGGGCAAGAAACTCCATGGACACTCTTTTAAACCAAAATACTGTTACAAAATCTTGGTTACATCATTCATGTTGAGATTTTACATATATTTGAGAACGACGCAGAAAGACGTGCACATTAAGAGCGTCCAGGGTAAAAGATTAAATCAACAATGAAAAAATAAAAAAATAACTCTAAGTACAATTCAAACAATATCAATCAAATAAAAAAACACTTTCCTGTACACAAATCAGCTACTCGTTTCATGAATCAAAGGAAAATCTTCACTAGGTTTATTCGCTGATTTACCTTTTATTGCTTTTATTATCCTTATAAACGGTCGTCTAATAAATATTGCTTTTTATGTTTATAGTGAATCACCAGGTATGTCGTAAGTAGTACGGGGTATAAAGGCTGGAATAGTTATTATTATTTGCACATTCGGTTCTCATCGGTCTAGCAGTGAATAGGTATAGAACTAGTCGTTGTCACCATGAACATTATTGTTGTGATCGTCTTGTCGCTCGCTGCGTTGTGTTTGGCGCAACCTTTTGCCAGCTCGGGACCTGATCAACCAAAAACTACACACAATGTAAGGGTCAAGAGACAAAACATGATACAAGTTCCATGCCCGTGCGCAAAAGATAAAGTTTGGCTGACGAAATGCATTACCTGCGAAGAGTAAGTATCTGACTGTAATTTATTCTCTACTAAGTTTTCCATAGAAAATTTCATAGAAAAGCGGTGCGAATGAAACAGACATAGTCTCTTACGCATTATTTTCTTAACGCCATGGTTAGCGCAGTGGCTGAGCGATTAACTGCACCGTTGCGTGTCGCGTGTTCGATCCCCGCACGGAACCAATATTTCTATAGCCTACAGACAGTTATCCCGGGTCTGGCTGTTTTTGTATGTGATTTTAAATGTTTGTAAACGCACCCACACGATACAGGAGAAATTCATAGTGTGGGGTATAGTTTTTTAAAGATTTTTTTTATTATATTTAAGTAGGTATAACATTTAATCAAAAAAGGAGTAGTATAATAGTTAAGTTCATCGGTAAATTTTCTAATATTTTTTTTTATATTTTAGGTATTTAGAGCTCACGGGCAGTGACTCTTGTCCTGTATGTACTCCGAACAGCACCGCAAATAATGTAAGGTTGAAGAGACAAACTATAATAAACTTTCCCAGCAAAGTTCAGTGCCCAAGTGGAGAAGTTTGGCTTAAAACTCGATGCGTTACCTGTAAAATGTAAGTAATATATTTTCTTGTAGCCTTTGGCCGCGTGTTATTTACAATCCCGGAGAACAAATCAAATCAAATCAATTCATAAATGAAGGTTTCATTACAGTAGGATGTTATAATAGAACTGTCAGTTCGCTACATTTTACTCGAGAGCACACAAATAATAATAATTATAGTTAGTTGTGTCGAAACCATAGACACATTTAAAATAAAATAACTCAATTATTTGCATACCTACTAACACACAATTCTTTACGAACTAAGACACAATTTCCAATGTCAACATAATAATAATCTAAATGTTCAATTAATGACATAAATCTACATTGAAAACAACAAACAGCCAATATAAATAATAAATAACTCAATTACTTACATATTTACACACAATTCCTTACATACTAACACACAATTACCAATTTCAACATAATAATAATCTTTATGTATAAATCTTATCTTATATAGAAATAAATAAAGGAAATAAGTATATTAATGTTCCTTTATTTATTTCTATACAAATTAATTAGGTACATTTTTAAATATTCCTTAGAAAAAACATTTAAAAACAAAAAAAATTACAAACAAACAAAAACGAAGGAATACATTTTAACGTTCACTGTAACTCTCTATAAATTTTAGGCATTTGTATCTCACGAACGGTGACATCCCTCCAGAATGTCTTTCAACCACATCCACCACAGCATCTGATCAACCCAAAAATGCATTTAATGTAAGGGTCAAGAGACAAGCTACTTTCATGCCTGGCTACCCGTGCCCAAGTGGCCACGCTTGGCTGAAGACTAGATGTGTTACCTGCGAAAAGTAAGTATATGACTATAATTATTAAACTATTAGCTTTTGCTAGCGTGTAGTAATGAACAAAAACGTACAGCCGGGATGAAAACATACTGTGACCTAACCTACATAATAGTTTACATGCAAAGGAGAATGATAAGTTTTGGGCCCACCCCTCAATAGAAATAATTTGGTTATAATAGAAACTAAGTCCTATTCCATGATAATCAAAGTTGCTCTTTCAATAGCAACCATGGGATTGGGCTAGGCCCAGATCTCATGTATGTTTTATAACGTCATTATCTCCAAAAATACTAATATTTACCTTAGTCATAATAGAAACTGATATTCTACTTGAAAATTCCTTTTAAGGAAAGCATTTAATTAAAGTTATTTTTTATTATATTTCAGGTATTTTTATATCACGGACGGTGACATCGCTCCAGAATGTTCTAACCTTTACCTGTGAAAAGTAAGTATTTTACTACAAATTATTTTCTACTATCTTTTCCCCGCGAGATTACGGTTCACACATTGTGTGCCATATTTCATAGAAATCCGTTTATTCGTTAAGTCGTGAAAAGCGACAGACGGAATTTCTTTTTCATTCAAAATATTAAAGTGTAATGATTTAAATACATAGGCAGTATTTTAACGTTCACCGTAACACTTTCTTACTGTTATTTTTTCTATTTTAGGTATTTGGCTCTCACCGGGGAAGACTCTTGTCCAGTACGAGTATGTCCCCCGGTCAAGTACCGAAAAAATAAGGAGATAAAAAGTGACCCATAAAGATATGCCTACTGAATACTGAGAGACTTGTATATTTACTTTGTGATACTTGATTGTAGTTCCTGAAGTTCTATGTACTTTCTCTCATAGTTTAATTTAATAATAAATAAAGAACATTTGAGTAATATATTTTCTTAATCATTTATTATTCTTCTTATAGGTAAAAAGCCACAATCCGTAATTTTCCTTATTTAGTAGGACTATAATTGTATTTTCAATTCAAAATTAACTTACGTAAGCCGTATATGTGAATGCAAACCTATGAATGGTGTAACTTTGAATGACAGATTGGAGAACGATTAGAAAATACAACGGTCGTTTAAAATAAGAAGATGTAGTGTAAACAGACCCTTCACATATCCGTCAACCAAGCATTCTGTACATCAAACTAAGTAACTTTATATACTTTAAAATATGTCTCTATGTTGATAATAATTTGTTATTTATCTGTTACAAGCAAAAACAAATAAAAAACCCGGCCAAGTGCGAGTCGGACTCACGCAGGAAGGGGTCCGTACCATCGTAGTAGGCGAGCCCCTTTAATTTTATTATTTGTTGTTATAGCGGCAACAGAAATACACATTCATCATTAGATACAGCCCGCTGACAGACAGACGGATGGAGAGACGGACGGACGGACGGACAGCAGAGGCTCAGTAATAGGGTCCCGTTGGTAACCCTTCGGGTACGGGACCCTAAAACTACGTTGTCAAAGCTGTTCAACAGCAGCAGCGCCAACAGCCCGAGATAATGAATTATTTATTTGTAACTGACTTTACACCACTAAATAAATAAATTATATTGTATAGCAAACAAAACAAATAACTACTATCATGGCGGTATAACTTAGTTCAAAACCTCTTAATGAGGCTCTTGATAAGGGGTTTTTCTCTAAAAAACAACAGTATCCTTTTTGTACCTATAGTAATTATCCTGTTAGGGAACAATTTGGGTATTCTAGAATAATTTAATCAATAACAAAAGTGAAGAGTAAGTGCATTCCATTCGCAGCAGTCGAGTAGCAAACACGACAACGCCTGCCACCATGCAGCTACATATTACTCTTAAAATGTTTTTGGTTATCGTCACGTTGCTCGCCGCCTTTTGTTTGGCGCAACCACTTGACAACTCAGCATCCGAGCAACCAGATACTTCAGCTAATATCCGAGATAAGAAACAGTACTTTATAAATTCACGATGCCCGTGCGCAGAAGG
Source organism: Noctua comes (assembly GCA_963082995.1). Lineage (NCBI taxonomy): Eukaryota > Metazoa > Arthropoda > Insecta > Lepidoptera > Noctuidae > Noctua > Noctua comes. Next base: position 15,183,520 of record OY720278.1, on the reverse strand, counting down.
TCTAGTTTATTTGTTTGGACGTTGCAAGACCTGTGAAGAGTGAGTATAATTTTATTTCCTCGAAGATTGTGCCCACAATTTCGCCCGCGTGTAGTTTCTTTTTTAACATAAAACGTATTCTATTTCACTTGGCAATACCGTAGCTTTCTATCTGTGAAATACTTTTTGAAATCGAATGAGTAGTTTCGAGGTCCTCTTACATCCAAACTTACCTACCTGATAACTCCTAAAGAAGTGAGTAAAAGATTTATAACTTATTATTCATATATCAAGTGAAATTGTGTCAAAAAGATGCAGGTAAACATTTTATTTTTTCAATTGTACCTATAAGCTGTTAATGTTTCATTAGTTTGAAAACTTTCTTTATTCTTTATTGCACACAAAAACAAAATATACATACAAATTGCAACAATATAGCTTATGTACAATGGCGAGCTTAACCCAGAATTGGGTTTTCTTACAGCAAACCAAATTTTGACTGTGAGATTTGCAGAAAAGGATAAGATAATAACTTTACTGTAAAAGAATATTCAAAATCTAATTATCTTATAACTTCACTGGAAAAAATATGAGCAATCTCTCATTGTATTTGTTTGGTTACTTAAGAAAGCAATACTTTAACACCAAATGATTTCTAACTAAAATAGGACGTTTATGAGTAATAAAAACGCCATTATTATTTATTTTTTAACGTTTTTCCACAAACTAGCATTTCCTAATTTCTGTTATTTTCACTATTTCAGGTATATCGATCTCACGGGAGATGACAAGTGCCCAGTATGTGAATAAGAAGAAAATAAACATCAACTACAAAAAGCGTTGTTGTTTTACACTTTAGTAAGTTCCCAAGTTGATGTGAAGATACCCCTGTAACGAAATAAAATCTTATTTATGAACTTAATATACTGGTGATTTTATTTCATAAAGTTCTAATGTTCGGTGTTCCTATGATATCTCATGATGTCACCCTCATTTCTTTCAAAACATTAACTTCCTTTTTTCTTCTATTGGTTCTGCTAGTCTGCATGATAAATTACTGTGTTAATTAATCCGCGGCTGTATATGTGATACCTAAACTGCGTCAAAGAGTAGGTTTATGGTTCTATTTTTTTAAACTTTTATCTATACTTACATAACTCGCAGTATCAGCCAGTTGTGTTCACACACGTTTAATACTTATAAAATAGCTTAAATTGTTGGGTTTGGTTCCCTTAGACAGACGTAAACGATACACAGTTCTGTGATGAAGAGGGTCTTGATACCATTTTGTTATTGTTAGCATAGTATTAGCAACGTTGTAAGAATAGCTGTGGTGCTTTTGGTACACAATAAAGTTTATTCCTATTGATCGTTTATTTATTGCATAAGTATCTCATTCTGTAAGAGGTGTTTTTAATTCTTTCATTCTTCAGCGGGGAAATCAAGCGATGATCGATATAGGTACGCGGTCACTTACCACTGCAGCGCGGTGGAACAGCAATACGTTAGCGAAATATTTGTCCTTATAGATTAACTAATCCAAGCCTAATTATTATTACAATATTTATAATAAGTCCATTTTTCCGCATGATAATTAAGTTTCTGAATCAAATACCTGAAAATAAAATGTTATACAATGTTATGTTATGACTGACTCGTTGGTCTAGTGATTGAAATGACAGATAGTGCAAAGAAATCTGTCATTGTGTCGACACAATCTGTCATTTTGTCGATTCTTCCGTCAAAGAAATCCTTGTCTACGGTGGTCATGCTACGGGGGCTGTCATTGTGTCGACACAATCTGTCATTTTGTCGATTCTTCCGTCAAAGAAATCCTTGTCTACGGTGGTCATGCTACGGAGGCAGGAATTTCTTTTCTCATCAACCGTAGATACTGGCATAGGTTACCTATGTTTCTCAAATTGCTCTTATGTTAGAAAATTGATAAATAAAACAAAACAATTTATTTCAAATCAGTCCTTTAATTTGTTTGTTGATCTGCTATGTGTTTCTATTATATTTATGTACTGAATTACAGTAAATTATAAAACAGCTGCTCTCACTGAATTTATATAACTTTATTAGGTACCTTAAGTAAGAAAAGACAAATAGGAATAGATTTCAAAGCTCTTTACAAAATTCTTATTCTGTTCATCAAATTAGTAAAAAGTAACTCTAGGCAAAAATTATTTCTGTGAAACAACATTTTATGTTGGGGTGAAAAATCACTTTTTACGGTAAGATTCAATGCAACGCACTCAAATTTTCCACCACATGTGCTAAGCTGTGCTAAGCCGTGCATATTATGATTGTTATTAACCAATTGGATCCTTTTCTTTTCTTAGCCCAGCTTGACTAAGCTCTAGTGGAAAATTATTTAACTCGGTTTAGTTTAGTATAAACGCAAAAAGCTCATCTTCACAGCACATCTCACCCGCTCTGCTACACCACTTAGTTCTAGCACTAGCTTAGCTGTGGAAATAGCTTAGTATCGCCGTAGCTCACCTTCTTGATAGGTAGGTACATCGCACATGTCTTGTGAAAAGGCAGCATATAAGATTTACCTGTCTCGTTCGCATAAAAGTGACAGAAATCCACAAAAATAAATATTTAATGCTCTAAATACCCGTTCTCGAAATATTTGGCCTACACGAACCTCAAGGGATCATACAAAGTTTTCTGGTAATTTAAGACAGTCCAGTTTTGATATTTTTTCTCCAAGTAACATCATAGTACGCGGATATGACTGCTACAAGGTCGTGGCTTGTTGTCATTGTTTGAGAGGGCAATCTTCTTCTGTGATCCTTTCGTAACTGTAAATAATAAGAAAACTAGTTTAGAAACTTGAATTGCTCGAGAGAGACTCGTATTAGCAGATAATTACTGAGTTGGAAACCACGATGACGTGCGATGCTAAAGAATATAAAGAGTGGTATGAACATTATCATCAGCTGTCTAGGCTTTTAAAATTACGGCTGAAGATCTTCATCTTCCTGTCCCGTGTTTCTTGTTTTTAGGATCCGTAACTCAAAAGGAGAAAACAGAACCGTCATAGGATCACTTGCGTCTGTCTGTCTGTACGTTTGTCACAGCCAATTTACTCCGAAACTACTGGACCGATTGAGTTGAAATTTGGTACACTTAAGTAAATCGGTAACCCAAATACGGACGTGTAACGTAAATTAATGATTTTTTAACATGAGGGACACTTTTGGGGGGGTAAATTAGAAAGTGAAAACAAAAATTTTGCTAATTACCTATATCGTGTTACATATCAAATGAAAGGGTTAATTTTGAGCATCTCAACTATACATTTTTTTTTTAAATTTAAAATAAATAGTTTTAAAGTTATTAAACAAAATAGGCGTTCATGGGCGAGTCCGACTCGTACTTGGCCGGATTTTTCTTCTATTCTCCCCCGTCAACCGCCACGCTAACATAAATTCTTTTTTATAGTTCTTCACACGATCCATACATCTAAGAACGGTTATAGCTGGTCGTGGTTTACCTACCTATGACATTAATTTCCTCAAAACGGAATTGGTTTTCTGGTCTAATCGGATGCAACTGAAAACGACTTTTATTTATTTTTTCAGTTTAAACCCACGCCATCACAGCTTTTGTAGCTGGCCACATTAAATCAGCTGTTACAAAACCTGATCTATAGTTAATATATAGTTTAGTCGCGGTCTTGGTGAAATCAAGATAACCATGAAAGAGAATAAAACGTCATAGACATTAGGTACACTTTTACTAGAAAACAAGGATATCTTCACTTTGAAATACGCAAACAGTTTTATCTTTTGAAAAGTTAAAACTTACGAAAACATTTGCAAATGCCTCGTAAATATGAAAACGTTATCTGCTGTCACTTAAGACCATGATAACTAAAGAGAAAAGTGAAAGAATTAATTTGCTGTATCATACTGCAGCACGAAAACTTGATTTTGAAAATATTTGTTGTAGTTAAATTATTGGATGTGCATAGCGTTTTATAAATCACAATTGGCGGTCATTAGGGGCGGGACAAACAGAAAAGATGTCAGACGAGGACGCGTTTTTCATTTCCGCGTCTCGTCCGCGCCCTGTCTTTTCTGTGTATTTTGTGTCGCGACTCTATACATTTTGTATGAAAATTTATTGAAGGGGCGACGCGTCCTCGTCTTACGTCTTTTCTGTTTGTCCCGCCCATTACATCACTCCTACCGCAGTTTTTAGGCGTATGGATGATACTGGTGATACATTAAAATATGCAGATACAAGTAAAAATGATGCACCGACATATGATATAAATATTGGCAGGATATTTACTGAGCCCCAAAACTTAACCTCTGTGCTGCCACTAACAAAGCCGTGGAAGTGACGAAGTTTATGAGCTAATAAAATAAAATATCGACAGCCAGCGACACGAAGAAGTTATAAATAGACACTTATTGATTTTAAAATAACCTTAACCGCAACATGACTAACACAAGAGAAAAGTATAGTATCCTCGTTCTTACGAGTGAATCATTAACCGCATCCATTGAAAAACAGTAAATTATTCTTCATTTGTGTAATTTTCATGGATAAGTTTACCGTCCATCACGTCGCCAAGAAACAGTGTCTTACGTTAATTACAAAGTGTTGCGCATTTGTATGACAACCTTGTGTACATTATTTAGATAATGATACGTCATTATTGTTTTCATTGCTAAAGATGGCTTCTAACGATGCGTGATCTTACAGATTACTAGCTACCAAACACACGCTCGATTTGAGAGTCGGAACGAAAAGGTTCGTCCGTGTTCAGCAGATACGTCCATACCGGTGCGTTGTATCAGCTTTTCTGCCATATAACCCCTTACACGTAATGTGTGAGCTCACTTTTTTCAGTATTCGACACTTGTCGCGGGACATTAGTTATACGATACTGAATAGACGATACAGTCATACAAGGTGGTGACGACAATACGAAAATAAACGAAAACACTAGTTCATAGGAATATTTTTAAACTATCAAATAAACTCTACATTGAAACTAACATACTAAATAGCATAAAACTGCTAACGAAATAGAACACTATTAATAAATATTGATTTACCAACCTAAGGTACAATTTGCACTAATCGCATCTGGAAATTAAATTTAAGGAACGAATTTGGCAGAGGTTTTTGAAGGGTAGCGAGTTGGCAACATGTTTAGCGATGCGGGGGTCGTTACCGCGTCGGTGCTAGCCTATTAATCTACATCATGTAGAAAATGCTGATAATAAAAAAATTATGTCTTGTGACTAAACTACTGGATATTTTTTATTGATTTTTTGTTTGCAGACTGGGAAAGTCATGAGGTATAAGCAGTTAAATTAATTGTCTTGTTGTCGGCGCCACCCTGTATACTGAGAGCAAATCTAACTATTATTTTAAAACTTTGGTTGCAGTGATATTTCCTTTTTCATTGGTGTTTTGAGAAAATAAACAGATACAAACCATTGAAGATGCTCGGTGCAAAGCGTGACTGAGCGTAGTCGTCGTAAAACCGCGCACAGTGGGAAACAATCCATACATCCTATTTTGTTTGATGATCGTTGACTCATAGAAAGTTACAGGTATAGTAGTGTGTATGATTCACGTGCTTAGGCTACCTCGGAACGAATAACAGTTCGTCGGAAAATAAACAGTTTTCAAAAGGGTGTATTAGTTTCCAATTCAATTAAAAAAAGGTCAATTTCCATGTTTATCCGTGATCATGGTTCTTGCAACAGCCCTGTCATATCGGGAACTCAAAACAAATAGTAAACATGGTTCTTGCAACAGCGCCGAAATATCGGGAACTCAAAACAAATGGTAAACATGGTTCTTGCAACAGCTCCGAAATATCGGGAACTCAAAACAAATAGTAAACATGGTTCTTGCAACAGCGCTGGTGATATCGGGAACTCAAAAAAAATAGTAAACATGGTTCTTGCAAAAGCGCCGTAATATCGGAAACTCAAAACAAATAGTAAACATGGTTCTTGCAACAGCGCCGTAATATCGGGAACTCAAAACAAATAGTAAACATGGTTCTTGCAACAGCGCCGTAATATCGGGAACTCAAAACAAATAGTAAACATGGTTCTTGCAACAGCGCCGTAATATCGGGAACTCAAAACAAATAGTAAACATGGTTCTTGCAACAGCTCCGAAATATCGGGAACTCAAAACAAATAGTAAACATGGTTCTTGCAATAGTGCCGTAATATCGGGAACTCAAAACAAATAGTAAACATGGTAAATACCCCGTTTTCAGTGTTAATGATAACCTTAGGAATGTCAAAAATTAAGAGAACAGACGAAACAATTATAAATAAAAAACACTTACTCTGCACACGTAAAACATCTGTCTGCCAGTCTAACTTGATTTTGAGGACAATTATCGGAGTTAATAATATTTCTTCTATACCTGTTTACACGCACAATACTAATTGAACTTGTAGATACAATATACTCAATAATAACATCTAATGAACTGATTTTAACGTCCGGTTCTTGAATGACAGTGTCAGAGATTCGGCCAGAGGCTGTATCAACAAGGTCGTTAGTAGTATGACTCAACACGTGAGATACGCTCACACTGACGCACGCGCACAACACAACAAGATTTATCAAACGATGCATGTTAAGTTAACACGACTTTCTCACTCTACGGCTCAACAGTGAATGGTCCGTTATGCGCAAATTAATGATATTATCTTTGATTATATCTGTGCACTTTTCCCTTCCTGAGCAATAGTATTTTTATTTTTGTTGGTAACAAGTTAATCATACAAGTGTAACAGGCGTTGAAAAAGTTGTATTTGATATGTTTGTGTATGTTATCGCGTCAAGTACAAAAAAATAACATGATTGATGTTATCAATGCAGTGATTGGCATTGCTATTTGGCTTTGAATTAGGATTACTTTGATTGAATGGCAATTTAGTATGTGTGCGTGGATGATCAAATCCTGATAGTCTGTTCTTGTTAAGTAAAAATACTGCAACGAGTTTTGGATTTTTAGTTTATTTTTAACTTTGCCCCACACTTAGAATTTCTCCTGTATCGTGGGTGCGTTTAAAAACATTTAAACTTACGTACAGTAATAGCAAGAATCGAACCTGCGCCTCACAGCGCAGCAGCGAATCGCTCAGCCACTGCGCCAACCATGCCGTCAATTAAAACAGTATTATTATAAACATGAAAAACAATGTGCTTTAACCAGATCGTGAGCGTATAACCTTAAAAACATTGCACATCAATAGACCATTACTTGTGTACTGTGTATTTACCGACAATTAATTTATCCCGAGAAGATCTTCTATATAATAGTCTCTTTTTGTTCAGACAATATAATGGTCACAAATCATTGTCAGAGACATGATCGTGTTAATTCCAGTTTTATACAACGTTTTGACTTGACCAAACATTCCAATTCCACCAAATCGATATATTTTTCTATTTTTCCTCAAGAAAAGTCGAAGATTTATTTGTTTAAAGCAAAAAATATTTATTTATTTGAGTTTATATTAATTTAAAACCGGCCAAATGCGAGTCCAGCTCAAAACAATTGACAATATTTTTAAGGGTCATTCATAGGTCATTGAGTGTTGTCCTAGCCCAGCAAAGCTAAATTTGTTTTTCACAGTTCCCTTTTTGCCATTGGCAACGGAACCCTAAAACCGTAACAATATATTGATCGTGAGCGAACCTTAAGAACTTGCTCGTCAATAGACCATTACTTGTGTACTGTGTATTTACCGACAATTTATTTACGATGATGACGTTATTGTATTTTTTATTTACTTTGTGACTACATGTGAGTTTTGTGACGTTCCATCTATAGTAATATCGATTTGTAAACATACAATAATAATCAAGATCATGGGGTCGTCTTCACGGACAGTGACTCATACTACTTACTGTATTGGAATATAATGTAGGTACCGTACTAGTAGTGAATCACAGGTAGGAGTCGAGAAGTAACCACATACGTGCGACTCATTAAGGAAACAGGTTTCCATGCTCACGGAGCCATTACATAAATTAGTAACAAAAAAATAGAGGTGAGGTTGTCTCTATTATAATCATGCTTTGCGAATAAAACATGATTACGGTCTTCATCGTGTATTCAAACATCATCTGCCTAGCCTTTTCCCAACTATTTCGGGTCGGATGCAGCTGAATACCAGTATTTTACATGGAGCGACTGCCTATCTGGCTTCCACAACCCAGTTAGTACAAGGTAATACGATACGTACGATCGTGTACGTACACAAACATAAATACATGAAAACAATAATCAGGCAGCGTTTTAAAAGTATGACAAGTCCCGTGGCTAACTGTCCAAGATTCGCTGGTTGAAAATGAAAATTTATGTTCGGGTTACACGAAGCTAGTTTTTAACGCTGGAAAAACCAGTAGAAATGTAGTTATGATAGGTGACCGGGATATCACTCTGATTTGACACAAGCTAAAGCTGTTTTAATGATGGTAAATTGTAAACAAGCATTGGGGTGTCTTGAGTCCATGAAGTAAATTGATCCTTGAATACTAGTTTCACCGTCTACACGAGGCTATTACACAACCAGGATAGTTTAATCAGTGACGGTCGCGGCGTCTCAGAAGAAAATGGTCATCCTATTAAACTATCACACGAGCTTACTACCTTTCTCTTACTAGCTTACATGTCGTGAAATGAAGCTAGTTCTAAATGCACCAGCCAGAGCCACTATCTTGCTGTCACAACTTCAATAACTTATGCCTAGTGTTAGTAGGACATTGCATAAGTTTCGCTGCAAGGAATGTGATTTTAGTGTTGTTTTTCTTTTGCGGTAAAAGGTCAGGTCACGTAAGCCTGAAAATTTTCCTTAAACAACTTATCACTGTAGCTAAGTCAACTGTGAAGTTATTAATTGAAACCACACGTAAGATCTATGGAGCACCTACCTTCCTTCCTTCCTTCCTTTAATGAAACTATTCCTACGAATAGTAAACTATTACATGAAACTATTAATGACTAATTACTATTAATTAAACTATTCCTACGAAGAGTTTCATTAAGGAAGGAAGGAAGGTAGGTGCTCCATAGATCTAACGTGTGGTTTTCCTTAAAAGGATGTCGAATTAACACGTTCAATGATTTCATATGGAATACGTAAGCGTATTATATAGAAAGTTTCCCTTAGCTAAGAGACAACATAAATAAAAGCTTTTTTCTCTTTTGCGTTTCAGACGTTCACTAACTCAATAGAGCAGAGCACCCAGAAGTTGGTACAAGAAAAGCAGAAGAGTGATCTGCTTTTATCGAGAATGCTGCCTCTTCCAGTTCTGAGGAGGTTACGAGCACAAAAGGCGGTTCCGGCCGAAGCCTTCGATGCCGTCACAATATTCTTCAGCGATATCGTCGGGTTCACCAACATATCGGCCAGTAGTACTCCCATGGAGGTGATAAACATGCTCAATATGCTGTACAGGTCCGTTGGCTAATCCACGTTCCATCTTGCTAATTGTTTAATCAAAGGCGACTTAATTCTACTTAACTTCTTTCCGGGTCGATAATACTTCTATGTTACTTAGACCCAGGGAGATCACGTCAGCGGCATTGGTAGCCTTCTTCTTCGCATAGTTTATTGATCAAACCTTTAAGCCTGGACTAGTAATTACTTTCAAAATGTTGCGTATGTTTCTCCAACGACTTTCAATAGGATAGACATTTTCGTGAGCTTTTGAAAGTCCAATACATTTTTGACCTTTCCGTCATAGTTACTGCTGATGGAATTTCATCGTGTATATGTCCTTTTTATTTTAATAATCGTTGCTTTATATTCGGACTTGCTTTTTCCCGTAGCTTTCCAAAGCATAGGCAGTGTATCCTTATGTGGTCCCTTATTCTATTGGAACGCCGTACTACGCTAGGCCAGCTCAAGTTAAAAGTGTTAATACGGAAACGAGGTCGACTGTACTTAGTACGTATCTTATTAATGCATTCTGGTTCTTTTATTGCATGACTTAGAAATCAGTTCTGCCTAACACATTTTTGCGAAACCAATCACCTGTTGACCTGTCTAAAACTTGTCTTATGTAACTTTGTTTTGCCAGATAAAAATTATCAAGGACATTAAATAAAGTTCAATTTCTTAACGCATAGCAAACTGCTATCGAACCGGTTAAATAATTTTCGAAATTCGGATAAATCTCGCCAAATTAGATTAAATGGGCACTACAGATGCTATGACATAATCTAAACATGTCAAAACCGACCAAGTAAAATAATGTTTGTACAAAATGTATGATCAACGTTTCTGTCTATCCGTTATTGCGTTTACAACTCCAGAACCATAAATACTTTCGCTTTCAAATATTTTAAGAGGGAACAGGGCCTGCGAGGAATTTGAAAAATAGGTATTTGAAAAAAATGTTGCCGTTGCGGTGCGTGAAGCCTGCCCCCGTAGAGTGTGATAGAGATAGCTGACGGCAGACCGATTCTCCATAAAATTTTTAACAAGATAGACGTTTCGTATTCCCCTTTTTTCTCCTCGAAAACTGAGCCGATTCTGTTGTTTTTGACATTCAAATTTTTAAAAAGAGAATGTCTAGGTTCCTATCAATTTCTTTTATGTTAAAAACTTTTCGAATTTGTCTGGTGGTACTCTAATCACGGCCTGTTCCCTCTTAAAGGTCTTTCTGAGATACAATTAAAAGACGAGCAAAATACACACATGTTGTTAGCTATTTTTTTTTAGTAAATAGTCGTTTCAGTGATTTCTATAAGTATACTTTTTATATGTATGATCTTAATGATTATATTATTAATGGAAATAATTATGATAGGACGCACAACCCCGAGAGAAGTAGAAGGAATGAGGGACAAGGAGAAGGACAGTTCAAGCAAACAAAAAAATACATAACAGAAGTGCGTTTCTTTCTAGGATCAAACTATCTGTGAAAGTTTTTGATTCTACGATGGTTAATGTGAATGGTTCGCCAGTTTCCTCTAGTTTAAACTATAAATGTATTCTGAAAAGTTTTCAGAAAACTTTAGTATGTTTTTGTTAGGAGCGGATTCATGACGCGCAATCAATTAAATAGCTCTTATGCAAGTCTGCGTCAATTCTAGAGTAGGTACCTTCTATCTGTGAGCTCACAGCAGGAAAATATTGATTAAATAATTACAAGTAAATTACCGTTCTTATACGTGAAATACGTCTAGAATACGATAATAATTGTAGCTTGAACCGCTCCTCCAAACTATACACTGGGAAATTATGTAAATATACACTTATGAATTAATAATAATAATAATAATGTTTGTCCAGGTTGTTCGATGAGAAGATTACTCATTACGACGTCTACAAAGTTGAGACTATCGGCGACGCGTACATGGTCGTGTCGGGTCTACCGCAGAGAAACGGTAAGTCATGTAGACTGTTGCTTCTTCTTAGAACAGTTCCACAGATCCATTAGATAAGTTTTCGCTAATCGGCACGACTGACTGCCCAGTGCTAGGTATGGAGCTTATTAGTATTGAGTCATAACCAATTTATGAGTAATCAGTCGGAACAGATCCGTGAATTCTTTGCAAAAACCACACTGCAGGATTTTCTATTTTCAAATTTCACGTGGGACATTAACACAGCTAGCGAAATGTGGGCGTACTGTATGCTCTGCCTATCTCTTCAGGGAATACTGACTGTTCTGGTGATTTTCTATTTCGGTGTTTATTTTTCCTTTAGTTCTATTTTGAAGTTGGCATATCTGTAATGTTCCATGTGTGTGGCTTCATCCCCTTTACAGAACTTTAATCGTTTTCTAGATCTCCTTCTAAACGCCATCCACATTCAAACCTCAAACTTTTTTTAAGATGTTTCTTATTTTTTCGATTTTTGATGATGAGTTATGGCTATCAGTTCCAATTAAAGATAAACTTACTGCATATTGCAGCTGTCACGAGCAATGAAATGTAAACACTTAGCAAAATTAAAAAGCTATTTTCTCATTAAATAACGGTTTCATCTTTGAAATAAGACCTATTAGACCTATAAGACCTATTGTAATAATATGGCTTCCACAATACTATGGTCGTCAAAACGTAAAACGTTGATCGATATAGTAGGAGAAAATGGCATTTGAATTTCGCTAAGTGTTTCCATTTGATTGGTCGTGACTGGTCGTGCTCATAGTTAGGTGTCCTTAGGCACCCGGCACGCGTCGGAGATAGCGGACATGTCGCTGTCGCTGCTGCGCAGCCTGGAGGGCGCGTGCGTGCCGCACCGGCCCGGCGCGCCGCTCATGATCCGCGCGGGGGTCAACACGGGCCCGTGCGTGGCGGGCGTGGTGGGCACCACCATGCCGCGCTACTGCCTCTTCGGAGACACCATCAATACCGCCAGCCGCATGGAGAGCACTGGCGAAGGTACATGTCACATTTTGATCATCTTAAGACACAAACACAGTACAGTCCAATTAATGAAAGTGGTAATTCTAATCGTTTAAAATATAAGTACATACGCTCGATTACAGAAGGGATTTTTTACACAATATTCAGACAAAAAAAACACCTCGTATGTGAAAACTGACGACCTATTTTTTGTCTACAGCTATGAAAATACACATTTCTTATACAACGAAAATAGCACTCGATGAGATTGGAAACTATGAATTCGAGACAAGAGGGCCCGTCAATATTGCGGTAAGGATACTATAATAACTGTCCTGTTCTAATCCTATTCAAATACATTAAAGCCGCCCAATCGGTATGACAGACTATAATGACACCACTGTCTTCTATGTAATAACCTAGCCTAAGTTCATGAAAACGCTTCCATAGATGATGACAATTCTCCCTGTTGCCGTATTCATAGTGTTACATAGAAGCCAGACATGTCACTGTGTTCTGTCTTGGTCTTGAGTCACAATAAATTCCGGACTAACTCGGAACTGACTTCATTGCAATCGCACACGAGCTCAGTATGTTACTGAGCCGACTTCCAAACTGGCTTCCTATCTAGAGCCCAATAGATGTACTTATAATCATAAAGTTTTTTACAAACCGTGCCTTATGTAATGTGAAATGGCGAAATAACAATTGGTAATTTGCCCGAATTCGATTGCCTACGGAATTCGGCCAGAGGACTAATTGTAAATGAACGAGTTTGTGTACGCCCATCTTCGAACAAAGTCTTTCGCCTTCATCGTTTCGGGGACAGTTGTGAGAACTCGACATCATTGAAACTATTATATATAATAGTCCTTAGTTTGTATTCCATTACGATGATCAGTGCATAAATGCGTTGAGTACCCGAATTCAACGACCCGTCATAAACATCACTCCGTAATTCTTATTTTCCTCATTACAGTGCTTTGAATATGCATATACCTTCATGTGTTCTATATGTCTGGTCTCCAGGGCAAGGGCTGTATGGAGACTTACTGGCTGGTGGGTAAGCTGGGCGAGTTCCGAAGCGAAAGCCCGCGGGGTCCTCAGCTGCAGGACTACCACAATAATCTCATGGAGTTGCTCATTCGGTCCTAACTGTGAAACTTGAAATAAAATTTATTTCATGTTCTGTTTTGTTTTTTTTTACCTAAATGTCTCTTTCATCCCTCTCGTCATTGCAGTTTAAGACGATGCAATGCTGAATAAAGAAAGTCCTGCCCGAAAATCGCTATACTTACCAAGTCGACCTAGTAGGTACTTGGGCATGCACCCGGTTCTCAATTGCCTTGAAAGAACCGCCTAGAACGCCAGGTGAGAGCCAAAATGGCGGGTGTACCATAGCGAATCAAATTATACCAATTACCAAACAAATGTACCTAAAACCTACTATTCTGTACCTAGGTCTAAAAAATCTGTACCTCCTTTAGAACGAAATTATTTCGAAATTAAGGTACGTCAATTATTTCGAAATTAAGGTACGCCCGCCATATTGCGTCAATTATTTCGAAATTAAGGTACGCCCGCCATATTGCGTCAATTATTTCGAAATTAAGGTACAACCGCCATATTGCGTTAATTTCGAAATAATTTCGTTCTAAAGGAGTTACGGTACGGTTCTAGGTACGGAATAGTAGGTTTCAGGTACATTTGTTTGGTAATTGGTATAATTTGATTCGCTATGGTACACCCGCCATTTTGACTCTCACAACACCCGGGTATGGAGTCGAAACTTCCTTATATCCCCAGCGGTAGCGATAATTGGAAAAAATCTCCAAGTATATGTACCAGCTAATATGTCAGTAGGGATATATGGAACGGGGGGGTTCTTGCAAAGTATTTGTAGAACCGGGTGCATGCCTTAGTACTCACGTCCAGGACAAAAGACTTTGTTTTTTTGTATCTTCTTTTATAGATATTTCTCCTGATCGCAGCCACAACGCTTGTCCCTTTTCATACTGGTATTCAATGGCATCGGGTTAAACTGAAAGCCTACCACAACATTGTCGGGAAAGGTAAGATAAAAGACTGTTAATAGGTAATAAGTATAGTGGTATAGATTTTCCCTAATTGATGGAAATTTTCCGTATTTATCACACAATTCCATCAGGCGAATTAAACATTTATTATTAATAATTATAATTGCAAACAGGACAGGTACAACAGTGTAACGGCTACTAATTGTCATCATAAAAATATCTTTATGATGAGGATAAGGCGAAATGTTATTCAGAATTTTCTTACGACTTTATCAGAACTGCAGCTACATTCGCTTTTCCGCTTTGAGACAAGGCTTTATTTTTTTTAGGAAAGTGTAATTCTGTTAAACTTTTGGACAACAAGGGTTTGTTTGTCATCTTTTATTTTATTATTTTGGGAATCGATTTAGTTTTTATTAAGCTAAATGAAAATCTACCTACTTAATGGACTTAAATAATTAAACGAAATATTAATATATTAAAGATTCTAAACTCTTAATTTAACTAATTTAACTACCATATTTATCAACATTCAGTGTGAATGATTCATTCATTCTTGTGGTTACTAGCTGAAATAATAATTCCGAGGAATTAATAAATTGAAAATAATAAATCCGAGAATTACACTTCGGGAATAAACTTCGAAAATGATGTAAATAAGGTAAATGAAAACGGAATGCGCGATTACTCGCAAGAAAACAATTCATTTGTGGTTTGAATTCCTCCGGGAAAAATACTGTTTTTAGTTATTTTATTCCGTCTGACGTAGGATATTTAGGGCCGACGCTCACTGCCGGCACGGCACGGCGTGTCATTGCAAAGGATTTTATTACTAATCAGTTATTTTGAATCTGCTTTCAATGATTTAGAATTTATGTTACTTTATTTCGATAACACGATGCCGCGAAATGACGCGACGTGTCGCGGGATGCTGTGGTATGACGTGTCATGCCGTTTCATTCCACTGGCTGCCACGGCGCGCTATTGCATCCCGCGAGACGTATGGATCGAACGTGCTTCTCAAGAGCCTTAGTGTATGAATTTTCGAAAAACCTTCGTTCTTCCTTCCTTAGCTTTCACCTTCATTAAATAATGCATAATGTGCTCATGCTTCTAGGCCCTGTCGTTAAGGCTGTGTGTTGTCTGACAGTGAATGAAATGAAGGACAGGACTAATTGCATATTACCAAAAAAAATTAACACTGCATAACATCAGCCCTGTATTCACCGAAGAGTTAATTAAAAGTGTAAGCTTATACTGTCACTTGCGGGATATCTTTCGTGATTGCTCAAAATTATATAAGTAGTGCGCGTAGCAACAGACTAAGAAAGAGGGTAGATAGATTTCCATCCACCCGCATTCTCCGGTCAACCCGCGATCATGGCGCTTGTAACAGCGTCGAAATATCGGGAACTCAAAAGAATGAACAATCGCGGAAGATATCCCGTAAGCTTATAACAGTGTTTAAGTAGAAGTGTACCTAATAGTGCACCACAATCACCAGAGACATTTAAGTCCCATGAAACAGGGGGAGAGCCTATTGTCATCAACCGTGCACAAATCCAGACTCCATGGCTGCTTCTGAGAAATTCTTGATGAAAAACCCAATACCACTTTGGCTGACCTGGGAATCGATCCCAGGACCTAATCGGCAATCTCACTTGAAACCACTAGACCAACGAGGCAGTTGTTGATCCGTGGTCAGATTATTATTATATCACTAAGTGTGATTATAATTTGTAATATTTTTATTAAATGAACAGTTTTAACTTGGTCCTCCTAGTTTTTCCTCACATGCAAAATACTTCAATGCGTTGGCTAGATAAGAAATAAAATGTTATTCGTTCCAATTGCTTTATTCAGTTTCAAAGGTTTTTAATGCTTTGTGATAAAACTATCAGATAGATTTTAAATAACATTAATGAGTTTACATCACATCTTATACATGTTATTACAAAACGAGTTTTATTTTAGTCTATTTCAGTCAGCCAGACAGTTTTTTAATTCCTGCCTTATCTCAATGTATAGTTCTCATTACAAAATTGCCAATTAGTCTATGCTTCAAAGTCAATTTTAAAAACAACTTGAACTTGTCGGTATTGGCTTAAATCTGGTAAATACGATTAACCTTGTTTTGTAATAAGGTCGAATAATCTTGCTGATCCTCCAAACCGCTCTCCAACTCCGTGTCACAAAGGAGGTCTGTGTCCATCCACTGGTGTGGTAACATTATTGGCTGACTATGCTAAGTTTTCTCCGAAACCTGATTCCAGTATCGCAACGTCAAGTAGGTCTGCATTTAATATCTTCAGTCGTGTGTGCACTAACTATTGTTCTGGGCATTTTTCTTCTGTAATTTCCTCGTATCTAAATAAAAGAAAAGTAACATTTTAAAAACTTGGCTCATTCACGTTTCTAAACTTTTCGGTGCAGATTTATCAATGTATCCTCTCGACAGAATTTCGGGCACGGCGGACAATTTAAATTCAAATTCAAATTCATTTATTGCAAATATGGGTAGTTATACAGGTGGGTTTTTGAAGAACAGGAAAGTTGTTAGTGTCACCATATTCTGCACTAGGCATGCAACATTTAGTTCGGAACGTGGTTAGTCCCTAAATTAAAAATTCAAGTTCAAAATTACATGTCTATTAAATTGTCAATTAAAGTCAAAGTAAATAATGTCAAAGTTAATAAATTATGCTAAAATGTCAAGAATTAATCATTGTGAAAT
Organism: Noctua comes; assembly: GCA_963082995.1. Lineage (NCBI taxonomy): Eukaryota > Metazoa > Arthropoda > Insecta > Lepidoptera > Noctuidae > Noctua > Noctua comes. The sequence continues at coordinate 15,166,395 of OY720278.1, read as the reverse complement.
ACGCAATTAATGTCAAACTTAAGTAATAAACATTATTCAGAGTTTGTCACACAAATATTCATTAACACTATAATAAGATTTTACCAATAACATTTTTTTAACATTACGTTTAAATATGTCCATACTTTTTAAGTCTATAATACATTTTGGTAAATGGTTATAAAGTCGAGGTGCCATCCAAAAAATACTATTGCCAAACAAAGTAGTTCTACTGCTGTCGGGGAAATATATTAACAATATATTATATTATTATTTATTTAACTGGATATTAGCCAAGTACGCAGCACGCCGCGGAGAAATACGGCGACCAACGGCTAAACGTGCTTTCCGAGACGCGGGAGTATCACACAGCCAACTTCCAAACTCCGGACCTTTACCAAGAAATTCCTTATGGTAAAACGCATCGACACTCTTTGCGCGACCTGGGAATCGAACCCAGGTGGATCGAATCGAACGCTCGCGACCACGAGACCAACAGGGCAGTTACAGAAAAGATAGTAAATAAGTATCAAATAAATTAATCCTACTTACTTTTTGCAAGTTACACATCGCTGTGACAGTTGTACGTGGCCTTTCGGACAATTTCCAATAATATGTACTGACGCTCTCCTGAACCGAAAGCAATTTGAAATTGTTTGTGGTTGCTCGGGTGCTGAGCTGTCAATCGGTTGCGCCGAACAAAACGCGGCCAGTAACGCGACTATCACGAATATGATGAAGAGCTTCATGTTGATACGTGCTTGCTACTCGACTGCTGTGAGCAAAATTAATGCAGGCGATCTTGAGAAACGTGTTTTATATTCGTAACATGTCCGTATCTTGAAGTGGATTTAAAAATTTATTTATACCGGTTATATAACTTATCCGAAAACGCACAAAGGTTTTCGATATTGGAAATCGCGTTACGGAACTCAAATGGAGTTGGGCAGGACACCTAGCCAGGTCCAGTGATAACAGATGGACTAAGGCTGTCACCGAATGGCGGCCAAGAACTGGCAAAAGGAACGTGGGTCGTCCGGCGGCGAGATGGGCAGACGACATAGTTGCCATAGGGGGAAAAACCTGGATGAGGCTGGCACAGGACCGGGGAGATTGACACAAGAAAAGAGAGGCCTATACCCAGCAGTGGGTGAGTTCGGGCTGTGGATGATGACGATGATATAACTTATCTCAATGCAAGACTTTATTTGATTGATGATAAATTGCGAACTTCTATAAAACTTTTTATAGTTTAATAGGGTATGAAAGTTAGTTTCAAAAATCTTTCCTAACGTTTATGAAACTCTTGAGCAGAATTGCATGTTCCTAGACCCAGCGGTTTAGGATATGCGTTGTGTCTTATTAACATACAGAGTCTATTTAAATGTAAGTTCATAAAAAGCTTTAATATCCACACAAATCAATTCGAATCGGATGAAAATAATGACATGTGTACAATTAAATCTGTTTAAAATAATTGTTGAGTATTTGGTGCTGAAACAAGGTCGGTCACACAGGAGGCTGTGTACAGAGTGACGGATTAACCCGTAATCAAATTAAGCAATTGCCTAGGGCATCACGTCTGGGGGGGCACCAGAAGAAGCACAAAAAAACCGTCCTTAGGGCATCACGTCTCACTCTCACGTCATCAAAAACCACACCAAAAAAAGTTTCTAGGACTAATTATAAAATTCGCGGGTTATAAGTTGACATAGAGTCCGACCTAGAGTCATAACCCCGCTCCCGCTTGCCCACTCGCTGCCCGCTAGTGCATTCGGCAATTCGAATGCACCGGAATTGCGGTCAGTCAATCACAAACCACCCCTTCCCCGCAGGCCCCCCGCCTGGCACCCCCGCAAATCTGTGCCAATCAAATGTTTTGTTGTTTGAGTAATTGTGCCGGCCGGCTTCTATGATTACGTAATACAATTAATTTGATAATTATTAAGTAAGTCAATAGTTTCAGTAAACTAAAAATGTACAAATTAGTGTGAGTGTGTTTGAATCCTATTTGTTAAAAACGTTAGATGTTAATAATATCTTGCGTGAATTCAATGCCCGGAAAAGCCGCAAGGCGCATTTCAATAAATAAATAAATGCTTTGGTTTTTATTGTTGTCGCACCTACTCCACTTCTAAGTTACGTTACATCTCATCATCTTATTTTACAAAAAACTAATGTTTTTAGGCGATAAAGGTTTAAAGACCGATTCTAGTTGACATACGAATAGGGGGGGGGGGGCACAGGCTTGGATTGTTTAGGGCATCAAGTAGTCTTAATCCGTCACTGTGTACAGGCTGAGAGTTGCACAAAGAGCCATGGATTGTTATGGAACAATCCATGGCTCTTTGTAACTTTGAAACTTGATTTACTAGCTCCATGCTGAGCATGGGCTCAGCATGGAGCTAGTAAATCAAGTTTCAAACGTCGAAATACGAAGACGTACAAACGTCTTCCATTTTGGAAATCGCGTTATAGAACTCAAATGGAATTTTATAGGCCTTAGCAAGGCGCGGTGATCCAAGGACTGGGAAAATAAATGGTTGGGTGTAGGGCGGCGAGGTTGGCAGATGACATTGTTGCAATCGAGGGAAAAACCTGGATGAGGTAGGTACAGGAACGTGAAGATTGGCACAAAAAGAGAAGCCTATACCTAGCAGTGGATGAATTCAGGCTGTGGTTGATGATGATTTAGATGAAAAGAACGAAAGACAATGACGAGATAAAAACCTGAAATGTGTGAGTCATCCCAGCAAAATTAGGTCTCCATTTGGATTAAACCTACAAAAAAAAGAATCTCATTTCAGATTCTTTTAGTGCTTCAACTAGTGTAAATGTGCCAGGATGTTACATAGGTGACACTAATAGTTTCAGAGATTTTCACGAAAAACAGATTTTGCGACGAAAAGACTGACTCTCGAAAAGACGCTGTAGCAAGAAAAAAAATGTTGGTCATAGATGGATTTAGAGTAGTCAAAAAGATAGCTTGTTATTTGTGCTGATTGTGCCAGCAAAATGAAAAAAGAACTATGTCCAAAAAAACTCCGATTTTAAAAGGAAATTATATGTCGGATTTTCAGGATTTATTCCATTAGGCTCGTACATCATGTGGGCATCATGTGGAGTTTCGTGCAATGAAAATAACCACTAGTCCGATACACTGTTTCTATTAAACTAATAAATTACTTGAAATTACAAGTACAGTACAGTTCCAGGACTCAACTCCGCTGCGATCAGACCTTGAATGTCGTCCCCGCCATGAGCTTAAAACATTTCGGCTCTGTAGAAGCACGCTGTGGTGTGGGTAGACTTGTAAGTAGGCCGCGTTATGTCACCACTGCCGTACTTGCGATTAATTCCAAATCAGTATTAATGACCGGATCCGACATATATTTGTTAGGATAACCATACATAGCTGCTACCAAAACTAGAATCGAGAGAGTCCTAGAGCAGAGACTGTAACAGCAAGATAAGAGATGGGTGTCTCATAAGTAGGTGGACCGACGCCGACATACTGGATGAGGAAGGCGAAGAACCGGGAGCCGTGGCGTAGCTAAGGCGAGGCCTATATCCAGCATTGATTTCTAATACCCTGAGTTGAATGTAGAGTTCTATGTAAAATATCAAACTATTCGATTATTAAAGAAACACAAAGTTAATCATTCACATTATTTTATTTCATTAAGTTTTTTTACATGGTTTGCTTAAAATTACAAGTTTGTAATAGTCCTTCCGTAGTTCATCATAAATAGGTACGCATTATAGTTTTCAATATTCCTTCGATTCGGTTAATGTTACTTGTTTCTCCATGGGGTCTTCATATCCTTTTATGTCCGAGTATCTGTAAAAAAAATAGAAGATTTAAAAAAGTGGTCTGATAATATGTCTGTCATAAATCAATATTTCCAGTGTTTCTATGTCCTAAATCGTATTATTTAAATACAAAAGTGGTTCACAGTTCACAAATATGTAGCCATTTCAATCATTAATAAATACATGGAACTAATAGATGCATTGTGTGCACTTAATGAAATGCCGGACAGTAGTTGAACTTTAATAGCGCGATTCAAAATTTTGATGTCAGTTCTTCATTTGTGTCATAGATGGCGCTGTAGTACAATTTGTACTACGCTGCTACAAACATAATAAATGGAACACTGTTTTAAGCTTTCACGGTTTACAACTAAACTTATACTGTCACTTACGGGATATCTTTCGTGATTGTTCATTATTTTGAGCTCCCGATTGATAAAATACAAAATGCCGCTAAAATCCTTATCTTAACCTGACTATTTTGCTAAAAGCCCTTGTTAAATTATTACTTGGACGTAACATGACCATGCTCAAATTCATGACAAAAAAAAACATATTCTGTAAAACCACTGTAATAAGAAATGAAAACATTAAAATATTCCTCAAATTGTATGTTTTGGTTTCATATTTGCTATTGACCATCATGTACCATATTTCATGCAAAATAAAGAATCTTGAATCTTGACCGATAACATGTCTAAAAGATTGGCAGCAGTTGATATGCTGCGCTGATAAGGCCAAGTTCCAAAATTTACTCATTAAATAATGTATTTCTACTTACTGCTCCTCGGAAACGCAAAAATAATTGTTCAGTTTTCTTTGGCCGTGCGGACACTCTCCAATGTTCACGACCGAGGCCGCTTGTCTCTTGAGCCGAAGAACTCCTGAAGGGTGTGGTTGCTCAGGTTCTGAGGTGTCAACCGGTTGCGCTAAACACAACGCGGCCAGCAACGCGACAACCGCGACCATGGTGGGGAGCTGCATGTTAAGATGTGCTTACTACTCGACTGCTGAGACAGGCATACCGTAAATCCCTGAGACGTATTTATATACCGTTTTAGGATCAGTGTTAGGTATACGGTAAAACCAATTTAATTTTCCTTTTGTGGTTCTTACGGTTCAGTCAGTGTTAATTGAATTATTTTGTAAAATTATGATTTTATTAAATTAATACTTAATTTTACCTGTTTTGTGAGTTTAAGTTAGTGTTTAAAGTATTAGCTGTTAACCGCGACTTCGTACGGGTTGAATTGCGATTTGCTTAAAAATTTTTTTCAGGAGGTTCATAATTAAATTTTTTGTTTGTGTATGTTACCTGAAATCTCCAGTACTAAAAAAAACCTAAGTAGCCTAAGTAACCTTTAAACTTCTAAGATCAGGTTTAACCCCTCAATGTATACGAACACATTCCGATATTTACAATTTTTATTAAACACCACTAAGGGTGGAATTTCCAAAAACGAGGCTCGTCTTTTATTATTATACGAGATCCGCAGTAGACTCTTATTTTTTTGTGCAAAATACTTATTATCTTGAACAATCTCACGAAGTTTCAGGCCTAGGAAACAAAAATGTTTTCTGAAATCAAAAATATCAAACTTTGCTAAATTAACCTAAACTTTTGTACTATTTTATTGATTTTGACGTAATTTTGACAGCAGGTGTTGCTATTTTAGGGAGTTTTAATAATGAGTTTTGATCTTGATAGTGATCTGCTAAATGTGAAACAAAACGCAACTTTGGATGCCCTGCTACTAAGTGTGTCTTCAACCTCTGGATCAAGTCCGGTGCGAGCATCGAGTAGTGCAAGTGAAACAAAAAACATAGCATCAAAAAACTCCTCAATGCTGTCAACCAGTAATGTGCCCAAGAGACTGGCGGCATTGCCACGCTGTATGGCAATGCTCAGCCTTTGCCCAAGTTAAAGACCACCACAAAGGTTAGGCTATTTCCTTGAAAAGGCTGTGAGCACCCCACGGCCCAAGGATTTCAACCCCAAACACCTCAAAAATATAGTTACCCGCAAGGGCAGCATATTTGCGCCACTGGAGGTTCTCCAGGTTTTAGCTTAGGTTCGTGTAAATAACAAGAAATGTTGATGAGAAACCGTTATTGTTTTGTACCCTGAATCACAAATTTCAACCTTGTGATTCTGGGTTTTCCTTTTAACAGACGGGAGTAATGTTTTGAATGGAATGAGAAGGAAAAATTTAATACCCGATTTGCAATAGACTTTTAATCGCAAGGAGATTTTGCATAGTGCAGCAAAGGTACATCATATTCACTGTCTGACCGGGACTGTCTGCAGACGTTCTCTTGCCACATTTTTTTCAGTGTCGATAACAGCACCACCTACAGCATCCAACTATAGCTAAGAACCATCCAGATGACCCCTAAATAACAAATAAAAGTATCAAAATCGGTCAAGCCGTTTAGGAGGAAAACAATTACGAACACACGCACACCGCAATTTTACATGTAAGGATTCGTCAACCCCAGTAGGTACATTTCTGTAAGTTGTATCTGCATGGACTGGTAGGACTTGTTGGTGTAGTGGTTGCTGGCACTACTGCTGAGCATAAGGTCATGGGTTCGATTCCCGGGTCGAGCAGTGTTATTGGGCTTTACCTTAAGGAATTTTTCAGTAGCCACCACGGAGTTTGGATTTGTGCCCGGGTTGATGGCAATATACTCCCTCCAGTAATATGGTGGAATGTGTGTGCACTATTAGGTTCACCTTTGCCTAACCCTTTGGAATCCCCAAAGGGACAACTTTTGTTCTACGAGTTCTTGAAATTCGCAAAAAAAAGAAAAGTTCTATAGGAACGGACGCAATCAGCTGATCCACATGTTTGGTAAAACTAAAAAAAAGTTATGAATTTCCAAAAGCCATAGAACAAAAGTTGTTCAGTTTCATGGTCTGAGACACCACACGAGAGGTCTTGCGTTTATTCTGTTACACGTTGTATAATGTAGGAGGTTTCTGAAGAATTTACCAACTCGGCTCTCTTCTTCAGTTGGTGTTAAACCGCTTTGCATGTAATTAGCAGGTCAATATGACTGTTTAAGGAAGAGGAGGATCTTAAAAAAAACAACGAAAATTTATATTTTTTTTATTATTTTATATATATTTTTTATTTTATTAAATAAAAGTAAAAAATACCTACTATCTTTTATTACAATTTATAAAAATGTAAGCTAATGGAAATATATTGTTATCCTAATATTCTGGTGAATGTTATTTTAATTAATAAATAAAGTAAAAACACGTTTATTGAATATAATTTTATACAAACCACAATTTAAACAGATAAATTATAAATTGAATAGACATTTATCATTTTGATTTGTTAATGGGAAACTAAATGATTTAATAATTTTGGCTTATAATTTGAACAACTGAGTCGGTAATTAATTTCAATAGGTAAAAATAAACCAATGGATGCATCAATTTGCATTAGTAAAAATCTGTTTTTTTTTTATGGTATTTTAGCGTATTCTATAGAACTGTGACTATTTTATTTGCATTTAAAAAAGTGTAACTTTTTATTTTTGTTGTCTCCACAATTTTGGGTTCAGGGTTTACACCTTTTATAGTAATATTATTTTAAACTTACTTCAGTGTGGAAAAGAGATGTACCTAGACATCCTGTATAGCTGCATCTCTTTCCAGTTCCATCGCTTTAAGAGGTGGAGGTACAGACCAAGTAGGTGGTTTGTTCAGAAAGTTTGTAATTTAATTTTTTTGTAGATTTTTTTTATCTATCATTTTTATAAATTTACCGATGTAATATTATTTGCTTCTATCTGTTTGCTAATGTTGTCATTGTCAAAAAAATGTCAATTTTACTTTTTATCAATTTATTTTTTTTTGTTTTGCACTATTAATTTAATTTAATTGATTATTGGCGCTTATTGCTTAGTGAGTTAGCTTATTTTTCTAATTTATTGTTTTACGCATACCTATTATGTATAATGTTTACCGATAAGTAATTGTTGTGCAGTAATTTAATTTTAAGAATGTATAAGTCACTGTATTCAGTGTGAACAATTGTTGTTAAATCTAATATAATCAATACATAAATGTGCACTATCAAGTACCATTTAAAATCATGAATACGTCATCTTGTTATTGCTTATTTCTAATTCTTGCAAACTGGACAATCGTCTCCTGTTATTTCGGTATACCTGAAAAGAAAAAAAACACCTTTTAGTAACTTGTCTCATTGGTCTTGAGGGCTTGGGTTCAATTTCCAGGTCAGGCAAACTGTTATTAGGTTTTTCCATCAGGATTTTCTCAGCAGCGGCCTAATTGTTGGTAATAGGCTCGCCCTTATTTCGTGGGACATAACTGGTCAAATGTGGGCGCACGATTATGTACTATACACCTCTGCCTATCCTTTCGGGAATTGCAAGGGTGATGTTATGGTTTATGTTTAAATTAACAAGTATACTAAGTGGTATTTTGTAGATGTCATTGTGGTATCGAGTACCTAAACAAACAGGTGCTCGCGATATTCTGACGGTGATAATATTGACTCATGTCGTTAATTTGTTTGTCTTCATATACATAACAAACAATATGTTAAAAAAACCCTGTCCGATCCTAAAGGGGCCATATAGATAGGTCTACCAATGACGTTAAAAAAATAAATACGAACAACCCTGATTTTTGTACTCAAATTACCACCATTTTCCTAAATTCTAACAAACTTTTCAAATGTGAGAAACATCACCTTCGGCAGTAGTATTTTCGATCGTCAATTGTTTGTTTATCGACCAGAGTGTCGCCGCCCGTGCCCTGTGTTGCCATGTACGTTTCCTCATCGTAGTGCATGTTTTAATTTAATTTTATAGGGGGGGGGTATTTTTTTTTACTTGTTATCCAAAAAGGATTACATTAATAGAATCTCATATCGATACTTAATAATACCGCACGCGGATCGGACAGGGTTTTTAACATACTGTATTTTATTGCACACCAAAACATCTTAAACCGGTACGTATGAAACTTTTATGATTTTTGTTAAGGAGTATGATATTTTAATAATACTTATATGTTATTTTAGTAGAGGAACTCGTGATTAAATAATAACAGGCGCACTGGTGGATTTTCAGGATAGATGGCGCGTGACCATGTCTTTAGCGTGTATTCGCTTAGTTCATTTTTTTTTGCCCTGGTTGGAGGCTTTTGTAACAAGGCATCCACCGCATTGCCCAAATGCCCAGTTAAGCAACCGAGCTACTAGGTTGATCTGCGAGATGCCATATCGAAAAAAAGCGATATTTTCGAACTTTATAGCTCACTTTTTCTCTTTTTACCGTTAGGGGTGGAAAGGTAGATAGTTTAGGATCTTCAGGCCTGAAGGTCCTGAACTATCTACCGTTCCTTAGGTATGTTAGTGGTGGTGGTGGTGGTGTGTGTGGTGGTGGTGTGTTTGTGGTGTGTTGTTGTTAGTTTGGTAAGAATCCGTTCCAGTCTTATTCCCAAAGCCCGAACGCCTTTTAAAATACTCCCCGAAAATAAAAGGTCAAATTATTATCGATGTCAATGTAACAACATGACACTTAATTACTTTGTCTAGATACAATTAAAGTTATTCCTCCTTTTTGTTTACAGTTGAAGTGAATGATGAGACAGTTAGGTGAACAAGATCGAGAAGGTCGTCCACATGTAAAGGGCAGAGATCACCGAACTGATGGTAAATTCCATAAATAAAACTCTATAAATAACTGAGAAATTCGACCTCCTTTTGATGACTCCTGATTTCCTGTTGGTTAACGATTTACTGGCTCAACGTATCCCGTACGATGGTGGTAATATTGAAGACATAATTGATAATAATAAAGTCAAGTCAGTTAGGTTAAGTCAGGTGACTAAGGTGATTTAAAGTAGGAGCTCGTGGCCCGATCTTCAGGTTAAGCCGTTCTTGCTTTGGTTCGGATGGGTGACCGCCTATTACATACCGAGTCAGGTAGGTAGGACATTGTAAAGCTTGTTGAAAAGATGAAGTCATCAAAGCAAAGGGAAAAATTGCTTAACAGCTTAACGCAATTGCTTAAAGCGCATATGTAGTGAACTTAGCTTACATATGCGCTTTACCGATACTTTAGATAGTGATCGTTCAATATCTCTTCGATTGAATGCTTGAATCTGTAACGAAGGGAGACGATACTGAACTTCGAAATAAATGAGTCGACTTTTGAACGTTGCAAGGGCTCTTTAATGGTACCTATTAAAACTATTCGAAGTGTGACTATGTAAAATTTATACTAAATACTATATAATAATATAAAGCTGAAGAGTTTGTGTGGTTGAACGTGCTAATCTAAGGAACTACTGGTTCGACTTGAAAAATTCGTTAGTGTTGGATAGCCCATTTATCGAGGAAGGCTATAGCCTATATAAAATCACACGCTCCTATTTGCACGACCAATAAGAGCGCAGCATCAATTAAAAACGTTGCAAAAACGGGGATTATAGTATTTTATAATAATTTCACGCGAAAGTCGCGGGCAACAGCTACTAACAAATATTTGGAACCACTTACTTAGCACAAGGAACACACTTTATTTTCACAAGAGCTTGCCCTTGTGGGCACGTGCATCTGCCACCCAATAAGAACGCCTGTCTCTTGAACCGAGTGATAATCGAAGTATCTGGTTGTTCGGGTGATGAGCTGTCAACCGGTTGCGCCGAACATAGAGCGATGAGTAACGCGACAACCACGATTAAGTAAACGAACTTCATGTTAACTTTACGGCTAAAGATATGTGTAAATAAAACACGTGTTTTTTAATCGAGTGCTGAGAGACGAATGCGATGTCGTGATCCTTGGATACCATATTTATAGTTTTTAATTATCATATTGAAAATTTATTAACCAGTTAAGAAAATAAATATTGCACGAAGATACACTATTGTTGTTTTTTTGTTGACCTTTTTTGTTGTTTTTATTCGCAAAAGGTCTGATCAGACTTTAAGCTAAGTAGTTCCAAGAATAAGATTAGGCTGATTTATTGTCGATAATTAAAAAGCATTAGTAGTATGTAACGAAGAGCTATATTTTGATCGCGTTCACGAAAACCAAGTTGCCATGAAATGTAAGTATTGCTACCTAAACGCGTTCGGCATTTGTAACATTCGAAGATGATATTATTATACTGTGATTTTAACAATAAAATATTTAAGCATCTCAAAACGCAGCTAGTTAAGTAAAAATCCTTTTCACGTATTGGTCCATAAAGAGTTTCTGATAAACCATTTGATGGTAGAGAATACTGAACGAAAAACGGCTAAAGAACGGTAACATTATTGTGGATTATCACAGACTAGCTGTTGCCCGCGGCCTTCGTCCGCGTGAATTTTAAGCCTACAACCTTCCTCGATAAATGGGCTATACAACACTAAAATAATTTTTCAAATCGAACCGGTAGTTCCCGAGATAAGTGCGTTCAACCAAACAAACAAATTCTTCAACTTTATAATATTAAGTATAGATACGTCAATGATACTATAACACGTATTTGAAACTTATGTTAAAGTTCAACAGTTGCTCATGGCTAAATAATAACAGCCGCTTGGATCGATATTTAGGTTAAGCCGTGCTTGCCTAGGTTGGTCTGTGGATGGGTGACCACCCATTACATACCGAGTTTCCTCCGTGCCTCGGAAAGCACGATAAGCCGTTGGTCCCGGCTGTCATTTGTAGATCTTTGACAGTCGATACAGGTATTCAGTGCCCCAAAAAGGCTGACAACCAGTATGTAAGGGGTATCGTATTACGTCACCGTCGACACGTAAAATTCAATTGTTGAACACTTTTATGAAGTAAAATACTACGCTCTGTATTGCTCTGTATTCAACTAAATCCGATATAGTACTTGACTATAAAGGTTCTAAAAAGTGCTGATATACACACACGCACAGTGATATAAACGGTGTAAATAGACCCTTAACATAACCGAAAGGCACTTGTTCTCCCCGTCTTTGCGATCATTTTTTTGTTCTAGACCATACCTGGGAACCTTCTAGTTACGGAGATATTGGGGGTCAAAGTTCCAACTTTTTCTCCAGTTTTTTTTTAAATACATGTTTTTAATGTAACATTTTTACTTTAAACACCTCCACGACCCCCATACTATTCAATCCATCCATCAGCACAATGCTTTGAGTGCTTTCCATCATAATTTTTCACCCCAAAAAAAAAAGTAGATTCTCAGCAATAGTTTTTGCGTAAAGTTACTTAGTTTGATGTACAGAATGCTTGGTTGACGGCTATGTGAAGGGTCTGTTTACATCCTGTATACACAATTATACATTTATAGCTTATAGAGCTAAAGCACCATGATTAACATTTTATACAACAAGACGGAACCAATAACACTTTAGTACCTACATCTTTTATAGGATTTTTGGAGATAAAGCTTTTGTTATTATAATTATAAATATTTATTTCAGACTAGCACTATATTTCGTTAGTAACAATGTACTTAAAAAACTAACGTTAGTATTGGCAATCAGAATTTAAATTAAGACATGAAGCCGCACCAACTTTTGCAGCATGGGGGACTCCCACCGATCAGTGAAAACACCCAGTATAGTTATAACACAATTATTTTGTTATTCGAATGACCTGCACCTGCACCTGAAGATGTGCCAATTTCGTATTTCGTTTCGATTTATGGGTTTTGCGGTGTAGGCTCAAACTGCTGTCACTTTCTGCTGATGAAATCAACACTGGAGGACTGAAGTCAAACGCGTGAACTGAGTTTAGCTTGAAATTATCGTGTTCAGTTTCATTGCTGAAATCCGCCCTAAAAGAGTGGCGAGTGTAAGTGCTGATGGATGGAGAGGTCGAGGAAGGTCAATGAGGGAAATGAAAAAAGAGTGAATGATGGCGTTGAGAATGGTTGAAAACAATGTGTTGCGTGGACATTAAGTGTTATTGGATAAGGGTACGAAGTCTGAGATTGCAGAAAGAATCGTCATATAGCTAAAAAAGTTAATACAACAATAGTTCCGTTTAAAATGCGTTCCTATTTTTAAATGGACTAGATTTTTAAACTGTTTGGTACTTACTTGGCACAAGGGACGCATTGCTGTATTAGAAGAATGTGGTCTTCTGGGCAACGACACTTCAATATTCCTAAAACATTTCTGTTGAATTGTGGCACTCCTAAAGCTTCTGGTTGCTTGAGGGCTGAGCTGTCAACCGGTTGCGCGGAACACAACGCGGCCAGTAACGCGACAACCACGAACATGATGAAGAGCTTCATGCTGACACTTCCTTATTGCTACGCTTTTCAACAAAGAATGATACGATTTCATTCTTAGAAAGCCGAGAAGACCAGTTTAAAATAACAATTTATATTCTTTCGCAATGATAATTTATCATGTTTGCATTTTTGAGAACTGGATTCTGCAAGAAGTTGAATATTTGCAGAATTTCTAATCATAATAATATTTAAGGTGAAACTCGTCTGCCAAGATTCATTTAAAAATTGCGTTTGCATATTCGGTCACTTCTAATGCATGCGACTAAAAGAGTGATGGATATAAATGTTGATGGATGGAGGTAGAGTACCTAAGGCCAAAAAAAGGATGGATGGATTGTGTAAGGAATGAAAAGAAAGAGAAAGGAGTAAATGATGCCGTGACGTCTGACAGGCGAGAATGGAAGAAGAAAACGTGTTGCGCCGACCCCAAGTAGAATGGGACAAAGGCAGGAAGCTGATGATATCCAGTCACTTGTAAAACTGATTTTAAAAAGCAGATTACCTTGATGATGTGCTAGCGGTCACGGCCAAGTTGGGATTTAGGGATCGAACCCAAGCCTCTCAATACGGGTAAGGATAACATCGTGAAGGCACGCCGGGTTTAACATCGATTTCCTTTCGCTCATAAACATGAATCTTATGTTTTAATTTCTCATTATGTGAATTATTGTTAATTCTCGATGAGGAATAGTAAAGATCCGATCTCAAACCGTTATGATTACGCTTATGCATAAACAGGATGGTGAGAACAATTCAACAACGCGGACCGTATGCTTTAAAAGCTATTTGTAATAGAAAAATTAGAGGAGCTCGTGGCTAAATAATAGCAGTCGCTCTGGTCGATCTTCACCTGGTCCGTGAATGGGTGACCACCCATTACATACCAAGTTTCGTCCGTGCCTCGTCTTTGGTCCCGACTCTCGGTTGCAGAACTTTGACAGTCGATACAAAAAGTCAGTGGTCGGAAAGTCTGAAAATCAGCCTTAATATTTATTTGTCGCAGGGACATGACGTGCATCATACAAAATTACAAAAAAAAAATAATGAAAAAAAACAAAAAAAAAAACTGAAACTAAAAACTGGTATTCAGCTGAATTCGGGAATATCGGAAGCCGATCCCAACATAGTGGGGAAAAGGCGAAGCAGTTGATGATGATAGTAATAAAAAAATCTTGCCTTCTCATTGTAAGAAGCATGTACCCTGTAGTGGACACACAGTATGGACAGTTCATGTAGATTTTCAACCGAAGTCATACAAAAAGCTACTGCCCATTCACTGTTATACCTACCTTTGGGCTTTTTAAACAATTCACAAGTCCCATAGACTCGGGGACGAACCTATTACCATCAACCGGGCATACATATAAGTGATGGGTTGGTACTGAGTAGCCACTTTATGGAAAAAAGCCACGTTTTTGTTACAAAAAGAAACGAAATATGAAAAATATGACCGTTTTAATAAAGTTGTTTTTAGAAAGACTAGTACCCTGTTACTATTGAAGAAGTCAACAATAGTTAGAACTTGTTGCACAATATACCTAATTTGTCTGATAATAAAGGTGTTTTACCAAAAAAAAACAACACATACAAACATATTATTACAGTCAAGAACTTCCAGTTTTCCAGCCATCTGGCGACCTCTAGGACAGAATTGTGAACTAAACTAAGGAATGTTTTGCAAACCGCCCGTAGGTGGCAGCACAGACGAATTGCGACATGATCCATTCAAGTTTTGTTTCAGATTTCTGATTCCTGAAAAAGTTATGAATACATAATTCATTTTTATTTGCAACAAAACAATTCAGGAATTAGCTACCACCTGTTTTCTAGTCCTAAAATAAATAAATTCTAAGATTTAAATCGAAAATGAAATTATTTGTACCTGATTGTCTTTTTAATTTCTTTTCAGATGAACCAAGGAGAAAAACAAACAATCTGATAAAAATCCTAAAATTGTTCTTATTAGTGATACTAGATGGCGTTACTAGTAGCAAAAACAGTTGAAAAATACTGTGCGAAGTTCGGCACAAAATAAATAACAGCGGAACCGGTCACTTGATCTCAAGTGGTTCTCTAATAATCCGCTAGATGGCAATAGGCGTTTTAAATGATTATTATCATGTTTCTGAAAAATCAACCATATTTGCAGGCAAGCCATATGCCATAGGTACCGGAGTTAATAAAAAAAAGTTTTAATGGTATTCATAATTCAGCTTAATTGTAGGAATTAAGTAAGCTCGTAAGGACCGACTATAAAAAGAAAATTGGAACCTTTAAAATCTCACTTTTTGGTTTCAGAGGTTTCAATATACATGGTGGATAAATCGAATGGGCCTAGAATAGTTCCCTTAGTATTGAAGACAAAAACTTTTTACTTAAAAATAAGGTGCGTAAAACTACTTCTGTTATTCCTGAAAAGTAATTTAATAAGGTAAGTAAAACTACATTCAGTAATTTTTGAAAAGTCACTTGCCTGAACTAGGAATCGAAACAACTCTGTATTTTTATGTTACCCTGTGAAAATTGTCGATCGTTTGCCCACCATATAACAACAATTTTTTTTTCATTGAATCGACCATACATTTTGTAAACTGTCTCAATTTAAAAATTAATTACTTACTTCAAATGAAAACAAACATGAAAATGAATATGTGAGCAACTCCGATGACACACAGTGTAGCTAATCGGGTTTGAAGATTATAGGCCGGGTTCCCACTGTACTGGATCAGTTGTTTCGTGTGATAGCGGATGTGGCTGAACAATTTCTACAGTCTCTTCTTCTTAGTGGTTCGATGGCAATCTAAATTTTGTTGGCCAAGAACTGAGCTACTATTTTGGCGCTTTCGGTAGCATCCATCAGTTCCTGTAGTAAAGAAACAACAGGACACGCAGGACACGATATTAAGTGCCCCATCGTTTGTGGAACAGGACCACATTTACACTCCAGGGCAGAGTCTTTAATGAATCTCCACCTGAGCAGGTTTTCCTTGCTGCGACCAACCTGGGTCCGGAGTTTATTTAAAGACCTCCAGGTCGTCCATGGCAACTCATTTCCAGTTTTTATTTTATCTGGCATTGCGGTAACCCGTCTTATGGCTGCCAATGTAACTAACTGCCTCTCGTATTCTCAATCAATACATTTTGACAAAACAATAACTTCCATTGCGTGTTTTAGTTGTCGATCAGACGAATTTTTAAACATAGTTATGGAGCAACTTAAGACGTCGTTTTCTTCATAATCCTTCCGAATGACATAGGAAAGTATGTTACGCAATTGGGAAGTAGTCTCCAAGCCAGCCTCTTTTCAGTGTTGTCTATGGTCTTGTGTCACAGCTTTGTGTATTACAATGCTGCTGTGGCGCTTTCAATTCTACGACTGCTTGATTGACAACCAAAAACAAAAGACAAGCAACTTCTTTCAAATTCAATTGTTTTCACTTGAGTGACATCTTAAAGAATGACTAAATTATCATTTCAACTTTCAGTGCTGAGCCAAGGGTTGTAAATTCAACAGCACGTTATTTAGACTCGGTACCCGAAGGGTAACCAGCGGGATCCTATTTCTAAACCTCCGCTGTCCGTTCGTCTGTCTGTCAGCGGGCTGTATCACATGATCCGTAATAGGTAGACAGCTGAAATTTTTGCAGAATGTGTATTTCTGTTGCCGCTATAACAACGAATAATAAAAAATAAAGGGGGCTCCCTTAATTCGATGAAACGGGACCCTTCATGTGCGATTCCGACTCGCACTTGGCCGGTTTTTAAAGATGTCCCTTAATGTTAGTCAAAACAGGGATTAGAAAGACAATAATTATCTAATATGTCCCGTGAGAATGTACGCAGGGCCGTATCTCTTATTGACAATGGGCTAAGTTTATAAAAGTAAAGTAAATACAATCACTACGCACACAGACTGACTTCTATGTGTGAATTATTTACAATATCGATAAGTCACGGCTGGACAGCGACGGCCGTGGAGACGATTTAGAGTGTAAATTTTTTTCTTTGTTTAAACTCGATGTATTTTGCTTCGTTTTCAGTGTTCTAGATTTTTTTTATGTTGGTATGTGTATGCTGTCTTTACCGTACTGTAGCATATTTTTTTGTTGTGATGATCTAGACGCGTACCGTGAAGGTTGGTTTGAGGAGGCACAGGAAAACATGGAAGGAATTGGGAGACGCCTTTTAGCAGTGGGACAGTACAGGCTAGAAATAAAAAAATAAAAAATAAATGAAATTAATGAATGAAATTTTATATACTAACATCTTAACACTCAGGTTTTAAACAGTAAGAATAAAGTATTTATATTTGATAGCATGTCACTAGGTCATCATCATCTGCCTAGCCTTTTCCCAACTATGTTGGGATCGGCTTCCAGTGGAGTCGGATGCAGCTGAATATCAGTATTAATTGCACTAGGTACCTTCCATTTTAGCAGCAATAAATAGGAACCAACATCAATTAAAATAAATGGTTGTTTAACACACATGGTATATTTAACTAATTCGTTACAAAAAAATGTGTCCCAAATAATAATTATACCAGTATAATTATCTTCATATTATTTGAAGTTCATATAATTTATAATTATAACCATCATCCATAACAAGCGTCCCACTAAAATATCTGTGGGTTTGACATTACAGTGAAATTTAATTAACTGAAGAGGATTAGAGGCGGACAGAAGGGTAGTAGCTAGGAAGCCACAAATATTTTCATCGGGTACCGTCTTAAATAGCTATTTGTCGCCTGTTTACGTTAAGAGGAAGAACACCAGAACACAACATAAAATAAATCAGCAGAGGAATGTAATTAAACGCTGTTTCGAAATATTTTCATTAACGTTTCTTTTATAAGGGTTAAATCGTCATTCATAAGAGCTTCTTTAATGGCTGGAATTTTTTTCACTGTTTCTTTTTAACAGAAGGTTCTTTGGAAAAAGCTTTCAAGCACAGAATCTAATCAAATAAGTGTGGTACGAGATTTGCATGTTGATTGAGTTTTCAGTGAGTTATAACCCTCAATGATCGCTGGAAGTGACTTTGTCTGGAGGACAGAGAAAGTAATCACACTTGTGAAAATAATGCTCTGTATGTACGTACATACGTATTTCAATTATATCTTCCCCAGACACGACGAAGGATAAATCTCTCTTAGGTAGGTTTAAAAAACAAACAAATTTCTCATTTCATTTCTCTGAAATAAATAGGATAGCAATAAATCACAATACATTACCTAATCTATAATCTAAATTAATAATATAAAAAATTATTCAAAACAACTAGTCTTCAGCGTTTAAAAAATGTCAAAATTTTGTCATCACGGCCTTATGAAGTAAGATACAGCAATAGGTCAGCAGACAAAGGGTTACCTGTTGCTCCACACTTATAGGTAGGTAATAACACACCTATTTCTCAAGATTCAATACCAAATTACTCCCAAATTGGGCGTAGGTGTGTCACCGGGCAATAAATTGCTCCTAAGTGCCCGTGTGAGTACATTTATGTCATCATTACGTTTAGGGGCAATAAGACATATTGTATGTAAGTAACATCTTAATTTTATTGTAATTCTGAAAGACGACATTGCATGAACCTTGAGAACCTGTGATTTAAGAAGGTAGGCTTGATAGAATTACATAGGTACAATTAAAGATGTCCTATGAAATTGATTAAATAAATAATACATAATTATACAATACATTGTTGTTATTGTATCTTTAATTTCAATAAAAATGGTCATTGACATCTATCTATACATACAAAATTCAAAGTCCTGATTGACTGACTAACTTATATATCAACGCACAGTCCAAACCGCTGGTCCTATAGACATGAAATTTGGATGGTGTACTCTTTATGAAGAGTAGGTATTCACTAAGAAAGGGATTTTCGGAATTCTACCCCTAAAAGGGTGAAACGGGGTGTTGAATTTTCTGTGAAAATTTTTATTCTCCGAGTCGAAAAAAAAAAAAAAAAAAAAAAATATGAAAAATGATTGAAAATGTGTGTTCATACACTTCAGTTAAAATGATGGGATATGTGTATCACAGTTTTTCCAAAATGATCCCCCAATTTAAAATACGCACAGCTCAAACCGCTGGTCCTAGAGACAATCACGAAATTGGGAGGGTGTATTTTTGTGAAGAGTAAACCGTTTCTTAGCGAATGACATTCGCTAAGAAACGGTTTTTTGAAATTCCACCCCTAAGAGGGTGAAATGTGGTATTGAATTTTTTGTGAAACATTTCATTCTCTGAGTCGATTGACTTGAATATTTGTGTACATACTCTTCAGTTAAAATTATGAGATATGAGCGTCGCAGTTTTTCCAAAATTGTCTACCCCAATTTAAAATTCAATGTCCTGACTGGCTGACTGATATATCAACGCACAGCCCAAGCCGCTGGTCCTAGTGACATGAAATTTGGAGGGTGTATGTATTCTTTGTGAAGAGTAGTCATCCACTAAGAAAGGCTTTTTTTTAAATTCCACCCCTAAGAGGGTGAAATGGGGTTTGATTTTTCTGTGGAACTATTTATTCTCGGGGTCGATTGACTTGAAAATTAGTGTACATTCTCTTCAGATAAAATCCGGTAAATCCGATGTCCAAATCAAGGTATCAATATTTCACATATCTAATTTAATTGATATTACTATGAACTAATATTTGGAAGTAATAAGCAAGTAGGTACATGCAAATCTATGTATGTGCTATACATACACAGATTACTTATTGTCCCAGAAGTAACATCCCGTGGGCAATTCCCGAACCCCACACGGGCGAAGCTGCGGGTATAAGCTAGTACAAGATATTCTAAGAAATAACATACATACCTAACAGGTAAACGTAAAGCATTTTGATTATTAATTGGTCCTTAAAAAAACGAACGAGCCAATTTGCCACAGAATAGAAAAAGAGAAAAAATGTAGTTGAAAAAACTAAATAACTCAATTGAAAAAACTGCCCATTCCATTTCATAATTTTATATTCAAATGGGCCCCGCCTCCGTCCTACTTTTGTTTAATTTAAAATGTGCTTGTTTTATGCTTTCAGTTTTTTCAGTTGGGTTTTCTAGTTTTTATAATTATACGATTTTTTCCCCTTTTATACGATTTGTCACTTCAACGCCCCTAAGACAACCCACTGACTTAAATTCCTTTCGTACGTATAAGTTGTACTAGTTTTAAAGTCACCTTTTAAAACCCGTCATTTTGATACCCCACTCGATGGCACGAAAAAAAATACAAACCACAATATGGCACCCCAAATCCGCCACTTTTTTTTTTTTTTTTAATGTAGCCGCGCATGACACTCGCGCTACCAAGACGAATCTAATAACGTATAATTTATCCAAATTCATTCATTCGTTTAGGGAGTTACTACGGAACAAGGAAACGGACATACATGCTTACATACAGGTCAAACACATAACCCTCCTTTCTGACTTCGCCGCAGTCGGGTAAAAAAGCAAAACGAACACGTGATATCATTCGCCATAATTCACTTCACCAGTTTTATAACAACACTAAAGTACATATTGCACAATTATTTTATTGACACAAATTACTAACACGTTTTAAATTACCCAATGCAATTTAAATCTATTGTTGTAAAGGGTCTATGAACAGGAATGCATTTTCTACACGCACTGCCAAGGTTCAGTTCAAGGCAGAAAAAAAAAATAGCACAGTACACTCCACGCCTCTCAATGTCTTTACCGAATTGCACTTTTTAAATCATTACTAAAAGTAATTCCTGAACAGTGTCGTAAAGACAGTTGCGCCGTGATCATTGTGTCTTATAAAAAGTATTCGATTTTTGAAATGAATAATTCGAGTATCTGATCATATTGGTTGCCAGTGTCGTTTTATTTTTATAGTGTTTTTTTTTTATTGAAAGAGAAATGGCGCGGTTTTTGACATTTTTGTATTTGTTATTAGTGACTTTAATTTACGTTAGTACGAGGAGTATATACAAAAGTGAGTAGTGTTTCTGTTTAAGTAAATATTAAGTAGTAAATAAGCAATGATAGTTGGTTGGTACCTATAGTTACCGCATAACCTCAAACTCAAATACCTATAGTAAAGTAGGTATAGCATTATTGTTACATGACGAAAAACTAATGTCGGTTTATTATTGTCGACTTAAAACCGTCATTGGTCTAAAAGGAAACTAATTTTAAATAACTTTTCCTTATATTGCAACCGACTTTCTCTGACAAAAATGGTAATTCATTCCATGCGTAAAATATTTTACATTTTCTGTCTTACTTAATTAGCATGTTTTCGAAAAGGTCTTCGGTTACACACATTTGGTGATTCAAAATAAATTCAAAAAGATCGCTCACTCAAAATTTTCACTAAATAATCTTTGCGAGGCAAAAAATGCCACATGGGTTTTAACTAGATTATCGAAACTAGAGTATTTCAAACGGGTAATATTAAGTCATTGTCGCTTTCGCTTGACGAGATAGCTACATACTCCCATCCATTCATTAGACCCCTCCGTGTCTCGGAAAGCACGACAAACCGTTGATCCGGCTATGGTTTGTAGATTTGACAGTCTTTGTAAGTAGTCGGATGCCTGTCATTGTATTATCCAAAAACTGGGTTGTGGATGCCAGATAGGTAGTCGCTCCTTGTAACATACTGGTGTCTCCGGTGAAACTGGAAGCTGACTCTGGAACACTTGGCAACTAAATCGTTGTTGACAGGAATCATGTCATAGGAAGGGGTGAACTGAGTGATCAGTTGACGAAGAATTTATACAGACTGTAACATAATAAACGCAAGACCTCTCGTGTCGTCTCTCAGACCATGAATCTAAACAGCTTTTGTGCTATGACTTTTGGAAATTCATAACTATTTTTTAGTTTTACCATGTTGATCAGCCGATCGCGTCAATTCCTATTGAAAATACAATTTTTTTTTGCGAATTTCTAGCACAACAGCTGTTCAGTTTCATGGTCCGAGAGACCACACGGGAGGTCTTGCATTTATTATGTTACACCTTTTATAAGTAATAAAACATCAGGCCAACAGTTTTTCAAAATAGTTGACTTTCATTATTCCAGGAAGATATTTCATCATCTATTATATCACATTACACGTTTGTGTTTATTTATTTAGAGTATCTCGGACAAAAGGTATAAAATAAAAACAATGCAAATCTAAACAATAACATTTCTTAGCGTCATACTATAATAGGATGCTCCGCATTAGCGTGTTTGACTTGTAAACAAATACATATATTATATCAATCCGGTCATAAAAATAAATAAACTGTTTTTCATTCTTTTTCTTTTCCGTCATAATAGCGCACATCCTAATTAAAGAAAGAAAGAATAAAGTTTATTTGACGTCAGTTCATCAAGCACACATAATAAAAAAGATACAAAATAAAAAATTAAATAACAATTTAAAAAAATAAAGAAAATACATGTACTGTGCGCCTCACGGCTGCGCCAAAAAGGTCCATTTCAGCATTCATGCCAGACAGGTGATGCTGCCTGACGCTGGTCTAATTACTCCTTCTTCTCCTTATCGTGTGGTTATTGTCTAACCTGGTGTCCGAGTTTTTATGCCACCCATGGGCCTCTGACTTGGCTTTGCAAGCCGTCAAGAAATATCTAAATATACGAAAAAAAACCCGCCAAGCAAACACAAAGGGGTCTGTGGCACCAGAACATACAATGCCAATACTTTTCGCTTAACGCTCATTCATAATTATGCCAATTTACACTCATAAAGCAAAATTGTTTTCATAGTATGCACATATATTAGGAACTTCGATATAATTTTTCAAGAATATACACACAGTTGAAACATTATAACTTTTAAATAGGTTCTGTTTTTTGTCATCTGGCAACGGATCCTTAAAAAGAATAAGATCAAAGCCAGTCTCGCTTGTTCAATGACACGTTGATAATTTTACGGATAGTTTTCATATGGGTGTAAGGGACAGCCCTCCAAAAACTGACAGGGTGCATTCAGCTCCTTATTTTGAACCATATTCCACCGGAATTTTTCTCCGGATTTTTTTTTTCTGTTGCTGTTCTTTATTTCAATGTAAATTACATTATTATTTTTTACATTACATTCCCTGTACGCAGCACTCCATTTATGTAAATAATACGGCTAAAATAAAAAATCCAACAATGGATGTTATTGAAATATTCTAACCGACGACGCGTGGAATCAGCTGTTCGTTTCCTGCCTAGCTACAGAGTTCATCGAACTCGTCATCGCGCTTGCCGTTCACTACGTGCGTTTTGCCACGGTAACGTACATTGCATATGAGGAAATAAAACAAATCAAATTTATTGGATTCCCATAACATTCCTGAAATAATTTCTTGTACCGGTCATCTTAGTATGATATACTGAATTCACCCCATCAGTTTGTGGAGCACTGTCCCTTACACCCTGTATACTACGTCGAATGGCTGAACTTAACAATACCCAGCTTACTAAGAATCTTTGCTTAAGACAAGCTTAAACGTCAACAAGTAGAAACATTAAGCAGATTTTGAAAGTAAGGGATTCACTTTAATAATTAAGTACTTAGCAAATTTTCGTGAAATTGGTCCCGAAACTGTCGTAATTTCCAAATGAGCTGCTCTGTCATTAGCCAAAGAACAGGGCAATGCTACTCGTTTTGAGTCTAGACATAATATTATTAATACACCTATCCATTGTCGACTACGACATCGACGCTGGAGGCAAAATAGCTACAATTTATTATTAACTACTGACCCGCGCAACTTCGTCTACGTCACATTAGAGAGAGAGGGTTAGAGAGAATGGGTTGCAGACCTATAATACAATTCTAAAGGAGCTGAAACTTTCTGAAACCGGGTGAAGGTTGCAGGGATCCGCTGGATGCGAGTCGCACGGGACCGGTCAATGTGGCGACACTTGGGGGACGCCTATGACCAGCAGTAAATCATAAATCATAAAGCAGTGGACGTCTTTTGGCTGAAATGATGATGATGATGAAACTTTCATTGTTTTATCCACGAACCCCTCGTCGTCATTCAAATCATCATCTGCCCTACCTTTTCCCAACTATGTCGGGGTCGGCTTCCAGGCCAACCGGATGCAGCTGAATACCAGTATTTTGCATGGAGCGACAGCCTCTATGACCTCCACAACCCGATTAGTACTGGGTAATACTTACGTGCCACTGACTACCTGTAACGACTGTCAGAGCTGATCTACAAATGACAGCCGGAACCAAACGGTTTAACGTGCTTCCCGAGGCATGAAGGAAACTTGGTATTTAATGAGTGGTCACACATTCATGGGCTAGCCTAGGCAAGCGCGGCTTAACCTGAAGTTCGACAGCAGCTGTTATTTAGCCCGGAGCTCTTCAGAAATATGCATCATAAATGTTCGTAATATGCAACAAAAGTGACAAAATACGCATATTTAAATCTTTTTGAATTATAAGAGCAATAAAAAATATAACTCGTAACACTAATAACAATCACTTACATTGTTATGAGACTGTACTTATAATGTTTAATTACTTATAACAATTAATGTCATTCACAGCATTGAGTTGAACAATCAGCAGATAACAAAGAAAGTTACTCACATACGAAACAACTTTGTCAAACAGTTTGTTTATTCAAATGGTGATCGTCGATATAATTGGGCTAAAAAAATCGACTCTAAAAAGGCTAAAATCGTAAAGCATGATGTAGTTCTGCATTTTTGATATGTTGTATAGATCTGTTAGGGTGATGTGAATCTTTTGATACTTCGAAAAAATTGTGCTGGCTGCGCACCACGCGATAAGCTGCGAAATTTTGCAACTTCACTTTTTGCTCTAAAACTCAAAACGTTTTCATTTCCGACAACTAATATTCAGTATTTATATAAAGACACCTAAATTTGAAATAATTTAAGCTCAACTACACCTCCATAAACCTTATAGGGACCAAGATATGGCCCTTCAAAGATGGTACATTTTTCCCGAAAATTTATTGATAAAGCTTTGATTCCCTTGCTCTTATTGATTCAATTTTGTGCACCTCATTTCTGCGTGACTTGGGAAGTTTCTTTTGGAGCTGGAGAAACTTCTTAGTGATTTACTCCGCTCAAAGGAAACAAATACTCCCGAGTTTCATAGGGCCCGGGTGGGATTGTGGAATTTGATCGTCGCCACGACGAGGACATGATTCAGCATTATGTGGAGCGGTGAATCTCTTTCTCCAAGCATCGTGAGCACTGACTTCATCCAGCTTTTTCAACAACCTCAAGACTTTTGGGCCCTATGAATCTCGGGAGCATTTGCGATGATCACAATGAGTAATAATTATAGCTTAAAGCCGTTTCCTAAGTTTATTTAGTAATATTTATAATAGGCAACTCGTTTGAGCGATTGGTTTTCAGTATTGCGAATCGAAGTACTGGGTTCGACTTCTATAGAAAGTTCGTAGATACAAATACTGGGTGCATTTGTTTCGGGAACATGATCGATCGTGACATTTTGCCTGTAATATCCAAATTAAACGCGAATCGACAACCGTAATGTGGGACGACCTCAGGCGCGGTGGAGCGACGATCTTCGCAGGGTGACTGGTAGCAACTGGATGAGAGTTGCTAAGAATCGAATGGAAGAGATCTATGTCGAGTTGTGGACTGTTGTAGGCTGATGATGCGAATTGCGATATCATTCCTCTACAAAACTTGGCTTTCAGTTCACTTCATCATCCTGATCGGCATCATTGATATTACTGTATAAAGTTTATTTTTGCCATTGGTGAGTGTTGATAAGCTTTCTATCAAGCCAAGCTGAAACCTGGCTGTCTCTTGTCTCCAGTGTGTCTTCACCAGAGTGAAACCAATTTATTTTCTTTCTATAATTCTTCTCACTTGTTCCGTGTACTTGCCGATTATGCCCTATTTGATTCTTCTATGGTTTTCTCGTCACCACCAACTTGTAAGGCCGCGTCACCCCTGCAGTAGGAAAATACCGACATGCACCTTTGAACCGTAGACAGTACGTCATTATGACCTGTAGTTATATTTTGATGGTGTCGAGGGTAAGCACACTTCATTTAGGTCAGTTTGGTAATCGTCACCTATGACGGTGTGGTGGGTGACACATGGAATTACCACTTAATTTGAACCGATTTTTGAACTAATGGAACTTTTTGGTAGATTGGCTGATTTGTTAATATGTAAAAGGGTCTTTGTTCCATCAAAGTGGGGTTTTTTTCGGAATTTGGACAAGGTTTTATAACTAGAAAGTTGCAAAGTTAACCCTCTTTGCCCTTAGAAGCCACAAACAAATCCTCTTACTTTTGGAAATTCATAACTTTTTTTTTAGTTTTACTATACATGTGGATCAGCTGATTGCGTCTGTTCCTACAGAAAGTTTTTTTTTTTGCGAATTTCAAGAACTCGTAGAACAAAAGTTGTTCAGTTTCATGGTCTGAGACACCACACGAGAGGTCTTGCGTTTATTCTGTTACACGTTGTATAAAGGGTGTAACAATCCGTAACGAAGCCGAAAGGCACTTGTTCTCCCCGTCATTGCGATAATTTTTTTGTTCTAGACCATACCTGGGAACCTTCTAGTTACAGAGATACCCAATATCTCCGTAACTAGAAAGTTCCCAGAAATGGCCAAAGTTCCAAATTTTTTTTTAAACGCATGTTTTTAATGTTATATTTTTACTTTAAACACCTCCACGACCCCCGTACTATTCAATCCATCCACCAGCACAATGTTTTGAGTGCGTTACATTGAGTCCTAACGTAAAACGTGATTTTTCACCTCCAAAACAAAAGTAATTTCCCAGCAATCATTTTTGCGTATAGTTACTTAGTTTGATGTACATGATGCTTGATTGAAGGCTTCGTGAAGGGTTCGTTTACACCCTGTAGATGAAACTAATTCGTAACAAGTAATGACTAATGGGAAACTAGTTACCAGTGGCGAAGGTTCCATACAACTCGATTCCTACCGGCTTCCCTTTGAAAACTGGCACAGTCAGTATTTCATAGACAAATAATAAAATCACATTAAAGATACCTACTTACCTTTTACAAAAATTGACCCTTCGCTACTGCTAGTTACCTTTAAAAGACGTAAATGAAATAGTTGCTGCCAGGGTAACATCATTGCATCGGGTCAACTACCCATGATTCCATGAAGATTGAATACTTAATTTGGTCTTTTTCCTTAAGATTCTTTTAACATGTTAATCATATTTACCGTTAAACCCCTTATCCTCGTATTAACCCACCTGACGATTGGGACCTAATTAATACATTTTACATAACATAACATCCCGCCTGTAATCCCCGAAGGGTTAGGCAGAGGTGTACCTAAAAGTACGGGCCCACATTTCGCCAGTTAAGAGCGTTCATCCAAAAACTTGGCAACGTCGCAAATAGCTGTCAAATATTTACCTGTTTTAAATATTTTTTCAATATTACTGTATGAAAACAAGAAATATGGCTAACTGGTGAACTAGAATATTAATAATGAGTTGCAATTAAAACACTGAATTTGATGTTATAACCGTTTTAGGGTAAAAAAAGGCATTTGAAAAGTTTCCAAATACTTTTTTAAAATCTAAAATTAAATATTCGGTATTACGATATTTATTATTGCATTTTATAATCAATATTCTAGTTCACATAGCCATATTTCTTATTTTCATACAGTAATATTGCCAAATTAATCAAAACAGTGAAATATTTAACAGCTATTTGCGACGTTGCCCACTTTCTGTATAAACGCGTAATAGCGTGAGCCTATTGACATAACCCAGGCACAAATGCAGACTCAGTGGGTGGTTCTGAGAAATTACTGATGGAAAAACCCAATAACACTGCCCGACCCGGGGATCGAACCCAGGACGTAGACAGACAGACAGAAATACAAATCCTATCATCATATTTTAATATGTTTAAAAGGCTTATTTTGTTATACCATTCACATAATCATCAGTGACTCGATTAGATTGCGTCGTTCGATGCAACGGGGAATTTTAGCTAGGTAGCCTGATGGTGGCCTTTCTTGGCCCTGCCGGGATTTCCGAGAAACACTAGGTAGGTCTTTAATTTCTTAGTACTTAGGTGTAATGTATTTGACAGGTTGACCGATTTATGAACGTAAAAGCCCAGGTATGTGTAATGTGTAATATGTAGATTTTCCTCTTGCTACTATCGCGATCGGTAAGTAGTTGTATTGATTTTGTAAAGAAACGTGTCTTCTTGCTAAATGTAAAAATAAAACAGCACTGCCTAGCCTATTAGGCAGTCCTGTTTTATACACTCATCATTTAGTCTTCAACATGCCTTTTGACTCAAATTTTGTTTTACTGAACAAATCTTGTTTTTTTTTATATCAGCCTGCTGTTGGCTTTCCAATCCTGTTTACAATTTGCCCTCCCTGACCAATCCGTTAGTAATGAGTCCAGATGGCCTACCAAGACATCTTAAAGCAGGAGTAATTCCAGTGTGGGAAAGAGATGGCGCTAGACGACCTGTATAGCTCTGTCTCCTTCCTACACTGGAATTACTCCTGCTTTATGACGTCATGGTAACCCCCAGATCGTCACGCCAGAATAATTAATTTTGGTTTATGAAGTAAAAAAACTCTGCAATAATAAGGTTCTTGAACTTCCGATCTATAACTACAACATTATAATCTCAACCTGTCTGCTTCGTTGACCGAGTGGGCGCAAGCGCAACTGCTGAGCATGAGGTCCTGGGTTCGATTCGAGAGTCAGGCAAAGTGTTATTGGGCCCTAGTTAGCTAGGATTTGTTAGGCTCGCCCCTATTATATGGGACTTAAACAACTGGCGAAATGTAGGTGTACTATTAGGTACACCTCAGCCTAATCCTTCGGGGATTACAATCGTTATGTTATATTATGTAATCGTAAACTACACGAATGAGTAACTCGCAACATCCGTCGTTATCCCATAATATGTGTCCAAATGTAGTAAGGCATTGTCTTAAATAGTGAGCGCTCAAATTGATCGATCAATTTGTGCAATGGACACACTGAGACCGATAATGGCATTAATAGTAATGTTTATTCTCCTTTAGTGATTATAATGACACATTCTATTCTACTCCGTCCCCCGGTCCCGGCTGTCAATTTAAATCTTTGACAGTCGTTACAGGTCAGTGGTCTGAAAGTCTGACAATCAGTCTTACCAAGGGGTATCGCATTACCCAGTACTAACTTGGTTCGGTCAGATAGGCAGTCACTTCGTGTAAAATACTGGTATTTAGCTGCAAGCCGACTCCAACATAGTTGGGAAAAGGCTAGGCAGATGATGATTCAATTCTACTTCGCATTCATAAACAAAAATATGAACGTATTTTATGTAGAAAAGGACCATTCCTTATTACTTTTCTTCGAGTCAAGTTTCAAGTTGTTGTCGTGTCATTTAAACTTGTGTCTAACACCCATATTCCAGAACGCCGACTTAGTCCATTTTTGAACTTAAGTCGACATTTGTTGTCATGGCAACAGGTGAGGAACGCCCACCACGGTATCAGCAACACCCACTCAATGATGTTCAAAAGGTGAGGACAGACTAGCTAGAGCTTGCATTTGCAACAAGACATCGAGCCGCTTGACACTTTGTTAAAACTTGATTTGCTAAGAAACAAGCAACTTGTGTAACATTTCATCGAGCAAAAACACGAGCGCGGGCAAATCGTGCAACATGGAAAGAGGTGCGTGGACTTTGCTGGTCGTTACTTCTCCTAATTCGCTCAGTGTTTTTTTTTTTAATATTAAATTAAATTGCAGCACACGCGACTTGCAAATCCAACATATCAACGAAGAGTACCTAAATGCCACACAGTAAGAACAGTCACTAAAGAACCCCACCGGCTTATTCCTTTTGCTTCGTTCACGTTCATACATCTGGTCATACACGCACGCAGGTCGCGAGCACTGCCACCTGACCTTTTTTAAGAACAATACCAATAATTTTTGTCCTTCTAAGGTGTTCTCTTTCGGGTTTTGTTAGTCGCCTTTTACTCGTCCTCTCAACAAGACCATCATCCAAACATATTCTTTTAATTTTTTGTCTCTACATCTCCTTTTCAACCGCAACCTTGCAGTATTATATCATTCCTCAATTTATCAACCAATGTTACAATACGTTTAATTGCTCAGATGAGTACTCACCTTAATCTACCTCCAAAACATGCTGTCCATTTCAAACCCAAAATAAGTATGTTGCATGAAGGTTGCAAGCTGCTTTGTATGTTAAAAATGTTATATTAAAATACGTCCCAATGCTAGAGATGTCTTCAATTGATGTTCTACCGAATGCTCTTGGTTGACATCATTTGTCAAAGAACTTAAACGGAATTACTTGAAAATAAATATTTATTTTTTCGTGGTTCATTTATAAGATTTTCACTTCAAATAATGGCATCAAGAATTTTCTTTTCGGATGGTGAAAAGTCAGGACAGGAACTTGTCTGCAAGTACAAGCTTCTTCAAAATACGACGTTGCCGGGCAGCTCATGAGCGACAAAATGTGCTGTGGGCTCGCCTAACCCAAGAGTATAACTCAGTATTTAACTCGCGCGTAAGTACCAAATAACATGTATGCTGTTTAATTAATACCTGGTCTATGTTTGATGATCGTAATGAACGGCAATCTTTTCTTTTTATAGAGAACCGAATCTCAGTTAAACAGGTGCTGGTCCAATATTAAGGCCACCCTTAATTTAGAAAAAAAAGAAAGAATGAGGACTGGGGGTGGCCCCTATCCTGGCCCCGCGTCCTCAGATCTCGAAGGAGTGAAAGATGCGCTGCCGGCCTCCACCGATTTGAAATTGAGGTTCGCAATGGACTGTGACACTATGCCAAGTGAAACTCCTGCTGACGATACACCTATAGTCTAGTAATTTTATTGATTCTATTGTTTGTGTTAACGAATATATGATTAGATTATTAAAAATATTTACTTTCTTTTTTCAGTTCTGGAATTTCGTCCGGTAGACGAGGTACCGGTACCGGTGGCTCAAGGGCCACCTGAAAATAACTCGACTGACTTGGCGTCAGCAAACTCGCAGTTTATTGGTAGGGTTGATAAAATGAATTTCAGTTCATCTCTACACGTTACCGTACATCAGAAAGTTAAATTATCTGTGTATGGCACCAATACAGAATTTGAAATAACATCAATCTATTTGTATTCATTCGAAGCATTTTATTTTTTATATTCTCATTAGTGTTTTTTGAAGGTGCTTGTGGTTAGCAAATTAATACTAATATATGTTCGCGCCCAAGTTATAATAAAGGAGGTACGGGCGAAAAATTTAAAACGGAATGAGGAACGAGAGGAGGAGTAACATCTGCTGAAAATGGAGAAGCAGAAGTGGTGGTGAAGGCAGCAGAAGAAGCGTACCAAAAGGCAAAACTCGAACGTTTGAGTGCCGCCCAGCTACTTCGATTCAGTGATGTTACAAGGGACGAGGCCGAAAAAATAAATAAAATTATTATTGTACAAGCCAACTGGTTATTATTTTATTTAAAAGTAGTATCACGTATAAAAAATATCTAAATTACACATTTATAGACATAGAAAAACAAAGGAAATTTTTCATTTTCATTCACGTAGGACTACGTAAGACTGGATCCAATCTCTAGGTTAGTAAAACCCAACAACACTGAATGCATGGGGATCGAACCCATAACCTCACACCGTGCAATTGCGCTTATGACTATTTGACCAACGAGAGAACAAAAATACAAATATGATCATCACACAATTATAAACATACTAGCTGTTGCCCGCGACCTTCGTCCGCGATTTTTATATTTAAAAAAAACCCGTTTTCGCAACATTTTTTAATGCTCCGCTCCTATTCCTCAACAAAAGGGTTATCCAACACTAAAAGATTTTTTCAATTGGAACCAGCAATTCCTGAGATTAGAAGGTTCCGGTCGTCCAGAGTTGAGGGAAGAATTCAGTTGGACGATGGACCGAGTAGCCTTGAATTTCTTTGGATTCGTTATCGCTTATTCTCTCATCATTACTCTGCAGAATGAGTTTGTGCGCATGACATGGTTGTGGTCACCCAACATAATGGTGGGTTTCATATCGGCCCTTCTCTTCCTCCGTTTAGCAGTAGCAAGCCGCCTGCTACTCATGTTTAGCTTACACCTGTCCTTTCCCGTATCATATGAAAACAAACCTAAGATAAGCCGGCTAAACCACTAAACGCAACGGCGAATAAGAATTCGATTTGATTGTTTTATTATTGCAATATAACAGAAACTGGCCACAACAGCGGCTGACGAGCGCTACATCCAAGTTGGTTGCATCAAACATGTATTTTTTTCTTTCTCCTTCTATTTACAATCTATATACTACTGCGATAGTACCGCAAAGGCAATGGGATTACCCGTATTACTACAGGTAGAAAGATCTATGTGCTATACCAGACTATAATATATCTCTGTACCAAGTTTCATCCAGATCTGTTCAGCCGTTCTGGCGATTGAGTAACAAACATCTATTCATCCAAACTTTCGCATTTATAATAGTTATGTAAGATTTATGTGTAAGCTTTTACTTTTAAAGTTGAATAGGTAATAAATAATAGTTAGTGTAAGTATTTCATTTTATTTGAGCAATACAGACACACTCGCGTTTTTCTTACATGTACTTACTTATAACTTGTTCATTTTCATATCAATTACATTACATTTATGTGAAATATTGATAACTTGGTTCGAGATTGGACACCGGTTGCGACAATCAAATGATTCATTAGGAATCTATGTAGACATAATACTTTTACATAATATTTAATATCAGTGTCGCGTATCACGAGTCAATATGGCGACAGTTGGGGGAGGCCTATGTCCAGCAGTGGACGTCTTTCGGCTGAAATGATGATGATGATGATGTTGTATCACGAGCCAACGCGAAAATCGGGTTTTCACATATATTTACAGACACGACTACCTCAGAAATATTCTACCTACTTACTAATAGGTAAATGCGCCCTGCACGCCCTGCGTAAAACTGCGCGCCATGGCCCGTCTACGTGAGTTTCGAAGGCCTATTTGACTCTTGATGATGTTTTTAAGTATAGATAGATGATGAGAGCGACTTTGTGGTATCGTAGGTATAAACAAAACAACACGAGTATGGGCAAGCTCGCTCATAAGCACCATTCGCACCATTTTGTCTGAGATTCAAAATGGTTCGTTAGTTTTCTCATGCTTTAGAAATATCACGTGAATTAAGCTTGTATTCATCTTTTATGTGTACGGTACTCCATATTACGACTATTTGTCACTAATATAATTATTTACGCGATCTTGATTGCTAATTCATACAATCCCACGATAATGAACACCTACCGATACCAATACCTACCGATTTGAAAAAGAAACCGTGCTTTATATATATTTACCACGGATATTTGCAAGTCCTCGCAATATTAATAATCATTGATTAATAATCCCGACTACATACTAGCTGGCTTGGAAATTAAAGGCGACGGAAAATAGTTTTTATCAACAAGGGCCGTCCACGGGCTGTAGGTCAAAATTTCCAGAACGAAAACGTTGGAACCAAAAACGAACCGCGTTTTCTTTTACAGTAGCTTCCCTATTTTATTTTATATCAGCCCTCTATGTCCTACTGCTGGGCAAAGACCTCTCGCATGGCTTTCCAATTTTTGTACGGTTTCCTTCTGAAATCGAAAGTGTCTTTGGAACTGTATATTGATGTCAAATTCTAACGGGTTGTCGGCATCGGGTCGCGATAAATAATTGTATGGCATATCGTATCCTACATAACCGACATACTCCTCAAAATTCATCTTGCTTTGGCTATAACAAGAAAACAATTTTACACACGTCGATTCACTTGGATTTCAGTAGGTACATATGTCACCCACAAGGTAGGTTTCAAGGATCTGATGGCGCGGGCAAACATCGGAACTAACGCAGCTATCTCTTTCTTTTCTCAATATTTTTTACAAAACAATTAACAAAAGGTTTACCAACAGCGCCCCCCTGTCAGCTTCATTCGAGCGCCAAAACATTCTTGTACTACAAAACCCTTGAAAAGTGGGCGTTTATGTCAAATTATAAACAAACTGTAGCTGTCAATATGACTTATGGGGTGAAAAGTAGGCGTGTCTAGTCCGACTTAAGTTCAATCCACGACTTAAACTACGGGTGAAGAGTTTAACCTTAGTTCAATGTTTGTTTTTTTTTTAATACATTGCCCCACACTAGGAATTTCTCCTGTATCGTGGGTGCATTTACAAACATTTAAATTCACATACACAAACAGCCTAAATGTGGTTTGACAGTTCATGCCTTTCTTACATTTTATCTATGAGTAGCTTTAGAATCAATAGCTAGCTTTTAATCAATAAAACAGTGATAGCCTAGTGGTGTGACCGTCTTCGGACTGGAAAATCATAGGCCTCGAGTTCGAACCCAAGCCACGCATCTCTGATTTTTCGGATTCTTGTGCGTAATGGTCACTTGCTTCGGTGAAGGAAAATATCGTGAGGAAACCAGCATGCTTGGGAGGTATTTCGTGACGGCATGTAAAGCCAAGTCAGAGGCCCATGGGCAGCTTAAAACTCTGACACCAGGTTAGGCACTAACCACACGACTATTTAAAATAATTTTTTTTTTTTTTTTTTTACCTTGAACGTAGCCTCGTCTAAACTTACGTTAACAGCAGTTAACGCAGGGGCGGAGGACATCCATTGAGGATTTCCACATCGAGAACAAAAAAAAAATGGTTTAGACGAGGCTACGTTCGTACGTATAGATAGCAATCTATTGCATTCACCGTCGATCAACGCTCCGTTAATTCCCTCTAGTCTGAGATTAAGAGCCGGTTGCACAATACAGCGCTTAAACTCCTATTACAATATCTAACATATCACGATATTGTGAACGTTTTGCAATTGATGGCTAAATCAATTAGTTTGAGTACGTATTTAATTACTTAAGTACCTACTACTTAAGAAATATTCAAGACTACATGCAATTACTCTTGCAAGATACAATACATGGTGGATTTTTGTGATTGACGTATGTATGTGATTATTTTTTGAGGAAAATAGGAATTATTAATAGGATTCGTTAATTTAAGTAACAGAATGTAATGTTAATGCACATAAGTATATCCTCTACTGCAATCTCGCAGTCAAAATTGAGTTTGCTGTAAGAAAACCCAATTATATTAAATATATATATATATATATATTTATTATTTTGTGTGCAATAAAGAATAATAATAAGAATAAAAATAATGGAGCCCTGACCGCCGCCCGGTAGCTTGGACCCTGTTCCCGATACCGGTGGGCTACAATTTTTTATATTTTAAATGTTTTTTTTTTATATTGTTTTTTGTAAGGAATATCTAAAAATATGATTGATTAGTATATAAATAAATAAAGAGAATTAAAATAATAGTTAATGGAATTTCCCTTTCTTTAAACTGTTTTATTTTAATTACCAAAACGTTATACCTACTTCACAGGATTTTGAACTTTAATACTTACAAGATTATGATAGAAAATGAGTCTGTTAAGAGGATTAAGTACCTCAATATAAGATTTTAAACTATCATGTTCACTAACATAATTCTCCTTTATTTATTTTCATACAAATCTTCTACATTTTTAAATATTTCTTAAAATAAAAACAAAATAAAAAACATTCAAAAAAATATAAAAAAAATTGTAGCCCACCGGTATCGGGAACAGGGTCCAAGCTACCGGCGGTCAGGGCTCCAGAGAGAGGAACCTCCTACAATACGAGCCGTGTCCAGGAGTACCGCTAATTAATTAAGGTACTTGTTGTTGTGTGTAAACATGGTAAATATCCCGTTTCTAGTATTAATGATAATTAAGTACCCCAATAAGTTATGTTAAAAACTCACAATGTATTTCTCTCAGTTCATATTTCGTTATTTAATTTAACCTTTAGAACGCAGCTAAACGCACGCTGCAATAAATCTATTTATTGAAAGTATTAAATATTGGGATGAGAACCCAGTCTCTTGAATGTAAGGACAGCAGCTTGTATCGTGATTACAAACATGTACTAATTACATAACATCACGCCTGTAATCTCAGAAGGGTTAGGCAGAGGTGTGCCTAATAGTATACCCACATTTCGCCAATTATGTTTAAGTCCCATGTGATAGGGGACCTGCATCAAACCTGACTCCGTTCATTCCTGATGGGAAAACCCAATTACCCTTTGCCCGACCTGGGAATCATACCCATGGACCTCATGCTTAGCAGCAGCGCTTGCGATCACTGGACCAACGAGGCAGTCTATTTATTATTCAAAATGACTAATTAACAAATAATGAAATAAGATATTTTGTAACATAATGTACAATAATTCTCCTAATAGGGGAGTCAGTTAACAAGTGTTAATGCCAATTTTTATTCGTGTAGAAGCATTAAAAACTTCTGTCTAACTGCTCTTTCATTTTGCTCATTTGCTGTCTCGCTCTCTCGCAACCGATCAGCCAACCAACTAAGGTCTACTCTTTAAGAATTAATAAAACAGGTCATTTCATTATTCGCGAATCTAGATTACTTTTTGCATCAGCAAAACAACCATGTTTTTATCAACCGGTTTTCATACCCCAGCGCAAGGTCATTATTAATTCTTTATTCAAATCAGGTTGCTGCTGTTTCCAAACAGTTATTGTGCGGTTACGTGATGTTATTGGACGAAAGCTGGTTGACTGGTTGGGCAACCTTGACCTGTCATTGACTCCAAAACTTGTAGGTGGAATTATGTTTTGCCTTATGTGGATGTTGAATTAATTGGTTCCGCTTTTTGTGAGCTATTTTAATGCGTCAGGGCCCGTAGGTAAAATAAAAGTGGTAGCCACGAAAAGTGAATGTAACATACGGAAGTAAAATTACCTGAGGATTGAATAAGCCCGCAAGCATTCCGCGTTCTGTAAATTAGTGACAAAAAGGCTCTGAGGACTTTAGCAAGTGACAATCGGTCATCATACTCCTGACCTTATCCCAATTCATTTGAAGTCGGCGCAGCATGTCTACTTCCACGCCTCTCTATTACTCGTCATCTCCTCAGACACCTCCTTTCTTGACACCAATTGGTGTCCAAGCATTACGTACCTATTTCTACAACAACTTTCATGAGGACCACACCATCATCAAAGACGCGCTGGACAGAAACCGGTGGAGGCAGATCATCCGCTCCAGATGCAACTATGATGCTGACCACGATCCTCAGACATGAGGGACCGACCCTAGATAGACAGAGAGACATCATCATCGCCAGCTCTGATACCATGTTAGTTTATCTATTTGTTTATGAATTTGACTTTGTCAATCTCCTGCCAAAATCACTGGCAAAGAATGTAATCTAAAACTTGTTTCTCCGAAGTTTGATTAAAAAACCAACGATAAGGTCAGAAAAATAACTGCAGCTTTTGGACATTCTTGAGATATTGGTCAACCTATGACTGGTTCGTAAAAATGTCGTTTTGTGCGTAGGACGGAGATCCGGGATAGGTGATTTAAATTATTAGTATCACTGATTTTTTATCAACTTTTGACGTCTAAAAGAGACACGGTTCGAGACACGGTTCGAGACATGTCTCGCAGGAATCGTATTTTAAAAGTGTGTTAAGAGTTCTGTAATTAACGACGACATTTACCTTAGCGAAATGGAAGATTTTGAGGATGCGAAAAAATATTGACGCTCGCAACTTGCCTATACCCGAAGCAGTTTTCTGAGCAAAAATCTCGTGTTGTACTTCGTAGCACGACAATGAACGCATTCATTAAAACTTTGGATGGTAATAAAATCTTTTTAATTTATACTATTTTATACCACTAATTAGAAATTTTATACCTCTCCATTATCGTAGATAAACAGGTCATGCTGGGAAGATTCCTTCCCAGCACGACCACGCTAAAATTCTAGATGGCATAAAAGTTGGTGAAACGGGAGCTTGCCTAAAAATTTTTACTCATTATGTATGTTGTACTTCGTAGCACGACCATGAACGCATTTATTAAAACTTTAGATGGTAATAAAATCTTTTTAATTTATACTATTTTATACCTCTCAATTATCGTAGATAAACAGGTCATGCTGGGAAGATTCCTTCCCAGCACGACCACGCTAAAATTCTAGATGACATAAAAGTTGGTGAAACGGGAGCATGCCTAAAAATTTTTACTCATTATGTGCTCCTATTTCATTACTGGTAAATTGTCGTAAATTGTTAGAAAAGCAATAAAACGTTTTCTGCTAAAAAAATTCTAATTAGTGGTATAAAATAGTATTGATTAAACAGATTTTATTACCATCTAAAGTTATAATGAATGCGTTCATGGTCGTGCTACGAAGTACAACACAAAATCTCTACAGCTGACGACTTTACACGTCAGAAGTTCAACATGAAACAATATTATTTCAACATTATATTTTGTGATTATAGTATGATTACATTGTGATAAATGACAATGGGTGTAAATGACCTTACCAATGCTAACACATAATATTATAATCAACTTAACCGGACCTTTTCTACCTACGTCTAAGCGTTTTAAGATTGAGTCACGATTTTTGCTCTAATCATGATTCATGATAAGGAAACGCCTAAGAAATGACAAAAACTGAGGGTTGTTACTCATGTCTTCCTGCCATCGCTCCTTGGTTTCATGTTGCGTTAACCATCACGAAATGAAGCCGCAAAACTTAATTAATGTTAAAGGTTGCCGAGAGATGGTAGGAGGAGCATCGGCAGACCAGAAACTGGATGATTAGACGAAGACGACCACCAGAATATCGCCGGGAATACCTGGTTGAGTAACAGTGGTCCGAAAGTCTGACAAATAGTCTTACCAAG
Organism: Noctua comes; assembly: GCA_963082995.1. Taxonomy (NCBI): domain Eukaryota; kingdom Metazoa; phylum Arthropoda; class Insecta; order Lepidoptera; family Noctuidae; genus Noctua; species Noctua comes. The sequence continues at coordinate 15,127,421 of OY720278.1, read as the reverse complement.
GGGTATCGTATTACCTAGTACTAACTGGATTGTGGAGCTCAGATAGGTCAGCTGCATCCGGTTAGACTAGAAGCCGACCCCAGGCAGATGATGATGATCTGGTTGAGTTATGTAATGCATCAATCGAATTACGTTACTAAGGCATCTATGGGCTGGAGTTCTCAATGGAATTATAACTTATTGTTATGAAAAGAAAACTATTAACTACTTCAATAGTTAAAGAGGATACAGTAGTTTTCTAGAAGTGGTCATTATATCACCGACACCCGACAATTCCGACGATTCCGAGGACGGTTACGCGACACCACGCAACAAAACACGACGCCGTCAACGATTCGTGTCTAGTTTTAGTTAAATAAGGATTTTTATATGTATTAGTTTATTATTTTATAAAATTATTTTGTGTATTTTTATCTATGGGCTTCGGTTGCCTGACAATAAAATGATTGATTGATTGATTGATATCTTATGACTGCCTCGCTGGTGGAGTGGTCGTAAGCGCGACTGTTCAGTATGAGGTTCTAGGTTCGTTTCCCGGGTCGAACAAAGTGTTGTTGGGTTTTTCCATCAGTAATTTCTCAGTAGCAGCGATGGAGTCTGCATTTGTGCCCGGTTGATGGCAATAGGCTCGCCCCCTATTACATGGGACTAACAACGTAACTGGTGAAATGTGGGTGTACTATAACGTACACCTCTGCCTAACACTACGGGAATAACAGGCGAGTTGTTATGTTGTGTGGTCATTATGTCCATTTATTCAACAGTTCCTTGAACGGGCCAAGTTAAGCAGATATCGTTTAAGATTAAATCAAGATTGGAGTAAGCATCATCATTATGTCAGCTAGCATGACATTATCATGATGAAGGTTTTTTGTAAATCTATCATCTACAAGTCAGAAAACTAAACGGTTTCGTTACAAGTATCTGGAAATTGAATTCATAAATGATGACCGTATCATGGTCTTATCTACAAAAAACTATAAAACAAAATTCCCTTTGGGTTTAAACAGATGTAGCGAAATAGCCAAAAAGATGCAAAAAGATCTGCATCGACATCTATGGAGGCAGTTAGGAACTTAAAATTCTGCATCGCACAATCAAAGTTATATGCGAGATAAGGATACACCAAGGATATACAACTGTCCGGCAGTAGCCCACTAGACACAACACCCGTCTGATCGGAGGACTTACAATCGGGGGATGAAGAACTAGAACCCTATTCCTCATCATCATCATCATCATTTCAGCCAAAAGACGTCCACTGCTGAACATAGGCCTCCCCCAAGTGTCGCCACATTGACCGGTCCCGTGCGACTCGCACTCGACTCGCGGATCCCTGCAACCTTCACCAGGTCATCGGTCCACCTAGTGGACTAAAACAACACCTTCAACTTCCCTATTCCTCATACTCCATTGTTTCTTTTTTTTTTTTTTAGCCCGTATTGTCCCACTCCTCAGCAAAGGCCTCCCCCATTCCTTCCACTTCTCACGATGGTGTGCTTCTTCTCGCCAATTCGCGAGGAAGCCATCCAAGACGTCCCGCCATCTTCTCTTCGGTCTACCGCGACCCCGTCTAGCTGTTTCAGGGCTCCAGTCTTGCGATATTCGGGCCCACAGCTGTGCCGGCGTCCGGCAGACATGGCCTGCCCATACCCCGTTAATGATAATAATTGTCCGTGGTGCTAGGCAACTGGACTTATTCTAGTTGTAACCGTCATTTTGTGTTTATTGGCCTTATTTTGTTCTGTCTCCTGTTGATTTAGAGGGAAATTATGTTTCTCCTACTTCTCCGCTATTCTTTTCTGATTAATTTCATTGCGGGATCGAAGACAGTTAAATTGTTTCTCTGGGACTTCATCGAGCTTCATTGTCTCGCCGCTTTTCTGGTGGTCGCCACTCTTTACTTTTTCCGGATGGGAAATCATCAAATGACCCCCCCCCCCCCAATCCGGGCGGAGCGGAAGGGAGTGTCAGACTTGTACTGACTAAAACCCGTCCATGTTCCTTCTTTGCCCTTTGTGTTCCAGGGCCACGGTATCTCTTTCGAACAGTCCCGCAGCCCTGGCAGGTGGTCGCCACTGTTGACTCCGGCTTTCAGGAGTTGCAGTGGTTTGGGTATACATCGGGATTGTCCCAAAAAAAATAGCCGTAAAAGGGTTTCAAATCCACAATAATATGGGAACAAAAAAGCGGACACATTCCTAAGTGTCGCCTTAGTGACAAGCGGAAAATATGTAAGTATTGCAAAACTATGTGGTTTTGTAGTTAATTATTAGGTACCCTTATAACAGAATTTTGACGTACATAGGTGACGTAGTAGGCAGGTAATTCTTAGTAAAACCGTATTCAGACGGGAATAATTAACCAGCTATATACAGCTTTCCTTACATTGTTATTTCAATGACGTCTATTTCGCAATATTTTATAAAAAAAAATCTTATAAAAAGATACATATTATTTAAAAACTCGTTTTTTTTTTGTCCAGAAATCAATAATTATGCTGAATTTGTTGTGACTAGGTATAAAAAAGCATAGTTACTTGTAGCCTAAACAATTCAATATGTATCATTAACACTACAAACGGGATATTTTCAGTAAACATGGTAAATATCCCGTTTCTAGTGTCAATGATAATGTTAGTGATCATGGTAGTTTAAAAACTTAATCCAATATACTTTTTAGGGTTCCGTATCCGAAGGGTAACCAACGGAACCCTATTACTAAGCCTCCGTATTGTCCGTCCGTCCGTCCGTCTGTCAGCGGGCTGTATCTCATGATCCGTAATACCTAGACAGATGAAATTTTCACAGGATGTGTATTTCTGTTGCCGCTACACCAACAAATAATAAAAATTAATAAAAAATTAAAGGGGGCTCGGTACTACGATGGTGTGGAACACTTCATGCGAGAGCCCGACTCGCACTTGGCCGGTTTTTGTATTTTGGTAGTACCTACTTATATAGGTTAACACAGAGGATTTTCCCGTAAGGATTTAAATTTTTAATAGATGCAAGGGTAGATATTATGCAGACATATCTTGGATTAGCACACAGAATACTTTTTGTCCCGAAAAAACCTGATTGCAAATCGTACAAACGATGTGAAAACTACCTATCCTTGTTCTTCCCAGGTATTTTGTTGAAAGAAATGGCTTTGACCATTTGAAACAGAACTAGTGAAAGACTTTTCATAAATGTCAAGTTTTCCGAGATAAGAGAAGTTACTGTTTGTGTGTATGTATTTAACATATACACAAACAGTAACTTCTCTTTAACTCATCATCTGCCTAGCCTTTTCCCAACTATGTTGAGGTCGGCTTCCCGTCTAACCGGACGCAGCTGAATACCAGTATTATTCATGGAGCGACTGCCTAACTGACCTCTTCAACCCAGTTAGTACTGGGTAATACGATGCCCCTTGGTAAGACTGGTTGTCAGAATTTTTGGGCCACTGACTACCTGTAACGACTGTCAAAGATCTACAAATGTTATAAAAGCGAATATTATTGTGCAAATTGGATATAAAAAAGCAGCGAAATATAGTTACAATAATTTTCTATTACAATAATTCCCTTTAACTAACAAACACTAATAAAATTAGAAAAAAAGATGTTATAGATTTCTATTATATATTATGGGACTGGTCATCTCTTAGCTGCCACGGTTTATTTTGATTACTTTATTTTTAATTATTGATTTAATCTTTTTCTCTGGACGTCCTTAACGTGCACGTCTTTCGACATCGTTCTCACATATATATGTATAATCTCAACATGAATGATGTAACCAAGACTTTGTAACAATATTTTGATTTAAAAGAGTGTCCATAGAGTTTCTTGCCCATTCTTCTCCATAGAGATCTACGCTTTGGAATGTGCAACTACAGAACTTTCTCAAGTTATTATGCCTTGTGACTGTGACTGTAGCTTCGTGTTTTTTTGTTTTTTTGACATTCAAAAGTGCCTGTGAAGGTCTAATTGAAATAAATGCTTTGAGTTTGAGTTTGATTAATAACCATATTAATACGTAAGTATTTGCTAATAATATCTCTCTAAAGATTTTGCATACTTAAAGCTATTTCAACACACAACCTGTTTCACACCGTTAACGCCCGACTTAATTAATGTTATGGACGTATAATATTAAATTCGTGACGCGTATTGACGTCACAACATAACTGTCTACTTGAGAGGCATCTTTGTTACGTCAAGATACGATCGCAACTTGGAGCGACTTGTTTATAACCGGTTCGTGTGTGGGTGAAGGTCAAGACGGGTTTTATTTATAGTTTATCGCAGTTTTCTCATAATAATTACCACTTTGCATGGGGTTTTTACCACGGACATTCACGCGTTGAGGTGGCATTTGACCTGCGCAATACAGTATTGTATGGCGTCAATAAACAGTTATTTATTACCTAAGTTACCCCGCTCGGCATTATTATCATCAGCGTAGCCTTTTTCCAGGTAGGTTGGGGTCAGCTTCCAGTCTACGAGATTCATCTGAATACCAGTATTTTACATCATAGCGACTGTCTATCTGACCAATCCAGTTACGGGGTAACATGATTCCTTGGTAAGACTGTGTGTGTCAGAATTTCGGGCTTCTGGCTATTCGGCGACGTCTGTCAAAGATCTACAATTGGCAGTCTGGAACAGGCTTAACGTGCTAAACCTGTTCGGCATAATTATGTACATACAGGGTGTAAACAGACCGTTCACATAGCCGTGAACCAAGCATTCTGTACATCAAACTAAGTAACTTTACGCAAAAAGTATTGCTGGGAATCGATTTTTTTTTTGGGGTGAAAAATCACTTTTTACGGTAGGACTCGATGGAAAGCACACAAAGCATTGTGCTGATGGATGGATTGATTAGTACGGGGGTCTTGGAGGTGTGTTAAGTAAATAACTTACATTAAAAACACGTATTTAAAAAAAAGTTGGAACTTTGACCACCAATATCTCCGTAACTAGAAGGTTCCCAGGTATGGTCTAGAATAAAAAAATGAGCGCAAAGACGGGGAGAACAAGTGCCTTTCGGTTATGTTAAGGGTCTATTTACACCCTTTATTAGTAATAGCCGATGAATTTTTAAATAAAATAGAACAGGTGTAGGTACTCACCACTTGCTTTCTATAAAGCCGGGGAATCCCCAGGCAATAGATTGCACAAGCTTGCAAAAAGGTTGAATACCAAAATGATTACGTGTAATCACAAGGCATGCCTACAACTTCGCATGGCATCTACGATCGCAGACGGGTCTACGTTTTTTCACATAATAAATACTTCTGCAAACAGATCAGTAATTAATGCATTTGAAAATAAAATCTAACAAGAGTACACTAGGGCTCAACAGAGATTCAAAAGCTGAGGATATCCCAGGCAGGTTGCACAATAATATGTAAAAAGTTGCACACCCTTCTTATTAAGTACCTACTTGAAACATGAGACATAATGTCGATTTACACACCGTTGCTCTGCGTCCACGTGTGTAGATGGGTCAACGTTTTTCCCATCATAAACAGTATCAGTCACTAATTGATGCATTTTTTTACAAAAACAAAAAGAAAACTCTTGGACTCAAAAGTTGGGGATCCCCCAGAGACTAGTTTACACAACAGAACACAATAAGTTGCCTTTGTGATTAGTTACCTACATATAAACGTAAGACATACAAACATCTACTACAACTGTGCACGTGCTTCACGTGGGCAGGCGGGTCAACGTTTTTTCCCATAATAAACAGTTTCAGATCACTAATTTATGCATTTTTAAATGAAAACAAAAAGGGAATATTAATTGTGCTCAACAGCCTTTCAAAGTTGGGGATACCCCAGACAGGTGTGTTGCACAAAAACGTGCAAAATGATTGCATACCGTTTCGATGACGCGTTAACCTTTACAAAAATAGTGTAGTGGGGTAAAATTTGGAGGGTAATGTTTAAAACTTTACCCCACACATTTTCGGAATTTTCACAATTTTCGGAATCGGATCAGTCCGATTCCGAACATTCTTTCAATGGGAAGCTACATTATCCCCGAGCGTCATCGTGCTTGTTGTTTGTTACTCTTTCACGCAAATACTACTGAACGGATTTGGATGAAATTTGGCCCACAGATAGTTTATAACCTGGATTAACACATAGGATAGTTTTTATCTTGGTAGTACGATCCCGTGGGACATTACCGAACTAGCCGAATAAGCAAGTAGACCATATTTAAAACGTTCACGTGAGATATTCTCGAGGTAAGCCGCGAGCAACAACTAGTAAAAAACCACGTGTAAAAATAATAGCTGTGTATGGCACCCACGTTTTAAGACGGGTTCAGTTTTTTACCATAACCAAATAATAAACATTACTTGTCCTTCATGATATTTATAGACACGATTTGATATTCAAAAGTCGTTTCTGAAGGCTGTGTACAACATAATTTAGATCTTCGGATTCTCGTCACGTAAGTTGACGGCTAGACACTAAACAAAAACGAAAGTTTATTAAACCTATTTGCTTCATTAAATGTACGTGTGATAAGTTTTATTAGTACGCCGTTTGAATGGGTAGGTATCCCAACAAACATTTGACAAGTCGCCACAACGTGCCGATTTCTACATTTGGTTCCACAAGCTGGTCGTAAATACGTCACCATCACGTTGGCTTCACCGAGAATAGGCCCATTTTATACGAATCAGTGTCTTAAAAGAGTAACGTAACCGTCGTATAAACCACTTTTTGGTCAGATAGTGGTTGTGTAGTCGTCGCAAAACCCACGTTTTCGTCGAGTAATGGTGTTTATTACCGCTGCTTTGCGGCATTTTGTTGCAAATAGGTAGCGTAGTATTATTTTTATACAGGATTTTGTGATAAAATGCCGTAAATTATTATGCCTGCATGACTTCAATGTTTTATTTCTGTCAGATCCATTTGAAGGTGAGTACAAAAATGCTATGAGTGCTATTGTGTTGAAACTCATTGGGCCCATTCAACCTATTGGGAAATTAATTCTATCGGGTAATATGAGCTAATTATGACAATTTAATTAACGCGCCATGCAAATTCTTTAAATTAAGTGATTTAATCAAGTATATTTTTAGTAAACGTGCTAACAGTCACCTCTATACGACTTAGAGTTAAAGATACAACCATATTACAACATCAAAACGACTAATTGTTCTGTGCACATACTTTTTGTTCTATATTGTCAGCCATATTAACTGAAATAGGGTTCCTTTGTCACTACAAAGGAACCCTAGTGAAATTGTTTAAAAAAACAATTTCACCTACTTTTCCTGGTTTGAAGACTGTTTATTTTTTTATATTTGTGTCATGTGTCAGTAAAGTACGTTCATTCATTCAATCATATTAAAAACAAGTGTCAAAAGCTGCTTTTTTAAGTTAAAGTGATTGAAGTTTCTTTACGTACCTAATTAAAATGGTGATTTATTTATAGGTGGCCTCGGATCTAACAAAAAATGATTTGTGATGAGTGGACATCGATAAGTTTTTAACCAAATCTGATTTCATCACACTTGCACGTTGGTGTTTGAGATGGCCCTGGATATCTACTCACTTTATACGTTTAGATCGTTGTTTTGGTTGCGGATTTATGATAACAAACAACAAAAACAAACCTGCACATTTTGTAGTGTCAGAGGAAAATATTAAACATATGATAAATTATAATTTTCTCTGGTGCCCCTTTTTTATCATATACGATCATTATTCGGAGGATGAATGTGAATATTGTAATTAGAACAGATTATTTTCAAAACAACTGATCATTTATACCTACTTATATAAACTTATTTCAAAGAGGAGTGTTTGTGAATTTCTATATAATTGAGATCAATCCTAACTAACTATGCTGACTATGCATTACCTACTAATTTTATTTTAAAAACACTCGTATTAACATATTCTTAAGAGCTTTGGTCCAAAGACAATGTAAACTAAGTAAAATAATTTCTTTGTTACTATTATGTTTATTTTGAATGATAAAACTGTGATTGTAAAGATACGTTTATTAATAATAAATATGACAAAAATCTTGGATTTTTTTAAATTTTATTTACACCTTTACTTCAAAGTATGAATAAGTGGTACAAAATAAATATTTGAGCCACATTCTGCAGTGGCTAACTTGCACTTTATGTCAGTTATATTAAATGTAACTTCTAATCTTCATCAAAATCAATTCTTTTGTATTCATAAAATCTTGTACGGAACCAACTCCAGTTTGTACATTATTGTCGTTACGTGTAGAAATATTCGTTATAACACAACATGACGAGAGAAGCGCAGTATAGTTCTTTTTCACTTTCCTTTTAAAAGCACCACTTTTTTTTACATTTGCCCAGGTTTTTTTATTCATTTTGAGTAAAAGAAGCGAAACTTGATGGTTATTTTTTGCAGTTTGTAAGCACTATAATAGAACACTCAATAATTTAACGGTAGTATAAAAGTTATAAAATTGGCTTAAAACCGTATAAAGGTGCAATTTATCACTCTTAAATGGTCGTCACTTAAAGGTGGTTTTCGCGATTCTAATACGATTAATGGTGGGATAAAAGTCATATAGACGTCACTAAGATCACGACACTGGTTTTACCACTAAATGACGCCGTTTCTACATAAAACTGTATAATAGTCATAAAAATAGTCGTGTAGAAGTTAATACCATTTCTATATGACTGTAATATACGACTAAAAGTTATATAAGAATAAGATGCTCTAAGTCGTATTACACGCTAAATTACTTCAATGCGATGTTTACAACACTTTGAGTCGCATATTTTTTATTTATACGACTGAAATGTTTGTTGGGTAATGTATAATTCTTGTTGGGGTAGAAAGAGTCCAGGGTAGATCCCAGATTCTGAGAACGGGTAGTGAGGTAAGAAATATCCCCCAAAGTATTGCACTATGTTGTCTTTGGAATTATTTTTTGGGGATACTGGTCCCAGCTTTGCCCACCCTCTGGATCCACTCTTGGGTAAAATGGATGAACATCACATAGTCTTCAGTTTACTGAATTCACACGGCACCCTAATTCTTCACGATGTTTTCATTCATCCTTTTAAAGGAAGAGGTTTTCATAAGTTTGGAACCATCATTTGTGCTTAGAATTGTTATTATTGCTCTTGAGAATAAAATAAAAAATAGTTTAAGACAATTTTTTAACGGGTTAGATTAGCTTACCTACTGCCCAGAATAATAACAGGATGTACCTTCTTTAGCACATATAGACACTCCTTAAATGCGTCATGCTTTACCAAGTCATTAAATGCAAGGAGGTATGTTAATGTGTCTGATACATGAATCTCTCTAATAGTGACGTATTTTATACTCCAATAGGCGTCACCATAATTTCCATTTACGCCCATCTCATTTTTAAGCGTCATAGAGTAGACGTGTGCGCAATTCAAGAATAGAAAACAAGTTATTTAAAAAAAAACTTAAATATAAAAATAGCGTTCTATAGGTGAATACAGCTTTAAACTTATTACTAAATTATTCAAAACCGCTTGACGCATAACTTCGTCTGATTTTTCAACCATTTTCGAATACGCATGAGTTTGTTTTTTACCTTATGAGGTGGTTTTTATAGCTAAACTTTAATTAGGTATTACAATAACCGTATAGAAGGTAAATAAGCTAGTGTTAATTACCTAATTGGAAAACATTATAATTATCGACCTAAATGGTTCCCTCTTTGGGGGGTCCATTAAAGGTAAAAGTGAATGTGACTTGTTATGGGGTCATAAAATAAAACCACGTTTGACAAAATTGATCTGTGTATGAAAATCTTGGTTGAGTAGAAAATAATTTATTTGGTAAAACTACTTATTCTATTTTCATTGCTTCTATAGATTTAGTACGTGTGTAGTGCGGAGTACGGACTACTTCGTCGGTTGAGTGGTTGCAAGCGCGACTGCTAAGCACGAGGTCGATTCCCGGGTCGGACAAAGTGTTATTGCGTTTTTCCATCAGGAATTTCTCAGTAGCAGCCACGGAGTCTAGATTTGTACCCGGTTGATGGCAATAGGCTCGCCCCCTTATTACATAGGACTTAAAATATAACTGGCGACATGTGGGTGTACTATTAGGTACGACACGTTTGCCTAACCCTTCGGGGATTACAGGCCCATTTCTTACCATCCACAGGCCCACACCTACGGTGGCCGGGGCCACCATGTGGCCTCCGACACCTGGGGCGTCTCCCGCGGCGGATGGGACATGAAGTGCTTTCCCTCTCACGTCCCGCAAAATAAGGCTATGTAAAAAAATTAAGTTGAGTACGCGGTGTTGCAGTTTCATCCAAATTTTGGTTATCATCAGTTGCCATGACAACAGACACGAGACGTGTCTGTTATTTTAGCACGTGCATAACCGCAGAACGTCAGCAGACGTCATACAATAATTGCATACTTATTAACCTATTCCGTAAGCACATAAGTACTGTATTATTCATGCCACGTGCTTAGTACAAGCGAGCATAGTGACCGTGGCTTGCTAGGTGCATACATTAATTGTTGAGGAAGTACCGTAACGGTACCTATTCGTATACGCATGACGTGCGATCACGTCATGCTATGCTGATATGAATGTCATCTTAAAGAGAATTAAACTTTTCATACAGGCCTGGCGTAGTTATTTTAACTCTGAGAGCAGCAACTCAATAGCAACCAAGAATTTATATTACTGTGAGACATTTTTAACTGTGAGTTATGCGTGCTCTAGTAATCATTATGTCTTCAAGTAGTTAAGAGAGCCTGATAACCGAAAATCGTTTACAAAGCATTTTTAGGGTTCCGTAGCCAAATGGCAAAAGACAGAACCCTAATAGATCCCTCATGTCTGTATGTCTGTCTGTCCGTCCGAATGTTACAGCCACATTATTCCGAAACTTTTAAGACTACACGGTTCAAACTTAGATGTATTCTGTGAACCGCTTTACGATTTTTTACAAAAATAAAAATAAAAGATTAAGAGGGAGCTCTATTGCACTTTTGTAGGAAACAACTGTTTTTTTTAATAACCGATGAAAATTTTCTATGTGGTTGTGGCTCAGAATGATGTACTGAATACGTGGTAACCTTTTTCACGTCGGTGTCCCTTCTACCCCTTATAGTGAGCCGAGAAACCAAGAATCATTATAAACATTGATTCTACGAGTAAGTTATGAAAAATACATACAGTCCCAGTAAGAACAACTTTTTTTATTTTTTTATTACAAAATGGGCCTGCTCTTGACCTCGATCACGCCTGATGGATAGCAATAGATGAGGTCTATGATGGGACGAGCGTGCCCAGAAGATATCTGTTCACTCCTGCTTTGAAGGCAGTCGGGTTAAATGTGGGAGGGAACACAGATGCAGAGAGTTCTACACTTTTAACAAATTGTTGAACTAAAGCAATGAGCTTCCAATTTATAGTAAAACTTAACTTGCCAAGTTAAGTTCGTTACTTTGAAGTAAGTAGTGCGGTTAACTTACCGTATCTTTTAAGTGTTGCAGAGCAAACGGTGTGTTTACTTTTCTAAGACCTTTTAACCGTCTTCTAAAAAGGAGGAGGTTCTCAATTCGGCTGTATTTGTTTCCTTATCTCATAAATTCGTGGTTACTTGTCCGATTTACGTGATTCTTTTTTCATTTGGTAGAGGAAGCCCGATGGCGATCGATTGAGGAGGCCTATGTCCAGCAGTGGACTGCTATAGGCTGATGATGAAGAGGAAGCCCGTGCCTATGCCACGGTCTACCTACCAGTAAAAATATGAACTCGGTTCAGCTGTTTAGCCGTGAAAAGGTAACAGGGGTGTCCTCTTAGACACAGACGCCAGCGCATCAAGTTACCACAATCTGTCAAATTTTCTCATTCGATTTTGAACTTTACCATCAAAATTCTATGGTTTAAAATTATGTGGGGAAATTTGAAACTTTGGACTGGCGACTGTACACCTCTGATTACCGTTTCGCGGAAACCAGTGGTGACGTTATTCTTAATGCGTTTTACTTGCACATAGATTGTTTAAATTATAATATTAAGCATGCATTTATCGGAATTGTCTTCATTACCATAAATCCCTCTTGTATATTCATCAATGTACTTACCTATGATAATGTTGACTGCATCATATAGGTACCTCATACAGGTGAGATTGACGTTATTAAGGGAATAACCCCTCGGTAGGCTTAGGTGTTGTCCACTTCCTTTTACGTATGACCGATTCTAGGAAAACAGGGATGTGCCCTACGCTAAAATTTAATTCCTTACTGAGAATAAGAAGAAATAATTTAGTCGAGGGAACAGGATTATCTATTTTTTTTAACGTCGGCCTATACTAGGATTACTCTTGTATTGTGGGTGTGTTTTCAAACATTTAAACTCACATAAACAAACAGCTAGTCATCAAATATATGTTGCATGCGGGGATCGAACCCACGACACGCAGCGTAGCAGCCGATCGCTCAGCCACTGTGCGAAGCGAGCCGTCAAATTTAATAAAGCTAGTTGTCAAAGATTATGTTTATCTCATTGAAAGTCGTTGTAGCATCACTTAGTACTACCCTTTTTAGGCAGGGCAGTATACGTGCCACAAATAAAATATTTTTTATACAAAAATATCACCACTTTAGTATGGGCACATATACTGCCACCAAATTTTCCACATACTATACAGCGATCCAAAAAAAAAAATTGGTATTTTTGTTTGAAAAAAATCATATAAAATATCCTTATTTATATTCATAAATTTTGTTTTCCTACCACTTCCGGTTTTATCTGCCTTATAGAGAGCCACTGAAATATAAACAGACTGAGGAACCAAACTGCCTACCCGCTATTTTCAGTGTTTTGCTGATTTCATACTTTTTGCATCACCCAGTTGGATAGGTATCTAGTTAGGTACAAAATGGTTTTACCATATTTGGTCACATTGCTGTAAACTACGCACTATTTTTTATTGTCTTTTCCTTACCAATTGAATATGTAATTAGGCAACCTAATATAACCACAACAAAAAAAAACCTCACATAATTTCAATTAGTAATTATTACATTGAAATTATTACACAGTATTATAATTTGAATATAATAGCTTTGGTTGGATTTGGTGTAGGTAATGAAACCTTTGCACTCGGCTTCGCTCGCGTTATGGTCGCAAATTATAACGACGGAACGTATTCAATATAACCTACGTCACTCGGGGATAATGTAGCTCTTCCCATTAGTGAAAGAATTTTTTGTATCTGTTTCACATGGTTCTCTATTGTGTTCCCTAAATTTTTTATCCATAATCTAAAGTGCCATTATTTTTTTGTCCTAATCATCATTTTAATAAGAACATAAAACGGTCAGAATAAATGATAAAAGAACTAAATCTCCACTGACGTCCCTAATGCAATGGTTATGACGTTAAACATTTTAATACCTGGCTTAAATGTTTAAAAACGTTTCAAATGTACGTCATGAACAACTTTAGCCATTTATGTGTGTTAATTCAAAAACCGGTGGAAACTTAATTTTCTCAGTAGCAGCACCGGAGTCTGGATTTGTGCGCGGTTAATGGCAAAAGCCCCCCCCCCCCCCCCCTATTAAATGGGACTTAGACCGCTTTCACATTTAGGCAACTTTAGCAGCGCGACAGTCGCGCGTCTAACGTCCACATGTTAAAAAAAGGTTTTTTTTTTTAATTTTTGTTTGCGAATGTGCTTCTGCCGTACTATTGTCCTAATGTGAAAGCGGCCTTAAACATAACTGGCGAATTGTGGGTGTAGGTACTACTAGGTACTGGGTAAAACGGGGTGAATAGAGACAAAACTTTGAAAATGATCTTAACGTTGAATTAATATGATATGTTACCAAAAACTACTCTATTTTATTAACTTAATTATACTTAAAACATTAAAATCCCTATCAAAGTTTTGTCTCTATTCAACCTTGCCTTTCCTATTCACCCCGTTTTACGGTACTCCTGTATCTAACCCTTCGGGGTTTACAGGCGTGATGTTACAGGTGTGTTTTTTTTGCTGCGTTCAGAATATCATTATGATATACAGGGCGGAAGGGATACCGCCGCGAAAACCACGTACCACGTATTCAGTCCATCATTTTGAGCCCTATTTAGAAATTTTTCATCGGTTATTCCATACATTTGACCCTGTAGGTATTGCACTTTTGTAGGAAACAGCTGTTTTTTTTTTAATCACCGATGAAAAATTTCTATGTGGCCTCATAGAAATTTTTCATCGGTTATCCACCGATGATGATCCACATAGAAATTTTTCCAAACCGTTACCACGTATTCAGTCCATCATTTTGAGCCCTATATAGAAATTTTTCATGGGTTATTCCATACATTTGACCCTGTAGGTATTGCACTTTTGTAGGAAACAGCTGTTTTTTTTTAATCACCGACGAAAAATTCTATGTGGCCCCATAGAAATTTTTCATCGGTTATCCAGCCCCCGCTCGGAATGATATACTGGATTTGTGGTAACCGTTTTCGCGTCGGTATTCCATCCCGCAAACATAAATTATTAGTGTCATGCCAAATTCAAGTTAATTTAACAAGTTCAAAAGTAAGCATTGGGTTTTTTCCTACTACGTTATAGTATTGGGTATTTCCAAGCACCTGTGTTTTGGTTTCTTTGGCTCGTGCCGTGTCATGACGACTTCGCCGGATATTGATGACTAACGTTTGTGCTTTAGTTGATGTCATACACATTTATTTTTAGTCTTATTTGCCATTTATTGGTCACTAGCTTTTGTCCGTGGCTTTGCTCGCGTTAAGACAGGATATAGAAACTGTAGAAAGGCGGACTTAATGCCTTGTGCATTTACTACCAGTTTACTTTAGGATGATGCTGGGACAATACGCAGTAGGTGTAATAATAATAACTAATAAAAGAAAAAATACAAGAAAAAAAATTATTAAAAAAAAATGTTACCCCACGGGAACGTTTTAATTACAGCTTATGACATTCGGGTAAAATGTAGCTTTCCATTAGTGAAATATGAATAACTGGTGAACTAAAGTATTGATTATGAAATGCAATAAGTAGTATCGTAACACCGAATATTTGGTTATAGATGTAAAAAAAGTATTTGGAAACTTTCTAAATGCCGTTTTTACACCTAAAACGGTTACAACATCAAATTCAGTGTTTTAATTCTAGTTCATTAGTTAGCTATACAGGGTTAGTTTAAAAGACCAGCCAAGTTCTCAGATATGATGCAGTACATCATTCTGAGCCCCCCCACGTAGAAATTTTTTATAGGTTATTTAAAAAAAAAAACAGCTGTTCCATACATTTTGCCGTGTAGGAAAAAGAGAAAAAAAAAGAAAAAAAAAAAAGAAAAGAAAAGAAACAGCAGATTTTTTTTTTAATAACCGATGAAAAATTTCTACGTGGGGGGGCTCAGAATGATGTACTGCATCAGATCTGAGAATTTGGCTGGTCTTTGGAAACTAACCCTGTATTTATGGGAAAGAAATGGTGCTAGACGACCTGTATAGCTATGGGTTTGTTTTTGGAGAAAGTGAAAACATGCCTCGGTTATAACAACAGATAAGTTTATCTTTGATGTTCTTGAATCATCATCATTTCAGCCGAAAGACGTCCACTGCTGGACATAGGCCTTCCCCAAGTGTCGCCACATTCAATGTTCATGAATAAAATTCTTAAAATATTTTATTGAAAATATTTAAAGAGTAATTAACCGTGAACTGGTAAGGTAATTTATATAATTATGCAATGTGAATCGGTCACCCGTATAAAAGTAGGCATTGTAATTTAAAATTATCAATTCAAATAGATAATTACCTATCTATTTACACAAATTACATAATATATCTTCATTAAGAGATGCCTACAATGAGCATTGATATTATTTACATGGTGTTATAAAGTTATAATGTTTACTTACTTTTGACATTGTGTGACAATATTTGCCTACTTGATATTGTAGAAGAAAGGGAAATGTCATAATTATTGTAAATGTTATCACAGTCACACGAATGATAAATGTTATGAGTAGATACATCCTTACCACCTTACTTCTTCACACACACACACACACACACATACATACACACACACACACACACATTCACATTTGACACATTTCATGAACACACCAGAAGGCCTAAGTAAAGTGAGTAGTAGTAAGTAAAGTGAAATTCATCGGAGATAATTTTGATGGAAAAGTAGAAATACTTGTATGCTACGAAAAAGTACCTGTAGAAAATCGAAATATTTTGTATTTCGTCTACAGCGAAAGCTTTTAAAGATTAGTCATAACTGTACTTTTTGGTGTGTGATAATAAGACTGATAAGTGTTGTGTGTGTGTTATTTTTGTACATAGCAATGATATTTTTGAACCGATAAAACTTGTTAATTTTAATATTCAAGGATATTCAGAATTAACACTTCAAAAGTTGCGAGAATGACCCCAGTTTAGACGTCACGCGGCACGTCAAAATTAGGTACAAAACGTGATGACCTTAAACTCAAGACTACCTACAGTTACAACTTACGTCAATTGTGCTCTGACAAGTATGTTTATTGCTCGAAGTTTTTCCCGGGAAAAGTTAGATATACTAGTCACTTGAGGAGAGTATACCAAAGCTCTCGAGAGCCAGCTTAGAAAGCCATCGAATGCAATCACTATGGCCGAAATATGCTAGATGGCATCAAAGTAACAAAAATTGCCTCTTGGTACTTAAGTCGCAAGGCAATGTTGTTTTGGGGTCTCAGTAAATTTTCTAGCTGTATGAATAGTACGTGCAGGTGAACTGATAGGCACCAGACTTCAGACACACGGTCACGTTCTGGTATTTCCATAAATTGCGATCGTTAGTGACTTTAACCACATTTGGCATTACATTAAGGGCGCCTGCTTACTAACCATATACATTCACAAAGGAAAAAATCTTGGAATTGATTAGTAATGTGATGACATTAGTAATTATTGTGACATACGAATGAACAGGTGTAAAATACCGCCCTGTTGAAGATGACACATTTTACCACAAAGTAATTATTATTCCTTAAAAGGTCAATCCTATGACAAAACAAATTTTATAGACTTGCTGGCAGTTTCTGAATTGAATAATGAAATTGAAGTTTTTTTTTTCTCATCTTGTCACGTGTCCCACAGCTGGGCAAAGTCCTCTCTATCTTGTTTTTAAATTGAAGTTTAAAAATTTAAAACTATCTAGTCTCATGATCAGATATCTCCTTTCTTGCCATATCATCCTTCACACAGTCCATCCATCGTTTCTTTGGTCTTCGTCTCCTCATTTAAATGACATAACTGACATAAGTACAAAATAAAACATCAAAATCGGTCAATCCGTTTAGGAGGAGAAGAATTACGGGCAAAAGAACACCGAATTGGGGAACGCATACCAATGAACGTGAAACGTGAATTTAAGACCTACTCGTAGGTGTCGTAAACAGAAGAGTCACAAAAGGATGATGATTGTGTCTATTAAATTAATGGCTGTTACCGGTTTTCCGGTAAAATACCGGATAAATGTCAAAATCTGCCACAAAAAAGTTAAGTTTACTAATTCAAATTCCTCAAGACACTGCGATTACGTCTGATTACTTTGTTATAACCAGTTTTCATTTTGTGGGATTCCCAGATATAATAGGCTTAATAAAAACTATTGAGTAATAGTAAATAGTTTTAACAGATTAAAAGGTCAGCTTACACTGGTTTTGTTATCACTGACTTGCGTATACTGGTAAAATTTAACATTACGTTGGCCTAGCGTAGTACGGAGTTCGAACAGAATAAGAGGTCAGCTCTAACTGGTTTTTTATCACTGACTGATATGGCGTGAATGATAGACCTGTCTTTCGCTGCCATTATTTTCCTCTGAATCATCTTTGCTGGATCACGTAATATCTAGAACATTATTCTCACTTTTGGTGATATTGTCCTTTCTGTGATGAGGAGGGAAATATCACATGTAGCTAAAAGTGTGATGAATAAAGGGTGTAAATAGACCCTTAACATATACGAAAGGCACTTGTTCTCCCCGTCTTTGTGATAATTTTTTTGTTCTAGACCATACCTGGGAACCTTATAGTTACGGAGATATTGGGGGTCAAAGTTCCAACTTTTTCACAACTTTTTTTAAAATAAATGTTTTTAATGTAAGATTTTTACTTTTCACACCTCCACGACCCCCGTACCATTCAATACATCAATCAGCACCATGCTTTGAGTGCTTTCCATCGAGGCCTACCGTAAAAAGTGATTTTTCACCCCAAAAAAAAGTCGTTTCCCAGCAATAATTTTTGCGTAAAGTTACTTAGTTTGATGTACAGAATGCTTGGTTGACGGTTATGTGAAGGGTCTGTTTACACCCTGTATGTGGTAAACATCTTCTACCACATCACATTCACTACAGTTCGATGAAACAATCTTACCCATCATAAAAGCGAAATCTGCTCGGACCGAGTCAACTCGGTCCGAGCAGACTCTGATCGTGATCGAATTTGATAGGTCTTAATAACATAATACTAGAGCGAAACATACCGTCATTTGTTTTTTTGTAAAGTCCCTAGCACCTACCTGAATTAATGAGTCATACCGTTGAATGAATTAATTAGCATCTTTATGAACTAACCATTTGCACCGCGCCTCGGTACGTCTCAACCAATCTTTCTAGCGTGCTCAGTTAACCAGAAACGGGTTAATAGTATGCAAAGAACCCGTTTAAGTGGGTAACGATGACCCAAATAGTCAAATGATTGGTTTTTCAGCTCAGGGGTAGAGTTCGATTCCCACATACTAATGCCTCTATTGTTAGTTTCTGATAGGCAATTGTTAGATTCCAGTGAATGTTTTGGTAAGTTGGTTGGTTATTCGATATTTCTTACGTAAAAGTAATCTACTTTTATTTGGGCAAAAAACTATATAAAATCATGTGACGGAGTTCTCTACGCCCAAATTCTTGAAAAAATAAAGGCACTACTGAATTCAAAATCAAAATCAAAATCAAAATATTTTATTTCACATAGGCCTCGATGGGCACTTATAAAACGTCGACAAAAAGGTGCACGGTTCGGGTTGGTCGTTTCCTATGGAGAAGAACCGGCAAGAAACTCCATGGTTACTCTTAATACTTCTAATTCATAATAAAAAATAAAACATAACAAGTGCGAGTCGGACTCGCAAATGGTTCCGTAGCACTAAACAATAGAATAATAATATTTAAACGCTCATTCTTATGGCAATTTACACTCAACAGCGAAATTAAATTTGTTTTTCATAGTATTTTAATGAATTTTACTGCTTCACTTTCACAAATAAGTCCCATGTCTCAAAGACTCATCATCTGCCTAGCCTTTTCCCAACTATGTTGGGGTCGGCTTCCAGTCTAACCGGATACAGCTGAATACCAGTATATTACATGGAGCGACTGCCTATCTGACCTCCACAACCCAGTTAGTACCTACTGGGTAATACGATACCCCTTGGTATGACTGGACTGTCTCAAAGACTAAATATCAAACATCTTATTCAAATTAATTTTGTTTGAAAGTTCTTTTAACGTAGTACATGCGCACATTTTTTTTAATTCCTCCTCTATCTTTAAAAATTAGACTGAGGGAGGGCGGGAAATTTGGCTTTTGAAGCGATATCTCATCAATCATTGACCTAAGAAAAAAAGATTAAAAAATACAATTTTTAAGAGCTGTCGGTAAACACACCACATAGTTTTATAGGTAGGATTATTATTTATTTTTATTTTTTTCATTACTTTTGAGTAGCGGTTCATAGGAAATAGCTCCACATTTCAACTGAGAGTAAAATTGCTGTGATATACAGATTGGATATGTTAAGGGTCTATTTACACCCTTTATAGACTGACAGACATACAGGAAGAATCTATAAGCGTTCCGTTCTTTGAAATTGGCTACGGAACCCTCAACACTAAGTATAATACAAGGCAATGTTAAACAAAATTTAATCCGTTTTTTTTATTCTACAGGTAGTGATGGGGCCATGCCGAGCTTTGACGAAAAGGATAAGAATCACTGGAATTTGCAAGCGCAATGGATATTGAGAACAAAGGTATGTATATCTTTAATTATTATCTTTCGTTCTTTAAAATAAAAACATTGAATTAAGACGACCGTCCACTGCTAAGAGCGTTGTTTGCGGGGTTTGTTTGTTGGCCAGGCACGCATCCGCAGCTTGGTCGTGGGTCACAGTCTGTGGGCGCAGTGGACGTTATTGCCGACATTTTCATACAAAGCGAATCTAATGTGGACATCTGACGCTTCACTCTTCACTGTTATTTTCTGTTGGAATTCATCTTTCTTTTTTGTTCAGACGTTCTTCGAGTGAAAGATGCCAAAAATAAACGGAAATTAATCTAATTTCAGTTTTAGTACATGTGCGTAGCTTAGCCGTGTGCCGCTATAGAGCAGTGCCTTTATGACCCTGGTTTTCGAGCGGGACAATTCTTTCCCGGATTATGAAAAACTAAATTAAAGTTTTCAAATTGAAGTCAAGTTTTTCCTTTTCTTTAAATCTTTAGCATTAGGGGAGACTTACCTTGTGTCATCGGCACTTTATTACTTTTTGAATGGGGAGGCCGTTTAAGAAAAGGGACCACGTTTGAGTAATCCTCGTCCCTTGGTTCCCGGGATTCTTCCGTTGCGTGATTTTCGTCAATTTCGTACGGTTTAACTTCAGCTGTATCGGGGTTATTTTTTTTAAGATAGAATAGAATAGAATACATTTTATTGTAAAACATGAGTATACATCAAATAATTATATTTACGTTTAGAGTTCCATTTTATTAAAAAAAAAAAAAATCGGGAACTCTTGAAAAACAGTAAACATGGTAAATATCCCGTTTTGAATATTAAATAATAAAGTTAAATAATATATACTTTTGAATGCCAAATGAAACATACTAGCTATATTCTCATGAATAACGATATCTTGATTGAGTTTCGAAGATCACGTACCTATACCTACTTGTAATTTATTAGCTGTGTGTTAAATTACAAATTGACAAATCAAAAGTCATTTTATTCAAACTATGTTTCGGGTTAATTTTTTTTTTAATCCAAATGAATCATACTTCTATATTCTCATGACTAATGATATCTTGATTGAATTTCGAAGATCACGTACCTATACCTACTTGTATTTTAAAAGCCGTGTGTCAAATTAAAAATTGAAAAATCAAAAGTCATTTATGCAAACTAGGTTCAATATCAGCACTTTTTGAACTCAATCAATCAATTACATCAATTACACAAGACAGTCCTCGAAAGAGCTCGCTCTTAAAAATATATCATCAAGCCTTTAAACAGTTACCAGGTATATGGCACATCGAGTTATAAAGATTGTCATCATCATCTGCCTAGCCTTTTCCCAACTATGTTGGGGTCGGCTTCCAATCTAACCAGATACAGACGATGACCAATATTTTACATGAAGCGACTGCCTATCTGACCTCCTCAACGAAGATAGTAGAAATAACCAACACGACACTGCTAAAAGTAACTTTTCTGATAATCTACCTATAACATTCCCACTGCATGTGAACTGGCTTCCAGGCTGGCAGGCTTAGAAGAGGAAGGTCCTCTTAAAAAAATATTATTTATTTATTTATTATTAAAATCTCCCTTACACTTCCATTACAGGTGTATCCCTAATGGGATAGCGCGGTGTTAAAATTAACTTATTTAATAATGTTACAATCATAGCTTATATACTAAATTCCCTAACTACAAAAACAATATTTAAATTATAAAACTATAACATTTGTAAAAGAGCAGTGCAGTTACAGTGTTGATTAAAGTAGGCACTTTAATCAAGTGTTGACTAAAGTGTCTACTTTAATCAACACTGTAACATAAAATAAACAACAGTAATTTTGCGAATTCACTCAAATAGCAAGTAAATACATCGATCTTGCAATGAAGATCGTTAATAACCCGAATTGCGCGGGTAACTGGTGTTTTAGCAAGAAGTTTGGTCCTCGCAACCAGCACGGTCAGCAGCGAATAACACTGATCTTAAAGGTCCTCATTCAAAATTCCAGTTAGCCAGTCCTCCAAATACGAGGGTAGCGAAGAACGTGATCCTGTTCCTTGGAGATGGCATGAGCATCACCACCTTGGCAGCTACAAGGGTGTACCTGGGACAGCAGTACGGTCACATTGGTGAAGAATTGCAGCTGAGCTTTGAAGCATTCCCTTATACTGGTCTGGCTAAGGTACGTAGAAGATTTTAATTTGAGTTTCATCATCTTTTGGCCGTACGACGACCACTGGACTAAGGCGTCTCCAAGGATTGCCAGCACGACTGATCCTGTCCTTTTTGGTTCCAACTAATACACCAATAGAATTGTCCTCTCCAATTGCAATCTATTTATAATATAAAACCTATAAAGGGAGTTAATAGACCCTTAACATAACCGAAAGGCTCTCCCCGTCGGTTCTCCCCGTCTTTGCGATCATTTTTTTGTTCTAGACTATACCTTCTAGTTACGGAGATATTGGGGGTCAAAGTTCTAACTTTTTCACAAGTTTTTTTTTTAAATACATGTTTTTAATATAAGATTTTTACTTCACACACCTCCATGACCCCCGTACTATTCAATCCATCCATGAGCACAATGCTTTGAGTGCTTTCCATCGAGTCCTACCGTAAAACGTGACTTTTCACCCAAAAAAAAAAGTCGATTCCCAGCAATAATTTTTGCGTAAAGTTACTTAGTTTGATGTACAGAATGCTTGGTTGACGGATATGTGAAGGGTCTGTTTACACCCTGTATATAAAAATTATCATACCCAAAAGGACTGGTAGTTTGGTGGTAGGTGTTTAAACCCAGTAGTTTACCAGCTTTACAAATAATCGGAATCGTTCCGATCCTAACTGGTAATTTCCTGAAAAATAACACATAACAGTTAATTCAGGATCGGTTTTTTTTTTTTTTTTTTTTCTTAAATTATCTTGAAAAATTAATACCCAATCTTATTTATTTAAACTTCATGTCTAGTAGTGGTACATAGGCGGAGTTAATGTCACAAGACATTCTCTACCAGTCAACCTTTGGGTTAAATAAGAAAACATTGTGATAGGGTACAAAATAAATACATAAAAAAATAACTTCTTGCTTCCAGCTCCTCCAGTTCTTTTCCTTATACCAGTGAAACACTTCAGTTAATTAGTTACTGATTCACAATCTCTCCACAACTCTTTCAATTGTAACATATCATCATCGTCGTCTAACATTATTATACCTACACTGTTAATGTAAGATTCGTAATTATTAAATGTTACTTTTTGTAGTTCTAAAAAAGCTTTATTTTTTTCATATAGCCTAGCTTTTTTTCCAACGATGTTAGGGTCGTCTTCCAGAGTAACCGGATGCAGATGACTGAATACCAGTATCTGACATATTATTAAAGAGACTGCCTATCTGACCTCTGCTACCTAATTAATACGATACCCCTTGGTAAGACTGGTAGTCGGACTTTCAGGCCACTGACTACTTGTAACAACAGTCAAAAATTTACAAATGAAAAGAAAGAAAAAATATTTATTTGCAGCAAGGACATGACGTGCATACAAAATGACACAAAAAAAACATACAATGCATAACAAATATAAATACAAACGGTCGGAACAAAAAATAAGTTGATAGCTTGCACGTCATGACTGCGACAAGCAGATTATCACTTAGCATGATGACATGACCATCTTAATGACAGCCGAGACCAATGCCATAACTCGCTTTCCGAGGTACAATATCAAGATTTCATTTTAATAAAAACCATGGTCTTTTCATAGACATATTGCGTGGACCACAACGTTGCTGACTCCGCCTGCAGCGGCACCGCCTATCTGTCAGGAGTGAAGGCCAACAGTGGGACTGTGGGACTCAGCGCGGCTGTGAAACGTGGGGACTGCAAGGGGCAGAGAGATGGCATTCACTCCGTCACTGGACTGATGGACTGGGCGCAGAAAGCTCGGAAGGGAACTGGTGAGAATTACTGTCAGGCTTTCATATTTCTTGCACGTTAAATTTAATTTCAGACTGTTTTCTTCCGAAAAACCTTTCGGAGGTGGTGTAATGGAGCTTTATACCACCTTTATACACCGTGACTTTTTAGTCGTCGTACAACGGCAGCCCACTTCACGTATCCAATGACTACTAAACTCTGAGTTTCCTTACCCATGTACTAGACTAATATCTAGAACAGTATGTTTACTTATTAATTAAATATTACGCAATTTCATAGAACGGACTAGATGTAAAACGTTCGGTCAGGTTTTAAATGCAAATGAATAACAATCAATTAAAATGACTCAGAATTCTCAATTATTAGTAATCGTTATGGATTGATCCGACCAGGTTTTACGTCTTTGGAATGACGAGGTCGAGAAAGGACAACCAGGCAATCCAGCGCAAAAATTTAACATCAGACTTTTGAAGTGAGAAATTAATTTTGCCTGCTAGTTTTAACGAGTTGTGTGAGCTACTTTAATAATAATCGATCATCTATAATGTACTACCAACTATTCATTTAATAAACTTATACTGTGACTTACGGGATATCTTCCGTGATTGTTATTGTTCATTGTGCGTAGCAAAAGACAAAGAAAGATGGTAGATAGATTTGTCTGCTCTTAACAATTTATTTTCCATCCACCCGCATTCTCCAGTCAACCCGCGATCATGGCGCTTGCAACAGCGCCGAAATATCGGGAGCTCAAAATAATGAACAATCACGGAAGATATCCCGTAAGTGACAGTATAAGTTTAGTTGTAAACCGTGAAAGCTTAAAACAGTGTTTATTCATTTAATTTTCATCATGATGCTTGGTTCTGTCCACTTGAACAGTTGCATGCAATGGAGTGCAACAGTTTAAGTGCTGTAGGGATAGTGGAAGTGCGGTGACACGTACTCACCTCACATCACATGTTGGCACACTTATTATACACACATACAAATCTGCTCACACATTCACAAACATACACAATTACACACACACGCACACACATATACACATACGCTGCGTTGGAAGGCCTCCCACTAGGTGGACCGATGACCTCGTAAAGGTTGCAGGGATCCGCTGGATGCGAGATTGCAAGACGCACGGGACCAGTCAATGTGGTGACACTTGGGGGAGGCCTATGTCCAGCAGTGGACGTCTTTCGGCTGAAATGATGATGATGATGACACATACTCACACTCTTACAAAATATGAGTATATTTATCTAATAATACTTGGTATGGAAGAGCGGACTCTCCCAATACAGGAATAGGGAGGCTCCAGTCACTAATTCTATTGTAAAATACTTATGTTGATGAAATAAATGATTTTTGATTTGATTTGATTTGATTTCGAAAATCAAATCCATCCTTACCCTGTAATAAAAATCATAAAAGCAAATAAATGGTAATTTGTTATTTTTCATAGAACCAGCGACTGAAAAAGGTTCAATCAGGTTTAATTTTTTAATTTATTGAATAAAAATTTAATGAAATTTCTTAGAAATCTCCGTTACTAAGAGCGTTCACTCGGAGCGGAATCCACGTTGGTAGAGTGGTCGCAAGCGAGGCTGTTTAGCATGAGGGCCTGGCTTCAATTCCTGGGTCGGGCAAAGTCTTATTGGGTTTTTCCATTTGGAATTTTCTCAGTATCAGCCACGGAGTGTGGATTTGTGCCCGGTTGATGGCAAGAGGTTCGCCCCCTATTACATGGGACTGGAACATAACTGGTGAAAGGGTGTACTATAATCTGGTACACCCCTGCCAAACCCTTCGGGGATTACAGGCGTGATGTTATGTTACGTTACGTTATGTAGGAGCGTTCTTCCGTTAGAATCACGCTGGAGTCAAAATGTTGTTGATTTCCGACGAAAAATAAAAATATTTGGTGTTTAATTTGTATATAAGATATTGACGTCTTATTATTTGGAATTTCAAGTACCTACAACTACTTAGCTGAAAAACATTTTATTTTCGTGTCATTTTCTCATTACAACAGTGTTTATTAAATAAATAAAATAAAATATGTGTTTTACGTAATGTCTAAGAAAAAACAAAAAGGCACTATAGATACTAAAATATCACGTTTAATATCGGGAAAAAATACTAAAAATGACACTTTTGATTATAGGTGAATGAAAATTACAACTAATATTAATTAAAACTAGCGCATAATATTTCGCACCTGCGTAGACCGACGACTAGTTTTAAAAAAGGCTTGAATACAACTGTACCAATGAAAAAAACTGACCATAGATTTTAATCATACAAGGTCAATCCAGCTATATATTTATTGGAAATTAACTGTTTTTGGGGTTCCGTACCTCAAAAGGAAAAAGGAACCCTTATGGGATGACTTTGTTGTCCGACTGTCTATCCGTCTGTCAATACCGCTTTCCTCAGGAACGCGTAAAGGTATCAAGTTGAAATTTATATCAAATATGGTCTACGATTCCTTTCACCTGTGATAAAATCGAACTTGTAAGTAAACTCAATCAAAGATTTGACCGTTTATGTAGCATATTTTGCAATTCACAAGGGAATCAAAACCTATACGGTACTTCCCGTTGACCTAGAATCATGAAATTTGACAAGAAGCAATGTCGTTACAGCAAAAATCTGAAAACCATAAATATGTAGTTTCTTAACAGAATACCTACACGTTTATACGGAACCTTCGGTGCGCGAGTCCAACTCGCACTTGGGCAGTTTTTTTCCTATAATATTTCCAAAGACATCGGGATTTAGTCGTAATAAGAAAATCAGGTTTTCTGTTTTTTGGAAATAAATAAGTAAATTACTAGGAATTTAATATAATTATCGTTTCATGGAACTCTTTTGTCACAGATCTGATCTTAAAATTTTTGGAAATGAAAAATAATTTGTTATTCTTCACAGAACTGAGCATAGGTTATCTGTCTTAAGGTTAATCAGGGTATTCAATATTTGGAAATCAACAATTTTTTTTTTTGTTAAAATAAGATTTCTTGTTAAAGTTATACTGTCACTTACGGGATATCTTCCGTGATTGTTTATTATTTTTTATTTGTTATTTATTATTTTTTTTTTTTTTTTTTTGTTCATTTTTTTTTTTTTTTTTTGTAATTGACAGTATAAGTTTAGTTGTAAACCGTGAAAGCTTAAAACAGTGTTTAAGATTTCTTGTTTTTCTGTTTTCTTGTTGTTTATATAATAAGAATTTAAGAATAATTTATTTAAAAAAGTTCTCATACAATGTTATTATTAATTCTTTTAACTACAACTAAAAATATAAAGGGTGTAAATAGACCCTTAACCAAGCCCAAAGTCACTTGTTCTCCTCGTCTTTGCGATCATTTTTTTGTTCTAGACCCTAACTGGGAACCTTCTAGTTACGGAAATATTGGGGGTCAAAGTTCCAACTTTGTCGCAAGTTTTTTTTTTAAAACATGTTTTTAATGTAAGATGCCTACTTTAAACACCTCCACGACCCCCGTACTATTCAATCTATTTTTCAGCACAATGCTTTGAGTGCTTTCCATCGAGTCCTACCGTAAAAAGTGATTTTTCACCCCAAAAAAAAGCCGTTTCCCAGCAAAAATTATTGCGTAAAGTTACTTAGTTTGACGTACAGAATGCTTGGTTGACAGCTTCGTGAAGGGTCTGTTTACACCCTGTATTAAACAGTTGCAAGTAATGATAATTTTGAATTCAATTGTTTGATAGCGACCATAATAATGACACCAAACGCATAATAATACAAAAACCTGGAACATTAGTTGTAATAGCACAATTTGGTTTGATTTTTTGGAAATTAATAAGTAGCCAATCCTAACCAATAATAAAATATTATAGTGAGTTTGTTTGTCTTATCGACTGAATGGATTTGGATGGAATTTGGTACAGGGCTCTTACTGTCCCTGTAGTGTCATAATATGTACCCATAATCCAGGTCATGGAGTCACATGACACGGGTTAGAACTGATGACACTGCGTAATGATTTTTAATCCTGGTAGGACGGTCACGCGAGCAAAGCTGCTTCCAAAAACTAGTTGTATATAATTATCGCTTCATAGAACTGCGAGATTTATTCGTAATTAAGCGTAAAAACACGAACAAGGTAGTCCGTTTTTGGAAGTGTTATATTTTTTTATTAACATCCTTTCAAAGAATGGTGGGATTTTTCCGTAGTAACAGTACATCGATGTCAAAAATAATTTTATTAGTTTACCCTTAAATGATGGGTGTAAAAAAACCCTTAACGAAGCCGAAAGATACTTGTTCTCCTCTTCATTCCGATCATTTTATTGTTTTGGACTATACCTGAGAACTCTCTAGTTACGGAGATATTGAAGGTCAAAGTTCCAAATTTTTGTGATAGAAAAAAAAAAGTGTTTAGTGTTATAACTTTACTTTAAACACCTCCATGACCCCTGTTCATCCATCAGCACAGTGTTTTGACTGCGTTTCATTGACTCCAACCGTAAAAAGTGATTTTATTACCCCAAAAAAAAGGCGTTTCCCTGCAATATTTTTTGCGAAGAATTACTTAGTTTGATGTACAGACAGAATGCTAAGTTGACGGCTTCATGAAGGATCCTTTTAGACCTTGCATGATCACAGATGAAAAGGCTTAACACAAGACCTAACTCGTTTTTGCAGGTTTCGTGACCACTACGCGGGTAACCCACGCTACGCCGGCAGCGTCATACGCTCACTCCGCAGACAGAAGGTGGGAGGCCGACAGTGACCTGCCGAAGAAAGGATTACAGTGTGACGACATCGCCACGCAACTCATCAGGGGACGGGTCGGCAGGAAGATCGATGTAAGTTTGTTAGAACTCTTTGAGAACAATGGTAGCGCAGTAGAAACAACAGACATAATTAGGGAGGCTGTTAAAGAACCCTTAACGAAGTCGAAAGGCACTTGTTCTCCCCGTCATTGAGATATTTTTTTTAGTTCTAGATCATACCTGGGAACCTTCTATTGACGGATATATTGGGGGTCAAAGTTCCGACTTTTTCACAAGTTTTTTTATGAAATAAAGGTTTTTAATGTTATAAATTTACTTTAAATACCTCCACGACCCCCGTGCTATTCAATGCGTCCATCGGCACAATGTTTTGAGTGCGTTACATTGAAACTTGCCGTAAAGAAAAGAAAAATTTAGACGAATTGATAACCTCCTCCTTTTGGAAGTCGGTTAAAAAGTGATAGTCGTTTCCCAGCAATATGTTTTGTTGACGTGGTGCTTGGTTGACGGCTTCGTGAAGAGTCTGTTTACACGTTGTATTGCGTTTACACATTTTATAAGATTTTAAACTATCATGGTCACTAACATTACTATACTAACGGGATATTTACCATGTTTACTCAGTTTATCCGTGATCATGGTGCTTGCAACAGCGCCGAAATATCGGGAACTCATAACAAACAGTAAACATGGTAAATATCCCGTTAGTATTATAGTAATGTTTACACATTTTCTCCACACAGGTGATATTAGGAGGTGGACGGAAGAACTTCTTCCCCTTAACTCAAAAAGACACCCGAGGGCTCCAGGGCCACAGAAGTGACGGCGCAGACTTAATCAAGGAGTGGAAATTGAAGAAGGAAGCATCTAAAAAGAATTATAAGTACGTGTATGATAGGCACAGTCTCCTGACCTTGGATGAGAATCTGTATGATTCTGTGTTGGGGCTGTTCGCACATGACCATATGCCGTACCATTTGGAAGCCTCGAGCAATGACCCGACCCTCACTGAAATGACCAAGAAAGCGATACAAATGTTGAACAAGAAGAAAAATGGATTCTTCCTGTTTGTTGAAGGTAATAACTATTATTATTATCTATAGATCCCTACTTAGACTGCTGACTGCCACGTTAGTCGAGTGGTCAAAAGCGCGGCGGCTGAGCATAAGGTCCTGGGTTCGATTCCCGGGACGGGCAATCTGTTATTGGGTTTTTCCATCACGAATTTCTTAGTAGCAGCCACGGAGTCTGGATTCGGGCCCGGTTGATGGCAATAGGCTCACCCCCTTACATGAGACTTAAACAACACTAGCGAAATGTTTGTGTACTATTAGGTACACCTCTGCCTAACCCTTCTTAGATTACAGGCATGATGTTATGTTATGTCGAAGGTCGTGTAATATACTTTCCTTAAACAATACAAATGAATGATTCCAGGAGGAAGAATAGACACCGCTCACCACGAAACGAAAGCACGTAAAGCGCTGGACGAGACAGCTGAATTCGCGAAAGCGGTGGAAGCGGCTTTAACGATGGTGGATCTACAAGAGACTTTGGTGGTTGTGACGTCAGACCACAGTCATACTATGACATACAATGGGTATAGTAAGCGAGGAACTGATATATTGGGTCTAGCTAATAAGGTACGTACTCAAAGCCGGAAATACACAAAGAAGAATAACAAAAAAGCCTTTTTTATTTGGACAACAGATATACAATTATACAATACGTTTCTTACACTGATGCCCTTTTATAGTTTGATGTTATTTTAATAAATATTCGTAATGAAAGCTCCCCCGGTCTTAATGGTACAGAAAAATTGTTGATGAGCCTTTGAACACGGACAGAAGTACTTATCCAGTTTTCCCGTATCGGTTACATATAGGAATGTGCCTTTTTTACGTATTTTTTGTATTCATCTAGAATAATGCTTCTGACAACATCCCATACACTACTCTGAGCTACGCCAACGGACCGGGGTACAAGATAAGGGACGAACACGACAACAGATATAACGCAGCCCTGGATGACAACTTCAGTAAGTAGTTTCTTCTTTATATTGTAACACCAACTGATTTGAAAAGAGTAACCATGGAGTTTCTTGCCGGTTCTTCTCCATAGGAAACGACCAACCCGAACCGTGCACCTTTTTGTCGACGTTTTATAAGTGCCCATCGAGGCCTATGTGAAATAAAATGTTTTGATTTTGATTTTTTTAAACCAATGATTTTGAAGGGGAATGCAAAATGTTCACGTTATTGTGTACGTGTTGAACATGTCATGTTCCACGTCCCTAAATGCATCCACAACAAATACATCTTGCAAGATCTGAAGCTCAAAACTGTAAAGCAAGAGATCGCTGCCCGAGGACTGTTCCTCGGGTCTGGATCAACAAAAGAAATCTGTTTATTTTGTCGATTCTTCCGTCAAATGACAGATCAACTAAAGAAACCTGTCATTTTGTCGATTCTTCCATCGACAAAACCTGTTTCGACGGTGGTCATACTACGCGTGCTGGGAACCTTCTATTTACGGAGATTTTGGATGTCAAAGTTTTTTTTAATACGAATTTATAAGCTTATAACTTTACTTTAAATACCTCCATGACCCGTTTACTATTCAATGCATCCATCAGCACAATATTTTGAGTGTGCTACATTGAGTTTAACGTAAAACGTGATTTTACACCACCAAAAAAAAAGTCGTTTCCCAGCAATAATTTTTGCGTCGAGTTACTTAGTTTGGAGCACAGAGTGCTTGGTTGACGGCTTCGTGAAGAGTCCGTTTACACCTTGTATTATTAAACGTTTACACATTTTCTCCACACAGGTGATATTACGAGGTGGACGGAAGAACTTCTTCCCCTTAACTCAAAAAGATGATTTTTTATTACAGCCAATCTAAACTACACGTACCCTGCCCTGGTGCCAATCGCCCGGGAGACGCACGGAGGCGAAGACGTAGCGGTGTTCGCCAAGGGCCCCTGGGCCCATCTATTCACAGGCAACTACGAGCAGAACTTTCTACCCCACGCCATTGCGTTTGCCTCATGCATGGGACCAGGACTCACCATTTGTAACTCATAACTAGTGTAAAATAAGACATTTGTAATAAAGTTATTAGCTGTACCCAGACCCGGAAAAATGTTGACCGTTTTTCCGAGTCTGGCCAAACCCGGAATGATTTTATTAGTCGTAACTAGTTCTGTAATACACTTTTTTTTACAATCTAGAGGGGTTTAAACGAAAATCGCGATACAATATTATGAAAAATTGGTGGCTCAGCAAGTGTAATGCAAATACTGTTGAATTTTCAAATTAAATAGCATTGCAAGCTGGTTGCATGCAATCGAGCAAGTTAACAACATGTGTATACAGAATACACATTTTGTTAACTTGCTCATATTTATTTCATTAAAAAAATCTAGTGCAATTAAACTCGGAAAGTTGATCATTAATTCCGAGTTTGGAGTTGAAGTCCTCAAGTAGGAAATGTAAATCGCAGCATTTGGAACAAAATAAAAATTTACTAAGGCAAGCAGAGCGAGCGAAGTATTATGAATGAATTATTATAAATTATTGATATCCATTTGATAATTTTGTTGTGTTAGTTTTAAGTTATAATTATTTGAGTGAATAATGCTGGACGATTTGGCATAAACCTCTACGATAACTCATTTAACCATGCGCGTGCCCTCCACGCCAAGCCACAGTTTCACCTACCATTTTGTCACATATTCGTGACGTTTATCGTACGGGGCAGTTGCTTGCTTGTCACATATGTGTGACTAAGGCAGTCAAAAGGTTAACAAACAAATGATTAAAAAAGCTTTTTATGCCTACAAATTCACGTCTATTCCTTCATATTCTGGCCTTTTATCTCTAACGCCTAAAATCCTCTCCTAAACGTAAAATGGATTAATTAAATACAGTTGAATACTTCTTTTTCTTCTTTTGTCTATGCTTATTGCCTCATAATACC
The DNA here is from genome assembly GCA_963082995.1 of Noctua comes. Lineage (NCBI taxonomy): Eukaryota > Metazoa > Arthropoda > Insecta > Lepidoptera > Noctuidae > Noctua > Noctua comes. Next base: position 15,094,662 of record OY720278.1, on the reverse strand, counting down.
TCTTACATCCGCGCTATAAATCAGTTTTTAACATTGCATGGAAATAACACAATTTAGAACGATTTGATTATGGTAATTCCATTTTCCGAGAGCCTTCAGCGGAAATAAATTTTAAACCATGCAATTTTGTATTTACGTCTAAGCATAAAGTTCTAAATGCTATTTTGTGGACATCAGAAATTATACATTTACATACAAACTAGAGCTTTATGTTCTTAATGTAGGGTTGAGTATTGTACGCGTCGTTGAGGGTTCGCTATTGTGGTTGATTTTGTTTGCAAACTTATCGGGTAGTGTAGTATTATATAATTAGAAAAGTAAATATTTCATCTTACTGTTTATTTTGTTTGAAATAACAAATTGTGTGGGAAGTCAATAAAATTTAAATGAAATGTATGAATCATTATAATTATGGGTAATTTAATGATAATTATCTCAGGCTAGTTTGGGTTATTTTATCAAAATGCACTTCCACGATTTTAAGCTGAAAGTTTTTTGTATCCTGATTTTAGTTTTTTGTATCCTAGTAAGCGGGTGAAAGGCTCTGCCAAAATAAGTAAAACATTGACAGATTTGTACAGGCTTCCTTTTTGAATTAATGTTTTAGAAGCTCGAGTCAGGGAGTGCATTTTAAAAGCTGGCAACGTTGCACATTGCTGTCAAAAATAAAGTAAATTTTATATCATCTGCCTAGCATTTTTCCAATATTGGGGTCGTATTCCAATCATACCAGTCTTACCAGATGCAGCTAAATACCAGTATTTTACATGGAGCGACTGCCTACCTGACCTCCACAACCCACAAGAGGTTTCAGGTTTGATTTTATAAACAAAACAGTATCCATTGCCCAGTACTAACTGGGTTGTGGAGGTCAGATAGGTAGTCGCTCCATGTAAAATACTGGTATTCAGCTGCATCCGGTTAGACTGGAAGCCGACCCCAACATAGTTGGGAAAAGGCTAGGCAGATGAGTGACAGTTTTGACAGCTATTTGTAATGAGTTGAACGATCTGGGGTGTTAAAAAAAATAAAAAATCTAGGCTTTTATAATAGGATTTATTGCCAGCCAGCCATAGAGGCTATAAATCAGAAGTAATTCTAGTGTGGGAAAGAGATGGCGCTAGACGACCTGTATAGCTCTGTCTCTTTCTCACACTGGATTACTTCTGATTTATAGCCTTTATGGCTGGCTAGCAATAAATCCTATTATAAAAGCCTATTTTTTTTATACGTTTTATCGACATCTTACTGCATTGTTAGTTAAATAAAAGATTAATATTTGCTAGTTACCATTGTGATATGTTAAGTTATAAAAGTCGTATTTTTTTTACTGATTTTATTAAAACATTTTATAATCAATGATTTTGAACATGTGTGGGTTTTTTTTTGCACTAATTCATTCTCATCTGCCGAGCCTTTTCCCAACTACGTTGGGGTCGGCTTCCAATCTAACCGGATGCAGCTGAATACCAGTATTTTACATGGAGCGACTGCCTATCTGACCTCCACAACCCAGTTAGTACTGGTTAATACAACACCCCTTGGTAAGACTGGTTGTCAGAGTTTTTGGGCCACTGAATACCTATGACGACTGACAAATATCTACAAATGACAGCCGGGACCAACGGCTTAACGTGCTTTCCGAGGGACGGAGGAAACTCGGTATGTAATGGGTGGTCACCCATCCACAGACCAACCTTGGTAAGCACTGCTTAATCTAAAGATCGACCCGAGCGGCTGTTATTATTTAGCCACGAGCTTCTCAATTAATTCATTATTTTTCTAATATAAAGTAAATGCCCTTTCTATCGCAAGCGCAGAGGATCTTGGTAGGTGACAATTGCGTTCAAATTGTTTCGTATTTCTACAACAGGGCATTCAATCGGATTATAGGGATACTAGCTATTGCCCGCGGCTTCGCTCGCGTTAATTTAGAATTTGACAATCAATTCTGGTTGTACTCTGCTTGTAATAATTCAATCATGGTTCGAAAGACACGTGGCGCCATCTATTATCATAAGAAAGTTAGTGTTGTTTTCCTCGGGAACAGTACTTTTTTTCGGGATGAAAGGTACCCTATGTCCGTTTCCGTACACCTGACAACGTATATGCAAAATTTCAAGATGATCGGTTCTGTGGTTTAGGCGTGAAAAGGTAACAAACAAACAAACTTACTTTCGCATTTAAAAGATTAGTGAGGTAGTAAGCATAAGGAAGTAAGGAGAAATGAAGAACAGGGTGTAAAGTTCTTCATCCCTGATAGAAAATGGAGAATCCTCCGACCAGAGGGGTGTTATGTCTGGTGGGCTACTGCCCGACAGCTGTCGTTGTCGGGTTTTTCTATATCGTCTTCAGTAGCGGATAACTCGATTCAGAATTTTGATGATACTTCTTCATTTGTGGTAAGTTGGCGCTGTAGTAATTTTTGGACTATGTTGCGGTAATCCTTTTTTTAGTGCCGCTACAGGATCGATATAAGATTTTTCGTTGCTACCAGTCCCATATATTTATGACTTTTTTATCGTTGTTATTGCTTATAGAATGTCACTTTGTTTAGGCCCCCAGGATAATTGACTTTATTACGTAGCAGTAAGCCCCAGTTTTCATTCAATGCTCGTTTATAATTTGAACAAATGCCTAAATAAGCGCGTTGGAACTTCAACTTTCTACGCTGGGCCGAGCGCTGAAAAGCTCAGCGCGCTTTGATTTAGGTATAACCTTTTATACAGGGTGTAAACAGACCCTTCACATAGCCGTCAACCAAGCATTCTGTACATCAAACTAAGTAACTTTACGCAAAAATTATTGCTGGGAATCGACTTTTTTTTGGGCTGAAAAATCACGTTGTAAGGTAGGACTCGATGGAAAGCACTCAAAGCATTGTGCTGATGGATGGATTGAATAGTACGGGGGTCATGGAGGTGTGTAAAGTAAAAATTTTACATTAAAAACATGTATTTAAAAGAAAACCTGTGAAAAAGTTGTAACTTTGACCCCCAATATCTCCGTAACTAGAAGGCTCCCAGGTATGGTCTAGAACAAAAAAATGATCGCAAAGACGGGGAGAACAAGTGCCTTTCGGATGTGTTAAGGGTCTATTTACACCCTGTGTGGTAATGATACCTAAATCCGGTTCAAATGTTAGTTCAAACTGACGTGGTTCTGACACTAGATAGGCAAGAATCTAACACTATTTGCAGAGATCTAAACTTCCAATAGGTTTCCTAGAACTTTAGATGAAGTCCCGTGAGGTTTGGATCACGAAATTAACTACATAGTGACGTCACTACTCCTTGTCTGTGTGTTTCTGGAAACTTGACTAACACATGGCAGCAAATGGAGAAAATAGGGTTGAACTTTAATTTCCCGCTAACTTTTGCATGCGGCTTCGCTCGCGTGTTTGTGAGAAATTCACCCACGAGGAGGAACTACTGCAAGTGAAAGTGTCCTAACTCAGGTTTGCATGAAATGTTTGTTACACAGGTACTCCGAAAAACCTGAAATCTGTTTAGCTGTTAAGGAACTTCCCGTATTACGCGGCCTTGAACACGACTTGCACGCGTTGAAATGGATTTTGTCGACGGAAGAATCGTCAAAATGACAGATTTCTTTTGTTGATCTGTCATTTTGTCGATTCTTCCGTCGACAAAACCCGTTTCTACGATGGTCTTGCTATGCGTGCTGTCGCATGACCGGCCGCTATCTTTAGCAAGGACGCCAGATTTTGCGGCCATAATTCGTGGTCGTGGCCACATAGTGCGCGAGATACCTAAAGCTTGAAAACGTGGCAGATGGACAGAATTACTTTATCGTATATAATACTAATATGTATGTGGTTGTTATGATACATACAAACAGGGATGGATTGAGGAAAAGTGCTCGATATAAAAAAAAATAAAAAAGTACATTAAGTAAAAAATTGGTAGCTGCTAAAGTATAAACTGCAGCGCAGCTAACAACGCCCTCCCCCAAATACAGATTGGAATTATGTTCCATAGGTTAATTTAGATTTAGTTAATAAATAACAAAAAAAAAAAAAAGGCGTAGGCATAATTTTATTTCAAGAAACATAGGCACAAATAATAGATATAAAATCAACACCTTAAGTCGGAAGCTCTAATTTAAAAAAGATTAAAAAAAGATTTATTTTTTTAGAAAGAACTTTTGTTTTAAGAATCGATCTTGGACGAATTAATTCATTGCCTAGGTACTATTAAGGCGAAAACAGACAGATGGATTATTTCGGTTTAATTGTGTGTAATGAGCACCCTAGTTAATGATAGTTAAGGGGGGTTGGTGAGCTCAGTTCGATCGAGTCGTTACAGATTTAGGTCAACGAGGTCACGTCTATCCTCCCCTTTGATCTGAATGCAACGTGTTTAGTTGTGTGTGTCATAGTATCTGAGTCTTATGTCCGCTTTTACTAAACAATGCCTAGTTAGGTAAAGCTGAATGAACGTAAGCAGATCCTTAAACAAGAACTCCGTTTTTATTTTTTTTTCGGATGAGAACCGCTCTGGGCGGAGCGGAAGGGAGTATCAGACTTATACTGACTAAAACCCACCCATGTTCCTTCTTTGCCCTTTGTGTTCCAGGGCCGCAGTATTTCTTTCGAACAGTCCCGCAGCCCTCGCAGGCATCGGCCCTTGCGGACCTCTACATCGTTGCTGACATCTCTTTGAGGCGCGCGTGATACAAGGACTCCTTACCCTCATGTTTGACGCACTGATACGAAATCTGTTGCTAGGCAACCTGTTGGAGTTGAACAAGCAATATAATGTATTTTTTTTTTTTTTTTTTTTTTTTTTTTTTTTTTTAGATAGTTGTCTCATAGCGTTACTGAAAACTGGCATTATTAAATAAATGTTTGCCAACACAGGATACATTGGGTCAAACTTTTATTAAATTTAATCGTATTTTGATCGCATCCCGCAATAAAATGCGACTGTAGGTACTTCAATTAATTTAGAGTCGACCATACAATTACTTTACTGCGCCAAGTTTGAATGTATATCTCTTTCATGTCATAAAACTGTCAAAACCATTGTGAAAGTTTGATAGATTCTATCACTATAACAATTATTAAGGAAACCCCAAAAATTTTACTGGGAATTACATTAAAAATGATAAATCAATATAAAATCAACTATTCATATGTAGGTAAATAAAACGCACCGACCCCAAGTAATATTAGACTAGAAAAGAATCCATAAAAATACAATATTCAGCATCCATAATAGTTTTCACTTTTCCTAGAAAACGTAACTCACAGTGCGCGAGAGACCACGCGAGTAAAAGTTAGTGGGGAATAAAAAGCTATTGCGAAGCATGGCATTATTTATTACACATGGGACTAACTGTGTCCATGCAGTAATATACGGTTGTTCCATAAAATTAGACTTTTTTGTGAATAGCTGTTCCATAGTAACTATTATAGAATTCAGATAGATGGATACATAATTATAAGTGTAATCTTCATTGTATACATTCACCATATACATCAAAAAACCATTGAAAACAACATAAAATAACATGAAGCCTGTAACCCTTGAAAGGAAATAATAAAGCTATGGCATACAAAAGAAAAATAAACTGGAAATTATTAAAAACTACAGACAATTTACTGTCACTTACGGGATATCTTCCGTGATTGTTCATTATTTTGAGCTCCCGATATTTCGGCGCTGTTGCAAGCGCCATGATCGCGGGTTGACTGGAGAATGCGGGTGGATGGAAAAAAAAAAGCTATCGGGAGCTCAAAATAATGAACAATCACGGAAGATATCCCGTAAGTGACAGTATAGTTGTAAACCGTGAAAGCTTGAAACAGTGTACAGACAATTTAGTCCAAGCCGTACTTGCTTTAAAAGTAATACGAGGATCTACTATCTTAGTACCAACCGGGCTTTTTGATGTCATTTGGTTATTACCTAATAATAAGAAAAACAATATATTAAGTTATTCAAATAAAAGTCTGAAAAAACCAGACGACCTATTTTTCATTAATTTCAGAAAGGTGACATTGTAGTTTACGAAGAAAAAGCACTCATAAATACGAATTTATGTTTATAAAGGTTGAATTTTTCAAGTGGGCGTGGATGGCCAAATCCGAAACTATGAGGAATAGCGAAAAATACTCAAAGGAGTCTCGAGCCCGATTTTGAAGAAAACTAATATTCTCTATCATTACATTTTTTAAAAAACAATACTCCTAGCCAGGAATCGAGCCCATTGGTTTTGGAAAAAAAACACACGCTGTATTATTACACCATTCGATAGTGTCGCTAATAAGGATCAAATTCTGGGATTTATGACATACGGCAAACTTAAGGTTCAACTTAACTTAAGTTTCAGATTTAGCCATCCACGCCCACTTAAAAATTCACCCTGTATATTATTCAGAACACAAAACCTGTATTGAATTATCAGTGAATGGAGGTCATGTATTATGGATAGATCAAGAAATGATTGTTAAACGTGGGTGCCTAAGACGGGCGTCACCACCGAGGCAGGTACTTGTTTTTAATGTATGATTTTTACACATCTCTACGACTCCCGTACTATTCAATCCATCAATCAGCATAATGCTTTGAGTGCTTACCATCGAGACATACCGTAAAACGTGATTTTTCACCCCAAAAATTAAAGTCGATTCCCAGCAATAATTTTTGCGTTATGTTACTTAGTTTGATGTACAGAATGCTTGGTTGACGGCTTTAAGGAGGGTCTGTTTACACCCTGTATAATAAGTATAAAAGTTAAATTGTTTCTCTGGGACTCCGTCGAGCTTCATTGTGTCGGCGCTTTTCTGGTGGTCGCCACTGTTGATTCTGGCTTTCAGAAGTTGCAGTGTCTTGGGAATAGTGTGGCGGGCTTGTCTCAACAAGAATAAATTAATATAATCTTTATTTATTTATACACCGTGGCTTTTTATTCGTCTTACAAAGGTGGTCCACTCAATGTACCCGACATAAACTAGCTCAAGGCACGATTTTATTTTTTTACCTACCATAATAGGTGCAAAGAAAATAAATAAAACATTAGAATAAAATTATGAAACATCCTGTTAATGATGTTACCGGTCAAACGGGAGAACATACCTACCCAGTGCTCGAGTCCAGAAGATCATCGCTCGCAACAGGGTGTTTTAACTACGTAATGCGTCATAATACTGAATAATATTTTTATTTTTAAATTATTAAAATCTCATAAATATATATATATAGTTGTAAGACGACTTAAAGTCACGGTGTATAGAAACAGATTGTAGCACATGTAGCAGAATTCACAAAGTATAAAACAGTAAGAAATCCGCTGGTTTTTCCATTGAACATCCTTCATCTTACAAATCCGTGACGTATCATTTTAAAAGATTTTGAGTGGTTTCCGAACGTATTTGGTAATGCCGCATGAACCAAAAATAATGTAATTGGAATGTGCCCATACAAGTCAAAAATGCAAGTCAGACTAATTCCGTCAGTCCTATAAATCATCACCTGAGTAGCCTTTTCCCAACTGTATTGGGGTCGGTTTCCAGTCTAACCGGATGCATTTGAAACCAGTATTTTACACGGAGCGACTGCCTATCTGACCTCCACAACCTGTTAGTACTGGGTAATACGATACCCCTTGGTAAGACTGGTTGTCAGACTTTTTGGGCCACTGACTACCTAACGACTGTCAAAGATCTACAAATAACAGCCGGGACCAACGGCTTCACGTGCTTTCTGAGGCACGGAGGAAACTCGGTATGTAATGGGCGGTCACCCATTCACAGACCAACCTATGCAAGCACGGCTTAACCTAAAGATCGACCCGAGCGGCTGATATTATTTAGCCACGAGCTATAAATATGATCAGTCCTATAAATATGATCAGTTATTCATATGCCTCGTTGGTCTAGCTAGTGGTTGCAATTGCGACTGCTGAGCATAAGGTCCTAGGTTCGATTCCCGGGACGTCTAAAGTGCTAAATCGCAACTTTCACTATTTGACGGATATACATATAGACGGAATACTCTTTATTATGTACAGCCGCAAGCACATCGAGCTACTACAATCTGTCAAATTTTCAACTTTATCGCTCAAGTATTAGGTTCCAGGTTGATTGGGAAGATTTTGACAGTTTCGGATAGCTTGATGTGCTGGTGTCTGTACACCATGAGAATTACTTGGTGAAAATTGTTTGCAATAGCTAACACACTGCATATTATACAACATTATTTTTAGTATACAGGGTGTAAACAGACCCTTCACATATCCGTCAACCAAGCATTCTGTACATCAAACTAAGTAACTTTACGCAAAAATTATTGCTGGGATACGACTTTTTTTTGGGGTGAAAAATCACGTTTTACGGTAGGACTCGATGGAAAGCACTCAAAGCATTGTGCTGATGGATGGATTGAATAGTACGGGGGTCGTGGAGGTGTGTAAAGTACAAATCTTACATTAAAAACATGTATTAAAAAAAAACTTGTGAAAAAGTTGGAACTTTGACCCCCAATATCTCCGTAAATAGAAGGTTCCTAGGTATGGTCTAGAAAAAAGACGGGGAGAACAAGTGCCTTTCGGTTAAGTTAAGGGTCTATTTACATCCTTTATGCGAAACCTGAATATATTTGTTCAGAATAAGCAACTGAATCGATTCCAATAATTTTTAAACCATGTTATATTTTGTCCCAAAATATTTAACAAAAGTTACAAGTTGACACCGTGCGACATTAAGTACCTATCGCAATAATTTGGGTACCAACTGCCAAATTATGTTTATCAATGAGCTCAAGACGACGTTGGAGGTCCAAGCGCGGGAGCGCTGCGTGATGACCACGATTTTGCGCGGTTAACCAGGTAACAGAACAAGCTTATAACTTTGTGATTTTTCATGAAACAGGTTTGAATTTTGTACATAGATTCTTTAAATAAAAATACTCGACACGTGTTTCAGGTTTCGCATATACTAAAACTAATGTTGTATAGACGTAGTATTACCATTTGAAAACAATTTATTTCCCTGACCTTTATGGAGGAGCTCGTGGCTAAGTAACAGCTGCACGGGCCGATCATCAAAGGTTAAGCCGCGCCAGCCTAGGTCGGTCGTGGGCGGTTGACCATACACTACATTTATTTGACTGACTGATTGACCATACATTACTTTATATATTTGATATATATCACTTTATTTTCTAATACCTACTGTGATGGAATGTAATAGACATTCCATTCATCATCATCATCATTATCATTTCAGCCGAAAGACGTCCACTGCTGGACATAGGCCTCCCCCAAGTGTCGCCACATTGAACGGTCCCGTGCGTCTCGCATCCAGCGGATCCCTGCAACCTTTACAAGGTCATCGGTCCACCTAGTGGAAGACCTTCCAACGCAGCGTCTTCCGGTTCGCGGTCGCCACTCCAGAACTTTTCGGCCCCATCCGCCATCTGTTCTGCGAGCAATGTGCCCTGCCCATTGTGTGCAATGTCCCCTGACATTCCATTACCAATAGCTTATACAAGTTGTAACTATTGGAAGAGCGGAACTTCCTAATACAAGTATACTTCTTACTTAAATGGAAATTCCCTGAAGACCAAAAGTAGACGTACTCTTAAGTTATTGAAATAAACATTTATATTATTTATATATATTATGACAGAGAATGGAGTAGGAGGACGCTAATCCCAAATATCGGCGCCATCCGCCATTCCGCCATATTGTCTTCGTGTGACATGATTCTTTTGTTGATAGATAGGTAGTTGGGTAGTTTAAATCACACACAATACTTGACTCAAACTTCAAACGTTTATTTCTATTAAACCATTTACAAGTTGAGCCACCCGTTCGCAAACATGATTGTTCATAAGGAGAAGAACGGGCTAAGAAACTCCTTACACACTCTTTTAATTCGTGTTACAGTTCTCATTTACACAACGTAATATTGTTCACTTCAAAAACCACTTCATTTCTATACTTCAATTGTTTTTTAATCGCGAGCTAACTAACTCGACTTCTCGTTGTACCTACGCGTGTTCTCTCTGTCCGGGCGGAAGTACCACACCGCCAGTACAGTAATTTATAACATAGTAAGTTCATTAAACCTTACAAACAATACTAGAATACTTCACAATTAATTACTCTAATAATTAAACGATGCCAATATTCATAAATGCAAAGGCATTATTGAGTTAAAACTAATTAGTGGCTTCATTACTTTTTACAACAATGGGATCTTGCTTAAAACCATTTCTGGCAGATCAAAGGATTTAATACAAACAGGTCTTTCACTAATACATTGCTCTGTAAAATAATCTTGTTACTTTTTTAGTTTGTAATTAGTTACAGAAACTGATTTAGTTGTAGTTTCAAATTATAAATTGAGTTATTGATCATTAAAATCGTATTCGGCGCCATCTTCCACAATATTGTGTAATGTTGCCTCAAAACAAATCTTAGTGTTAAATGAGCATTGTTAAAATCCCAATTGTCAAATATTTGCTTATCTTAATTTTAACTATAGTTCTAGCTAAAGACTTTCGTTTAATAAATTAATCTTCAGAAGATCTTATCACGAACTATCTCAGTACTAGTTAATACAGAGACCATTAGATGGCGCTTATCTCTTCTGTCAATCGATACAGATCATTGTAATAATTGTACTTGCAACCCACAGATGGCACGATCAATATTATGATGGATGAGACATTATAAGTTGGTTATTAATTAAATTAACTTATATTCTTAGCAGATAGACGCTCTTGCGGCGACATATATTATATTATTACATACCGACTTTCCTCCGCGCCTCAGAAAACAAGTTAAGCCGTTGGTCCCGGTTGCCATTTATAGATCTTCGACAGTCGTTACTCGAAATTCTGACAACCAGTCTTACCCAGTCTTATCGCATTACCCAGTACTAACTGGGTTATGGAGGTCATATAGGCAGTCGCTCCATGTAAATTATTGGTATTCAGCTGGGTCCGGTTAGACTGAAAACTGACCAGGCTAGGCAGCTGATGATGATAACCGTAAAAAGCTTTATCACTACTTAGTATAAAACAAAGTCGCTTCCCGCTGTCTGTCTGTCCCTTTGTATGCTTATATCTTTAAAACTACGCAACGTATTTCGATGCCGTTTTTTTAATGGATGAGTGATTCAAGAGGAAGGTTTATATTTATATATATGTATATAAGTCGCTTCCCGCGGTCTGTCTGTCCCTTGTATGCTTAGATCTTTAAAGCTACGCAACGGATTTTGATGTTGTTTTTTTAATAGATAGAGTGATTCAAGAGGAAGGTTTATATGTATATATTGCACCCGTGCGAAGCCGGGGCGGGTCGCTAGTATGTCTACATAATGCTAGTTCTCAAATTATACTAGTGTAAAAGACATAAACGTTTAAAGTTGCATACTTACCGATGCAACACCTTAACCATAATCTAGTTTTATATAGAGCAACCAAAGAGCACTTTAGAGTATTTTCATTTTATTTTACACTAGCCGTGCTAGCGACCCCTGTCTGCGAGAAATTATTATAAAAAAATGACTTCCCTATTTCAAGGATTTTTATTGTTTTACAAGGAACCCTTATTTTTATATAAAAAGTAGCTTTAGTTACTCCTTATAACATTAGCTATCTGCCAGTAAAAGTTCCGTCAAAATCGGTCTAGCCGTTTCGGATATTAGCCGTAACAAACAGACAGATAAAAATTATAATAAGTGCCGTATAAAGGGTGTAAATAGACCCTTAACATAACCGAAAGGCACTTGTTTTCCCGGCTTTGCGATCATTTTTTCGTTCTATACCATACCTGGGAACCTTCTAGTTACGGAGATATTCGGGGTCAAAGTTACAACTTTTTCACAAGTTTTTTTTTAAATACATGTTTTGAATTTAAGATTTTTACTTTACACACCTCCACAACCCCCGAACTATTCAATCCATCCATCAGCACAATGCTTAAAGTGCTTTCCATCGCATCCTACCGTAAAACGTGATTTTTCACCCCAAAAAAAAAAGTCAATCCCCAGCAATAATTTTTGCGTAAAGTTACTTAGTTTGATGTGAAGGGTCTGTTTACACACTGTATACTTTGATGTGCATTCAGTAAAAAGCTGTTATTTTGAAATTACAAATAGACATTTCAACTTCATTTATCTATATACAGAATTTTCTGAAGGCACGTGGTAAGAACGTGAGAAGGCACTTGCGTAAGCCTTTGCAATTCATGAAGGTTTGCAGTCATATAGTGTTAGTTTAAGCATTTAAAGAGCTTCAGGGGGGTTATTATGACGTCTTAATGCAGGAGTAATTGCAGTGTGGGAAAGAGACAAAGCTATACGGGTCGTCTAGCGCCATCTCTTTCCCACGCTGGAATTACTCCTACTTTAAGACGTCCTGGTAGGCCACCAAAACTTTTGCAGCAAAAGGACGACGGGTTCAATGAATTTTAATAAGTACTTAGTGTTTTACAGTTTTAATTTCAGGTGGAAGCGCCAGGTTCATCATCATCATCATCATCATTTCAGCCGAAAGACGTCCACTGCTGGACATAGGCCTCCCCCAAGTGTCGCCACATTGACCGGTCCCGTGCGTCTCGCATCCAGCGGATCCCTGCAACCTTTACGAGGTCATCGGTCCACCTAGTGGGAGGCCTTCCAACGCAGCGTCTTCCGGTTCGCGGTCGCCACTCCAGAACTTTTCGGCCCCATCGGCCATCCGTTCTGCGAGCAATGTGCCCTGCCCACTGCCACTTAAGTTTGGCTATTCTTCGGGCTACGTCGGTAACCTTGGTTCTCTTGCGGATCTCCTCATTTCTGATTTGATCACGCAAGGAAACACCGAGCATAGCCCTCTCCATTGCCCTTTGGGAGCGCCAGGTTACCCCAAGATATTCATTTTTTTTTACGTTTATTATAATTTTCCGGTCAGTGTGAGGTTTTACGTTGAACAAAATTTATGATTGTATGTATTTACAGAGTCATTTATATCCTACTAATGGAGGAGCTCGTGGCTAAATAATAACAGCCGCTCGGATCGATCTTTAGGTTAAGCCGTGCTTGCCTAGGTTGGTCTGTGGATGAGTGACCACCCATTACATACCGAGTTTCATTCGTGCCTAGGAAAGCACGTTAAGCCGTTGGTCCCGGCAGTCATTTGTAGATCTTTGACAGTTGTTATAGGTAGTCAGTTACCCAAAAAGTCTGACAACCAGTCTTACCAAGGGGTATCATATTACCTAGTACTAACTGGGTTGTGGGGGTCAGATAGGCAGTCGCTCCATGTAAATTACTTGTACTAAGCTGCGAAGCCGACCCTCATATGGTTGGGAAAAGGCTAAGCAGATGATGATGAATACTTCATTCTTGACATTTTAGTAATCATCCCAGTTTACTCATTACTAATTTGCTAGAGTAAGAATAGAATGCTAATTACACCTTTGGTGAATTCTGAGAAATACCAAATACTATCATCATTTAATTTTATCCTTTGACAATTCAACCCCATTGTTATCCCTGCTCACTGGCTAATTGCTCACTATATCACGGCCATCAACAACATTACATAATTCGTCCAATTAACACATAACATTACTAAATATTATTTAGATTTATTTTCAAGAAATACAGAAAGCAAGAAGTTATTTTTTTTGTATTTATTTTGTACCCTATCACAATGTTTTTTTATTTGACCCAAAGGTTGACTGGTAGAGAATGCCTTGTGGCATTAAGTCCGCCTATGTACCACTATTGTACATGAAGTTTAAATAAAAAAATAAATACTGATATATTTCCATTTGGATTGCACAACGAGACGAATTCATGAAATAAAATACAGGTGACTGAAATTCAGATATATTGTTTCACGCAAATTCAATTTCTCTTAACTTTCAGGGACGTTGAATTAATTTTCAGTTATTTATTTTATTTATTTGTTTTAGGATCTCCAACAAAGAATGTACACAAACACGAAATAAATAATCGACGACAAAGTATCACGTAGGTGTACTCCTTCACTTACAGGTGACCACAGCATGCTTAATAAAATGTAAAACTAAGCTAACAAAGATATAGTAGCATTTAAAAAATAAAATCAAAACATATTAAGGTTATAACATTAAATTGGAAAAATAAAATTAAAAATAACAAAATTTTAAACTATCATGGTCACTAACATTACTATTAATACTAACGGGATTTTTTTTTTTTGTGTTTGTGTATGTGTGTGTGTATTTAACATGGTAAATATCCCGTTAGTATTAATAGTAAAAATAACAAAGTCAGTTTATTATTATTATTGTTATGAGCAACAGTTAGAACTCTATGCTCGTGTGAGGAGCTTTCCCGAGGAGCTTTTCAGTTGTTTTCCCACCCTCATGGAGGGTGGTTGTCGCGTCGCCGAAGAACCTTACTCCCGCAAAATATCGTGTTTATATTAAATTGTTATCTTTACTGTGGAAATTAAAATTCTTTTGTGCGCCTATAACAACAATGGGTAAGCTTTATATTCGTTAATAAAATTTTAAATTGACGCCATTTGCGTTCAGCAAGTTTCATATTTTTGCATGAAACCACTGAGAGAGTTATTGGAGCGATATTTTAAAGAATTGTTTTAGAATTTTCTTTTTGCTTTGATAAAGAATGTTAGGTATGAGGGAATTTGTATTTGTATTGCGGAAAGCTGCATTGCTAAGATTGACTTATGTAAGTGTATGAATGCAGTACGCTTGGGCCTGGAGTTGATTGGAACTTTAATGCTGTATTAATAATTGTGCGCATTAAGCATGGGTTCTGATAATTATATCCATCGTGCATAAATAAACAATTTTTTTTTTTAAATAACAAAACAAAACTTACTTTTTCTACGATTAAAATATGGAACAAGAGAGATTCTCTGCTATTTGATAAAATATTAATTTTAAAAAAATAAGAATGTTCTCGAGTAGTTTTTGAGTTATAATCGTACTAACTATTAGACTCAGAGTAATGGCATTTCATTCTGTAGAGTCAAAATATTGATTTATTTATTCAATAGGCATCTACAACAGCTTACGAAAGAATGTGTAAAAATAACTCTTAAGTATAGGTACTTAGTTACTCTTAACAAAGTAATCGAATATCGGTAATCCATTAAAAATATTTCTTCGACAAAATTTTATCAATTTAAGATGTCATCTTTCATCCAGACGGCGACTTGAGTTATTAGCACACTCAAAAAGTAAAAGAGTAATGAAATAAAACACCTAAGTGGCATTTACGACGATGCGAAAGTTCTTACAGTAATTTCTGAGTAATTAGGCGTACTACACACTAAACACTGTTTTAAGCTTTCACGATTTATAACTACGCTTACACTGGGAGCTCACAATACGGAAGATATCCCGTAATTGACAGTATAAGTGTACTACACACTAACATAATTTGACACAGCTGGGTTACAAAATTACTTCGATGCAAATGTCAATATAATATGTTTGGGATACAAAGCCGACCGAACCGAAGTAACCATGGAGTTTCTTGCCGGTTCGTCTCCATAGGAAACGACCAACCCGAACCGTGCACCTTTTTGTCGACGTTTTATAAGTGCCCATCGAGGCCTATGAGAAATAAAATATTTTGATTTTGAACATAATTCAGCGATGCCGAAGGTAGTTTGCCGATCGGCAGGAGCAGAATACAAATTGAATAAGTATGTAAATTGCATCGACTTTGTTGTTCTAGAAAATAATGCC
The DNA here is from genome assembly GCA_963082995.1 of Noctua comes. Classification (NCBI taxonomy): domain Eukaryota; kingdom Metazoa; phylum Arthropoda; class Insecta; order Lepidoptera; family Noctuidae; genus Noctua; species Noctua comes. Next base: position 15,078,936 of record OY720278.1, on the reverse strand, counting down.
GAACCGAATGTGCTGATTTACTTGTTCGGGATATTTATGTAGCACCCCCTAGGTACAGAACTAAGTTTAACTGGGTTTAACAAGAGCTAAGCAGTATTAGCTTAACTCGCGTAGCTGTGGGCATTTTATAGTTGACTTACTGACTCGCGCAACTTCGTCTGCGTCACTTATGAGAAACAGGGTTGGAGAGAAGGGTTCGACATTTTTCATTGATGCCCAGCTCTTATTGGTCGTAGCGTGATGTTATATAGCCTATAGCCTTTCTCGATAACTGGGCTATCCAACACTAAAAGAATTTTTCAATTCAGACCAGCAGTTCCTGAGATTAGCGCGCTATTATAAAGCTGAAGAGTTTGTTTTATTCAACCAAACTTTATTATAATAGTAATAAAAACTTTATAATAATAGGATATATGTGCCAGCGAAGAGCTAACATCAAAATGAAAATGAAACCGTTTTTCTGTTAGGGCCGTGAATGCTAACAGACAGGTAGGGTCGCCATTGTTTTTATAATATTATACAGGGTGGAAAGGGACACCGACGCACAACTGGTTACCACGTATTCAGTAATTTATAAAAACCATCTGTTCCATACATTTTGACTGTGTAGGTATTGCACTTTTGTAGGAAATAGCAAATTTTCGGGGGTTTCCTCAAAGCGCAACTATTTTTAAAGGCAACCAACTAAGCGCATCTAAATTATTCCTCGAAGCGCAACCATTAGTTGCGCTTACAAATTCAAATTAAAAATATTATATGTTTATTCCACAAAGCGCAACCATGATGAAAAATAGAGAGGGATAATTATGATGGGTCATTAATGTTTTTCAATCATGGTTTCGGTTCGAGGAATAATTTAGTTGAGCTTAGAACTAAGCTCAACTAAATTATTCCTCCTATCCTAAAGGCTAAAAGTGAAAATATAAAGACTTTTTTCAATACTGAAGTGATTTAAGAAAAGTATTTTGTTTAACAAATGTTATTAAAGATTTTAATTGAAATTGTACCTATTTCATTTTATTTAAAAACTATCTTGCTAGAATTAAATAATGTAGACGCGACTTTACTTTTGACACCCGCTCAGTATGTGACTGTCCCTTTAAAAAACTCCGCTTTTGTGACCGTTTAAAGATACTATTTGTATAAAATAGATATGAATCTTGATTAATATCACACCTTAGGCTTGTATTAATATGCAAATACAAACAAATGTACATTTACTTGGTGAATTAGTTTTTATTCAGAAAAATGTTCTCCTCGAGAACACTTTAATCACTTCCCATTTTTTTTTTTTAATTTTTCTCTGTACAAAATGAATCTTGGTAGCAAGAGCTACTTTTTTATTACACAATCAAAATTAACTACCCACCAGGTACAAAAAAAATACGTACATGGTACCAAATACCAAAATAACAGACTTTTTTGGAAAACACGCAGAGTCACATTCTGAGGTTTGAAAACCCAAGAAATCCATTGTGTGACCTAATATTACATTGAAAAACACAAATTAGACTAAAAAATCGTAGTTTTTCAGGAATAATAAAGTATATTGTTATACATCCATCAAAAATATTACTTAAATAACATAATTGCAAAAAATATTTGAATTTCGAGGGGGTGTGGTATTTTTCTGAAAACGCTCAGTTGGTTGCGCTTAAAAATAGTTGCGCTTTGAGGAATACCCCTAATTTTCAGAATGATGTACCTACTTACGTGATAACCGTTTGTGCTTGAGTGTCTCTTCCACCCCCATATTAGTATTGATGTCCAGCTAGATAGGCCAAGCTAAATTAGCTTAGCTCTTAGTGGGAACGCTATTTGTTTTTACGACTATAACCTGCTTACACATAAATAGCTCCCTAATGTATTGTGCCGGCCGAACTAGAACAATGTCTATTTAATTAAGAGGCTATATCTGTGTAGGTGTGATTGATGGATACCTATAGATGAGGTGTAAGAGGATATTATACATGTCCTAGAATTTTTTCTTTGCCAACCAATGTTATCCATATTTCATCATATTATAATACTCTTTAACTCCCTCTCTCTTTTCTCTTTCATTCTTTCTTTTCTTTCTTTTCTTTATTTTCTTTCTTTTCTTTCTTTTCTTTCTTTTGTTTCTATTCTTTCTTTTCTTTCTTTTCTGTCTTTTCTTTCTTTTCTTTCTTTTCTTTCTTTTCTTTCTTTTCTTTCTTTTCTTTCTTTTCTTTCTTTTCTGTCTTTTCTTTCTTTTCTTTCTTTTCTTTCTTTTCTTTCTTTTCTTTCTTTTCTTTCTTTTCTTTCTTTTCCTTCTTTTCTTTCTTTTCTTTCTTTTCTTTCTTTTCTTTCTTTTCTTTCTTTTCTTTCTTTTCTTTCTTTTCTTTCTTTTCCTTCTTTTCTTTCTTTTCTTTCTTTTCTTTCTTTCTTTCTCCTTTTCTTTTCTTTATTTCAATGAAACCATTTAAAGGCACTTATGAATAGTCAAAGAGTCAGTTCAGAAAGGTCAGTTCAGAAAGGTCAGTTCAAAAAGGTCAGTTAGCTAATCAAGTTGAAGTTACCCGTCTCTTTTGGAAGATGTTTATTTAATATTATTTTTATTTTTTGTTTACTGCTCATATTGATGGAGTGTGTCCGGAACGAAGCCCTTAGTAAAATCTAAAATTAATTTGATTCCCTCAAATGTGGGCTGGTGTAACAGCATGTTGCCCTTCCCTTTGTCGAGGGAGGCCAGACTGCTGTACAGGCTCGCTCAAATGGGGATTACAAATAGAATAGCATAAGTGAATTTATGTGTCATTGTGTTTTGAAATACGTGTTGGATTTTGTAATTTGTATTACAGGGGCGAACTCTTCAAATTGAACAAGCCCCTTTAAATAAAGATAAAAAAAACCTAGATCTCTTTAGAGGCAACGAGCAAGAACATCCATGAACACCATTATAGTTGTATAAGTCTAAGTGGGCTACATATTTTGTACCCAATTGATGGTAATAGGCCCGCTCTCTATTATAAATGGGACTTAGAAACGAACAGCTGTCCAAACTAGCATTAACGTTACTGTAAACGGTGTAAAGAACATCATTCAGTACATGGTTTTCAGACAAGACCTACATAGACTAAATTAAAACCACCATTAACAGATTATTCATTCATTTATTTTGCATTCCATATTGTAAAAAAGAAGTTACGAAGGGCTTAAAGCTAGGTACATAAATATGGACCCTGTTAGGGCACAGCAAGGTAGGAGAGAGGAAGAGGGCTTTAATTTTACTATCAATTAGTTGGTATACAAAAGTAACAATACTGAGTCATAATAATTAATTTAAAATTTGTCATTTTGATATTTGAGTTTTCACTGCTCATGCTCCGTACACTTAGACCATGGTAGTGGGCATTGCAGTCTTGTATAGAAGATGCCTTTCACCATGTATACCCAACTCCTATGAGAAATACAGACGCTATATTAGGTTACATTTTCAAAGATCACATAGAAAGTGTCCCCTGAAGTCGTCACCGCGGACCGAATAAATAAAATGGAAGCTTTTGTTATTCCAATTATCCTTTGCTGACAAAGCTTCCCCAGTGGCGGGAAAAGAAAAGTCTGGAGATATTAGATTGCATATAATAAGTAGAACATGAATCCTTTGTATGCATGTGGAAGAAAAATACAATCACAGCTTGTAGATATACAGGGTGTCTGGATCTGGACCCACCTTAGCAAAATCGAATATAAAGGAGGTCATTTACAAATTATTGAACCATCCTTTCCCTAACTAAAGTTTTATAGTTTGGGAGATATATCAATTTTTATACTTTATTGAGATATTTCTAAAATTTGACCTTCACGCATTCGCACTATTTTTTTTGCATTATTTTAGTAGTTTTTTTTTATTATTTGTTTTTATTCATAAAAATTGTTGATTAAAATACTTACTTCCCTCAAACTAGGGTTAAAAATAAGAAAGTACTATTTAAAAAAAAAAAAAAAAACTTAAAAAAGTAAGTAAAGTAAGGTCTTTTAATTAGCAAATGACCTTCTCTATATGCGAATTTGCTATGGCGGGTCTTGATCCAGTCACCCATATGTATATTGCTAATTCTATGAGTACAACGGGAGTCTTATCGCTGATATTAATATCTTCCAGACAAAGACGATGAATAAAATCAAATGTTTAGTATCTCCTTGCGTATTTCTTGATAGTTACCAAAAAAATACACGGGGTGGTAGGAACACCGACGCGAAATTTTTTATCGGTTTTTAAAAAAAGTCTGCTATTTCATACATTTTGACCGTGTATTGCACTCTTGTAGGAAACAGCAGATTTTTATTTAATAACTCTTAAATGTGGTTACCGTTTTCACGTCGGTGTATTCCACCCCGTATGATAAATTAAAAAAGTAGTGTAGCATCTATAATTAGAACAGAAATACGCTACACTGTTGGATAAGCTTGTGAACCACTGTTATTGATATTTTTTCAGCCAACCAGTACGATTAATGTAACGTAACGTTATTGTTTTTTTCAGCCAACCAGTATGATTAACGTAACGTAACGTTATTGTTTTTTTTCAGCTTACCAGTATGATTAACGTAACGTTATTGTTTTTTTTTCAGCCAACCAGTATGATTAACGTAACGTAACGTTATTGTTTTTTTTTATTTCTCAATTGTATAACCCCCTGGTACAAAGGAGGCCTGTGTCAAGTTTCCATTAATTCGTAAAGTCAAAAGAATACAAAGTCACGTGAACAAAGCCGCGGAAACAGCTAGTTTTAAACAAGGATGGAGAACAAATGGAGAAGGATCACCCTCAAATCTTAACAATGCTTTCCCTATACGTTAATAACGTGTTAAAGATTGATGGATCTTTGGAGAATTTTCGCATTACAATAGCTTCAGACGATACCTCACCACTTTTATAAATACTATCTTGGGACCCTCTTAAAGAAACCCTCCCAAAGGCATAAAAGGAGGAAGATATACACAGACATTTTGTACATGCTTGACAATGTGAAGAAAATCCGGATCGACAGCATATTTATCACTAGACCAACCATTATTGAATGACCCGTACTTTCCAACCCTTTTTAACCGTAATTTGATAAAGTAAGGGGTCAAAACAAATTGGTTCTTTTTTATTATTTGGAGTCAGGCCAAACGGTTGTTTTAAGTTATTTTCTTGTTCCGTTGATATCCCATTTATTTACATTACATATAATTTGCTCAGAATATATGGATGAATTACTTATAAGGGTAGCCAGTATTCTATTTCTAGCAAGTACTTACATTGGAGGACCAATTTTTCAAAAGGGTCTAAAACATAGCTGGCTGAAAAAAACGTGACCTCGTTCGAAAAAATTCCTACATATGTTTTTTTTTAAGAACGTGGCTACATTCTAGGCTCTAGCGAAACGTCCGGAGTGAACGTGACGGAAACTCAAGCGATTTTTCATCGAAAATTTGTACTTTCGATGAAAAATGGCTGTCCCATGGCATTTTTGGCGAAAATGTCATAATTATAGTTTAGATCTTAAAACTAAATAAATATTATGTGTCGAAACAAGCTTTATAATAGAAAATACAAGTTTTACATTTACAAAATTTTAAGTATTGAAAGCACCAGGATAGCCCGCTTAATTTTTTTTTTTTACGTTTTTTTTGCAATTTGTAAGTTTTACAAAACGCTAAGGGTAGTTGTAATTTCGATTAAAACAAAAATAAAAGAAACTTATAGCGTCACTTACGGGATATCTTCCGTGATTGTTCATTATTTTGAGCTTCCGAAAAAAAATGAATAAATAACAAAAAAAAATGAACAATCACGGAAGATATAAGTGACAGTATACGTTTAGTTGTAAACCATGAAAGCTTCAAAAAGTGTTTAAAAAAAAAACCTAAGTATTTTAAAATTATTGTTCGAATTATGTTCTACGTTAAGTTTTGTCCGCACGTTCGTGCTAGATGCATTGACCAAAGAAAGTAACTACTTTTACGTGTCCACGAAAAACATTTTTAACGGCATCAGGATTTTATTGTAGCTTTTAATGACTACAATATCTTTTGCGTGAATGGACCAACAATTTATCTTTGTTATTACTATAGCGTTGATTTCGACAGAGTGAGGGTGCAATAAAAGAAACCCGGCCAAGTGCGACTCGTACTCACACGCAGGGTTCCGTAGCACCAAACAATATAATAAAAACATTTTGAAAGCTCATTTATAGTAATGTTGTATTGTATTACATTCAACAGCAAAACTAAATTTGTTTTTCATAGTTTGTTAATAAAAAACAAAGTTACTGCTGCAGTTTGATGAAAAAGTGACATTATCTCAAAAAAGAAATATCAAGTCGTATTCAAGATTAAAGTGCTATCTAAATACAGGCACCCTGCACGTAATGGCACTCCAACGACTTGTTCACTAATACATTTTTGGGGTAATGTAACAATTATACTTCAATCAATGGGTGAATATGTCACTTACAGGTGTGCACAGCACCTACATAGGTATTTCAAGTTTTGTAATATTACTTAAATACAGTACATATTATTATAAGTTAAAAAAAAAACAAAAATTAAAATTAAAAATAAAGAAAAGAAATAACCAAATCTAATTTGTTGCTCTAAAGAATGACAAAATCAATGACAAATAATAAATCAGTAAGTAATAATATAAAATTTAATAATATTAATAGGTATATAAACTTATACTGTCACTTACGGGATATCTTCCGTGATTGTTCATTATTTTGAGCTCCCGATATTAATATATTATTATGTATAATGTAAAAATATATCTAAGCCCATTTAATTGCTCTATAAAATACCGCAAATTCCCTTCCAACTTCATTTTAAAGTGCTTTCTTTGTCCCTAGGTAGTCTAGTCAGGTCTTGTGTGAGTGCCCTAACTTCATTACTATTCAATATTCTTGAGACTAGATAGCTATTCGTTTAGTCTGGAGCTTATTAAATTTTATTACGAGTGCAGGTATCGTAACTAAATTTCATGTATCGGGCGAATAAGGTATATACGGAGACGTACGTAAAAGCTTTAAGAGAATTTGCATGCCACGTTTTTTTATGCGCTGACGACGCGCGAAGAACGCAATCAGGACGCTCAGCAAACGCAAGACTGAAGTCACGTTCGTTCGTTCGATCGATACAATGTTCCGTTTCTCTATAAGACGAGTCGTTTGTCCTGTAGTAGGACAGTCACATAGGAAAACATTATTATTATAATGATACATAAACATTTATTGCTTCGTTGCGGCTCTGTTAATACATGTACAGTCAGCCGCAGCGACGAAATTCTCTAAATAAAATAACGAAAAATTAGTTTAGTGATACTTATGGTATTTATTTGGTGCAGAAATCATTTAGAACAAAACTGATTCCAGACTAGCTTATAAAATCTTCGATCGGGTGGAGGTCAGAAGTTATACCACGGGAATGGGATAAAAACTATCCCATGCCAGCCAGGTAATTTATCTGTTTATTAAACTTCATCCAGATCTATTCGTTTACGCTTGAAAAGATAACATACAGACAGATAGAGTAACTTTCGCATTTATAATATTAGTATGGGCACGGCTTAAGAAGTCACGTCATAGTCGCAATCATTCTTTGTCAGGTATGATAGTATGTCCACGTTACCCTGTTTACCCAATGCCTACATTATAGCGTGCCTACCATAGCACCTGTACTATCATCTATCACAATACAGGGTGTAAGGGACCGCCCTCCACAAACTGACAGGGTGCATTCAGCTCCTTATTTTGATTCATATTCCACTGGCTTTTTTTTTCAGTAAAATAAAATCTAAAATCAAAAATCCAACAATGGATGTTGAAATAATCTAACGAACAACGCTTGAAATCAGCTGTTCACTTCCTGCCTAGCTACAGAGTTCATCGAACTCGACGTCGCGCTTGCCGTTCGCTACTTGCGTTTTGCCACGGTAACGATACATTGCGTATGAGGAAATAAAACAAATCAAATTTATTTATTATAAGCGCCTTCGTCCTCTCTCCTATTACCTATTAATTTAACTTTGCTGTGCCCGACAGGGTCCATGATTGATTCAATGTTTTAACATACTAACTGTTTTATTTTTAACATTATGGAATGCAATAAAGTATTGAGTATTATTGGATACCCATATCATTCCTGAAATAATTTATTGTACTGGTCATCTTAGTAGGGTATACTGAATTCACCCGATCAGTTTGTGGAGGGCTGTCCCTTTCACCTTGTTGCTCCGACCTTCGTCTGCATGATAAATTATTATAAAATTACTTCCCTTTTTGAATTGTATTAGGTCAACCATTTCAAGGGTTTTTTTGCACGGAACCCTAATCCTTTTTTGAAAATAATAACGGCTCCTTATAACATTAGCTATCTGCCAGTAAAAGTCCCATCAAAATCGGTGGAGCTGTTTTGGAGATTAGCCGGAACAAATAGACAGACAAATGTTAAAATGATTTTTTTTTTGTTATTAGTACCACATATACTTTTATATGCATTCAGTAAAAAGCTGGTATTTTGAAATTACAAACAGACACGTTTATTTATATAGATTATATAGATAAGCTTCATTATTAGTATGGATTGCTGGATCTAGACTACTAGAACATTCATAAAATTTCTAAGAAAGAAAAAAAGCCCATATATTTATCAGCATTTTTCCTGTACCTTAACTTATGTGATGTAAAACTGTAGGCTCACAAACTCATTTATAACCAAAACGAATATATCACGTAACAAAAGCCAACGAATCAGCAATTTATAGGTGTATAACTAAGCCGACTTTCTGCGTCATAGAATTTGGATAACATTATGTGTAGTTTTAAAAGTAGTGACAGAAAAGATATTCTAAGGAAATTACACTGAGAGCCTAGACAGCAGATAAAATCGATTTTAAAATGTTTCGTATTTCTACGGCCACTTTCAAATGACACAAGCTTCTTGGTGCGGTCCTTTCATTAATATGTCGGATAAGTCAGGATTTACTCCGTTAGGCTCGTACATCATGTGGGCAGATGACGGGTTTCGTGCTATGAAAACACACTGGGTGCGATACACTGTTTCTAGCAAAACTAAAGAATGACTTGAGATTACAACTTAGCATAATAACACGGGGCACAATGAATCGGGACCAGTTCCAAGACGTCTCAACTCCGCCGCGGTCAGACATTGACTGTCGCCCTCGCCTCGAGCTGAACATCAGGGCTTTGTAGAAGCACGTTGTGATGTGGGTAGACTTGTAATAGGTCGCGTGATGTCACCAACGGCGCACTTGCGATTCATTTTATGTCCATACTAATGACCGGATCCGACAAATATTTTACCTCTGATTTTAAAGTACAGTGTACTTTGTTCTCATAGTCATAAGGTGTCTCTCTCTCTTCTTCAACCCTTGGCCACCAGTGTTGAGTGTAGGTCTCTTCCAAATCTGTTCACTGAGAGAACTATGACCAGGTGAAAAACAGCGAAATTCTGAGATGAACGATTCTTGAGGACAGCAAACGCGATAACAAAAAGAAAGTGACATAATTTTATGGCCTGCCCACTTCGGGCAGGCCATAAAATTATGTATGCCGTAAACTGGATGGAAGATGGGGGAAGAAAGTACAGGTGGCCTACCATGACGTCTTAGTACTAGTGATTGATTGACGTCTTAATACTGTAATACTAGTGAATTTCCACTCCAAAAAAAGTCGTTTCACAGCAATTTTTGCGTAAAGTTACTTGTTTAGTTTGATGTACAGAATGCTTGGTTGACGGCTTCGTGAAGGGTCAGTCTACAACCTGTAGGTACTTATATTTTACAAACTAATCTCGGTCGTTCTCCTTCGTTTAAGCAAGTCCATTAGTGTTGCCTTACTATCGATTGTCTATCGATAGGTTGTCAATACTATCGTGACCTCGAAAAATAGTCAGAATATCGATAGCCCTATCGATAGTGTTTAAATTTTACAATACTATCGATACTATCGATAGTATCTATCCAAGAAATTGAGCAATACTATTGATAAAGTGTAATACTATCGATAGTATCGATACTATTGGGTATTGATACCATCGATAGTATCGATACTATTGGGTATTGATACTATCGATAGTATCGATACTATCACTATTATGGTGTGTTTTACTACAATCACTGTCGATACTATCGATACTTTTGTACTACGGTTTGAAGCCAACACGATACTATTGAACTTTGGTAAAATATCGACGTAGTAAAACTACCGATAGTATCGATAGTATCAATACCCAATAGTATCGATACTATCGATAGTATTGCACTTTATCAATAGTATTGCTCAATTTCTTGGATAGATACTATCGATACGATCGATAATATTGTAAAATTTCAATACTATCGATAGGGCTATCGATATTGTGACTATTTTTCGAGGTCAACTATCGATACATCATCTATCGATAGTTCGGCAACACTAAAGTCCATTTTACTTGCCAACCCTACAAGGAGTAAACAAGCTGTCGTTTCATTTTATTTCGAAAGCGTGTCGCAGCCCTCCCCGTTATTAAAGTAATAGCACAGCTTATCTGTGGAAACAAATAAACTTACCGACAGTTATGAAGATTGAATATTTTCTCAAGCATTACTCTTCTCGATGAGTTTCTTAATGTTTGTGAGTCGATGAATCATTACGATAATTGCCTGTTATTATGTAGGTGTGAAGAGGTTGTTATGGAGAGGATAACCGAAGAAATATTATACAAGTTTAGTATTTTTAACCGACTTCCAAAAAGAGGAGGTTATCAAGTCGATTGAATTTTTTTTTTTTTTTTGTGTATTTTCAGCGATATCTTCGCCAATTGTGAACCGAATTTGATGATTCTTTTGTTTAAGACCGTTCATCCGGAAAGATGGCAACGTCGCTAATAGCTGTCAAATATTTACCTGTTTTAATTAATTTGGCAAAATGCGATATGAGGAGCTCGTGGCTAAATAATAACAGCCGCTCGGATCGATCTTTAAGTTAAGCCGTGCTTGCCTAGGTTGGTCTGTGGATGGGTGACCGCCCATTACATACCGAGTTTCCTCCGTGCCTCGGAAAGCACGTTAAGCCGTTGGTCCCGGCTGTCATTTGTAGATCTTTGACAGTCGTTAGGTAGTCAGTGGCCCAAAAGTCTGACAACCAGTCTTACCAAGGGGTATCATATTACCCAGTACTAACTGGGTTGTGGAGGTCAGATAGACAGTCGCTCCATGTAAAATGCTGGTATTCAGCTGTATCCGGTTAGACTGGAAGCCGACCTCAATATAGTTGGGAAAAGGCTAGGCAGATGATGAATTAATTTGGCAATATTACTATATGGAAATAAGGAATATGGCTAACTAGTGAACAATAACAGAGAATATTGCCAAAATCAAAACAGCGATATATTTGACAGCTATTTGCGACGTTGCCCACTTTCTGTACAAGGGCTTTTAACTCGTTGGTCTAGTGGTCGCGCAACTGCTGAATTCCTGGGTTCGATTCCCCGGTCGGGCAAATTGTTGGTGGGTTTTCCATCTGAAATTTCTCAGTAGAAGCCACTAAGTCTGGATTTGTGCCCGGTTGATGGGAATAGACTCGTCCCCCTATTACATGGGACTTAAATATAACTGGCAAAATGTGGGTGTACTATTAGGTACACCACTACACACCACTGCCTATCCCTTCGGTGATTTCAGGCGTGATGTTATGTAAACCCAGAAAACGCAAAAAAATCATGTGCCCCGTACTTTTGTGTTCGCGTAAATCGCCGATATCTAGGGAAGTACGATAAAATAAATAAATATAATAATAAAATATTTTTTTTTAAATTAAATATATTTTTGATGGCTTTTATTTTTGATCGTCAAGAGTGTGTTGGGCTTTTGTTGGTGTGACTACGGATAAATAAAATTAACCATAGTCACACTGGTGTGGCAATTTGGTGTGACTATGGATCGGTTGGGTGTTTTTTTGGCGATTTCAGGGTTGGTCCCAAAACAAAAGTTGTCCGCAATGATGAGTACAATGATTTCAGTCATTGTACTCATCATAGATTGAGGTCAAGGGTATGCCCATCCGGGGTCGCGGGACTCATAGAATTACCGTGACCCTGGAACATAAAGGGCTACTGAAGGACACCGTGGATTTTAGTCAGTACAAGTCTGACAGTCCCTCCCGCTCTGCCCTGGGTGGGAGGACTCATTTGATGATATTACCATGTTAAAAAAAAAAAAAAAAAAAAACTGTATGCCCATCCTACTTCCTACTTTAATATTATAAATGCGAACGTTTCTGACAATGGATGGATGAATGTTTGTTACTCTTTCACGCAAAAACTACCGACCGGATTTTGATAAAATTTGGCACACAGATAGTTTATTACCTGGATTAACACATAGGATACTTTGTATCTCGGTAGTACGATCCCGTAGGACAATTACCGAACTACAAGCCGCGGCCATCAGCTAGTTTTATATAAAAAAAAAAGGTTAAGGGACTCAAAATGACAACCCATGAAGCTGAAGGGTTATTTCATGGGACTTTTACTTACGAATTTACCGTTAGGGCGGGGGCACACGATGCGTTGCGGCGGCGGTGCGGCGCCGGAGCGGTGTCGCTGCGACGTTTTACATAGAAATATCTGTGGCATGTCACACGATGCGCTCCGGCGCCGCACCGGACTTGCAACTACCGAGACGAAGCGGGGAGGGGTGAATGCGTTGCGACGTCGTACAACGCTTCTACGTCGATTTCGGCGGTGGCGTAATAGTAGGGCTAACAACAGACATCCATTTTTATTAACAGACTGTCCAACGCTGCTGGGGAGCCGGCGGCGTCGCTGCGACATAACAACGTTGCGGCGCCGCACCGCTCGTGTGCCTGCTAATACGGTGAAATCTTTGCGGTGCGGCGCCGCAACGCATCGTGTGCCCCCCCCCGCTCTTATTCTACTAAGCGATCCGTCACTGTCACGGCTTTGTAGACCCTCCTTAAAGGATTTACCATTTTTTGATGTCCTGTCGAATTCTCCTTACCTTTTTTGTTCTATCAAATATCGTGACGTGGGTTTTATTGAAAATCAACGAAATTGAATGGGCTTATATAGATGACAGGGAATATAACGTTTTATGCCGGCTTTCACCAAAACCAGGTGACACCTAAACTGATGCCTAAATATGATTGTTAAAATTCACTCTCTTCGTTGAACTATCCCTTCGCTGATCCGAAATTTGAAAAACCAGCTGTAGGCTTTTATTTATGCATTAGTTTAAAATTGGAAAAAAAATTGACAGCTATAGAAAGCTCAATTAGCTCAGCTTGCTATGCCCTAAGAAGTCTCCGAGATGTGATGGCTATTGAGCAATTAAAAGGGGTATACTCGCTTGTAGTCAAAGCTTAGATCCAGTAGCACTCTATGGGGAGGCGTACAATCCAAAAACGGCTTTCATTATACAAAAAAGGGCCTAAGAACCATGGTGAGAATTCCACACTGGATATCCCGTAAAGAGCACTTTAAAGAACTTCAGATGCTAACGGTCCCTTGTTTGTATGTTTTAGTTCGTCTTACTTATCGTATGAAAAAGCTGCGGAATTTCGAAACACCAGTGGAAAGAAGTAAGCGGGAAGCTACTAGGCGGAGGGACTTACAAAATAAGATGCAACCTCATTTAAAAGTAGTGAGTCATGCTGTCGGCGCCTCACATATGCGTGGATAATCGCGGGGAGGGCGCGGTGCTCGGGGTACCGAACCCGGCTGCGCGAGCGCCGCTGCGCGCCCTACCATACACTGAGCTCACAAACGCCGGCCACTCTGGGCATTTCTTTGTACGGTCTTCAGACGTTGTATTTATATTAATTATGGTATTACACCTATTTTATACAGTCCACTAGTTTCTTTATAAAGTCCCAACCGAGTCTATTCAATGCTGCAGGTTATCAATCAGTTAAACTGTTTAATAAACTACCTACAGGTAGTTTATTAAACAGTTTCACTTAAAGTCAAAATACAAATTAAATCAGTTTAAGGAGCAGTTTAAACCATTTTTGATAGAAAAGTGCTACTACACCCTTTTTTTTTTTTTTTCGGATGTGATATCATCAAATGACCCCCCCACTCTGGGTGGAACGGAAGGGAGTGTCAGACTTGTACTGACTAAAACCCGTCCATGTTCCTTCTTTGCCCTTTGTGTTCCAGGGCCACGGTATCTCTTTCGAACAGTCCCGCAGCCCTGGCTGCTACTACACCCTTGATGATTATTTTTTTCTGTGACACACACAACTAGACTTTAATTATATTACTATTTTTATTGACATTATAAAGGGTGTAAATAGACCCTTAACACATCCGAAAGGCACTTGTTCTCCCGGTCTTTGCGATCATTTTTTTGTTCTAGACCATACCTGGGAACGTTCTAGTTACGGAGATATTGGGGGTCAAAGTTCCAACTTTTTCACAAGTTTTTTTTAAATACTTGTTTTTAATGTAAGAATTTTACTTTACACACCTCTACGACCCCTGTACTATTCGATCCATCCATCAGCACAATGCTCCTCGCCTCGAGCTGTAAACATCAGGGCTCTGTAGAAGCCACGCTGTGGTGTGGGTAGACTTGTAAGTAGGTCGCGTGACGTACTAATGACCGCATCCGACATATATATATATCGGATCCGGTCATTAGTACGGACATAAAATGAATCACAACGACGACTATCAATGTCTGATCGCCGCGGAGTTGAGAAGTCCTGGACCTGTACCAGATACATTGTGCTTTGTTAGTTTACTAGAAACTGTGTATCGCACCCAGTGTGTTTTATTAGCACGAAACCCATCGTCTGCCCACATGATTTACGAGCTTAACTGAATAAATCCTGCCATTTCCGACATATAGATAATATTGGTAAAGGAAAACTTCTGAAACGATACAGGAAGGACCTAAGTAAATATGCTTTCGATACTTCGGGCGTTTGGTAAATATTCAAGATTTGATGAAGGAAGCGGTTTTTCTAAGAGTAACCATGGAGTTTCTCGCCGGTTCTTCTCCATAGGAAACGACCAACCCGAACCGTGCACCTTTTTGTCGACGTTTTATAAGTGCCCATCGAGGCCCATGTGAAATAAAATATTTTGATTTTGATGATTTTGATTTTAATCTTGATGCGAGTAGGAGAGCACTTAATAGATTCTGCATGACTTATGTTCGATGATCGTTGGAATATCAGGACAACTAGGGGTTGGACCTCATCTCCTCCATCCTTTTCTATCGCTCAGCACCGTCATTTCCTAGAGCGAGCAACAGAGAGGGAAATCTATCGCACGCGGTAGCATCGGCGATGGATGCCTGACGATGAACGGCACCGCCAAGGCCGACCTAGAAAAAGGTGGTGAGATGATCTGAACGCGCATCACGAAGGCTAGTTCAAGGTGGTGGAGGAGAAGGATATGGGGGAGTCCTTTGCCCAACAGTGGGACATAGTGGGACATACAAGGTTACTAAAAAATAATAAAAAAGGGAGATTCAACTTTGTGTTGATCATTTCCTACTTTACACTCAACGGCCTATGTACCACAATTGTTTAAACCTTAAATGATTACCCTTTTTTCAAAGCTAACGTTTGGAACTCATCTATTAACTTATGCAATCATTCTACGATTTCGTACCGTCCGCGTCGCGTCATCGACAGCCAATGAGCGTACAGTAAAATGACGCGATGTTGTGTTCTGATTGTCTACCATTTTTCCCTTGCCCCCTTTCCTCGATTTCTGTACTAATTATTATAAAATGCACTTGTTAACGAACATTTCTTACGACAACATTGTTTTTTTCATTTAAAACCCCATCTTAGTCTGAGCAAAGTAGCAGCCATAAACCCAAAAAGTTTAAGCCTTAATTTTAATAAAATAAGATTGAAAATATTTCAGCAACCTAACGTTCACCGGAGCAACTATTTTAAATTATCAACCACTCAAAAGCCGTATTTTTTCCAGCTCCCCCAAACATCAAGATAGAAGACAGATCAAGCTGTGCCCCCAAAGTGCAGAGATGGTGCAGAAGCCGCCGCTGCCAGCTGTGGAGGCTGCTGCTTCTTCCGTTCATCCCCATCTTGGCTCTCATCGTGCAGACCACGCTGTCTTTGAAGAGCAGCATCACCAACGGGAGAGACGTGGCTGATGTCGAGGAACAGGTACTAAGATGTTTTTGGAATTAATTGTCGGTCGTAAAACTCAATGTCTGGTGTCAAGGTTTAAGTACTAGGGTCCTCACGCACTACCAGGTTACGACCACGACTTCTCGCATGACCAGCCGCTGCCTTGAACTAAACTGGTCGGACGTCCAGTCGTACGACCAAGCTTTTTTCCTGGTCGAAGTTTCTGCAGCCAAAAGTCGGGGGTCGTGACCACGTAGTGCGCGAAGTCCCACAGGGCGATGGTAGGTTATTCCTTTATAATCACTGCTTTGAAAACGGTAAAAGAAAACATCGTGAGGAAACTAGCATGACTTAGAACCAAAAATCTGAAGTCATGTGATAACCATCAGCCCTTATAGGGCCCGTGTAGTGCATTACAGAGTATGCTGTCTCAATCGCCGAGAGAACGCCTGTGTGCCAGATGTGGGAGTGTTATATTGCTATAGAAATCTGAATTTATCGTTCGTGAATTCATGTACTCAAAAAACAGTCTCTAGCGTTCATTTTTTATTTTTCTAGCTGTGTAGGTTTTTCCCCAAACATCATAAACAACGAATTTAATCTGAACTGTCAATGTGAAGCAAAATTAGTGACGTTCCCCATATTTTGTTTTTCATCTAAATCTAAACATAAAACATCGACTAAAAAGGGTTGTGTGAATCTTCAATCTCATACATTTTCATGAGCGAGCGTCACAAACGTCCATCAAACGTTAGTTTATCGCTTGTGACGCGAAATAAATTACTTTTAAAAATTCTCTCTACGTGAAATGGAAAAGCAGCGACAAGTAAACATAAAGGTGCTCCCTCACCGGGAGCATTCGCCTGTAATGTAACAGTTCAGATTCACATGTTTCCATACAAAATCGAATCTTGGACTGTTACATTACAGGCGAATGCTCGCGGTGAGGGAGCACCATAATATTCTCCATTATGTTTACTTGTCGCTGCTCCCTTAGAGAAACATGGAATCTTTAGGCTATTTGTTCTAGACCATACCAGCCCCCGTAGCATGACCACCGTAGACAAGGATTTCTTTGACGGAAGAATCGACAAAATGACAGATAGTGCAAAGAAGTCTGTCATTGTGTCGACATAATCTGTCATTTTGTCGATTCTTCCGTCAAAGAAATCCTTGTCTACGGTGGTCATGCTACGGGGGCTGGGAACCTTCTAGTTACGGAGATATTGGGGGTCAAAGTTCCAACTTTTTCACAAGTTTTTTTTTAATACCTGTTTTTAATGTAAGATTTTTTCTTGAAATACCTCCACGACCCGCGTAATATTCAATCCATCCATCATCACAATGTTTTGAGTGCGTTACATTGAGTCCTACCGTAAAACGTGATTTTTTCACCCCAAAAAAAAAAATGACATCGTCAGATGACATGAGCCAAAATCAAAAACAATCGTTATTATTATTTTTTATTTATTTATGAATAACTTTAAAATCACTATTCTCATAATGAATTATGACTTGTGTTTTGCTGTGCTGTGTCACACTGAACATCCGAATGCCTTTACTGCTAATATTCACTATGGCAAGATACAGGCTGTGCCTAGT
Organism: Noctua comes; assembly: GCA_963082995.1. Classification (NCBI taxonomy): domain Eukaryota; kingdom Metazoa; phylum Arthropoda; class Insecta; order Lepidoptera; family Noctuidae; genus Noctua; species Noctua comes. The sequence goes on along the minus strand of OY720278.1, from coordinate 15,061,199 downwards.
TTGGGGCCGACGGCGACTTCTATTTACTTTTGTACTCTTTTAACTTTTCTCAAGTATCTTGTTTTTTTTTTTTGTTTTTTTTTTTATAGTTGCGTGCAACAACAACACCGACCATCCATCCGGATTTCATTTGATTTTATTTTCACTATTTCATTTCGGCAAATTCCATTCGGCACCAACCCTAGCACTAATTGTATTATGCCACCCACTCGAAGTAATCTATTACTTTTCATGTTCTATTTTACCACCCGATTAAAATCGACTCGTGCGAATATGCACACCTCATTGATCATGGAACATTGAAACATCTCGAACCATCTCCTGAAAGTTCACCTCCCCTGGTACCGTGCTAGGTTAAATTATTATTATCCGAATCAGCGTTCCGAACCAACAGTTATTGATTTGAAGGCCAATTATTTAAGCTACGGCCAAAATCTATGCAAAGATTTCCGATTTTATCCCGTAGGTACTAGCTGTAGCCCGCGACCTTCGTTCGCGTGATATTATTATAAAAATAATACTTCCGTTTCTGAATCGGATTTTATTACCATATTTTTTGCACGGAACCCTAATTCTTATTTTAAAATAAAAGTATGCTAAGTTACCCCTTATAACATGAGCTATCTGCCAGTAAAAGTCCCGTCTCAATCGGTTCAGCCGTTTTGGAGATTAGCCGGAACAAACAGACAGACAAAAATAAAAAATAAATGTGTTTTTGTTAAAAGTGCCCTATGTATTTATATGGCTTTTCATGCATTCAGTAAAAAGTTGTTATTTTGATATTACAAACAGACACTTCAATTTTATTTATTTGTATATTATATGTCTAGCTGTTATCTTTTTATGGCTTAACAGCTGAACGGATTTGGATAAAATAAAAGAATCAAATCAAATCAATCTTTATTTGTGAACATAAGTACAAAAAGGTGTTATTTATACAATTTAGCTGATCTGTATGTTCAGCCAATAATCGGCATACAAATATAATATTAGTAAGCAGGTTATTTTTACTATCATCTATACTTATAATAAATCTGTAGAGAGGTCAATTCTGTACATGAAATATATTTCCAAAATAACTATCAGGGGGTGATTAGGGATCGATACTGATGCCAAAAATGCAATCAGTAAAATTTTTGTCTGTCTGTCTGTCTGTCTGTCTGTCTGTCTGTCTGTCTGTATAACCGTTATAGAAACAAAAACTAATCGACGGATTTTAACGAAACTTGGTACAATTAATTTTCATACTCCTGAGTAGGATATAGTATACTTTTCATCACGCTACAATCAATAGGAGCAGAGCAGTGAAGGGAAATGTTGAGAAAACGGGAGAAGTTACTCCATTTTTTAAGCTTCCGTCGCGTGTGCAACCTTAATGGTTAAAGCTACACAGAAATCATGTATGACGGAAATGTTCTCCTTAAAATTATATAATAAATATCCCACGACAGCATATGTCTATCTTTTATGGTTGACTCACAATATCACGTGTAACTCCCGATAGCTTAGCAGTTCGAAGCTTTCTGATTATATTTTTATGGAAAACATTTCCGTCATACATGATTTCTGTGTAGCTTTAACCATTAAGGTTGCACACGCGACGGAAGCTTAAAAAATAGAGTAACTTCTCCCGTTTTCCCAACATTTCCCTTCACTGCTCTGCTCCTATTGATTGTAGCGTGATGAAAAGTATACTATAACCAACTCAGGAGTATGAAAAATAATTGTACCAAGTTTCGTTAAAATCCGTCGAGTAGTTTTTGTTTCTATAACGGTTATACAGACAGACAGACAGACAGACAGACAGGCAGACAGACAGACAGACAAAAATTTTACTGATTGCATTTTTGGCATCAGTATCGATCCCTAATCACCCCCTGATAGTTATTTTGGAAATATATTTCATGTACAGAATTGACCTCTCTACAGATTTATTATAAGTAATAATAGATTATTTAGAATCATCATCTGCTTAGCCTTTTCCCAACTATGTTGGGGTCGGCTTCCTGTCTAACCGGATGCAGCTGAATACCAGTATTTTACATGGAGCGACTGCCTAGCTGACCTCCACAACCCAGTTAGTACTGGTTAATACGATATCTCTTGGTAAGACTGGTTGTCAGACTTTTTGGGCCACTGACTACCTGTAACGACTGTCAAAGATCTACAAATGACAGCCGGGACCAACGGCTTAACGTGCTTTCCGAGGCACGGAGGAAACTCGGTATGTAATGTGGGACGACCCATCCACAGACCAACCTAGGCAAGCACGGCTTAACCTAAAGATTGATCCGAGCGGCTGTTATTATTCAATCTTTAGGTTAAGCCGTGCTTGCCTAGGTTGGTCTGTGGATGGGTCGTCCCACATTATTATTAATTATTTACACATTATTAATTATTTAGAATGTCAAAGAAAATTAAATTTAGTCATAATTTGTCATTTAAGAAGTCTTCAATCGAGTAGTACGTCTTTTCAACTAGAAACAGGAACAACTTTTTTTTAAAATGGCTGACATTTTCCTCACTTCTGATACACGAAGAACCTGGGTAAGACCACAGAATATTTTTTATGCAGGAACATCGTTCTCGTAAGAGAGCAAAATTGAGGACAACAGCTAGCCAACGAGCTCCTGAATATTTAGTTCCCCTGGTACCGTAATAAATTCAATTATTAACCGAATCACCGTTCCGAGTCAACAGTTATTGGTTTGAAGGCCAATTATTTAGACTACGGCCAATCCCGGAAATCGCAGAATTTCCTCGGAAATAATTTGCATTTTGACATGTCCTAGTTACATAATTATGTGTGCAGCGATAGCGCAGTGGTGGCGGCCCTGACTTACGAATAGTAAGTCGTGGGTTCGAACCCAGGTAAGCGCATTACTTTGTGCAATTTATTTCATCACCACTGCTGTCAAAACGGCGAAGGAAAATATCGTGAGGAAACCGGCATGTCCTAGAACAAAAAAATCGAAGACATGTGACATCTACCAATCCGCACTGGGCCCGCGTGGTGGATTATAGCCTATTCCCTCTCACAGAAAGAAGGCTGTGGGAACATTATAAGCTGATTATGTTTAAATAACATAGGACGAACCTTTGTTACGCAAGCATAGTCGAGGCAAATTGTTATAGCATGCATCGCCCTGATTTCACACGGCAACCACACTGCGCAATACCTAAGTGCTGACGCCGCACAGGTGCCCCGCGTCGTCGTCGCGAAGCCAACCACGGTGCACCACCCACCACAAACCGAGACCACCAGCTCGCTACCCGATTCCGTGATTTAGGAGGGAATTCTTTGGTATTCAGCTGCATCCGGTTAGACTGGAAGCCGACCCCAATATAGTTGGGAAAAGGCTAGGCAGATGACTGAACGACACCTATAGTAATTAGCTAGATTTATAATATAAATGTAATTTTTGATACTAATTAAATTCTTATAAATAAAATCGGTTTTTCTTGCATCCTCTGCTGCCACCAAACATAATTCCTTCATAAAGTGGTTATTTATATTATATTGTTTTGTTTTGTATAATTTCGTCTTATAATCCACTTTTGCCATAATTTGAAGGATTAAACTCGCCGTTGTACATAAGCTATACAACATTAGTTTTAGTATATGCGAAACCTGAAACACGTTTCTAGTATTTTTATTTGTACAATGGTACATACAAAACCTTATAATAACACTAGTGTTACGTGCTCTTCTCTCGCACAGAAGGGTCTCGAACTGTAAATACCAGTCACCCGAGTCTTGAACATTATCGATCTGTTTGCCTCATTACAGTTTCAAACTTATGGATGTACTATTAGAATAGCTTATTGTTAAAACTTGGCATTTGTAAACGCTTCATAAATTCAGTCAGTAAAGATTTCAGTCGTCTATTTTGTTCTGCCGTGGCAAATAAGTTATCACGTTTCGTTTTCGTTGACAATTCATAATTCCAATCCAATACCATCTCTCGATGGTAGATGTCGTATGTTTTCGATTTTTTTGACGTGACAACGTCTTATAATTCGATGGAGCCGGCTGCACGCACGAAAAAATGAGGCGTTCCATAAAACAATTGCGTAACGCACATTCGTTTTTTGAAAAATGCAACCATCCCATCAGTATTTTCTTATGACGTTGAAAAAAAAGCCCCCCGACCCGTTCAACTATCCAGTAAACCGACTTTACAGACAACCGATTTTTTTAGTTCAAGGTCATGCTGGTTTCCTTGCGCTGTTCTCTTTCAGCGTTTCAATATAATGACGTCACTAAATCTTTATTTTTTGCTTTGGTACAGGTCAGCAGAGCTACAGAACTGGGGAAGCTCGTGACGAGGTTGCAGCAAGAGAGGTCGGAAGTGGCATTCTTCATTTTCACGAATGGCAGCACTTTGAGGTTCGTTTTCTCTCTTTCATTTGCTCAATGATATTTTTTTATTTCATTTATTTGGGACAAAAACAGTCACACGTTACAATAATAATAGTTAGCTTAGGTGAAATAGGAAACAAACGCATAACCCACACTATTGTCCACGGAATCATATCGATTTTAAAAGAAATAAGGAAACGGATGTATACAGAAAGGGACAGTAAGAACATTAAAATAAACCTGAAAGGTCACACCAACCAACTCTAGACAGCGCTTCCCGTCCAGATTTAGTTTGTAGTCACCAATCAGATCACAACACAGCATCAGCAAGAAGCAGTCATCGTTAAGGATGACCGGACTAGAGATGATATTACTAAAAATACTGCGAAAGGTGGTTCGGTCAGACTAGATGCGGAAGGCGGAGAGGGTGCGGCGGAGTCTGACCTGGCGAGATCTAAGTCGAACGGAATACGATAAGCTGATTTGATTGAAGGCTAAAAATATGGGCGATGACTTACTGCATATGCTTTAAATATGAATAAAATACCTGGCCATAGGTTTGCCTTCGTTTAAAAATAAAATAAGACTCAGAGGGTTCTTTCACCGATTTACATCATTCGCAAAACGATGCGTAAAACCCAGGTTTCCGCTCAACAGAATGCCATGAAATCATAACCACAATGTTGCGTTTTTATTACGCAAAGTTTTATAACATTTAATTTTGTTTTACCTGCAGTGAAAAAACAATGTGATTCATTATAATATTTTCAAGAAATAGATTTTTACGTAAATTCAAAACAAGCCACGTAATTATTATGAAACAATGTTGTGCAACATTGTTTGAGCAACATGGAATGTAAATAAAATGAAAACTGTTTTTCAACTTTGTTTCTTGTGAACATGGAGCTTAAGTTAACACATGTTTAAAACTGGGAACGCATAATTTTAGTCAATATAATTTATGTTTATAATAATTTGTAGGGTAAGCTCGTGGCTAAATAATAACAGCCGTTCGGATCGATTTTTAGGTTAAGCCGTGCTTGCCAAGGTCGGTCTGTGGATGGGTGATCACCCATTACATACCGAGTTTCCTCAGTGCCTCGGAAAGCACGTTAAGCCGTCGGTCCCGGCGGTCATTTGTAGATCTTTGACTGCCGTTACAAGTAGTCAGTGGCCCAAAAAGTCTGACAAAGAGTCTTACCAAGGGGTATCGTATTACCTAGTACTAACTGTGTTGTGGAGGTCAGACAGGCAATCGCTCCATGTAAAATACTGGTATTCAGCTGCATCCGGTTAGACTGGAAGCCGACCCTAACATAGTTGAGAAAAGGCTATGATGAGTAGATGAGCAGTAATTTGTAAAGAAAACTAAGGCAGAACTGCTGGGCGTCCATGTCGTGGCGTCCATCTTTAGCTCAGATAAAGTGTTTTCCTTGTAAGAACTTCTCACAAGCACACCGAAGTCTGAATATAATAATTAGGTATGCTCGGTCAATAACAATGAGACTGCTTACGTCATGTATTACTGGCAAAATGTGGGTGTGTCATCATCACATGTTATCGTGGCTATTCTTTCTGGGCCGGCCTTGACGGCACCGTGAAATGACGAATGCCATTGCAAAAAAAAAAAAAACAAAATTTTGATAAACTCCATCTTTAGAAACCCTTTGGAAACTCCATGGAGACTTTCCCAGCGGCTACCATGCATGCAGCTGACGTGATTTGTCCTATCCCATTTTAGCCTGCCAGCCGATCTAATCTCTTATATCTTTCAGGTCGAACCTGTCGCAGCGATTCGCGGGCACTAACAGAGCGATAGATCAGATGGGCTCTCTTCCGATGCTGGTCTTCAAGAACCGATCTAAGCCTGTGGACGGAGACGCCTTCAGAGCTGAACTTGAAGAATTAAGGTAGGTGTTCTTCATGACACATTAAGTTTCCTCTCTTCGTAGTCTTTTTCTTCGAACCCAAGTCGGCCGGAGCAAAGACAATCTCTGCACATGGGGGTTCATGGACGGCTCAGACCTCAAATGCGTATGTGGCGTCTCCCCACAAACAATGGCCCGCTTCCTATCTTGCACCGCATGGCCTATCACCTGCGCTCTTGATGATTTATTTACTGCATCAGTGAGCGGGGTTCGCGTGGCTGAGTTTTGGGCTAAACATGTTTGAACTTTTTGCCATCGAAACGCTAAGAAGGAGAAAATGTTCAAGTGTTTAGTCACCACAAACTGGAATGCGTCTGACCGATGAATTAAACAAAACAAGTACGTGAGGATAAGAGCACATGGATTTCTATAGTTTAAGAATACATTCTGAAGCACCAGCCCCCGTAGCATGACCACCGTAGACAAGGATTTCTTTGACGGAAGAATCGACAAAATGACAGACAGTGCAAAGAAATTTGTCATTGTGTCGACACAATCTGTCATTTTATCGATTCTTCCGTCAAAGAAATCCTTATTACGGGGGCAGTCGTTTCGTGAGAGTAATTTATTCAACTAATTATCATCCAAATGATTACCTACTCAAATATCGTTTAATTGAGAAATAATTTAAGGCATACAGGCTAGAGGCTTTAGTTCTATAATTACATAAGCATTTGCAAGAGAGTCAGTGTAGAATACCGAACAAACTACCAAGGTCAATGACACTTTGACAATCAACCCTCAACTAAGCATTCACTCTCGAACTCTAAATGAAGACGTATATCGTTCAGATTTTCATTAAGACTAATAAAATTCGATTGGCTTCTATAGCTGTTTGTCTCGATTAGTCTTGATAAAGAAAGCAATGGGATTGCTCCGTTCACCTGCAGGCGATTTATCGTCAGTACTGAATCCAATTTTGTGTCGTTGCTACCAACAAATAACGTGGCTTGAGAAGGCTTACCGGCTCTGCGTATTGTAATAATGTAGATGCTATTTAAGTTAGTATCATCGGTCATTGACTTTCGGTAAAGGATAATGTCGAACGAAAACCTTTTTTATTGTTATTAACGGCCGACCCGAGGCCATTTTCTCGTATTTCTAAGAATTTTTGGCATTCCAATTTCAATCTCAATCATTTTTGACTGATTGACCTCCAATTGACCTTTTCTGCTAGTTTTTGATCTTTGATTTTCGCAGAAATGAGAATATAATTAAAATATACTTTAAACGTTTTTAATTCGAGAATTGACCTTCTGATAAATTACTTCACCGTTTTATAATAATCTCCTCTTATAGAATCATGCAATACTTGAAGCATAGCTAGTGGAGGGAATCTTATAAACAAAGGGTAATAGTAAAAACGGCATTCATTATTTTTAAACAGGAGTACATACAGCAACTGATCCAATGCAGTACTTAAGCAGCACGGTTCAAAAAGGAGTGTTTATATTTTGTGTGAAAGCTAAAGGACCTTAAGTCCATTTTTTGACATTTTTCTATTTTTCAGAATTGGGTATGGACATTTTTAAAGACCTCTACTGAATACTTTATAAAATGTGACTCAAGACCCTTTTTTTTTTTTTCGGATTGGAAATCATCAAATGACCTTCCCCATTCTGGGCGGAGCGGAAGGGTGTGTGAGACTTGTACTGATTAAAACCCATCCATGTTCCTTCTTCGCCCTTTGTGTTCCAGGGCCACGGTATCTCTTTCGAACAGTCCCGCAGCCCGACTCAAGACCCTTCACTTTTCACCTACAGATTTAAGGATCTGGTATAGACCTTCAAACTGACCGACTTTCTTCATGGGACCATCGTTGTGATCGGGAAAAACTGTTGAATTGTGACAACATCAACAACAACTCAACAACAACAAACATTCAACATCTACACATCCCAAATGTGGGATGATAAAATGGGAGCTGATGTTTTTGGACTATGGTCCCAAGGAGAAAATTGTGAACGTTGACGGTTTGTACTACACCCCAAAATATGACCACACTTATCTGAAAATGTTGTCTGTACATTGATCTTCAAAATCTTAGGTGCGGCTCTTACGACTGCGGTTATGATCTGACGAATCGTGAGAAATTACGATTTTTTTTTGTGTTTTTGACAATATTTTAAATCCTTCGAAGATAGGATCTTGATTAGTCATTTAGGGCGATGTGTAAACCAAATGACCTCATGGTTATAGCTCGTGTGTAAACAACACTCTTTTTGCATTCGGCGACGGCGGCGTGCGGCGATTCAGCGGTTTTCAATTCGCTATACCTACTTTAGAGGACCTTTATTTGTTTAATTGATGGCGTAGAATGAAATCATTTTTAAATTGAATGGTTATTTGTTAAAAAACTGATGCAAAAAATTAAATGCTCTTATGATTTGTTTACAACCAGTAATATGGTGTTACCGTCACCTTTCTATCTACTCGCGAATACTCTGTGAGTTATGTGTGTTTATAAACAAACTAGGTTTTGCTCACGGCTTCGTGCACAAGGTCGAAAATGACTATGAAAGTACCCGAACCATGATCTGCCTGTGATGCAAATTTCTTCGACGTTCGTTGAGCCTTTAAAGCGTGAAAAAGTAACAGGCAAACCGATAAAGAACACTACCGCGTTTATTATATTATTCATCATGTTCCTGCCCTTATCCCAATTGGTTTTGGGTCTGTCTTCTTCATCCGTACTTCTCTATTACCCGTCATCTCAGCAGTCACCTCTTTTCTAACCAATTCATCCTTGACACAGTCCATCCATCGTTCTTTAGTCTTTCTCTACTCTTATACCCATCCACATTCATAATGTGGATGGGTATAAGAGTAGAGAAAAAAGAATAAAGAAGAAGAAGATAAAAAGAAAAAAGAAGAAGAAAAAGAAAGAAGAATGAAGAAAGAAGAATGAAGAAAAAAGAAGAAGAAGGAGAAAAGGAAGAAGAGAGAAGAGGGGAAAGAAGAATGTTGTGAAAAAAGTTTTGAGAATGACTCAAAACTTTTTTCACGACAATTACCTCATCCCTCTGCATCACATGCCCTTACCATGCTTTCATTATATTACCAGGACAGGTACCAGGACTGACCTAAGTAATTTAACAAATCAACCTATAAATTAAAACATAATTATGAAAAGTCGTTCGTTATACAAGTTATCGTTAATTATCTAAGTAATTATGCTACCGGCACAGTATTGTGTTCTTCTGCCGACGTTCCGTGGATCGATCAAATAGTTTTCCTTCGAAGTTTTTATTACCTAGAGCCTGCCTAGGGTAACTATGTTCTCCACCTGGCTGCTGCCTGGTGGCAAACTTAATTTGTCTTTTTAGGGTTCTGAAGTCAAATGAGAAATCAATCCCTACCCTGGTTTCACCCATGTCCGTGTGTCACATATCATAACCTCTTTACCAAAACAGCCAAAACCATTTCAAGACTGTACTGTCAAATTTTCGAAATACTGTCATTTTTCTTTTTTTTTCATTTGTTTTTACCGTTCTTCTTCCATCTTGTTTTTGTTGTTTGTTGTCTTGTCATCTTGTCCGTGTTGTTGTTGTCTTTTATTACATACTGGGGCTGTCTCAACTTTATAGCATGTAACTTTTGAGACTAAATAAACATTTTGTTTTTTTGTTTTGGTCATATTTCTATACCTGCTCCTAGCTAAACCAATATTTCTAAATGATTTTCTTATGAACCGTAATCAGATCGTAATGGGTAGCACTCAACTGCTACTCTCTTTTTTACTTATGACAAATTGACTGAAAAGTTCATAAAAACCATTGCACATATTTGTGAAAAGCTATGGGGGAGACCATTGGCTAGCAGATTGACAATATAGCTTGAAAAAAATTTGATAAGCATCTACGACGATTTATGTCCGCATCGCCGAGAAGTTAACCGGTAGAAAATATCTGGTACGTATTGATAATTTTTGATTCTACTTTTTTCTTTTTTTTTTTTCTACTTTTTGTCCATTTTCTCGATTTTTCTCTTCCTGGAAGCTCAGTCCTAAAAAACTGGTTTTTCTAACCAATTTTTTCATTTGTCTTAGGTTTGAAACCAGTGGATTAAGGTTGTAATTTTTAGACCTTCCGGTTATCCTATACGGAAACTGTCCAATATCGAATACGAAATTTCATTTCAAATTTGATTTCACACCTATGGCACAAAGTCCGCCTCCGTACTCAAAGTGTTAATGGATTTTTTTCACAATTAAATCATCATCTTCCTACCCATGTCCCATGTTATTTGGCGTCGACTCAACACGTTTTTTTCATCCATTCTTCCCTGTCAGTCGTCATGCTATCATTTACTCCTTTATCCTTCATAATCATTCCTCACACAACTCATCTGTCTTTTCTTTGGTCTTCCTCTCCCTCTCCATCCATTAGCATTTATATTCGTCACTCGTGTGTAAAAATAAATATGATCAGAGTATGCTCGGACCGAGTGGACTCGGATACCTAGTCGGCGGTATTGTGGCAACCGAGCACACTATACGAGCACACTCGGATGGATTGGTATCTGAGTCCACAATACTAGTTATGTGATTACTCTGCTCGTATCAACGAATACTGTCTATGGACGGAACCCTGCTCCTGATGCTACAGCTACGTAATTGGCTAGGTTATTTTATTCAATCTCGTGGTTGTAGATCGATCAAACTATAAAGTTAAGAGGCGTCTACTTTGAACTAGTGATCACTTTTAAAACAACTAAAACTTTTCTTCTTGCTACTTTTGTTTCAAAGAGAAAAATAATGAGCTCTGCTGCTTTTTCAGCTGAGCTTCATAGCACGGCTGACTAGCCCAGCCGAGAATAAATTGAATATTCACAATAGGGTCGTTAAAAACGATTACTATAATTATAACAGCGAAAGTTTGTGAGAATGTTTGTAAGTCTTTTACGCAAAAAATACAATATGTATTTTAATGCAATGTGGGCACACTGATAGATTATAACCTGGTTTAACACGTAGAATGCTTTATATTCCGGTAGTACGTTCCACAGTGGGACATTACCGAACTCCATGCATGCATGTGAAGCTCCAGGTATATGCTATAGTTGACCAATAATTCCAAAACACAACTTATCTAAAAAAAACACTATATTTAGGCCTGAAAACTAGATACTTTCAGGCAATTTAATGACGTCACAGGTTGTTATTGCCATACAAAATCTATGGAGGCATCGCATTTTGACAGCTCATGAAGCGTATGTCAAATTGATTGGAGGTGTCGATGATCCAATTGTGAAGGAGCCTGAGTCGACTCGGGTATCGTGGATCTTAAGGGCCTAGATATAGTTTACACAATCTATCAACAAAAAACAATGATGGAAAAGTAAAAAATGTATTAGATTCGCATAACATACCGAAAATATTAAGCTTTTTAAGCCGCCATTACTTTTTTGGTGGTGGCTAGATGATGACGCGCATCCGGAAGGCTGGTTCGAGATGGCGCAGGACAAGAGTACCTGGAAGGATATGGGAGAGGCCTTTGCCCAGCAGTGGGACATTCAAGGCTATTGAAAAAAAAAAGCTGTTGAAAATAGTTGTATGCTTAGATCTTTAAAACTACGCAATGGATTTTGATACGGTTTACAGTAATAGATAGAGTGATTCGAGAGGAAGGTTTATATATGTTAGGTTTTAGGTTGGTTTGTTATGGATTCAGAAAGTGGTACTCTTGGACACGGCTCGTATTGTTAGGAGGTTCCTCTCTGTGGGGCCCTGACCGTCGGTAGCTTGGACCCTGTTCCCGATACCGGTGGGCTACAATTTTTATATTTTAAATGTTTTATATTGTTTTTTTAAAGAAATATTTAATGTAGAAATAAATAAAGGAAACAAAGTTATATAAAAAGTAAAAATAAGACATACATTAGACTAACTTGGTCCTGCACGAGGCCAAAAGGCCATCAAAAGGTCAAAAAGGAGTGGGCAGTATCACCCACGTGGTTTCCACCACGCGAACCCAGTGTGGTTCGGTACATGTTGGCCTAAGAAAGCTAATTAATAGTTACAGACAACGGATCCCTAAAGAAACTATCAACAACACACCATAAAATAGCACACAGTATATTGCATTTTTTATAATCAACTCCCACTAACTAGCCGCAGTTAATCGCACTAATTTATCGGAAAGCATGCAACATGCACTACAATATTTTCCAGACTTCTAATGGTGTTTCTAATACTCCATAATGGATATTATAATCGTTGGCACTCCTATGTTAATGTGTTTGTGTGGCTCGTTAAAATCCCATGAGCGAACCACTCTTTTAGATGGGATAATCGCTAGCAAATATTATGTTTGTCCAGCAATAAAGAGGGGGTGATTTTATGCTTGTTTGAAGAGAGGGAGAGGGTTCAATTCCTTCAGGAGGTCTGCATGCCTCCTTGGAACTATTTAAAAAAAAATATTATAACACTTGCGCTTTTTCAGCGACTTTATATTAGTGAAATTTTGATCAGGGGGTCTAAAATGGCCGTTTTACCAGAATCATAATAGGATAATAATATAATAAAGGGTGTGAATAGACCCTTAAAATATACGAAAGGCACTTGTTCTCCCCGTCTTTGCGGTCATTTTTTTGTTCTAGACCATACCTGGTAACCTTCTAGTTACGGAGATATTGGGGGTCAAAGTTCCAAATTTTTCACAAGTTTTTTTTTTTAAATACAGATTTATACTTTACACACCTCCACGATCCCCGTACTATTCAATCCATCCATCTGCACAATGTTTTGAGTGCTTTCCATCAAGTCCTACCGTTAAAGGTGATTTAAAGAAAAAAAATTCGATTCCCAGCAATAATTTTTGCGTAATGTTACTTAGTATGATGTACAGAATGCTTGGTTTACGGCTATGTGAAGGGTCTGTTTACACCCTGTATGTTATTTACAATTACGTCACTCTTCGCAGAATGGTCACAAAGTGATAATTCATAATATTAACTGTGTCTGTGAATATTTTAAGAATTTATCGTGATTTATATTATTATACTATTATTATTCAGCTATAGCGGCCATTTTAAACCCCCAGTACTATTGCTTCCCTATATCATAAAATAAGCCTCTTTTCAAAATTGTTGTGGTGGAATTTGGGAGATTCATGTCCAGCTGTGAGCTAGGATAGGCTCAGTTGTTTGATGTTCTGATCTTCTTCTTCTTCTTTTTGTGTGGTTGGTGCCTAACCTAGTGTCATAGATTTTATGCCGCCCATGTGCCCCTGACTTGGCTTTACGTGCCGTCGAGAAATAACTCTCAGGCATGCTGGTTTCTTCACGATGTTTTTCCTTCTCCGAAGCACGTGATAATTATATACTACGCACATGAATCCGGGGTGGTGAAGGTGCGTGTATTGGGTTCGAACTTGAGACCGATAACTTGGTAGTCCGACGGTCACACGACTAGGCTGTCACTGCTGAATGATGATGACTGATCCTTTAACAACACATCTGTATCCTTTAAGAGTAAGCAGGAGTGAAGAAGTTTCGTACACAAGTAAAAATCAAAACAATTGCACTTTGTTTTTCTTCGTACTTGTGTAATAGAAAACGCATTTAAACGAGTGATGTCACAGTCAAAAGCATTTATTTCAAGTAGGCCAATTACAGGCACTTTTGAATTGTCGAAACAAAGACAACAATGAAAAGTAGCTACAGTCCCAGTCACAAGGCATAAAAACTGTGAAAGTACTGTAGTTTCCCATTGCCTAACGTAGATCTCTATGGAGAAGACGAGCAAGAAACTCCATAGACACTCTTTTAAATTAGAATACTTTTACAAAACCTTGGTTACATCATTCATGTTGAGATGGTACATTATGTGAGAACGATGTAGCAAGATGTGTAGGTACGTTAAAAGTCCCCATAGGTAAAACAAAAAAAAAAACAAAAAAAAAAAATAAAGAGAACACATCTGGCGAGAAGCCGTGCATTGAAAATTAGTAAAAATAAATGTAGCAGCTCAGTATTTTTGACTCCTAAAGCGCAGGCCACACCGCCAGCTGGCGGGCGGACGAGCGACGCGAACGACGCGTTGTTTCACCTCTTTTCATACTTTGGTTCACACCGCGAACTATCGAAAGATACGAACAAAGTATGAAAAGGGCGTCGTTCGCGTCGCTCGCCCGCCCCAGCTGGCGGTGTGGCCTGCGCTTGATTCACAATACACAAACCACCGGATACCTCAAAGTCGGATTTCGGCGTCACGCACGGTATCGTTGGTTGACTCAGCAAGTAAGTCTCAATCATTCACAATAGGCATGCGAATCTCTTTTGTTGAATGTACTTAAGGATAATCTATTACAAACAACACCACAATAAGTGACGTCACTATGAGTAAAGGCGAAAACAATGTTGGTGACTATAAAACACAGGTGTTTTTGACATCTATTCATTGCTTAATTGGAACAGGGCCGCCATTATTCTTCGAGAATAAGACCGTTAAATTGAAAACACGTTTAGGTGCATAAAAACAATAACTTGGACTGTCTAGATTTTTATTCACCTATTAATGTACCTACCCTCTCCATAAAATGATCGTAAAATTTTTATAGGCAATTCATTGAAGAAATCGTAAAAAAAACTGTAAGGGAAATAGGTGAATAACATTTTGTGGAGAGAAACTCTCGTAAATATATGTTACTGTAAAAGCAAAAACCTAAAAAACCTCGTTAAACCTGGTTTTCACAGGCCCAGTTTCTGACCACCCAGTAGTCAGCAACTGTACATTATTCTGCTGTCTGGACAGTACTGTCACTTTCCGGACGTGCTCTCACTTTCCGGACGTGTTCTCACTACTGGGTCTGCATTGGAGACAGCAGTACACAGCTACTGTGTTACTAGTTCTGGCCAGGTGTTTCTGACCTACCTACTTGCGTTCGTATGGAGCGAGTGACGACCCAGAAGCTTTCCTTGTGGCAGTGGGGGAAAGTCAGTGGACAGAAGAAAAAAATTTGAAGTAGTTGCCCGACGGCAACTGATCGGTCAGTACTGGCTCAACTTTGTTTTCACGGACGCAGTAGCTGCCAGACAGTAACTGTCCTTCACTGTCCGCCAGCTACTGGGCCTGTGAAAACCAGGCTTAAGATTTACCCAATACGGAATTGGTAAATCTTAGGATTTACAAAAAAAAAAACCAATCCAAGCCAATCTGCCATTTTTTGAAAAAAAAACGGAAGACTGACTTGTGCCAGCACTAGTCCGTCTTTATTCGAATCGATGCGGCGCGGCGGAGTGACTCATACCCTCATACCGTGAGAACGACAAAATCACAAAAAACGACAAAAGTTACATAAATATGTTTCTGAATATACGATTATAATAAAGATTAAATATACGATTAATATAGAGGAAAATAATAAGTATTATTTATAGTCGGTAAAAACTTGGTAAGTAGTGAATATTCATGACAAAGGAATGTCAAAAATGTTCAAATCTTTTTTTTTTTAATATGCTTTCGATGATTCACGGGACAAGGATAAAAAGCAGAAAAGCTATAATACTATAAATATAACATAATATTATTAATTCATGCTTTTTACATAATGATAATGAAGTAACTCCATGACTGACTGTGTGATAATGTTTTAGATAAACATAGAAAGAATATTATTAATTATAAGCCTTAGACCATTAAAAGTTGTTGGTTTACAATTTCTATAATAATGAACGACTAATGATCATAATATATTGATAAACAGGGTGTAAACAAACCCTTCACATAGCCGTCAACCAAGCATTCTGAACATCAAACTAAGTAACTTTTTAAAAACATGTTTTTTAAAAAAGAACTTGTCTGAAAGTTGGAACTTTGACCCCCCAATATTTCCGTAACTGGAAGGTTCCCAGTTATGGTCTAGAACAAAAAAAAATATCGCAAAGACGAGGAGAACAAGTGCCTTTCGGCTATGTTAAGGGTCATGAACTAGCGATACTAGGTATTTATAAAACAACAATTTTAATACACAAATACATACACACTTGGGTCCAATCCACTTGCCTGCTATTTGGCAGCCATTTTGTTTTTTGATTAAAAAAAAATCATATCTCTCAAAGTTTTGGTCTTACTGAGATAAAAATAGGCTTATACAGAGCAAAGGTGTTGTCTATCGCTTACATTATGAAATAATGGGTTCACATTATCGTAACTTTAAGAAAAAAGAAATTAAACTCCAGAAAAATATAAAAATTAAGAAAAAAAAAATGTAAAATGTGTGTGTGTGTGTGTTTGTGTGTGTATGTGTAATGTATGTTGTGTTGTAATGTGTATGTGTGTATGTAAATTATTAATGAATATAAATAAAAATTATGCAATTCAATAATTTTTTGTCAACAAATTCTTTGCAAATCAACAAATTTCTATAATAGAACAATTGTTATATGAGGAACTAAAGTATCTCTGGTCCAAGACCGGGCACATTGTATAATGTGCATAATAAATGATCAAAATTCTTTTGAAATGATTTTTCCAAGAAATATGTCTGAGGTCTGTTGCAGTTGCCAACATTCTTTCATTATTGAGGTAAAATCAGTTGCTTTAGATCTCAAAAATCAGTGAATCATCTTCTTGCAGGATAATATGTGACACGCGACCAGTGTTTTTATTAGTTTTAATTGATATGAGTCACGGACTCATAATAATATTATGATGGCGAACACCATTCGAAATGAATCATTCCGTGAGAGTTAAGTCTGCGGTTATAAAAGAACGAAGGTAAATTGGTGTGGTCATCAATATTTTCTCTTTAAGTTAAGCCGTGTTTAGCTAAGTTGGTCCGTGAATGGTTGATCACCCATTACATACCGAGTTTCCTCCGTGCCTCGGAAAGCACGTCAAGCTTTTGATCCCGGCTGTCATTTGTAGATCTTTGACAGTAGTTACAGGTCGTCAGTGGCCGGAGAGTCTGATAACCAGTCTTACCAAGGGGTATCGTATTAAAAAGTATTAACTGGGTTGTGGAGGTCAGATAGGCAGTCGGTCCATGTAAAATACTGGTACTCAACTACATCCGGTTAGACTAGAACCCGACCCCAAAATAGGCTCGGCAGATGATTACGTACTACTCCGTGTGAACAGAGAAGAATGAAACATGCGGGAATGGAATCCGCGTTCTTACGTAAAGGCCAAGCACTCAGTGATTCATTTTGATCTACATGATAACTTAATCAGCCAATAATGTCCCCACTGGTAGGACCCAGGACCCCTTGAGCTACAATCCACCTCACGGGCTCATTGCTTGCTGCTAGATGCCACGACATGTCTTCAAAATGTTATTTTTCTAGGAGATATCGGTTTCCTCACGATATTATCTTGACCGCGCCTCGTGCTTAGGTACTCATTCTTATGCAAGGTTAGTTTTTTATTGACAAATACTCGCTGTAACAAACTGACACCTAGATTTTTTTATAAAAATAAATCAGCACTTCCATACATTAACACTTGTATCTATAGTCAACTTAAAGTAATAACTTGAGCTTAAGTAATTTTTATGCAATAGACAAGAATTTGAACGAAGTAAGAACCGTCAAAGAAAGCAACGCTAAGAATTCTTACTTTTGACGGTTCTAACTTCAAGCATTTACTAAACTACAGAATAAAAATCGAGAGCAGCGGTGGCCCAGTGGTGGCGGCTCCGACTTACAAACAGTAAGTCGTGGGTTCGAACCCAGGCAGGCGGCATTACTTTGTGTAATTTATTTCATCACCATTGCTCTCAAAAACGGTGAAGGAAAACATCGTGAGGGGTATGTCTTAGAACCAAAAATTCGAAGACATGTGACATCTACCAACCCGCACTGGGCCCGCGTGGTGGATTACAGCCCGTTCCCTCCCATAGAGAGGAGGCCGGTGTCCCAGCAGTGGGAACATTATAGGCTGATTATGCTAGAATAAAAATCGTATCTTAAATAATGACTTTTACTCAAGTTATCACTGCCGCATGTTAGATTTGTGTTGCACTTTATTACGGAACTACTAATCTAAGATAGTGTCATGATGTCCGAGATGACTGATGGTCAAGAAGCTAGTTACGGTTTCATAAATAAATGATGAATCATAAAAGTCAAAATATTCCCCGACGAACCGACCATAGTTCAAGGGAACAACGGGGAATACTGCTTCTAATTGTGTGCACGTTCCCGGGGATTTTTTCTCTTGAGCTCGTTTCGGAGCTTCATATCGAGGTATTGATTCGTCATTTTTGTGAAATATCTAAAGAATGTACCAAGGCAGCTGTTTGATTCATGTATCTAACAGCCGATCTAGATAAGTGCCAAACGCTTTAAAAGTGTTTCATATTACTACAACAGCTTTTTATAGGATTGACTTAATCTTTGAGGGAGCTTATGACGCTTATATCGAAGAAACGATGGATGGACTGTGTGGAGGATCATCATCTGCCTAGCCTTTTCCCAGCTATGTTGAGGTCGGCTTCCAGTCTAACCAGATGCAGCTGTATTTTACATAGAGCGACTGCTTATCTGACCTCCACAACCCAGTTAGTACTGGATAAAACGATACCCCTTGGTAAGGCTGGTTGCCAGACTTTTGGGCCACTGACTACTTGTAACGACTTTCAAAGATCTACAAAAGACAGCCGGGACCAACGGCTTAACGTGCTTCCCGAGGCACGGAGGAAACTCGGTATATAATGGGTGGTCAATCATCCACGGACCAACCTAGGCAAGTGCGGCTTAACCTGAAGATCGACCCAAGCGGCTGTTATTATTTAGCCACGAGCTCCTCTATTGTAGTAATAGCTTACTAATTATTAATAAGAACTAGTGTAAATTGTTTTTTATTAAGTAATTGGCTAAAAAATACACAGGCAATCCAGTCTTTGAGATTACATCTACAAATCAGTTTAATCTGTTTTCCTACACACTTGATTGGCGCAATGTTGGCTGTTGTAAGTTGGCCCAATTGTTTGTTGGACAAATGTTTGTCATCACTTAATTTACACAGTGATTTACGCTCTTGTGCGTCGAGTTGAATACTGATGCTGGCTTCAGTGTATTGATTTAGAAGTTCAACGCTCCAGTAAACAGAGCTTTGATCGACATGTGATACTGAATAGCGATAATCTGTGAAATGCTATAATTAGAACTCTCATTTTATTAATTTTCTCACGTTTAATTGATTGATTTTTATATTCGCAATGTAAACGATCTTTCTTAGATTATTTTATTTTATACAAGCGACTGCTGAGCATGAGTCCTGGGTTCGATTCCTGGGTCGGGCAAAGTGATATTGGGTTTTTCCATCAGGAATTTCTCAGCAGCAGCCACGGAGTCTGGATTGGTGCCCGGTTAATGGCAATTAGATCGCCCCCTATTACATGGGGCTTAAACATAACTGGCAAATGTGGGTGTACTATTAGGTACATAATGCAGTTTTATTGGGAAATATATATAAATGAAGAAAAGAAAAATTACCTTTTCTACTTATTTACAAAAAAAAAAAAACTGGTATTTGAAATATGCTGCACTTCCAGAAAAGCTGTGGTTTCAGAACTGTGTACTAGATGACTTAAAAAACCACAAAATTCTCAGAAATCGATGCGATTTTCTTAGTATAAGGAGGAGGTATAGTTTTTCAACATATTGATTGGTCATAAGATCCGATGTTTACATTTGCATAGCAAAAAAAAAAAACAATTGCAAACACAAACAAATTTAAACATCGGATCTTATGACCAATCGTTAACAAGACCTGCCTGATTTTTCCGATGATTGAATATTGTTTTTATTGGTTAATTCCATACCCCCTTCTACTTATTTCCAAGAAACAAACTAGTTTTCCAAATTTATTGTGCATCAATGTAAGCTGCAGTTTCAGAAACACAAAATTTCTCAGAAATGGATTCTTTTACTGACTGTGAATGCGGAGGTACTTGTCACAGTCATAGCAAAAATAAACGTTGTAATCCATGACCAATCGATAGTAAAACCTACCGATACGATACCGAATGTTTAAGGCAGAACACAAAAAACAAGAAGATAAAATGAGGACGAATGAAGAAAAAAAAAAGCTAATAATCTTAACTCTACTCTCACTCTCTCTCTGCTCTCTCTCTTCTCTCTCTCTTCTTACTTTAATTAACCTTTTGACCGCCATAGTCACATATACGTGACAAGCAAGCGCGTGCCCTGTACGCCAAACGACACAAATATGTGACAAAATGGTAGGTGAAATTGTGGCTTGGCGTAGAGGGCACGCGCATGCGTTTATGCTCTGGCGGTTAAAAGGTTAATGAGCGTGGATGGTGGAATGGGATTTTCTAAAGATATAATGCAGTTTTTCGTGGGTTCCTCTTCTACTTATGTCCAATAAACAAACTGGTTTTCCAAATATAGTGCGCATCCTGATAGGATGTGGCTTCTAAAATGTTAATTAGATGTCTTGATAAACCACAAAACTTGACAAAAATGTATAGTATTTTATTTTTATGGTTACTTTTATTTAGCCATTGCAAAAGTAAACATTAGAAGATGTAAGATTTTAAACTATCATGGTCACTAACTTTATTATTAAAACTCGAAACGGGACATTTACCATGTTTACTGTTTCTTATGAGTTCCCGATATTATCAGGAGCGATATTATTATTGTTTATCCGTGATCATGGTGCTTGCAACAGTGCCGAAATATCGGGAACTCATAAGAAACAGTAAACATGGTAAATATCCCGTTTCGAGTATTAATAATAAAATTAGATGACGTGACTAATCATAAATAAGAATTCAAACTCAAACTCAAACTCAAAACTCTTTATTGCATTCATGTGCACATTTGTTCCATATAAGTAAGTAAGTAATTACCGATACTATACCGGTTTCAAGGAATAAAATCTTTCCAATGACATAATGCAGTGTTATTCCATTTCCTCTTCTGCTCATTTTCCAAGAAACAAATTAGTATTCCATTTATGCTGCACTTCTTGATGATCTGCAGTTTCCGACCTGTTACTTGAATGACCTGATCACATAAGAAAAAACTTGACTACAAAACTTCTCAGATATCGATGCTATTTTTATTTAATTTTACTATTATATTTGACTTATTGTCGGGCCTACGCTGGCCCCCCATACTTAAGTACAAATGCTGTAACCATGATAATATTGTAATACCAAATGATATGAAAAGAGTACTCATGGAGTTTGTTGCCGGTTCTTCTCCATAGGAAACGACCAACCCGAATCGTACACCTTTTTGTCGACGTTTTATAAGTGCTCATGTAGGCGCATGTGAAATAAAATATTTTGATTTTGATGATTTTGATTGATTCGCGACCGTAATAAATAATATGGCGTTACAGAGGTATAATCATTAAAATCATCAATACAACTCTCTAAGGTCATTTAATCCCATTGAGTGACTATTTCATGAAATAGTCATTAAAAAGGGCTAAGAGGATTATTGATGATTTGAGATCCAATTTCTGATGGAAAACCCAATGGAACTTTGTCGAACCTGGCAATCTACGCCAACAACTCTTGCTTAGCAACCTCATTCTATTTGCTTAAGAACATGTATTTCTGCCCACAGAGCAAGTATAAACGCAAACGGTACATCAATGACAGAAGCTGTGGAGTGGTACACTCAGGCCAATGCTGCATTGCTGAGCCACCTCACGAAGGAGATCAAAGACACTGATAGCAGCACTATATGGAGGTAAGAATAATCCGATACGCCTCTTACTGAATGTGGTGGAATAGGGAACTAACTTGAAGTTTTTTGGTTGTTCATTTATCGTTTTATTTATCAAACCTACATGTTTTACTAACATAGTTTTTAAGGTTGATGTTTACTAACACTATGTGGATGTAAAATGTCCGAAAAAAAATGATTATTATAATATTATTATTTATGGAACCATGGTTTACAAAGTCTTTATGGTGTATGAGAAACAGAAAGAAAAGGTATTAAGTATTAAGGATGGAATCCCTCGATGCACAAACAGGTAACCACGTATTTAGTACATCATTCTGAACTTCCGGAGACACAGAAATTTTTCATCGGGAATTTAAATAAAAACCGGCCAAGTGCGAGTCGGACTCGCGCATAAAAGGCCCCATATGTCGTAGTAGGGGAGTCTCCTTTAATTTTTTTTTTTATTTCGTCCAGCAGTGGACGTCTTTCGGCTGAAATGATGATGATGATGATGATTCGTTTTTATAGCGGCAACACCACACACTCACCCCAGGTCACTCTGACACCAGGTTAGGCACTAACCACACGATAAAGAAGATAGCGGCAACAGCAACACATTCTGTAAAAAAATTTAACTGTCTACCTATTTTGGATCATGACATGGACGGACGGCTGAGGCTTAGTAATAGGGTACCGTCGGTTACCATTCGGGTACGGAACCTTAAATATCAGCTGTTCCTTACATTTTGTCCGTGTAGGCATTGCACTACTGTGGAAACAGCAGATTTTTTTCCAACCTGTATAAGTTTAAGAGCGGAAAATAATTACCATCAATCAACACATCTGTCAGTGTCATAATAGGGATGTTTCCTGAAAAAATCTAATTAGTCCGTTAGATAGATTTCCAAAAAATATTGGAGACGTATTTTTTCTTTTTTCACGAAAACTAAAAATGAAGACGATACAGTGCGTCTAAAACTCGTGTGACGTCATACTTGTAAGTAAAGTGTACTGACTTTTTACCGAAAAGTGACGTCACAGGCCCCCACTCATGATCTTTGATGCGTTTTATCTTCGTCAATTTTTATTGATTTGATAAAACAAAAAATACGTATCCAATATTTTTTGATAATCTAACTGACGGACTAAATAGAATCATATACACGAAACATCCCTATTATAATATGGAATAGTGAAACTGACAGCTCTTGAACTACGTTACCTACACAAATCCTTGTAACAAAAATATACTGCAAAAAAAGGCACCTAAATACAAGCAGTATCATTTCATCTACATCCATCATCAAATCCACAACCACAAAAGAAGAAGATGGCGTTTAACGCATGAACATAATTTTGGCTCGTGTAGCTTGACAGCTAACACAGCTGTGTTGTGTTTTTTTTTAAACGGTATGCGCGTGCGCGCCTCCGACGTGTGAATCATTGATTAGGATCTGCTTACAATATGCACAGGGCTGTCTAAGTTATTGTAAAATTATGAGATATCAGAATATTATTATTAATACTCGAAACGGGATATTTACCATGTTTACTGTTTCTTGTGAGTTCCCGATATTAAACAACAGCGTGCGTGAGTGCGTGCGTGTTTATTTAACAGTAAACATGGTAAATATCCCGTTTCGAGTATTAATAATAAAGTTAGTGACCATGATAGTTTAAAATCTTATATCAGAATATTCTTTCAATTTGCACAAACTAAATGACCTATTAAAAACAAAAAGTGTATACCAAAATAATAATGGTCTACAACGGTCCCGCAAGAAACCTCTTTGTGGTCAAAGCTTCCAGTCCGGTCAAGAAGCAGTCGACGCTTTTAAATCAGCCATATTGAACACTCCTACTTTGGAGTGGAATGAATGTTTCAGTAACTGGTTCGAGCGAATGGAAAAGTGTATTAAACTACGTGGTGAATACTTTGATAAACAATTAAAAGTACTATAAGGTTCTAATTTTTTTTTTTGTTCAGACGACTAAACTTAAAAGGCGCGCCACGTATAAAAATTAACAAAGGAAATCATAATGGTCTATAAGAAAACTGAAAACATATCGCCCCCATGAATTAATGAATGAAAAAACACGCTCCTAGCCATTAGCCATAAATGAGACAATGTATTATCACATCCGGTCTAATTTGAATGGGGGAAGCTTAGTCTAAGTACTTAAACTTCCTGTCATTGTTCAAAATCAAAATCAAAATCAAAGCATTTATTTCAAATAGGCCAGTTACAGGCACTTTTGAATTGTCGAAACAAAGACAACAATAGCTACAGTCCCAGTCACAAGGCATAAAAACTGTGAAAGTACTGTAGTTGCCCATTCCCTAACGTAGATCTCTATGGAGAAGAACGGGCAAGAAACTCCATGGACACTCTTTTAAATCAGTATACTTTTACAAACTCTTGGTTACATCATTCATGTTGAGATGGTACATTATGTGAGAACGATGTAGCAAGATGTGTACGTTAAAAGTGTCCATAGTAAACAATTCAAAAAATAAAAAAAAACAATTCAAATAAGCCGTGGCAACCAAGAGATGACCAGTCACAACTGACAGCGCCCGTTCACGAACATGACGCATGTATCAGCACCATTCAACTCAACCATTTTGAAGGGAACTAAATGATCCGACACACGCGCCACCATCAGCGAGACATTTGAGTGAGCATGACACACTCCTAACCGCCAGGGCACATTCAAGTCAAGAAAAGACGTAGGTTTCCCGCGAATGACAGCTTTCTATTACATAGTACTCACACAATATGGGCTATGCGGCTATATAATACTAAAGAGATTGAATTTATACAAAGCAAAGATAGTTGTACAATCTTCAGCAGCTCCAACATACTATTTAATGCTTCTTCTTCTTAGCGTTTCGATGGCAAAAAGTTTAAATATGCTTAGCCCAAAACTCAGCCTCGTGTACCCCGCTCACTGATGCAGTAAATAAATCATCAAGAGCGCAGGTGATTGGGATATGTAATGCTATTCATTTATGCGTCCCTGTCCTTGTGGAGCAGGACCGGCATTGAGCCAAGCATTTTTATCAACGATATAATCGTCCAACTTGTAATATGCTTGTCTACACAGTGTGCGTTTAATGCATGTTTTAAATTTCGTTTCATTCAGTTCAAGAATACTTAGTGGAATTTTGTTATAGCATCTCAAACAGTACCCCATGAAAGATGAGTCTACTTTAGCGAGTCTGAAGCCTGGCTGAACTAATTGGTCTCTATTTCTAGTACTGTAATTGTGTCTGTCACCTCTTTTATTAAAAAGATGTAGATTTTTTCTTACATACATTATGTTTTCATAGATGTATTGAGAATGTACCGTCATGATGTTAATTTCCTTAAACAGTTCCCTTAGAGAATCACGCCTACGAAGATTATATATGGCTCTGATGGCTCTTTTTTGCAGAATAAATATAGACTCAATGTCTGCAGCCCGTCTCCATAGTAAAATGCCATAAGACAGTATACTATGAAAGTAACTAAAATAGACCAGTCTAGCGGTATCTACATCAGTATATTGACGGATTTTTCTAATAGCATATGCTGCTGAACTTAGCCGCCCCGCAAGAGATGTTAAATGAGAACCCCATTGTAGCCTTGAATCAAGCGTAATCCCCAGGAAAACTGTTTTATCTACAAATTCAAGCTTCTCTTTATTCAATACTATATCACAATCGCTACTTTTAACATTTGGTAAAGCAAATCTTATGCATTTCGTTTTTTTTCCATTTAACACTAAATTGTTTGCTGTGAACCAGTTATGGACCTGAAGTAGGGCATTATTCACGTCATCTAGATTTTGGGCCCGTCTATTTATCTTAAAAATAAGGGAAGTGTCATCAGCGAATAACACCATATTATGAGGTTGGTTTTTCAATAGTGTAATGTTGATAGTCAAGTAGCCAATTTATAATTGAAGTGTACTCTAGAATTTCACTTCTAAGAAAGCCTTGAAAAACATTACGCGTGGAAAATAACTATGTTGTATTGATTAGCACCGGACCCTTTTACCGATGATTTAATAACATTCATGGAATAAGGGTAATATTAGCCTTGGCACTAAAGTACCACCTCACACAAATGTTACACACAATAATTCGAATGCCGTACTTAAGTGAACTTGTACTGTCACTTACGGGAAATCTTCCGTGATTGTTCATTATTTTGAGCTCCCGATATCAAAAACAATCACGGAAGACATGTAAGTGATCGTTTAGTTATTTTTTTTTTAGAGTCCTTTACTGAATAATTCTACAATGCCGATATACAGGGTGTAAACAGACCCTTCACATAGCCGTCAACCAAGCATTCTGTATATCAAACTAAGTAACTTTACGCAACAATTGAAAGAAAGAAAGAAAGAAAGAATAAAGTTTATTTGACGTCAGTTCATCAAGCACACATAATAAAAAAAAATATTAAAAAATACAAAATAAAAAATCAGTTTTAAAAAAATTAAAAAAAATGAGAAAATAGGTACATGTGCTGTGTGCCTCACGGCTGCGCCAAAAAGGTACTTTTTTTTCGGGGTAAAAAATCTCGTGATACGGTAGGACTCGATGGAAAGCACTCAAAGCACTGTGCTGATGGATGGATTGAATAGTACGGGGGTCGTGGAGGTGTGTAAAGTAAAAATCTTACATTAAAAACATGTATTAAAAAAAAAACTTGTGAAAAAGTTGGAACTTTGACCCCCAATATCTCCGTAACTAGAAGGTTCCCAGGTATGGTCTAGAACAAAAAAATAATCGCAAAGACGGGGAGAACAAGTGCCTTTCTTTTATGTTTAGGGTCTATTTACACCCTTTATACAAATTATATTACAAACAACGAATACTTTTTACCTTATTTACTTTATAAAAGATAGCTACACAGATGACAATAAATAACCATACAGTTATTATACTAAACATTACGCCAATTACTAAGTACACAGAAAAAATAATAATATTAGCAGTGTGACTCGCATTATCAGTTTTCAAATTTTTTGTGTGTGCGTCCGTGTCTCTGTATGGTGTAGGTGTGTGTAAATGTGTGTGATGTGTGTATATCTATCTACTTATGACCTAACAGAAGCGAGTTAAAACATAACACTCGTGAGAATGAGAAAATGTCGTGAGAAAAGTGTTGACCATGAATGTGGATGGCTACAAGGGTAGAGTAAGAACTAAGAAACGATGGAGACTGTGTGAAGAATGATATGGCTAGACAGAAGGTGACTGCTAAGATAACGAATAATAGGGATGTATGGAAGAAGAAGACATGCTGCGCCGACCCCAAATAAATTGGGATAAAAGCAGGAGAATGGTGACAAATACCACCCACATTTCACCAATGTGGGGTGGGAGTACTCTGCCGTCGTGTATGGGCTTGCAGGCGTGATCTTATATTAATTTATGTAGTGACAGCCAGTGGCGTGCCGCTAGGTCAGAATGGAGGCAAGCCCAGTTAGTCAGCTACCGATGTTGTGGGATACAATTTTATAAGTTATAGTTTTTCAATTAATTTCTAGTCTCGATATCTTAATACGCTTGCATAATTGACAAAGGCGCCATCTATACGTATGAATCGTGACACCAAAGTATGTTCGCTACGCTGTTTACAATTCAGACGTGCAAAATATTTCATTCAAAATGGCCACTAGATGGCATTTACACTATTGATTTGTTATTTTATTGCCGTACACACTATTTTATTAATTCAATATAGTGTCGATTAAAATGATAATATTTGATATTACATAAATATTAATGATCTCACAAAATCATTATAAATCACTAATAAATAATAGCCAATTTTATTTACTTATTCTATTCTTCAGAACAACTCTTTAAGTACCTGAACTCATATTTACGTATTTTCTTATTTCAAAGAGATATAATATTACGATGATGGTTCTTTATTTGGAAGAACTTTATCAAATAACTACAAAATGATATGCGAAAAGCGACAAAAATACATTGCCGAGAAAAACTATCATTAGGACTTCTTTAACAGTGAAGTAAAGAGCTAACTCAACGTATTTACATACCTTTTCGACGGTAATATCCGAATTCACATTCACAGACCACTTTATAACAATCAATTAATAACTTGCAAAATCATTGGTATAAATCACATCGTGCTAATAACTTTCACACAATTACAATAACAAAACAAAACCTAACTTTAGAATATTGTTCTCAAAATTTTCAAAACAGCATTCATTCGTAGTAATTAACGCGTGCTACTGGCATAATTCCTAGGTCAAAACAATACGAACTAACTTGAAAACGTACTTTGTATCAAAATCAAAATCGCACGAAACGCATAGCTGCGCAAAATCATCGGCGCGAACACACACGTTCTCTCTCAAACTTACACAGACTTACACGCACACATTCAAAGAAAAGCCTAGCTTTAAACTCGATACAAATTCTCACATGAGTACATAAAAATTTTGTCAAAAACGGACACATTTTGCTAGGAAACATGAGAGGTCATAGAAGCCACGTAAAAGCCACTGGGTGTGAAAGAGCAAGCGTTAGGTAGCACTGGGTCACTGACCGTAGGCCGTATTACGCACTAAACTTCAACTTTTCAACTCTTCTTTTGTATAGTGTTAGAGCGAGCCAGAGTATCGCGGCCGGCATATCAGAATTTAAGCGCGCGAATTTAAAATAATTTCTTTTATGGATTGATAGTTGTGTGGAAACCGAATGTTATTATTGTTTGACAAAAAAATACTAAGTATTATTTTGTTTTTGTAAGAATGTTATTTTTAAACACATTAAATACATTTTAAATATTCCATTATAAAACAATATAAAAAACATTTAAAAATATAAAAAATAGATGGCCCATCGGCATCAGGGAGAGTAATTTTTTTTTTTTTTTTTTTTTTTTTAATTTTTTTTTTTTTTTTTAATTTTTTTTTTATTTATCGTTAGGCAAGCCAGGCTTTTCGGCTTGTATGAGAGGTCCGCCACTGGTGACAGCCCTCCACCACTCGAGGTATTTCCCGCAACAGCCTGACTCACAGTCACACGGACTTAAGACAAGGCCGATCCGACACACACCTACTTTTGAAGTAACCACAAACATAAGCAAAATGATTTACATGAGGACGTATCACGCGTGCCGCTTATTTACATGTATAACTAGGAGCATCGCGGTGAGATGACTAAGGTATTACAACATGTTAATTGAAACACAAACGGAATGATACAGTAGGTGTGTGAACATAAATATGACAGGATGTTGTCCCGAAAAGACCTTTGAAATCCGACCTTTGAAAATGTAGCCAAAACTTTAATTCCCTTCGTTGAGTAACTGGCTTTTTTACGGTTTTGTCAAAAAAGACAGATTGCAGACCGAATTACGGGCGCCAGATTTTGATATAATAGGTGTAAAAAACCCTTAACGCAGCCGAAAGGCACTTGTCCTCCCCGTCATTGTGATAATTTTTGTTCTGGACCATACCTGGAAACCTTCTAGTTACGGAGATATTGGGGGTCAAAGTTACAACTTTTTCACATGTAAGGGGCCGTCTCCACGAGCGAGAGAATCGCAGCGATATTATCGTCGTGTCACGTATTTCTATACACTCTCTTAAGGGCCGTCTCCATGAGCGAGAGAATCGCGGCGATATTATCGTATAGAAATTCGTGACGCGACGATAATATCGCCGCGATTCTCGCGCTCGTGGAGACGGCCCCTTAATGTTATAACTTTACTTTAAATACCTCCTTACTTACCCCTGTACTATTCAACGCATCCACAATGTTTTGAGTGCATTACATTGAGTCCTACCGTAAAACATGAAGACATGATTTTTCACCCCAAAAAACTCATAAGGCTTTTCCCAGCTATAATTTTTGCATCTTTCTCGCATCGACTGCCTAGCCTTTTCCTAACTATGTTAGGGTCAGCTTCCAGTCTAACCGGATGCAGCTGAATACCAGTATTTTACATGGAGCGACTGCCTATCTGACCTACACAATCCAGTACTGGGTAATACGATACCCCTTGGTAAGACTGGTTGTCAGACTTTTTGGGCAACTGACTACCTGTAACGACTGTCAACGTTCTACAAATGACAGCCGGGGCCAACGGCTTAGCGTGCTTTCCGAGGCACGGAGGAAACTCGATATGTAATGGGTGGTCACCCATCCACAGACCAACCTAGGCAAGCGTGGCTTAACCTGAAGATCAACCCGAGCTTTTTTTTTAGGTCAAGCCCAATGAATAGTGTGGCCTATTCCCAAACCACTGCAACTCCTGAAAGGTCACCCATTCACGGACCAACCTAGGCAAACGCGGCTTAACCTGAAGATCGACCGAGTTTCTGTTATTATTTAGCCACGAGCTCCTCTGTGTTTCAATGTATTCACACTCTATATGTATATCTCAATAAAAGTCCACCTATATGCAAAAGAATGTGTTTGTGCAAGGTCTCCCAAGGCCGAGCGAAAGATTCAGATACATTTTGGATAAAACCCATGCTGACGTAAGTAAGCGATTCGTCCTCAAAGTCGTCTTGAGGATTCTGAAAAGAAATGATTCCTCACATTCCGATTGCATTGGGGCTCAGTAATCAACTGGAAAAACAGAACAATTAATGTAAGGACTCGGACATCATGTGGGCCAACGATAGGTTTCATGCAATGAAAACACTCAAGATACACTGCTTTGGGCATGCGGACGGCGAGTAATGGGCGATTCTGTCCGACCACGGACCATGCCCGGGTCGACGGCGCGTTGTGTTCCACGCGCGCCTCAAAGAGTGTCAGCATAATGACGGGCCCCCTCTAGAGGGCCAAAGCCTGCCGGGGTCGCGGGACTTATAGAATTACCGTGACCCTGGAACATAAAGGGCTATTGAAGGACACCGTGGATTTTAGTCAGTACAAGTCTGACAGTCCCTCCCGCTCTGCCCTGGGTGGGAGGACTCATTTGATGATTTTACCACGATAAAAAAAAAAGGTACACTGCTTTCATAACACTAACAAATTACTTGAAATTACAATTTAACACAGTAACACTGGGCACAATTAATCGGAACATCTAACTCAGCTGCGATCCGACACTGCTTTTCGTCCTTGCTGCGAGCTCAAAACATCACGACTCTGTTGAATTTGTACACTCAAATCGAATCAAACAAGTTTATTCGTAAATGTAGGTTTCATTACAAAAAAATAGCGAACTAACCATTTTATTATAACATCCTATTGTTATAATAAAATGGTCAGTTCGCTATATTTTACTCGAGAGCATACAAATAATAATAATAAAGTTAGTTGTGTCGAAACCACTGACACACATTTAAAATAAAAGAACTCAATTACTTACATAAAACACACACAACACACACACACTGTAGTGGCGAAGGTTCCATACTACTCGATTCCTACCGGATTCCTTTTGAAAAGTGGCACAGTCAGTAGTCAAATAATATAATCACATTAAAGATAATTATGTACTCCGGCTTACTTCATAAAAATTGACCCTTCGCTACTGGTACACTGGTAGGTAGGTCGTGTGATGTTGCAATAGCGCGCTTCCTAATTTTACGTCCGTATGAATGAGACAAGGGCAGGAGGATGCTGACTAATGACCGGATCCGACATAATATATTAATTTTGGTCCATACCAATGCATAATTATGCTGTTGGCGTTCCTATTTTAAAGAAGCCGGTAAAGTAATAAATCGTTTGTCTACGTCATTGTCACCGTTTAAGGTGAAGAGGATTATCGGTACATGAATAAATAGTACAGTGAAATTTAAGCGGAAATCCTAGTAGAACGGTATTAATAGAACTATTAGAACCTCCAATTGAATCTTTTTATTAGCATACCACAGGAAGCCAAAAGTCCATTTAATTACTTCTAAAAACGTTCAGACAATACAATATTAGAATGTGTCATGCGTTAATGGCGCCCTCATTAATGACGGTTGTAAGAATTCTAAATAGGACCGCCGATCTAATAATTAATTTATGTATGATTTATTGACTGATTGTGTGGTTAATCGGTGCCATAAAAAACGGTGATTTCTTGCCTATTAGGGTATGCAGGACCAGTACCTGTTCAGTAGTAGGAACTGGGGATTCCCGGGATTTATTATCAATCAATCAATCAATCAATTATTTTATTGTCAGGCAACTGAGGCCCATAGATAAAAATACACAAAATAATCTTGTGAAATAATAAACTAATACATATAAAAATCCTTATTTAACTAAAACTCGCCGTTGTGCAGTCTTGTAACTTGTGCATAAAGTTTTAATTAATAAATAAATAAAATAAATAAAACTAGACACGAATCGTGGACGGCGTCGTGTTTTGCTGTGTGGTGTCGCGTAACCGTCCTCGGAATCGTCGGTATACGACACCTTTCGGCCAAAAGTCCTCTTTCAAGAAGGTCTGCAGATGGTGAGTTGGAGCTCGAACAACGAACGACTACGGACACGGACACGAACTACTTGTTATGGAACCGGAACCAGTTCTGCAGACCCTATTGTTCTTAAACGATTTTTTTTACATTTACTGCCTCGTTGATCCAGTGATCGCAAGCACGAGCACGGTATCTGTATATATATAGGTCCTGGGTCGATCACGTTTTTTCTACATTTCTTCTGATTGTCCCTATTACATCATATTGGTGTCAGTATTATAAGATCTAAAGTAAACCTAAACCGCAGTTAGACCTTTCGAGTGAATCACTACTGATTCATCTGAAATATTTTAGTTTTACGCCAATATTTGGCTTAGCAGTCTTCTTAAATACTTTTCTTCTGAGTCAACACATCCTTCAAGCTAACTGACAGAACCTTTCTCTAAATAAATGATGATGTCAACAGGGTTCTGCCTCCGTAGCATGACCACCGTAGACAAGGATTTCTTTGACGGAAGAATCGACAAAATGACAGATTGTGTCGACACAATGACAGATTTCTTTGCACTATCTGTCATTTTGTCGATTCTTCCGTCAAAGAAATCCTTGTCTACGGTGGTCATGCTACGGGGGCTGATGCTAAGGTTGCGTCTTCATTAAATAACACAAAACAAAAGACTTGTGACGTCACACTGGTCGTGTACATTTTGTTCGACAAATTCGAATGGTGACACACGTTTTTTGGTTTACTAACAATGGAAGCTTGTACAGGGACAAGGTGGCACTACTGCACATTGCCTCACAGTATTACAGCCGTGTCCGGTGTTTCCCAAAAAAAAAAAAACGTGTGACAAGGCCTGCTGATAATATTGTGCCATAAGAATGCGGCGTTTGTGTATTCGCGCGGCTGATCGCATTGATTAAGATACGACGTAGTATGAACCATACTCCTAATCCAATAAAGCTAGGTCAAACGATGCTCGAATATATGAAAAACTTTCCTTCGTTGAACTCTTTTCGACCAGCGCTAAAGGCGCAAGCCCACCGCGGCGCATGAGATGCACAGCGTGCATGGCGTTGACAGCGTTGAGCTATGTGAGCGCCTTATTCGAGCAAGCCACGCATATACTAATGATGTCAATTGATGCATAGCGTGTCTGTGGATTGTCCTTGGACACAATCACATACATTTTCTTGCAAAGCGAAGCGAGTGTTATGGTAGTTTTAAATACATAACATACCATCACAGCTGTATCTCCAGAGGGTTGGGCAGTGTAGACTTTTATTATCTACAGTTCTACACCCACATTTCGCCAGATATGTGTGTTTAGAGCCCATTTAATAGGGGTCCAGCCTATCGCCATCAACCGGGCACAAATCCAGTCTCTCAACTGCTACTTAGAAATTCCTAAGGAAAGTTCCCAATAACACTTTACCCGACCCGAGAATCGAACCCAGGCTCTTATGCTCAATCTCAGCAGTAGCACTTGCGACTGCCAGACCACCGAGGCTAAAAAACTTTCACATTTACTGGCTAAACTTTCCTATTTACCACAGAGATAAAGATGGCCAGAACCCACAACGGGTTGGGGTCAATCTATCTTTATTTCTGTTTGTCTATGGCTAACATTCTAAAGCAAAGATAAACCCATTGGCCGCTAACGTTTATTAGTTACCAATCACACACTTAATAAACTTTATGGTATTGACATCGTCTATGTTTAATCTGTGGTCTAACTTAACTATAAATAAATATTACTTAATAGTTTGTGGGTCAAAGGTGTTATTGCTTGTTTATGTCCTAGAATCTCTTCTAAAATACAACATTATTACCCGCAATAACTTCAGTTTATCCGTGATCATGGTGCTTGCAACAGCGCCGAAATATCGGGAACTCATAACAAACAGTAAACATGGTAAATATCCCGTTAGTATTAATAGTAACATTATTTTTAGTATATGCGAAACCTGAAACACGTGTCGAGTATTTTTATGTAAAGATTCTATGTCCAAAATTTCAAAACTGTATCATGAAAAACCACAAAGTTATAAGTCTATTCTGTTACCTGGTTGCCCGCATAAAAGCGTGGTCACCACGCAACGCGCCCGTGCGCGGGCCTTCAGCGTTGTCTTGAGCTCATTGATAAACATAATTTGGTAGTAGGTACGTAAATTATTGCGATAGGTACTTAATGTCGCTCGGTGTCCAACTTGTAACTTTAAAAAAATATTTTTGGGACAAAATATAACATGGTTTAAAAATGATTGGAATCGATTCAGTTACTTATTCTGAACAAACTATATTCAGGTTTCGCATATACTAAAAATAATATTGTATATGTTACGGCTAAAGATGGGTGTGAACATAAACTTAAGATAAGCCGGCTA
The DNA here is from genome assembly GCA_963082995.1 of Noctua comes. NCBI lineage: Eukaryota > Metazoa > Arthropoda > Insecta > Lepidoptera > Noctuidae > Noctua > Noctua comes. The sequence continues at coordinate 15,026,456 of OY720278.1, read as the reverse complement.
AACTTAGGTTGTGTTAAGTTTAGCCGGCTAATCTTAAGTTTATGTTCACACCCATCTTTAGCCGAAACATATACATAACATCATCACGTCTGTAATCCCCGAAGGGTTTGGCAGTCGTCGACCTAACTACACCCACATTACCAGTTATGTTTAAGTCGCATATAGGGGGCGAGCCTATTGCCATCAACCGAGCGCACATCCAGAATCAATGGCTGCTACCGAGGAATTCCTTATGGAAAAACCCAATTATATTTTGCCCGACTTGGGAATCGAACCCGGGACTCATGCTCAGCGGTCGCGCTTGCGATTACTAGACCAACGAGGCAGTTAGAGTCTCATCCATCTTTCTACCACTATAAATGCGAAAGTTTGGATGGATAGATGTTTGTTACTCAATCACGCTAGACGAGCTGAACCAATCTGGCTTAAATTTCGCACAGAGATAGATTATAGTCTGGAATACCACATAGGCTACCCCACATATTTCCACGCGAACGAAATCGCTGGCAACAACTCGTGTGTCACAATTTAATTAACGTCTTGTGTTCTACAACCTGTTCTCACATGAATGTGTCATAATCTCGCTTACGTCTTCGTACACCCCACTCACTTCATAAGATTGTCATCTATTTTGTCACACATTATCCTATGACACCATGGTTCCAGTCGTACGTGCATATAGACTACCATGGTGACTAAGTGCCCATTACAAATGATTCAGTCTGAACCAAGCATAATTGTTATAAATTTCAAGATGACCACGCACTGAAATTCAGAAATGATTAATTAATGTAGTGTGACTCATTGTCATGTAAATCTTAATCGTTTTCCTTAAGATGTGGAAAATGTTACGGAATACGTTTGAGTCAGACTGAGGAGTTCTACCGTTCTTTTATTAGATCATTCGTCACGATAATCGTATGCAATGAGACATTGAAAAAAATTGGCACTCGAACAACAACAAAAATCACGTTTTACGGTAGGACTCGATGGAACGCACTCAAAGCATTGTGCTGATGAATGGATTAAATAGTACGGGGATCATGGAGGTGTTTAAAGTAAAAATCTTACATTAAAAACAAGTATTTAAAAAAAAACTTGTGAATAAGTTGGAACTTTGACCCCCAATATCGCCGTAACTAGAAGGTTTCCAGGTATGGTCTAGAACAAAAAAATGGTCGCAAAAACGGGGAGAGCAAGTGGCTTTCGGCTTCGTTAAGGGTCTATTTACACCCTTTATGTAATTGATTGCTATACCCACCGTTTAATGTGAACAGATAGAATGATCTGCATGTGTCTAGTTAACACATTAAGATACTTTATTGTGTCAATTACCGAAATCCACGCACGCGATGAGTTTGATTTGGATGAAACTCAGAACGCAATCACACAAACACACACACAGACACAATCTGACGCTCAAAACCTGTGCCAAAAAATGCGTTCAGTTCAGTTTTTGCGTGATGTAGCTTTTAACCTTATCCATTCTTGTCACACAACACATTCACCTCAACATTCTCATCTCCGCTACATGCAATCTTTTTTCATCCATCTTCTTCAGAGCCCAGCATTCCGATCCATACAGTACGACAGGTCTAATCACGGACTTCAAAATTTTCCCCTTTAATTTATCTAACACTATATCACAATATTATTAATACTAGAAACGGGATATTTACCATGTTTACTGTTTTCTATGAGTTCCCGATATTTCGGCGCTGTTGCAAGCACCATGATCATGGATAAACTGAAGTTATTGCGGGTGGGTGTTTATGAGCAGACAAATCGGTCTATCCTCTTTGGGAAACACAAAGAAAACAGTAAACATGGTAAATATCCCGTTTCTAGATTAATAATACCATGATAGTTTAAAATCTTATACTATATCACAAGATAAAAAACTTACAAAAAAAGTTAAAAGTTTTATTTTCATTGTAAACTGAAACTTTGCAATTAAAATAAAATTTTAATCCAGTCTAGTTAATGATGAAGTATATTGCTATAAACGACAGTACGCCGTACTTATATATATGGATTTTAATCGTTTTGTTATTCCATTCAACCTGCATTTTTGTTTTCATAACATTCTCCAAATGACAAGAAAACACGTTCGAGTAGCAAGCAATATAGCCGAGGTCGAAATCCCACCTAAAACGAGGATGCATAAGAATATTGAGATGTTTGAGTTCATGGTTCAAACTTACATAATTTAGATCTTAAAACGCTTCGAAAACAACAGCTTTGTGTACCGTGCTTGATTCAACATCAATATTATTTTTTTTACAAAAACATGCGCACCAACCGACAACCAATCAAGCTTTACAAAACCAGTTTATGCGGATCTCTCATTGTATTTGAAATCTATTCAAAGCGAGGCCATGTTATACTGGAAATGTATAGTTTGATGTGTCGCCGTCTGTACATGACACGTCAAAAGCTAGACACACACTTGCAAAATTACAATTAGTCGTTTCCTCTGGAGAAGAATCGGGAGGAAACTCCACGGGGACATTTTTAAATACTACTTTACAATTGGGACAAGCCCGCCAAACTATTCCCAAACCACTGCAACTCCTGAAATCCAGAATCAAGTAGCGACCACCAGAAAATCGCCGAGACAATGAAGCTCGACGAAGTCCTAGAGAATCAATTTAACTGCCATGGATCCCGTAACGAAATTATAAATCTATACTTATCTATACTTAATATTATAAAGCTGAAGAGTTTGTTTGTTTGTTTGGTTGAACGCGCTAAACTCAGGAACTACTGCTTCAAATTGAAAAATTCTTTTAGTGCTAGATAGCCCATTTATCGAGGAAGGCTATAGGCTATATTATCACGCTAATAACTTAGGTGGGTGAGCAATATTGCATTATGTCCATATTCTTCAGCTCTTTGACAACGGTTTGACAACTGACAACTGTCATGGCATGCATTAGAAAAGAACAGCTATTTTAGACCTTTTGTCACCGAAGTAAGTAGCCCGAAGGTGTCAGCGGCCGCCCTGTGAACAGTGGTTTGCAAGTTCGAGCCTCAACTAATTTATTTTGTTTTTGTATTTATTTAGATTTTTTTAATGCTGTAAGCATGGTGCAAGTTCGATCCCCAGCCGCACTCACTTTCACTTTTTGTAAATAGGTCTGTTGATTTTTTTTAAACCTTTAAGATTTCCAAATCATTACCAAATAGTGTTATACATACTTTTAATATTTTTTAACCATTCAAACGATGTTTCATTGTAATCGGTGCTCTCTATCAAAAGATAGTCTGAGTGTCTCCGGGTATTTTTTTGGTAAAACATAATGCGTGAGTAAATTATAAAACCCATGTGGTTAGATTCAGTGCACACATATTGTGCAGAACTTAAGAGAAGGTTTAAGTTTTCGTTTCATTGTAATCGGTGCTCTCACAGTGCTCTCTATCAAAAGATGTATGAATTTAAAGTGTTCAAGAAGAACTTATCATAATTATATATGTAACATGCAACGACATCTTTTGAACCAAAATGGTACTAATGAATTAAATGTGCTCACAAGTTTTAAATCGACTGGCCAGTTTTTTTTAAAGTTACGATAGCAAAAGGTACTCTAGATTAAACTTAACTAGAGTATGACTTCTATCGAAGGTCTGACGAAGGAGACAAAAGGCAATTGCAAGTGGTCCTCAAGAGTTTACAGCATCTATATCGTGTTTGGGCTCACTTTATGCATCTTTATGAGAACTTTAGACATAGCTGGAGTATGGCTGTCATCGACGATCTAACGATGGAGACAGAAGGCAGTTGCAAGAGGTCCTCAACAGTTTACAGCAGCTATATTGTTATTGGGCTCATTTCGAACACCTTGATGAGAACTTTAGACCTAGCTGTGGATTATGACTGTCATAGAAGGTTTGACGATGGAGACGGAAGGCAGTCGCAAGAGGTCCTCAACAGTTAACAGCATCTATGTATATCGTGTTTGGGCTCATTTCATGTATATTGATGAGAACTTTAGACCTAGCTGGACTATGACTGTCATGGATGGTCTAACGATGGAGACGCAAGGCAGTTGCAATAGGCACTCAACAGTTTTACAGCAGCTATATCGTTATTGGGCTCATTTCATGCACCTTGGTGAGAACTTTAGACCTAGCTGGAGAAAGACTGACATTGACGGTCTAACGATGGAGACGGAAGGCAGTTGCAACAGGTCCTCAACAGTATACAGCAGCTATATTGTTATTGGGCTCATTTCATGCACCTTGGTGAGAACTTTAGACCTGCCTGGACTATGAGTGTCATCGACAGTCTAACGTTGGAGACGGACGGCAGTTGAAAGAGGTCCTCAACAGTTTACAGCTATATTGTTATGTGCTCATTTCGAACACCTTGATGAGAACTTTAGACCTAGCAGTAGAGTATGACTGTCATAGAAGGTTTGACGATGGAGACGGAAGGGAGTCGCAAGAGGTCCTCAACAGTTAACAGCATCTACATCGTGTTTGGGCTCATTTCATGCATATTGATGAGAACTTTAGACCTAGCTGGACTATGACTGTCATCGATGGTCTAACAAAGGAGACACAAGGCAGTTGCAATAGGTCCTCAACAGTCTACAGCAGCTATATTGTTATTGGGCTCATTTCAAACACCTCGATGAGAACTTTAGACCTAGCTGTGGAGTATGACTGTCATAGAAGGTCTGTCGATGGAGACGAAAGGCAGTCGCAAGAGGTCCTCAACATTATACTGCAGCTATATTGTTATTGGGCTCATTTCATGCACCTTGGTGAGAACTTTAGACCTGCCTGGAGTATGACTGTCATCGACAGTCTAACGATGAAGACGTCAGGCTGTCGAGGGAAGCCCTCATTTGAGAAAAACATAAGTAGAACGTTTTAGCGATTAATTAAATTATTTCCGAGAAGTTAAATAGTTACCTACTTGAATCTATACTAATAATATAAAGCTCAAGAGTTTGTTTAATGGTTTGGTTGAACGCGCTAATTTCAGGAACTACTGGATAGCCTATTTATCGAGGAAGGTTATATAACATCACGCTATAACTAATAGGAGCGGAGCATCAATGAAAAATGTTGCACAAACGGGGCAAATATATTCCTTTTGAAAGCTACCGTTGCGTGCGCTGCGTAAACGGTTAAAGTTACGCAACAATCATGTATGACGGAAATGTTCCTCTTAAAAGTCCAAAAAAAATACGTGATAGCATATGTCTATATTTTAAGGTTGACTCGCATTATTTGCGAAGGTGTTTTTGTAAACATGGTATTTATTCTTAACCAAATAAGTACGTTATTCATCTCAACTATTTAATTTTCAACGAAATTGCTCTTACATCATTTGATTTCAATGAATATCTTAGGAGATATCACAGTTTTAAAATAACTCCACAGCGAATTAATTATCAGGTACCGCGCGCGCATTTTCATAATGTGGAATGATGGGTGTGATGTGCTAGAATTGTACTATAGGTGCCTACGACCCACTCTCTCTAACCCTCTCTCTCTCTTATGTGACGCAGACGAAGTTGCGCGGGTCTGCTAGTATTATTAATATTACTCACATTATGAAAATGCGCGCGCGGTACCTGATAATTAATTCGCTGTGGAGTTATTTTAAAACTGTGATATATCTCCTAAGATATTCATTGAAATCAAATGATGTAAGAGCAATTTCGTTCAAAATTAAATACTTGAGATGAATAACGTACTTATTTGGTTAAGAATAAATACCATGTTTGCAAAAACACCTTCGCAAATAATGCGAGTCAACCTTAAAATATAGACATATGCTATCACGTATTTTTTTAGAACTTTTAAGAGGAACATTTCCGTCATACATGATTGTTGCGTAACTTTAACCGTTTACGCAGCGTACGCAACGGTAGCTTTCAAAAGGAATATATTTTCCCCGTTTGTGCAACATTTTTCATTGATGCTCCGCTCCTATTAGTTATAGCGTGATGTTATATACCTATAGCCTTCCTCGATAAATAGGCTATCCAGTAGTTCCTGAAATTAGCGCGTTCAACCAAACCATTAAACAAACTATTGAGCTTTATATTATTAGTATAGATTCAAGTAGGTAACTATTTAACTTCTCGGAAATAATTTAATTAATCGCTAAAACATTCTACTTATGTTTTTCTCAAATGAGGGCTTCCCTCGACAGCCTCACGTCTTCATCGATAGACTGTCGATGACAGTCATACTCCAGGCAGGTCTAAAGTTTTCACCAAGGTGCATGAAATGAGCCCAATAACAATATAGCTGCTGTATAATGTTGAGGACCTCTTGCGACTGCCTTTCGTCTCCATCGACAGACCTTCTATGACAGTCATACTCCACAGCTAGGTCTAAAGTTCTCATCGAGGTGTTTGAAATGAGCCCAATAACAATATAGCTGCTGTAAACTGTTGAGGACCTATTGCATCTGCCTTGTGTCTCCTTTGTTAGACCATCGATGACAGTCATAGTCCAGCTAGGTCTAAAGTTCTCATCAATATGCATGAAATGAGCCCAAACACGATATAGATGCTGTTAACTGTTGAAGACCTCTTGCGAGTGCCTTCCGTCTCCATCGTCAAACCTTCTATGACAGTCATACTCTACTGCTAGGTCTAAAGTTCTCATCAAGGTGTTCGAAATGAGCACATAACAATATAGCTGTAAACTGTTGAAGACCTCTTTCAACTGCCGTCCGTCTCCAACGTTAGACTGTCGATGACACTCATAGTCCAGGCAGGTCTAAAGTTCTCACCAAGGTGCATGAAATGAGCCCAATAACAATATAGCTGCTGTATACTGTTGAGGACCTGTTGCAACTGCCTTCCGTCTCCATCGTTAGACCGTCAATGTCAGTCTTTCTCCAGCTAGGTCTAAAGTTCTCACCAAGGTGCATGAAATGAGCCCAATAACGATATAGCTGCTGTAAAACTGTTGAGTGCCTATTGCAACTGCCTTGCGTCTCCATCGTTAGACCATCCATGACAGTCATAGTCCAGCTAGGTCTAAAGTTCTCATCAATATGCATGAAATGAGCCCAAACACGATATAGATGCTGTTAACTGTTGAGGACCTCTTGCGACTGCCTTCCGTCTCCATCGTCAAACCTTCTATGACAGTCATAATCCACAGCTAGGTCTAAAGTTCTCATCAAGGTGTTCGAAATGAGCCCAATAACAATATAGCTGCTGTAAACTGTTGAGGACCTCTTGCAACTGCCTTCTGTCACCATCGTTAGACCGTCGATGACAGCCATAATCCAGCTAGGTCTAAAGTTCTCATAAAGATGCATAAAGTGAGCCCAAACACGATATAGATGCTGTAAACTCTTGAGGACCACTTGCAATTGCCTTTTGTCTCCTTCGTCAGACCTTCGATAGAAGTCATACTCTAGTTAAGTTTAATCTAGAGTACCTTTTGCTATCGTAACTTAAAAAAAACTGGCCAGTCGATTTAAAACTTGTGAGCACATTTAATTCATTAGTACCATTTTGGTTCAAAAGATGTCGTTGCATGTTACATATATAATTATGATAAGTTCTTCTTGAACACTTTAAATTCATACATCTTTTGATAGAGAGCACCGATTACAATGAAACGAAAACTTAAACCTTCTCTAAGTTATACACAATACGTGTGCACTGAATCTAACCACATGGGTTTTATAATTTACTTACGCATTATGTTTTACCAAAAAAATACCCGGAGACACTCAGACTATCTTTTGATAGAGAGCACCGATTACAATGAAACATCGTTTGAATGGTTAAAAAATACTAAAAGTATGTATAACACTATTTGGTAATGATTTGGAAATCTTAAAGGTTTAAAAAAAATCAACATACCTATTTACAAAAAGTGAAAGTGAGTGCGGCTGGGGATCGAACTTGCACCATGCTTACAGCATTAAAAAAATCGAAATAAATACAAAAACAAAATAAATTAGCTGAGGCTCGAACTTGCAAACCATTGTTCACAGGGCGGCCGCTGACACTTTCGGGCTACTTACTTCGGTGACAAATGGTCTAAAATAGCTGTTCTTTTCTAATGCATGCCATGACAGTTGTCAGTTGTCAAACCGTTGTCAAAGAGCTGAAGAATATGGACATAATGCAATATTGCTCACCCACCTAAGTTATTAGCGTGATAATATAGCCTATAGCTGTTGCCCGCGACCTTCGTCCGCGTGAAATTTTTTAGCCTATAACCTTCCTCGATAAATGGGCTATCTAGCACTAAAAGAATTTTTCAATTTGAAGCAGTAGTTCCTGAGTTTAGCGCGTTCAACCAAACAAACAAACAAACTCTTCAGCTTTATAATATTATGTTATAGTATAGATAAAGCTGAAGAGTTTGTTTGTTTGGTTGAACGCGCTAATCTCAGGAACTACTGGTTCGATTTGAAAAATTCTTTTAGTGTTGGATAGCCCATTTATCGAGGAAGGTTATAGGCTAAAAAATTTCACGCGGACGAAGGTCGCGGGCAACAGCTAGTACGAAAGAATAGCGGAGCAATATATTCACTTCCACAATACTGCCTTAATAAATTTAGTAGCATGAGTCTAAAAAGTATGATGTGATAACAAGTAGATCTTCTTAGCGTGTCGATGGCAACCTAAATTGTGTCAGCCCAGAACTGAGCTACTAGTTTGGCGCTTTCGGTAGCGTCCATCAGTTCCGGTAGTGAACAAACAACAGGACACGTAGAACAAGATATTAAGTGCCCTATCGTTTGTGAAACATCACCACATTTACACTCCAGGGCAGAGTCATTAATGAATCTCCACCTGAGCAGGTAACAAGTAGATACCAAGGTTCTTAAAAAAAACGTATGATTCCTATCCTACTCTACTTAAACAAAATCTTATATGATTTTACTATTAATACTAACGGGATATTTACCATGTTTACTGTTTGTTATGAGTTCCCGATATTTCGGCGCTGTTGCAAGCACCATGATCACGGTGGTAGCGGTACTGAGTGCAAAAAACGAACAAGAAGTGATCATGGTGCTTATATCCCGTTAGTATTAATAGTAAAATCATCATTACAAAATTCAGGCGTAAATTATATGACACGTTCAGCTTTCGATAATCAGGAAAGATAGTGTCACGCTGCACGCGCTGGTTGGTAATACAGTAAAAGTGACAAAGTATGAATTTCTTCTGAAACTCAATGCGTCATGTACGACTATTGTCACGGTTTTATCGTATACGGTATTATAGTGTACTCATGTAATTTTCTTTTCAGGAGGAAAGTACATATCTACACGTGTTTCATCTTTACAATCTCCTTTTCCTCGTCCAGGTTCATATATTATTATACTCAAGTATGTCTCTACAAAGACAGCCATGCTCCTTTAATATCGCAAACTTTGATTGGTGCTCTGAAATGTAACTGCATGGCAATTCTCATTTGCTAAAATAAACTAAACTAACAGTAAACTATCAAAGTGCATTATGGAACTCCTCAACGCTGTCAGCTGGTAATGTGCCCAAAAAACTGGCTGCGTTGCCACGTTGTATGGCAACACTTAGCCTCTAGCAAAAGAAAAAAAAGTTAATGATTTTTATTTCGTTTATTTATTTTTAAACATATTAAATAACATTTTTAAATATTCTAATATAAAAACATAAAAAAACATTTAAAAATATAAAAAATAGATGGCCCATCGGCATCAGGAACAAGGTCCAGGCTACCGGTGGTCAAGGCTCGAGAGAGAGGAACCGCCTCACTATACGTGCCGTGTCCAAGAGTACTGCTTTCTGAATCAATATGATTTAATGATTTTATTAATAGAGTGCAACTCAGTTGTCTTATGGTGCTACGCTACGTAATGAACCTATAAGGTTCCCACTGCTGGGACACGTGCCTCCTCTCTCCTCTATCCGCCTCGCGGGCCCAGTAGTGTGTGGAACAAAGACCGTGATCATCAAATTGATTTTGCTCAGGTACCTGGTTGGATTCAAGAATCTACTCCGGAGCATCGAATGTAAGGGCATCGGCTCCGTATTAGGTATCAACTACTTCGCCAGAGGGTATCTACAACCCCGAGCTTATGAAAGGTAAGCAGAGAGCAACACAAGCAGTAAAACAGTTCAGAATTGGCGACATTTTCATAGATCACCAGACACACAGTCCGTTACCAAACGCTCCACAAAACACAATATGCATTTATCGTTAAACGTATTAAAACCATCGTTCTATTTCATTCAATTGTTTGAAAGGACGGTGGCAGAGATCGAAAGATGTTTTTAATATGCTTGGCAAAAATCACATTTAGTAAGATGTGGTGTAAGTGGACTTTAGTGCAGTAGATCAGGGATAAGCGCTCGTTTCTCCTCGGTATGAGAAGAGGCCTTAGCTTGACAGTGGAAAGTTACAGGCTGACGTAATGTAAAACAATTTTTAGTTTTTGAGAAGGTCTATGTTTAGTTGCGGAAGCCTTTCGGATGTGATGATCATGATTATAAATAATATCAGCCCGTTGCTGTCCACTGCAGGCCTCTTCTGCTTCATCAAATCGAGCAGCAGATCTTAATCATTAAATTTTTCGCAGATACATAGCCCACATGATTCTGGGACGTGATCTGCTAGACAATACGCTGAACCTGGTGCCGTCTCTCATACCGCTTCATAAGGATATCAAGGAAGACAGCAATGAGTACCAGGACTTGGAGAAGAAGTAAGTAGACCGATTTCATGCAGTCTATAAGTCTTACAAATATTTTTGTTTAATGCAATATTCATACCCAAGTTGTGAAAGCGCTTAAAACTGCATTGAGGGATTCAGGTTCGCGGCGCGGGCAAGTTAGAAATGGATCGGTATCGATCAGTGCGGGTAAAATAGTTCCATTATTTTCGTATGTACTCGCTCATCAAGGAACAGGAGCATAAGGGTGAATATCAACAAAGTTCATTTTTTGTCAATTTTGGTGGCTCAATTTTTTCTTTAGTTTTCGTGAAAAATAACGATCTGGTTTAAGAATAGAATATCCAAGCTTGAAGGATCTTCATGAGGGCTCTGAATATCTCCATAACTTTTTGAGATATTTTAGTTCAAAGTCTAGTGTGGCCACCAAAATTGAAAGTCACCCACCAAAATCGAAAGTGCCCACCAAAATTGAAAATCAGCGGCACCAAAATTGGATTTCTCCGTCAGAAACCTCAATCTCACTATAATGCTCAATGTGATTAATCTCACAAATTCTCGGGAAGTATCAATAACTTTTATCGGTTTATAAAACCCTCTTTTGTAAAAATAGGATAGATTCCGAGGTCTGGTCCTAAAGTCGGACTGACATGGTAGCGTTTTTGTTGGGGATACTGCAGTACAACCCAAGTCTCGATCGAATTGAAGGCTTTCTCGTAGTCCACAAACACTAAACGGAGAGGCAGCTCTTCGGTCTCCTGTATAACCTGCCGCAGCGTATGTATGTGGTGTACGGTGCTAAAGCCATAATGGAATTCGGCTGGTTCGGGATGATTCTTGAAAACAACTTGTAGACATAGCTTAGAAGTGAGATGGGCCTATAATTCTTCAGCCGGGTATTGTAGCCTTTTTTGAAGAAGAGTACCACCACACCCCTGCACCATGCCTGTGGGGTTTTCCCCTCGGGTATGACGGAATTAAACAGCTTCTGAAGGGCCTTAAGTGCCGGTTTTCCACCCGCCTTTTGGATTTCGGCCGTAATTCCGTCATCACCCGGTACTTTGTTGATTTTAAGCTGTTCCAGAGCCATCCTAATCTCGTGCATCCAGATCTCGTCCAGGTTGTCTTCGGTATAGTGTCGGGCGGGTCAGTCTAGCTCTGGGTTCATTTGCTAGATTTACAACGGGTTTACTGGTTGAAGTGCCCATAGAATCTCTGGATCTCCCTCAGTAGCTCCGGTTTGGCGGATACGATCCTGCCATGGTCGGTCTTCAGTTTCGTGAGCTGGCTCTGCCCAATAGCCAGATCTCTTGCAAATGCCTTGGAGCCGCTCAATTTCATTTTTAATATGCTGGATTTAAAGATCCGTCTATTGCGCTTATTTCCACGCCTCGTCTGAAGACTGCAGGATCATCTCACGCCGCTCCTGCATGAGCTTGAGAGTATGATCAGATAGTTTTTTTGTTCTTATGTGCACGACGTGTCTTGAAGAACTTTGACCCGTATGGACAGTTTCCACGAACTTATCGTTGTATTCGTCCAATGAGCTTCTTAGGCACTCGAAACGAGTCTGGAGTTCAAGCTTTTCAGATTGCAGCAGCTCTCGGGGTTTTGAATTTGGATCTGTGCTGGACAGAGCGTAGACTTCATCAGTCGATTCTTTTCAAGCTTGATATTGATGTTCAATGTGCCTCTTACTATGCCTTGATCGCTTCCGGTTTTCAACGAATTGATCGTAGAGACAACATTGAACATAATACGCTTCTTGGTTGACATGATGAAGTCAATCTCATTTGAAGTTGCACCATCGGGACTCTGGCAGGTCCACTTCCTTTGCTCACGCTTTTTGAAGAAGGAGTTCATCCTATAGAGGCCCTCCTTCTCCATAAAACTAGCCAGTTGGTGACCCCGGTGGTTCCAACGTCCAACCCCAAATTGCCTAGTTTCGCGTTGAAGTCCCCAATGACAACGGTGAAGTGCTTTTAAGCAGCCTCTCTTCGCTGGTCTGTTTTGGCATTCTAAAAAGCAATAAAATAAATATATGTGAATAAGAAACTTGGTCATTAGTATGCAACCCTTATAATAATAGGTCTTACTAACTGCCAAGTACATAACATGTATTTGTTTGCTAATCCAACTGTCTTGCAATGTAAAAACTAGCTATATAGGTAATAACAATACATATACAGTACATAATTAAAATCTGGTGGGTCATTTTCAATTTTGGTGGCGTGAAAACGCCACCAAAACCACCAAAATTGAGCCACCAAAATTGGAACCAGGCATAAAAAAAATCTTAAAAAATAAGGGTTTTAAGTTAAAATTAAATTAATGTCATTGATTTATGGGTCACCCAAATCATTAGCTATAGCATGTAGCTTACTATTATAACACTTTAAAATCAACAGTAAATCGATCCACCAAAAATTGAACAATTCTTGTCCCCCGTTCCGCCCAAGGCGAGTACTTATGTTTTTGGAGGGTAATCACAGCACTAATCACACACCTGACACTAATTGCACTAATGGCATGACTGACAGGTGCGAAATAAATAACGCGATTGATCGCACACGCACGAAACTTCATGTTATAGTAAGTTGAAAAAGTGCCAGAAAAATTTTGATTTTTGCTTGGACAAACTTTGATCAAGTGTCCTGTGCTTTTAAATAAGATTTTATAATATGGTTTAATTGTTTTTAGATAATTTGACTAATGCATATACTAACAAAATTGTTTATTTTATATTGTACCTCAAATTGTTACTTTGGTGAACGCAATTACATCAAAAAATGGAACTGGGACAAGCCACCAAACTTGAATTTGAAGGCGATTTTTTTTTTTCCTGATGATTTATATACACTTATAAAAAAATAAATGTGGCCCTAATTGAAGCAAGTTACGTAGTTTACTACAAAAAAAAATCAGAAACATCCTATCATTTTACACCTCGATTCTCAACGTGGACACGTAAAATTTGCTGATTTGATATTCACCCATAAGACCTGGATGTTTTTCACTGTGGACCTGTATTTTTATGTAAGCACCCACTGTTTCAATGAAACCGTCCTCAAGAGATGAACAGATGTTCTTTGTATCTGGGTTTCTGCCTATCTCCAAATATTGAGCCAATGTTTGAGCTTTTATTTGACTCTTTAAGCCTTGCAGTGCAGGTGACATGTCAAATCATTTGGACCAATTGATATTTCTTTTGTTTAATTTTCCTCGTTGATCTATTGCTGAGCATGAGGTCGTAGCTGACGAAATGCTGGTGTATTATTAGGTACACTTCGTCTTAACCCTTCCAGGATTACAGACGTGATGTTATTTTTTCCATTGTTGGTACCTATTTTGGTTGCAGGAACCAGCAGATTGTGGACAATAAAAACCAGGACGGCAGCGTCACTGATGCTATTGAGTACTTCGACCAGACCGCTACGTTCCTTGATAAACTGAGAGCTGTACAGAAGCAACTGCGAGAGAATATCAGGTCAGTATTTAATGTCAAAGTTACAAAATATGGTTAAACTAAAACAATTATTTGAATTTGTTGAGAAGTCGGTCGGTTAGTCCGAATGTTGAAGTTGCCTGTGCCAAAAAGTAAATCTCTAAAGAGAAGAACTGAATCAATTTATTACGGAATTATTACAAGTAAAACATCGCTAGAAAACCGTCCTAGAACCAACCAAATTGACCAACCCCAACTGGGTCTGCGTGGTAGATTCCGGCCCGCTTCCTTTCACTCAGAGAAAGCCTGTGTGCCATCAGTCATCATCATTCTCCTGCCCTTCATCATCATCATCATCATTTCAGCCGAAAGACTGAAACACTGCTAGACATAGGCCTCCCCCAAGTGTCGCCACATTGACCGGTCCCGTGCGATTCGCATCCAGTGGATCCCTGATCTCCTGCCCTTATCCCAATTTATTTGGGGTCGGCGCAGCATGTCTTCTTCTTCCATACTTCTCTGTTACTCATAATTTCAGCAGTCACCTCCTTTCTTGCCATATCATCCTGTGTCCCATCAGTGCCTATGATATAGTTTGATTCTAAACGTAACGTAACAAAATCCTGGTTATATTATTTTTGAGTATGTTATTATAATGTGAAATTAAAAAAAAAGACATCAGTATTAATTCTCGAAACGGGATATTTACCATGTGTATGTGTGTGTTTTACTCATAAGAAACAGTAAACATGGTAAATATCCCGTTTCGAGTATTAATCATAAACTTAGTGACCATGATAGTTTAAAATCTTATAAAGACGTCAGTATTAGACGCCTAAACAAAGGTTCGTGACCGTGTTATTAACCATTGAGGAGATTTCTCGAGAGGAGACGAGGAACTGGTTTGGAATTCAGTTGCAAGATTTGACCGATACATACTAAAAAAAACAAGGCAAGTTAATGAAAAAAGATCATAAAAAACGAACAGAATCTGTTCAAATCAACCGAGTCAGAACTGTGAACTTCACATAAGTGCGGAGGCAATTGACACGGATTTTGCAATTGAGCGGATACGCGTCTTACAGCTTGCGCCGGCGCCGAACAGGCAAATGTGTTTGCAAAATGACAGCTCAATCTGGGAGAACTGGTTTGGAATTCAGATGCAAGATTTGACCAATACATATTAACTTACAAGGCAAATTAAATAAATAAATATATAAGCTTGTAATAACGATACGATAATTATGAAGGAGTAATTTTTCTTTATCGTGTTGATGATTCCTTTATATGTATTAAATGTAAGTCGTCGCCACCACATCAACATTATAATACACAAATACACTCTTCAAACTGCATATTATAATTCCATAACAAAATTGGTTTAAAAAAAAAACTGGAAATAAAGATAATAATGCAGTCGTTTCTCACCCGAGAATGTCGCCAATTGAATAAATAATACACACTTGAACTACACAATTCCGCAACCTTATTGCAAATACATTTGATTGCCCCATGCCAATCACGCTTGACTTAATTTGAAACGTGACTTGAATCAACCTTCTTAATAAACCCATTTTAGATTCAATTCCCAACCGCTTAAGGTTCGCTTTTATTTGCCGTGGCTATTTCAATACCTTCTTTAAAAAGCAGCAACGGTTTAAGAAAGAATTTTCAGTTTTATTTTCTTTGTGATAAAGTTGGTTCTTATTTGACCAAAGGTATGCGTTTGTTACTATTTAGTATTTAATCGGAATGTCACAGAATCCTATCATCTATACATATAATAAAATCGTAGACTTTCCGTGTCTGTACATTAGATATTTTTACAAAAAAATCACTGGAAGGTGCTAGAAATAAGTAGTAGAAAGTAAAAAAATATTTTTTTAAATTTTTGTCTGTTTGTCGGTTTGTCGGTTTGTCGGTTTGTCGGTTTGTCTGTTCGTTTGTGCGCGCATCACGTAAAAACCCCTCATTGTATTCCAAATCGAAATATTACAAAATAAGAAGCATTGTTCTGGGTATTATTTAGCGTTTATTTCATCAAAATCGACCAACAGACGCAAAAGATATTAATATTTAAAACTTAATTGGTAACCTCATGCGCGATTTCTATGATAAAAATAATTTACGTAAATAGGTTTTAGTTTCGCCAATTCTGAACCGATTTTGATGATTCTTTTTTTGTTTGGAAGAATATTATTCCGCGAGGGTCCCATTTTTTATTTGGTGAAGATCTGATGGTGATCTTCAGAGATATCAATGGAACTCTTCAATAATAGACAGCAAATCTGTCGTGATTGCTGCAATCGCTTGGATGTTTATTGTTTACACAACACCATAACATAATATCACGCCTGTATGCTCTGAGGGGCTACGCAGATGTGTACAGTGCACCCACATTTTGATAATTAGGTATGCCCAGTTCCATTTTGTTGGGGATAAGCCTATTACCATGACATGTATTGTTAACGGTTATGTAATGTTTCACCAAAACTCTTTTGATAATTTTTAACCGACTTCAAAAAAGGAGGAGGTTCTACGTTCGACTGTATGTATTTTTAATGTACACCGACTTCTCCGCCAATCGTCGACCGATTTTGAAAATTCTTTTTTTATTCGAAAGTCTAAACTCCTGAGGTGGTCCCATTGTCATCAAGTCAGAATCTGATGATGGGGTCCCAAGAAAATTAAGGGCAACCCTCAAATTTTATGGGCATTGATTGATACAGTATACTTCCCATGTGGTCCCATGGTCATCAGGTCAGGATCTGATGTTGGGATCCTGGAGAAATCAAGGGAATTTTCTAAATTGTATAGGCACACATACTCACAGGCATTATGCCTGGTAATCATCATTGTGTGTAAGTTCAGCGATACCTTTGCCAATAGAGAACCTATTTCAATGATTTCTTTTTTATAGCAAATATTAATTGTATAGGATATTACAACTAAAAATGGAAAAATAAAAAACTTTTTTGCAAAAATAAAACCGCCTTCAAAAACACAAAAAAGTGAAAAATAACTTTAGCTTCAGAAGTCGGTGACTTTGTTTGTTTGATTCAGTTTTTGTTTCCTTTTGTCTTTACTCTTTGCACTAAAAATTTGGTACTGAAAGAAAGGTATAATTATGAGAAATCTATCTAAATATGAAAGCGAAAGGTCGAAAACCGCTTGACGTATAAAGATGAAATTTGGCAGGCAGGTAATTTATAGTTAGTAGACGTCCGCTAAGAATGCATTTTACGACAGGGCCGGATTAAGGAGGTCTAAGGGCTCTCGCAAGTTTGTATGAAAGTCCGTCATTTTTTGTGCTACAAACTTGAAACTTGGCAAGGAAGTACTTTATAGTTAGTAGACGTCCGCTTAGAACGGATTTTGCGACAGCGCCGGGTTAAGGAGGACTAAGGGCTCTCGCAAGTTTGGATGAAAGTTCTTAACTTTTTGTGCTCCAAACTTGATATTATTTGGCATTGAGGTAGTTTATAGTTAGTAGACGTTCGCTAAGAACGGATTTTGCGACAGGGCCGAATTAAAGAGGTCTAAGGGCTCTCGCAAAAAGTCATTTAATGTTGTATACAGAACGGTATTAGAATAAAAAGCGCTAAACAAAGTTCACTTTGAAAAAAAGTTGTATAGTGCCAAAATACACCGATTTTTGAAGCCATATCGTCGCCTCAACGCCATTTAATTTTGTTTCGGACCTCTGCCGCCCAGAATTACAGCACCCAAAAGGACGCCTTTTGTAGTCATCAGTACATTATCACCTTTTGATCTGGCAGTCAGTTCTCACACATAACATAACGTCACGCCTTAAAGCCCCGAAGGTTTGGGCAGACGTGTACCTAATCGTACACATACATTTCGCCAGTTATGTTGAAGTTCCATGTAGTAGGGGGTGAGCCTATTGCCATCAACCGGGCACATATCCATATTCGCGCCAAATATCACCCAATCTCATGTTAATAAATCTCACGTGAGATTAGGAGGGAGATGAGGGGGTCAAGCCAAATCTCACGACATCCCACCAGGGGAGGAGGGGGGTCGAAAAATCGCCTCACGTAATTAATAGATGCCCCCTAAAACAAGCATCTCCTTGCTTAAAAGGTGATCTTCCAAATCATGTGTGTGATAAATTTATGTAATTGAAATAAACATTTTTTTTTTAACACTGCCCGACCCGTGAATCGGTCCCCACGCTTAGTAGTCGCGCTTGCGACCACTAGACCAACGTGGCAGTCTCACACATGCACACCAAAATTTCCACGCGAACGAAGTCGCGGGCAACAGCTAGTCCATACTATATGCGAAAGTAAGTTTGTTTGTTACCTTTTCACGCCTAAACCATAGAACCGATCATCTTGAAATTTTGCATATACGTTGTCAGGTGTACAGAAACGGACATAGGGTACCTTTCATCTCGAAAAAAAGTACTTTTCCCGAGGAAAACAACAATAACGTTCTTATGATAATAGATGGCGACACGTGTCTTTTAAATCATGATTAAATTATAAAAGGTGTAAATAGACCCTTAACATAACCGAAAGGCACTTGTTCTCCCCGTCTTTGCGATCATTTTTTTGTTATACACCATACCTTCAAGTTACGGAGATATTGGGGGTCAAAGTTCCAATTTTTTCACAAGTTTTTTTTTATATACATGTTTTTAATGTAAGATTTTTACTTTACACATCTCCACGAATACGAATACAGAATGCTTGGTTGACGGCTATGTGAAGGGTCTGTTTACACCCTGTATTATTACAAGCAGAGTACAACCTAAATTGTTTGTCAAATTCTAAATTAGCGAAGCTGCGGGCAAAAGCTAGTTCAACAATAAAGTGCCCTGGGGTTGGAGGATCGGAATATTTAAAACGATTTTTTTAACATCTTTATAACACTTAGAACGGGACAACGATTTAGGTTTTGGAAAAAAATTCGTTCTACCCTTAAGGCTTCGGTTGTAATTAATCCTTTGTACTGTACGCACGACGGCCAATCAAGCTATACAAAACCAGTTTATGCAGATCTCTCATTGTATAGGAAATCTATAGAAAGCGAGGTCAAGTATACTGGAAATGTACAGCTTTATGTACCGCCGTGTGTACAAGTCTTCGCACTCAAGGGAATATCATATTGTGCTACGTAATAACCATCTCAAAATTCACCGCCAGACAACGCATATCCTAACCGACTGGGTCTAGAAGCATGTTGCACAATAGTTCGTTAAATGTATAACCAAGGTAAGTACTGGTAAGAGTTTTTGTTAGTTCATCCCCTAAAATGGTTATAAAGGGTGTAAATAGACCCTTAACACATCCGAAAGGCACTTGTTCTCCCCGTCTTTGCGGTATTTTTTTTTGTTCTAGACCATACCTTCTAGTTATGGAGATATTGGGGGTCAAAGTTCCAACTTTTTCAAAAGTTTTTTTTTTTAAATAGGACGTGTTTTTAATGTAAGATTTTTACTTTACACACCTCCATGACCCCCGTACTTTTCAATCCATCCATCAGCACAATGCTTTGAGTGCTTTCCACCGAGTCTTACCTTAAAACGTGATTTATCACCCCAAAATAAAAAAGTCAATTCCCATCAATAATTTTTGCGTAAAGTTACTTAGTTTGATGTACAGAATGCTTGGTTGACTATGTGAAGGGTCTGATGAAACTTTGTATGGAAGGTCATCATTTTTAAACCTCATTCGGCCTACAGCTTGCATATGTCAAGCCGTAGGCCCTATTCACTCGCTTCACTTCGATAGATTTTAATCTACCGAAAAATAATGCGTTTAATTGTAAGTAGGATGTTACGGTTCACAATCTTTCGAGTTAACAATCTCGCGAGATAGATTAATTATAATCTAATGGTATTTACAATTTTAAAGTGATCTTCTCTATGTTATGTTAATATAGGTGTCTTGAGTCGCGTCTAGGCGCCGCCACAAGACACGATAATGGCTGCTTGATAGCACAATTATCTAGTGTAATTACTGGTCATAATCTGCAACAGCTTAATTAGACAATTACAGGGGTTCACAATTCTTGCATGTGCAGCTAGCAGAGATCTTAAGCTTCTAGAAATTTGATATCTTAAGAAAGAAGAAAGAAAATATATTTATTTGGCACATGCCACAAGTGCACACAATATAAAAAATAACAAATTAAAAAACAAATTAAAAAATTAAAAATCTTAAATCTAAACAGAAAAATAAAATAGTGTGACACTGTGTGCCTCACGGCCGCGCCAAATAGGCCCAGTTCAGCAAAATGCCGGACAACTAGTGCCCGACGCTGGTTTTCAATTGGACCTGAAATAACATAACATGATACCTGTAATCCTTAACATAACATGATACCTGTAATCCCCGAACGGTTAGGCAGAGGTGTATCTAATGGTATACCTACATTTCACTAGTTGTGTTTAAGTCCCATGTTATAGGGGGCGAGCCTATTGTCATAAACCGGGCATAGAACCCAGACTCTATGGCTGCTACTTAGAAATTCCTGACCAAAAATCCCAATAACACGTTACCCGACCTTGGAACCGTACTCAAAACCTCATGCTTAGCAGTCGCGCTGGCAACTACTGGTCCATCTTTTGTATGTCCTTGAGTGAGAAAATGGAGGACAGCTAGTCGGCAGTGGCACGTGTGCGTAATGGAGTATGCGAATGTCCCTGCTATTGCATCCAATGGAACCAGCATACCCAATAACCGCTTGAAATATTCAAATGAAGCTTGAAATATTGTGCAATATACTTATTTGCTCTTCCTCATATCGGATATTTGGTAGAATATTAGAAATTTTACTCAAAGGAATATTTGTTCCCGTTTTACCAACAAATGCCTTTTAAATATCATTGAACTATTGGAATTTGAAAATCTAGCAGTGCGCTCATATTTAAATGTTAACGGGAATTATTTCATCATGCTGTGTGATTCGAAGAGTTATGGGCACAAATACAAATAACGTCCAAATGCTTTCACATACGGCAATTTATTAATGTTTTGTTATGGAATCTCGTCCACAATACTATCCAAGTGTTTACAGCAAACACCACTGTTTTGCTGACTATTATTGAAGAGTTAAGGAGGCTATCTCCGAAGGTCAGCATCAGATCTTCACCAAATTTAACTTTATTTTTTATAAAACGGGACTACTGCTAAATAATAGTTTTCCCAACAAAAAAGAATCAACGAAATCGGTTCACAATTGACGAATATATCGCTGAACACACGCAAAATAAAAACATTCAGACGAATGTTAACCTACTTTTGGAAGTCTGTTAAAAACAAACCAAAATCTAAAAACAAAGAAGTCTTCAAATTCATTCAAATTCATTCAAATTCAAATTCTTTTATTTCGTGAACACAGGGTATATACAGAAGATGTTATAAATAAATTAGAACCGAGCTGTGCCCCGCCAAAAGGCATACAAAATATCAAAAGTTTTTTTTTTTCCATTGTTAAACAAATCCATTTTCGAAATTCATACAATATTTCTAAAATTCTACAATAATTATAAATCATGTCAAAATTATATAAGATGTCAAATAAAATGTCAAATAATAAAGTAAAAAGAACCAAAAAGTAGAAAATAAAAATAATAATGTCATTCATTAATACACAATAATCTAAATTAACAAAATCATTTAGTATCTAACATAAAACAGATTCGATTCAGTTAAAAGAGAATAAAATTAAAATTTGTCATTTAAATATTCGTCAACAGAATAATACACTTGTCTTCATTCAGACTAAACACAATCATTATCTTGAATGGAATTAATGTTACGTCGCATCGTCTAAACGAACTCTTTGAAACTCTTAAAATATGTGTGCCACGTGGCATGCCAAGTCGACGGAGACGGCTCGGCGGCGCCGGCGCAAGCGATGAGTAATCTGCGCATGCGCTCAGTTGACTCAATTGTAAAATCTGTACCATTTGCCCCCGCACTTGTATCAAGTTCACGGTTCAGACTTGGTTGATTTGAAACGATTGTTTACGTTTTGTTTACAAATCAAGGCTGCCTTATCAGCCGATGAAGTTCACGGGGCATAGGTCTCCTCCCTGTGAGAGCGAATAATGTTCCCCCTGCTGAGACACATGCCTTCTCGCTATGAGAGGGAATGGGCTGTGGCCTGCGTGGTATCCACCACGCGGGGCCATTACGGGTTGGCAGATGTCACATGTCTTCGATTTTTTGGTTCGAGGCATGCCAGTTTACTAACCATGTTTTCTTCACCATTTTGAGAGCAGTGGACGTCTGGTAGAAAAGCATTTTTCCGATCTGATCAGCATACACACAGGCTGACCGATATTTTGAAGTATAGCTCTCCGCGAGAGCTTACGATAGGATATCTGCACAGCAGCGACGCAGTTTTTTCTTAATCTAAAGAACCTCCATTTTATTATCACCATATATAACACATAAATGAACATACACGTGAATAAACATGTACTGACAAGTACATGTTTATTCACGTGTAAGTTCCCTGCATAACACAGCGGAAACTATAAATACTTGGCTAGCTTCCATTTCCTTATCTTCACACTTCTGTGCCTTCACCGCGTGAGCACATCTCCAGGTTTTATTGCTAAGTTGAGTCTAGTGAAGTGAAGAGGAATCTGAAGTAGTTTTTTTATTATTTTAGTTTATAGTCGGTGACATTTTTGCTAGTTTGGTAAAACACTTTGGCAAAAATGACGAACTTTCCACACTTAAATTTTTATTAATGCTCTCTTTCGCAATCTAGGAGCTTGTGGCTAAATAATAATAACCGTTCGGGTCGATTTTCAAGTTAAACTGCGCTTGCCTGGGTTGGTCCGTGGATGGGTGACCACCCATTACATACCGAGTTTCCAGCCTATGCAGTTCACAGCCGACTTCTTCCATCCTGTCCTCCGGCTTTCGATTTCAGTCTGACTAGGCCACCTTTTTAAAGTCGACGGACTTCTTCAAAAGACCATTATCACACTTTTCTGCATAGTTCTTATATGAGTTGACCAAGATTATGTCTGGACCTTAAGAGAGACGGTGACCTCTGAGTTTGTTGCGGCCGTTTCTTCTCAGAGTAGTCAGGTACGAAACACCGGCCACATCTAGTTTTACGAGTAAAAACAGGCGAAGTGTAAAAGTGTTTGTAAAAACCTATTTGCAAATAAATGTCATTTATCTAGCTGGGGTTGATCAACGCTGCGCTTGCCAAAACGCGGTCTGCACTCCAGGGCCTCTTTGCTTTATCGGTCAATGGCCATCGGTTCTTCAACAGACATAGCTTACATACTGCCTCTTCAGCTCGCTACATTGCTTGCTATGTCAGTAACTGCAGTTAATTTCCGCATGACTTCATTTTGGATCTCATCTTTCAAAGAAACAGGTCATAGATTCTAGTTTATACAATGGTATAACCTAGAATTTATGACCTAACTGTTACCTTATTTGGACCGATATAATGATATCGGTCCAAATAAGGTAATTAATTGTCTAAGTTATTAATTTATCCTGTAACTTTTTGGTCCGTGACGAAATACATAGTACAACCGCAGACTGACACATTGATGGTTCGTTGAATGAACTTCCCAACCACAAAATTGTGATGTCACTCGTCTATAACAAAGTTGTAATTGTGCTGTTATTAATTAACAATTGTACTGTATTTAATTATAATTAATAACGATGGAATTAAAACTCTTTATTTATTTATAGTACAGATGAATATTTTCCTCTTAGAACGGGTCGCGGTTTAATAATAACAGCCGCAAGTGTCGATCTTCTAGGTTAAATAACGCTAGCCGGGGTCGGTCCATGGATGGGTGACCGTCCATTACATACCGAGACCTCTTTGAACCTGGGAAGGCCAGTTTAGCTGATCCCGGCTGTCAATAAATTGTAGTATGTGGGTAGTCAGAAGCCCGAAAGTCTGATAACCAGTCTTACCAATTAGATCGTGTTACCCAGTAACTGGGTCCTGAAGGTCAGATACGCAGTCGCTCCGGTTTGACTGGGACGACTTTCAATATATTTGGGGCAATGCTAGGCCGATCTATCTTTCTCGTCCTGTCGCGTATTGCTACGAATTAGAAAATAGCTAATTATTTATTTGAAAATTGGATTTTTACTACTTCTGAATCTGTCTGATTCGAAAATTCGAAGTCATTGTGACAACAACCAACTCTCACAGAATGTGAGCTTATTTACTTTTCCTATTCTTTTAATTGTTCAGGGTTCACTTTTGTGCTAGTTCAATTCAATTCATTTATTGCATCAAATAAGCTAGGTACATGGAGTTCTTATATAAAATATTTAGTAACACGCATTTGGCCAATATACAGGGTGTAAACAGACCCTTCACATAGCCGTCAACCAAGCATTCTATACATCAATCTAAGTAACTTTACGCAAAAATTAATGCTGGGAATTGAATTTTCTTTTTGGGGTGAAAAATCACGTTTTACGGGAGGACTCGATGGAAAGGACTCAAAACATTGTGCTGATGGATGGATTGAATAGTACGGGGGTCGTGGAGGTGTGTTAAGTAAAAACTTTACATTAAAAAATTTAAAAAAAAAATTGTGAAAAAGTTGGAACTTTGACCCCCAATATCGCCGTAACTAGAAGGTTCCCGGTATTTTCTAGAAAAAAAAAATGATCGCAAAGACGGAGAGAACAAGTGCCTTTCGGTTATGTTAAGGGTCTATTTACACCCTTTACAGCATGCAAGTATATATACATTACCTCCAAGTTTTTACACTTAAGAACCTAGGTAACATTTTGTCGATTTATGAATCTACTTATCAGTTAAATATGTCTATGCTTTTATATAATATTAAATTTACAGGGACACTTTTGAAAAAACTCATCTATCGAATAAAATAGTTACCTACTTATAAAAGTAACCTCTCAAAGACACACTGTGCACTTTATTCGAAAAAAGGTTTAAAGAACTGCCGTAATTGCTCGGTTGACGCAGCGGCTGAGCGATTGACTGCTGCGCTTCTTGTCGCGGGTTCGATTCCCGCACGGAACAATTATTTGTATGGCCTACAGGTAGTTGTTCCGGGTCTGGCTGTTTGTGTATGTGAGTTTAAATGTTTGTAAACGCGCCCACGATACAGGATAAATTCCTAGTGTGGGGCAAAGTTTTATTAAAAAAAAAAAAAATCGCACTATGAAAAAAAAATTAAAAAAAAATCTAATAAAATGTTATTTCCTTAAAAAAATAAATGCCAGTTGTCGTTGATATCATCGATATAACTATTTATATCGATGATGAAATGACTATTCATTTCCCTGGTTCGTCATAATATGATTCAAGGCGATTGGCTTCGAGGACATTGAACCTATTAAAGGTACTTTCCCTTCACCAACCATTATTTTTCTAAACACAATATTAGCCAGCCGTGGCCCGAGCTAAAAGTACTTCAGTCCTTTTAAGCCCAGCGTACCTAGGACGGCGCTCAAGGCATTTTATCGTTACCCAATCTAATTTCATACGTATCTAATAGTAACAAGATACAAATTAGAATGTTTACATATCGGCCCCAAGGCATCAAAGGGGATTTCCCTTCGGAGCATTGAGCATTGGAATCTGTATCTTGTTACGATCAGCTACGAATGAATTTGCGTTCGGTATAGATAAAATGCCTTGCCGTGCCGTGCTCGGTTAGCGCTGGCCTTTAGTTACATATGTTACGTTTAATTATGCGTCACTGTTATAAACGCATTATGTTTGTTTTAATAAGGGGGTTCATTCTCCTGCCCTTATCCCAATTTTTTGGAGATCGGCCCAGCAAGTATTCATCATCATCGTCATTTCAGCCAAAAGACGTCCACTGCTAAACATAGGCCTCCCCCAAGTGTCGCCACATTGACCGGTCCCGTGGGACTCGCATCCAACATGTCTTCGTTTTCCATATTTCTCTATTATAGAGAATAATATGCATAATAATAACACTCTACACAACTGTGGCGGAGAGTATCGACTCTCCGATTATTAAAGGTTTTGTGAGAAGGACAATCACTCAACATTAATTTGGGGTTGTCCTTTTCACAATACTATCTTGTCTGTATGTGTTTTCTATTGTAGTTTAAGTACTAACACTAGTAATAAGTTATTTTATTGTTTACTAACACGTTGGATCATTGTTGTCCGAAAAATAAAGAATATTATTATTATTATTAAGACGAGGACAGGGTTGTCAACGTGCACGTGTACGACCTTCTCGTATGGGACTTTCACGATCTTCTCAACGGGGTAGGGGACTGGCTTGTCAACCGTGACTTGCTGGATCTTGACTACGGACACTGGAACATTCTTGTAGTGTGGCACTTGAGGGTAGAGTACGGCGACCCAAACTGACCTTGGGGTGTATTATTTATTTTTATTTATTTATTTATTTATTTATGTACACACAAAACACTTAATAAGAGATTACATTAAAATAGAAGAGCACAAAGGTACTGCTTATTTCATGAGAAATTTCTTCCAGCAGACCTGCGAGAGGAAAGTAGAATTAGAGATTATGACATTATTATTAATGACATGATTAAAGTGGTCAACTGTTTAACATGGAAAAATCTATAGTTAGGGAAACGTTTGTCATTATTTAAGTTTAAACAGCAACCGCCACTCCCCCCACTCCCATTATTTAAATTTAAACGGCTTCCCACTAGGTGGACCGATGACCTTGTGAAGGTTGCAGGGATCCGCTGGATGCGAGTCGCACGGGACCGGTCAATGTGGCGACACTTGGGGGAGACCTATGTCCAGCAGTGGACGTCTTTTGGCTGAAATGATGATGATGATGATGATAAAGAGCTTTGACCGGCCTTCCTCGATTCGGCGACGCACCTACTATCACTGTAAATTTCCCGATTTCAACCACTGCTGGATATATGCCTCTCTTTGCTTGTGCCAAGCTCCACGTTCTTGTGCCAGCCTCATCCAGGATATTCTCGCAATGGCAACAATGTCGTTTGCCCATCTCGTCGCCGGACGACCAACACTTCCCTTTCCACATAAAAATCTACTTCAAAATTTAAAAAATGGCTTCTATTTTTCAGGGACAAAGTGACAGTAAGTCTAACGGATGCAAGGAGGCAAGAAGTCGTATGCGCAGGGATTTTGATACTAGTCTGTGTGGTTTCTCCGATCATCATTGTGCTGGTCAGGAACGCAGTTAATACTATACAGGTAACTATTTCATAATAACATATATTAAGCCTCTAATCTCCCAAGGATTTGGCAAAAGTATACATAATTATGTCGGATATGTCAGGATTTACTCCGTTAGGCTCGTACATCATGTGGGCAGACGATGGGTTTCGTGCTATGAAAACACACTGGGTGCGATACACTGTTTCTAGCAAAACCAACGAATCACTTGAGACCACAACTCAACACAATAACACGGGGCACAATGAATCGGGTACAGTTCCAAGACGTCTCAACTCCGCCGCGATCCGACACTGACTGTCGCCCTCCCTCGAGTTGGACATCAGGGCTCTATACAAGCACGCTATGTTGTGACTGGTAACGTGGTCGCGTGATGTCACCACTGCATATAAGCTCACTTTCCAATTCATTTTATGTCCGTACTAATGACCGAATCCGACACATATAATAATCGCATTTTGCAAGCTATGTTTAAGCCCCATGTTATATTTGGCGAGCTTATTACTATGAACCAGATGGAAAAACCCAATAACACTTTGCCCAACCTGGGGATCGAATATCCAAGATAATATGTTCGCAGTACCACTTGGAACCACTAGACTAACGAGGCAGTGATATATGGCATGCTGAGTGGAAAACTTCTAGTCGCGACGTGTAGCTGCCAACAATTTTCTTCAGTCCTGTTTTTTTATTAATATTTCTTTTGAGTTTTTTTTTGTTATCCCTTTACCTTTTCGATCTTGTTTAGCTAATTGTGGCACACTTTGATTGGAAATAATAAAGACCCAAAGACCAAAGACCTTTTTTTGTCTTTACGACAGTAAATAAATTTCTCATTCTGCAAAAGCGACATTTTGCGCAAGCGACATTATGAGAAAGAGACATTTTACGACCAGTAGACATTTTGCGAAAGGAGGAGCTCGTGGCTAAATAATAACAGCCGCTCGGATCGATCTTTAGGTTAAGCCGTGCTTGCCTAGGTTGGTCTGTGGATGGGTGACCACCCATTACATACCGGGATTCCTCCGTGCCTCGGAAAGCACGTTAAGCCGTTGGTCCCGGGTGTCATTTGTAGATCTTTGACAGTCGTTATAGGTAGTCAGTGGCCCACAAAGTCTGACAACCAGTCTTACCCAAGGGGTATCGTATTATCTAGTACTAACTAGGTTGTGGAGGTCAGATAGGCAGTCGCTCCATGTAAAATACTGGTATTCAGCTGCATCCGGTTAGACTGGAAGCCGACCCTAACATAGTTGGGAAAAGGCTAGGCAGATATAGACATTTCAAAAAGAAACAAAACAATTTACAAGAGTGTAATGAATGCTAAAAGAATTTAATGCCGCGTAGGAAGCGCGGCAGTCAATTGCATTCATACGTTACGTACGCCACGTTCAACGTACTACTTGCAGTACGTTGCCCGTTGGCCTTGGCTAATGGCAGCTAAATTGAGCGTTGAGCCACAACATATTACGTATCCATCCATTCATACATTACGGAATGTAAGTTACGTCAGAATCGTATGCAGCATTTGCATCTTAGTTAATCATGCATGCACTGGAGAGTATGGTAGAAGAAAGAGAAGGTATACACAGGAGTTGGTGATACTCTAAAATGATGATGAAATTTAAACGCAAATACTAAGCGTGGTTCTGGCTGGTGTGTCCCTAGGTCGTTTAAAGTTTAATAGAGGTTATATTTTTCATTCAGCAACCAGAAGTCTGGATTTGCGGCCAGTTGATGGCAAAAGAACCAAAAAACCATTTAGTTCATGCTTTCATCGAAGTTTCATTACTAAGCTTAATTCAAATCTGCAACCTAATCCCTATAAACCTTATTCTCTTATCCTTTTTTTTCCTAGCCTGCTCTGTCCCACTCCTGGGCGAAGGCCACCCTCCACTCCTTTCACTTCTCACGAAGCTGCGCGTCCCTCTTCCAGTTCGGACGGAACTTTTCCAGTTCGTCCCGCCTTAGTGGCGCGCGATCCCGCCTCACTGTGTCAGGGCACCAGCTTCCTGCTACTTTGGCCCACAGTTTCTCCGGGATGCGGCAGACATGACCTACCCAGTCCCATTTGAGTTAGGCAGCCTTTTGAGCCACGTCAGCTATATTTGTTTTGGAGCGCAGTGTTATATTTCGAACAGGATTCGTTAATTTAACACCTCATAGGATATATTATATTTACTAGCTGACCCGCGCAACTTCGCCTGCATTTGGATTTTTCCCCGTTTTTGCAATATTTTTCATGAATGCTCCTCTCCTATTGGTCGTAGCGTAATGATATATAGCCTATAGCCTTCCTCGATAAATGGAGTGTCCAACACTAAAAAAAAAAATTAATTCGAACCAGTAGTTTCTGTGATTAGCGCGTTTAACCAAACAAACTCTTCAGCTTTATAATATTAAGTATAGATTTCTTTATTTGTTTTCCAGGTGTACGCAAGCAACTTAGCAGAAAAGGCGCGTGAACTTGAATACGAAAAAGAACTAAGTGACTCTTTGTTGTACCAGATGCTACCTCCAAGCATTGCTAAACAACTAAAACAAACTCAACAGGTAATAAATTTGTTAATTATCGCTAAAAAACTGTTGTGCAATATTATTTCCCGTGAAATTAAAGAAATAGACAAGTTTAAAATATTTTTTTTAAATTTTTTCTAGCCATGTAAATAGTTTGAATAACAAAGTTTCCCCACTTATATCAAAATGGACTATGATATGATTAAATCATAACAGTAGAATTTATATGAAATAGCTATTTAAGTACGGTGGTTCATTGTTATGTAAAAGAGCGCCACTCGCCATCAAACGTAAAAGTTTGGCGAGTTTAGAATTAAGCCACACCTCTGTACTATAACATCATTAAATAAATACACTAAAAAAAAAATATGTCCAGTACGTAATGAGAATCGACCACCATAATAGAATTATGAAGGGGCAAATGACACTAAATAAGTGCCATTTACCACTGGGGTGGTATACGCCACTAGTTAGTGCTAGCCACCACCGCGGTGGCAAGCTCAAAGAAGACAAATGGAAATAAAGGCAATTTGATATAGGCTTTATTCATTACTTATTTCAAGTGGGTAAAAACGGAGCATTCAGAAATTGTGTACTGAATGTGAAAAACGAAGCACCAAAGGTATTATAGAACAAAAATGTCATTGGAATAGGTTGTGATGGAAACGGCCTTTGGATTCGAACTCAGACAAGCACAGTTATGATAATAGATGGCGCCACGTGTCTTTCGAATCATGATTGAATTATATTATTACAAGCAGCTTACAACCCGAATTGATTGTCAAATTCTAAATTAACGCGAGCGGGCATAAGCTAGTAAATATTTGTATCAAAATATATATTAATTGTAAATAGGCATTTACACGGATATACATTACAATTGTGACGTTTCTTTGGTGTACCTCTATTTTTAGACCCATCCACGTTCACGTTATAGGTACTAACAATTATTAATAAAACATACATAATTGTAATAATTATTTCTGGATCAATTTCTAAGTAAATTCTGCTTATCAAATTGGAATTACTAATAAATGGCAGTTTTGTCCTGTATTCATTCAAGCTTCTTCGGAAATGCATTGTTATGCACTATTATTAGAAGAACTTGAACCACAGAGGAAAAATAAAACAGTGTGTCATCATCATCATCATCATCATTTCAGCCGAAAGACGTCCACTGCTGGACATAGGCCTCAAGTGTCGCCACATTGACCGGTCCCGTGCGTCTCGCATCCAGCGGATCCCTGTGTATCAACTAGGAAATATTTGTGACCCACGCCACATAAACACCCAGCAGTTTCGATGCTATAGCAACAGCTACTGTTACACTTCAAATACGTCTTCTTCTTAGCGTGTCGATGGCAAATAGTTCAAATGTTATGTTTAGCCCAAAACTCAGTCATGCGAACCCCACTCACTGATGCAGTAAGCAGATCATCAAGTGCGCAGGTGAATGGGCATGTAGTACAAGATGGAAGGTGGTCCATTGTCTGTGGGGAAACGCCGCATACGCACGCATTTGAGGTCTGCGCCGTCCATGAACCCCCATCTGCAGAGATATGTACCCAACTTCAATATGTCAATTTGGGCTTTTGTTTGCTAGTCACGAGTCAGAAGAATTGTTTGTCTTCTTCGTCTATACTCCTCTATCATTCATCTCAGTCATTACAGCCGTTTTAGCCTTATTATCCTTCACACGGTCCATCCATCGCTTCTTTGGTATTACCCTTGTCTTGCCGTCTAAATTTATACTCTTAATTTTCCTCAAGACATCTTCCTCATTCCAATACAACCGTATACTATATACATCTTTTCAGTCGGCGGCTCCATATTCAGACTTCCTCATAGGTACTAATTTTTTATATTATCCTGTTGTTATACTGTTTGCAATAATGCACTGTACTTGTATGACCCATGTGGGATTGTGAATCAGTCGTTTACGAATACTTCTATATTTTATTCCGTCACCTCGATTCGGATGTATTACCTCATTTTACTGTTTGCCTGGTACTTCTTTGCTCATGAGTGAACTGGGAAACTCATGGGTTTTTTCTTGAAATTCTTCAGTTCACGATGAGCTAAATACACCAGAAACTTGTAAGTCTTGCAGACTCATAGCGTCCCTTTTTAATGGTGTAAGGTTTTTCTTGATGCATTTCAATAAGACATCATTATTATCTGAATTCCTCCTTTTAACTAATATGGTCTTTGTTGTCCTGGCCATTCATCGTGTACTAAATTTCATCGGAATCTGTTCAGTAGTTAATGTGTGAAGGCGGGACAAACAAACAAAGTCACTTTCTTTTTTATAACATTAGGATTGAATCGAATGTATTGCTAGTTTTTCACTTTTATATGTTGCGATAGCCGATGTTACTTTCATTTATTCTTCCACTAGGTGTACCCGCGCGTTGCGTGCGTTGCGATGCAATGCAGCTTTTTCTACCTGCTCCTTGTGTTTTTACGACTATACACCTACCTGCCACCTACCTGCCACCTACGTACCACCTACCTGCACCTAACTGCCACCTACCTGCCACCTAATTGCCACCTACCTGCCACCTACTTGCCACCTACCTGCCACCTACCTGCCACCTACCTGCCACCTACCTGCCACCTACCTGCCATCTACCTACCGCCTACCTACCGCCTACCTACCGCTTACCTACCGCCTACCTACCACCTACCTACTACCTACCTGCCACCTACCTGCCATCTACTTACCGCCTACCTACTATTTCCGGGATCAAAAGTAGCCTATGTGCTAATATAGAATATAAGCTATCTTGATACCAAATTTCATCCAAATCCGTAAAGCCGTTTGAGCGTGAAGGAGTAACATACATATACACAAACACACATTCAAACTTTCGCCTTTATTATATTAGTGTGATACACGATCAGAATTAAAGAGAGAGGCACATCTCCGTTCATTTCATTCGCAACACGATCCGCTAACCAGTTTGTTCGAAACCACGGTCGCGAGGCCCGTCACGACTGTTCAAAACCGCAGTGCGCCTCTCAACATTCTGCGCCTGAGTGAGACAGATAGTCGGCATTTGTTATAAGTTGGAATGAGACAGGTAGACGGCTGAAGTAGACGCTCTACGGTTATGGACGTCTCCGGTATGGTCGTAAATAGCGATGATGCATTCAATTGTCGACTCATTGGTAGACTTAGGAATTACTTTTATGTGAGTTCTTGACATACTTTACTTTTGGTTTTTTTCCTTTAGAAAACTTTTGCCCTTTTTGTGTGGGTATCAAAACATGTCTCGGTTTTTTTCCACATTAAATAATGGCTTTTCGTAGAACTTACACAAAAATGTTACTGAGCCTTAAGCCTCGTATTCATGGTAAACATTTATAAAGCAACATGGTTGCATAAACATGTTGTCGAGTTGCTGTCAACATATTGCGGGCAACACTTGTGTTGCGGAGTTGATCACGCCATGTTGCAGAGTTGACGCCCGGCGAGCGAAAACATCAGTTTATCAACAAATGTTGACGTGTGTGGACGTGTTTGCAACTGTTTAAAAACATGGCGGTAGTGTGGAGCAACGATAAAATTATGCAATTACTATTATATTATTATTAGTTCCTCGGGCAACATTTTAACGCAGACTAGCGTGTGTGGACAACCCATTTTGATTTAAACAAAGTTTCCAGCAGCATTCCCACCGTTCATCAACAACGTTGATCAACTGTTGCTAAAAAAATGTTTACCATGAATACGAGGCTTTACTGAACCTTATGTAGAAACAAAAGTTGAGAAACTGTTGCTAAACATTGTTTCCTATGTTTAACGCAACATAAAAACATGTTGCTGAAACAAAATTGTAAGAATATTAACGGACACTGCGCGCATTGTTAGGAACTTCCTCTCTCTGGAGTCTTGATCGCCGTGCGCCGGTAGCTTGGACCCGGTTCCCGATACCGGTGGGCTACTATTTCTTATATTTTTAAATGTTTTTTTTTTAAATTATTTTGTGTGGGATTATTTAAAAATGTAAATCATATGTATAGAAATGAATAAAGGAAAAAATAATAAAATAAATCTCTCGATATTAACATATTCGGTGCGATTATAAGGACAATGCTGAAATTTTAATTATAGTTGTAATGTTTACTTTTGTAAGCGAATTTCTGTTTTAATTTGAAGTGAAAGTAAAAAAGTAATTTCAAACATTTTTCTTTCGTCATTCTTCAAACTTTTAATGAGTTTATTTATGAGGTTTCTGAAACTTACATACCGCTAGGATGGCGTAATTTGCTTGGCTGTGGTTTCATTTCTTAATAATAATTATGAAAGAAAAAAGGAAAATAATTAAAGCTAAGCTTTAATTATTTTCCTTTTTTCTTTCATAATTATGCAAGTTAGCTATCAATTGATAGCTAACTTGCAAAAACTTTAAATTCTAGTCCAATCGAATCTGAAAGATATTTAAATTAGTAAAAAAGTCTTCAAAAAGGAACCTGTTGTAACTTTTTTAATTGAATAATTTTTAACGAAAAGTCGGTCGGCTGAAACGTTATTTTTGGTGTAAAGAACAGAAAAAAAACACGTTCGAGTTCATCTATCAGTGCATAAATTAAAAAAAAAAACTGATATTTAAAAATCGAAACAAGCATAAAACAACAGTTTTATCAAGTCTTGACAAAAAAGGGTGTGTGAAATGTGATAAGTAAATCATTAACACACATTTACACAACGATAAAACAAACAACGTCACTTTAATTTGTTGATAAGAACTAAAGTCTACTCGCAGTCTGGTTTAATAATCAGTTAAAAACATAACGTTATAACGTATGCATGCAACGTTATCGCAGGGTATTGAACTTGTCGCTTTTATAACATGTTTATTTATGTATGGTCGCTTGGTCCGGCCTCCAAGGCCTTAGGTATGTAGATAGCGCGTTGGCCGCCGTATGACGCGATCTTTTCAATTATGTAGTTGGACTTTGGCCTGTGATATGTAAATGAGAACAACGTTACGCATATCTGTAGCGTTTTATGAGCTGTTCTGTAACTAATGCCGACACCAGGCGTTTTATTTGAATAAAGGGGGATTCCATGCATGATTAAAATGTTATGGAAAATAACAAAATGTAATGAGTGTCAATAAATTTGGGAGTTGGTGGCATAAAAGTGAATTAAAGAAACAAAAGTCACCGACTTCTGCCCCATTGGTCGCGTGCCTGCAAGTGCGACTGCTGAGCATGAGGTCCTGAGTTCGATTCCCGGTCGAGAGAAGTGGAGGAAAGAAGTGGAAGGGAGAGAGAAGAGGTTTTTTCAGGAATTTCTCAGTAGCAGCCACGGAGTCTGGATTTGTGCCCTGTTGATGGCAATCGGCTCTCCCCCTATAACATGGGACTTAAAATATAACTGGCGAAATATGGGTGGACTATTAGGTACACCTCTGATGTTATGTGTAAGTGTAAGTATGTAAGTCACCGACTTCCGAAACTTGTTTACACTGGTTTTATTTTGTTATTTTCCACTTTTTAAGTGTATTTTTATAGCATAAAGAGTCGGTACTAGGTGTGCTTGCTGAAATAGACTTCGATGGACTGCAGTACGGTTACTTCGAAAAAAAAACCGGCCAAGTGCGAGTCGGACTCGCACATGAAAGATTCAGCAATTGTTAACAACAAATAATAAAAATTAAAGGGGGAGTCCCGTTTAATTTTATAGCGGCAACAAAAATACTCATCTGTGAAAGTTTCAACTGTCTACCTATTACGGATCATGAGATACAGCCCGCTGACAGACAGACGGACGGACGGACAGGGGAGGCTTAGTAATAGGGTCCCGTTGGTTAGCCTTCGGATACGGAACCCTAAATATGAAATTCTATCTTTAGTGGATATCGATCTTTAGGATTCCCATTATATAACAGTGAGTCAGTCACGGAACTGTGATAGCGTATGTTAACATAATACGTACTTCAAAATGTTAAGTGTCTACGTCCTCATTATAATTTATTAATATCACATTATATTCTGACTCTGATTCATTATGTCGAGGCATAATCACGCCCACTTTGTGATAAGCAGGGATCGGAATAGGCAGAGTTTATTTAGGCATAATAATATAAACTCTGTGCTTGTTGCAAACAATTTAACTATAATGTTTTTTTTTTGTCAAATCGGAACAACAAAATAATATAATTTAAAGGTCAAGGGCTTGATTCAGAAAGCAGTACTCCTGGACACGGCACGTATAGTGAGGCGGTTCCCCTCTCTGGAGCCCTGACCACCGGCAGCCTGGACCTTGTTCCTGATGCCGATGGGCCATCTATTTTTTATATTTTTAAATGTTTTTTTATATTGTTTTATATTAGAATATTTAAAAATGTATTTAATATGTTTAAAATAAATAAAAGAAATAATAATTTAATATTTTTTAATTATATAAATGTATATTTCATTAAATATTGACGTATTTACGTTCGCTTGTGGGCCTCGCGCTGCACATTGGCTTGAACTTACGTCTCCGTCGTCGTTCTCTGCTGTCAGTAAGCGGGTTTGGCATTTAAAAAGTAGACAACGTGATGGCTTCCAAAAGTGCCTGTCTGAGGTTAAAAAAAAAAAAAAAAAAAAAAAACATTTATTTCAGGTTCTCCCATTTTAAAATCACAAGTTACGACACAAATAAGTCGATTGAACTTAACACTATTGTTTTCAGGTTCCAGCTGAGTTCTTCGCTTCGGTAACCGTCTACTTTAGCGATATTGTCGGATTTACTGCTATTGCCGCCGTGTCCACACCGTACCAGGTATTCACAACATTTAATTGAACACATAAATATCTAAGGAGCAATCGAATATTGAGATAGATTTTTCTTGCATTTTACAGAAGCCATTTTTACGATACGATATTATTTTTGGTATCTTTCTGCCCATCATCTTATCTTGGAAGGCCTGTCCCTATTTGCATCAACCAGTCCTGCTTCCCAGGCTCTGGCGCCTTATTTTGTGTTATTTATTTCATCACCACTGCTCTTAAACGGTGAAGGAAAACATCGTAAGGAAACCGGCATGTCCTACAACCGCAAATTCGAAGACATGTGACGTCTGTCAACCACACTGGGCCAGCGTGGCGGATAGCTCATTCCCTCCCATAGAGAGGAGGCCTGTGTCCCAACAGTGGGAAAATATTTTGATTTGTAGTTGCAAAGTTGTTCCTAACGCAAATCAGTGTTTTATTTTTTCATACCTACGGTACGGTCGAGTCATTCGACATCATAATTAAATAAATACTGGCTGTAGGTACTGTTGAATCGCAATTTATAAGATTATTATTTAATATTATGAAATTGTGATGGAAATATTGTGCAACAAGAAAATGTCACTAGACAGTGAAGTCACTGTGATATAAATGTGAATGTATTGTGTTATCACGACTCATAAATGAAAATAAATATGACGATGATTCCTTTCCTTTTATTTTCCTTTAGTTTACTGTTTGACATTACTTCACAGAGTTTTGATCTTTAAATTGTGACCTTGCTTATCTATATGGAATCGACTAAAGCCGATGAGAAAGATCTTAATGTCGATGCAATAAAAGCGAAAAATGCGTAACTCGCCTCATTTTCGTTCGGATGACGCGAAGCGACACCGCGACGAATGTTTAAAAACCGTACATATATCACCAATACGTGATCGGTTTTTAAACATTTTATGATGCAACTTTAGCTTTTATCAAAATCGGCCCCATGTCTACTTTAAGTTTGTATCGTCATATCTTACTTTACGATCTGATTTTTCACGAGCTCATAACAAATAACCTTGTATTCAAAAATCTTTTTATTTCAGGTGATAAGTTTCCTAAACTCTGTGTACAAGTTGTTTGACGAGAAAATTGAATGCTATGATGTATACAAAATTGAGACCATTGGAGATTCTTACATGGTTGCTTCAGGATTACCTGTGAGAAATGGTAAAGTTACAAATATTTATATTATTAACTACTACTACAACTAGCGATCCACCCTGGCTTCGCACAGGCGCGACATTTTTTCTTAAATTGCGATTTTCGTACAAAAATATTATCAGAATTTTCGACTATTCGCGTGGTAATAAAAAAAAGAATTAATGAGCTTTATTCTACCATAAAGTACCAACCCACATTCTCCCATTTTCTGAACTTTGCAATGATTTCGCAACGCAATGATTTTGATTTTGAAACGCTGATTTATTTTAAATCCATTCTAAGCACACACAGAAGATGGATGATGGTGGATGTACTCATGTGACTGTTATAACAGAATAGATATGAGTACTATACTTGACATTATACCATTTAATAATGCTGGATTAGCTAGACGTTTTAACTGAATAATTAATCAGGGATTGTGGATTGTCTCCTTTAGGCAGAAACAAGTTCAATATCCCGTGGAGACAGAACATCTAGCTAATATGAATCTATCATTAATAACCCATTTTCTTACGTTATTTTCAAGGAAATAAGCATGCGACAGAAATAGCCAGCATGGCTCTAGAGCTACTGGAAGCGACATCCATGTGCAGATTACCACACCGACCTGATCAGGTACTAATCTAGGTAATAATATGTCTGTGTCTTCGCTTTTTTATACATATTTCCACTTTCGCTTTGCTCAAGCTTATGTACAGAAGCCTTTAATTCTGCCAATTTTCATTATACGACTCATGGCACATTTATGAGCACTATACTGGATCAAAATTACCTCACTTTATTACTATTAATACTAACGGGATATTTACCACCAACCACCACCACCACCACCACCACCACCATACCACCACCACCACACCATACCATACCACCACCACCAGCACCACCACCATACCACCACACCACACCATACCATATTGTTATTGCTCGTATTGTTAGGCGGTTCCTCTCTCTGGAGCTCTGACCGCCAGTAGCTTGGACCCTGTTCCCGATACCTTTTCGGCTACAATTTTTTATATTTTAAATTTTTCTTATATTGTTTTTATTTTAAGAAATATTTAAAAATGTTTAAGATTTGTATGAAAATAAATAAAAGAAAATCATAATAATTGGCTGAAATATTACTTTAGCGTATCATTTTTTTTTTTAAATATAGGATGCTGGCCCTGACCAAAAATTTTTAGTCAGCTTAAAATAGAACAAAAAAAAAATGAAGATTATGTTTTTTTTTCAGACTCTATGTATGAGAAGTGGTATCCACATGGGGCCGTGTGTCGCCGGTATAGTGGGTAGCAAAATGCCCAGATATTGCTTGTTCGGCGACACTATCAACACAGCAAGTAGAATGGAAAGCACTGGAGAACGTAAGTTATGTTAGTTATCCTATGCCCGGGCGCACATTGTATTTTCAACATACTGCTTGGTTCGAGAGCTGAAAATCTAACAGTGCGCTTTTTTGACGCGCTAGGATTTACTCTATTTGATTTTCAGTGCTCCGCTCAATGCCGAGAGTTGAAAATACGCTGACGCTTTGCCCAATATAAATGATTTGAAAATGTTCTTAAATCTCGAACCATGAACCATTCACGAACTATCTAGGGCACTTTTTCTAAAGTTGAACGCATTGGCAGTGTTGCACCACCACGCACAAACAGCGTTACACAGAAAGCTGCAATAACTTCCAAAACGAAATTTTTTTTTGCTTTTGCAGCAATGAAGATTCAAATATCAGATGACGTCAAGAGGGCTCTCGACAAGACTGGACTATTTCTGACGGCTCCTCGCGGTGTAGTCGATGTCAAGGTAGGCATTGGTAGTCTATAGACCCCTTTATATGCATAATATGGATATAGTATCCCCATTGCTGGGACACAGGTCTTCTGCTGAGGGGAAGTCGGTCGTTATCCGCCTCATGGGCCCAGGGCGATATACAAGGTGTAACATAATAAGCTTAAGACCTCTAGTGTGTTGTCTCGGACCATGAAACTGAACAACACTTTGGTCTATGAGTTCTTGAAATTCGCAAAAAAATGAACTTTCTACAGGAATTGACGCGATCAGATGATCAAACTACGAGAAAGACGGACTACGAGAAAGCCTTCGATTCGATCGAGACTTGGGCTGTACTGCAGTCTCTCCAACGGTGCCAAATCGACTATCGGTACATCGAGGTGCTGAAGAGTTTGTACAAAAACGCCACCATGTCAGTCCGACTTCAGGACCAGACCTCGGAACCTATCCTTCTGCAGCGAGGTGTAAGACAGGGAGACGTCATATCTCCGAAACTGTTCACCGCTGCACTGGAGGATGTCTTCAAGGTTCTGGACTGGAGAGGGCTAGGCATCAACGTCAATGGCGAGTACATCTCTCACCTTCGGTTTGCCGACGATATAGTGGTCATGGCTGAGACCATGGAGGACCTCAGTACAATGCTCGATGACCTCAGTAGAGCTTCCGAAAGAGTGGGTCTTAAAATGAACATGGACAAAACCAAAGTCATGTTGAATGCCCATGTAACACCCACTCCTATCAAGATCGGAGACTCTACACTCGAAGTTGTAGACGATTATGTCTACCTGGGACAAACGGTCCAGTTAGGTAGGTCTAACTTCGAGAAAGAGGTCAATCGTCGAATCCGACTCGGCTGGGCAGCGTTCGGGAAGTTGCGTGGTATCTTCTCGTCCAACTTACCGCAGTGTCTCAAGACGAAAGTCTATGACCAGTGTGTGTTGCCAGTGATTACATACGGGACCGAAACGTGGTCGCTCACAATGGGCCTCATCAGAAGGCTGAAAGTCACCCAAAGGGCAATGGAGAGGGCTATGCTCGGAGTTTCCTTGCGTGATCAAATCAGAAATGAGGAGATCCGCAAGAGAACCAGAGTTACCGACGTAGCCCGAAGAATAGCCAAACTTAAGTGGCAGTGGGCAGGGCACATTGCTCGCAGAACGGATGGCCGATGGGGCCGAAAAGTTCTGGAGTGGCGACCGCGAACCGGAAGACGCTGCGTTGGAAGGCCTCCCACTAGGTGGACCGATGACCTCGTAAAGGTTGCAGGGATCCGCTGGATGCGAGACGCACGGGACCGGTCAATGTGGCGACACTTGGGGGAGGCCTATGTCCAGCAGTGGACGTCTTTCGGCTGAAATGATGATGATGATGATCAAAATGAAACTAAAAAAAGTTATGAATTTCCACAAATCTGGTCTTGAGTTTATTATGTTACACCTTGTAGATTTCACATTTCTTCGAATTTCTAGTTCTATGACGTTCCGGGTTCCTCACATTATAGATAGCAGTGGTGTTGAAATAAATTACACAATGTGATTACTTGGGTTCGAACCTATAACCTAGTAAGTTAGATCCATTACCACTGCTCTGGCGCGGCTCTTAAACATGTGTAAGTAAATTAGTGATTGTATTTCGTCCTACACTGATATGTAGGACGAAATACAATTACAGAATCAGAGGTATATTTACTTTCATGCAAACCAAACTTAAACTGTCAGTTACGGGATATCTTCCGTGATTGTTCATAATTTTGAGCTCCCAAAAGAGTAACCATGGAGTTTCTTGCTGGTTCTTCTCCATAGGAAACGACCAACCCGAACCGTGCACCTTTTTGTCGACGTTTTATAAGTGCCCATCGAGGCCTATGTGAAATAAAATATTTTGATTTTGTTTTTCCCGATATTTCGACGCTGTTGCAAGCGCCATGATTGCGGGTTGACGGAGAATGCGGGTGGATAGTAAATAAATTGTAATCGCGTAAGTGACAGATTACGTTTAGTTTTAAACAGTGAAAGCTTAAAACAGTGTTTACTTTCATGCAGTTGACATGGCATCCCTGATCAACCACGTAAAAAACAGTCATCATTCTTGCAATGGCAAGTACTTAAAAGATTGGGGATCTCCATAATACGCTATTTTTTTCCTGTTTTGTCTCAAACTTGTTGAGATCTTCTATCAATGACAAATCATTCTAAGTAGCCAATAAACAGTTAGAGAAAACTAATACCAGATCTAAGTAGTTCTACCCAATTTCGATATTTTCGTTATTCCATGACTTATGTGACTCTCACACATACGTCATGGAATATTTACGGCGATTTTTAACTAATGTTTAAGATTCGTGGACAATTAATTGTTTTACGTCAAACGATCATGGCTAGAGTTGCACACATGTTTTTGTAAAATTGGCTCGTCACAGGCCGGGCAAAAAAATCAAATATTGTGTATACTAGTGACCCGCCCCGGCTTTGCACGGGTGCAATTTACTAATAGAGAAAAGAAGAGGGGCCTCTTAGGAAAAAAACACGAAAATTTTCTTACTTACAAGCCTTGTCCCACAATGACTAACCCAACAATAAAATAGTCAGCCAAATCGGTTGAGATATTTTTTATTTTTATATGTATATCTAAAGATAAAGATTTCTTTTCCCGGCTGTGCTGAACAGGCCAACTTACATGTAACATGCACTTTAAACAGGATTGTCTCGATTCATAAGTTTTTCTGAATTGTTTTTGTGAGTCGCATAACCGACCGTAGGTCGCACTTAAGTTTTTGATTTCGAAATTTAAAAATTCTGACAAACACCTTGACATTCGCAAAAAATCGCTGTTCAGTATTCATTAAAATTGTTTTATTTTCTAAAAGAAATTCTCATCATGGTAACCATAGTCGAAGTGAAGCGTCGCGTTTATAAATGGATCCGTGAAATTGCGTTCAATTGAAACAAATACGGAGCCACCGGTGAAAATGATATCGTCATCGTCATTGAATCACTGATAAAAATGATGTCATTCATCATTAAGTCATTGCGTGATCACCAGTGGCGGCAAATTTGTGTAAAAGCCGAAGAAAAAAAATGAGAATTGTAAATTTTTTTTCGTTACCCGTATTCTATTTTCGTTTTGACCTCATTTTCGTTGTCAGCGACTGTTGCTTTCTTTGTTGAAATGAAAAACGTTGGCATTTTGTAATGTTTTCAATCTTATGAGGTATTAAAGGTCTGTACTGTGATGTGACCATAGATATGTATCTAATATACTGTTTGACTACAGTAGACACTATGTAGAGTGCCTCGTTCCCGAAGGGAAGCCGGCGGGAATCGGCTTCTCAGAAGCCTTCGGGCCTGGTGATCAGTCATCTAAACTAGAACCAAAGAAATATTCTTTCTTTATAAACTAAACATCTTACTTTTTCAGGGCAAAGGCGAAATGTCCACCCATTGGCTCGAAGGGAGGATTGGACCCTCGCCGGAAAGGCCTCCTGCTTCGTCTCTAGACTGTACACCAAGCTTCCTAGCCAGGATCCATTCTCAAAGATCACCAAGATACCCTTCGGATAAGCAGCGGAAACACTGAACTTGAAACTTTCACACTGTCCGATTTATAATTAGAAAATTATCGTCGAAATTCACCAATAAAACTGAACTCAATCAGCATATCTAAACCATGTTTCCTTAAGCGCGA
The DNA here is from genome assembly GCA_963082995.1 of Noctua comes. Classification (NCBI taxonomy): domain Eukaryota; kingdom Metazoa; phylum Arthropoda; class Insecta; order Lepidoptera; family Noctuidae; genus Noctua; species Noctua comes. The sequence goes on along the minus strand of OY720278.1, from coordinate 14,983,245 downwards.
TCAGCTCCTACTGACAATGTTATCTCATCGTCATCATTGGCCTGCCCAAATCCTAATTTATTTGGGATCAGCGCAGCATGTCTTCTTCTTCCATACTTCTCTACTACTCGTCATCTCAACAGTCACCTCCTTTCTAGCCACTTTAGCCTTCGCACAGTCCATCCATCTTTTCTTTTGTCTTCCTCTACTATTTTATCTACCTACTATATCTACTATTATAACCATCTACATTCATACTCAAAATTTTCCTCATTCCTCCGCATCACATGTCCATACCACGAAAACCGATTAATACACAACTTTTCACTCACCGGCGCCACTTGCAGACTTCTTCTGATGTACTTATTCCTTTCTATCCATTTCCATTACACCAGACGTCCCCCTTAGCATTCATTCATTCATTCTCCTTGTCAGTGCAATAATTGTTATGGAATATTGACACTGGCAGGTCTTGAACGTCGTTTAGATGTTTGTCTAGTTTAATTGGTGAAAGTCGTCCTAAATTGTGTTAGGTTTGTGAAATTGGCTTTTGAAACAAGAACAGAACTGAGGGGGTGAATGATGAGGTGGCTACAACTTTTATAAATTGTGTGTCCTAACCTAATACTTTGATCGTAAGCTAACCTGTGTATTACGGAGTTTAAATATATGTAATGAAATGAAATGGCAAAAAAAAAAAAAAAAATCGCACCGAATATTTTGACCATCATCCGCCATTCAATTCCACAGACAACTTATAAAGGCGCGAGGCGCGGCAAATTCGAATTAATGAAATGTCATTTCATTACACATATAAGGTCTATCTTTTTATACACGAAATATTTTAAGGGTAACTTCTATAAGTCGCCATAGTAACGAAAAAAAAAATATCTGTGTGTTTTTTTTTACGAAATTATTATAATTCTAAAATTTTTTGAGACTTTTTGCATAAAACCTTTACTGCCATATTCTAAAAATGACAGTAGCTAAATACAACGTAGTAGACTAACGTAATGGATTTTCAAAAATAAGGAGCTAGTATTTATTTTGTGGGTCAAGTAATTTTAAATTATTTATTTTTCAAAAAAAAAAATACTCAGATAAAAAAAAAAATATATATAGAAATGGCTTTGTTATAGCCGTTAGATGATTCCCTAAAAATATATCGTGTTTGAATAGTTAGACCTTATATTAAGAGGCTAGTTTATACTGGTTTTGTTGCTGACATACGGTCTAACTATACGTACCCAAAATATACCAAGGCTTGCTGACCTTGTAATGATGATGATATATTAAAGTGCGGTAAAGCTTAAAAATGAACAGTACGATAACACAAAGGATACAAGTAGCTAAACAATAGAGAGGTGTCGAGTTCATTAGTGTTTTTGGAAATCTACCCCCTCAAAGGTTAAAAGTTTGTATGGGGAGTCCGTAATTTTTGAAGTACCTAGTTCTTACTTATAAACCCATACAACCCCTCAAACTTTAGAAATAATATATATTGATTTCCTCTTACTGTGAACCAATACTACCACGAAAAAATCACTGTTGAATTTAGATATGTGACCCAACCCGATTTCAGGCCAAACTAGTTTGTACTAGGCCAAACTGGTTTGACGACGTTCGTTGGACACCCTAACTGAATGAGTTAGGTTAGGTTAAAACAATGAGCGAACAGCGGCCGGCGAGCGCTACATCAAAGTTGGTTGCAGTGTATTTGCTTAGTTTGGATTAATACATGAAAATCCAGTAAACCGCTTTGGCCTTGTTTGTTCTACTAGTTTGGTCCTAGGTCAAACTAGTTTGGACTGAATTCACAAACTGAAGCTTGTTCGGTAACATATTATTATAATACAGACTGAAGCTCGTATCTGAGTCACGGCTATGCATGACAAATTTGATTGAAAAAATGATATCACTGTTTGATTGGATACAGATATTTGTAGCTCAACAATTGATTGACCTATTGCCCAAATATACGGAATCGAGACCTACCGTAAAACGTGATTTTTCAACCAAAAAAAAAAGTCGTTTCCCAGCAATAACTTTTGCGTAAAGTTACTTAGTTTGTTGTACAGAACGCTTGGTCGACGGCTTCGTGAAGGGTCTATTTACACCCTGTATAACATTACATACCTACATATATTTTGACAGTAACTTCAATTGAGACTTTCGGTATTCCTACCGAAATATTTATTAGGTGTAATTAATTGTAAAGGTCGGCTGCATAGGTTGAGTGTAAAGTAATAATAGTAAGTATATATTGTATGCATATTTTGTACGTGAGTTCAATAAATGTCAAAATAAACAAAAATGGTTTTATTTATTTACGAAACATTCTCATAATTTGTTAACTACTGGTATTCATCTGCATCTGGGAAAGTTCTTCGGTCATTTGTAGTTCATTGACAGTTGTTACTAAAGGGTCTTTCAAATAGGGCGGGTCGATGTTGACAGTTTGTGGCGGCCATGTTGTTTTGGCGGCATCTGTCAAATGCGTTGTTATTTCTTCAGTTACTTATGCCAAATCACCATGGCAAGTTACACGATTGAGCAGCACGTCCAAATGATAAAACTTTATTATCAAAATGAGTGTTCGTTAGTGCAAACGTTGCGCGCATTACGTCCATTTTACGGCAGACGCAGTGGCCCTTCAAAGTCGACTCTCCAACGTTTGGTGACCAAATTCGAGACGACTGGTTCGGTAAACAACCAACCAACATCCTTACGTCAAAGGAACGCCAGATCGAGAACATCGCTGTTGTCCGTGAGAGTGTGCAGGAGACTCCGAGGCAGTCGATTTCTCGCCGTGCACAAGAACTCGGCCTTTCGCAGACTTCAACTTGGCGAATTTTGCGTCGGGCCTTGGGCCTAAACCCGTGGACAACATGTGGTGGAACCACATGTTGTCATTTTTCTTTTTTTTTTTTTTTTTTTGGTTTTGAATGAACAGTCACGGAAGATATCCCGTAAGTGACAGTATAAGTTTAGTTGTAAACCGTGAAAGCTTAAAACAGTGTTTACAAAGAGGTATCGTATTATCCACTAAATAGCTGGGTTGTGGAGGACAGATAGGCAGTCGCTCTAAGTAAAATCCTCGTATTCAGCTGCATCCGGTCAGACTGAGACGACCCTAAGATGGTAAGAATTTTTGTCTGACTTTTCGGGCAAGGAACTACCTGTGAGGGAGAGGACAGCGTCCTCCCTCCACCCCAGCCACAGTGGTAGACGCACTGGACGTCGGCAGACGATCTCCGGCCACCGTAGCCGCGTGTATGCGGGCGGCGAGTAATGGGTGACTCGCTGTCCGACCATGGACCATGCCCGGGTCGACGGTGCGTTGTGTTCCACGCGCGCCTCAAAGAGTGTCAGCATATGACGGGGCCCCCCTAGAGGGCCAAAGCCTGCCAGGGGTTGCGGGACTCATAGAATTACCGTGACCCTGGAACATAAAGGGCTATTGCAGGACACCGTGGATTTTAGTCAGTACAAGTCTGACAGTCCCTCCCGCTCTGCCCTGGGTGGGAGGACTCATTTGATGACTTTACCGCGTTAAAAAAAAAAAAAAAAAAAAGGGACTACCTGTAACGACTATCAAAGATCTGCAAACGACAGCTGAGACCTACGGCTTAGCATGTTTTTCGAGGCATGGAGGACACTAACTATGCAATGGATGGGTTGCACTGCTTAACGTTGAAGATCGACCCGTGCAGCTGATATTACTAATTCAGCCACGAGCTCCATAATAATATACTGATGTAAATGATACTATCTCTACATTCCGGTTATATCTTGCATCATGCTCGATCGCGCCACACTGCGCTAAAATAAACAAACAGGGATTCCCCGGACCATTCAACAGCAATGTTAAAACGTTGCCAACTTTCATTGAACAACAGCTGTTAGAGCTAATCACAGTGATTTATTCTCTCAGACAGTTTGTAATTTTGTATGTAGGAGGTAATCTCTGAAACTATGCGTCCGATTTCTAAAATCCTTCCACTGATGTGGTCTAAGAAATTTATTATTCCTCAACAAGAATTAACAATTATTCACTTACTGAGAAACTTCATTTAAATAAAATGTTTATGAGCGTACGGAATCTACGTTCATTGCAAAAAATAACAAATATGAGGCTAAGCGATCACAACAACAAAAAGCAAAATAATGTATTTAGTAGCTATCGTGTCGTGTCCTGTCGTGTCGTGTCGTGTCGTTTGTTGCGTTTTTGAAGATGGCGGGACGAGCTAGACAAAACTAACGACCAGTGGACACATTGGCCCTGGATCGAAGAACTTGGAAGTCATAGCCTTTGCCCAGCAGTGGGATGACACAGGCTAACAGTATCAGTATCAGTAGTAGCTATCACCAACCAAGTAAACACTGATCTAAACTAAAAGTGAGATGTTGTACTAGATGTGGCAATACATGGCAACATAATAAAGTTAATTCTTTTTTTTCTTTTGTTTTTTTTTTTTTTATGATCTGATGCAAAGCCACACAGTTTCCGAAAATTATAGGATATATTATATGGTAAAACATGCAGACGAAGTCGTGCGCAGAAACTAGTAAAAAAATTATAAACTAGCATAGTACGTCGCCGACCCAACGTAAATAGTTCTGTAAACGTTTTTATTACCTGACTTTTTTTTAGAATGGGAAATCATCAAATGACCCTTCCCGCTCTGGGTGGAGCGGAAGGGAGTGTCAGACTTGTACTGACTAAAACCCACCCATGTTCCTTCTTTGCCCTTTGTATTCCAGGCAGCGGTATCTCTTTCGAACAGTCCCGCAGCCCTGGCAGGCATCTGCCTTTGCGGACCCCTTCCTGGTACTGACCCGTTCTTGTAATACCTATGTCTTAGTTTATTACTATTCTTATATAAGATTATTTGTGTATTGTATGTATGGGCTTTCGTTGCCTGAAATAAAGTGATAAATAAAAAATAAAATTGTGAATTACACGTAAAACCCACAAGGTCAAAGTTTCTCGAAACTCTTGCGAATGGAATGTTTAAAATGATAAAATGAAGAGATTTTTAACTGATGATTTCAGCCTTTACTTTAAGTAAAACCCCTCACCTGAGATATAACGCAAATTATTTAGTTTTAATTCCGAAAATAGATCCAGGTTCGGAAGCAGGATACCTACCCGCAAAAATATGCACATGCAAAAATGCTAAAAGGTCAATTTTTATTTAATATAGTAAACTAGCAACCCGCCCGGCTTCGCACGGGTGCAATATATACATGTCGCATCCTGGTACATAGGGCCCTAGCCAGGTCATACTAAGTGACATACATAGTGTCAAACAGTTGTGGGCGCAGAATGGGATACGGGTAAACTTGAGAAATAGCTCCTTTAACTTGTACACGGTTCATTGTTACAGAGTCAATTACTAAGACTACTGTACTAACTGAATACTCTGAACTTAAAAGGAAACAGAGCAGTTTCTAGACCAGTATGTGCCGCGACCACGCCCGAACGATTACTGTCGTTCCATGAGACTATGGTCCGTATCGGACACCATACCTCTAGAGTCAGCACAACGCCTAACAAAGGCGCTTGTGTTTAATTTTAAGTACATACTCGTCAGGATCACACATACATATAAACCTTCCTCTTGAATCACTCTATCTATTAAAAAAAACCGCATCAAAATCCGTTGCGTAGTTTCAAACATCTAAGCATACATAGGGACAGACAGACAGCGGGAAGCGACTTTGTTTTCTCTATGTAGTACATGCACTACTATTTACTAAAAACAACGTATGCCCTGATGCCCATAGTCTTTTACGAAATGACTATTTTGAATTTCGTTTCGTAAAGGATAACATAATACAATTATGGGATGTACCTACTTTGTGATTTGTAATGTAATTAATTGTAAATTAAAAATAAACACCATTGCGTAGGCAAGCTAAAAACCCATTGAATAAGACACAATAACAACAATATTTCACAGTAATTGTTTACAAAATACATAAATACCTTTGTACTTGTTTACAAATTGTAACTTTCAATTTACCTTCTACGACTCTAAGCTTATAACTTTACGTCATGAAAATAAATAACTGAATTTTACAATTGTAACATAACATCACGCCTGTTAAATGATAACTCAAAGGTTTAAGCAGAGTAGATTTATAGAGTAGCGTTAGATCTATAGTAGACAGTCATTTCCCCAGTTAGGGCGAGCCTATTGACATCAACCGGGCTCGACTCGGACTTTGGACTGCTGCTGAAAAACATACGGAAAAATCCAACAATTAGCCCAACCCAGGAATCGAATCCTGGATCTCATGCTCAGCAGGCCGTTATTAGATTTTACGAATTATTAATTAATTTTAAACAATTACAACTAATTCATACATAAGCTATCTAAAGCACCTTAATTAAATTATTTTATTGCTGTTAATTGAGACAAATTGAGTCATTTGAATGCAAAGCGGGTTTTTAATTCAAATGCGGTAAAAGGAAAAAGATGCGCACGCGTCGGTCGCTCGTGCCGATGAGGTCGCTTGGAATTCCAATATCTTAACTTTACGTCTTCAACTGAGTCATCAAAGAAAATGACGTGACTGTGCGTTTGGGAAAACAAAGATGGGTGTTAAAGTACCCTTAACGGAGCCGAAAGGCACTTGTTCACCCTGTCATTGCGATCATTTATTTGTTCTAGACCATACCTAGGAACTCTACCCCCCAAACCCGACCCTACCCTTCAATAGATCTCATCATCTGCCTAGCCTTTTGAGCTTCCAGTCTTACTGGGTGCAGCTAAATACCCGTTTTTACGTGGAGCGACTGCCAATCTGACCTCCACAACCCACTTGGTCAGAATGGTAGTCTGATTTTTTTTGATTTTCTATCTATAACGACAGTCAAAGATCTACAAATGACATCCACGGATCCACCTATGGAAGTGCGGCTTAACCTGAGATCGAGCCGAGCAGCTGTTATTAGTAGCCACGAGCTCCTTACCCTTCAATAGATCTACATTAAGTAATTAACGGTAAATTTTAAAACAATGACGTCAAAATATTATCTATTTCAGTATGTAGGTAGACCACGGAATCCAAAATGAAGGCCAATGCTATAATAATTTATATCAATACAAATTACAGTGTCAATAGATGTCAAATGGGCCTGAGAAGAATCAACAAGCCAAAATCTCACCGCAATCGTGACTGATTTTATGTATAAGTAATTTCGCTATTCAATTGTGATTTATTGATGGACAATCTATTGGCGCCTGTGATAGCTTAACAGAAGCTGGACCAGACGTACTGAGTGGCTGCCCGAGGCTTTACTAAAAAAAGAACTTTTTTAATAAAAAATCATTACCCTATAGATTTTCATTTATTTGAAAGTAAGTGTCAAAACATGCGACAAAACTGGCCGGTTTTTTTTTACATTCACTTAGAAAAATTATATTTTTACAGCTTCAAAATATCGTATACTTAAGCTTATCATGTCAATTTTAACTTTTTACCTCCACGCGTTCCTGAGAAAAAAAGCCTTGACAGACAGCCCGAAAATGAAATGATATAACGCCCCATCTTTTTTCTTCCTGAAGTGTGGAACCCTAAAAAACAAAATAATTTATCGATTCCATTAATCGCAGCTGCGCAGATCGCGTTAATATACTTATTAATAACTAGGTTCTGCCTGGGACTTCGTCCGTGTCAAAGACACATTTATTTGTACAATTTATCATCATCATCATCATCATTTCAGCCGAAAGTCGTCCACTGCTGGATATAGGCCTCCCCAAGTGTCGCCACATTGACCGGTCCCGTGCGACTCGCATCCAGCGGATCCCTGCAACCTTCACCAGGTCATCGGTCCACCTAGTGGGAGGCCTTCCAACGCAACGTCTTCCGGTTCGCGGTCGCCATTCCAGAACTTTTCGACCCCATCGGCCATTCGTTCTGCGAGCAATGTGCCCTGCCCACTGCCACTTAGGTTTGGCTATTCTTCCGGCTACGTCGGTAACCTTGGTTCTCTACAATTCACGGTACTTCACAATTTATGGTACTCGGTAATTAGTACAGCTTACACCAGTGAAATAAATTTTGAAATCGGATAAGTAGTTCCAGAGTTTACCTCCTACATTCAAACTTGACAAAGTTTAGCTCTTCGAAATATCTAGAGTAAATAATTTGCTGTGATAGCAGCAAACAGAAAAACGGCATGGGTCTATCGATGGGTGGATGAGTAACCATCGATTACATCGGGACCCCTCTGTATCTTGTAGTCGTTACGGGGTGTCTTATGTCCAAATGCCGAGTAATTGGCTTGTGATCAGCTGTTTCTTAGTTGCGTTTCAGTTACATCCAGTAAAACTGAAAGCCGATCCTGAAATACCTGGTAGCTTAGCTTACTGCCAGTTATGTTTCTTTTTTAGTAATTTTCTTTAGTGCCAGTAAGATTTTATGATAAACAACAGCAATAATATATATTAATCATGATTATTATGATTGTAGGTATTCGTACATACGTCTGGGAAAATTGCAGCACTTAGCATGGCCATTTATTTATAGACTCTCATCATTTTCCCTAACCCGATGATCAGATTTAATTTACGCCGTGAATACCTCAGCATTGTGCTTGAGTCATAGTAACGGGTGATTCATTTGGAGGTACTTTTTACAAAACTAAAACAATGAATGAATTTATAGGGTTATCCTTATTATCATACAAAAGAACCATTCTTATCTTTATTTTTTTAAAGTTCATCATCTACCTAGCCTTTTCCCAACTATGTTGGGGTCGGCTTCCAGTCTAACCGGATGCTGCTGAATACCAGTATTTTATATGGAGCGACTGCCTATCTGACTTCCACAACCCAGGTAATACTGGGTAATACGATACCCCTTAGTAAGACTGGTTGTCAGACTTTTTGGGCCACTGACTACCCAACGACTGTCAAAGATTTACAAATGACACCCGGGACCAACGGCTTAACGTGCTTTCCGAGGCACGGAGGGAACTCGGTATGTAATGGGTGGTCACCCATCCACAGACCTAGGCAAGCACGGCTTAACCTAAAGATCGACCCGAGCGGCTGTTATTATTTAGCCACGAGCTCCTTAATTTCTTTTTAAAGTTATTTCTTTCAAATGTTGTCCGAAACTGCGGTTAATATGGTTCGTTCTGCAGTTCCATTTTCGATGATTCGTTCGAGCATTGAGACTGGTAATTTTCGAATAAAGCGAGTAATGTTGACTGCCAGTTACTCAGTCGTACGCGGCTTATCTATGTAGACTTTGGACTTTACATAGCCCAAAGGGAAAAGTCTAGGGGTGTGATGTCACAGGATCTAGGCGGCCCATTCACCGGCCCTAAGCGCGAAATTAACTGTTCACCAAATTGTTCTCGCAATAAACCCATTTCACGTACTGTGTGGCAACTAGGTTTACAAACTTGTCTATGGTATAGCAAATCGTGCGGTCGGTAGGCCGATTATGTCGACCTTAAACTCTACGAAACACCCTCCCCGTAGAATGCTGAATTTCGTAATACAGCTGAATAATTTGTAGACGCTGTGCCGAGATGGTAAGACTTAGGTCCATGATGAAATGTCAAACTGTACTGAACAAAAATATCATGATTGGTTAACACGATTCACGCTTCCTCTGCCAAAAATCCATATTAAAAAAAAATTAACCACCCATTAATAGTAGAGTAAAGTTTCCAATTATACTTTTTTTAAATCTAAAACTAAATATTCGGTGTTACGATATTAATTTTAATTGCATTTCATAATCGATGTTTTAGTTCAATAGTTAGCCATATTTCTTATAACCGTACAGTAAAATTGCCAAATTAATCAAAACAGCGAAATTTTTGACACCTATTTGCGACGTTGCCCACTTTCTGTATAAAAGCTCTTAAGTGTACTCGACCAACCTTGAGGTCAGGGGACCGGTCAATGTGGCGACACTTGGAAGAGGCCTATGCCCAGCAGTGGACGTCTTTCGGCTGAAATGATGATGATGTACATCATCATCATCATTTCAGTGTGAAGAGTTTTAGTCAGTACGAGTCTGACAGACCTCTCCACTCTCCCCAGCGCAGAAATGATTGGATTTGTTGTAATTATCCATTGAGCATGCCCACTTCGAGAGAAAAAAAAAGGTCATCACTACCACGCGGAGAATTACTGTATCCATGCATTTTGGTGATCATACACGCACGCTGGCTGCGAAAAAAGGTAGCGTTAAGCTAAAAACCAAATTAACTTAGCAAAAAAAAAAACGTGAATTTGAAACCAGTTATTCTAGTTATCGCATTATATTAACCCCGTTTTAAAAATGGCAGCTTAAAACCGACCTCCAAAGAGGCAATGCAATATGATTGCGTTAAATTATATGGATGGGTATTTCCAGAGTTTTAGTCGCGTGCTACGTAGTATTTATAGGTAATTATTATTATGTATAATTTGTTTTGTAGCGTTTTCCTCAACTTTGCAACGTCTAAAGGCACGTGTGCTCGCGTTTATAGACCGACCGCTTTAATGAGTCCTCGCGAAGGTATCTTTTTAAATGGAATATTCTGAAGTTTAATCACGTATTGGTTCAACTAATGAATGTGTCATGCCACCATCAGCGAGACATTTAAGTGATTAAATGTGTCGCTGATGGTGGCGCTTGTGTCGGATCATTTAGTTCCCTTCAAAATGGTTGAGTTGAATGGTGCTGATACATGCGTCATGTTCGTGAACGAGCGCTGTCAGTTGTGACTGGTCATCTCTTGGTTGCCACGGCTTATTTGGATTAATTATTTTATTTTTGAATAGTTTTTTTTTTTGTTTTTACTATGGACACTGTTAAAAGTGTAACCAAGGTTTTGTAAAAGTATTCTGATTTAAAAGAGTGTCCATGGAGTTTCTTGCCCGTTCTTCTCCATAGAGATCTACGTTAGGGAATGGGCAACTACAGTACTTTCACAGTGTTTATGCCTTGTGACTGGGACCACATGAGTAGGTAAACGGAACAGAGTTAAAGCTTCATACAACCGCGCAAATCGGTTGCACTACTACAAGCACGCGGGGCATGTGTGCGTGACCACTGGCCGCTTGTCGCGTACGCGGCGAGACTGGAAAAAACCGGTTTACGCTGGCACAGCCAGTGGACAATCTCAGGGTCAGCACGGCACGGTGCCATGGCAACTAAGGGGCACGTTGTTTGTTTTGTCAGTTGCAAGTTTGAATATTAAAATTAAAATGGTTGTTTATTGTACTGTGTGTATGAATAATAGTAGAAAAAACAAAAATTTATCATACTTTAACTATCCCAAGGAGTACAATAGGTAAGTAAATATTTGACTATTACTTTTTCAAGTAAGTACCTATATTTTATTGTATGATCCTTTTTTTAATAAGAAGAGCGTACAACTCGGTGTGTTTTTACCCGACTGCGGCGAAGCCCAAAAGGAGGGTTATATGTTTGACCTGTATGTATGTATGTATGTAATGTCCGTTTCTATGTTCCCTCGTAACTAAGGAATTAAGGAGCCCGGTAAGCCGAAGATTATCAAGTTACGACAAGGACAGAAAAAGAAAGTATGTATGGGAGAACGAGATAGAATGAGTAATGTTAAACTGTCTCTTGGTCTAATCTGTCACTTGGTCTAAACTGTCTCTCGGTCTAATCTGTCACTTGGTCTAAACTGTCTCTTGGTCTAAACTGTCTCTTGGTCTAATTATTTTGTAGTCTGTCACTTGGTCTACACTCGCCTCCAGACGGTCGCATTCAAACCGGTTTCAAGAAAAAAACGATATTAGGTATTATAGCGGCCAACCAGCGTGTTATTTTTAATTTGGAAATGCAAAATTTTATAAATAGTGTCGTTAGTTTTGTTTAAATTTAAATGCATAATATTTTGGCTATTGCTAAGCGGAAAATCTTACATTAAAAACATGTATTTGCTTGAACTTTGACCCCCAATATCTCCGTAACTAGAAGGTTCCCAGGTATGGTCTAGAACAAAAAAAATATCGCAAAGACGGGGAGAACAAGTGCTTTCGGCTACGTTAAGGGTCTATTTACACCCTTTATACACGCGCTCATAGAACCTCCTTTTTGGAAATCGGTTAAAAATAGGGATTTTCTTGCCGTTGTTAGTGTACCTACTCACAGGCACACTAAAAAGGATGATTTCCACCAAACGGCTCGCATCGCATCGGATCGGAAAGAATACGAATGGACGCGGCAACAGCCGATCGCGTCCGGCAGGATGTCGACGCATACTATCGGTTGCGTACCGAAGCTTGCGAACGTATTCGTTACTGCGCCTAGTCAAATAGTTTCATTCCTACCGTGCCAGATACTACGAAAGGCGAACGGAGCCGATCACGCGTCGCAGCATACTTTCGGCTACAATCGCGTGCCGCTGAAGACGCCCGCGGTCAAGCTGCTGTGCGCGGCTTGGTAATATAGACTTTAAATATTGTGTACATGATTTAATGTCTTTTAAAGATTGTAAAATCCGTTCCGACTCGATGCGAGCCGTTTGGTGGAAATCATCCTACAGATTAACGATATAAAAGACCTTGATCGTCATTACAATAAGGGTGTGGCGCATTGCATGATGAAATTACAGTCACATTATAATTAAGATGAAACTTCAATATTCTACCGTTTATAACATTTACCTACTCTATTCTTGTAAACGATGAATCAGCACCTAACGGGTGTAAAAAGCACCGTTGACGAAGCCGAGAGGCACTTGTTCTTCTCGTCATTGCATTTTTTTTGTTTTAGACCATACCTGACCAAAAAATGTGTGTAGAAGTACCCTTGACGAAGCCGGAAGGCACTTGTTCAATGTTCGCCCTGTCATTGGGATCATTTATTTGTTCTAGACTATACCTGGGAACCTTCTACTTACAGAGATACTGTAGGGCAAAGTTCCAAATTTTCCCTGTTTTTCTTAAACTAAAAATTTAAATGTTATTTTACTTCAAATACCACGATGTTCCCTGCACTATTCAATGCATCTAAGTAGATTAGATCTGATAGTAATTAAGGAAATTTTTTTTTTTTTTCACAAATTTGGCTCAAAATATTTAGTTAGCATAGTTTTAAGAATAATGTATAGTATAATTTTAATATTTGTACGCCGTTGTCGGCAAAACATAGCGATCCCTTTATATTTACTAACATCTTTTACACCTATGTTTAACAAATAAAACTTTGACTTTGACATCTATCAGCACAATGTGCAGAGTTCGTTACGTTGAGCGATTACGTAAACATTTTTCACCCAAAAAAGAAGTCGTTTCCCAGCAATCATTGTTGCGCAATGTTTAGTTTGATGGCAGAATGCTTGGTGGACGGCTCTGTGATGGGCCCTTTTAATTCCTGTATAAGCACACAAATAGGTACCTACTAGCATTGTACAACTCAAAACAATTTGTACACAATTGTGAATGTGATGTGTGAGTGTGTGTTTTGTTGTGTTTGTTTGTTTGTTAGTGTTGGAATAGTTGAAGCCAATTGCCATCTGTCTATTGGTGAAGATTACGAGACAAATTGTATTTTGGACAGAAAGAGAAACAAACACAATATCTTTATAAAATTTTGCCAATTATGTTATTCCGATGTAAAGTTTCATCATAATCTGTCCAGTAGTTTTTGCGTGAAAGAATTACAAACATCCATCCTTCCATCCTCAAACTGTCTCATTTGTAATAGCAGCCAGAAACTGGTTCAATCCACTTCTTATATGCATTACAGTAGCAATCGATTATCAAAAAGTATAAAAAAAATAACTTGACTTACGGCTTTCAACGTATAAAAGTTTTATTTTACCCTTTTTATCGATTGCTACTGTAATGCATATAGCATTACAGTAGCAATCGATCATCAAAAAGCATCGTGATACTTTAATAGGTCAGCTCCGTCGAGGTCGAGGCGCCTCTTCCCGCATGACTCAGCGACACTAAACACAAGTCCCGCAGCCAAATAGTAATCGTTAATAAATCACAACGCCTTGTATTCTGTGGTGTCATCGCCCGGACGTTTGTTTGAGCAATGCCATGGCATGGCATCAGAAGCCCTACCATAACTGATTGGTTATGGTGAAGTCTTTATTACAATCTTCAAGAAGGTTCCTCTTTTAAGGATCATGACTCCTTTATTCATGGTAAATGGAACGACTCGCTGCCTCCACACTATATGTTAAGGCAGGTCCATATTTGCGCTCGTGCAGCGCACGCGCAAGAACTGTGCATGCAAAGTGCCTCTAATGACTAAACGCGTCACTTTCGACGCGCGAGTTTCTTGCGAGGATGTACAATATCTAATGCAATTTACCTAAATGGTGTAAAAATACCCTTAACGAAGCCGAAAGGCACTTGTTCTCCCCGTCATTGTGATATATTTTTGTTCTAGACCATACCTGGGAACATTCTAGTTACTGAGATATTTGGGGACAAATTCTAAACTTTTTGACAAGTTTTTTTTTCAATCCATGTTTTTAATGAGATTTTTACTTTAAACACCTCCAAGACCCCGTACTATTCAATCCATCAATCAGCACAATGTTTTGAGTGCGTTACATTGAGTCCTACCGTAATACGTGTTTTTTCACCCCAAAAAAAAGTCGTTTCCCAGCAATAATTATTGCGTAAAGTTACTTAGATTGATGTACATAATGCTTGGTTGACTGCTTCGTGAGAGGTCTGTTTATACCCTGTATTTGCATGCTCTATAAAGGCCAAATATGGTTTGTGTCTAAATCTCCATTTTTACACCTGGTAACACCTATATTTTAGGCAAAAAAAACTTTAAAAAAAAAAGCCGACTTCCAAAAAAAACACTAAAAAGTGGAAAATAACTTTACTTACGGCTTTCAACGTATAAAAGTTTTTATTTTACCCTTTTGTAGTTGTGTTATCTCACACAAATCTTTGTCAAGTGTCAATTTTACATTATAATTAGAAGTTATTAGCACATCATCTGCATAGACTAACAATAAAAAATGCATATTGTAGGGAATAAATAACTCATAAAGTACCTAAGCAAAGATAATAAAAAAATTATGAGACCACCGCGAAAGCTTCCTCTACCAAATGAAAAAAGAATCGCTTACATCGGACAAGTAATCACGGAGAAATCAGTGATGATGGTGGAAAACACAACCATAACCTCATTTTTTAGAAGACGGTTACAAAATGATCCTTGATTCATTCACAGGAAACAACGATTACCATACTATGATGGGATGACCGATGGAGCAGAGACATTATAGCTCGACCTTTGATCCTCAGATGACGACGGTTACATACGGTAGTAATTGTGACATCCATACTCCTTCCTCGATAGCAAAACGATTGTGACTCAACATAACCAAATTGTAGCAAGGTTACGACTCACGGCGCCATACCGGGTGTTTATGATCATGCTTGCAAGCATGCTGGGCTACAATTTGTTCTTGACGAAGATAAACAAACACTGAAAAAGTATTCTGATTGAAAAGAGTGTCTTGCCCGTTCTTCTCCATAGAGATCTACGTTAGGGAATGGGCAACTACAGTACTTTCACAGTTTTTATGCCTTGTGACTGGGACTGTAGCTATTGTTGTCTTTGTTTCGACAATTCAAAAGTGCCTGTAACTGGCCTATTTGAAATAAATGCTTTTGATTTTGATTGATTTTGATTTTTGACTGAGATGACAATTTAATCATCATCTTCCTAGCCTTTCCCAACTATGTTGGGGCGGCTTCCAGTCTAACCGGATGCAGCTGAATACCTACCAGTATTTTACATGGAGCGACTGCCTATCTGTTCTCCACAACAGTTACTACTGGGTAATACAATACCCCTTGGTAAGACTGGTCGTCAGACTTTTTGGGCCACTGACTACCTGTAACGACTGTCAAAGATCTACAAATGATAACCGGGACCAACGGCTTAATGTGCTTTCCGAGGCACGGAGGAAACTCGGTATGTAATGGGCGGTCATCCATCCACGGATCAACCTAGGCAAGCGCGGCTTAACCTTTAGATCTACCCGAGTGGCGGTTATTATTTAGCCATGAGCTCTTCCAGATGACAATTATTAATACCACTCAAATAGTATGTGACTTAAAATACAGGCTAAGCCTGAACCTCGCTACATTTAATACCTACTGCTCCACATATTACTACAATTATTAACAAAAATTTACAAATTGTAACAACTTTTATTTACAATCCAATAAAAGTATTTTTTTTACTATTATAATAATAAAAATAACAAGCCTGACGTAGTAGTTATAGACCGATCAGCGCGCCGCGTAATGATAGTCGATGTTACCATCCCGCATGACGAGAAACCAGCAGGTCTGAGAGATATTTTTCGACGGCATGTTAAGCCAAGTCAGAGGCCCATGGGCGGCATAGAAACTCTGATACCAGGTTAGGCACAAACCACACGAAAAATGAAAAAATGTAATGAAATAGCTTCAGTTCATGATGGTGCACGCAAGAAGTAACTTTTTCGCTCGAGATTGAAAAACCTCAAGGTCGTCTTACGGAAAACACAGACACGCAAACCTGCGTTTAATACCTATATTACGACACACCTAATGTATTCATTATCTATGCTAATTCAGAGTGAATAATAACGTAGATCTTGCACGTCATTAAACGGCAAGGTCAAAGAGTCTATTAACAGACAGCTTTAACCTCTTATTGAAGTTCTAACTCTCTGGGAAATATTATCAAAAGTGGTAAAGCGATTACGAGGTTGATTATACAGCCAAATTGAACGTAGTGATAACGATAAGCTCTATATACAGGGTGTAACAAGACCATGATTGTGATATTTTTTTTTGTTCTAGAGCAAACCTGGGAACCTTCTAGTTACAGAGATATTGGAGGTCAAAGTTTTTTTTTAAATACCTGTTTTTAAGTTATGTAAGATTTTTAATTTAAACACCTCCATGACCCCATACTATTCAATCGATCCATCAGCACAAAGTATAGAGTGCATTATTACATTGTGTCCTACTGTAAAACGTGATTTTTCACCCCAATAAAAAAAGTCGTTTCCTAGCAATCATTTTTGCGTAAAGTTACTTAGTAGGATGTTCATAATACTTGGTTGACGGCTTCGAGAAGGGTCGTCTTACATCGTGCATAGAAGCCGGTCAAACAAACGCATCGATTAACCAAGGCCTAGCCACTGTTGCTATAGCCTAGCAGTAGCGAAGGGTCAATCTTTGTTAGAGGTAAGCCGGAGTATGTATTTTTAATGTGTTATTTTTATGCTATTTTTCAAAGGGAGGCCAGTAGGAATCGAGTTGTTTGGAATATTCGCCACTGTAGTCTAGCTACTGTAGCTATCAGTATGGCACACAACATAGCCTCTTATTCACACAATATATAAATAGCTCTGAATTTTTCAGGGGGGTCCCGCAAGGAATGAACCGAAGGGAATAAACATTGACACACCCGCAATTGGCTAAACACCAACTGTATTAATTACTTACATCACAATCAACAAATGCTTTATCATGAGTATAATATGACACATCGGGTACATGAACTTTATGTAGAATCGTTATGAAATTTAAGATTATTATTTTTTGTTATGTTTTCATTATTATTTTGACATTTATTTAATTCAATAATACTATTTTAATGGGATTATCTGCTTAATGATTGCATGATTATTATCAATAATTAATTTAAATAAAATAGTATTATGAACTTATTTTATATTTGCACGCCGAAATTAAAGGCAGAATAAGAGGACAAGTCTGTACATTTTACCAACCTTCTGTACCTTATTTACGCAAATAAATGAATTTGAATTTGAATTTGAAAACGATGAAACTAATAAAGTCAATGTATGGTAAATATCGTGCATGGTGGTGTGTCACCATCACAGAAAGAGACTGCCTGTCTAAAATCCATGGCTCAGTTGAAGGGTAACATGGTACCTCTTCATAAGATTCTATGACGGCACGGTTGGCGCAGTGGCTGGGCGATTGACTGCTGCGCTTCGTGTCGCGGGTTCGATTCCCGCACGGAACAAATATTTGTATGGCCTACAGGTAGTTGTTCCGGGTCTGGCTGTTTGTGTATGTGAATTTAATGTTTGTAAAAGCACCCACGATACAGGAGAAATTCCTAATGTGGGCAAAGCTAAGCAAAGCTTATTTCCAATAAAAAAAAGACTGGTTGTCAGACATCTGGACTTCTGGCTAACCATAACGACTTCCAAAGATGTGTAGTAGGTAGTGTAAAGTGACGGCTAGTTTCAACTGCTTACCGTGCTTTCCAAGGCACATAAACATAACATCACGCCTGTAATCGCGAAGGGTTAGGCAGAGGTATAACTAATAGAACACCTACATTTCACAAGTTATGTTTAAGCACCTGTGTAATTGAGGGCAAGCCTATTGACATCAACTGGGCACAAATCCAGCCTCGCGGCTGCCACTGAGAAAATCCTGATGGAAAAACATTTTGCTCGACTCGGGAATCGAACCCAGGACCTCATGCTCGGCAGTCGTGCCTGCGACCACTGGACCAACGAGGCAGTCTTTCCGAGGCACATGAGGATGAATATTAATAACATTGAAAACGTCACAATTTGTCTATAAATAAAATTTATCCTTATACGGCACCGTTCATTAACATTCAAGTAACAATGGTAAAGTGGAAAATGTATTATAGTATTACCCATTATCCTCGTATTAGGTGTAACTAATACGAGATTCGATGCAACGGGAAAATCCTGGTTTGATATATTATGACTACTCTTACACATGATCATCATCATCAGCCTATAGCAATCCACTGCTGGACATAGACCTCC
The DNA here is from genome assembly GCA_963082995.1 of Noctua comes. NCBI lineage: Eukaryota > Metazoa > Arthropoda > Insecta > Lepidoptera > Noctuidae > Noctua > Noctua comes. Next base: position 14,964,449 of record OY720278.1, on the reverse strand, counting down.
TCAATCGCACGCCATGAAGTCATTTTGTTTTGTTTACAAATCATAAATATACAAAATAAATTTTCCGAAATCAGCAATCTTGGTTTTTTTTAATCTATACTATACTATATCTATACTAATATTATAAAGCTGAAGAGTTTGTTTGTTAAAACAACGTTGTAACTCAGGAACTACTGCTTCAAATTGAAAAATTCTTTTAGTGCTAGATAGCCCATTTATCGAGGAAGGCTATAGGCTATATTATCACGCTAATAACTTCGGTGGGTGAGCAATATTGCATTATGTCCATATTCTTCAGCTCTTTGACAACGGTTTGACAACTGACAACTGTCATGGCATGCATTAGAAAAGAACAGCTATTTTAGACCATTTGTCACCGAAGTAAGTAGCCCGAAAGTGTCAGCGGCCGCCCTGTGAACAGTGGTTTGCAAGTTCGAGCCTCAGCAAATTTATTTTGTTTTTGTATTTATTTCGATTTTTTTAATGCTGTAAGCATGGTGCAAGTTCGATCCCCAGCCGCACTCACTTTCACTTTTTGTAAATAGGTATGTTGATTTTTTTTAAACCTTTCAGATTTCCAAATCATTACCAAATAGTGTTATACATACTTTTAGTATTTTTTAACCATTCAAACGATGTTTCATTGTAATCGGTGCTCTCTATCAAAATATAGTCTGAGTGTCTCCGGGTATTTTTTTGGTAAAACATAATGCATGAGTAAATTATAAAACCCATGTGGTTAGATTCAGTGCACACATATTGTGCATAACTTAGAGAAGGTTTAAGTTTTCGTTTCATTGTAATCGGTGCTCTCACGGTGCTCTCTATCAAAAGATGTATGAATTTAAAGTGTTCAAGAAGAACTTATCATAATTATATATGTAACATGCAACGACATCTTTTGAACCAAAATGGTACTAATGAATTAAATGTGCTCACAAGTTTTAAATCGACTGGCCAGTTTTTTTTTAAGTTACGATAGCAAAAGGTACTCTAGATTAAACTTAACTAGAGTATGACTTCTATCGAAGGTCTGACGAAGGAGAAAAAAGGCAATTGCAAGTGGTCCTCAAGAGTTTACAGCATCTATATCGTGTTTGGGCTCACTTTATGCATCTTTATGAGAACTTTAGACCTAGCTGGAGTATGGCTGTCATCGACGGTCTAACGATGGAGACAGAAGGCAGTTGCAAGAGGTCCTCAACAGTTTACAGCAGCTATATTGTTATTGGGCTCATTTCATGCACCTTGGTGAGAACTTTAGACCTAGCTGTCGATTATGACTGTCATAGAAGGTTTGATGATGGAGACGGAAGGCAGTCGCAAGAGGTTCTCAACAGTTAACAGCATCTATATCGTGTTTGGGCTCATTTCATGCATATTGATGAGAACTTTAGACCTAGCTGGACTATGACTGTCATGGATGGTCTAACGATGGAGACGCAAGGCAGTTGCAATAGGCACTCAACAGTTTTACAGCAGCTATATCGTTATTGGGCTCATTTCATGCACCTTGGTGAGAACTTTAGACCTAGCTGGAGAAAGACTGACATTGACGGTCTAACGATGGAGACGGAAGGCAGTTGCAACAGGTCCTCAACAGTATACAGCAGCTATATTGTTATTGGGCTCATTTCATGCACCTTGGTGAGAACTTTAGACCTGCCTGGACTATGAGTGTCATCGACAGTCTAACGTTGGAGACGGACGGCAGTTGAAAGAGGTCCTCAACAGTTTACAGCTATATTGTTATGTGCTCATTTCGAACACCTTGATGAGAACTTTAGACCTAGCAGTAGAGTATGACTGTCATAGAAGGTTTGACGATGGAGACGGAAGGCAGTTGCAAGAGGTCCTCAACAGTTAACAGCATCTATATCGTGTTTGGGCTCATTTCATGCATATTGATGAGAACTTTAGACCTAGCTGGACTATGACTGTCATCGATGGTCTAACAAAGGAGACACAAGGCAGTTGCAATAGGTCCTCAACGGTTTACAGCAGCTATATTGTTATTGGGCTCATTTCAAACACCTCGATGAGAACTTTAGACCTAGCTGTGGAGGATGACTGGCATAGAAGGTCTGTCGATGGAGACGAAAGGCAGTCGCAAAAGGTCCTCTACATTATACTGCAGCTATATTGTTATTGGGCTCATTTCATGCACCTTGGTGAGAACTTTAGACCTGCTTGGAGTATGACTGTCATCGACAGTCTAACGATGAAGACGTGAGGCTGTCGAGGGAAACCCTCATTTGAGAAAAACATAAGTAGAATGTTTTAGCGATTAATTCGATTATTTCCGAGAAGTTAAATAGTTACCTACTTGAATCTATGCTAATAATATAAAGCTCAAGAGTTTGTTTAATGGTTTGGTTGAACGCGCTAATTTCAGGAACTACTGGATAGCCTATTTATCGAGGAAGGCTATAGGTTATATAACATCACGCTATAACTAATAGGAGCGGAGCATCAATGAAAAATGTTGCACAAACGGGGAAAATATATTCCTTTTGAAAGCTACCGTTGCGTGCGCTGCGTAAACGGTTAAAGTTACGCAACAATCATGTATGACGGAAATGTTCCTCTTAAAAGTTCTAAAAAAATACGTGATAGCATTTATGTCTATATTTTAAGGTTGACTCGCATTATTTGCGAAGGTGTTTTTGTAAACATGGTATTTATTCTTAACCAAATAAGTACGTTATTCATCTCAACTATTTAATTTTGAACGAAATTGCTCTTACATCATTTGATTTCAATGAATATCTTAGGAGATATCACAGTTTTAAAATAACTCCACAGCGAATTAATTATCAGGTACCGCGCGCGCATTTTCATAATGTGGAATGATGGGTGTGATGTGTTAGAATTGTACTATAGGTGCCTACGACCCACTCTCTCTAACCCTCTCTCTCTCTTATGTGACGCAGACGAAGTTGCGCGGGTCTGCTAGTAATATTATAAAGCTGAAGAGTTTGTTTGTTTGGTTGAACGCGCTAATCTCAGGAACTACTGGTTCGAATTAAAAAAATATTTTAGTGTTGGATAGTCCATTTATCGAGGAAGGCTATAGGTTGTATAACACCACCCTACGACCAATAGGACCGAGCAAAAATAAAACAAGTCAGAAGCGGCGGGTGAAACCGTGGGGAACAGGTTATAACTTTGCAATATTTTTAAGCGGGACTAGTACTATTTCAAAAACTTTCTAGATACAATTATGAATAGAATGAAACTTTAGTCATAATTTTCTGAGACTCTTTTAGGCTCAAAGGCACATAATTGTGACCTAGCCTATTATTGGGCTTACCCTTAGTACGAGGAAAGCAAGAAAAAGAGCCAAGTTATTAAAAAATAGACCTTATTAACTTTCACATTCTTATGATAAACATTTAAACAGCTATTTAATATTTGATAACACCAATAAACCTGTTTTGGGTATTTCCCCAAAGAAGAAATACGGCTGATACAAAGAAGCTGTTTTAATAAAAAATCTTTAATTCATTTATTAATTCACTGGCATATAACGTCCCTGGCTCTAGAAGCATTACATTTTGCATTAATAACGTGACCATTATTTACATCCTTTATTCATTCTTTCTCTTATCTAATACATTTTTAAATATATTAAAAACAAAAGTAAACAAAACATATAAAAAATAGATGGCCCATCGGCATCAGGAACAAGGTCCAGGCTGCCGGTGGTCAGGGCTCCAGAGAGAGGAACCGCCTCACTATGCGTGCCGTGTCCAGGAGTACTGCTTACATTTATTTTTTATTTATTTTTACACATATTAAATACATTTTTAAATATTCTAATATAAAACAATATTAAAAAATACATTTAAAAATATTTAAATACTTTTTTTATTTTTTTATTTAAAGTATAATATTATTTTTTTTCGTGCCAGCACGAAAAGCCTTCTGAGCGTGTTCGTGGGCCGCTGGGACTCGAAGATGTGACGGCACTGGATGCGACGACTGTACACTGTATGTACTCGTACTTACAATAGCTTTATTGGGGTTTTTGTGTTACTAACATTATAAGGACTACGTCTGAAATAAATATCTTATATTCTATTCTATTTATGGGTTTTTGACAATTCAACTCATAAAGAGGTTAAAATATAGGGGATGAAAGTTTCTATGGTAGTTTAATATTAACAGCTTTATCTGTGGAGGCTTGTTATTAGCAATTTAGATTTACTATTTATATTTAAAAAAAAATTGTGAAAAAAAAAAAATGATATATTTTGGTTATTATAATGATTCAAGTGTTATAAATAAATATTAACGATGGTGGGAATTCCCCCGGGGGCACGACTTGTTAAGTTTCATAATAAAATGATGAGACAATAGAGTTAAAATGTAACATTGTTACATCATTATCCAGCAACAATTCAACAACGGTTTTGTAACAAACCTCATAATAGTTGCACAATGTTAAAATCACAATTTCGAAGATACTTTTTTTTATGTTAAATGGTCAAAAAGCGATTTTAGCCGGGGGATTTACCTAAAAATCAGCCAACGAAACGTCCAGATAAAAAATTAATTATATTACTAACACCATTACGCACAAAAATAAATATTATGACTAATTTTGCGTGTGGCGATCCTGTTCAGGGAAGATCCAAAATGGTAGACTGGAGACTTAGTAAAGGTAGTGATAGTTCTTTAGATTTGGTATTTATGTCCAGCATTGAACGTCTTTCAGCGGTTGGTCTGTGGATGGGTGACCACCCATTACATACCGAGTATCCTCCGTGCTCCGGAAAGCCCCTGGTCCCAGGTGTCATTTGTAGATCTTTGACTCGTTAGGTAGTGGTCCAAAAAAGTGTAACAATCAGTCTTACCAAGGGGTGTCGTATTACCCAGTACTAATTGGGTTGTGGAGGTCAGATAGGCAGTCGCTCTATGTAAAATACTGGTATTCAGCTGCATCCGGTTAGACTTTATGCCGATCCCAACATTGTTGGGAAAAGGCTAGGCAGATGATGATGATTGAACGTAACGGCTGATGTGATGATGGTGAAATACATTCCTTAATGTCTTGCATTTACAGACCCATTTTCACGGACGCCATTATCTAATTTAACCATAACATTCTATGTTCGAGTAACGAGTGGAAATAGTAAGAAAACATAACTTACAATAACACGCTTGTAAACCCTGAAGGGTTAGGCAGACGCTTTTAGAAAATTTCGCCGGTTAGGTTTAAAGTCCATGTAATAGAGGCAAGCCTATTGCCATCAATCGGACACAATGAGAAATCCGAGCTGCTATAAATATACAGGGTGACTGGATCTGGACCCACCATAGCAAAAGTGCATATAGAGGATATCATTTACTAATTATTCAACCTTACATTCCCTAGCTAAAGTTTTATAGTATGGGAGATATGTAAATTTTTATAATTTATTGAGATTTTTCCAATTTTTTTTAACCCAAATTTGGAGGGAAGTTCCTACGTCAAAAAATTAAATTAATTAAATTCCTAATCACAAATGTTTATGACCACCAACAAATAATAAAAAATAACTAAAAGAACTGAAGTTATGAATGCTTGAATGTAATTTTTTTTTAAACTACTACCTAGGGAAAGTAGGTCTAATAATTATCAAATGACCTCCCCTATATGCGAATGTGCTATGGCGGGTCCAGATCCAGTCACCCAGTGTGTTTAGGTAAAATTTAACTCAACTAACAGGTAAGTAACAAAAGGTGTATTTAAGATAAATCTTAATAAGTAGCTAGTCCAACTATGTTGTATCCTTTATGAAATGTTTTTCCCCAAAAGAAACTACTTTCCTGAATGACACAAGTTAATGACGTCCACAGTGATCTGGTTACAACACTATCGCATCATTGACATGTGCGCGCGCGCATGCCGAGACCATATAAAAACCCGACTTAAACGGGCAATAAACACTTTATCAGAAACAGCCGACGAGAGCAGACCTCTACAAAATGGCCACTCCAGTTTTATTCACGTTTTCCCTGTGCCTTATTCTTTGTGCACTAGTTTCTTCAAAGCCAGTTGCGCAAGAGTCGGAACAAGTGCAACCTACAAGTGCTAACAGTGTGCTAAAAAGGACCCTGAACCTGGATACAGTTCTCAAAGTTGAAAGTGCGCGTGATTTGGAACAAGTGCTAATTCTCGACAGTGTAGCGGAGCCAAGTTCGACGAAAACTGCCAAACGCTTAAGCAGAGTCAAACGAGATACTATGAAAGGGAATGGGTGTCCCAGTGAAATGATTTGGTTCATGAAAAGATGCATGACATTTGAAGCGTAAGTACCTACTTAATTGATTTTAAACACCGAACATTAAACAAAAAAAAAAAACTTTTTTTTTTAATCAATTCTTTTCGATTCATGCTTTTTTAGTCAGTAAAATGATAGATTTTTGTATGATAATCATTACAATCATTGCACTTGAACACAACAATTTAACTATCAGTGCGCAGTAAGGAAAATCGAATCAAGTCAAACCTGTTCAAATTAATAACGCCAGTACGTGCTTTAAGTACATAAACATAGAAAAAAAAACAAGATTAATAGATTTTGAACTCTGTGTATATTTTTTATCATAATTAAAATTTTGTTTTTTTGTTTTCTCAGGTATGAACGTATCCTCGTTGACGTAGACGGAGATAAGTAAATCGAGCAGGAATATTCTGGAGAACTACCCAGAAGACTTTTCCTCCTGCCTTGGATGGCGCCCTCAACCATTCTTCAATTCCTCGTGAAGAAATCGAAAATGATCATCATAATTATGATACATCATATCAACAACTATATTGGGGTCGGTTTCTAGTCTAACTGCGTGCAGCTGCATGCCAGTATTTTATATGGAGCGACTGCCTATCTGACCTCTACCAACTCAGTTAGTGAGTGGTCCCACGATACGACTTGTTACGAGTATAGCTTCGGGAGGAAATTGATAAAAATTATCCCACAGCAAGCACACAGCAGCCCACAGCAGGTACTTAGTCGAAAATGTACATATCTAAATCAATCCTAGTGTTTAGTAACATTAAGTTTAATTCATAGCTCAATTATCTAGTCTCTGAAGCGCTGACAGAATAAACAAAACAAAGTAGTGTTTGGACAAAGTTCATGAAAATAAAACGTCACTTTTTTTTTTCTGCCGATTGATTTGACAAGCTTGTTGAGATTGTTTTTTAGAAAAATAAAACATATCTACTTAATTGATTACTGTCAAAAGTGCTATTTAAAGAAGCGTGGTTATTTATGTCAGTGTCATTATATCTTTCATCGACTAATTGTGAGATAGTAATTCTATCAACGGTTTTCAAAAATACATTTGATTTTTTTTTTTTTTTTGATTTTTTAAATTATTTATTTCGTCATTCTCCTGCCCTTATCCCAATCTGTTAGGGATCGGCGCAGTATGTCTTCTTGTTCCATATTTCTCTATTACTCAATAATTGTAGTCATTTGTATATTATTATTATATAGTATTTATTGAAACTAGCGTTTATTGAAGTGTTTCTAGTCATTAAGGGTTATTATTAATAATTAATTTATTAATGTATTTTTTCTGCTCATTTTTCATAACGTATGATGAATGATTATGTAGTAGGTGTTATCACCTTTATTTAAGGCAAAGGTCACCAATGAAACGAAATGTGATCAGCACATCATCTAAACTTCGTTCACGAGCTGTCAGTATCATAATTGCTTTAGAACATTACAGCTCCTAAACGTCGTTTAGATGAATTGGTCATGTTCAGGTTTTTGTGAAACCTGCGTTAGTTTGTATTTTTTAAAGCTACATTATCTGTGATAAATTATTGTGTTAGTTTTATTCAACAGCTTTAACCATTACAGCATCTGTAATCATCTTCATAATCATTATATTCATTAAGTAAGATATTATCTATCTTTGTTGTACCTACCTACAGTTTAAAAAAGAATCTTTGCAATGTAACAACGGGTAGTCTACTGAAGAGATTTATGTTTTTTTCTATTACATATTGTTCGACCAAAACTATTATATAGGTATTATTTATTTGAAAATAAAAATGTGAATATAAAAAAAAAACCTTTTTTTATTTATTTTTCCAAAAAATTAAATACACTATAGAACGCTCCCAAAAGGGGGGCCCTCATTAACACAGGTGTTAAAACACTGCTATTAATTTAAAAAGTTACTTGTTTTAATAGAATTCCCCAAAGAAAGTCTATTACCATTGACAGGACACAAATCTAGACTCCATGTTAAGATTTAGAAATTATTTATGTAATGTAAAAATCCAAAAACACTTTGGAATCGAACCCAGGACATTTACACACATTGCAGCTACAGTTGTATCATTCGGAGTAACTTGGCGAATAGAACAGCGGTTTTAACACACATAATATAACATCACGCCCGTTATACATGAAGGGTTAGTCATAGAACCTCACGTCCCAGCCGCCGCGGGAGAAGCCCTGGGCGTCGGGGGTCACGTGGTGGCTCCCGGCCACCGTAGGCGCGGCCTGTGGACGGCGAGCTATGGGCTAGCTCGCCGTCCGGCCGTCTTATGACGACACGCCGTGTCGACGGCGCGTTCGTGTTCCACGCGCGCCTCAAAAAGATGTCAGCAATGATGTAGGGGCCTGCAAGGGCCGATGCCTGCCAGGGCTGCGGGACTGTTCGAAAGAGATACCGTGGCCCTGGAACACAAAGGGCAAAGAAGGAACATGAATGGGTTTTAGTCAGTACAAGTCTGACACTCCCTTCCACTCCGCTCAGAGTGGGGGGGGTCATTTGATGATTTCCCATCCGAAAAAAAAAAAAGGGTTAGTCATAGATGTGCTAATAGGTACCTACACCCACAATTCGCCAGTTACGTTTGAGTCCCAAGTAATAGGCGGTGAAACTAATGCCAACAACAGGACATGAATCACCGATTAACAAGGATTTTTTACACGACATAATGCTGCATACACTTTGGTGAAACGTAACATGAAATGTAACACACGCTGTAACAACGTCGCCTTGTTGTTGGGTTACATTTCAAGTTGCATTGCATAAGTCTGGACGGTTCATTCGTGTTCGTGTGTTTTTCGAGTAATTTGAAATTTTATATTTTTTTTATTTGATCATTTTTTTTTTTTTTTCATGAAAGTCGTAACAGTTTGTAGCTCTGATTTAAAAACTATTGAAGATTGTTATTTTATGATCGATTAATATGTATTAAAGTGTGAGCAAGCAGATAAGAATAATAATTTTTTTTTTCATGCATTGGTTTATTTTATTTACTAGAAAATAGTTGACATTTGCACAGGGGTCATAGGGGGTCATTTGGTTGCAAATGATCTCACCTACAATAACCCCTTAACGGGTTGCCGTCATATTATCAGTGTCCCTGTATTACGTACAGTTTGTGAAGACTTAGAGAAAGTTTGAAGAAAAAATAAACCAAAATCGGTCCATCCGTTTTGGAGCTACGATGCCGCTAATAGACACACCACATACGTATGTTAAACTTAGAACACCCCTCTTTTTTCATTTGAGACTTAAATAACTCTGCAGCGTTTCTTTTGAATGTAGTATGAAACTGTTTAAAAAACTTAACAAGTGGATGACCTACGGTGTCTGTCAACCCACTTGGTAAAAAATAGTGAGTGTGATACAATATTATAAGAGTATTGTGTGTACAACGTTGTTGAATCGATGGTTTAGTATTAATCACACTTGTTTAAACATAGTACTTGAAACAGAGGCATGCAATAGTTGAGCAATACGATTATGCAATAGTTGAGCAATATGTTTGCAACACTTTCCCAGTTTGATACGACTGTTCCAAAGAAATAAGTGTATGATGCAAAATTGTAAAAATGAATATGTTGCTTCCTTAGATGAACAATTTTAGATTTATTACAAAACATCACGCCTGTAATGTCCGCGAGGTTAGGCAGAAGTGTACTATCCACATTTCGCCAGTTATGTTTAAGTCCCATGTAATAGGGGGCGAGCCAATTGACATCAACCAGGCCCAAATGCAGACACCATGGCTGCTACTGAGAAATTCCTGATGGAAAAACCCAATAACACTTTGCCCGACTTCGGAATCGAATCCAGGACCTCATGCTCAGCAGTCGCGCATGCGACCACTAGACCAACAAGAACTAATTACTATAATAATAATTAATAACACTCATAATTATTATCTTATCACCGTGACGTAAGGGCCTTGTAAGTATTTTATAACTATTCGACAGCGCTAACGTAAACTTTAGTCCTACTGAAATTGCACTAACGCCATCTGTTGCCAATAATGAGAAGCACAATTATTCCATAAAAGGGGATTTTTAATACAACGTAATAGAGTAGGTTTTGGCCGGGATAAAAACAGGCCGTCAGGTACTATACACACTGTCCATGACTAATTTTACCAATGTGTCACCCCGCCTCTACAAGTTTTGTTGAAAAAAAAGGGACCAATGAAAGGATCACCTAACGGGGCGAGCGGGTACCGAAAGCCTACCCAACCTAGCCTATTACCTCCAAAATATATTGTTTCCACGATTTTCTGAATTATTTTTGCTTATTAGTTGCTTGTTACACTATTTTATTTGCAACATTTGTTGGGGCCGGGTTTTCTCCACAATGACATAGTTTGTTCCCACGTCACTTCATCATTATACGAAAAATAAAAAGTCAGTTTCTCTATGGTTGCATTTAGGCAAGTTTTGCTTAAAATAGAGAGCTTCAAATGATTTTTTTTTTACGCTTTTCACAAATATTATATTTTTCAATTTTCCACAGTCATATTTTACAGGTTTTTCTGTTATCCTCAATAAAAACGAGTAATTCCGTGGTGCGAAGTTCAATGACGTCTTTCTGTGGTCCTCTGACACATAACTGACGGTGAAATCATATAAATAATCGCAAGCGCATGTGTCTGTCGCATTCATAGCTGCACAGCCGCACGCTACACACGTCCTCTCAAAAATGGCGCCCACAATTGTTTTCGTGTTTGTTCTCGTTTTTGGTGCATCAGTTTCGTTGCCAATTTCTCGTGATGGAACAGTGCAATCGACAAAAAGTTTGAGTGAATCTGACGTAACTGAAAGGACACCTCTACATGATATTGGGACGGTCCGTAGCCTTGATGAAGAAATTAAACCTGTGCCAAGCTTTAGTAAAGTATCGGTTCTTGAAGGTTTTGTAACGGAAAAAAATCACGTTAAGAGAATCAAGAGAAATATTGCCAAGACTAGCCGATTATGTCCCGGAGAATTGATTGAATTTCACGGTCGATGCTTGACGCCAGAACAGTAAGTACCATTATTTATTTAAAAAACGAACATTCGTTATTCTAGGGTGAAATTCTAGAAAAAAATCTCATGAATTTGGTTAACTGGTAGAGAATTCCCAAGTCAATAAGCCAGCCTTTCGTAATTTTTATGTTACATGTCATAATTAAATAGTATCTGTCATAAAACCACATTTAAATGAAAGGAGTCTTACATAAAAATAACCGTTTAAGAATGAAAAATTAAACTAACTAAATACATAATTATGTATTCGATTGAAAGTCGTTTACTAAAAATTAATCTGTGTTTTCATGAAACAATTTTTGCTATTTATTGTTTTGAATCGTCGAAATTAAAAATTAACACGTACTTATTCAAATTACAAACCTAGACCGTTACTATGGTCTTACTTGCCAGAAACTGGTTTTATATAAAATTTTATAGTTTAATTTTATCGTTTTTATAATTGTTTTTTTTATTATTTCCAGGTATGATGATCTTGATGGCGATGATTACAATGCGGTCAGTTAAATTTTCTTTCTTTTCATGCTGTGGAAAAGGACCTCTGACTCGAGGGTGTGACCAGAAGTTCGGCTTTACTAAATAAGGCCAGCCAGTTCAGCCAGCCAGTTCCCGTCAGTCAGTCAGTTGCCAGTTTCTAGTCATTTGTGCACACTTTGGAAATTGAGTTTCAAAGTCGAAAGTAAAGTGAAGTGAAATGTCAACGAGAAAAAGTGCGTTATAATTTATTTTTTAATTAATTTTGGCATATAGTGTTGTTAATTTAAATTTGTGAATATTTTAAATGTATTTAGTTTTAGTATTTATTCAAACATTAACTCGTTTAAAATGTTTCTAGTCATACTTATGTTTTGAGTAAGGACATTGGTACCTACTTAATAATTTATTCTCAAGCGTCTAGATTAGTAAATATGTACTAATTATATTTTTATCATTGCCATTATTTATGATTCATATTCTGTGATACTTAGGTATTTATAATTTATTTGATTTGTATTATTATTTATAACTGATTTTAAGTGTATAACAGCTTTAACTATGCCCGTATCGTAGGTATCGTAAATTATTATAGAAAACTATTAAAGTAGCTAATGATTTCGCATGTATTATATGATTAAAAAAAAAGCATAACAAGCGATATTGTAAACTTGTTAAGACATGGTATTCTTTTTTTAAAGTCTCATTAAAATAATTATAAATAAAGATTATTTTAATAGAAGACAAAACTATACATAAGTTACTTAGTTGATAATTATATGCATTTAAACTCGCAAAATCTGTAGAAATCGACCAAGTTCTAATTATAATGATATTGCTCAAAGTTAAGATTCCTAAGTTTTGTAAAACCTGTTTTGGATGACTTACAATATAACTGAACTGCATTTATTCCAGTTTAATTGATGTTTTGTGAACGTATTTTTAAATAAACTGTTATAAATTATTACAAAGATTTTCTTTATTTTTCCCGCTGACAATGTTAAAAGTACAAAATATAGTGACCGACGAGGAGGATACTATACAGAGCGGTTCTTTTAAGCCTTATAATTCTTTTAAGCCTTATAATTCTTTAAAGCCCTATAAAGTACAAATCCATGAAAAATACCGAAAACGTTAGTCAAAATCTTTAGCTCTTTTTTATGTAAATTATTCTGGCAATATTTTTTTGTCATGGTTGGAGCTCGTTGCTAAATAATAACAGCCGTACAGGTCTTCAAGACTAAGCAGCGCTTGCTAGGGTTATCTGTGGATGGGTGACCATGCCACCCTGTATGTATTGACATACATACTATAGTGGAACGGAGGAGCTCATGGCTACATAATAACAGCCGCTTGGGTCGATCTTTTGATTAAGCCGTGCTTGCCTAGGTTGGTCTGTGGATGAGTGACCACCCATTACATACCGAGTTTCGAGCACAAAAGCACGTTAAGCCGTGGGTCCCGGGTGTCATTTGTAGATCTTTGACAGTCGTTACAGGTAGTCAGTAGCCCAAAAAGTCTGACAACCAGTCTTACCAAGGGAGATCGTATTACCCCGTACTAACTGGGTTGTGGAGGTCAGATAGGCAGTCGCTCCATGTAAAATACTGGTAGCTGTATCCGGTTAGACTGGAAGCCGACCCCAACAAAGTTGGGAAAAGGCTAGGCAGATGATGACTACAGTGGAACGGATTAGGCATATACTCACAGAACTATGGCTAGTTGGGAAAAAACTAGGCGGATGAGGACCAACAAGAAGACAGTATCTACATTCTTTAACTACTTTCAGTCTTGTACAAGTTTTTTTAATCATTATAATTTTCTAAGCGCTTTCTCAACATAATTCACATGAATTTCCAGACGCTGATCTTAATAAAAAACAGTTTAAACCCTAATAACAGTTCAAGAACATCGTGATAAGAGTGCTTACTTATCGAGATCGATTACAATATCCTGTGATCGGTATGAAGTTGACTATTAGTGCTTATCGATAGCAGGGCTCGGAACCGGTTTAAATAAAGCGGTTAATTTCGATGAAATACCCATTTTTTTTTTTTTTAGACTTCGCCCTACCCTATGAATTTCTCCTGTATCGTGGGTGCGTTTACAAACATTTAAACTCACATACACAAACAGCCAGACCCGGAACAACTACCTGTAGATCATACAAATATTTGTTCCGTGCGGGGATCGAACCCGCGACACGCAGCGCAGCAGCCGTTCGCTCAGCCACTGCGCCAACCGTGCCGTCAAATATATCGTTCCTTCATTTACCGGTTTAATAAGTGAACTGTTTTATGTAACCCAAATGATAAAGGTTACCTGTAACATAAGCACTTACGGTTTTGACACCCGGATTAACCGGTTAATTCCGTAATTCGTAATTTTTTTTTGTATTTTTTTTTAACACTGCCAATAAGTTATAGTGACACTACCCAAGAGAACATAATATAAAAAAAACATTGGTCTGAGGACGTCAAATACAACCGGCGAACTTAAATGGTGCGGGTAGATTCATGTTTCGACTTGCTTATTTTGTGGCGCGGGTCGGCGGGTCCCTCCCTACCAAACTTGGTTTAAACCGGTTAATTTTTACTATCAAAACCAAGATTCATGAAAAACCGGTTGTTCGCATTGTAACCTTAAACTTAAATCGTTTTCGGTTTTGGGTCAATAACCGTAACCGGTTAAGAAATTCAACCGGTTTCCGAGCCCTGATCGATCGCCAAGTTATTGAAAATGGAACGCAACTTAGTTAAGCCCTTTTGCCTCTAGGTGGCGCTTCTTCCCTTCTTGTCACTTGTACAACTTGTACAACGTGTTTAAGATTTATTATAATAAAACTAATATTCTTAAATATTATTCTTTCTTTGCTCAAAATTCTACACAAGTGACGGCTAAACTAACATCGTTATCTTTAGACTCATTAATTTTCAATTTATTTTAATGGGTTTTGTTAGTTGGTATACGTTTAAAGCAGAGTTTAAAGTGATAATTATCGTCATAATTACACCTTCAAAATAAAAAAAATAAAAAACGATCGCCAATGTTATCAATGTCACTTAACGTAGGTATAAGTGTTTAGTCCATACTAATATTATAAAGCTGAAGAGTTTGTTCGGTTGGTTGAACGCGCTAATCTCAGAAACTACTGGTTCGAATTGAAAAATATAATATAAAACATACGCAAATCATATTTTGTTCAACATACAACCTGACATTGATCGACAAATTGCAGAAAACGATAGAAAATTTGAATTTCACGGGCTACCCTGGCGCTCACCCCTTAATAAGGAGCCGTCTCCACGAGCGCGAGAATCGCGGCGATATTATCGTCGTGCCACGAATTTCTATACGAAAATACCGACGCGATTCTCGCGCTCGTGGAGACTGCCCCTAAGCTAAACACGCACGTCAACACAGATTTTCATATCTGAGTAGTCTTGTGCTTGTGTGTTCTTTGTGTGCTTAGGTATGTGTTGTGTTCTCCAATGTCCCTCAAACGCCTCCAAGTGCTTCTCGCCAGTTTCCAAGTGAATCCTTATTTAAAATATATAACTCCTAACTCTGTTAATACGTCACAGAACGATACAAGTTTAGTGACGTATTCTGTGGCGACAAGTCTATGGCTCCTGTGACACATAATAATTTTCGTTTCCTGCTGACCGCTCCCCCCCTCGTTCCTCTGTATAGAAATCGCTTGTGCATGCTACAGTCACATTCGTAGCTAGCTGCCTGGAGCACATGTTCCCTTCATAATGGCGTTCACATTAAAAATTAGTTCCGTGATTCTACTATCTCTTGTTTTTGGTACATCATTTGCGTTGCCAATTACACGTGGTGATTTGCAAATAGTGCAATTATCAAAAAGTTTTAGTGAAGAATCACTCAAACTTTCAGATGACGTAACTGAAAGGGCATCTGCACCTGTGCCTAGCTTCAGTACTGAAACGGTACTTAAAGCTTTTACAGTAAGTTTCGAAGCAGATCATGTCAAAAGGATTAAGAGACAAATATATACGGGTGGCCAACAGCGATGTCCCGGTGACACGATTGAATTCAATGATGAATGCTGGCCGCCAGAAAAGTAAGTACCTATTTTTTTAACAAACGAACATATTTTATTCTATGGTAAAATTCTAGAAAGACATCTCATGAATTTGGTTACTGGTAGAGAATTCCCAAGTCATTCAGCAATTTTTTTGTATTTTTTATGTTATATACATATTAGAATTAAATAGTATATTTTAATAAAATGTAAACACCACATTAAAATGAAAGGAGTCTTACGTTTTAAACTGTATTCAAAATATTAACACTTGAAAGTTCCCAAGTCCTTAAGCCAGCCTTTTGTAATTTTGATGTTACATACATATTAGAATTAAATAGTATCTTTAATAAAATATAATCACCACATTTAAATGAAAGGAGTCTTTCGTTTTAAACTGTATTCAAAATATTAACACTTGAAAGTGGTTTGGTAAAATTAATCTGTTTTCAAAAAAACATTTTTGACAAGAATATTGTTTTGAATCACGAGCATATTTCAGAAATTACTTCGAATCTGAATTAAAATAACAAATGTCAATATTTTACAGGTTAGAATCTGGTTTTGTATAATTTTATAATTTTTTCTTTCTTCTCTTCTTCCAGGTACAACAACACGACAAGCGATGATTACGAAGAAGCAAGTTAATTTATCTTTCTTTTTATGCCGTGAAAAAGGACCCCTGACTCGATGGTGTGACCAAAAGTTCGGCTTTTTTAAATAAAGCCAGTTTCTGGTCATTTCAAATTATTCGTGCACACTTTGGAAATTGAGTTTCAAAGTCGAAAATAAAGTGAAGTGAAATGTCAACAAGAAAAAGTGCGTTAAAGTTTTATAAAAATTAACAAACAGTGTTAGTGATTAACATTAACACTAAAAACGGGAAATTTACCATGTTTACTATTAGTTTTGAGTTCCCGATATTTAAGCGCTGTTGCAGCACCATGATCACGGATAAACAGAAGTTATTGCGGGTGTCCCATTTTCAGTGTTAATTATTATGTTAGTGACCATGTCTGTTTAAAAACTTAGTGTTATTAATTTTAATTAACAATGTACTCTTATACTTTAAATATTTTTAGTTTCGTTATTTATTTAAACATGCATAGATTTAAATGTATCAGTAATAATTATGTTGTTATAAGTCTAACTACCCTGATGCTCGATAATTCTCAAGTATTCTGATTAATAAGTAGATAAGCGTCTTTATCATCGCATTTATTTTTATAGGACCTAGCAAGAGCGCGAGTAATCGAAACGTAATATACGTCGATTTTTTCATCGAAAACACAATTATCCTATAGCATTTTAGTCAAATTGTTGCCATCAGTGAGTATCATCCATAGATATGAATAAATTCTTAAAATAATGAAAGTAAATGATTACGTGAAACGAGTATTTTTTATAAAATCGACGTATTACACCGTGCGCTCGTGCTAAAATAGGCAATGTAGGTATGAAAAGTATTTAATTTTAATTATTATTTTTCCTACTTGTAAGCGTCAGAGTAAAAACTCTGTCACCAGGTTAGGCACTAACCAAACAACAATGAAAGAAAGAAGTGTCAGTGTATTAAACAACTTTAATAATACAAAACATATTCTGTCATTTACGGGATATCTACAGTGGTTGTTCATTATTTTGAGCTCTCTGAGTGACAGTATAAGTTTAAACACTGTTTTAAGCGTTCACGGTTTACAACTAAACTTATACTGTCACTTACGGGACAATAATAATAATCCCGTA
Organism: Noctua comes; assembly: GCA_963082995.1. Lineage (NCBI taxonomy): Eukaryota > Metazoa > Arthropoda > Insecta > Lepidoptera > Noctuidae > Noctua > Noctua comes. The sequence goes on along the minus strand of OY720278.1, from coordinate 14,946,881 downwards.
AGTGACAGTATAAGTTTAGTATAAGTTTAGTTGTAAACCGTGAAAGCTTAAAACAGTGTTTGAACTTTAATAATGTCGTAACTTTTTAATTAATTAATAATAATGACCATTTATTGTGATAATTTTAAATTATTATGTCTGTAAGTTTGGTATGTTTTCAAGAAACATAAAAAAATGTTAATTACCGGAAAAAATACTCTTCACCTCCTAGAGTCACCAATATTTGACGAAGCTTTTCCGTCGTTCATTGAACAAAAAATTCAAAATTTTAATGATGTTTCGGAGCGACTTTTCAAAATTAACATTCATTCGGCTTTCACACTTATTCGATACTGTTGTTTTGGACCAAAATTCACGTATAGTCTTCGCTCCACTCATCTTTGGAAGCATCCGCAGCTTTTAGAAAAAGTAGACCAAATTATTAGGAACACTCTAACTTCAATTCTTAATGTGGCCCTGGACGACCGAGCTTGGCAGCAAGCCACACTTTCCATTCGCTTGGGTGGTCTCGGCGTCCGCAAAATTTCAAGTATAAGTTTACCAGCCTTCCTCTCCTCGGTCTACGGTACCGAAAAATTAACCAGGGATATTCTTTCTTCGTCACTGGTTGATTTTGAGGTGCCGTATTTTACCGATGCGTTGAACGCTTGGAAAATGGCTTGTCCTTTTACGGATTTGCCCGACAACCTGTCCTCCCAGAGACAGTGGGACGTGCCGCTCTGCAGTATTGTACGGAATACCCTTTTAAACACGTCATTCAATACTGTGGAGCGTGCCCGTCTACTGGCCGTGGGGGAATGGGAGTCGGGGTTGTGGCTTCAGGCACTTCCGTCATCCACCATTGGCACTATGATGGATGACGCATCGATTCGGGTCGCTACGAGTCTACGCTTAGGTGCACCTTGTGTTGCCCCGCATCGGTGTCACTGCGGTGAAGCTGTCGACAGCCTCGGACACCATGGCCTGTCCTGCTATAGGAGCGCAGGACGTATTGCACGGCACGCCAGCATTAACGACATTATTCGTCGAGCCCTTGCCAGCGCCGGCGTACCAGCGGTTTTAGAACCAAACGGCTTGGTACGTGACGATGGCAAGAGACCAGACGGCATGACGTTGGTGCCTTGGAAGGTGGGTAGGCCTTTGGTGTGGGACGCAACTTGTGTCGACACCCTTGCGCCATCTCACCTTGCAAGCACGGCGGGCTGTGCAGGCGCTGCTGCTGCGGCTGCTGAGATCCTCAAGCGGCGCAAATACCGTAACCTTATTGGTAATTACAGTTTTGAGCCGTTTGGGGTCGAAACGCTCGGGTCATGGGGCCCGAGTGCTCGTCTCCTTTTTAGGGAAATCTCTCGCCGATTGGTCGACACTTCGCGTGACCAGAGGGCTGGCTCTTTCTTTGGCCAAAGAATTAGCATTGCCATTCAGCGTGGCAATGCTGCCAGTCTTCTGGGCACGTTTCCAGTTGACAGCGATGCGGAGGAGTACTTTGACGCACTCTGAAGTGTCCTTTTGTCATCGTTTTTTATTTGTTTATGTTTTCTTACTTTAATTCTTTTTTTTCATTAGGTTAGTTCTATTTGTAGTCTGTATATAATGTAAATATTATTTAGTTATAATCAATAACTCGAAATAAATACCACTTAGACAGTTAAAAAATGTTTGTTTCAACACACTGCATTTTTTCAGTTTTGACAATCTCATAAATAAGTATCAATATTATTTAAATGTAAGATTTAACTAATTGTAGTTATAGGTGCTGATAAAATCAATTACTTAAACGGGTAAAATCTTAAATAATATTTTAATTTTATTAAACAAGTTCAAACTGTATTTGCTCAAAGTTTTTTCCTTGACATTACTTACTTTTAAGGAAAAACTTAAATCAATACTTTTTAAGTAAGTCGTGAAATCAAAATGTTTTATTCAAAATCAAAATATTTTATTTCACATAGGCCTCGATGGTCACTTATAAGTGATTGTAATTGTCGACAAAAAGGTGCACGGTACGGGTTGGTCGTTTCCTATTAAGAAGAACCGGCAAGAAACTCCATGATTACTCTTTTCAAATCACTTGGTATTAGAATATTATCATGGTTACTGCATTTGTACTTAAGTATGGGGGGACAGCGTAGGCCCGACAATAGGTCGTTGCTTACTACACAAAAGATGTAAAACAAAATAAAAAGATAAAAAGTATTGTAAGACAGCATGTCTCATTATAGTGTTGCTATAAACAATTGCTTCAACCATTTTAGTAGACACGATTATATAATTGTAAACATTATTATCTTAGGTAAGTTTATCAAGTTCAACAGTGATAGCCTAGTGGTACAACAGTCAGGCTACCAGGTCATAGGTCTCAAGTTCGAACCCAAGACACGCACCTCTGAGTTTTCAGATTTATGTGCGTATTGTATAATATCACTTGCTTCGGTGAAGGAAAACATTGTGAGGAAACCAGCTTGGCTGAGAGATATTTCTCGACGGCATGCAAAGCCAAGTCAGAGGCCTTCGGGCGGCATAAAAACTGACACCAGGTTAGGCACTAACCACACGATAATGAAAAAGTTTATCATGCCCTACGCATGACATGTAATAATTGACCTACATTGTTATATTATATATTGTTTTATGTACTTATTTTTAGAATATATAAACTGTTAAGAAAATAATACGTTTGTTTTTGCTTATTTCTCACAAAGATACCTAAATCAGAATAACAAAACAAATAGACCCACGAGTGGCATAATACCGGGTAAAACGGGGTGAATAGGAAAGGCAAGGGTGAATAGAGACTTAACTTTGAAGGGATTTTAATGTAGAATTGATATGATATTTATGAAAACTCACGTTTAATAGCAGAACTCAATATAACGCACCCAAAACATTGTGCTGAAGGATGCATTGAATAGTGCGGGGGTAGTGGAGGTATTTAAAGTAAAGTTACATAAACATTAAAAATTGGATTGTGTAAAGTTGGAACTTTAATCTCCAATATCTTCGTAACTAGAAGGTTCCCAGGTATGGTCCAGCACAAAGAAAATATCGCAATGAAGGAGAGAATAATTTTCGACTTCATAAAGGATCTTTTTACACCCATGATTATTATACTTTAATGATTCTGCTAAAGCGGCCTTTTTAAGGCTGCGTTTCCACCAGAGATGAGCGAGGATGCGTAGCGAGGGATGTGTGTACCATGATAATATTGTAATACCAAATGATTTGAAAAGAGTAACCATGGAGTTTCTTGCCGGTTCTTCTCCATAGGAAATGACCAACCCGAACCGTGCACCTTTTTGTCGACGTTTTATAAGTTTTTTTTTTTTCTAGGCCTATGTGAAATAAAATTATTTTGATTTTGAATAAATGATTTTTATTTCACTTACTTAAAAAGTATTGATTTAAGTTTTTCCTTAAAAGTAAGTAATGTCAAGGAAAAAACTTTGAGCAAATACAGTTTGAACTTGTTTAATAAAATTAAAATATTATTTAAGATTTTACCCGTTTAAGTATTAAGATTTTATCAGTACCTATAACTACAATTAGTTAAATCTTACATTTAAATAATATTGATACTTATTTATGAGATTGTCATAACTGAAAAAATGCAGTGTGTTAAAACAAACATTTATTATGTTTCTTAAAAACATACCATACTTACAGACATAATAATTTAAAATTATCACAATAAATGGTCATTACAATTAATTAATAAAAAAGTTACGACATTATTAAAGTTCAAACACTGTTTTAAGCTTTCACGGTTTACAACTAAACTTATACTAAACTTATACTGTCACTTACGGGATTATTATTATTGTCCCGTAAGTGACAGTATATGTTTTGTATTATTAAAGCTGTTTAATACACTGACACTTCTTTCTTTCATTGTTGTTTGGTTAGTGCCTAACCTGGTGACAGAGTTTTTACTCTGACGCTTACAAGTAGGAAAAATAATAATTAAAATTAAATACTTTTAATACCTACATTGCCTATTTTAGCACGAGCGCACGGTGTAATACGTCGATTTTATAAAAAATACTCGTTTCACGTAATCATTTACTTTCATTATTTTAAGAATTTATTCATATCTATGGATGATACTCACTGATGGCAACAATTTGACTAAAATGCTATAGGATAATTGTGTTTTCGATGAAAAAATCGACGTATATTACGTTTCGATTACTCGCGCTCTTGCTAGGTCCTATAAAAATAAATGCGATGATAAAGACGCTTATCTACTTATTAATCAGAATACTTGAGAATTATCGAGCATCAGGGTAGTTAGACTTATAACAACATAATTATGACTGATACATTTAAATCTAAGCATGTTTAAATAAATAACGAAACTAAAAATATTTAAAGTATAAGAGTACATTGTTAATTAAAATTAATAACACTAAGTTTTTAAACTGACATGGTCACTAACATAATAATTAACACTGAAAATGGGACACCCGCAATAACTTCAGTTTATCCGTGATCATGGTGCTGCAAAAGCGCTTAAATTTCGGGAACTCAAAACTAATAGTAAACATGGTAAATATCCCATTTTTAGTGTTAATGTTAATCACTAACACTGTTTGTTAATTTTTATAAAACTTTAACGCACTTTTTCTTGTTGACATTTCACTTCAATTTATTTTCGACTTTGAAACTCAATTTTCAAAGTGTGCACGAATAATTTGAAATTACTAGAAACTGGCTTTATTTAATAAAGCCGAACTTTTTGTCACACCATCGAGTCAGGGGTCCTTTTTCAATATAACGCACCCAAAACATTGTGCTGAAGGATGCATTGAATAGTGCGGGGGTAGTGGAGGTATTTAAAGTAAAGTTACATAAACATTAAAAATTGGATTGTGTAAAGTTGGAACTTTAATCTCCAATATCTTCGTAACTAGAAGGTTCCCAGGTATGGTCCAGCACAAAGAAAATATCGCAATGAAGGAGAGAATAATTTTCGACTTCATAAAGGATCTTTTTACACCCATGATTATTATACTTTAATGATTCTGCTAAAGCGGCCTTTTTAAGGCTGCGTTTCCACCAGAGATGAGCGAGGATGCGTAGCGAGGGATGTGTGTGGAACTAACCAATCACATAGCTAGAATAGCTCAAGCTGTAAAAAAGAAGCGATATTATTGGTCACTTGTACACACATCCCTCGCTACGCATTCGGGGCTCTAGCTCGGGGGCTTAGGCTGCGTTTCTCTGGTGGAAACGCAGCCTAAGCCCCCTGAAATGTCTCATATGCTTGTAATTACGCCGGCACCCTTAAAACAGGCCATAGACATAAGCCGGTTATGCATGAATGTTTAAAACGTGCTTGCAAAACCTCTATGGAAAAAAAATCCGTACCATAGAAGACACAACTGATCCGTAACTGCAAGTCTATCGGTTGGCTCACGTGTAAGCATGGCAACACACGAAGATATGGTTGCTTTAGTGGCTTTATTACTTGTTATAAAAAATTTAAAAGAATTAAGAACTGAGAGCCTCTGTTGTGCCTGCGCAGTCGTACCAAAAATTTCTTCTTCGATATTCTAAGTTGCATGTACAGGTAAGGATACCTATAGTTTTCTGCTACGCACGTTCATGCATGCCTGCACATGAAAAACTGCACATGCATATCCTATCCTGTATGGCCAGCTTCAACCTTTTGAACGCCATTGTCACATATACGAGACAAGCAAGTGCGTGCCCTGTACGCCCAACGACACAAATATGTGACAAAACGGATGGTGAAATTGTGGCTTAGCGTGGAGGGTACGCGCGTACGTTTATGCTCTGGCGTTCAAACGGTTAAACAGCTTTAAAGTGGAAACGCCAGGGTACCCCGCGAAATTCGGGATTTACAATTTGCAGGTCAGTGTCGAGTTGTATCTTGATGACAATATGAATCGCGCAAGTAACACGTGCAACCCTCTAAGTTCATTTAACGCCATTGAATGACTTTTTCATGAAATCGTTATTAGTGGTTACTAGACCAAGGTTACCGACGTAGTCCGAAGAATAGCCAAACTTAAGTGGCAGTGGGCAGGGCACATTGCTCGCAGAACGAATGGCCGATGAGGCCGAAAAGTTCTGGAGTGGCCACCGCGAACCGGAAGACGTTGCGTTGGAAGGCCTCCCACTAGGTGGACCGATGACCTGATGAAGGTTGCAGGGATCCGCTGGATGCGAGTCGCACGGGACCGGTCAATGTGGCGACACTTGGGGGATGCCTATGTCCAGCAGTGGACATCTTTTGGCTGAAATGATGATGATGATGAGACCAACGAGGCAGTCATAGAGAAATCACGGGTTTTCCCATGGAAGCCGGCGGAAACTGTAGATTATAGAACGCCACCTATGCATACTCCTTTCGCTTCATCCACGTTCATACACCTGGTCATACACGAACACCGGTTTTGAGTACTACCCACCTGATCTGAAGAGAACCAATAAGGTCCGTGTATGTTCTTCGGCTTCACCTCTCTTGTACGTGATACAAAGGTTTTATGCTTTAATTATTGTGCACCATGATTCATCCATCACTTCAATCAGAGAATGATTCACCCATTAAAATGATGATAAAGATTCATTTAGTGCCAATAAATTAGACTAATATGCTAAATCAAAATGTCACTACGTTGAAACTCCGTGAAAAGGAACACCAATACTATTCTTCACTAATTACAGTCATCATCTGCCTAGCCTTTTCCCAACTATGTTGGGGTCGGCTTCCAGTCTAACCGGATGCAACTGAATGCCACTATTTTACATGGAGTGATTGCCTGTCTGACCTCCACAACCCAGTTAGCACTGGGTAATACTATACCCCTTGGTAAGACTGGTTGTCAGATTTTTTGGGCAACTGTTGGTCCTAACGACTGTCATAGATCTACAAATGACACCCGGGACCAACGGCTTAATGTGCTTTCCGAGGCACGGAGGAAACTCGGTATTTAATGGATGGTCACCCATCCACAGACCAATATAGGCAAGCACGGCTTAACCTAAAGATCGACCCGAGCGGCTGTTATTATTTAGCCACGAAATCCTCCCTCATCACAGTACCTAAACTGTTCTTCACTAATCACAGTACGTTCACTCAATTTTGTATTTCAGGATCAGTGTCTGACTCATTTATCGTTACCTACGTAGGAATGTCATCGTAGTTAGCAAGGTCATCATCAACTGCCTAGACTTTTCCCAACTATGTTATGCTCGGATTTTAATATAACCGGTTGAAGATGAATATCCTGAAATTCAAATAAGTGACGGATAACCTTTTTTGTCAAAAATACTGATTTTACATGAAGCGGACGCGTAACCTCAAACTAGGTGGACCGATGACCTGGTGAAGGTTGCAGGGATCCGCTGGATGCGAGTCGCACGGGACTAGTCAATGTGGCGACACTTTGGGGAGGCCATGTCCAGCAGTGGATGTCTTTCGACTGAAATGATGATGATGATGGACTCTTAACCAATACGGAAAAGCAAAAGCTACTGCGCAAGCTGCTAAGCTGCTGCAGCTACTGCTGTTGCTGCTAGCTGCTGCTGCTGCTACTTTTTCTGCAAATGTTTGGCTTTCTTTCAGGACTTTTTAATTTGTTTACCAACCACGTGAAGACTAATAATTGAGATGATGAATAAAATTTCGATTTATTTTAAAAATATAGAAGGGTGACCGTCCGTTTCACGTTCATTCATCTGACCATAAACGCACGCCAAAAGCGAGTACCTACTACGACCTGCAGGAATATTGCGTATCTCTGTTGACAGTTCATAGTTACGAATTTTGATATACAAGGTATAACAAAAATGGTATGTTCATATGAAAAGATACGCTGCAGACCATCAGACTGAACAACTTCCTCCATGGGACCAATATCGTAATTGCGAAAAAAATATCAGCTCTCCCATACATTTGGGTTGAGTACCTAGGTATTGAAATTAATAGTAATAGTAAAAAAAATATTTTATCTCCACGAATTACATATCAACGTGAGTATAAATTACAGTCAGACACAGAAATTTGGCAAAGTGTGTAATTTGTGCGAGATCTGGAGTCTAAACTAAAAAAACGAAATGAAAATCACCAATAAAGCCAGTGGTCAGGGTCAGTTCATATCCTTCTAGGCCGTCCTCTCTCGGCGGTTCCACTTAAATCAGTCTTGTAAATACCTTTTGTTATTCGGCTTTCACTCGTCCTCCAAATATGAGAAAAACTAAACCATCTTTTCATTCCAAAAAAAATGCGTGAATCTTTATCTTGTTAAACCGTCCTGTGACTGTGATTTTCTTTTTTTTTCTTTTTTTTGTTCCTGCATGTTACTAATATAGTTTTTAAGTAAGATGTAATACTAACACCCTATGGGCCTGTTTTTTTTTTTTTTTTTTGTCGTAGTAAAATCGTCAAAATGAGTCCTCCCACCCAGGGCAGAGTGGGAGGAACTGTCAGACTTGTACTGACTAAAATCCACGGTGTCCTTCAATAGCCCTTTATGATCCAGGGTCACGGTAATTCTATAAGTCCCGCGACCCCGGCAGGCTTTCGCCCTCTAGAGGGGGGCCCCGTCATAATGCTGACACTCTTTGAGGCGCGCGTGGAACACAACGCGCCGTCGACCCGGGCATGGTCCATGGTCGGACAGCGAGTCGCCCATTACTCGCCACCCGCAAGCCCGCGCCTACGGTGGCCGGAGATCGTCTGCCGACGTCCGGCGCCGTGGGCGTCTACCACTGCGGCTGGGGTGGAGGGAGGACGCTGTCCTCTCCCTCACGCGGCCCGCCTCCTCCTTCGCGAGCAACCCTGTGGGCCTTGATGACTGACAATAAAATATTTTTATTTAATTTTATTCAAATTCAAATTCAAATTCTTTATTGCGAACTAAGTGTACAGTATTTTGACGATGGTACAATAGGTAGGTTCTTAGAACTTAGTTGCCTGTTAAGGCATTGCAATTTACATGGTTTTAACAAATATACACACTTAATATTCTAATTAACATTATATTATATTAATTAACATTATATAGACATTTTATATTAATCATACTCTTTTTATTTTAATATTAAATAATTATTTTTCTCCAAGGAATTCTTTTATAGAGTAATATGCCTTTTTAATCAGGAAGTGTTTCAGCTTTCTTTTAAAAATACCAATTAAATGAATGCTCTTAATGTCTATGGGTAACTTATTATATATTTTTATGCCCATACAAAAAATACTATTGCTATGTATTGCTATGTAGTGTATTTATTGCGTAGTGTATTTCTAAGTCTACTGCTTTTTAATGTGTCATAGCTACTGATATTTGATTTAACTAAAATTGAGGCCTCGTAGATAAAGCAGGTAGGGTTAATATTTTGAGGTTTATGAAATGAGGCTTACATGAATCCGTTTGGTGCATCCCACACATCGATCTAATACACTTCTTTTGTGCCTTGAACACTATTTCTTTATCAGTCGAGTCTCCCCAATATAGTATCCCATAAGACAGAGTGGATCCCACATAGGCATGATAAGCACTAAGTAGTGTGGTTTGGTTAGATACTTTTTTGAGCATGTACAGGGCATAAGAGAACTGATGCAATTTGTTACATACACTATTTACATGACATTACACTATTTTATTTTTTGTGTTTTTTTTGTGTCACGCTCAGTAAAGATTTCAAGTTGGAATTGTAATGAAGTATCTTTAAATCCTTATCACGTATGTATCTAATTAATTATTGATTGGCTTTTCCTTGTCGTAAAGATATTCGTTTTCTGAGTGTGACTGTAAGTACGTGAACGTAAGTGCCTCTCATTACATCATCGTCCGCTTGGTCTTTTTCCTATCATGTGAGGGTCTGGATCTCGTCTAACCAGAAGCAGATGAGTACAGTATAAAGGGTGTAAATAGACCCTTAACATATCCGAAAGGCACTTGTTCTCCCCGTCTTTGCGATATTTTTTTTGTTCTAGAGCATACCTGGGAACCTTTGGGGGTCAAAGTTCCAACTTTTTCACAAGTTTTTTTTTAAATACATGTTTTTAATAGAAGATTTTTACTTCACACACCTCTACGACCCCCGTACTATTCAATTTTTTTTATATACTATCAGCACAATGCTTTGATTGCTTTCCATCGAGTCCTACCTTAAAACGTGATTTGTAACCCCAAAAAAAAAAGTCAATTCCCAGCAAAATTTTTTGCGTAAAGTTGCGTAGTGTGGTGTACAGAATGCTTGGTTGACGGATATGTGAAGGGTCTGTTTACACCCTATATACATGTAAAATTATAAACTCCAGAGAAGGGGTGCGGAGTAACATATTACCAGATTTTTGTAAGACTTCCGAGCATATGTCCGAACGACTGTTATTGATTCCACAAAACGATTACGCTTAACGAGCTTTTTGGGGCAATCAGGATTTCAATATGTAAAAAGAGGTCAGTAGTCTACCAATAGCTATTAATTTGAGCCAATTGGAACTATTTAGTTAGATGAAATTGCCATAGACTTTAATTTGTACTGGAACTGAATTAGCGAGTAGTGCCATCTGTTGATAAAAATGCGAAACGTAACTTACAAATTGAAATTAACTTTAACGCAACCCAGCAAGTTTTATCAGAGATAAAAACTTACACTAAGACTACTGCAACAAACATAATAATATTCAGCCTATAATGTTCCCACAGCTGGGACACAGGTCCCCTCTCTATGATAGGGAAGGCTGCGTAACGCTCAGAACGTGTCCAGCGCGTGTTGGTTCTGAACCAACACTGCTAAAAAATCATGGGTATCAATCAATCAATCAAAATATTTTATTTCACATAGGCCTCGATGGGCACTTATAAAACGTCGACAAAAAGGTGCACGGTTCGGGTTGGTCGTTTCCTATGGAGAAGAACCGGCAAGAAACTCCATGGTTACTCTTTTAAGTAGGAATAGATTTTTTTCCCTCTTAGAAACCCTTTCAAGGCCGTTCCAAAGCTCTAATTCACAATAATCAGACTACCTACCTGTAGCGTAAGTCCCATTGAGTCATTCCGCTTCTATGCTTCTGAATGAGTCCGCCGTCCCCTCTCGCCACAATTATGTCACCCGTACTTATAATCGCAAGCGCACGTTATACGTCGCATTCGAAGTTAATCCTCTGTCCCGAGCAGACGTTCCTCAAAATGGCATCCACTACTTATTTCGCGATTGGCCTGACTCTAGTCTTACAGGTTTCGTTTTCTTTGCCAATCGGGAAAACGCTAGATGTGAACACAGTGGAATTATCAGACGGTGTACGTGGTTCCGTGTTTACTGAAAGAAGACTTGCTATGCTCGATCATCTTTCAAGACCTAGTGAAGATATTAACCGTGTGCAAAGTCTAACTTTAATTGAAGCTTTACCAAGTGCAGGGGTACTTCGCAGAAGAGTAAAGCGAGGTGTAATGACGAATGGGAAGCAATTATGTTCAGGAGATACGGTGGAATTTCTTGGTAGATGTTGGACGAAAGAACGGTAAGTTTTCACTATTTTAATATTATCTATACTAATATTATAAAGCTGAAGAGTTTGTTTGTTTGTTTGGTTGAACGCGCTAAACTCAGGAACTACTGCTTCAAATTGAAAAATTCTTTTAGTGCTAGATAGCCCATTTATCGAGGAAGGCTATAGGCTATATTATCACGCTAATAACTTCGGTGGGTGAGCAATATTGCATTATGTCCATATTCTTCAGCTCTTTGACAACGGTTTGACAACTGACAACTGTCATGGCATGCATTAGAAAAGAACAGCTATTTTAGACCATTTGTCACCGAAGTAAGTAGCCAGAAAGTGTCAGCGGCCGCCCTGTGAACAGTGGTTTGCAAGTTCGAGCCTCAGCTAATTTATTTTGTTTTTGTATTTATTTCGATTTTTTTAATGCTGTAAGCATGGTGCAAGTTCGATCCCCAGTCGCACTCACTTTCACTTTTTGTAAATAGGTATGTTGATTTTTTTTTAAACCTTTCGATTTCCTTTCCTTAAGATTTCCAAATCATTACCAAATAGTGTTATACATACTTTTAGTATTTTTTAACCATTCAAACGATGTTCCATTGTAATCGGTGCTCTCTATCAAAAGATAGTCTGAGTGTCTCCGGGTATTTTTTGGTAAAACATAATGCGTGAGTAAATTATTATAAAACCCATGTGGTTAGATTCAGTGCACACATATTGTGCATAACTTAGAGAAGGTTTAAGTTTTCGTTTCATTGTAATCGGTGCTCTCACGGTGCTCTCTCAAAAGATGTATGAATTTAAAGTGTTCAAGAAGAACTTATCATAATTATATAAATGTAACATGCAACGACATCTTTTGAACCAAAATGGTACTAATGAATTAAATGTGCTCACAAGTTTTAAATCGACTGGCCAGTTTTTTTTTAAGTTACGATAGCAAAAGGTACTCTAGATTAAACTTAACTAGAGTATGACTTCTATCGAAGGTCTGACGAAGGAGACAAAAGGCAATTGCAAGTGGTCTTCAAGAGTTTACAGCATCTATATCGTGTTTGGGCTCACTTTATGCATCTTTATGAGAACTTTAGACCTAGCTGGAGTATGGCTGTCATCGACGGTCTAACGATGGAGACAGAAGGCAGTTGCAAGAGGTCCTCAACAGTTTACAGCAGCTATATTGTTATTGGGCTCATTTCGAACACCTTGATGAGAACTTTAGACCTAGCTGTGGATTATGACTGTCATAGAAGGTTTGACGATGGAGACAAAAGGCAGTTGAAAGAGGTCCTCAACAGTTTACAGCTATATTGTTATGTGCTCATTTCGAACACCTTGATGAGAACTTTAGACCTAGCAGTAGAGTATGACTGTCATAGAAGGTTTGACGATGGAGACGGAAGGCAGTCGCAAGAGGTCCTCAACAGTTAACAGCATCTATATCGTGTTTGGGCTCATTTCATGCATATTGATGAGAACTTTAGACCTAGCTGGACTATGACTGTCATCGATGGTCTAACAAAGGAGACACAAGGCAGTTGCAATAGGTCCTCAACAGTTTACAGCAGCTATATTGTTATTGGGCTCATTTCAAACACCTCGATGAGAACTTTAGACCTAGCTGTGGAGTATGACTGTCATAGAAGGTCTGTCGATGGAGACGAAAGGCAGTCGCAAGAGGTCCTCAACATTATACTGCAGCTATATTGTTATTGGGCTCATTTCATGCACCTTGGTGAGAACTTTAGACCTGCCTGGAGTATGACTGTCATCGACAGTCTAACGATGAAGACGTGAGGCTGTCGAGGAAAGCCCTCATTTGAGAAAAACATAAGTAGAATATTTTAGCGATTAATTAAATTATTTCCGAGAAGTTAAATAGTTACCTACTTGAATCTATACTAATAATATAAAGCTCAAGAGTTTGTTTAATGGTTTGGTTGATCGCGCTAATTTCAGGAACTACTGGATAGCCTATTTATCGAGGAAGGCTATAGGTTATATAACATCACGCTATAACTAATAGGAGCGGAGCATCAATGAAAAATGTTGCACAAACGGGGAAAATATATTCCTTTTGAAAGCTACCGTTGCGTGCGCTGCGTAAACGGTTAAAGTTACGCAACAATCATGTATGACGGAAATGTTCCTCTTAAAAGTTCTAAAAAAATACGTGATAGCATATGTCTATATTTTAAGGTTGACTCGCATTATTTGCGAAGGTGTTTTTGTGAACATGGTATTTATTGTTTTCAAAATAAGTACGTTATTCATCTCAACTATTTAATTTTGAACGAAATTGCTCTTACATAATTTGATTTCAATGAATATCTTAGGAGATTTCACAGTTTTAAAATAACTCCAAAGCGAATTAATTATCAGGTACCGCGCGCGCATTTTCATAATGTGGAATGATGGGTGTGATGTGCTAGAATTGTACTATAGGTGCCTACGACCCACTCTCTCTAACCCTCTCTCTCTCTTATGTGACGCAGACGAAGTTGCGCGGGTCTGCTAGTATTATATAAATTTATTGTTTAGGGCAGATTCGTTTGATCAAACATAATGCTAAAATGTCTAGATAATTGACGATCGAACATACTAATGTCGAAGTAGGTTTTGTCACGTTTTCAAAGTTTGTTAAATTTTACGGAAATGGTGATAATTTGGGACAAAAATCACGCATTTTAAAATTCATTAATATGTTTACTTTAATTAAGATACATTATGCTCAAAATCACTATAAAACAAAGTCGCTTCCCGCTGTCTGTCCCTATGTATGCTTAGATCTTATAAACTACGCAACGGATTTTGATGCGGTTTTCAGAAATAGATAGAGTGATTCGAGAGGAAGTTTTATATAAATGTATATTGCACCGTGCGAAGTCGGGGCGGGTCGCTAGCATAATATAGAGGAACTACAGAGTCTAAAAAGTGTCGAATTAACCCTAAAATTATTTAGGGTTAATAATTCGACCTAATTTGTATGATGTATACCAATTTTATATCTTGGCCTGCGAATAAAATCACTTATTTTACTCTAGACTCCATAGTTTCTCTATATTATATTTTGAGCATGATGCTAATTATTATCTTTTTTTTTTTTAATAAATACTTTTTTTTTATTATAACTAAATAATAAATAAATAATACAGACTACAAATAGAACTAACCTAATGAAAAAAAAAAGAATTAAAGTAAGAAAACATAAAAAAATAAAAAACGACGACAAAAGGACACTTCAGAGTGCGTCAAAGTATTATTATCTTATTTCCTTTATTTATATTTTTACAAACTGTTTACATTTTTAAATATTCCTTAGAAAAAAACAATATTAAAAACATTTAAAAATATAAAAAAAATATTATTTACTATCTTAATTATTAATCATATAAATATTTATTTAATATAATACGGCTCGCATTGTTAGGAAGTTCCTGTCTTTTGAGCCCTAACCACCGGTAGCTTGATCCCTTTTCCCAACACCAGAGAAAAACATTTAAAAAAAAAATGGTTTAATAGCGCTTGCGTATCTATATTGAAAATGTATTGCGCAGTATTTGAGGATTTCTGGCTTGATGTTATGTTAAAATAAACTATTATTTATAACCATCAAGCTAGTAATCCAAAAAGACTGAGGCAAAGCTGGAGTATACCCTCATTTTTCCAGTTATATTAAGAGCGTTAACATCTTACGGCATTTCATACCAAACTTTCAAGTGATTTTTTTTCGAAATGACTGAACCGATTTTAATTAAACTTCGTACGCATATGCAGACATAATTCTAAAAACTTGACAGAGAACATTTTCGAAAAATAGTGTTACAGCTATATTAGACCAATTTTAGATTTTCCATAGAAACAGCCATTTTTTGTTTTTTTAAAGACCTTTCGAAAAGTTCTCTGTAATTTTTTTTAGACTCATGTATCCTGCTTATGCGTACGAAGTTTCATTAAAATCGGTTCAGTCATTTCGAGAAAAAATCACTTTAAAGTTTGTATGAAATGCCGTGCACGCTCTTAAGTCCCATGTAATTGTTGACTAAGTTAAAACATTTTCTGAGCTATTTAAATATTACTACACGAACCAATTATTATTATTGTTTTTTTTAAATTTTATTTTACATATTTTATTTTACATATTTTTTAAATTTTTGTAACTTTTATTCATGTAACTCTCTATTACGTTCTAGGTACGAAGCAATTAAGAAAGCCCAAGAAGCTGAATAAATTTAGAAAAAACAAGTTATTTTCTATCAAGATAATATGCGATTGACATTAAACGACCAGCATCCTTCTACGTATTCAAAGAAGACTAATAAAATTATTAATTTATAATGTAGGATTACATCATCTAGTGGTAAATGCTTATTTATTTATTTATGTAAATTATTATTTCTAGTCATTTAAATGGATCATATTAGTGAGAAAGGATAATTCCGATAAGATATGCAAAGGTGCACCTAATAGTACACAAATAATATTGTGAAATGTAATTTAGACTAATTACGATTTAAAAAAACTTATTTGAGGATTGAAATCACAGTGTTGTTTAATTTTTTGTAACTACTTATAGTATTTATTGAAACAAGCATTTATTTATATTAATTAGTAATGTATAATATGAAGCTGCGGTAAGTCAAAAAGACGTATTTCGACATCTTTTATACAGAAATTTATGTGAAAATAGATTTTGGTAATTTTTGTATGTTACAGTAAAGATAATTATGTGTTTTTTAATGTTTCGATTGGTCCATCTTATAATATGCGAAATGTTTCAAGCTGTCAAATACGGAGGAAGGAATACAGATTTTTCTTTTTTTTAGATTAGTACCGTTTTTTGGCTTGTGAGGGCAGTATAATATAATTTTTATCAATTCATACCTCTTCTCTATACTATATCTCATTTGTTTTTATTTATTTTATAATAAGAAAAATATTATAATATTATTTTATCGTCATAATATTGTTCGTGTTTGTTTAAATTATTTATTCTGTGATATTTTTATGTATCTTCTATTTCCATGCAAAATTGTATTTTAAAAATATTATTTTATGCTGAATGCCATTTTGCCATTAAGTATATCATTTAACTTAATGAGTCCAGTTTTACTAGGTGAAACCTTAATAATAGTGCCTAATAAAAGAGTACTGTTGATTTATATCGTTTGTCTCAGAGCGCAGATCTAAAATTTCAATTTCATTTCCTTTTTTGGTTTTTTTTTTCAATTATCCTTTATTCCTGGTTTTTTTTTATAGTGCTGTAATATTTAGGCCTGCATTTAGGTCTGGCCTAAATTCAGTGAAAACGGACATTTGAAAATTATTTTTTGTAAAAATAGTGCACTACTTATAATTACTTGCAAATAAAAAAGTGTATGTGACGATTTCATTGAATAAGTTTCGCTCAATAATTATGTTGCCATTTTTTTGTAAGTTTTTATAAAAAGCTTCCCAAGCTCAAATATACTTAACATTTCAATTTATACATTTAGTCGTTCGTTAAGTATTTAGTAATTAAAGTTTTTTAATTAGCAGATTTGACTTTTTTTTTCCTCTGATTAAGGTTCAAAATTGACTACGAGCAGGACGCAACGTGCCTGTCTTTTCCTTCACACTAATACATAACATCACGCCACGCGAAGAGTTAGGCAAAGATGTTTAAGCCCATGTAATAGGGGGAGAGCCTATTGTCATCATCATCATCATCATTTCAGCCGAAAGACGTCCACTGCTGGACATAGGCCTCTCCCAAGTGTCGCCACATTGACCGGTCCCGTGCGTCTCGCATCCAGCGGATCCCTGCAACCTTTACAAGGTCATCGGTCCACCTAGTGGGAGGCCTTCCAACGCAGCGTCTTCCGGTTCGCGGTCGCCACTCCAGAACTTTTCGGCCCCATCGGCCATCCGTTCTTCGAGCAATGTGCCCTGCCCACTGCCACTTCAGTTTGGCTATTTGGTTATTGTCATCAACCGGGCACAAATCCGAATTCCGTGGCTGCCACTGAGAAATCGAACCCGGGACCTCATCCTTAGCAGTCGCGCTTTCGACCACTGAAACAACGAGGCGATACATTTCTCACGAACTGTAAGAGAAAAGTTGTTTTGCAATTTCAGAATATTCTAGTACTCAAACCTCAGTTGCAGCCATAGAGTTTTTAATCAATTTTTGACGGCGCGGTCTGCGCAGTGGCTGAGCGATTGGCTGCTGCGCTGCGTGTCGCGGGTTCGATTCCCGCACGGAACATGGCCTACAGGTAGTTGTTCCGGGTCTGGCTGTTTTTGTATGTGAGTTTAAATGTTTACTTGTGCGTTTTAAAACGCACCCACGATATAGGAGAAATTCCTAGTGTAGGGCAATGCTTCTATTAAAAAAAAAAAATTGCCATCTAAACAATTTTTTTCTGATAATCGGCCATTTTTTTGCTGACTGTACTTTTTTCAAAATCTGTGAATGCACATAAAAATTACTCAAAAATTAAATTCCTAAGGCCTGCAGCTACAACGGTTAAACAGGTACCTGCCCTAACGGCCTCCTCTCAAAATTGCACCATGTTTAAAAATAAAACAATTTACAATAAAAAAATTGCGCCAACATAAAATACGCAAATAATGATATATGTTACTGTATTGGTAAAACAACTGAACATCCGCATTCAAGGTCAATTTTATTTAGTAGTGAGATGTGTGAGATGTTCAGATACACATGTACATAATTGACTTACATATGTACATTGTACATTATACATAATATGTAACATTACATTGCTATAAACAACATCACCATTCGCATTCCAATTCCCAAAATTCAGTAGTTCATGCTCGAAAAGTTATATAAACACAATAACGACCATGGAACATGAGAAATTAATAGTGTGGGGCAACGTTTGTAAAAGAAAAAAAAAGAAATAAAACAAGGTAAAAGGAAATCAGGAAAAGACAATCATCTATTTATAAATGAGAATGCCATAAAAGCCAAAGGATGAGTCAGCCCAATGTAAAGCAACACGTGATTGAAATACAGTCACAAGCTAATACATTTACTCGTAGCAACTTTTAAAAGTGAATTTATCCCTCAGTTTCAATGTGTTACGAATCCAATTTTATGTTGTTACGAACATAGTATTTTCGAACCTTTTTATAAAATAGGTTTTATGTTAAAGCTGCAATCGTTATTTCACGAGAAAGTTTTTAAATCTTGTGAGCACATATTAATGACCATGACTGTACATAGCGCCGGGAGATATGGCCGTGATCTTGATCTTTGACAATCGTAACTCGTAACGGGGTATCGGAAGCCCGGAAGTCTGATAACCAGTCTTACCAAGGGTATCGCGTTATCCAGTAAACGTGTGGAGTGACAAGAATGGATAAAGTAAGACATTATTATTTTTTGAAGAAGTTTGAAGTTGCGCCAGTTGATATGGACATGACAGTTGGACATTATCCTTTGTTGCCCTAGTTACTAGTAATCTTACTACCAGTTGTAATACCGTTAATTTTGATTACCCTTCCTACTACTTCCAGTATTAGGTTGTTAGAAGGGAAAAAATGAATAGCCCGTGTTACTCCTATAATGAATGAACACAACAACTTTCTAATGTCTGGTTGTGGAAGTCAGATAGGCAGTAGCTCCATGTAAAGTACTGGCATTCAGCTGCATCTGCTTTTATTGGAAGCCGGCCCCAACATAGTCGGGAAAAAGCTAGGCAGATGATGCCGTCTGGAGAAAATAATAACTAACAATATGGGCTTACTGCTGTGTTGTTCCTATTGTTATTAAAATATTTGAAAAAAAACGGCCAAGGGCGAGTCGTACTCACACGCACACAGGGTTCCGTAGAAATTAGAGGGGGGGGGGGACATTTTTCCACTTTGGAAGTGTTTATCTTTCAAATGATTGACTTTGACAAAAAATGGTTAAAAACCTCAATGTCATTTTTAAAGAGCTATCCTATGAACACCCCGCACGTATAGGTTTGACGATTTTTTTTTTTAGCTTTAGTTTCATTTATGGTGTTTTCATTTATTCCCTTAATCTGTATTTTTTTTATTCTTGTATAAACATCGTAATGCAGTTCACATAATACATCGACCAAGTTTCAACTGTGTAGTCCTAATAGTTTCGGAATAAAATGACTGTGACAAACAGACGGACAGACAGACAGACATGACGAATCTAGGGTTCCGTTATTCGCCATTCTTCTACGAAACCCTAATTAGTCGAATAGATGTAAATTTTTCAATAATATTAAGCACATGCATGATCTCTCATAACCTCATCAATATCTTTAACTTCCTTATAGGTTTTCCTAACAGGAAAAGGTAAAAAAAACTAAAATAAAACTAGACAAAAACATTCTTAATTTAAATAACCCACTTTCAAATCCAACTATGAATAACTAGTTTTTGAGCCGACTGCATATTTTTATTTTATTTTATTTTCCTGTATACACCGATGAATTCGTGATTACTGGGCCGTTGTACGTGATTTTTCATTTGGTAGAAAGAGGTCCCATTTAAATTTTATTAACTGTGCTGAAGCTGTTTATGAGTTAGCTCCCTTTAATACGTATTTTTTCTTCTTGGTCTATGTTGGTCTTGTTGTCCCTTAATAACATATAGTTACAATGTAATTTCTTTTTTTTAATAGTTACCTACTATTTATTTAATTAAGTAGAGTAAACTAAATATATACATTATTAATTAAAAACTATTAAATAACCTAAAATAAATAAACTAACAGCAAACTATAAAAGGGCATAAAAAAACTCCTCCGCAACGCTGTCAGCTGGTAATGTGCCCAAGAGAATGGCGGCGTTGCCATGTTGTATGGCAAGTAGAAGCCAGCCCTTGGGTCACGGGAAGCGTCAACTAGGCGTTTCGAAATTTTCTTAAACAGGCTATGAGCACTTGATCCCACGACCCCAGAGTTTCAACCCCAAACGGCTCGAAAATATAGTTACCACAAAGGTTTCTACATTTACGCCGCTTGAGGTTCTCTGCAGCCGCAGCGGCAGCGCCAGCACAGCACGACGAGCTTGGAAGATGTGATGGTGCAAATAATGTAAAATTAATTCATGACAAGAGTTTGTGCTCAATTCATCAGCATTGATGCTCAATGCTGCAACTTCTACGGTCGGTTAAGAAATAAGATTCAAACAATTTCCAAGAAAAACTTCAACAAAATCACAGAACGAAAAAATCATGAAGCTAGAAAAAAAACAGAATTAAGTTTATTATTTCTGCAAGCGCCTTAATAATTCGTTTAATCTTAATAAATGCTGCAAGATTTTAAAAAAATAAGTCACAAAATTGACAATTTTAAGGAAAAATCGGTTGGTACAAATTTACAAATGCTTCGATATGCCCAACATGCTGCGAGATCGTCGGCCGATCAGCCGATCGGCTGATTAAGTATTTGGACAGACTAATTGTAAATACATGCAAGCTTCGCGTGCTTCTTTGACACATTGCATGGTCTGTATCGATGTCATCGATGAGTCATATTATGCCGACAATCAAATCGATTCCGTTCGATTTGATTGTTTTAAACTATATTAACTAGCGTGTCATTTTTTGACCATCTACTATGATCTCATAAGCACTATTAGTTACTATACAGACAAGTAACTATATAAAACACACATACATACACATACACACACACATACATACACAACACACACACACACATACACTACACATACACACAAACACACTACATACACTATACATTTTTGTTCTTTAAATGTCTCGAATAAAGATCTTGAGTTGTAATGTTGTTATTTGAAACAAATTAGAATTATGCTCGGTTGATAGGTTCGCCCCCTTTTACACGGGACTTCAACGCATCTGTCGAAATGTGGGCTTACGATAAGGTACACCTCTGCCTAACCCTACGGGGACAACAGGCGTGATGTTATAAAAAAAAAGAAACAAAGAAAAAATATGTATTTGTTGCAGGGACATGACGTGCATACAAAATGACAAAAAAATAAATACACATACAACGCGTAACAAATATTTATAAATACAAAAGAATGGAACAAAAATAGTTGACAGTTCGTCGTTACCTTTATATATGAGAACTAACCGCCTGATCAAAATGTGATAATGTGGGTGATGAGCAGAGCTCGGAATTAGGTAGAGTTATTTATGTACTTGCATCGAAATGTTGATATTAATATGGATCTTCCCGGGACTTCCCAGGATTTATAATACAATCTAGTGTTAACAACAATATTACAAATAACTGATAATAAAAACCTCAGAGATAGATAAGACAAATAAAACAAAGATAATTAACATACAATTTTGATCAGTATTTACATTAATTCAAAGTCCGTTAATGCGTGCCGAAATAGTCGTATTAAGTTAATAGGAAGTTTGAATGCGGTAGAAAGAGACAAAATCTAGTACGTCATTTCGTTAAGCGGGGAGTGCTCCGCATTACCACTATTGTTTTCTTTTGTACTCACAAGCTATGTTGTGCGAACTACAATAGTGGCGACATCGTGCGTGTGCGCATTGGAATTTTGCAACTTCGGACTGTATCCGATGTCGGATGGTTTAAATTGTAAAAGCAAATAACTTTTTTATTTAATAAATCACGGGATTTTTCTGCTCTTTAAAATTTATTTAAAAAAAAAAAACAAAATAATCACAAAAAGTGGATACTGGCAGCGATTCGAACTTGCGAACCCTAGTTAACAGGGAGGTGGCTGAATCGTGAAGCCACTTACACCGATGACATTTGGTCTAAAATAGCTGGTCTATTCTAATGCATGTTATGACAGTTGTCAGTTGTCAAACGTTGAAGAATATGGACATAATGCAATATTGCTCATCCCCTTATCGCCTTAAGTTATAAGCGCAATAATATATAGCCTATGTGTTATTCTAGACTATAGTCTATCTATGTGCTAAATTTCATCCAGATCCGTTAAACCGTTCTGGCGTGATTGAGTAACAAACATCCATCCATCCATCCAAACTTTCGCATTTATAATAGTAGTAAGATAAATTGTGTCATGACGTTATAAGTTGATAGTAAAAGTTTTAGGAAAAGTTTATTTTATTCTTTTTAGCGCATTTAAATAAAAGCTTGTTTTTAAAAAAGTTTTTTTACTTTTAATTTATAAAGGGTGTAAACACCCTTTACATATCCGAAAGGCATTTGTTCTCCCATCTTTGCGATTATTTTTTTGTTCTAGACCATACCTGGGAACCTTCTAGTTACGGAGATATTGGGGGTCAAAGTTCCAACTTTTTCACAAGTTTTTTTTTAAATACATGTTTTTAATGTAAATATTTTACTTTACACATCTCCACGACCCCCATACTATTCAATCCATCCATCAGCACAATGCTTTGAGTGCTTTTCTTCGAGTCCTACCACATCACATGATTTTTCACCCCAAAAAAAAAAGTCGATTCCCAGCAATAATTTTGTGAAGAATCTGTTTACACCCTGTGTATATATCGGCAGTTATAATGAATTTCAATCCGAATTCCGATGTCTACTCATAACGATGTCTGTAGCATCAACGATGCTGTAATTTGATGCAACAATACTTAGATATGCGCGAACTATGTAAATCAAAATTTCGAACAACTATCCGAGTTTTAGATTTTATTTTCCTGTTCCGCGTCTGCGCATTCTTATTCGTTCATAGTTTGTCGTTCTGAGCAGACATGTTATTAACAAAATGGAGACCACAGTTTTGTTCGCGTTGTTCGTATCACTGAGTCACTGCGCTGTGTTACCTTTCCCTGTTGAGTCGTCGTCGTCGCAAGATTTAAAATCAGTGAACAAAAGTAACGCAACTTTCGACACAAGTGTAAAAAGAAATAAAAGACAAGTGTTAGAAGGAAATGGTAGCTGTGCTAAAGGTCAGAAGTGGCTTGTGAATAATAGAATTTGTGTGTCAATTGAAAAGTAAGTTTTTATACATATAAATTACTTTGCTGTCCCATTGCTAGGCTAAGCTTGCCATCAATAAATACATCCCAATAAAAGGTTTAAATCTTTGCTCAAGACGGGTTGGCGATTTCAGACTCACATTAATTATAAGTCCAAGTTTCTATAACAAGAAAAACTACAAAAACTTAATCTAAGAAGAATCTGCCAACTTCTTATTTTTTGTATATTTACTTTTTATAATTTGTCTCCCACAAACCAGTCCCCGTAGCATGACCACCGTAGACAAGGATTTCTTAGTACTAGATATCAATTTTTTTTTAAAGATTCAGCAAATTCGAAAAATAAAACTGTGACGTAAAATTTGAAAATCCGAGTGATTTTATTAATTTATTTTTATGTCCATATTTATGTGTTATATATATTACAGCTAATAATTGTTATGGACCCTGTTAAGGCACAGCAACATACAATATAAAAATTAAATTTTAAGTAGTTAATAATAAACAACCATTTTTACTTATTATTTAAAAATGGAGTGTAACACAAATGACAGAGTAACATACTTAGGACATCTACACGATAACAATGATTATATATATATATAATATATCTATGATTATATTATATGATAAATAGTGTTGTAGCAATGTAGATATTTATTTATAGGTCTTAAGGAATATTTATAATTATTGAAATCAATTTAAAAAAAAATATAACATTAGTTTAAGGCGCATAAATTCTGTAGGCAGGTAACATAAAATTAATTATAATATATTCTTTAAAGGTATAATGAATTGCAAGCAGATGACTACGAGGAAATTACGACGGGCCCACAAGACGAGGACACGACGCCGCATCCTATTAGACTGACTACTCAAGCTACGACGATGCCACATCCGGTGTCGGGTCCTGACGAGCCTCCGCACCCTCAATTGTCGACGCCTAGACCAACGAAGAGACCTCGAAAGACTCCGCATCCTAAACCGACATCGCCAGGCCCCCCAACGACACCACCACCTGTACCGTTGCAAGTCAACAGAGCTGGGCGGACATTCTCACCGCATACAATGACGACAACAATTGTATTCGTGTTGTGCGTATTTCTGTTTCATCGTGCAGTATGATAGCTACCTCTTTCACAAGATATAACACCAGTGCCATCATCAGTGTACATGTTGAGTCAACTAAAGGGACTGATGCAATTTAAAGTGAAGTTGGTGAAGATATTAAAGAAGTGAACAATCTAGATAGTGTACCTTTCAGTGCCGAAGGTTCCATATAACCCGATTCGTACCGGCTTCCCTTTGAAAAGTGACACAGTTAGTATTCTATAGCCAATAATATTCTATACAGTAAAGATATGTACTCCGGCTTACCTCTTGCAAAAACTGACCCTTCGCTACTGGTACCTTTCATTAGTGTTTTCAATGTAAATCGTGTAAAAAAAAAAAATAAGAGACAGTTCGTTAATGGAAATCAAAACTGTACTCAAGGGAGCCACGTCTTTTGACGACAGGCCGTGTCGACGGCGCGTTCGTGTTCCACGCGCGCCTCAAAGAGATGTCAGCAACGATGTAGGGGTCTGCAAGGGCCGATGCCTGCCAGGGCTGCGGGACTGTTCGAAAGAGATACCATGGCCCTGGAACACAAAGGGCAAAGAAGGAACATGGATGGGTTTTAGTCAGTACAAGTCTGACACTCCCTTACGCTCCGCCCAGAGTGGGGGATTTGATGATTTCCCATCCGAAAAAAAAAAAAAAAAAAAAAAAATGGGATGGTTTGATTGTAATGGAATATGTGTGTCATACTTGAGAAGTTAGATTAAGAGCGTTCATCCAAAAAGTTGGCAATGTCGTAAATATCTGTCAAATATTTACCTGTTTTAATTAATTTGGATATTACTATATGGAAATAAAAAATATGGCTAACTAGTGAACTAGAATATTAAATGACTATTTGCGACGTTGCCCACTTTCTGTGTAAACGCTCATAAGCTTAACCATGTACACAATACTTATTTTTCATTACCTCTAAAGGTGGGGAAAACCGTGCGGATCGGACTGTGGACACCCGGTTAAATCCGTGCGTCCAGTGTTCACTCAGTTCTGCACACTTTTATTCAACGTTGTTACCTCCGACGCATTAATTAGATTTATTTTATTAAGCTGTTATTTATTGAAACTTGTATTTATTGAAATGTTCCTAGTCATTTAAAATACTTTTTGTTACAGTACGGACCCTCCTCATTATTTATTCACATTTATAATATTACTTAACATAGCGGGTTTTTCAACAATTGTGTTGAAAACATGAAATTATAAAAGCTCACGTTGGTTTTTGCCTGATCAAGGACATTTATAGTTTTATACAAGATTTTCCTGTTATTTTATTTTTGAAAGATTGCAGGGTAAAATCGTACAATACACATTACATATATTCACGCCTTTTTTCCTGTGGGGGTAAGCAGAAACTACAGAATGCTGTTATTTGTAAAATTCCTTGCCTAAACCGTCCTGTCTCTTTTATTATTTATTTATTTATGCACACACGAAACACTATACAGAGTGTAACATAATAAACTCAAGACCTCTCGTGTGGTCTCTCAGACCATGAATCTAAACAGCTTTCGTTCTATGACTTTTGGAAATTCATAACTTTTTTTTTTAGTTTTACCATACATGTTGATCAGCGGCTCGCGTCAATTCCTATAGAAAATCCATTTTTTTTTTGCGAGTTTCTAGAACTCCTAGAACAAAAGTTGTTCAGTTTCATGGTCCGAGAGACCACACGGGAGGTTTTGCATTTATTATGTTACACCTTGTATAGCTAGCTTTTATTATAGCTGTTCGATTTCTGCCCTTACGGGGAAAAAATAGTCCTAGGTAAACGTTATTTTTTATATTTAAATTAAGATATTAACTCTGTGATAAAATTTAGCAAATAAGTGTAATCCTTTAGTATATATTTTCATAGATAATATTGTACCTCATGTGCCCTAAATTTTATATAATATAACCAAATCGACGGATGCTAGCTTTAATTTTTTTGAAAATAAATTATAGCCTATGTTACTTCCTGATAATTTTGCTTTCTATTGGTGAAAAAATGGTTCAAATCGGTCCAATAGTTTCGGAGCCTATTCGGTACAAACAAACCAACAAACAAAAAAATCTATAATATTAGTATGGATTTATTTTTTTATTTATTTTTTATACTAAATTGGCTTGCGTTTAGCTAACTCGCCTGATGTGAAGCTATGATGCGGCCTAGGGTGAAGTACGCTTGTCTAGAAGAAATCGATTCACTTTAACTTTGAATTGATCCAGATTATAATGATCAGGGATCAGCGTTACCGGCTGTCAATCCCACATACTGGCGGTTCGCGCAATAGATGTGGAAGCATAGCGCTTTGTACCTAAATGTTATGCCAATATTTCATTTCCATACAAAACAAAGATATTTAGTTTTCATGCTAATTTTACTTTCAAAATCCATGTTTTGCTAAGACATTGTATTAATTTTAGCAATAATTTATTGTACCAAGCACCTGCGATTATTTTGTGATTATTTTTGAATAATCGTGTTATTAGAAAAAAATATCTTAAGGAGGACTCTTTAAGATATGTTTTTCTAATATCATGATTAATGCACGGTCAGGTAGCCCATGAAATTCAAATTTCACGGGGTACACTGGCTCTTCTCCATTAAATAAATAAACATAATCTGTATAGAAAAAAGTGAGCAGCTCGTGGCTAAATAATAACAGCTGCTCGGGTCGATCTTTAGGTTAAGCCGTGCTTGCCTAGGTTGGTCTGTGGATGGGTGACCGCCCATTACATACCGAGTTTCCTCCGTGCCTCGGAAAGCACGTTAAGCCGTTGGTCCCGGCTGTCATTTGTAGATCTTTGACAGTCGTTAGGTAGTCAGTGGCCCAAAAGTCTGACAACCAGTCTTACCAAGGGGTATCGTATGGTAATACGATACCCCTACACAGATACAGATACCACAACCCAGTTAGTACTGGGTACAGTACTAACTGGGTTGTGGAGGTCAGATAGGCAGTCGCTCCTTGTTAAAATACTGGTATTCAGCTGTATCCGGTTAGACTGGAAGCCGACCCCAATATAGATGGGAAAAGGCTCGGAAGATGATGTATAGAACAAAGTGATAAAGTATTTATGTTATAAACGTTTTCAAAAACACACAAATATTTTTGTTTTTTTTTTCTACATTCATTGTATAAATAAACATTCTTTGTTATAGAAAATGACTTTTTATTTTTTTGAACCTGGATTTGAACTGTTGCATTATTCTGTTTTAAGCTTTCACGGTTTACAACTAAACTTATACTGTCACTTACGGGATATATTCATAATAATGAACAATCACGGAAGATATCCCGTAAGTGACAGTATAAGTCTGGTTGCATTATTTACTTGCATTTCTATCTACATGAATTAAATTCTGCAAATATTAAATATTTGATTTAAGTTTCATAAAGTTGGCAACGTCACAAATAGCTGTCAAATATTAACCTGTTTTTATTAATTTGTGAATATTACTGTATGGAAATAAAAAATATGGCTAACTGGTGAACTAGCTTCTTAATAATGAATTGCAATTAAAACACTGAATTTGATGTTGTAACCGTTTTATGTATAAAAAGGCATTTGGAAAGTTCCCAAATACATTTTTTACATCTAAAACGAAATATTCGGTGTTACGATATTAATTATTGCATTTCATAATCAATACTAGTTAGCCATATTTCTTTTTTTCCATTCAGTAATATTCCCAAATTAAGCGAAATATTTAACAGCTATTTGCGACGTTGCCCACTTTCTGTACAAGCGCTCTTAAGGCATTTATTAATCTTTATCAGGTGTTAGTAGTCAGGTAGCAAAATGTAGGTAAAGCTTTGAATTCGCAATATTTTACCATTTTTCGGTCACCAAGGACCAATCTCAACTTCTCGACTGACGGTGTGACGTCAACATGATGAAACTAACGAAAAGGAATGCTCATTCATTCAGTGAAAAACTCATTAAGGTGGAAGCGCTAGGCTATCCCGCGAAATTTAATTTTTCTTAAGTTTTTTGCAATTTACTGGTCATTATTAGGTTGTATGTTGATTAAGATATGATTTGCAACCAAAACAAATATGTAGTTACAGAGGTATAGTCATAAATAAAGACCGGATTATATGCAATATAATAATGGTCGAAATATGCATCTTAAATACTCGAAATATGCAAGAAAAACGCAAAAAGTGGCAAAATATGCAATATACAATTTAAATAGGTCCGGAATAATGTATTTTTGAGTATTAAAAATCAGCATACATAACGACTTCTTAATGTTCCTGAAAACTTCAATAATCGAGTACTATTCCAAATTCTCAGTCGCAGTATTGAGTCTTCTTTCAATTATAATATTTTTATTAATTGAATAAGACTTGAAAACGACTCTATTTTTGAATTTAGGTTCTTTATTTGCTTTGGTATATTTTTGCATTTTTCTTGTTGGAAAGGGAAAAAAATTAATTAGGCACGATCAGTCGATTTCAGCTAAAATATGCTATATCTTGAAAAACTGGCCACGCAAATACATATATGCAAAATGCATTTGCATAATCTGGATCTATTCAAAATATGCATTTGCCTATAATCCGGTCACTAGTCATTAAACTCATCAATACAATTCTCTAAGTTCATATAATCCCATTGAATGACTTTTTCATGAAATAGTCATTAAATGGGCTTAAATGAACTTAGAGGGTTGTATTGACGATTTCAATAAAATCAAAATCAAAATATTTTTATTTCACATAGGCCTCGATGGACACTTATAAAACGTCGACAAAAAGGTGCACGGTTCGGGTTGGTCGTTTCCTATGGAGAAGAACCGGCAAGAAACTCCATGGTTACTCTTTTCAAATGATTATAATTCTGTAACTACATACATGTCACAGTCGCTAATCATATTTTGTTTCACGTTATAGCCTGAAACTGACCTGCAAATCGCAAAAAATCTAAGAAAATTTGAAAATCTACCTACCTGGCGCTTCCATCTTAAAAACTCAAGAAACAGATTTTCTTTATCGTGTGGTTAGTGCCTAACCTGGTGTCAGAGTTTTTATGCCGCCCATGGGCCTCTGACTTGGCTTTACATGCCGTCGAGAAATATCTCTCAGGCATGCTGGTTTCCTCACGATGTTTTTCTTCACCGAGCTAAGTGATAAATATACAATACGCACATGGATTCGAAAAATCAGATGAACGTGTCTTGGGTTCGAACTTGAGACCTATGAAAACTGGTTTCCTACAAAATCGAGCACAATTTATGTTCTGAACATTTTCGAGAAAGTGAGACAGGGTGTAAACGCACCCTTAACGAAGTTGTTTACATCAATCAATCAATATCTTTATTGTAGATCATAGAAAGGTACAGTCACGAGCACCAATATGTATACACTTTCTTAAATTTAAAAGCAATTTTCGCTAGAAATGACGATTGTAACTTGGAGATAGGATAAAAAAAAAAAAAAAAAAAAAAAAAAACATAAAAATATGAGTTCCAGAATACTATGTTCGTAACAACATGAAATTTGAATCAGAACAGTAGGAAAAAAACACATTTCAAACTTGGTAAGTGTTTACATATTGGTGCTCGTGACTGTACATAATACAGGTCTTAAATAATTAAATTGTGATCAGCTATGTCGCGCCCATAGGGCATACAATAGTTACATCAAACAAAGTAACTCTACGCAAAAAATATTGCTGAGAAACGATTTTTTTTTTTGGGGTTGAAAATCGTTTTACGGTAGGACTCGCGAGCGTGCCAGACAATAAGTTACCTAATCAAATAAGCCCTGGTTTACTTGACTATTTAATTGTACCGACGACATTTCATAACTTAAACGTCATATTTGAATATTCAGACGTCTTTATTTGGTCAATGAAGTCATTATGTATTCTCAATTCACAGAATACATATTTGGTACAATAATTGATTTCTAGGTATTTATTGGGTAACCAGGCCTTCGTCGCATGCGCAGGCGCCGACTCAATTACAAGAAGGTTGTTCCGAAAGATGAATAATGTGGAACCTCGGGTTCATGCGTCGTTGACACCATACACCATCCCGATTACATGTACGAGCCAGTCAGATTGGAGTACTTGGGTTTGATCTCCGAACGAAAATGATAGAACCAGCAAAACTCAAGCATACATAGGTACATAAAACTAGATTCAAGTCATTTGATTGATTGAACCAAATTTTAAGGAATGAAGCTTGAGTCTTTAATGACGTTCTGTAATACTGGCCGAACTATACTTGCAATCGACATAAAATAGTTCGTTTCTTAGTCGCATAATACTAAGATTTATAATACATTCTATTATTTACATATTTTCCTGTTGTTATGCAGGGTATTACTAAGATTTCAACGTCACATAGTTTTAAAGGCGGAAAATATTAATTAAATACATACGTACTTTTCAACGTCATACATTTTCAAAGGCGGAAAATATTAATGACGTCGTAAGTAACCATCCAGCGACAGAACGATCAAATAAACGGAAATGACGTCATAATAGGGATGGGACATGGCACAATTAATGGATCGATCGCAACGAAACTAGAGGACCTGGCGTCCCTGGCGGTCTACCACCTTTCTTTTCTTTCCTATCTTTTATTAATAGATAACTAAGCCATGTCACTCACGACTCACGAGGCTCTCGTTAGGCAGCTGGATCAAGGGCTTGATTCAGAAAGCGGTACTCCTGGACACGGCTCGTATTTTTAGGAGGTTCCTCTCTCTGGAGCCCTGACCACCGGTAGCTTGGACCCTGTTCCCGATACCGGTGGGCTAAAATTTTTTACATTTTGAAATATTTTTATATTGTTTTTTCTAAGGAATATTTAAAAATGTAAATAATTTGTAAAAATATAATTAAAGGACTAAAATAATATGAAAATTAAAAAACATGTATATTTAGTTTTTTTTTTAATTTCTGGAGTGACGACCGCGAACCGGTAGACGCTGCGTTGGAAGGCCTCCCACTAGGTGGACCGATGACCTGGTGAAGGTTGCAGGGATCTGATTGATGCGCGTCGCACGGGACCAGTCAATGTGGCGACACTTGGGGGCGGCCTATGTCCAGCAGTGGGCGTCTTTCGGCTGAAATGATGATGATGATGATGAAGTTTTCATTATGTATTAGCACTCGTATTTTTTAAAATTTTACAAAAACAAATAAGTTACATGTTTTTGAGATTTTATGAAAAATTGTAAATTATGGAAATATCATTTTTTGGTCTGTCACCCCTCAACTATGTTAGGGTCGGCATCCAGTGCAGCTGAATACCAGTATTTTACATGGAGCGACTGCCTATCCGACCCCCACAACCCAGTTAGTACTAGGTAAAACGATACCCCTTGGTAAGACTGGTTGTCAGACTTTTTGGGCCACTGACTCCCTGCAACGACTGTCAAAGATCACAAATGACAGCCGGGACCAACGGCTCAACATGCTTTCCGAGGCACCGAGAAAACTCGATTTGTAATGGGTGGTCACCAATCCACAGATCAACCTAGGCAAGCACGGCTTAACCTTGATCCGAGCGGCTGTTATTATTCCGCCACGAGGTCCTCCTAACAACAAACAGTATTAAAGTAAAATAGACTTCGCAGCAAGGAAAACCTACTCATGTGGAGATTCATTAATGACTCGGCCTTAGAGTGTAAATCTGGCACTGTACCACAAACGATGGGGCACTTCATATCGTGTCCTGTTGCTTGTTCGTTACAGGAACTGATGGGCGCTACTAAAGGTGCCAAACTAGTGGCTCAGTTCTGGGCAGCCACAATTTAGATTGCCATCGACACGTTAAGAGAAAAATTATCAAAGTGATCAATACTCGTTTTCTCCGTGCTCTCGGTAAGCACGTTAAGCCGTTGGTCCCGGCTGTCATTTGTAGATCTTTGACAGTCGTGGGTTGCTGGGTTGTGGAGGTCAGATAGGCAGTCGCTCCATGTAAAATACTGGTATTCAGCTGCATCTGGTTAGACTGGAAGCCGACCCCAACATAGTTGGGAAAAGGCTAGGCAGATGATGATGATCAATACTCGTTTCGCTTCTGTATGAGATGAGACATTTGTCTTGTAGTAGGCGAGTTCCGACCCCAAATAGTTTGGAAAAGGCTAGGCAGGTGATGATGAGTCGTAATTTTATAGTGTTACATACAGTGACGTATTAACGTGGCGACGTAATTTATTTTACCAAATAAGGTGCTCATAATTATGACACATTTACGTGTCTGACGTTGCGGGTTGCAGAGAATTTCCCCCTTTAGAGTCGCGGGCGCGCAGACCTGCTCTGTCGCCACAGAGTACATTATACTATACTGAAATCTGTCGCATTTGTTGTTAGACAGTCGACCTGAGCAGACGTTCTCACCTCTTACAATGGCGTCTATAGTTTTGTTTGTTCTGTCCGTATCTCTCTTTTATCGTGCAGTAATATCGTTGCCTATTTCGCAAGATATATCATCAGTGCAATCACCAGTCAGTGTGGGCGTTCAATCAACTACAGGGATTGTTGTGTTCGATACTGAGGTAATTCTAAGTTGGAGTGGAGATACTGAAGAAGTGAAAAATCTAGCTGCTGTACCTTCCAATCGTGCTATGCCAAGAGCAAAAAGACAGGTGTTTGATGGACAGCACAAGTGTGCTGAAGGGATGGTGTGGTTTTGGAATTTGTGCGTCACACTTGAGAAGTAAGGAAGAGTTTTTTTTATTCCCTGTCTATTATTGTCCCGATGCTTATGAGGCGGTCCCCAACACCTAAGATTTGTTTCTAAACCCATTGAGCATATAATTGATTAGTAAACTAATTTTTGTGTTGTAAACTTCGAGTACAGTCGCCAGCACATTAAGCTACAATCTGTCAAATTTCTTTAATTGATTTTCAACTTTTTCGCCAACGTTTTTGGTTCAAGGTTGATTAGGAAAATGGTGGCTGTACATAACACATTTTTTCATTGATTCAGTGAAACATTTCAGGAAAAAAAGGGCCAAAGCACGTTGGGTTCACATAATTAAGGTTCCGCGCTTAGCCATTCGTTGAACTTTTGGTGTAGTGGTCTGTAGTAGCTAGAACAGTTTTATTAGCGAACCCCCACAAAATATTTTTTTTTTTTAATTTTCATGCAATTATATATTAATTTATATTTTGTTTTTTCCAGGTATAAACGATTGACAGAAGATTACGACGACGAAATTTAAATTCAAAATCTTTTTCTTTGTTTAAAAACTCGTTGACGGGCTAAAAACTGAAATTATGAACGCTCTTACCTATGATTGACATAAGGATTACCTCTCAACGCATTAATTAGGCTAATTTAATTTAGATGTAAGTAATATTTATTGAATCTAGTGATTATGTAAATGTTTCTAGTGATTTAAAACGTGTTTTCCTTAGTCAATATGAGTAGAAATCGAGGTGAAGAAACCCGAACTGATATGCAAATTTTTTTTGGTTTTTTTATGCGAAAGATCACAGGGAAACAATACATTATTTATATTATAATTATTTCTTACATTTCAAGGAATCCAAGGCGAAGCAATTTTCAAACACTGTTTTAAGCTTTCACGGTTTACAACTAAACTTATACTTTCACTTACAAACAACACTACTTACTACACTTATGAACAATCAAGGAAGATATCCCGTAAGTGACAGTATAAGTTTCGAAGCAATTTTGTTGCTTTCTATTGTTGCAGTTTGATTTTCTGACCTAAGAAAAAATTACTATTAATACTAACGGGATATTTACCATGTTTACTGTTTGTTATGAGTTCCCGGATATTTCGGCGCTGTTGCAAGCACCATGATCACGGATACGGTTACGGATACGGTTTATCCGTGATCATGGTGCTTGCAACAGCGCCGAAATATCCGGGAACTCATAACAAACAGTAAACATGGTAAATATCCCGTTAGTATTAATAGTAATGTTAGTGACCATGATAGTTTAAAATCTTATATCTAAGAAAAAATGCCTAATTATTATGTATTTGTTTAATTAAGCATGAATGTACTTAGATATAAAAATATTCATTAAGATATTGAATCTGTGATAAATCTTAAAAAATAAATGTGATACCTAAGAGTATAATATGTAGCTAATAACAAAAAACCGGTATGGCAGGGTAAACTTTATTTCTATTTAGGATTAATAATTTTAATAAGCATATTTAATTTTAGTTTCTGTGCTAATTTTACTTTAAAATCTAACATTTTGTCAATGATTTATTGTACTTGCTTATATGGCATGACCATGTGAAATACCTGTATAAGTAACATTTTGAGGATAAAACCGATTATATGTTTTTGTAACAGAACAGTTTTGTTTTCACACTTTGAAATGGATTTTATTTTTAGTACTAAATTATTTTTTAATTGCGACAAGTTGTTGTCTTTTCATTAGTCACAAAAACATTAAAGATACAACGCAAATGAAAACATGGTAATTTTTTTAACATCTGTATAAATAAACATGTAACTAAGAATGAGTTGTTTTTCTGATTATTGCTTAAAATAAAACTATGAACATTTTTTACCTACAATTCTTATTACTAGCCCAAAATGCTGTACGTAAAAATTACATGACATAATCACACCTGTAACCCTCGAAGGGTTAGGCAGAAATGTACCTAATAGTACACCAACAATTCGCCAGTTGCATTCTAGTCCCATGTAATAGGGGGCGAGTTTATTGCATAAAAATATATTAAACGTACCATTTACCATTAGTACCTGTCAAGTACAGCCCATTAATAAATACAGTGGAACAGACACCTACGTTAAAACGATTACCACGTATTAATTACATCATAGTATTGCAGTTTTGTAGGAAACAGTTGCTTCTTTTTTAATTACCGACGAAAAATTTCTACATGGGGGACTAAAATACTGAATGGGTGACTATTATACCAAGTATTTATCCGGTTATAGCGCCAAGGCGCACATAGGAAGCAAGTGCGAGCGAAGCGAGCTCGGAACTTGTGGCACCCCATCTCGGACAGGTTAGGTTCGAAGGGGATGGGGGGGTCTAGTGAGCGAGCTAAGTGAGCGAACTAATAAGAGAGACCGGAGTCCAATTCGCGTTAGTTTGTTTTAAACCCTGCAAACAGGAGCCCTGTGCAGCGCTGCTACTTGCAAGTACAACTTATCCAAATCTAGTGGTAAACAAGCTTGTTTTCGTTTTTCTTCGGAGTCTTTGAATATCACAATATTATCGTATTGAACGAATAGTGACTTTGTATTTTCAAGTCACCGTTTTAAACATTTGTATTCGCTCACTGTTTGTCGCCCACTTAGTATTTCAGTAGCGCATATTCAGTATTTTTACTTCTTTAATTTAAATTTCTTTTCGCTCGTTTTAATATCCCATATTCAACTGCATGCGGTTAGACAGGAAGCTGAAGGCTCTTGGCCAAAATGGGCGTCCAATAGAATTGAAATATAATTATCCCAAATCATAGCATAGGTACTTCAAAACATTATATTGTGACCTGTGCCTACGTCACCGGAGATCAGAGGTAGGGTCAATTCCAAAGGACATTGTAAAAAATGGCCTATACATCAACACGTATGAAACCTTTACATTAATTACTGGTTCTTTTTATAATTTACATTACAATTATTACAATAGAACGGACACTTCATCATTTCGAAAACATTGTAAAAAGTAATTTACTTCCTTCTGTCTTATTCCCCGGTGTGGGTGCCATTATTTTTTTGAATTAAATTGAATAAACGAGCAACATCGACGCTGACAGTCGATGAATTGACAGATGACACTTTGACATTTGATAGTAATGACAGAATGACAGTCTCGTCATTTTGTCACTCGCAATTATTGTTATTCTATTGGCCTAATTATAACCTCAAATACCGAAAGTGTTTTGAATTTTTTTACGATTCTCAGAAGTGTCTGTGATTTATATCTAGTTTCAATCGAATTAATGCATTATTTAGAACACAGAAAGTAAATTCACGTCTCTGTTGGTTTTTAGGCGAACGATGTATGGACGCCGAACAATGTCCTTTCGGAATGTCCCGTATTTTGTCGAAGACTAATTGACTACAAACAAATGACAATTTCATTTGTTTTTGAAAAGTTATGCAGAAAGCAACGTAATTTGTGCGATTCACTCTAACCACAAAACGGATTACAAGGAAAAGTAAAAGGGATACTTCCATATTGTTACTATTTGCCAAGTCATTACATTACATCATGCCTGTAATCCACGAAGGGCTAAGTAGAGATATACCTAATAGGAGTAGTACAGAATACCCACATTTCGCCAGTTATGTTTGTAAATCTCATGTAATAGGGGGCGAGCCTTTTACCATCACCACACAAACCCAGACTCCGTGGCTGCTACTGAGACTTTCTTGAGGGAAAATCCCAATTACACTGCTCAACATGCACGGCATTCGCACTTAGCACCACGCACAACGAGGCAGTAGCCGTTTGCCAATAATACCTGCAAAGGATACCCGTATTCGATATACCTGTTCGTGTACATATATTATGCTGGTGACATCACTTCAATTGCATACGCAGGTGTAAGGTACAAAGTCCTTTAGTTGCACCATATTTAAAATAACTGACTCAGTAGTTACTTACTTGTACTATTATAAATGCGAAAGTTTTGAAAGGATGGCTGGTGTGATGTATGTTACTCTTTGACGCGAAAACTACTGAACGGATTTTGATAAAATTTGGCACGCAGGTAGTATACGGGGTGGAAGGGACATCGACGCGGAAACGGTTACCACGTATTCAGTAAATCATTCTGAGCCGGCCACATAGAAATTCATCATCGGTTATTTTAAAAAAATCTTTCGCATTTGGGTAATTCTAAGTTGAGAGCTATTGTAGTGCATCTATTTAATAGATATGGAAACACTGTACACCAGCCCGTTATACAATACAATAGATATGGAAACACTGTCTCACAGCCAAAAGTAGTCAGCTGCTGTCACTAATGACAACTGTCAGTCACGCCGAATGGCGGGAAGTTGGAAGGCGAAGCGTACCCTGGACTGGGGGCTTGGTGGTGTGGTGAGAATGTTTTATAGTTAGTAAATTATGTTATCAACCTATTAGCTCAGCTACAAGAGGATACTACAGGTATTAACGATGTCCATGATACATATCCAAACTTATCTTAAATATTTGGAATAAATAACCTTATTACCTTTTTTTTTTGTTTTTATCTTGCTAAAATCATCAAATGAGTCCTCCCACCCAGGGCAGAGCGGGAGGGACTTTCAGACTTGTACTGACTAAAATCCACGGTGTCCTTCAATAGCCCTTTATGTTCCAGGGTCACGGTAATTCTATAAGTCCCGTGACCCCGGCAGGCTTTGGCCCTCTAGAGGTGGGCCCCGTCATTATGCTGACATTCTTTGAGGCGCGCGTGGAACACAACGCGCCGTCGACCGGGCATGGTCCATGGTCAATAACCTTAGTACCTTTAAAAAAATTGCATCTTCTTTATGGACAGTCAATTCGAATTCATTAATTAAACTTAATTTTGTCACAATCGCACCTCAAACATGAAAAATGTCTCTCCCTGGCCTGTCCCTTTCAACTTTTTACAGTAAATCAGTAACTTTATGCAGGTCTAAATCCATTGGAACGATAAAATTTTGGTATATTTAATAAATTAATCTAAATAATAATTGTAGTGTAGTAAATAAAGTAGCTTATTTTTTTTTTACATAAAATATTCACGATAAGTATCCCGCATATTTTGAGTCCTCTCCCCTGGCATTTTCTAATCTTAAAAATATTGTGTTTACGACCTTAATTACTGCAATCTTAATTAATCTTAATCCATTTGACTCTAAACTAACAGCCAATTTTTCAAATATTTTTTACACACATCCGTAATTATTATGGATGCTGTTGACTGAACGTGGTCTCTCTCCTGGTCACTTTCATTTTATAATTATTTATCTAAATACTCAATTTTAATTTTTATATTGACTCTAATTTGTGCATAAATTACTTACGCTCATACTTTATTTTATTTACTTGTAATAAATATTTTTACTGTTATTCCTGTTTTCATATGAAAAAGTCTCACCCCTGGCGCATAATTTACCAAAAATTAAATATTATGGTAAATCATGCGCGCAGGTATGAATATTTGTTTAATTTAACCATTACATTTTAATTTGTTCATATCTGTAAGATTTGCAGAAACTTTTTCATTTTTTTTTTTGAAGAGACCGTTTTGGGCCTGTATTACATTAAGACAGTACAGGCTCTCCCTTGTGTGTCACTTATAAAACAAGGTAAAATATATTTTTATAAAATGTTCCCCAATTCGAGGATCTTATTGACTGGCCACCTGATAATATTGTTGTACAAATAAGTAATTTTAAATAAAAATGTTTTATAATTAGGTTAAAATTCTAACATTTATGTCATGCCGCCGTTCTTAACAAGCGAGTACCTCTTAACTTATAAAATTAATAAGGACAGTCAGGCTCCCGTACAGCAAATTACGAAAAAGTGATCGTCAAGAAACCCAAGGACAATATAAATGCATGTACAAAAAATTTTGTTTGCGGGTATTTCCGTTTAGAAAAGCCAGATTGCTATACTAGTGTTGCAAAAGTGGTATGCTAAACCAATTTATATTGCAATGCTCACTTCATTTTCGAACAGATTGCTTTTATCGATAAGACCGCCTTTTGCGTCACCCTATGTAAAATATCTAAGTACTAGTTTTTTAATATATTTTTGGATTATAATTTATATTTATTCTACCTATAAGCTATATTTTTCGCATCTATTGTCTATAGCCTCATTCATTCATTCATACTATAAACACTAATTTTGAACGTTCACCTTTCAAATGTTGCGTTCTTTTTTTAAAATACTCGACCCAACAAAACAGGTTATGTGCGAATCAAACTATTATGACGTTTTTAGTGATGTACTAACGTGATACAAATTTTACGCCACGTCTCTTCTCTTCCCCACGTGCGTCTGCGCACATGCTCGTATATAAGCAGGCTGTTGAAGTCAGACAAGCACTCTTACACACAAACAGTTGACGCGAGCACACAAGATGGGAAATACAGTTTTAGTCGCATTTTCCCTGTGCCTGATGTTATGCGGAATTTTATCAAAGCCAGTTACGGATGATTCGGAATCAGTGCAATCTACAGATACTGTAGAAATTAAAAGGGTGATATACGCTGATGATGTACCAGTTTTAAGTTCTGAAGTTGATAGTGAACTAGTGCGAAGTGCGGACAATGGCGGTGTACTGGCGCCAAATTCGATCGACAGTGTCGAAGGCCATACAATAATGAAACGAGGCATAATTTATGAAAGCAAGTGTCCCTCAGGGCATATTTTTTACGCACGAATATGCATGAAGTTTGAAAAGTAAGTTTTGTAATTACACTAGCACTTCGCCCACGACTTCGTTCGCAAAAATTGTGATAGCTGGGCTAATATGCATGATATAAATATAATTTAGCCTGTAGCACCAACGAATAATGTAGCTTTCTGACAGTGAAAGATTTTTTGAATTGGATCATTAGTACCGGAGATTACCCCCCCACATACAAACTTACAAACAAATTTTACCTCTTTAAAATATTATTATGGAAGTTCAGATGAATCCTTCGATACTTTTTAGTGAATCGTTATCAGTATGATCATCACCTTTCTCTTTCATTGATCAAAATCCCAGATTTTTTATCTGACATACTCCAACATCACTTCAAATACCTACTTATGTGCAATTACATATCGTAAGGAAAACCAAAACAAGGAAAACCGGTTTAAACCAATTACGACAAGAATATTATTGTAATTATTGCATTTAAGTCCATAAATGTTTTCTTTATTTATATACAGGGTGTAAACAGACCCTTCACATAGCCGTCAACCAAGCATTCTGTACATCAAACTAAGTAACTTTACGCAAAAATTATTGCTGAAAATCGACTTTTTTTTTTGGGTTAAAAATCACGTTTTACCGTAGGACTCGATGGAAAGCACTCAAAGCATTGTGCTGATGGATGGATTGAATAGTAAGGGGGTCAAGGAGGTGTGTAAAGTTAAAATCTTACATTATTGTAAGATTTTAACTTGTATTTAAAAAAAAAACTTCTGAAAAAGTTGAAACTTTGACCCCCAATATCTCCGTAACTAGAAGGTTCCCAGGTATGGTCTAGAACAAAAAAATGATCGCAAA
This sequence comes from Noctua comes, assembly GCA_963082995.1. Taxonomy (NCBI): domain Eukaryota; kingdom Metazoa; phylum Arthropoda; class Insecta; order Lepidoptera; family Noctuidae; genus Noctua; species Noctua comes. The sequence goes on along the minus strand of OY720278.1, from coordinate 14,906,174 downwards.
GACGGAGAACAAGTGCATTTCGGAAGGGTCTATTTACACCAATTTATTTTTTGAAATATTGAAATTACGTATTGAAAAATGGCAACACACTCAATAATTATTGATGTATGCAACTAAACAAGTTATGTCAAAATTTACAGTGTATAGTACGGCCACTTTAAAAGTGCAGTTCAAGGTGGCGTTGTTTGCTAAGAAAATTTGCATTGATTTGTCAAACTTGGTACATTTATTTTAGTTCTGTGTTTTCCCGGCTGCACAGATAAGTTGGTGGAAGTGTAAACACTATTCTCACATTTCTCGCCCATTCCTTTAAAAAGTATAGGCATAGTACTAACAATTACGTCGACTTATTTTATGCTTTCTTATTTTTACAGGTACGAACGATTACTGGAAGAAAAATAACAGATCAATGAAGAGAATGAGAGAGAAAAGAATGATCTCTCGTCCTTAAAATATTCTAAACTTTTCTATTAGAAAATAGACAAGGAACAGAATGATACTTCTAATGTTCTAATTTCCGGGACTGTAGAACACATTAAAATGTTGTGTACATTCTGCAAATGAACTAAGATTTTTGGAAGTGGTACCAAGAAGGCCAAAAAATCCGCGAACCAGAAGACGTGGATCGCCTCCCACTAAGTGGACCGATGACCTGGTGAAGGTTGCGGGGATCCGCTGAATGCGAGACACACGGGACTGAACAGTGTAGCGACACTTGGGGGAGGCCTATGTCCAGCAGTGGACGTGTTTCTGCTGAAATGATGATGATGAACCCCAAAATCATCATCGTCATCATACAAGTCCCTGTTTTACCCACTGCTGGGTCTAGGCCTCTTTATACTTGTGCGAAGCTCTACGTTCCTGTATCAGCCGCATCCAGGCATAATGTACCTGCGATGGCAACAGTTTCTTTCCATCTCGCCGCTGGACTCCCAACACTTCTGTGTCCTGGTCAGGCACGCCACTCGGTCACAGCTTTGCCTCACCTGTCATCATCGCGTCTTGCTAGGTGCCACCATAGTGCACCAAAGTTCAGGCCACGATTAGTTTGCAGCTTACCGATTACGTCACAATTGTTTTGTTACTTTTGGCTAGTAACGATATTGTAATTATTTTCTTATCTATTCATTTAAGTAGGCTTGTTGAATGTTTTGAATAAAATTGAAACGTATGCTCCTAATTGAGTGTTTTTTTTTATCTATTACCAATGCAAAAAATCGCATAAAGATTTAATGGTGTTATGTTTAAATTCAATGTAATAGGGGGCGAGCCTATTACCATCAACCGGGCGCAAATCCAGACTCCGTGACTGCTACTGAGAAATTCCTGATGGAAAAATCCATTTTACCCGACTCGAGAATCGAACCCAGGACCTTATCCTCAGCAGTCGTGCTTGCGACCACTAGACCAACGAGGCAGTCATGCGGCATACATTTAAATTCTAATACTAGCGACATCTATGCAACGGACGGGGAACTACAATGTTTCCCGTTTCGACAATGACATGGTTCAACAAGTTAAGGAAGATAGGTGAAATAATAAATACCTACCTGACCAAATTCCGCACATAGACTCCTTGTTGAAAACATAGATGGCGTTAGTGAAGTGGAAGGATATTTATTTTTAACGTAATTCCAAAAGGACGAGGTTCTATGTTAGATTTTTTTATGTATGTTTATCGATTTTTCCACCAATTGTGGACTGATTTGGACGACTCTTTTTTTGTTTTAAAGAATATTATTTCCCAACGTCCCGTTTAAATTCAGTGAAGATCTGATGCTGATCTTCAGAGATATACAATACAGGGTGTAAACAGACCCTTCACATAGCCGTCAATCAAGCATTCTGTACATCAAACTACCTACCTAGCCTAGCCTAGCCTACCTAGTAACTTTACGCAAAAATTATTGCTGGGAATCGACTTTTTTTTGGGGTGAAAAATTACGTTTTACGGTAGGACTCGATGGAAAGCACTCAAAGCATTGTGCTGATGGATGGATTAAATAGTACGGGGGTTGTGGAGGTGTGTAAAGTAAAAATCTTACATTAAAAACATGTATTTAAAAAAAAACTTGTGAAATAGTTGGAACTTTGACCCCCAATATCTCCGTAAGTAGAAGGTTCCCAGGTATGGTCTAGAACAAAAAAAAATGTCTCTAAGACGGGGAGAACAAGTGCCTTTCGGATATGTTAAGGGTCTATTTACACCTTTTATAACTCTTCAATAATAGAGGTCGTTATTGTTGTAATCGCTTCTATAATGTGTATTGTTTACACAATTTCATACCATAACATTATGCACATGCTGATGCTTCGGGGTAATTGTTATATTTATACCCCAAATTTCGCCAGTTATGCTTAAGTTCCATTCTATTGGGGATAAGCTTATTACTATGACCTGTTTTGTTAAAAATGTAAAATTAATGCACAGGAAAAGTTTGTATAGGATATTATCATATTACAACTAAAAATAAAATTTTTTTTTTTTGCAAAATATAAAACCGACTTTAAAAAAATAACACTAGCTTCAGAAGTTGGTGACTTTTGTATGTTTGATTCAGATTTTTTGCCATCGACTTCTGAAGCCAGAGTTATTTTTCATTTTTTGCTGTTTTTTTGAAGTCGGTTTTATTTTTTTGTTAAGGTTGTATAAAATCTTTTACACGTAATTTTTGACGTGACAACGTCTTATAATTCGGTGGAGCCGGCTGCACGCACGAAAAAATGAGGCGTTACCTCGCTCTGAGGCGTTCCATAAACAATTGCTCAACGCACATTCATTTTTTGAAAAATGCAACCATTCCATCAGTATTTTCTTATGACGTTGTCACGTTCAACTATCGTCAGTAAACCGATTTTACAGACAACCGATTTTTTTACCAACTAGATAGGTCATCTTCTTATCTGACTATACAAGGTGTTGCTTTGCATCCTCGTCAAAATTCAGGAGGTTGTCTTAAAAGACGTAAATAATCAATATAAATTACGGAACCTGGTCAATAATAATAAACGCTGTTTTTTTTTGTTGTTTAAATTTGACACTAATTCAGAATGAAGCTCTTCGCAAAAGAGGAGAATCACCCGTCGCCTTTCATGGCGCGAGGCACCGCCCACTTACACCTACGACACACAAACATGCGGATACGCACGTGCGCGCTTTATACCTACAGTGACCGAATGGCAATGATTTATCCTAGTTCGAACTCGAAAATCACTTTCGTTATTGTCATAAATTTCGCTTAATAATTAATTCATTTTTAAGTATCATAAGAATGCGGAAATCTTACTAATAAAAGTAGTACTAGTGCCCCAAAGAAAAGTTCACTGACCTACTGTAAGTACACGGTGGTTATCAGCTGATTAACAAAATGTTAGTTTTGTTATGGCGTTTTATTGCAATTCTGCTGAATGAACAATCCTAAAATTGGTAATCTTAGATTTTAATAATAAAAACATGTAACAATCCTACTACCTACCGGTAAGTATAACCTGAGGCGCACAGCTGTTTGTTGGCTATGTTGCTACTTGCTGCATAGATAAGCGCGCGCGCTCGTATTTACCTAAATGCGTCGAGTACGCATTGTAGGTAAACACAGCCCAAGGTTTTCGTACCGTTATGATTTTGTTTTTAGTTGTGGATTGAATTTGGAAATTGAAATTGGTTGATTTTAAATTTTCCTTCCTACTTAACGGGCTTAGGACCGGCAAAAACACCTTAGACCGATCTACTAAATCTAAAATGTGCTAGTTATGTAGGCATGTGGCGGTAATTTCGTTTGATAGGTATTATTGGCGTAGTTAAAAATTTGAAATCAACTTATTTACACTAATAAAATTGATTTAGCTAACGTATTTACAAATGATTGTCTATGTACAAATAAATAAATTACCTACTTAGGTTACCTGGAGGTATTGTTCAAAGTTTCCACCACCACACTCTAGGCACAGTCTAGCACGACGTCGCTGATTATCTTTCAGTTTACGCAACACTAACACATTCGTTTTTAAAGTGTCGAAAGCACTGATCACTCTTGCACGTAATTCTGTTACACTTGTGACTTCCTCCGTGTACACTAACCTTTTAACGTCTCCCCACAAATAAAAGTCCAGGGGCGTCAGGTCCGGAGAACGCGGTGGCCAGGCCACAGGTCCACCGCGGCCGATCCACTGGTTGCCAAACCTTTCATTCAAGTACTCGCGTACTTGCCGAAGGCGACAGGCAGGGCTTCGCTGCCGCGAGCTTGAGCATGCCTTGGAACGTCAAACTGCCGATGATCTCGCAGTATCTGCGTAGCAGCCAGCATAAGGCTCTGTGATGGGGGTTCCCGATTGGGAAACAGTTCCGCGAACAGCTGGATGGCTCGACGTAGGCTGTCTCCGCGGATGGCATACAAGCGGACCATTTCCACCAACTCAACATTGGAGTAATTGTCCGTCATCTTGCACTACATACGAGTACACGGGGAGCGTAATTTGCATGCACATGCACACAGCTCGTCGGTTTTTATTGCACTGACCGCGGGGCCGGGGTGCGGTTGGGCGGAGTTTAGGGAATACGAAATTATTGAATGAACGTTTGCGTTTGTTTGTGTGTGAGAATTGGCGGTTTAGGGCTAGTATTAGACAGGTCGCGTTTTAATACGGGTGGTGTTACACTTACTATTTCCGATAATAAGAAAAAAAATACCTACTCATTTTATTATTGATTCGGGTCGAGAATCATTAGTATAGTGACCTCCTTGAATTTGACGAGGATGCAAAGCAACACCTTGTATAGAGAAAAAACAGATGAAACAAACGCAGAAATCACAGTCTCTTCAAAAATCCAGACATAGGTATTGATCAGATCAAGTGAGGATCACGCTGGTCTGAGATTCCGTTTAGTCCACTCTCGGCCCCTCGACCCCCAAAAAATAATGTGTCCACTCGACCCCTAACTATAGTTTCTTCTGGACCCCCAGGGGTCAAGAGTGGATTTTATTTTCCAGCCAAGTTTTAGTTTCCTCTCGACCCCCGAAGTACAGTTACCTACGATGATAAATCATCAGTCTGCCATATAGTTAGTAGCATACTTTTTAACTAAAATACCCTCAATATATTTTTTATAATACTTATAGTCGAGTGCAATTAGACAATAAGGTGGAACGAAGTATATAGTGCTCGGATTTTCATGGGACTTTTTTTATTGAGTTTCTAGAGGACTGGAGAAAAAAGGAAAAAAAAAAATTCTTCGCCGCTCGCGATTTTTTTTATATCCTTTGGAATAGTTTTTATTTCGTAAATGAAAAACTTCAAATTCGACGAATTCAAATTGTGGCATAAAAGTGTGACTTGTGTGCATCCATTAAACGCCAATTTGGCCTGTTTCTTTGTTCATTGTTGTCGATGTAATACATATTTCAATTATATTTTGAAAATTTCATATTTTTTCAATTATTTATAAAATATCTAATCGTTAGAATCACGATAATTTTTGTAACCAGAAAAAAAAACACAGTTTAAAAACGTATAATTAATAAAAATATAATTGAAAAAACAGATGTGACTTTTATTTAATGTAATATTTTAAATAAAGGTTACTAAACATGGAAAATACGCAAGCGGTCTCCAGGACCGACGTCAGGTGGTAGTGTAAATGAAAAACACGTCAGGTGGCTGAGGGTTAATTAAAATAAATCTGTCTTTTCAAAAGTAATCCTCGATAGTTGAATTATTTCTGAACCTGTATTATAGTAGTTATCAAGTGATTTATACAAGTTCTGTAGTAGTTCTGTTCTGTTATCGGCCATATATTGTTTGTTTATATCTATTACCAATGCAAAAAATCGCATAAAGATTTAATGGTGTTATGTTTAAATTCAATGTAATAGGGGGCGAGCCTATTACCATCAACCGGGCGCAAATCCAGACTCTGTGGCTGCTACTGAGAAATTCCTGATGGAAAAACCCATTAACGCTTTGGGCGATCTGAGACTTTAGAACCTCTTACAAAAATCTTAACTATTTTTCAGAGTCTGCTGTAAAAGGCTACTCAGTAAATGAGCGGTATATTGTCAGTAAATTAGCATTTTTTCCAGGAAAAGTTATTTGAAAAAAAAATTACCGAAAATAAGTTTCAAACTTTCGGTCTGTCAGACCGTACGCGGCCATTAGGTGTTATAGAATTTGGCGCGGGTATACGAAGGTTAATCGTATTAAATGTGTCCAAAGTAGTCTCTTGTACTACGTATCGGATTTATAAGAAAAAGGTAAGTAACAACAACAACATCCATTTATTTTCAGGCTACATTGGCCCATAGATAATATACCTTACAGACTAACATACATACAGGGTGTAAACAGACCCTTCACGAAGCACGAAGATTTCCTGACGGCGGCGGATATTTGTATTTCTAACCGTCCGGTTCGATTGCATTCCTGCTGTCCGGTAGTACAGTCACAAGCTCTAATATTTATTTAGCCAAATTCTGAAGCGATTTTCTCGTGACCTGTCGATTGGAACTGTATACAAGGTGTAACAAGACCCTTAACGAAGCCGTCAACCAAGCATTATGTACATCAAACTAAGTAACTTTACTCAAAAATATTACTGGGAAACGACTTTTTTTTTTGAGGTGAAAAATCACGTTTTTACGGTAGGACTTGATGGAACGCACTCAAAGCATTGTGCTGATGGATGTATTGAATAGTACGGGGGTGTGAGGTGTGTAAAGTAAAAATCTTACATTAAAAACATGCATTTAAAAAAAAAACTTCTGAAAAAGTTGGAACTTTGAAACCCAATATCTCCGTAACTGGAAGGTTCCCAGGTATGGTCTAGAACAAAAAAATTATCGCAAAGATGGGTAGAACAAGTACCTTTCGGCTTCGTTAAAGGTCTATTTACACACTTTATAATACAAATTGTGTTAGTAAACAGAACCTTAAAACTATGTCAGTAACACTTTTTTTTTTCGGATGGGAAGTCATCAAATGACCCCCCCCCCACTCTGGGCGGAGCGGAAGGGACTGTCAGACTTGTACTGACTAAAACCCATCCATGTTCCTTCTTTGCCCTTTGTGTTCCAGGGCTACGGTAGCTCTTTCGAACAATCTTGCAGACCCCTACATCGTTGCTGACAAGTCTTTGAGGCGCGTGGAACACGAACGCGCCGTCGACACGGTCGGACGGCGAGCTAGCCCATAACTCGCCGCCCACAGGCCCGCACCTACGGTGACCGGGAGCTACCACGTGACCCCCGACGCCCAGGGTGTTAGTAACACTTCACTTGTGCACTATATCACCGTGCGTTCATGTGGCACTTGCTCGTGGAAGCGACGGAACACCACTCCCCGGCCAAACGTCCTGCTCCAACACGAGGTGCAAATAACACGTTGGTATATTCACCACGAACGCCTTAAAGTAGACATGTAACATAGGCGTGGTAAAAACTAGATTCCACGAGGACAAACTCACGGGTAACGGTTAGTTTATGAATAAGGGAATATTAATTGGCTGATTTAGCTATTGTTTCGTTATTATTAATTCACAATAATTGGTAAATAATCTCACTTTGTAAGACCGTTGACACTTAATTACTGATACTGTTAGCCTGCGTCATCCCACTGCTGGGCAAAGGCCTCTCTCCATGACTTCCAAGTTCTTCGATCCAGGGCCAATGTGTACCACTGGTCGTTAGTTTTGTCTAGCTCGTCCCGCCATCTCCTGCGAGGTCTACCGCGTCGCCTTCTGGCTGTGTCAGGGCTCCACTTAATTAGTGGGTTTAATTAAAAAAAGGATTTTTACCAACCTATTACGTATTCGTTGATATTATACAATTGCGTCACCAAGATTGTATGAAACTAATAGGCAAAGGGAAACGCCCATTCTTGGCCATGTTTTGCCCACCAATGTGTCAAATACAAAAAAAATACCCATAAATAACTAAAATATTACTATTACTTATTTGTTATGAAACCTCAGGAATTAAAAGCCGAATTAATCAAGAAGCTCAATCGTTTATTATCCTATCTAACACTTCCGGTCGATTTAAATCCTGTCGAAATAGGGATGGCACCTTTTACTGAAAAAAATCGATTAACAGCAACCTGTTTTCCAAAAATCGATTTTTAGAAAATATTTTGTTTCTAATGTAGTTGTTTCGCTTTTGTTATTTTCATTACAAACGAAAAAGGTTGGCCATTTTTGGGCTACGACATAATGAACTGATGCCTTTTTTTTTTTTTTTTTTAACGTGGTAAAGTCATCAAATGAGTCCTCCCACCCAGGGCAGAGCGGGAGGGACTGCCAGACTTGTACTGACTAAAATCCACGGTGTCCTTCAGTAGCCCTTTATGTTCCAGGGTCACGGTAATTCTATGAGTCCCGCGACCCATGAACTGATGCCTTGTTTCCATTTTATTCCGTATTATTTTAAATATCGATTCTTCTAAAAATCGATCTCATTTCGACATCCCTAGATCAATAATAATCGTATTTGACATTTTGACAACTGATTGACTTTGACATTTCACATTTTGTTTGTTGTTGTTTGCTGTTCTCTTGCGACTCGTGATTTTTTCTCCTGCGTTTTTCTATTTGATTTTCCGACGACTTTGCTTACGATTATGGACTCTGTAACCGCTCCCGATGACGACCTCAGCTTTGCCTTGGATTCCGTACCCGCTTCCCACGACGACACCGACTTGCCAATGGATACCGTACCTGTTTCTCACGAAGGACCCGACACGACTATGGAACCTGATTTAGATGTACTTACCAGCTTAACACGGAGCCATCTCTGTGTCAACTGTGGCGTGGATACACGAAGACTTAAGAGATTTACCCTAAGCAATGTGGAAGTTCGATCTATCATTCAACAATGGATTGCACCACAACAAGTAAGTTCAACCGAGTTCCAACCGAGTTCTATGTACAATTAGTGTTTGTTTTCTTTATCTGTGATGTCAACCCTAATGTCTATCGTTGGTTTCTTTCATGGGCGTCACTTGGCCAAAACCTCTTCACCAAATGGGCATTTCCCTTTTACCTGTTTAAATCTATATATAAAATGGTAAACTGACTGACTGACTGGGTGATATATCAACACACATCCCAAACCGCTGGTCCTAGAGACATGAAACTTGGAGGGTGTGTTCTTTGTGAAGAGTAAGTATCCACTAAAAAAGGATTATTGGGAATTCTACCCCTAAAATAGGGGATGGAAGTTTGTATGAAAGTCTGTCAGTTTTGAAGTTAGGATCTTCAAATTTTGTGTTTAGGCTGAAGATTGAAAATTAATTTATACGTGTCTCGGCGTTTTTGGTAATTATACCCCCGAAGGGTTAAAAAGGGGGGTGAAGGTAAGTAATTGGATATTTACGACATCCACGCGGGCGAAGCTGTGGGCAAAAGCTAGTTATTAATAAAACTATGAACATTTTCCGCAAAGCATTAAGATAATATCACTTCCAAATGATAGGACGCTGTGACGCCAATATGGGAATGGCGTCACAGAGTCATATGATCCTACATTTGCTAATCAGTGGTTCCCACCTACCAACACTACTACTCAAGTTTAAGTAGAATTAGAATATTTTGGTGTTCCTCTACACGTCCGCCATCTAATTTTTTTTTCAAATGCGACTGCTCTGATAACCTGTGTATATCAACAGCTGGCGTCAGTCATCATCATCATGAGACGTCCACTGCTGGACATTGGCCTCCTCCAAGTGTCGCCACATTGACCGGTCCCGTGCGACTTGCATCCAGCGGATCCCTGCAACCTTCACCAGGTCATCGGCGTCAGTACAATAAAGTATTCTAAGAGACAAAATCTTCGGAAGCGTTACTATTTCGAGGTATAAACTATTAAAGATGGAATCTATTCGTTGATGACGCTATCACTAGAACTTTGCTCTTTACAAAAATATTAAAAAAAAACAAATTTCGATGTGGATGTACCTTATAACATGTATGTATACCAGTAGCGAAGGGCCAATTTTTGTAAGAGGTAAGCCGGAGTACATATCTTTAAATGTGATTATATTATTAGGATGTAGATTAAGGATTTAGCATGTAAGGCTACTCTATCGCATTGGATCGCAGATCTGTAATGGTAGTTGTAGATAGTTCGTAAATAAATAATTTGTCTATAGAATACTGACTGTGCCATTTTTCAAAGGGAAGCCGGTAAGAATCGAGTTGTATGGTACCTTCGCCACTGATGTATACATAACCCCTGTAAACAAAGTTACGACAGTCAAGGCAAGTGTCAACATGCAAACCCATCTTTGTTCCCAATTCTTTGACGTCAGACCTTAACGGAATGGCTGTGCCGTCAAAGGTAACCGGTGGCACCGTTAAACCATTTAGCCTTTTTTTTTTTTTTTTACCTTTAAATCATCAAATGAGTCCTCCCACCCAGGGCAGAGCGGGAGGGACTGTCAGACTTGTACTGACTAAAATCCACGGTGTCCTTCAATAGCCCTTTATGTTCCAGGGTCACGCGGTAATTCTATGAGTCCCGCGACTATACATATCATGTGTACCTTAGGTAGGAGCTCGTGGCTAAATAATAATCTCAAGGTAGGATCTTTAGGTTAAGCCGTGCTTGCCTAGGTTGGCCTGTGGTTGGGTGACCACCCATTACATACCGAGTTTCCTCCGTGCCTCGGAAAGCACGTCCCGGGTGTCATTTGTCGATCTTTGACAGTCGTACGGTAGTCAGTGTCCCAAAAAGTCTGACAACCAGTCTTACTAAGGGATGTCGTATTACCCAGTACTAACTGGGTTGTGGAGGTCAGATAGGCAGTCGCTTCATGTAAAATACAAAATCAAAATATTTTATTTCACATAGGCCTCGATGGGCACTTATAAAACGTCGACAAAAAGGTGCACGGTTCGGGTTGGTTTCCTATGGAGAAAATACACATTCAGCTGCATCCGGTTAGACTGGAAGCCGACCCCAACATAGTTGTGAAAAGGCTAGGCAGATGATGTGTAGGTAGGTACCTTAGGTAGGAAGTAGCACCATCTAAAAATTTCAGGAAAACCATTTATTTTTTTAATGAAGGAATTGCGGTTAAAAATACTTTTTCGTAACTTTCACAATGGGATAATCGCAGTGACTCAATATGGTGTTGGTGATAATCTCAATAGGCGGAACATGAAAATTCCCACCGTATATATAGGCCTGCTTTATCGAGAAAATTACATTATTATGAAAACTGCCGAAGTGAGAAGGTTTCCTGAAAATGGGAACTCCTGCACCGAATATATTGTTCTTCAACCTGCTTTTATACACTGGGGTTTGGTTGCCAGTTGCGATAATTTACATTCAGTGCAATCTCCGAAAATTGATACTAAAGATGCTGTAACACAGTGGACTATTCAGCCTGTTACTGTAACAGCTTTAAGTCCTGAAGTTGGCAGTATGCCTGAAATTAAAATACTGCGAGGTTTAGTCAGTGATACTGCAGAAATATCAATTTTAACTGACGGTGTCAAATGCCTGCAACTAGACAAAATAGCGGCCATTACTGACAATGGCTCTAGAAAAATGTGGGGGGATTTCAAACCTATGTGTGCTGTTAAAAAGTAAGTATATTATTTTCCGCTGCGTCTTTTACCGTTAATTATCGGATTACCGGTTCTTTCTGTTATTTGGTTTTAACCACATGTTTCAGTTATTACAAAAACTTATTTTTTTTAACTTTTCAGGTACAAACAGTTGCGGGACCATGAATAAGAAAAGATATGTACATTTGTGACCACTAAACAAGACTCGAGTCATCGCCGTCGAGGAATACCGCGGCGAAGGTGGTGTGACGATCTGATGTTGTTCGTGGGACAAACGTGGTCAGAGATCACACAAGATTTAGAGGTTTGGAAGCGGAATTCGGAGGCCTTTCCCCAGCAGCAGGACACACTGTAGGTTGAAAAAAATGAAACACACACCACTATATGTAATTGAAATAACTGTTAACCTGAAATGGGATCATTGTAACCATATTATCCTGCAAACAAATCTGAATCCTGAAACCTGAACCAAACCCCGAAATTGTGAAAAAAATCAATCATTTCGTTTGCGTATGCAGACATGGAGAAATTTCATATAAAGCACAATTTCGCCAGAAATCCCTTTTCGATTCTTTAGTTATTTCAATTTACACCGTGTATATTTTAAGTTCTTAAATCAACTAGGTTTCTTCCCACCGTGTATATTTTAAGTTCCTAAATTAACTAGGTTTCTTCCTACTTAATTTTAATTCATACATCGAATCATTTAAAACGGGTCTTAAAAGCAACACAAGCATCATGTTTGGCGCTGTCGACAATAATTATAGCGCATTATTATGACGCGTCATTTTGATTGTAAGTAGGTAAATTATTTTTTATTAAGTAACTTTTTGAAAGGTACATAATCTGAACTCTTAATTGTGCATTGGCATTATCATTTCTCGATATTCACTAGTTTGTTCCTAGCTCGTCCTATTTGCAACTATCGAAGACATTGCAACAACTTTTTATGTTCATTTCGTACTTGCTTCTCACACTTCGCAACTTCGATATTTCAATCTAATCACTCGTATTATTCAACGGAATGGAGGCTCGTATTTGGACACACGCTTTTATTTCCTGTATACAAAATTGTAGAAGCAGTGGATTTATGAAAAGTTTTAATTATTTTTGTGTTAAGGTATAATTCCGACGGAGACTCCAGCCGCCCTCGGAATCATACCTTAAATATTTTTGTCGAAAATTAAGGTATTTTTTAAAACTCGTAGATCTTAATGGAACTGTAATGTTGTGAACACGAGATAAATGAGTGAGTTCAAATGCGTGCGTCCTTTTCGTTGAGAAATTTGTGAGATAAGTTTGAAGTACCGTTGCTACTAAGTGTTAAAATTTTAAATTACTAATGGTGCAAGTGAAGTCCAGACCTAAATGGATACTTTTTCTGTGCATTTTGTATAAAACAGTACGAAATAAACACTGAAAGTGGTTTGCAAAGCCGTCCCTATTTACACTAAGATGAGATAAGAACACATGAACTGATTATTTAGATGAATGAAACGTGAATGACATAATTATATTTGTCTGATTAGTCGTAATTTGTGTAACATTCCATTATTTTCATGAAAAAAGTTACGCGGTAATCTGCGATATTTTATCTATAATGTTGGAAAGGCGGCGTGAATCCCAGCACTGGCAAGATTAGTGTATATTTTTTTACCATTCCCACATCTGGAACTCAGGCCATCTTCGAGAGAGAGAGTGGAACGATAATTTCGCCGCGACCGTAGGACTTCTATTATGTTTTTTTTTTATGATAGCCATTCTTAGATATTAATAACTCATTTCAGAGTTTCAGACTAATAATTTACTGTTAATTTCATTTATTATAATCATGTAAGCAAACTAAAACTGTTAATTTTAATTTAGTATTCAAACACATTGATTAGAACCTGAATTTTTTGAAGATTAAGTAGTGTTTCGTGTTTTGTGTTGTGTCAACCCGCGATCATGGCGCTTGCAACAGCGCCGAAATATCGGGAGCTTAAAATAATGAACAATCACGGAAGATATCCCGTAAGTGACAGTATAAGTATAAGTAGTGTTTGTTGAATAAAAACCATAATTTCATAAAGCTGTTTTGTATATTGTTATTGCGTGATGTTATTTTATGTTCATTAAACATTTGACGGCACGGTTTGCGCAGTGGCTGAGCGATTGGCTGCTGCGCTGCCTGTCGCGGGTTCGATCTCCGCACGGAGCGCCAGTTATGTTTAAGTCCCATGTAATGGGGGCGAGCCTATAGCGCAATTGACACTGTTTCAGTTAACCTTCTTTTTTAATCTATAAAAAATAATTGTAGGAGACACGACCACACGTTTGACTAGCTAAAAAGCTTCACATCAAACCGCTGTCTATTTAAAATGCAAGTGATTACTCAAGCGGCCACTTAACTTTTGACGGCACGGTTGGCGCAGTGGCTGAGCGATTAGCTGCTGCGCTACGTGTCGCGCGTTCGATTCCCGCACGGAACAAATATTTGTTTATTATCCCTATTGTTCCGGGTCTGGCTGTTCGTGTATGTGAGAGTAATGTTTGTAATCGCATCCATGATACAAGAGAAATTCCTAGGGTGGGTCAATGTTTATAAAACAAAAACAGAAGAAAAAGTAGTATTTTATATCACATTGCACAATTTTAATTTATTGAACAGTATATATACCGCAATATTTCAACATCATTTCAAAGCTATTGTTTCTTAGTTTCTACGTCTAAGTGTGGTAAACCCGGTTACCGAAAATGGTAATGATATAACATAACATAACGCCTGTGATCCCCGAAGTGTTAACCAGAGGTGTACCTAATAGTATTTCCACAATTTGCCAGTTATATTTAAGACCCACATAATAGGAGGCGAGCTTAATGCCATCAACCGGCCAACAAATCCGTGGCTGCTACGGAGAAATCCCTAATGGAAAAACGCAATATCACTTTGCTCGACCTGGGAATTGAACCCAGGCCTTCATACTTCAGACCTGATAATAATTTCTCCATTGTCATATTTCCGGGTTGTTACTCTAATACAGGGTGTAAACAGACCCTTCACATAGCCGTCAACCAAGCATTCTGTACATCAAACTAAGTAACTTTACACAAAAATTATTGCTGGGAATCGACTTTTTTTTTGGGGTGAAAAATAACGTTTTACGATAGGACTCGATGGAAAGCACTCAAAGCATTGTGCTGATGGATGGATTGAATAGTACGGGGGTCGTGGAGGTGTGTAAAGTAAAAATCTTACATTAAAAACATGTATTTAAAAAAAGTTGTGAAAAAGTTGGAACTTTGACCCTCAATATCTCCGTAACTAGAAGGTTCCCAGGTATGCTCTAGAACAAAAAAAATATCACAAAGACGGGGAGAACAAGTGCCTTTCGGGTATGTGTATAGGGTCTATTTGCACCCTTTATAAGAGACGCTTGGGCTTAAAATTTATCCCAGGACCACTTAAAGTGGTCCGTCTGCGTTAAGGACGTAAGAACGTACTAGGTACCTGATAAAATAGTTTGTTCTAAACCAGGTCGTGATATTCATGTGTGCCAAATTTTATCGAAAGCTGTTCAACCGTTAAGGTGTGACGAGGTGGACTGACATACTGAGATACTTTCATATTTAAAATATAGTCGATGACAGACGTAGTATGAATGTCAGGCTTATAATTAGATGAGGTAAATAAATTCAAAATCAATAAATAAATAATTTATTTAAATAAATTAATAATAAATTAAATTCATCAGTTCAAATTATATTCCTAAAAAATATCACATTAACAACGTTAACCTTAAATCTATAAAATATTTATTAAAAGTACTATGTTTTTTTTTAACCAACGCTATTTTAATATTGCTGAAACCAATTAAATGATTAAGCAATATGAGCACAACAGCCGTTGGATATATATCACAGATAAATTTATTACTGCTTACACACAAATAGAATCATACAATACTCAAATTATATGAACAGTATACGATCATTCTCAAAAAATCAGAAAAAAATTCATAACTCGAAAACTATGAAAAGTCGCGGAACATACATGGGGGTGATTCGGATACCCCACGATACGAGGGACCTAAATTTTATTTTTGGACGTCAATGTTCCGGCCACCCTGTATAGTAAATCTCACAATAGTAAAAGATAATTCACAATTTTGAAAAAACAAAAATTGTGTACATACTAAATATTTATCAGTCTGTTATCTCTATTTTGGTTTCACATAATCAAACTTAAGTAAATAAATAAACTTATCACATTGATGACTGATTTTTTATCTAACGAATAGGTACTAGTCATCTATGTATAATGTTCTAAGGACGGTGGTTCTGTAAAAATAAATAGTGTTTGTCTAACAAACTACTCTTAAGTCTTTTTTTTCTACTTCCTACTGTATACAGGGTGTTTGGTTAAACGTGGGCAATACTTTAAGGGAGTGAAGTACTCATAAATATGAGCAACTCTTACTATGAGGCAAACTATGAAATATGATTTAAAAAATCTGCTATTGCCTACATTTTTCGGAGTTACGCTACCAATAATGTGTGGAGCAGCTGATATTTTTTTTTCTCGAATACATGGTCGGTCCCATAGTAAAAGTTGCCTATTTTCATGAGTACTACACGCCCCTAAAGTATTGCCCACGTTCAAAAAAACACCCTGTAGTTAAAATAAATAAACGTAGCCACACATGATCAGTCTAAAATAAGTTATCTAACAATAATAATAACGAGTTAACGGTGATTTTCACAAAAGAAAACTCGCCGACACTATAGTAGACTCGCTCTCATTCGCCACAGTATTTCATTCATGAAAATCACTCAATGGAGTGTCTCGCAAAATAATAATCTTACTACGAGTAGTATGTCTTATCAGACTTAAATAGATTACGTCATTCACATGTCATTCACCGAAATAATCAGTTCATGTGTTCTTATCTCATCTTAGTGTAAATAAGGACGGCTTTGCAAACCACTTTCAGTGTTTATTTCGTACTGTTTTATACAATACGCACAGAAAAGTATACATCCATTTCGTTCTGGACTAGGATTGTACCAGATTAATTGAAAAATACCTACACAAGTGCAAAATTACTTTCATCTGTGCATAATTAGTTTGTAATAATTGTAACACTTTGTTACAACGATACTTAAAAATTATCTCAAATACCTCTCAACGACAAGGACGCACGCATTTGAACACACTCATTTATCTCGTGTACACAACATTACAGTTCCATTAAGATCTACGAGTTTTAAAAAATACCTTAATTTTCGACAAAAATATTTAAGGTATGATTCCGAGGGCGGCTGGAGTCTCCGTCGGAATTATACCTTAACACAAAAATAATTAAAACTTTTCATAAATCCACTGCTTCTACAATTTTGTATACAGGATATAAAAGCGTGTGTCCAAATACGAGCCTCCAACCCGTTGAATAATACGAGTGATTAGATTGAAATATCGAAGTTGCAAAGTGTGAGAAGCAAGTACGAAATAAACATTAAAAAATGTCCCAATGTCTTCAATATTTGCGAATAGGACGAGCTAGTAACATACTAGTGAGAACCGAGAAATGATATGCCAATGTACAACAAAAGGTTTATATAGACCATAGAAACTTCAATACATATAATGTTTCAAAAGATACCGTAATTAATAGACTAAAACAATAATTTAGAAGAAAATCAAGTACTGATTCAGAGTCAAAAAGAGAAATTATGATGACAGTTGACTACAATATCGATAATCTTAGATTCGTGTCACTACGCAACATGTTCCTAGCAACATGAAAGCATGTTGTGCAACAATGTTTTGTATCTGTTCTTGGCTATATTTGACTGATTTGCTGATGGCCGACTCGTCAAATTATTTTAGAAAAAAAATGAAAATTATGAAGAATCGATAATTTACACAAACCTTACCACGAGTATAAAAGACTTACTTTTTTGTTCAGATTGTTTTGTTTTCAATTAGTTACCTATAACAAAGCTACTTATAAATAATTTTCTTGAGGTAGTATTTTAAAAAATATGGCAGCTGTGTCCTGTCTACTGACAGTTCTTGAGTTTGAATGTGCTGATCATGTTAGTGAAAATTACTCAATGGAATGTCTCACAAATAAACTTAATACAACTACTATGTTTTATCAGAATTAAATATACTATGTCATTCACATTTCATTCAACTGAATAATCAGTTCATGTGTTCTTATCTCATCTTAGTGCAAATAAAGACGGCTTTGCAAACCACTTTCAGTGTTTATTTCGTACTGTTTTATACAATACGCACAGAAAAGTATACATTCATTTCGTTCTGGACTCGGATTGTAACAGATTAGTTGAAAAATACCGACACAAGTGCAAAATTACTTTCATCTGTGCATTATTAGTTTGTAATAATTGTAACACTTTGTTACAACGATACTTAAAAATTATCTCACATATCTCCCAACGAAAAGGACGCACGCATTTGAATTCACTCATTTATCTCGTGTACACAACATTACAGTTCCATTTGATTTACGAGTTTGAAAAACGAATAAAAATACTACTTAATTTTGGACAAAAAATATTTAAGGTATGATTCCGAGGGGTCTTCGTCGGAATTATACCTTAACACTGAAATAATTAAAACTTTTCATAAATCCACTGCTTCTACAATTTTGTATACAGGATATAAAAGCGTGTGTCCAAATACGAGCCTCCATTCCGTTGAATAATACGAGTGATTAAATTGAAATATCGAAGTTGCAAAGTGTGAGAAGCAAGTACGAAATAAACATTAAAAAATGTCCCAATGTCTTCAATATTTGCGAATAGGACGAGCTAGGAACATACTAGTGAGAACCGAGAAATGATATGCCAATGTACAACTAAAGGTTTATGTAGATTATCGAAACTTCAATTACAATTATTAAAAAAAAAATTGGCATTGAAAAGCATTTAAAAAGAAAATCAAGTAGTGATGAACCAAAATGGTCATTTTGTTTTGATGAATGTATGCAATAAGCACAAGATTCATATTCATAGTAAACTTGGGTTCAAGTTAGTGTTCAACTTGTTTCCAGCAACAAAAACATGTTGAACAACAAACGTGACTATGTATATGATGCTATATTAGTCGACATCATAAAATATTTGTTTGTTTTGAAGATATCCGACTTTCATTGTAATTAAAACAGTGAAAATAATGAAGAATCGATAATTTACAGAAGCCTTACTATGATAGACTTACTTTTTTTTCTTTCATTTGAAAACCTTTTGTGTAAGCTACTATGTAATTGATGAGATCGTTATATTTTCAGTCACCAGTTTCGAGATTTTGGCCACGTGTGCGTTAATTGTTGTCTTCATTCTCTCTCAATTCTTTGTATCTGTAAAAAAATAATAAATAAGTGTTGGGAAAAACTAGATTATAGCTGGAATGTGATTAATCTAAAGATACGCCCCTGCCCCCAGTCCCTAATGTATACTATATTAGGGGCTGAAATTACACCAACCTGTCAGGTAGAGATCTAAAAGGGAATAAAATCTGTCCACTTCGTTAAAGATTTTCATTTAAGTTTTATGTAATTCAAAAAGGATACAGGATTTCTTATTAATTATCTTATTGAATCAAGGTATGGTTTCGACTATTTTAAATTATTGAAACGAGAACCAGAATAATTAAAAAAACCGCGAAAAACAAAAAACAAAATTTGAAACGAATTAGACACTCCGTAAAGTACCGACAGGTCCGTTAAAAGTAAAACAGCCTAATAACATATCTCAAAAATTAAAAGACAAAATAATCTTCAAAAAAAACTTACTTTTTCAGGGCCACACATTGATTTGCAATCCATCGCATTCCATGGGAACATCCATTGCCAGTAATCGCTGCTCTTTTGTTTCGTCGAAGGCTTTTGACAACGTTAAACAAACTTTTCGCCAATAAATCACCGTCATCTGAACTTCGCACTAATTCACGACCAGTTTTAGAACTTAAAACTGTACCAGCATTGAGCATTATAGTACTTTTAATAACTACAGTAAGAACTGTATCACTTTTCAGAGATCGCACTGAATTTAAATCACGCGCAACTGGCGAAGCTACTGCAACGCATAAAAGCAGGTTGAAGCAAAGAATATGCTCAATGATAGTCTTCATTTTCAGGAGACCTTCTCACTTTGACTCCTTACATAAAACTGTAATGCTCTAGATAATTGCCTGCCTATATAAAAGGAGGGAATTTCGCTACCCTGTTGACGTTATGTCATCATCATAACATTGCGTCACATAATGTTCTATAGGTGAACCGAGCAAAATTGTTTTTAGCTACAGTTAGGTATCTACGGTAAGAAAATGGATGTGTCCTCGTTTGAAGAAAAGGTTAGTGTTACTTCCTACCAATACAAGAGAAACAGATCATCGTTTCAATTTATTCAGTTGTGCGGAGAGATTTTCTTGTACACGGTTACATTTTCGCGCTATATTGCGAAATAGTTGCGCAGTAATTTGATGATGCAATTTTGTGCCATTACATTTGCCATTTCCATAAAGTTGCGACACGTCATAGTTATTTTGTTTACTATAGTAAACAAAATTTCCTATAGGAAAATGCCTAGGAATAAGTAGTTGATCATAGTGAAATCTTCCAGTCAGCACACATAGGGGGTCAGCGCGGCATATTTTTTTCATGTATCCAGGTTTTGTTTTAAATGCATTATTGAACACATCATCACTCTGTGGTAATATGATGTGTGTCAGAAAGGCGTGGTCATGTTTAAGAGTGTGGTATGGACCATCAAACTGAACAACTTCCTCTATGGAACCTACATGGTGATCACAAAAAAAAATCAGCTGTTTCCTACGAAACTGAAATGTCTACACGGTCGAAAGGTATGGATGGAACAGCTGATTTTTTTGATAATTTGTATTGGCTAATTCCGTAATTCATATTGCACAACTTATTAATATACAAATGTTTCGATGCAACAATATTTCATCAGTTAGAGGTTAATAAACCCCACGACTAAGAATTTGCCACGTTATGTATAACGCAATAATTATAATGATGATGATATACAGGGTGGTGATTTCGTTACCTGTATCTTTCAAGGAGCTCGTGGCTAAATAATAACTGCCGCTGGGGTCGATCTTTAGGTTAAGCCGTGCTTGCCTAGGTTGGTCTGTGAATGGGTGACCCATTACATACCGAGTTTCTTCCGTGCCTCGGAAAGCACGTTAAGCCGTTGGTCCCGGCTAGCGGCTGTCATTTGTAGATCTTTCACAGTCGTTATAGGTGGTTGGTGGCCCAAAAAGTCTGACAACCAGTCTTACCAAGGATTATCGTATTACCTAGTACTAACTGGGTTGTGGAGGTCAGATAGGCAGTCGCTCCGTGTAAAATACTGGTATTCAGCTGCATCCGGTTAGACTGGAAGCCGACTCTAACATAGTTGGGAAAAGGCTAGGCAAATGATGATCCTTCAAGAATAGAATATGAGTTTCTTTGGGAATGTAGTTTAATATGACGGGTAGGCTCACCACCTCGATGGTAACTAAATTGCCAACCTGTATTATAGGAACTTCAACCGAGAGGATGGGTTTCAACTGTCGAGAATCTGGAATCCAGTGGTCAAGCTGTGTAAAAACCGAAAAAGTGCTGAAAAAAGTTCGCGAGCGGACACAGTGAGTGTGTCGGGAACAGAATCGAGTTGCGAGTGACAGTGGTAGCGGTACTGAGTGCAAAAAACGAACAAGAAAGAGGGTAGACCGATTTGTCTGCTCATAAACACCCACCCGCAATAACTTCAGTTTATCCGTGATCATGGTGCTTACGACACCTCGTAATATCGGGAACTCAAAACAATCAGTAAACATGGTAAACATCCCGTTTCTAGTGTTAATGATGACCTGTATTATGTATACACAGTATCTGCTATGACATTCGAATGGACAGACAGACATACCGACAGGTCGAATCTGTAACGGGTTGTAACGAACCCGAAAAATTGTGGCCGTCACGGATATCCGCGCAGATATGACACGCGCCACGCATAAACAAGGAAAAAGATAGCGGCGCCGGCGGCGGTGGGACGTGGCGTGACGGTGTATGAGAGCGTCACGCAGTTTGCCGTCACGTTATTGGAATCGGTCTTACCCCCGAGGAGCGCCAATTGATGTTTCACATAAATATATATATTTGACGCAGAGACACGACGTGCATACAAATACAAAACAACATAACACATCACGCCCTTAATTCCCGAAGGGTTAGTCAGAGGTGTAAAAAAGCATATTACAAAATCAAGGACTACGTTGAAGATAAAGAAGTTTGGCTTTAGTAACTTCTGCGCTTGCGGCTTCCCTGGTAGCTCATAAACGGCACAAATATGTGGATGTCCCTAACTATTCTCAAATTATAATTATATCTTTTGCTCAAAATAGTTACAGCACTGATAGTAGTATTTGTGTCACTTGTTTAATTTAGTACTTTACAATATTTTCTTACCTTTGTATAGATTCTTTTTATCGATTTTTTGTGAATGTGTGGACATTGTAGGCTTTGTAGATTCCCAGCTGCTTGTTAACTTTTGTTAACTTTTTATTTTGTTCTACATTTTTTGTGCAGTAAGCAACGACTTATTGTCGGGCCTACGCTGTCCCCCCATACTTAAGTACAGATGCTGTATCCATAATAATACTGTAACACCAAATGATTTGAAAAGAGTAACCATGGAGTTTCTTGCCGGTTCTTCTCCATAGGAAACGACCAACCCGAACCGTGCACCTTTTTGTCGACGTTTTATAAGTGCCCATCGAGGCCTATGTGAAATAAAATATTTTGATTTTGATTTTGATTTTTACCTAATAATACACCCACATTATGCCAGTTATGTTTAAGTCTCACATGTCACAAGTCATCTCATATGGGTTATAAACCTGAAATAAATGAAATTTAATTAATGATATAATTGGCCAATTGCGTAATTCGCATTGCACAACTTATTAATAAACAAATGTTTCGATGCAACAATATTTCATCATTTAGAGGTTTATAAACCCGACGACTGAGAATCGTAATGAATAATAACCTAACAATGATCTCTTGGATTCTAACTTAACAACTTCAATGAATGACTAAGGTTTTATTTGGGAACTAGCTTTTGCCCACGGTTTTTTGTTCGCGTTAATTTAGAATTTGACAGTCAATTCGGATTGTATTCTGCTTGTAATAATAAAGGGTGTAAATATACCCTTAACATAAATGAAAGGCATTTGTTCTCTCCGTCTTTGTGATCATTTTTTTGTTCTAGACCATACCTGGGAACCTTCTAGTTACGGAGATATGGAGGGTCAAAGTTCCAACTTTTTCACAAGTTTTTTTTTTTAAATACATGTTTTTAATGTTAGATTTTTACTTTACACACTCGTACTATTCAATCCTTCCATCAACAAAATGCTTTGAGTGCTTCTCATCGAGTCCTACCTTAAAACGTGATTTTTCACCCCAAAAAAAAATCGATTCCCATCAATAATTTTTGCGTAAAGTTACTTAGTTTGATGTATAGAATGCATGGTTGACGGCTATGTGAAGGGTCTGTTTACACCCTGTATAATTCAATCATGATTCGAAAGACGCGTGGCGCCATCGTTGTTTTCCTCTCGAACAGGACAGAATAGTTGGCAGCTACACGTCGTGACTGCGACACGAAGGCTTCCCAGCATGATGCTGTGCTATGGGGTCCATAACGATTTTAGCCAAAAAAAAGCTGACACTTGGTCAATTTGTGTACCTAAATTGAACATATTTTGAACGCGGCTTCGCCTACATGGTGACCAAAAAAACCCTTGGAAACTTAATAGCCCCGGACAAATGAAGATCCATACATAAAGTATTCGTGGTTATAATATTAGTAAGGAAGTATGGATGGAAATGGTATTAGTGTAGTAAAACTCAATTAGGTTCATCCTTAACTTCTACCTCACCTGATGGTAAGCGATAATCTGGTTGATGTTAGAGCACGATTCTTCTTCTTTCGTATTAACGGTTCATCATCATCCACAGCCAGAATTCACCCACTGCTGGGAGTAGGCAGCTCTTTTCTTTTGCCAATTTCCACGTTCCAGCCTCATTCAGGTTTTTCCCCCGATGTCAACTCTGTCGTCTGCCCAACTCGCCGCCGTAGGACCGATTTTACGAGACTTTTACTGGTAGATAGCTGATGTTATAAGGAGTAACTTACTTACTTTATTTTGGAAAAAAAAATTAGGGTTCCGTGCATCATTTTCCTGCCCTTGTCCCATGTCACTTGGGGTCGGCGCAACACGTTTTTTTCTTCCAATCTCCTCTGTCAACCGTCACGCTATCATTTACTCCTTTAACTTTCATATCATTCCTCACACAATCCATCCATCGTTTCTTTGGTCTTCCTCTCCCTCTCCATCCATCAACGTTTATATTCATCACTCTTTTAGTCACATGCGATTCGTCCCTCCTCATCACATGTCCATACCAAGACGGTCGATTTCCTTTCAACTTTTCTGTAACTGGCGCAACTTTTAAACTTCCTCTAATATACTCGTTCCTTACCTTATCCATTCTTGTCACACCACACATCCACCTCAGCATTCTCATCTCCGCTACATTCAATCTTTTTTCATCCATCTTCTTCACAGCCAAGCATTCCGATCCATACAGTACGTCAGGTCTAATCACGGATTTTTAGGGTTCCGTGCAAAAAAAATAAAACCCATGTGTACGGGCTGCAGTAGTTAACTCCGTACACCGATTTGTTGTGACGGTTTTTAAGTTCAGTTGGTATAGAGAAATACGTTCCACTAAGATGCACTAAGTAGTTAAGTTTATTTAAGTTAAGAGTAAGTTGGTCGCGGGACTTATAGAATTACCGTGACCCTGGAACATAAAGGGCTATTGAAGGACACCGTGGATTTTAGTCAGTACAAGTCTGACAGTCCCTCCCGCTCTGCCCTGGGTGGGAGGACTCATTTGATGATTTTAACAAGATAAAAAAAAAAAAAAGTTAAGAGCGATTATTTCTCTCAGTTGTTGATAGCTACCCAGTTATAAGTTCACTATATTTAAATTCGTTATTCATGTTCCCCTCTTTCCACTTATCCCTATCCAGTGCTGTCATTTTCCAATCTTTTTGAAAAGAGTCGAGTTCGTCCCGCCATCTCCTTCTGGGCCTGCCGCGTTGCCGTTTCCTGCTGTTTGGGACCCATTGTGTTATTACTTTAGCCCATAGCTCCGGCATGCGACAGATGTGGCCAGCCTAGTTCCATTTAAGCTTGGCAGCCGTGTGACCTACATCGGCAATTTGAGTTTTGGAACGCAGTATCGAGTTCCTCGTTCGAGGGAGGCCTTTGCCCTGCGGTAGGACACAAATGGCTGATAATAATAATAATTTATGTTTCATGAGAACCTCGTGAAAGCCGAGAAAGATAAGCAAATCAAGTATCTTGACTTGGCTCACGAGGTTGTCGACATGTGGGATGTGGACTCAGCGATCATTGTGCCGATAGTTGTATCAGTCCATGGCTTAATTGCCAAGAGCCTCGATCAATACCTGAGGAGGCTCTCGTTAGACAGCTGGATCAAGGGCTTGATTCAGAAAGCGGTACTTCTGGACACGGCTCGTATTGTTAGGAGGTTCCGCTCTCTGGAGCCCTGACCGCCGGTAGCTTGGACCCTGTTCCCGGTACCGGTGGGCTACAATTTTTTTTATATTTTTAAATGTTTTTTATATTGTTTTTTCTAAGGAATATTTAAAAATGTAAACAATTTGTAAAAATATAAATAAAGGAAATGTTATTTTATTACGCTAAATGGCGTAAAGTAGGTTACCAAGTAAGCAGAAAAATGTACGGCGATGAGACCGTACAGCATGAAAGTCTTAACAAAATTCCGATTAAAATAGGAATATAACATTTTTATAATATAATTTCACGCGGACGAAGGTCTCGGGAACAGCTAGTAATTATATTATTAATACTCGAAACGGGATATTTACCATGTTTACTGTTTCTTATGAGTTCCCGATATTTCGGCGCTGTTGCAAGCACCATGATCACGGATAAACAATAATAATATCGCCCCCGATAATAAATAATAGTAAACATGGTAAATATCCCGTTTCGAGTATTAATAATAAAGTTAGTGACCATGATAGTTTAAAATCTTATATAGCTAGTAATTAAGTAAATAAAGTAGAGTACTTACTTATTGGTAACACATTATATTAATTCAACGTTAAAAACCCTTTCAAAGTTTTGTCTCGTTCATCCCTGCGTCTTCCGGTTCCGGAAGATGTCGCGTTGGAAGGCCTCCCACTAGATGGACCGATGAACTGGTGAAGGATGCGGGAGTCCGCTGGATGCGAGTCGCACGGGACCACTTGGGGGAGGCCTCAGCCAGCAGTGAGCGTCTTTCGGCTGAAATGATGACAATGAATGACCCCTCCCCCCTTGCGTCTTTTCTCCCCGTTTTACCCGGTACTCCAGCAAGACGGCCATGGTCTGAACACACACTCGACTAGAAATGACCTACTAATTCAACCTTTGCTTGAAGACTGTCGGATTATAAGTATTTATCCGGAAACACACCGACGCGACGGGGAATTCCACTTCTTAGTTACTTCATAGTCTGTCACGAAACTGTTGCGCAGTAGTTTCAAACAAGAAAAACTAATAATGGTGCAACTTTGGTCTTCTATGTTTTCCATCATCTACCAAATCAAAATAAACTAGCTGGCGGGTCCACATACTGTGGTTCTAGATTATACCCATGGCTTTACCCGCGTGGAGTTCGGGAATTCTCTTATAGGAATCCAGGCTATAACTATCCGTGTGCCAAATTTCATTTTTTTTAAAGAAAGAGTAAGAGCGGGAAAATGAAGACGATGGTTTTAAAGATGGATCGATGTTTGTTAGAGCCAAACCACACGGCGCGTTACCGCTTTCTAGTTTTCTACATACAAAAATGTGTTGTAGTCACACGGCGCTGTGCGGTGCACTCGCCGCCGGAATCGAGACGACGCCGTTAGGGGTGTAAACAGAGCGGCGCCGGAGTGGCACCGCACAGTTGTTTGCGATCCATTGTTATTACAAACTGTAGTACGTAGGGCAAGCCAATAGTTTTTCATCGCCGCCGCTATGCCGCACATTCCGTGTGGTTGTCAGTGCGGCCAAATGGCTTGCTGTGCGGCGCCGCACCACGCCGTGTGGTTTGGCTCTAACAAACATCGATCCATCTTTAAAACCATCGTCATAAAATTTCGTTTTTACAATGCATATTTTGGAATAAGCTTATGTGCTGAAGCGACCTTTACTCTTATGAACCGGCCATTGTGCATTATAAGAAAAATGTGCTCAAAACACCTTCGTAGTAGTCAGTCGCTTAATGTAAAATACTGATATTCAGCTGCATGTGGTTGGACTGGAAGTCGACCCCAATATAGTTGGGAAAGGCTAGGCAGATGATGAACAGTCTCTGTCCACCCTCTCAGATACAGTCGTGATGATAAATTATGTGAAAGATTTAGAATCACTCACAAATTAGCAAAATTGTGTAATTCACATTGCACAACTTTTATTTAACAAATGTTTCAATGCAATATTTCATCATCTTTGATTATTTTCTACGGTTTTATTAACTCGATTACTGCGAATTATTAATAATAGTAAGTATGAAATAAATAACGGACCATCATATTTATCATCCAACTTATTGGTAACTGTTTCATTGGTTTAGTGCCGAGCAAGAATTTCTGGGTTCGATTCCAGGGTCGGGCAAATAGATATTGAGTTTTTCAATCAGGAATTTATCAGTAGCAGCCACGGAGTGTGTAATTGCGCCCGGTCGATGGCAATAGGCTCGCCCCCTACATGGGATTTAAATATAACTGGCGAAATCTGGGTGTACTGTTAGGTACACCTCTGTCTAATCCTTCGGGGATTGTAGGCGTGATGTTATGTTAATCAATAACATAACAACACGCCAACTGTCTCTTTTCTCGGATTCAACTGCTTGGAGATTGGAAATTGTGTCATAGGAAGTATGAGATCTGTTAGAAGTTGCAAATGAAGAAAAACATATTGCGCAAACTAGGCATTGTGTCTACTATCTCAGCTGCGACACGGCTATAATCTCCGCGCTGCTGCTACTGATATTCTGAAAGAAAAACCAGAAAGCATTTCACATCCCACTGCTGGGACATAGACCTCCATCCACTCTGTGAGATGGGGTCCAGCGCGTGTCATTTAGTTTAGGTGAAATCGGTCATTACTTAGACTCACATAATATTCCGATACGTTTATTTTGCCTTATTTAACATTATCTTATCGAAAAACTCCATATTATCATAATGTTACTTATTACATCATTCAAGATAATAATTGTATTAATAAGAATACGTAAGTATCATATTTTAGGAGGCGAGCCTCTTTCTTATCATTGTCATATTCTTACTCGCAAACACACAGACACACACACTTACACATACACACATTACATTTTTAACAAACACATACACACGCAAACACACAGTCACAGTTTATTTGAGGTCGGCGCAGCACGTTATCTTCAAAGCCTTTCATATTCGTTGTTAACTGCCCCGTAGCTCTAGTAGTCGCAAGCGCTACTCCTGAAAGTGGGGTCCCGGGTTCGATTCCCAGGTCGGGTAAGTGGTATTTGGTTTTTCCCATTGGGATTCTCTTTATGCCTGTAGTTTGAAAATGAAGATGCGATTCTTATCGGTCTATAAGAGTTAGGAAGTTAGAGAGTGCACCTGTGTCTGCGCACACAATTGTGCACTACAATATTTCATGTGCATTCATTTTTTTTTGTCTTTATCTCATAACAGCTATACAGGGTGTAAACAGACCCTTCACGAAGCTGTCAACCAAGCATTCTGTGCATCAAACTAAGTAACTTTACGCAAAAATTATTGCTGGGAAACGACTTTTTTTTTGGGGAGAAAATTTACGTTTTACGGTAGGACTCGATGCATTGTGCGAAAAATTGGGGAGAACAAGTTCGTTTCGGCTTCATTAAGGGTCTATTTACACCGCTTATGTATAAACAATGTTAGGAAGAACAAGTGCCTATCGGCTTCGTTAAGGGTAAATATACCGGTTGTGACATTTTTTGATCTGGAACCTTTTAGTTATGTATTGAAGGTGAAAGTTTCAACTGTGTCACACGTTTTTTTTTTCAAATACAAGTTATAACTTTAATATATCTCCAAGACGCGTGCACTGTGGAATGCATCCATCAGCAAAATGTTCGGAGTGCGTTAAAAGAAGCGCTGTCGCAAATCGTGATTTTTAACACCAAAAAAAGTTGTTTCCCAGCTACAACTTTTGCGCAATATTAGTTAGTTTGATTTATAGAACGTAAGCAGTGATAGTCTAGTGGTGTGACCGTCGGACTGACAAGTCATAGGTCTCGAGTTCGAACCCAAGACACGCACCTCTGATTTTCGGATACATGTGCGTATTGTATAATTATCACTTGCTTAGGTGAAGGAAAAACATCGTGAGGAAACCAGCATGCCTGAGAGATATTTCTCGACGGCATGTAAAGCGAAATCAGAGGCCCATGGACAGCATAAAACTCTGACACCAGGTTAGGCACTAACCACACGATAAAGAACATTTACAGAATGCATAGTTGATGGCTTCGTGAAGAGTCCGTTTACACACTGTATCATCTTTGACATAGTCCATTCATTGTTTGGTCTTCCTCTACTGAAATAGCCATACACATTCATACCTGAAACTTTCCTCATGACGATTTCCTCATTCGTCCGCATCACATGCGGTCACATGGCCATTTCCATGGCAGCAGGTTTTCATACAATTTCCTGTTGGATTTTAGGCTTATCCTTATTTACGAACAACAAAATTACGCACTAATAATTAATATACAATTTTTTTTTTTTTTTTTAAATGGTTTTTTTAATTTGTTTTTTGTAAGGAAGTATATATAAATAATATAAATATAAATTATATATATATAATATTTTGTAAATAAATAAAGGAATATAATAACAATAGGTGTTATCCTTATTATTTCATGTTTCGTCATGCTGTTTTCTGTAGGTATATAATTAACTTGTTAGACTATGATTCATGAATCTTTTTGCGGTCGTTGTTCCAACTATTTTAATCAAGTGACTTTAATATTTTGTTCAATGTATTTATCCTGTGAAAGGATATAATAAAACAAGATATAACATAAACATTCTTTATTATAAAGATATCGGTAGCGGTGAAAATATAAATTAAACAAAGTAATATAAGATTTTAAACTATCATGGTCACTAACTTATTTCTATACAAATTAATTACATTTTAAATACTGATACTGATACTGTTAGCCTGCGTCATCCCACTGCTGGGCAAAGGCCTCTCTCCATGACTTCCAAGTTCTTCGATCCAGGGCCAATGTGGACCACTGGTCGTTAGTTTTGTCTAGCTCGTCCCGCCATCTCCTGCGAGGTCTACCGCGTCGCCTTCTGGCTGTGTCAGGGCTCCACATCGTGCTTATTTTGGCCCACAGCTCGTCGGGCATGCGGCAGACATGGCCAGCCCAGTCCCACTTTAGCTTGGCGGCTTTTTGAGCAACGTCAGTAATTTGTGTTTTGGAGCGCAGTGTGGTGTTGCGTACACGGTCGGTAAGTTTGACGCCTAGGATACTGCGCTCCATTGCACGTTGGCAAACCCTGAGCCTGGACTTCTGAATGTTTGTCAAAGACCAAGTCTGGGATCCATATGTCAGAATGGGAAGAATGCACATGTCCATGATTTTAAACATTTTAAATATTCTTTAAAAAAATATATATATATAAAACATTTAAAAATATAAAAATTGTAGCCCACCGGTACCGGGAACAGGGTCCAAGCTACCGGCGGTCAGGGCTCCAGAGAGAGGAACCTCCTAACAATTCGAGCCGTGTCCAGAAGTACCGCTTTCTGAATCAAGCAATAATAAATAATAACATAAAATAATTATATAATATAATATATATAATCAATCACTAACTTTACTATTAATACTCGAAACGGGTTTTTTTTTATTTGTGTGTATGTTGTTATGTTTTCCGTGTGTTGTTGTTGCTGTTGTGTCCATGTGTGTATGATATCGGGAACTCATAAGAAACAGTAAACATGGTAAATATCCCGTTTCGAGTATTAATAATAAACAAAGTAATGTTCTCAATTTCTTTAAAACAATCATTTATATCTAAAAGTTTCATGGTGTGGATGAACTCTTAATTTCTAATTACATATAACATAACACCACGCCTGTAATCCCCGAAGGGTAAGGCAGAGGTGTACCTAATAGTACACCCACATTTCGCCAGTATGTATTAAGTTCCATGTAATAGGGGGCGAGTTTATTGCCATCAACCGTGCGCAAATCTAGACTTCGTGGCTGCCACTAAGAAATTCCTGATAGAAAAACCCAATAACACTTTGCCCGACCTGGGAATCGAACCTAGGACCTCATGCTCAACGGTCGCGCTTGCGACCACTAGACCAACGAGGCTGTAACTTTAAATTGTTGTGGAAAATTCTACTACATTATACACCGTGACTTTTAGTCGTCTTACAACAGCAGCCCACTTCGTGTACCTATCCAATGACTACTTAATATTCATAAAAAAATAGGTATTTATGAGATTTTAATAATTTATAAATAAAAATATTATTCAATATTATGACGAATGACGTAGTTAAAACACCCTGTTGCGAGCGATGATCTACTGGAGTCGAGCGCTGGGTAGGTTCTTCCGTTTGACAAGTAACAATTATTAACAGGATGTTTCATAATTTTATTGTAATGTATTTTTTATTTTTATTTGTACCTATTATGATAGGTAAAAAAAAAATCGCGCCTAGAGCTATTTTATGTTGGGTACATTGAATGGACCACCTTTGTAAGACGACTAAAAAAAATCAGTGTAGATTCTACTACAAGCAATAATTATTTTTATTCTCAGTAATCAAGTAACCATAAGAATAAGCAAAGATGATGAAATTTAATGTCGTTGCGTTTAAACTTTTCTTGAATAATAAGTTGTGCAATATATTATGAATTACGCCACTTGTCAATTTATGAGTGATCAAAAGTCATCATCATTTGCCTAGCCTTTTCCCAACTGTGATGGGGTCGGCTTCCAGTCTAACCGGATGCAACTGAATACCAATATTTTACATGGAGTGACTGCCTGCCGATTATGATGATGATGATTTGCCATAATTACTCAGTAGCACAGAAATTAGCAATCAATGAGCTACAGTTCAAGAATATTTATGTTCGAGTGACGTTAGTGGGAGTGGTAGTATCTCATAACGGTACTCGTCGGCGCTTGCGCAACTGCAGTCGTCACTAGGTCAGGGTTCGCAAACAATTTGCGGACGTCGGAAAATATTCTAATCCTGTGTTATAAAATATGAAAATGAATTTGTTTATTTCGACATAATCTGGTTTTTACTTAGCCTAACTTTCGACCCATACACCACCACAATGTAACCTGTAAACGTCTAACCTTAAAATATGTATTAGTCTCACAGTGACAGTTTCATTAAAATTTCTGTTCTAAGTTGAAGCAACAGAGCGGAATGTAATTTTGTCCACCGAGACGATCACGAGTGATACGTACGCATGAGACGGCCTTGAATTTGCTTCTTATAATTCTATGCATCCAACGATATTCTGGGACAACGAGGCTCAACAGTTGGGTTTACCCAACAGTTTGGTGCCAAATTATTTCTCTGATGTTATAGTAGGTAGGTAGAAGGTAGGTCGTAGGAAGGTAGTAGGCAGGTAGTAGGCAGGTAGTAGGCAGGTAGTAGGCAGGTAGTAGGCAGGTAGTAGGCAGGTAGTAGGCAGGTAGTAGGCAGGTAGTAGGCAGGTAGTAGGCAGGTAGTAGGCAGGTAGTAGGCAGGTAGTAGGCAGGTAGTAGGCAGGTAGTAGGCAGGTAGTAGGCAGGTAGTAGGCAGGTAGTAGGCAGGTAGTAGGCAGGTAGTAGGCAGGTAGTAGGCAGGTAGTAGGCAGGTAGTAGGCAGGTAGTAGGCGGGTAGTAGGCAGGTAGTAGGCAGGTAGTAGGCAGGTAGTAGGCAGGTAGTAGGCAGGTAGTAGGCAGGTAGTAGGCAGGTAGTAGGCAGGTAGTAGGCAGGTAGTAGGCAGGTAGTAGGCAGGTAGTAGGCAGGTAGTAGGCAGGTAGTAGGCAGGTAGTAGGCAGGTAGTAGGCAGGTAGTAGGCAGGTAGTAGGCAGGTAGTAGGCAGGTAGTAGGCAGGTAGTAGGCAGGTAGGTAGCAGGTAGGTAGCAGGTAGGTAGCAGGTAGGTAGCAGGTAGGTAGCAGGTAGGTAGCAGGTAGGTAGCAGGTAGGTAGCAGGTAGGTAGCAGGTAGGTAGCAGGTAGGTAGCAGGTAGGTAGCAGGTATTTAGCAGGTAGGTAGCAGGTAGGTAGCAGGTAGGTAGCAGGTAGGTAGCAGGTAGGTGCAGGTAGGTAGCAGGTAGGTAGCAGGTAGGTAGCAGGTAGGTAGCAGGTAGGTAGCAGGTAGGTAGCAGGTAGGTAGCATGTAGGTAGCAGGTAGGTAGCAGGTAGGTAGCAGGTAGGTAGCAGGTAGGTAGCAGGTAGGTAGCAGGTAGGTGCAGGTAGGTAGCAGGTAGGTAGCAGGTAGGTAGTAGGTAGGTAGTAGGTAGGTAGTAGAAAAAGGCGCATTTCATCGCATGCTAGATTTCAATAAAACATGGTCACAGATCGCAGAAGAGATTTCACTTTTATTAGAAGACGGGGAGTCTTTTAGTAGCATGGGGACACAATATTTATATTCTACCAAAAAATTAAATTAAAACAGACATGCAAACAGGTTCACCATCCCTACTATTATCTAAGTCATGTTCTGCGGACTTAGTACCGACGTAACACCGGACGTTAAACGTCATGCAGTAATCTACCTACGCATTTTACCTAGTTTATGCTATTACAGGAACAATTATGACACCTGTAACTGCTAACGGGACTTTGTGTTTATTTCATCAGATTTTATTTGCTTCGAGCTGACGCCCGCGACCTTCGTCCGGTAAAATTATTATAAAAAAATATTATTCTCTATTTGAATCCGATTTTGTAAACAATTTCAAAGGTTTTTTATTTTTTTGATCCTTATCGTTTTTTTCTAAAATAAAAGTAACCCAAGGTACTTCTTATAACATCAGCTATCTGCCAGTGAAAGTCTCGTCAAAATTGTTCCAGCCATTTCGGAGATTAGCCGAAACAAACAGACAGACAAAATGGGACAAAAATGTTTTAAAATTACAAACAGACGCTTCAATTTTATTTATATGTATAGATGCTGCGTTTGCAACGACGAGATCAACGAGTTGGCAAAAATGTAACTCGGTTTTTTCATAACAATTTCTCAGAAAAGCGCATGAATCCGTTGATCTTGCCCTTTATATCTTTCCGGTCGTGTCGAATTGCCGTCTCTTAGGACTACGAGTGAGAGGGATGCAAGAACAGGTTGTAAAGTTCTTCATACCCACACCATGTTGTGTCTGGTGACCTACAAGTCCGACAGTTGTTATCGGGTTTTTCTATAATGGGTGTAACAATACCCGAAAGGCACTTGTTCTCCCCGTCATTGCGATATTTTTTTTGTTCTGGACCATACCTGGGAACCTTCTAGTTACGGAGATATTGGGGGTCAAAGTTTCAACTTTTTCACATTTTTTTTAATTACTAGTTTTTAAGGTTCTAACTTTACTTTTAATACCGTCGTGACCTGTTTACTATCCAATGCATACATCAGCACAACGTTTTCAATGCGTTACATTGAGTTTTACCGTAAAACGTGATTTTGAAAGTCAAAGTCAAAACGTTTATTGCGAACTTAGTGTACAATGTGGTGTTATGTTATGTGTTTTTCCCGCTTGCTTAGTTTGATGTACAGAGTGCTTGTTTGACGGCTTCGTGAAGGGTCTGTTTACACCTTGTATACTGTCGCGGTAGGAATTTTATGTTAGTTCTTGATTTGTGTCAGATAGCGCTGTAGTACTTTCAAAATCAAAATCAAAATCAAAATATTTTATTTCACATAGGCCTCGATGGGCACTTATAAAACGTCGACAAAAAGGTGCACGGTTCGGGTTGGTCGTTTCCTATGGAGAAGAACCGGCAAGAAACTCCATGGTTACTCTTTTCAAATCATTTGGTGTTACAGTATTATGGATACAGCATTTGTACTTAAGTATGGGGGGACAGCGTAGGCCCGACAATAAGTCGTTGCTTACTACATAAAAAAATGTAGAACAAAATAATATAATATAATATAATATAATATAATATAATATAATATATTATAATATAATATAATATAATATAATATAATATAATCTAATATAATATAATATAATATAATATAATATAATATAATATAATATAATATAATATAATATAATATAATATAATATAATATAATATAATATAATATAATATAATATAATATAATATAATATAATATAATATAATATAATATAATGTAATAAAATAATCAAAGCATTTATTTCAAATAGGCCAGTTACAGGTACTTTTGAATTGTCGAAACAAAGACAACAATAGCTACAGTCCCAGTCACAAGGCATAAAAACTGTGAAAGTACTGTAGTTGTTTTGTACTATGTTGCTGTAGTGCTCTTTGTAGTGCCGCTACAACTACAATATTTTCTGCGTCGAAGCTTAGTCACCGCTAGGGCTGTCAGCCCATGAGTCACGGTCAAGAAGACTATACCAAAACCTAATATAACGGCTGAGCATGAGATCCTGGGCTCTATTCCCCGGTCGAGAAAGCGGTATTGGGTTTCTCTATCATAATAAGTACCAGCTCAGAGTCAGGACATGTGCCCAATTGATGGCAATACGCTCGCTCCCTGTTACATGGGACTTACCTAAACATAACTGTCAAAATGTTGGTGTATAAAAGTACACCTCTGCCTAACTCTTTTTTTTTTTATTAAATTTATTTAACTGTTTTCTTTTCCTTTCAATAAAAATATCAAGATGACACCTCAAGTACAGTTAACATCGCCACGGTGAGTATAAAAGGTTGACTCATCGTCCAACACTTCAGAATCGGAGCCGATTCGCCAGCAACATATTGATGATCTCATATCGCAAACACTTTTACTTGAACCTTTTAATTACCTTTACGATCACATGTATCATTGTATACAACGTTCGTTTTTAGTATATGCGAAACCTGAAACACGTGTCTAGTATCTTTATGTAAAGAATCTATGTACAAAATATCAAAACTGTATCATGAAAAATCACAAAGTTATGAGCTTGTTCTGTTAGCTGGTTGTCCGCAAAAAAACGTGTTGACCACGTAGCGCGCCCGCGCGCACGCCTCCAGCGTCGTCTTGAGCTCATTGATAATAATAATTTGACAGTAAGTATCTAAATGATTGCGATAGGTAGGTACTTAGTGTTGCTCGGTATCCAACTTGTAACTTTGTAATATTTTTGGGACAAAATATAACACGGTTTAAAAATTATTGGAATCGATTCAGTTACTTATTCTGAACAAACTATAATCAGGTTTCGCATATACTAAAAATAATGTTGTATACGCTATATTGCCATCATCAACTGCCTAGCCTTAAAAACAATGGTTAGACCTGCTATCTTGTATAGATCAGAATGTTGGCCCACAAAACGGTTGAATGAAAGGCATTTGCATGGCTGAGATGAGAATGCTAAGGGGGATGTGTGGTGTTACGCGAATGGATGAAATAAGAAATGAGTAAATAAAAGGAAGTCTGAAAGTGGCGCCGGTGACTGAAAAGTTGTGTGGTAATCGGATGTCGCGATATGGGCATGTGTACGTATAAGTATACAGAAATATAACAATATAAGTTTAGTTGTAAACCGTGAAAGCAGTGTACGTTTTTTATTTATTGGATTAATTTAAACTACCAAAAATATAATCTAACCCTATTGCAGGAACACGAAAAGCATGGATGAGCTCTTCGATGACCTGGTGAAGGTTGCAGGGATCCGCTGGATGCGAGTCGCACGGGACCGGTCAATGTGGCGGCACTTGGGGGAGGCCTATTCCAGCAGTGGACGTCTTTTGGCTGAAATGGTGATGATGATGATGAGCTCTTCGCTATTGCCAACTGGCCCCGTAGTAGGCTAAATTCCTGAAATTCCTAACTGGAGGTCATCATCATCTGCCTAGCCTTTTCCCAACTATGTTGGGGTCAGCTTACAGTCTAACCGGCAGCTGAATACCAGTATTTTACATGGAGCGACTGTCTATCTGACCTCCACAACCAAGCTAGTACTGGGTGATACGATATCCCTTGGTAAGACTGGTTGTCAGACTTTCGGGCCACTGACTACCTATAACGACTGTCAAAGTTCTCCAAATGACAGCCGGGACCAAGGGCTTAACGTGCTTTCCGAGGCACGGAGGAAACTCAGTATGTTATGGGTGGTCACCCATCCACAGACCAACCTAGATAAGCGCGGCTTAACCTGAAGACTGATCCGAGCGGCTGTTATTATTTAGCCACGAGCTCCTCCAAATTCCTAACATGAGGTAACTTTCGATATATTATTCTTGTTAATTTAAACATCACCAAGAAAACACGAAAGAACAGCCACCACATGACTCTTAATCTGGCAGCCTTCCACTCGAAGACTGATTACATGATAATCGAAGGAAATAAAACAGATTACCTAATCACAACGAGCCATTATCTGTGATGTTTGATTTGGATGAGTCGCCGCCGAGCTAATAAAATTCATCGAAATCAAACAAGCTTATGCGTCATTCCTTAAACATATATGTAGGAACCGGTAGCGCCTGCGCAGCCTTGCACGGCCGCATAACGGATCCACCGGTCGACCAAGTGACCATTCATTTCTCTTTCATTAGTGGCGTAGCTCTTGAAGTAAACGGTTGTCTTAAGACTTGTAACCTTTTTAAACGCGAATTAAAAATGAAATCACTTCAGTTCTTCATTTGCGCAGCATTTTTGCTAGCGTTAATTAACGCTAACATGGAAACTAAATATTTATCCCAAGTTAAATGTGTTCAATTGTTCGGAAAATGTTTGGTGAATATGACTGAAAAATCGGGCGTAGTAAGAGAAGTAATGCAGTTAAATCGTTGGACGCGGAGCATTATGCTCAGTGGAAAATGTGCGCAGGGGCAGATTTGGTACCGGTACAAGTGCTGGGATTGCAAACAGTAAGTGAATGGCTAGTTTTTTTTTTTAATACATTAGGCATTAACATTGCAGTGCTCGGATTGACCTCCATTTTGACGGTTTAGTTGCCTAAACCGTCAACCTAAAAAAACCTGAAAGCCAGTTTTTATAAGTATCTCCCTGAACTTTAAGTTTCTTAGCTGCCCTAGTTTTGTTTACTTTAATTTGTTTTATTTGTTTTAATTCAGTTTAATTTGTTTTAATTTAGTTTAACTAATTAATTTTTTTTTTTCTATTTTTTTGTAAGTTACGACAACGTTTTGTGTGCATGTAGAGTTTACCTGTAAGTGATTGTTACACTCTATTCTGATTTGTTGCTGCTGTTTCATTTGCTTATACCAGTGTAAACAATTGTTGGTGAACCAAATAAATAAACATCACAATTGATCTTTGACAGTCGTAAGTGGCTCGAATGTCTGAGAACCAGTCTTACCAAGGGGTACCGTATTATCCATCACTAACTGGGTTGTGGAGGACAGATAGGCAGTCCTCCATGTAAAATACTGGCAATCAGCTGCATCTGGTAAGACTGGAAGCCGACCCCAATAAAGTTGGGAAAAGGCTAGGCAGATGATGAGGCATTAACATCACGGTTACATTAAATATCAGTTGAAACGAAATATAAGTTTACATCTCAGCTAAAATTTTAGAGTACTTTTTAGGCGTGATATGAATTGGTTAAGGAAAAATTTTAGTAAGATTCCGATTTTGAAACGCCTAGTTGACGCTTTCCATGACCCAAGGGCTGGCTTTTACTTTGGCCAGAGGCTAAGTGTTGCCATACAACGTGGCAACGCCACCAGTCTCTTGGGCACATTGCCAGCTGACAGCGATGAGGAGGAGTTTTTTGATGCCCTTTTATAGTTTGTTTTCAGTTTACTTATTTTGTTATTTAATAGTTTTTAATTAATAATGTATTTTGTTAGTTTAATGCCTAAGATTCCGTTCTTTAAAATTTTCGCTGCTCAGCAACTGAATTTTTTGTGAGGAATTTCACAGTAGGAGTCACGGAGTCTAGATCTGTGCACAGTTGATGGAAATAGGCTCACATCCTATTACATGGGACTTAAACATATCCGGCGAAATGTGGGTGAACTACTAGGTTCACCTCAGCCTAATCCTTCGGGGATTACAGGCGTGATGTTATGCCTTGAAATGTAACTTATGTAGATTTTTTAAATGATACTATAATTGTTATGTATCAAGTAAACAGATTAATTTTTAATTGAGCGATTAGTTAATTGGCACGTTAAGTGGCATGCCAATGACAAATACCATGTTTGTTTCTAGGTATCAGTTGGATTGTTACGTGATTGCCATTTGGAAATTCCAAATCTGTAAAATACAATGTATGAATAAGATAGGTGCCGTGACAATACTAAGCACATTTTTTTTTTTCCGGGTGGGGTATCTTCAAATGATCTCCCCCGCACTCTGGGCGGAGCGGAAGGGAGTGTCAGACTTGTACTGACTAAAACCCATCCATGTTCCTTCTTTGCCCTTTGTGTTCCAGGGCCACGGTATCTCTTTCGAACAGTCCCGCAGTCCTGGCAGAAATTCTAAGCACTTAAAAAAAAACAAACATGAGGGTGCAGGGTTATCGGACACCTTTCAGATAAATATCTAAGCTAATTTATAACTACATCGCTTTTTATAAGCTTTTATATGTATTTTTTTTAACTTGGCTTGTTTGTTTGTTAGTAT
Source organism: Noctua comes (assembly GCA_963082995.1). Classification (NCBI taxonomy): domain Eukaryota; kingdom Metazoa; phylum Arthropoda; class Insecta; order Lepidoptera; family Noctuidae; genus Noctua; species Noctua comes. The sequence continues at coordinate 14,866,623 of OY720278.1, read as the reverse complement.
AAAGGGTGTAAATAGACCCTTAACGAAGACGAAAGGCACTTGTTCTCCCCGTCTTTGCGATAATTTTTTTGTATTAGACCGTACCTGGGAACCTTCTATTTACGGAGATATTGGGGGTCAAAGTTCCAACTTTTTCACATACACGTTTTTAAATACACGTTTTTAATGTAACATTTTTACTTTACACACCTCCACGACCCCCGTACTATTCAATCCATTTATCAGCACAATGCTTTGAGTGCTTTCCATCCTACCTTACAAACGTGATTTTTCACCCCAAAAAAAAAAGTCGTTTCCCAGCGACTTGAAGTTGATATTGTGTTGGCGCGATTCCAACTTTTCGACCCTCAGAGTCCAGTTGGTCTTCACTCTTAAATACTCCACGACTTCCTCAACCTTCGTGGAGTGATGCTGACGCGAAATTTACAGCTGCGTCGTAGGCACAGCACCCCCGTAGCATGACCACCGCAGACAAGAATTTCTTTGTCGGAAGAATCGACAAAATGACAGATAGTGCAAAGAAATCTGTCATTGTGTCGACACAATCTGTCATTTTGTCGATTCTTCCGTCAAAGAAATCCTTGTCTACGGTGTTCATGCTACGGAGGCAGGACGCAGCAGCATGTTGGGTCCACTCGGTGCGGTACCGCACTGGTTACGGGAACAGGGCTTAAGAAAGGGGACAGGGAGACTTGGGGGGGTCAGGGATTATGACTTTGAGTGCTAGTTTGTTTCGCCGTACGATCGACTTAGGTAGACATTTTGGTCGCACAACCGGACTTCTGGCCTCTGTTTCAAATAGCAGCTGGTCATACGCGCATACGCCGATTTGAAACTGACATTATTAGAGCAGTACAGAATGGTTTTTCGCTTATGTTAGCGCAAAGGCCTAAACATCTTAGCTGGCTTGAAAGAGATGAGGTTTAAAATAATCGTACTCGTGCGCCTCCTGCGCACGAGTACGATTATTTTAAACCTCATCTCTTTCAAGCCAGCATGGTTGCTCAACGATAAACACCTTTGTCGCCTTATCAGTCTATTGCGATCATTTGCCACGAAATAGGTTCGGGTTTTCATTTTTCTGTCAAACTTTCTATTATGTCTCAGGTCCAGTTGAAAACCAGCGTCGGGCACTAGCTGCTCGGCAGTTTGCGGAACTGGGCCTATTTGGCGCAGCCGTGAGACACACAATATTAGCTCCTTTTTTCTGTTTAGTTTTAAATGAAAAAAAATAAAATTCATTTATTTCGGACAACAGAGATCCATATTTGGTTAGTATTTAGTACACACAGCTTATATTCTAGTGTTGTAACCTTTTTTTTTTGAGGTTTTTTTTTTGTGTGCACTTGTGGCATGTGCCAAATAATTTTTTTCTTTCTTCTTCATTTTCTTTCTTCCTTTCTTCTTTCTATGTTGACAAGCTGTACTAAGGTATAACGTTGAGCACGTCACTCATGAACTACGTCGTGTAAATAGAGCACTACTATACTGGAGTCACGGTATACCATTTGTGATAACTTGGTGACGTCAGCGGTGTGTGTGCCGGTACTCGCGGCCGACCAATAGGAACGCGAAATTGGACTCTCAGCACAGTCACGTCTCGTGGGTAGCCAATAGGAGCCGTTATTTGTACATAGCTTGGGACCATGAATGAACAAAAGCAATGAATATGCGGTAGAATATAACACGTTTTTGTATACTTTAATTTGTTTGAGAGTCGTTGTTCCCAGTTTCATATGACCCTAATCTATTTAAGTCGCGAGTTAATAGGCTTCTTTTGGGTTAGCTCGTTCCATCGTCGACCTCATCTCTGTCCTCAGGACTAGATTGAGGTCAAGAGTAACCCCATTTAGTGTAAAAAAAAAAAAAGAGTTCTGTTTTGTGATTTTTGACGAATGTTTTCCTTTTTGTTGCCTGTAACCTTTTTAGACTTACTTACTACTTACTTTTTTAGACTCACTGTTCACATACAAACCGTTAAAAAAAAAAAAAGCTTGTAAGTTTGGATGTAGAAGATAATCTTCGGAACTACTAATTTAATCCAAAATTAGCTAAGGATTGTCATGACGGATTTGAAGCACTACGAATCACGAAACCGACCAGAACTGCCGAATTCTCTACTCAAATAGTTAACGAATTCATTGATAGCCTATTAATATATTTTTTATCTTTTTCCAGGTACACTGACCTGACGGGTAATGAATGCTAACAACTACAATATGGTGGTATTTGATCGACAACACTACAACAATATGGCGACATCTCTATTCTGTCCATAGTACTTCTGCAACATAACGAGGACTGTTCGCCTGAATGTCCTATAACCTGGCTAACAGAACATCGTTGCTGGATAAGGAAACCATGCGGCTGATTTATGAACTGTTCCACTTGACTACATTTCTCATTCACTATCTGCCGCATGTAGAACACGAAATTCTGCTCGCGATTATGACGACCTGGGGGGCTACCATGACGTTTTACAACAGGATTAGTTCCAATGTGGGAAAGAGACAGAGCTATACAGGTCGTCTAGCACCATCTCTTTCCCACACTGGAATTACTCCTACTTTAAGACGTCATGGTAGGCCACCACCAAAGGAACAATGAACACAGTATCAACATCATCAACTACTACTACTATCTACCTCCAGCTCCTATTCAAATGTATTTAGGGTCGGCGCAGCATGTCTTCTTCTTCCAAGTTCTTGGCCGCCATCTCTGAAGTCAACACAAACAGAAGATTACTGAATCTCGACAGTGCCATTACAGGGTACTGATCAAATACCGTATTAATTAAATGGACTCCGATTGTTATATTATAGTTATCTGTAGTTTCATTTCCGTACCTGACATGAATACGCAGACAAGCACAATATTTATATATTTTTTTCTATTTTAGAATTTGCACAATTTGTATTGTGCAAATTCTAAACGGGCCCTTCACTACTAAGTAAAGCCCTCGCAAAATGATTGCTCGGAAACGACTTTTTTTGTTGGGGTGAAAAATTACGTTTTACGGTAAAACTCAATGTAACGCACTCAAAACATTGTGCTGATAGATGCATTGAATGATTCGGAGGTCATGGAGGCATTTAAAAGTAAAGTTTAGAACATTAAAAACTAGTATTTAAAAAAAACTTGTGAAAAGTTGAATTTTGAACTCCAATATCTCCATAAAACCCTCTAGTTATGGAGATATTGGAGTTCAAAATTCAACTTTTCACAAGTTTTTTTTATATGGTTTTTTGTTCTGACCAGGTATGGTCAGAACAAAAAACATATCGCAATGACGGGGAAAACAAGTGCCTTTCGGCTTCATTAAGGGCCCATTTACACCCTTTGTAATTATATAATTAAATACAGATTATTCATCATCCATGACACAGGTTGAATTTTCAAATATTCGATAAACTTATCTTAAAAGGCTGCCTGAAATTCCACGTTTTCAAAATGTCAACATTTCATGTGAAGTACGGATTTAATATTTTAATTATGAAGGTACAAATACTCGTTTGACTTGCTAACTGTTGTTCCGAGCCGAGTATTTGTGTATGTGAGGTATTTATATTGTATTCACTTACGCTGCCACGATATAAGATGAATCCTTAAGTACTACTTATAGAACGAGGCAAGTGACAGTCTAAACTAGCGGTTCTGTAGCTACTTAGTCTTAAAATACTGACATGATCTTTATCATTGTAAAAACTGACAGTTCGAGTTGTAAGACGATGGGAATCATCCTTTATTGTGAGTTCGTAAATAAAATTGTAGTAAGAATAGGCCTATAATTAGATTAAGTGTAATTATTATCATATTCCGTCGTAAAAATTAATATAAGATTTTAAACTATCATGGTCACTGCCATGTTTACTGATTCGAGCGGACACAGTGAGTTTCGTGTGTCGGGAACAGAATCGAGTTGCGAGTGACAGTGGTAGCGGTACTGAGTGCAAAAATCGAACAAGAAAGAGGGTAGACCGATTTGTCTGCTCATAAACACCCACCCGCAATAACTTCAGTTTATCCGTGATCATGGTGCTTGCAACAGCGCCGAAATATCGGTAACTCAAATCAATCAGTAAACATGGTAAATATCCCGTTTCTAGTGTTAATGATAAAAATTAATACGCTAAAATAAGACTAATACCTATTACATATGATTTTATATTTGATTCATTTACAATGAATGTAATTTTAAAGTATTACTACTTCATTGTCCTTTTTAAGCAGTATTTAAGTTGTACGTTGTTGTGTTTGGTATAACTTTTATGAACAAACTTATAGTATGAACATGTCCGAATCTCCGATTATGCATTTAAATTTGTTTAAAAAAAACACCAGGTTAGGCACTAAACACACGATAAAGAAGAATGTGTATTTACACAAAAAAAAACAGATAACACACAAAAAACACACACAGACACAAAAAAACACAACACAACAAAAACACACACACACAAAAACTACACAACACATTAAAAATCTTGGAATTCTATGCTTTCGCTTGTCTTGCCCTTCTTGTTTATAAATAAAGTAAGTATGACGTGATAATATAAATATTTATATATTTTATTGTAATACTCTGGCTGACAAATCACTCACATCCCGGAGATTGATGAAATTAAGAGTATTTAATAATCTTGCTTTAACTATATGTATCTACCAAAATGAAATTCAAATTGTGTAATTCTTAATTTTAAATAGGTACTTTTTTGACGAAATGTAAACAATTTTTGGCATTTTAATGAACGTGTATAATATTGGCTTATATTATGATAAAGTAAATTTGAATTTTAAGCATTATTACAATAGTATTGTTACAACTATTCTACGTTATTATATTCATACTGACACATGAACCAAAATCTTTTAATTCTGTACCTTACAACATAACTTCATAACTTTCGTGGCTCTGTCGTACTATGTAAACGTACATAAGATGGGCAACATGCGATCGACCCATATTGAAGCCCCGCCCTCTTCACGAAGCGTTCAAAGCTATGTATAACTACGGACCGCGAGTCGTTAGAGCGAGATGAAGATACTGACATGAACCAAGCCATGACGTCATGCTACCCCTCTGTTTTTGAAACGTACGTGATATGTAATGAAAATATAGTACTATATACACACATACAATAAACATAAATACATACATAAATTAATTATACATATATTATGTATAATTAATTAATTAATTATACATATATTATGTATAATTAATTTATTACCTCTGAAATTCTACTTCCTACTAATATTATAAATGTGAAAGTTTGTAAGGACGGATGGATGTTTGTTCCTCTTTCACGCAAAAACTGCTGAACGGATTAGAATGAAGTTTGGCACACAGATAGTTTATAACCTGGATTAATACATAGGATACTTTTTATCTCGGTTGATATCCAGCATGTTCCCGTGGGACAAGTATCGAACTCCACGCGGGCGAAACCGCGGGCATAAGCTAGTATAAGATAAAATATCTAGAACTAGTATTCGAAATCAAACCATTTAATGTATCAAGTTCATTAAAATACATATTTAAATGTGATGTTTTTAAGAATGCTCGCGTTGAATATCTCAGTTGTAGCCCGTAGTCAGAATTTGAAAAACTGTGAAAGTACTGTAGTCGAACGATTTTAAAATAAAAAAATACTCGTTTGTAATACCTTCTTGATTTTAAGAATTTATTCATGTAGTTATACTATTCTTTTTTCGTCGCAAAAAAATTAACCAAAGTGCTATAGGGCAGGGTCGCGGGACTCATAGAATTACCGTGACCCTGGAACATAAAGGGCTACTGAAGGACACCGTGGATTTTAGTCAGTACAAGTCTGACAGTCCCTCCCGTTCTGCCCTGGGTGGGAGGACTCATTTGATGATTTTACCAGGTTAAAAAAAAAAAAAAAAAACATTATGTAGCAAACGCCAGCACGTTAAGCTACTACTATGTGTCAACTTTCTTTAATTGATATTCAACTTTATTGCTTAAGCATTAGGTTCAAGGTTGATTGGGAAAATGTGCTATGACCACTTTAAGTTTGCAGTTCAAGGTGGCGCTGCCTATCAAGAAAATTCGCCTCGATATGTCAAACTTAGTACATTTATTTTAGTTCTGTGTTTTCCCGCCTGCACAGCTATGTTGGTTGAAGAGTAGTACTTTTGACACACATGAATGACATTCTCAGGAGTCCGCTATTGGCCAACATTGATGAGGCGCTTAGACTTAAGTTTGCAATGAACAAATTATAATGTAACAGTGTACTCATTGTTGAGAAGCCTAATAAATAAATAAATAAACATTTGTCATGTAGTCTGTAGAAATAACACTGGAAAAAACAACAAAATAGTGGGGTTCGTTTCAACTATAGGTACGCGCCGAGAGGACTACGCAGCACTATATGAGCATTAAGCGCAGGCCACACCGCCAGCTGGCGGGCGGGCGAGCGACGCGAACGACGCCCTTTTCATACTTTGTTCGTATCTTTCGATAGTTCGCGGTGCGAGCCAAAGTATGAAAAGAGGTGAAACGACGCGTCGTTCGCGTCGCTCGCCCGCCCGCCAGCTGGCGGTGTGGCCTGCGCTTAATGGTGGCTGCACTAATACAAATTCGGTAGGAATCACCTTAATTAAGACCAACTGGACTCTGAGGGTCGAAAAGTTGGAATCGCGCCACAACATCAACTTCAGGTCGATCGTGGTTCGAGCTCCAACTCACCATCTGCAGACCTTCTTGAAAGAGGACTTTTGGCCGAAAGGTGTCGTATACCGACGATTCCGAGGACGGTTACGCGACACCACGCAGCAAAACACGACGCCGTCAACGATTCGTGTTAGTGTTTAGTTGAATACGGTTTTTTATATGTATTAGTTTATTATTTGACTAGCTGTTGCCCGCGACTTCGTTCTCGTGGAAAAATATACATAAAATAGATAAAATAAATAATAATAATCTCTATCAAAAAAATTACAACCAACTACAAAAAGTGTAATTTTACTGGGGATCGAACTTGCGACGTGATGCACGTAAAGCGGTTATGAAACCGTTTCTCTATTTGCTTCGCTGACCTATACTTTGAAATAGACGTTGTTACGCATATCATGGCTGAAACGATAAACAATTGAATAATACTAACATAATGCAATATTGCTCATCCCCTTAAGCAAGTAGCGTGATAATATATAGCCTAACATTTGAAGAAGCCTATTACAGATATTTGTGCAAAATTTGAACAGGATCTATGTAGTAGTTTTTGCGCCAAGTCGGAACATCGGACCGGATTTTAACGATTTTATTATAAGTAGAGAGTAGAGAAGAGAAAAGAAGAGATAAGATTTTTTTTGTGTATTTTTTTTAAATAAAACATTGCCCCACTCTAGGAATTTCTCCTGTATCGTGGGTGCGTTTACAAACATTTAAACTCACATACACAAACAGCCAGACCCGGAACAACTACCTGTAGATCATACAAATATTGTATCTATGGGCCTCAGTTGCCTGACAATAAAAAAACAAACAAAATGATTGATTACCTCTAGAATATAAGATTTTAAACTATCATGGTCACTAACATAACATACACAACACATATCGGGAACTCATGAGAAACAGTAAACATGGTGAATATTTTCAAGTATTTACATCTAGAATCTTTTCATACTCTTACGATAATAAAACAATATTTATGACAAAGTTAATTGAATGTCTAACAAATTATGTTGATTATTATTACTCAGAAACGTTTAACTAAGTGTGTACCCATATTTGTATAATAATTATGTATGTTTATTTGTGTTGGAAATTGAATCATGACAATAAATTATTATAAATTATTGATGTGTGTGTTATGTATGAGTGAGTCTGCAATGTGTAATGTATTACTAACAGTCTAAGCAGGTTTCATGTTTGTGTGTGTGTAGCGGATTCCCCCTGATGTGAGATTCTTAGTATCAATCGTGCCGATGAAGTTAATAAATGATTCGTCATCTTAATATTGGGTTTATTTTGTGTTATTATACCTGCCTAAACTATTAACCAAACAAACTAGGGCCGTCCTTAAGCTCGTTGGGTCGACGATATCGTCAAAGTCGCGGAAACATCTGACAGCACCGGGAAGTGTGGCAGAAAATAGGGGAGGCCTATTCCCAGCAGTGGGTGATTACGAGCTGATATGATGATGAAACTAACTACCAACAAACCCTTACCCCACTTTTTTCGGCTGGGAAAGAAGGAAGTAAAGGAAGAGAGTGTCAGACTTGTACAGACTAAAACCCATCCATGTTCCTTCTTTGCCCTTTGTGTTCCAGGGCCACGGTATCTCTTTCGAACAGTCCCGCAGACCCCCCCCCCCCACTGCCTCCCCTATCTACTAAGGCTACCGTCACGATAGGGCTCAGGGCGACGATGTACGCTCGCCGACACACCGCCAGTATCTGTTTCTTTGTTTTGTACTGTATGTTTCAAGCGGTACGGCAGCGGCGCGGTATCCATGCAGTTATTTACTTAACTAAACACATTTAAATAAACTCCCAAGTGTCTGGCGACACGATAAGGCGTCGCGTGCGCATCTTGCGTCATATCTATTTATAGAGCTATGGCGTAGCGGCGTAGCTTGCTACGAACGTTTGCTACGCGGGTGCATTATGTCATGGTTACGATATGTTCCGGTCGCGGGGTCAAAGCAATGCACGATATGCTGTCAATTTCATTCATGTTATAAGGTGCATCGTGTTGCTAGCACTGATTCGGGCGATTTGGCGACGGTTTGGTGAAGCCTATGACCTACATTGGACGTCTTTCAGCTGATAATATATGTTGCTAATGATAGTGGACAGTAGAGAGTAGATATTATTAATTATTATAGAATATTCTTATAAATAATTACACTGTACAAATCACAATAGAGACATCCGCAATAGAACCAAGGTTACCGACGTAGCCCGAAGAATTACCAAACTTAAGGGTCCCCGCAAACGGGCCACCAGCCGCAATCACAAAACGACGCCACCGGCATATTTCCTGCAGTTTTCACACATTTTGGACTCGCCGCACACGGTTGACGCCGGTGGCCGCCACACGCCACAAATCGTCGATACTCGCTTTTTGTGGCGCGCACCGGCCACTAAACGCCACCACACGCCACTCGCGAGATGCCCCACCCCTCTCTCCATTACCTCAGTCAACCTTCTTTGTCCGAGTCCATTATGATACCGCATGCATGGGTTAAAAAAAGTAGCAGCCACCGACAGCAAGTGTCGACCACCGGCCACAAGTGGCTGTCGCGCGTTTCAGCTACCTTTGTAGCCGCTTCTAGCTTCTCGTGGCGGCGTTTGTGGCTATGGCCGGTGGTCCGTGTGTGGACCCTAAGTGGCAGTGCACAGAGCACATTGTTCGCACAACGGATGGTCGATGGTGCCGAAAAACTGGGGTGGCGACTGCAAACCGGAAGACGTTGTATTGGAAGGCCTCCCACTAGGTAGACCGATGACCAGGCGAAGGTTGCGGGGATCCTCTGGATGCGACACGCACGGCACTGGTCAATGTGGCGACACTTGGGGGAGGCCTATGTCTAGCTGTGGACATTATTCGGCTGAAATGATGATGATTTTATCAAATACAGGGTGTAAACAGACCCTTCACATAGCCGTCAACCAAGCATTCTGTACATCAAACTAAGTAACTTTACGCAAAAATTATTGCTGGGAATCGACTTTTTTTTTGGGGTGAAAAATTACGTTTTACGGTATTACTCGATGGAAAGCACTCAAAGCATTGTGCTGATGGATGGATTGAAAAGTACGGGGGTCGTGGAGGTGTGTAAAGTAAAAATCGTACATTATAAACAGTTGGAACTTTGACCCCCAATATCTCCGTAACTAGAAAGTTCCCAGGTATGGTCTGGAACAAAAAAATGATCGCAAAGACGAGGAGAACATAAATCATAAATCATAAATCATAAATCATATTTATTTCTGCAATTAGGTTTACCAAACTCTTTTACATGTCATGTTTTGTTTTAAAGCTAGATGGGGCCGGTGTTTCGTACCTGACTACTCTGAGAAGAAACATCCGAAACAAACTCAGAGGTCACCGTCTCTTTTAAAGTCCAGACATTGCTCAAATCATATGAGGACCATGTAGATTAATGTCTGAGATGGTCTTTTAAAGAAATAACCACACAGATTTGAGTGGACCTGTCCAGACAGTGCAAGCATTTGTCAGTGATCGTGTAGCTCAACTCATGATCCAAGGAGCTCAACGACACGACGAACAATACCAAAGAAAGGACATTTGGATAGGCCGCATAAAATACTCAAACTGCCAGACAATCGTGAAACTAATGAAACTAAAAATAAAATAAAAATAATAGTATGACCCACGTAGTCCTCATATTTACAGTAATAAACATTACAAAACAACACTTGAAAAAGTAAATAAAGTAAAGAAAAAATAAATAAAAATAATAATAATACCACAGGTACTTGAAAAAGTAAATAATGTCAACTAAAACGAACAATAGTTAATAAAAAAAATAAAATGTCAAACTAATAAAAAAAAATAAAAATGTCAAACTGTACTAAAAATAAAATAAAATAAAATGGGTACAAATTCAATTAAATATCGAATACAATTGGAGCAGTTCAATCCCAAGCTTTTTTGTCCTCAATATAATCCTTAACAGAATAGAAGGCTTTTTGGCAAAGACTATGTTTTATAAAAAATTTGAATTTATTAAGGCTTAGTTCTTGAATGTGGCCTGGTAGTTTATTATAAAAGCGTATACATTGGCATCTAAATGATCCACTTATTTTCTTGAGCCTTGTTGTGGGTACAATAAATTTATCTTTATTCCTTGTGTTTATGTTGTGAATATCACAATATTTCTTATATAGCTTTATATTTTTGTGAGCATACAAAAACATGCAACAAATGCCTTTCGGATATGTTAAGGGTCTATTTACACCCTTAATAAGGTATAAAAAGTTGACTGTCCTATCTACATAATTATGCGTATTATAATCTAAATAAGAAACAGTATCAATAATAAAGTATCGAAGTGTATTTGACCTTGATATCCATACAGAAACATGTTAAACAATATTGTACAGTTTTCCTCTGAAACAGCTGTGTTACGCGGTCATTTACCTAACACAATCTCGTTATACGCTCAAGGCTATGTTTATCTGTAACTCCCGTTGGCAACGTTCCCGCGTTTCCTCAGTACTTCGTGTAGGTCAGGATAACAGGCCACACCACTGAAACTATGTACTGCCTTACCTAGTAAAGGTTCGGTCGAACCGGTACGGACAAATTGTGGACACAGCTCCGGACAATTTGCTTGCTTGGAAATTATAATCTATACTTATATAGAAGAGTCAGAGTCAAGAGTTTGTTTGTTTGGTCGAACGCGCTAATCTCAGGAACTGGTGGTTCGAATTAAAAAAATCTTTTAGTGTTGGATAGACCATTTATTGAGGAAGGCTATAGGCTATATAACACCACGCTACGACCAATAGGAGCTGAAGCAAAAAAAAAAAACAAGTCAGAAGCGGCGGGTGAAACCGCGGGGCACAGCTAGTTTTTTTAAATATATATAGCCTATGACACTTGATAATAATGTTACTCCCCATTTGTGAAAGAATTTTCACAATCAGATCAGTAGTAAACTTATACTAACACTTACGGGATATCTTCCGTGATTCTTCTGTGATTGTGTTTTGAGTATGCTCAAAAATAGCAGCCGACATCGTAGTAAGGACTCCACAAAACCTGGTTATACTGTGAGTGTGTTTTGACGTGACTTACTGTCGTGTCCAGCCGTGCGCGTAGCAAAAGACAAAGAAAGAGGGACAGATTATAGACAGATTTGAATGCACCTAACAATTTTTTTCCATCCACCCGCATTTTTCAGTCATCCCGCGATCATAGTGCTTGAGCGTCGAAATATCGGGAGCTCAAAATATTAACAGTCACGGAAGATATCCCGCAAGTGACAGTATAAGTTTAGTTTTAAACCGTGAAAGCTTAAAACAGTGTTCGGATCAGTAGTTCCGAACATTAAATCTTACATAGAAATCGAACTTTACTTCTTTATAATATTAAGTAAAGATTGTCCGGTATCCGCAGCCAGTCCGCCATCTGTCCGTAACGGTATGACCGTAACCTAGAGATTGTATTGTCCTTGTCGGTACTACAACCACCGGTGCAAGGCGCTAACGTAACATGTAGAGGTTACTTCCAAAATGTTAGCGCCTTGCATATTATGACACATGTGAGGTGTGTGCGTGCACGAGCAAATACACATATGTACTAGGCAGATGATAACGGAACGGAAGCATGACATATCACCAGCGAGGAACGTTCTAGAAGTCAACAGGACCTAGGCGCGCACACGCATACCCACAGCTGTCACTCACTGTCTTAGTAAACACGAAATATTACTCATTTATTTTATTGTATAAGGTCTATCTTTTTGTGTTCCAGGGCCGCGGTATCTCTTTCGAAGAGTTCCACAGCCCCGGCAGGCATCGGCCCTTGCAGATACCTTCCATTTTGCTGACATCTCTTTGAGGCGCGCGTGGAACACGAACGCGCCGTCGACACGGCCTGTCGTCATAGGACGGACGGACGGCGAGCTGGCCCATTACTCACCGTCCGAAGTGTCGCGAATAGGTACACCCTTGCCAACCTTTCGGGGATTACAGGCGTGATGGTGTAGTAGCTTCTTAATCGTTTGAAACTTCTTTGTAGAATAATTTATCAGCCAGCAGCATCGTGACGTCATGTTCACTTCTAAAAAGGCATTACTGGCTAAATGATAGTGATCCTAATTCCTGTTCCTAAAAGTTGCTATTCGGTGGCTGGTCCTTACATGTCCGTCAAATAAAATTGATCTTTATTCTTATGTCTATAAGGTTATTGTTGGATTACTGCTGTCTAACTGTAAAAGGGCTGTGGTTTGATCAGCATGAGTGTCAGTTAAATAATGATCACCTGAGATTTGACAATGTCCCTGCACGAGCAGCACATGCGCGGCGCCATGACACGCAGTGTACGTGACTACAAGGTCATATCAGGAGAGTCGTATGGTATGTAGAAAGGAAGCTTAAAACAATGTAATTAAAGTTCAAAGTTCCATTATCATTTATTATTTGTACCCTAAAGTCTTCCCTCTGGCTAGGTTGAATGACGATCATCGCAGGGCGCCAAGTTGTAAGCAGCTGAAAGAGAGAAGCTGAAGTCAGTTCCAGACATGCACCTAATGCCACCTACTGAAGCTCAGTAAAATCAATGAATATTCGATAAACAACGCGATACTTTGGGTAATCGATAGATGGCGTTTTATTGTACATTAATGAGGGCGGATGAGATAATGGCGGAGTAGTTGCTGTTGTCAAATGTGTAATTTTTCATTTCTGGTCAACGAAGATGCGAAAATGAATAAAACTGCGATCCACAACCATGTACTCTTTCAAGTATATTTACGATACTTTCTATTATATTATGAGGTCTGTATGTGCATTCTAAAGAAACGCCATTGTAATTTTCCGAGGTCCTTTCTTCGAATTCGATTCAGAGGTTATTTATGCTCGCCACGAATACAAACAACACTGAAACACACTGGTCGTCGATAGAGGTTTATTTTCAGTAAGGTTTAATCATTTTATTCCATAAATTCTAACAAAATCACTACAAAAATTGAGAATTTCGATGATGGTACTTACTTTGTATCTTTCTCTGAAGTGTTGCTAACTTATAAAATCAAATAAATGCGTTCATTGTGTCGTGAAATTATGGAGTCACGGTCCTAAGAAGTTTTCTAATATAAATTTTAAAAGTAAATTAAATTAGGTTATCTCTCATCAGTCGAAAACAAACACAACAAAAAACGCAGTTTTATTAGCAAGAAAACAATAAATTAAAATCGAAACAATAAGTGTTTTAAGGTTATATATTGAAAAAAAAAGTGTTTTTTTTCTATTTCGTGTAACTTGTTAAGTATGTGGAATAGGGATTTAACATTTTGGTATATGTTTTTTAACTCTTTGGTCTAGTATTATGTGAAAGAAATACACGATTTAATGAATTGTTCTTGATACAAAAAAAATTGCAAAATTAAATCTTTTATTTTACTTTTTTCGACATCACGGTGCGACACTTAAGAGTTATTCAATGGAAGTTACATTTTAAATTACTATTTAAAACATAGATAATTATCATATCAACGTTTACTCAAAGTAGTTTTAAATTTAATTCATTTATTTGTTAAAAAAGGAGTAAATTCGTTTTGGCACATACGTAGTTTTATTCCGAGCGTACGCACATTATAGCCATTACGTTTTTTGCATTTCAAAAGTAATTGCATCCCTTTCGCTCGCTTAGTAGATCAGTCGAGCTACGATTTATTTTCGAGGTAGCGCGTTAATCAATTAATTTGAATGCACCATACGACTGATTATTGTTTATCTATACTGACAACACTGAGAGTTTAACAGTGCAGACGCCAGTTTCACGCCGACTCCGTGGCAATCGGACGCTTATTATATTCCGTCGTACAACATGCAATCAGTTAAAATGAATAAGTTACAACTTTTGTCGGTTTTGTTTGCAATGATGGCGGCCGTTGTCGCTTATCAAGTTTTCAGTAATAATCCTATTAAAAATAGTGAACTTCATAAAGTAATCAGGCGACATATCGTGAAAAAAGGAGATTGCCCTGAAGGTTTCATCAAACTTTCGTCTCGATGCGTTTCGTGGGACTTGTAAGTATTTTTTAGATTGTTTTCTACTTGTACTGTGTCGATTTTGTACCAATATTCACCAACTGCTACATCATTCAAATAATAGATTTCATTCAGAACTTTGAGAAATCGTAAAAATTGTTTTCAGTTACAAGTTTTATCGTGAACGCTGATTTATTTAATTTAAAGGTGTTGTAACAAAATCAAATAGGTTGTTTTTTGTGGGTTTTTATCATCAACATCATTTCAACCGAAAGACGTCCACTGCTGGACATAGTTTTATAGTTTTTTTGTGTGTTTCGAGTCAGTTTATGTTTTCGATTGACGAATATTGTACACTAGCAATAACGTGTGGTCTTCTTAGAATTTTGGTTTAAAAATTATAAACCAAAATTTTCATAAATCTGATAAGGGGAATATTGTTATAGTACGCATATTGATTTGTAGTGGTTCTTAGGATAGAGTACCGCCTGAGAGACGCCATAGAAGCACGAAGCGTTATTGTAATTAGTTTTAAATATTTAAGTATTAGATTTGCACAGCTTTTTGTGTCAAAGTGTACATGAAACTTCTTGATTTTCCGAAGCAATACACTCGTACTTGCGATATACCAAGTAGGTACCGACTTACTAAATACGTTTACAAAGTGAAGATTTTTAAGCTACTGCTACAAATGCATTGTAAAATGTTAATATGATTACTTTTCAAATGCTGCAATCCACAAAGCAATGAAATATAATTATTGTGCAACTTTGTAATTGCATCATATTATATTTTCCAAATCTCTTGGCAGGCGCGGGCGCGGCGCGCTGACGAGAGTCTCGTAAGCGCGCCGAGCCCCCGCCTGCGTTGGTCGCTCGCGCGTCCTTTTCAGTGACGTCACTCGTGTTCTCGATATCGTACGGTACATGAACATCTTTTTCAGCGCTCAACGAAAAGCTTAAACATTTTGTAATGAGCTGCAATTTTTGCAATTCACTCAGTGAAGTATAATCGAATAAAAATATCTTGTTGAACTCATTCAATTGTGAGCAGTGCTGTGCTTTATGCCGTCCTGAGATGCACATTGTGAATGTGAAATCTTAGGTGATAGCCTGGATATAATTATGCAATCGGTTTTGAGGTTACATCATTTACTATATCGACGTATTTATTTGTTCATTATTAAAATATCGTCTTAAATGTTGGAGTTATTATCTCTGTAACATCTTTGATGCAGCTGTCGACGTATTTTCCAGTTTCATTCTAAAGGTCTTTCCACACATATCCATCGTTCTTGGGCCGTGCTCTGGAAAATATGAACTCGTTCATACACATCTCTTGTCTGGAGTTTTAGTGGAGCTTTAGGCCAGGTTTCGTGAGGTCACGGGTACGGCTCTGATATATGTGACCTTCAAGCTTTCAACTTAATTTTTGACCCAAATAATCGAGCAGACCTGCAGTCTTATTGCGCGTGACTCACCTTTAGCAAAATTCCCTCTTTTCCTTCCAAAATAAATAATGGAAACGCCATTATTTATACTGTTGATCATACGGATTTTTTAAACATTCTCGAAGTAGTGGTTAATTAATTCCTGGCCTTCCATTAATTCACTGCTGGCTTTATCGTTTCGTATCGTATTATCAAAGCTCATTGAGCATTGCTCCTCCATTTTCTCTGAAACTCATGCCGTATGCGCTTGATAAAAAGATTATTACCTGCATAGCTATGAGTGACTTCGTGAATGGATTGTGAGTTTGTTTCATCGAACGATCGACATAATATACCTATGCGCACTGACCTATTTTGAAACCGACAGATTGGAGCAGCACAGAAAGTTTATGTTAGCTCGAAGAGCAAGACACTGTACCCATGCACCTCTTGTCAGTATGCCTGCACGGCGAGAAACGCCGTTGTCGCTTTATGAGCCTATTGCGAAAATTTTAATTATTTCCATTTAAACTAGCGCAATAGATAACTATTTCAAACTAAAACGCATTCATCTTTAGGTTCTTATTTGTTTGTTGAGTTGTCTGTCAAGTTCATAAGCTGTACTTAGGTAAAACGCTGAGCACGTCACTTATGACCTATATTACCTAATGCGTCGCTGCCGCTGGTGTAGATTTCTTAATAGATCAACGTGAGCCATGTCGAAAATAAATCATTATATTGATAATATTCTGAGTAATTTTATTAACTTATTGCTATGTCCTTTACAGGTATAATGTAATGAAAACAGATGACTATGACGAGATTACGACGGAGCCACAAGACGAGAACGCGACGCCGCAAGCTGGACAGACACCGGGGCATAGTAGACCGGTGCATGCTGGAACGACGCCACATCCTGGATCGAAGTCGGGTCTTGACGAGACACCGCACCCTCAAACGAGTTCGAGTCCTGGACTAACGAAAAGTGCTCGAAAGACACCGCCTCCTCCATCAACATCGCAGTCTTCGAGCACGCCAAGCTCTACAACCACATCACGTCATGTACCAGTGCCAGTCAGCAGAGCTGAGACCACATGCTTATCTCATACTACAATGACGGCTACCATTTTATTTGTGTTATGCGTATCGCTGCTTCATCGCACAGTGTGATCGCAGCCTATTTGACAAGAAACACCTCAGTGCCACTATGAGACCATGCCTATTGATACCCTCGCGAGGTAGCACGCACCCGAGGTGGAGCCAGGCGCCGGTGGTGCAAAGATATTGTGGCCATGTGCGCCTCCACCAGGTCTAAAATAGACCAAGACAGGGAGGAATGGAGAAAGGATGAAGGAGGTTTTCACACTTAGGCTGCGATTCCACCAGAGATGAGCGAGGATGCTTAGCGAGGGATGTGTGTGAAACACCAATAATATCGCTTCTTTTTCACAGCTTGAGGTAGAATACCTCTGTGGAAACGCAGCCTTAAATAGGTAGTTGGGCATTTTACAACAATAATTTATAGCTACTGTTTCAAGCTTTCACGGTTTACAACTAAACTTATACTGTCACTTACGGGATATCTTCCGTGATTGTTCATTATTTTGACCCGCGATCATGGCGCTTGCAACAGCGCCGAAATATCGGGAGCTCAAAATAATGAACAATCACGGAAGATATCCCGTAAGTGACAGTATAAGTTTAATTTATAGCTAATTTATTTTATTTCGAGTTTTCGGTTAAATCATTTTTTTTTGTATAACCTATTCTTGTTTATCTAGTTATCGTGGATATATTCGTTTAAACTGTAATGAATTAATTTATATTTTTTGATAAATGAATGACTTAAATGTATTTTTTATTACAAGTTTTTATTTAGATTCACCTGTCCCGAAGTCCGTAATGAAACCTTGCACGTAAAATTTGACCCACTTTCCGATTCCCGATTGAGCTGATTTTTTTCACACTCCTTTGGTTCAATTACCAATTATTATTTGTGATACACAAAACCTGATCGTGCAGCCAGGATCCGGTCTTCGCGAGAGAAATTCTCAGCGAATCCCGGACACGAAACTTTTTGTATGCGTTCAATTTTGATTAAGAAACATGATTTCGATCATGGCCTGATCCTGCCGCCTGGATCGTCTCCTCACGAGGGAATTCTTCAACTGTTAATAGCACTAAGATCACATAACCTTTTATAAGCCATTTAAGTAACAATCTTCGCCATTAGTAATACTTTAATTTTATTAGCCACTTACAAAGCCCATGTGAATGAATACCCTGCATTAATACAAACAAGTATTATTTCAGAAAAAAATCTTCACATTTCTGAAATTATAATCTATCAAAGATGTGCTGATGGCGTATAAATTAAATGTCTTATATCTCGGAAACGTAACGCTTTAAAAGATTTTATCTATATTTTATAATATTATTATATGTTGTATAAACTTCAAAGTCCTGACTGACTGACTGACTGACTTATATATCAACACATAGCCCAAACCACTGATCCTAGAGACATGAAATTTGGACAGTGTACTCTTTGTGAAAAGTAGGTATCCACTAAGAAAGGGTTTTTCAAAATTTCACCCCAAAGAGGGTGAAATGAGGTGTTGAATTTTCTATGAAACTTTTTATTCTCTGAATCGATTGACTTGAAAATGTGTCTACATATACTTCAGTTAAAATGATGAGATACGTGTATCACAGTTTTTCCAAAATCATCCCCCAATTTAAAATTCAATGTCCTGACTGGCTGGACTTATACATCAAAGCACAGCCCAAACCTCTGGTCCCAGAGATATGAAAATTGGAGGGTGTATTCTCTGTGAAGAGTAAGTATCAGTTTTTCGAAATTCCTACCCCTCAGAGGGTGAAATGGGGTGTTGAATTTTCTGTGAAACTTTTTATTCTCGGGGTCGATTGACTTGAAAATTTGTGTACATACTCTTCAGATAAAATCCAGTAAATCCGATGTCCAATCTCAAACCAAGGTATCAATATTTCACGTATCTGATCTAATTTAATTGATATAACTTTAAACTAATAATTGCAAGTTATAAGCAAGTACATGTAAATCTATGTATGTATTATAGATAGATACATAGATTACTTATTATCCCAGAAGTTGGATCCCGTGTTCAATTCCCTAACTCCACGCGGGCGAAGCCGCGGGCATAAGCCAGTCTCATACAAAACTTGTTTGTACTGATACCAGCAATATTGATTAATACGTGTTTTATGAGTCACCGCTATTTTGACAATAAAATAAAATGGCGGAAGCTAGGCAGGCCACGCTTCATACACAAATGTTCCGTCCATTTGTTTACGAGTTCAGCTTTTAATTGGATTGTTCCAATCTTATCAGCAAAAAACATGCATTTGCCTCTACTGAACCGAATAAGTTGTTATTTGGGCCACATATTAATTTCTTTGATCCAAACAAGGACATGTAACGTAAATAAAGAATTTTGAATATGGGGGTCACTTTTTTGAATATGGGGTCACTTTTTTAATATGGGGGTCACTTTAGGGGAGCACCTTAAAAAAAGTTTTGCAAACTGTACTATGCGACATGCCAAATTAATGTATGTTGCTTTTTTATAATTTTAAAATAAATCGTTTTAACGTTATCACTACATAATAAAACAAAATCGCTTCCCTCTGTCTGTCTGTCCCTATGTATGCTTAGATCTTTATAACTACGCAACGGATTTTGATGCGGTTTTCAGTAATAGATTGAGTGAAAGGCACTTGTTCTCCCCGTCTTTGTGATAATATTTTTGTTCTAGACCATACCTGGCAACCTTCTAGTTACGGAGATAGAATAGAATAGAATAGAATATTTATTTGCGTAAAACATGGTATACAAGGGTGTTAAATAAGGTGGGTGTAAGTGTGTGGGTGTGTGTGGGCGTGGATGTGTGTTGGGGGTCAAAGTTCCAACTTTTTCACAAGTTTTTTTTTAAATACATGTTTTTAATGTAAGATTTTTACTTCACATACCTCCATGACCCCCGTACTATTGAATTCATCCATCAGCACAATGCTTTGAGTGCTTTCCATCGAGTCCTACCATAAAATGTGATTTTTGACCCCAAAAGAAAAAGTCGATTCCCAGCAATAATTTTTGCATAAAGTTACTGTACTTACTTACTTAGTTTGATGTACAGAATGCTTGGTTGACGGCTATGTGAAGGGTCTGTTTACACCCTGTATAACTGGAAAGAGCTTATCAAGGAGAATCTATGCTTTTAACACAACTTTTGCTACTAACTTAAGCTGTTTCCACGAGTTGAGAGAATCACAGCGACAACCCCGTCAGTTGTCAAACTCAAGATGATATCATCGTGGCGAGAGTTTGATGGAACGACGAGACTATCGTCACGATAAGGCTCAAGGCAACGATGCCGCACCGCGCTTCTAGGCTTCATACACGACGTTGTCAGCTCGCTGATACAATGCCGGTATTTATTTCGTTGTTTTATACTGCGCGGCAGCGGTGCGGTATCGTCCAGTCTATGTCGACTGAACGATAACCATGTAGTTACTTTATTTATGAATTTGCATTTGCCTGAAATCATCACACGGGAACGTACTATTGCCTTCAAATTGGTGCGATGACCGTAAAACAGTGGCAGGGTCAGACTGGACGCGGCTGATGGAGAAAAGGGTGTTGCTGTGGCGGAACTTAGGAGAGGCCTATGTCCAGAAGTGCCGAGCCTGCATGGGGGAAGACGATACAGCACCCTTCGTGCTCCTAAACAGACATTGCCTTACAAAGGGCAAAGTACTTGGGTAACCCAGGCGTCTCCGAGATCGTCAGTAACACCAAAGCCTTGGCCTTTCTCGCGGAGCTGTGGTGGACTGGCTGATCGATGTTCCCACCCGTACGCAAAATACGCACTTCGGACGTGGAGTTGCGGATACCGGCCCGTTATACATAACAATGTTCACAAGTGGAATGTGACAGGCTAATTGAACGTACTACCAAAAGAAAAAGAATCCTTTGTCCTTACTTAGTTGATGATTTTGCTGTGTGCCGGATACATCAAAATCTGTTCAGGTGTTAATTAAGGCGTGAAAAGTTAACAAACAGATAGATATAAATATATGAATACAATTATAAATTGAATAATAATTATTAATTTGCGGGATGAGCTGGACTCTTTCGCAAAGGATTGGCCTAGAATCGCTCTAGACCGCGAAATGTGGAAGGAGGGGAGGGAGGCCTTTGCCCTGCAGTGGGACAATATAGGCTTATAATAATAATAAGCGGTACTTCTGGACACAGCTCGTATTGTTAGGAGGTTCCTCTCTCTGGAGCCCTGACCGCCGGTAGCTTGGACCCTGTTCCCGATACCGGTGGGCTACAATTTCCTATATTTTTTAATGTTTTTTATATTGTTTTTTTAAGGAATATTTAAAAATGTAATTTACTTGAATAGGAATAAATAAAGGAAATAATAATACAATTACAAGTATGGCCATAAACTTTATCATACGGTAGGTAGGTAGATACCATACAAAATATTACAAGCAAATCCATTCATAACGAGGAAAGTCATACAATAGGTTAATTCTTCTAATAGTTATGCATTGAATTTGATTTAATTTGAAATCTGCGGTTGCATGCCGACCAACTTTAAAACTTAATGTTAAGCAGTTACCGTTTCTTTTTCGTATATTACTGTTTAAAAAAAACTGGTACTGTCATCTCATATCACACTGGACTATGCAACATTGTAAAGTACTACCAACAATTATGTAAACAAATTCAAAACATTACCCTCCCTTTGGGTCAGTCGTGTAAAAAGGTGTTTTAAAAAGTTGTTGCCAGGCCAGAGGTGTTTTAAAAGTTAAACGTCAACGATGAATGTGAACGAGCTTGGAGGAAGTCGTTGTCGACGCGTCACATGACGCGGGCGCCGATTGCGTCATCTCTATTTATAGAGCTACGCCGCGCCGTAGCGCTTTCTACAAAGCTACGCTGCGCGCGGGTCACAATTTATTATGTCATGGCCACGATAATAATGTACGATACCCCAACATAGTTGGGTAAAGGCTAGGCAGACGGTGATGATGATGTAGAGGTCAACGCACTGGACGGTGTGCTGTCGTTTTCAGTCATTTTATAAGATCGTGTTGCACATGGATTCGGGTAACATGGCGGCGGGTTGGGGAGGTCTATGACCAAACTTGGACGTCTTTCAGCTTATAATGAAGGTATGTTGTTTATGATAGTGGATAATAAACAGTAGATGTATAGTATAGTATAGAATACTCTGCTTTATTACGTACACGATACCAATAAAGGGTATAAAAAGTTGACTGTCCTTTCTACATAATTAAGCGTATTATAATTTAAATAAGAAACAGTATCTATACTATATATATAGATAATAATAATATTATAAAGCTGAAGAGTTTGTTTGTTTGGTTGAACGCGCTAATCTCAGGAACTACTGAATCGAAACGAAAAATTATTTTAGTGTTGCATAGTCCAATCATCGAGGAAGGCTATAGGCTATATAACATCACGCTACGACCAATAGGAGTCGAGCAAAAATAAAACAAGCCACAAGCGGCAGGTGTAACCGCAGGGCACAGCTAGTCATTAATAAAGTCATCATCATCTGCCTAGCCTTTTCCCAACTATATTGGGGTCGGCTTCCAGTCTAACCGGATGCAGCTGAATACCAGTATTTTACATGGAGCGACTGCCTAGCTGACCTCCGCAACCCAGTTAGTACTGGGCTGGGACTTTTTGGGCCACTGACTACTTAATGACTGTCAAAGATTTACAAATGACAGCCGGGACTAACGGCTTAACATGCTTTCCGAGGCATGGAGGAAACTCGGTAAGTAATGGGTGGTCACCCATCCACAGAACAACCTAGGCAAGCACGGCTTAAGCTAAAGATCGATCGGAGCGGCTGTTATTATTTAGCCACGAGCTCCTCAATGTCACTAATCAAGTGTCGAAGTGTATTTGACCTTGATATTCATACAGAAACATGTTAAACAATATTGTACAGTTTTCCTCTGAAACAGCTGTGTTTTGCGGTCATTTACCTAATACACAATCTCGTTATACGCTCAAGGCTATATTTATTAATAACTCCCATGTACAACGTGCCCGTGTTTCCGCATAACTTCGTGTAGGTCAGGATAACAGGCCACACAATTGGAACAATGTGCTTCCTAAGGGTGCTTACATAAAGAAGCAGGTTTCCGGTACAGACAAATCTGTTCGTGTCGGTATCGATCGGTGCACGGTTAAATTGTATAAAGAAACAGGTAGATTTGTCCGTATTGACCATATGACTTGAACCTGTATGACTCGTCCCAGATAGTCGGCACCGACAAGTTTAAACCTGTTTCTTTATAATTGTGTGTCCAGATTAATAACATAACATGTTATAAAACATGGTTATTTAACATGATTCAATAGAGAGATTAGCAATGTTGTTTAAATTAAACGTGTTATCGTCGACGGCACGGTTGGCGCAGTGGCTGAGCGATCGGCTGCTGCGCTGCGTGTCGCGGGTTCGATCCCCGCACGGAACAAATATTTGTATGATCTACAGGTAGTTGTTCCGGGTCTGGCTGTTTGTGTATGTGATTTTAAATGTTTGTAAACGCACCCACGATACAGGAGAAATTCCTAGTGTGGGGCAACGTTTGTTAAATGTTACTTAATTTGGACGTACCTTAAGATAACATAGA
The DNA here is from genome assembly GCA_963082995.1 of Noctua comes. Taxonomy (NCBI): domain Eukaryota; kingdom Metazoa; phylum Arthropoda; class Insecta; order Lepidoptera; family Noctuidae; genus Noctua; species Noctua comes. Next base: position 14,842,739 of record OY720278.1, on the reverse strand, counting down.
AATTAATTAATACCTGCACCGATCGGTACCGACCGGTCGTGTGTCTGTAGTGGTCGATATTTTCTGATACATTTAACGTAGACACTAATGATTGCAGACATGTGGAGTGTTAACCTCCACGGTCTGAAGTTAATGGGATTTTTTTAATACGCATATAAATACTTTATAACTAAACAATCATGGAAAAATAGACCAAGAAATAGACTGACTTAAAGGGCTGACAGTAAGCCTCAAGATGTATAAAATTGTTTGAAACACCAAAAAATATTCTTTTTTCCGAAATTTCCCAATTTTATTGCAGTATCGGGTTGACCTAAACCATAGGAACCGTTTAGGTTCTGAGACCCATGGTCCTCTGACGCACCGTTTCAGAATTATGGGCCTTCTAAAACTAAATAAAAAAAAAAATCTAAGACGAACATTTTTTCTGAGTCCCAAAATTGATTTTTCTTGTTTTCTTTGCTGTTCATAGTGCCCCTAAGCGTATACTCCAACTCCTAGAAATCCGCCCTAAGACGACCCACTGACTAAAACGTCTTTTATTTGTCACCGGTACCCATAGTACTTAGCACATTGCTAGACAATGGTGTTATTTATTTTAAACCAACTAGGTATTTGCTTATCAAATAGTTGATTATCGTAAAACATAAAGTCTTCAAAAAGCAAGTCGAGTCAACAAACTGTATAGGTGCCGTCTGGCTAGGTAAAGTGACGATCATCGTAGGGCGCCAAGTTGTAAGCAGCTGAAAGAGCGAAGCTGAGCTCAGTTATAGGCATGCATGCCACCTACAGAAGTTTAGTAAAATCAATGAATATTCGCTAAACAACGTGATACTACGCGTTCTCGATAGATGGCGTTTTATTAAACAATAATGAGGGAAATCCACTTCAAGCGGATGAGATAATTACCTATTGGTGATGTCAAATATCTAATGCTTGTTCTGGTAAACAAAGATGCGAGAATCTGAAAATACAGCTGTAACCACGCATGTTGAGACACTTTCACGAATATTTGTGTTATTTTTCACTTGGATTTTAACCTCATAACTTATGTAAATGCATTCTAAAGAAACACCATTGTGGTTTTCCGAGTTCATCTCGTAAAGTGTGATCCATTGGTTATTTTATACTCGTGACATTTATGTGGTCATAGATAGAGATTAAATTTATGTTCGGTTTAAACGTTCCGCGTTGTTTTCAATCAATTTTGAAAAAATCACTGCAAAAATCTATTGGGAATCCCAATTATAGTAGAAGTGTTGCTAACAAATAAAATCAAATAAATGCGTTCATTTTGCGATGAAATTATGGAGTAATGGTCCTTAAAAGTTCCCTTAGTATCAATTTTACTTTATTGTTATCAATGTTACTAACGTAGTTTATAAGTGTTACTAACAACTATATGAATCACTTGTGTTCGAAATAAATAAATAATAAATAATAACTGAAAACTGCTTTGCTTTGCTTTGCTTTGCTGCTTTTCAATGATTGTAATAATTTAGTTTCAATAGCGAAGAAAACAATGAATCAATCTCAGTAATAAAATGTATATTTAATTTGAACGCATACAGACGAGGAAATATCATGTATCTATTCTGACAACACCGACTGGCTTCTGATTGGTGGAATATGGCGCTATCTGAAATCGTCCGTCAAGTGCAGTGCCTGGGCCTGCTTACAAGCTCATACCGCGCCATACCTTCGTCGCTGTCGGACGTAAAGTATTATTGGGTCGAGCAATATTCAATCAAAGAAGATGAATAAGTTGCAGTTCGTGTCGTTTCTGCTCGCGATGGCGGCGTGCGTCGTCGCTTACCAAGTATTGAGTGAGAATCCCATTAGAAATGGCGAACTTCACAAAAGAATCAGGCGAAGTATCGTGAACGTCGGGGAGTGCGCTGCTGGCTTCGTCAAGCTTTTCTTCAAATGCATTTCATGTGATTTGTAAGTAATTTTTAAAATGTTTTTCTACTTTTACAAATGTCAGCGTTAATTTTTTACTACAATTCCTCAAATGCTACATCATTCATATGAAGTTTTCATTCAGGACTTCTAGAATTTTCTGATTTCATGACGGAATCGCTCGGAATCACTTTCGCTGTTTTATTGAATTAAAACGATGTGGAATAAAAGTCAATAAACATTTTTCGGGCTTTGACTGACACAGTCATAATAATATTATTTTTTCGGTTCATGAATGTTGTAGATTAGCATATCCGTGTGATTTTTTTTTGAATTTTCTGAACTATAGAATTGTGGTTATAAAATGAAAAACTGAAATTGAAATTCAGAAAGTGGCTGAGTTTGAATTAAAAAAAATATTTTTATGAGTCTGATGCTGGGAATATCTGCGTATCTATTTGTAGTGTTTTTTGTAAAAGTGTTTCTTAGGTCAGGTTAGACACTCCAACCTAACTGCTACAAGTGTACTTGAAAATGCTGATGAGTTTACTTTTCAAATGCTACAATCGACAAAGAAAGGAAATACATTGTGCAACTTAGCAGTTTATTTTCTAACGCTGCACGCCAGCGCGTTTGCGCCTGCGCCGCCACCCCGGTCGCTCGCTCGCTTTTTTCAGTGACGTCACTCGTCGCTCGTAATCGTACGATGTCCGTTTTTCACTTCACTTCAAAATTTTAAACATTTTGTCATGTGCTACAATTTCTATGTCTTAGAGTGAATTATTATTTATGTAAATTGATGACTGTTCACACAGTGAATATAAAATATCTTTGAATAAAAGTCTAATGTTGGGAATATGTACGCAACTATTATTGCAATCGTTTTTGTTGAACTGTTTATTAGGTCAGAGTGTCGCCTTATAGGCGGCCCCTAAGGCTAGACTCCAACCCAACTACTACAGGTTTACAATAAAATACTGATGTGATTTCTGTTCAAATGCAACAATTGACAAAGAAATGAAATATATTGTGCAACTACAAAGTTGCACAATATATTTTCCAAAGCTGCTATCGCCGCGACGCGCCTGCGCCGCCCGCGCCGCCGCCGGTGGGTCGTACGTACGCCTTTTTCAGTACCGTCACTCGTCTCGTTATCGTACGATATCCGAACTATTTTACATCACTAAACGTTAAAGTTTTAAACGTTTTGTGATGAGCTACAATTTTATAACTTAGTGTGAATAATTATTTATGTAAATTGATGACTCTTCACACAGTGCAGGATAAGTGAATATAAAAATATCTTGTTGAACTTTTTCAATTGTGAGTAATTAATGCTCTGTTACAGGCCGTATGGAGACATTTATATTGCTATTATAAAACCTTAGCTGATTAGCCAGGATATAATGATGCAATTGGCTTTGTGGTTACATCATGCATTTCATCTACGTGTTGTCCTGTTAATTTGTTCGTTATAAAATATCGTGATGATTTTTAACTTTTGTATCTCTTAGGGTGCGTCCACATCTGGCGAATGTGCAGCTCGCGAGCTGACCGCTAGCTGCGCGCGTGCGGTTACAGCCTATATTTGGTGCGCCGCTCTAGTGCAACCCTAGCAAGGCTCGAGTGAGGCGCGCGTGCAGCGCGCGCGCTGCTCGTGCGCACATACGCGTGAACTTGAGCCTGAGTTGTGAATTTGCTTGAATTTGTGAGGTGCATCGCGGCCGGCACGCGCGCACCTCCTGCGCCGCTCGACTACGGCGCGTAGGACGAACATAAAATGCACGCACGCAGTTCGCAAACGGCTCGCGAGCTGCACATTCACGGCACATTCGCCAGATGTGGACGCACCCTTATATAACCTTGATGCAGGTATCTTAACTTAAATTTATTTACAAATTATCTCAAAGGTTATTTATTTATTTATTTTCGTATCACACTTTTAGCAGTAGGTATTAGTTGTGTTATTCATGTTGTCGAGCACCCAAATTTTTGCAAACATTTACACACCGATGGATTATTAATCCCGTATTTTGTTTTCGGATTGTATGTAAATGGGTGACTGTCTTTGTCGTATAAAATTGTCCAACCGCAGTGAGTGATGTTCGTCTGCTCTCTGTGACGAAGCGCATATCATGTGCGCATGGCAACTTATGCACAATTGCGCATGGCAACTTATGCACAATTGCGCATGGCAACTTATGCACAATTGCGCATGACAACTCACAGTCAGTTATTACCAAGCTACGAGCTCTTTCACAAACGGAATGTTTCATCGAGCGATTCAGTTAAACGCACTCTGACCGATTTGAAACTGACATATTGGAGCAGTATACGGCGTGAAAGGGACACCGACACGAAAACGGTTACCACGTATTCAGCACCTCATTTTGAGGTGAGTAGTCGGCGCTTTTTGCCGGCTAGAAAACAAGAAAAGAGATGCCTCTATTTACTTTGTTTGCTATGGGCAATAAGAATGTAGGTGTTTATTTGCAAAATCAGTATGGTATAACATTTTAAACTATCATGGTCACTAACATTAATACTAACGGGATATTTACCATGTTTACTATTTGTTATGAGTTCCCGATATTTCGGCGCTGTTGCAAGCACCATGATCACGGATAAACTGAAGTTATTGCGGGTGGGTGTTTATGAGCAGACAAATCGGTCTACCCTCTTTCTTGTTCGTTTTTTGCACTCAGTACCGCTACCACTGTCACTCGCAACCATACCACCGTACCATACCATACCACACCGCACCACCGTACCATATCGGGAACTCATAACAAACAGTAGACATGGTAAATATCCCGTCAGTATGGTATGATGATATTAAATAAAGTTGAATATGCTATTACTAATATTGAGTTGAATCGGTATTATGATATGGGTAAAGTTGTTGTTGTAAGTAATCATGTCTGATTTAAGGGTGGATCCATTGTTGAGTCAAGATAGTTTTCCTATATGTAGCTATATAGTGGGTAATCATGGTTCATTTGGGGCGCCTGAAGTTACCGATTCTTATACTATGTTTTGAGGAGAGGGACTACTATCCGTTGGGTTTATTACCCTAGGTGTAAGAAGCGTATTGAGACTAGTGTTTTAAATTCTAAGATGTGATTATGTGAGTAGTCGGCGCTTTTTGCCGGCTAGTCATCGACTACAGATGTAGCTGGATAGTCGGCTTTCCTTACTACTCAGCTACTAGTCGGTACATCTCTAATCATTCGTTTTATTGTTCTGTTAAAGTTCTCTTTTATTTTAAGAAGCTGTACTAAGGTATAACGTTGAGCACATCACTTGTGACCTAAGTTGCGTACAGAGCGCTAGATGGCGCTACTAAACTGGAGTCTTTGTATTCCATTTGTAATAACTTGGTGACGTCATCATTGCGTGCGGCGCGGTGGTTCTAATTCGTGACCGACCAATAAGAGCGCGGTATAGGACTCCCGTCACGGTCACGCCTCATGGTTAGCCAATAGGAGTCTGTATTTGTACATAGCCATGCCATGAATGAACAAAAACATCGCTTATGCGGTAGACTACAACGCGTTATTTCGTTTTTTATTGCCTCACACCCCGATTATAAGGAACCGAATCAAGCAACATAACAAATACTGTCAAAACCATTTATGATTAACTTTAAAATTAAATACATATCATCTGCCTAGCCTTTTCCCAACTATATTGGGGTCGGCTTCCAGTCTAACCGGATGCAGCTGAATACCAGTATTTTACATGGAGCGATTGCCTATCTGACCTCCACAACCCATTTAGTACTGGGTAATACGATATCCTTTGGTAAGACTGGTTGTCAGACTTTTTGGGCCACTGACTACCTAACAACTGTCAAAGATCTACAAATGACAGCCGGGACCAACGGCTTAACGTGTTTTCCGAGGCACGGAGGAAACTCGGTATGTAATGAGCGGTCACCCATCCACAGACCAACCTAGGCAGGCACGGCTTAACCTAAAGATCGACCCAAGCGGCTGTTATTATTTAGCCACGAGCTCCTCTTAAAAATATAAAAATAACTTTAAAATTAAATAAATGGTGTATTTAATTTAAAAATCGACGGATAAATTGAACCAATCACGAAATAGACCCCAGTTGACCTTTTCCAATTCATTTTGAAGTAATTAAATATTTAATTGATTATCTATTAACATAAATTTCATCTTTTCCAGGTACACTGAACTGACGGGGAAGGAATGCTGACAACTACAATAACTGATCGTGGTATTTGATCGATAGCACTGCAACAAGATGGCGACATATCCAGTATCTCCAGTACATTCATTAGTGTCATCTCTCCGTAGTACCTCTGTACCATAACGAGGACACTTCGCCTGTATGTCCTTTAACCTGGCTAACAGGACATCCATGCTGGTTAAGAAAAGCTGATTTATGAAGTATTATGGTTTCACCCGCCGCTTCGGACTTGTTTTATTTTTGCTGGGCTCCTATTGGTCGTAGCGTGATGTTATATAGCCTATAGCCTTCCTCGATAAATAGACTATCCAACACTAAAAGAATATTTCAATTTGAACCAGTAGTTCCTGAGATTAGCGCGTTCAACCAAACAAACAAATTCATCAGCTTTATAACATTAGTATGGATTCCACTCGACAACAACTCTCATTCATCATCAGAAGCATGTAGAAGGCGAAAATAACACCTGAACGAATCAACTTCAATAATCAGCTCCTTAATACACACCAGCATTTACCAGGGTCTGCAGCAAAGGTCAATGCGCAGAACAATGAAGACATGTCAGATCAGGCGCGGAATCCGAAGAGGATCTCAAACACACGCCGTCACCGTGGAGTTCAGCAAGGGAGCCCACTGCGACTCACGTGATCTTCAAACCTGTTAGCAATTATGATAACCGGGTAGCAGAAAGAACAATGAACACATGACTGTCATCCTCCAGCTCCTATTCAAATATATTTAAGGTCGGCGCAGCATGTCTTCTTCTTCCAACATCTTCATTAGCCGTCATCTCTGAAGTCAACACAGCATCAACACAAACAGAAGATTACAGAATCTCCACAGTGACATTACAGGGTACCGATCAAGTGCCGTATTAACTAAATGGACTCCGAGTCTCCGACTGTTATAGTTATCCTTAGTATTATTTTTGTATCTGACGTGAATACGTTGGCAAATTGACAAGTACTTACAATTTTTTATTTCGAATAAAAAATACAAATTGACTTTTAAAATAATTTAATATTTAATAAAGAAGATTTATCTATAAAATTTAAAATTTCTGGCCTGAATAGGTATGGGTATTAAACCAATCAACGTATTTTCACGCCAGGTATTTATTTAACACACGGTATAAGAGACATCAACGCGCAAACGTTACGTTACCTGCTACCTGCCCTATATTTAGGACATAATTCTAAAATCCCAGTGAAACAGTAGGCGTCGATGTCCTTTACACCCTGTATTATACTTTAGTAGGAAGTACAAATACTTGTTAACTGTGGTTTCGAACTGAGTATTTTTGCATGTTAGGTATATGTACTGAATTTACTGACACTGTCACGATATAAGATGAATCCCTAAGTACCAATGGCGAAGATTCCATACAACTCGATTCCTACCGGATTCCCTTTGATATAAATAAAATTTATAATTCTATTTAATAAAATGGCATAGTCAGTTTTTTTATAGGTAAATAATATAATCAGATTAAAGATAATTGTACTCCGTTACCTGTTACAAAAATTGACTCTTCGCTACGGCTAAGTACTAGTACTTATAGAACCAGGCAAGTTATGTATGATCTTTGTCTGATTTAGTAAAAACAAGACAGTTCTTTAAGACTTGTAACAACTTGTAAAATATAAAAAAAAACTTATTGTACCTTGAATGATTACTCATCGTACTCATAGTATTGTAGTCCTGCAAGATGTCTCTGATTTATCCAAAATTTTTGCACAAATTAGGCACAATAATATTGTCTAAAATAACGAGGGTGGGCGCTGATACCTATAATTACAAGACATTAAGTTATCTTAGCTTAGGTATTGGCTGGAATTCATAACATGCAACTTTAAATACCTTAAGGCCCATTTTAATTGTAAACCAATATTTTACTGGAAGGTGCAAATAAATTATTTTTATTTTTTATTTTTATAACACGCTGGGAATCATCACAATATTGAGTTCGTAAATAGCATTTCGTAGAATAGAACATTATTAGGGAATAAGTCTACAGTTAGGTATAATTATTATCATGTTCCCTCCCACACAAGACATTTTGTCTTTGAATCTAATTATTAATTATTTATTTGTTTAAATAAGTTAGTTTAATAATTATGTTCCAAATAGCGGCTACTCACATTTTGGATAACACTGCAAGAGTATTAAATTTTTTTTTTCCTAATTTATTCCATCTAACCAATTTAATAAAACTTTAAAGTTATAAATGTACCGAAATGAGATTTTTAAAATCAAATTAAATTATGTTAGCTTTAGTTTTCTATATCTTTTTCGCATAAAAAAAAACAACTTTTGACATTTGCTTTGACTTTCAATAAAATTAGGATATTTGCAATTTAATAATTGTTACAGCATTTTTATTAACAATCTGTGTTTATTTTAAATTAATTACCCAATTCTTTTAATTCTGTACCATTTACTTCAACCTCACGATTTTGTACCCAAAGGTTTCTGGAAATTTAATCCTTTTTTTTGTCAATATAATTTATTTTGTCTATCAAAATTATAAACATTAAATATTGTAATATTTATAGAAGAGTTATATGAAATAAAATGTCTTTAGTTGACCCAGGCGGTTTTATTCTGTTTTCACATTCCCGTTTATTTTATAAACCTTTTTAAGTAATGACCGAGGTATGCTCAGCCATATTTTTTTTTTATATTTTAACTTGTCTTATACAGTGAGGATAACCATCGTGGGGGAACCGGTACATCCGAGAACCAAAAATTTGAAAACGTGACATCTACCAACCCGAACTAGGCCAGTGTGGTGGATTACAGCCCACTCCCGCTCTTAGAGAAGACGCCTGCGTCCCAGTAGTGGGAACATTTACGCTAATTGTGTTTCTGCAACTTATGCTAACTTTAGGCCCTCTGCAGCTCCAGTAAAGTACTCCTCTACTAGATCAAGTGTGAACAGCTGGATATGGTTCACATCACATACTATTGTATGTGTGAGGATAACCATCGTGGGGGAACCGGTATATCCGAGAACCAAAAATTTGAAAACGTGAAATCTACCAACCCGAACTAGGCCAGTGTGGTGGATTACAGCCCACTCCCGCTCTTAGAGAAGACGCCTGCGTCCCAGTAGTGGGAACATTTACGCTAATTGTGTTTCTGCAACTTATGCTAACTTTAGGCCCTCTGCAGCTCCAGTAAAGTACTCCTCTACTAGATCAAGTGTGAACAGCTGGATATGGTTCACATCACATACAATAGTACACTTAAAGGTCACTGCACATATCAACTCTGAAAGGGATCGTCACCATATCAATTCAAGCCATTCAGTATTCTTTGTTTGAAACTCCCTACTCAAATGCACACTAATCGGAATCGTAACGTAATCGCTTCGCCTCGGGACAAGCTCACGAACCGCGGTGCGGTACGTGGTCAACTTGCAGTTCCCGTCTTTTCTACGTTCTTTTTCCTCTTCGTCCATTGCTATGGCTTCGTCCATTGCGCGGCGTCGTCTAGCCGTAGCCGATTCGACGTAACGGAGCTGCTGATCCGCTTTGGTTACGTGCTTACGTTAGGTTGACGCCTGTTAGACGGCGAGGCGAAAGGCGATACGGTGACGATCCCGTTATTTGGTCCCGAATTGATACGTGTGCTACGACCTTAAAGAAACAAAAACGATTGTACTACATGTCCACCATCAGTATTTCCACACTTTTCTTTAGATCAAAATCGCTAGTCATTCCTCTTTCTACATAAATCGTGTTGTACACCGTCCATCCATCGTTTCTTTGGTCCTTCCTATAATCAGAGCTATTGACCCCACGGAATCGGCACCTCGTTTGGCGATATCATGAGTATAGCAGATGAGTAGGCCACACGAACTATCTAAATTATTGGTGGTAAACGATAATGAATAAAGTAGCCCAATTATTTTTTAATGTTGTGTGTGTTTATTTTTTTGTAAGGTACATTTCATTGTATCGGGAGAAATAAGTCAGTACCGTGTTTCTCTTATAGACTCACTGTCCCAGTTTGAAGAATCATCTGTATCTTTCTCCGTTTAGATAGCTCGTGGCGAATTAACTTTCATTATCGCGTTATCGTAGGTCACTACACGAAGTTACGAGGACACGCGAACGTAATGGTCCTGATAACACGAAGTAATTGTGGTACTATAAATAAACACAACAAAGTTGAGTATTATTACGACTGATAATGTTATAACAGGCAAATGACGCCGCCAACAGCTGTTTATGATGATAAGTTATCAATGTTCCTGTTACTGAATGTCTAGGTTACATGATTTGCTGACGAAAAATTATTCAAAGTAGGATTATTATTGATTCATTGGTCTAATGGCGCCAGCGTGACTGCTAAGCAGGGGTTCGGGGTTCGATTCAAAGATCGAATTAAGTGTTGTTTTCCATTAGTTAGACGCCGTGACTGCTTCTGAGAAATTCTCAGTATCAGTCACGGCGCGCGGCGTCTGGATTTGAGCCCGGTTGATGGCAATAGGTTCGCCCCGCCTTATTACTAAGGCCAACTAAACACAAACTCGATCGCGAAGCGATCCAATTCGATGACTCGCGCATCATGTTGAGATAGCCTTTTGGCCTCGAACAGGGCCTCAAGTCTACTATTACAATAGTGTCAGAATGGTCTATCATTGATTTCAAAATTGTTGATTTTGACAAGTTTGGTAATCTACTAATATAATGGCTTCATTATGACTTTCCAATGATCAACCACTGACACACCATTAAAAGAAATGGCATAGAATGGTAATCTCGTACATAATGACAAACGAATGACTGACTTAGGCGGTAATCTGCTAAAATTTTGACAGTTCCTTTGATCAGTGACCAACCATTAGAACGTAATTGTGCAGTCATTGCTTTTATTTCGTTACGGGTATAAGTGTTTGTGGAAAATTGAATGGAGACCATGTATTCACTACGAGCAAATATTCTCGAGCTAGCCAACGCAGTGGATGCTAGAGAAAGAAGATGGGCGGAAAACAGAAGACGTCGTCGAGCCCGTCGCTTGGCGAGAATTAATACTAAACTAACGCCTTTATTGATATTCCCGAGGCGGAATTTGTAAAAACGTTTCGCCTTGGAAAGGACTCAGTAAGGGAGTTAATTGAAGAACTCATTCTCCTTTCAGAACTGATTTCGTTCGTTTTTTTTTTGTCTTATGTTTACGTTTTGTATAATTTTGTTTTACTATTAATTTAATCTTTTTTTTTGTCTATATAAATAATAAATAATAAATTTTAATAATATAATTTATTTAATAATATATTTTGTCTTTCTTTCTTAGACACCTATTATTCCACACATTGTCAGTCATATATGGCAACTAGATTATTATTTTTAAATGCATTTACGTACTAAGTTATGAATACGGACGACGATGTTTAAGTCAAGTTGTTCGACGACTGAAATGAAGATTTGAAACAGGACGTTAAGATTTTGGATAACGCAGAGTCGAAGGTTGCAAATCTATCAGCGTGCTCAATATTACTACTGTAGAGTCAAGTGTGTATCTTTACGCGTCACAATGAATGCCTCGTTACAGCAAATATGACGTTGAGTTTTAGAAAAAGACATCACATAGAGTAAATCTCAATAATTAGAAGACGGATCATTTACTTACTTCTCATTTAAAGTCGGTTTGGTACGTATGCACGTCACACCAGAGGGAATCCGCTACACACACAAACATACAACCTACTGGGACTGTTATCAACACAATACACATTGCACACTCACTCATAATACACACACACATACATATTTCCAATACAAACACACACATTTCATAAAACGTTTCTGGATAAGAATCGACGTCATTGCTTTAACTGAGATTTAACCTTTACTATGCCATCAACTGTCTCAATTAATGTTTTAACGTATCATTACATATCATCACGCCTGTAATCCTCGGAGGGGTGTACATAGTTCACCAGTTATGTTTAAGTCCCCATGTGATAGGTACCGAGCCTGTCACGATCAACTGGACTAAAATCCAGACTCTGTGGCTGCTGCTGAGAAATTTCTGATTGAAAAACCCAATAACACTTTGCCTAATCTGGGAATTGAACCCAGAATGAAAATCAGCAGTCGCGATTCCGTTGGCAGAGCAGCGAGGCCGTCAATCAGTCAAATTTCTGTTTTAATAATGAGTCACAAAAACCACGCCTTGCATATAAAACTTATATGTGTCGTCTTATCTGATCAAGGTCACAGGGAGCACAGGGAGTATTATCCAAGGTCGACGTATGATGTCAACTTGATACGAACTACCAAATCATGGCAGAACGTCCGGTAAGCATTTCGGCATGGTAGCGTTTTAATGAAAACATTAATAAAACAAAATTACGGCACGGTTGGCGCAGTGGCTGAGCGATTGACTGCTGCGCTTTGTATCGCGGGTTCGATTCCCGCACGGAACAAATATTTGTATGGCTTACAGGTTGTTCCGGGTCTGGCTGTTTGTGTATGTGAATTTAAATGTTTGTAAAATCACCAACGATACAGGAGAAATTCCTAGGGTGCGGCAAAGTTTCTTAGAAAAAAAAAATATGACGTCGATGGTTACTCAGAATCCTTACAATGTATTTTGTGTATTTATGTGTGTACCTACAACATGTATGTAATAAACTGATTTGAGTTGTGTGTGTGTAAAACAAGCTCTTTATTCAATGTAATTAAGAAAATTACGTTTATTTATCGACAGTCGTTGAGGAGTTCTCTCGCGAGGAGGCGACCCTAGCATATGACTTGAAAATGTATTAAAATGAAATTAATAATAAATTAATTAGTCTGTATATAATGACGTGATGATGGTGTGATGTGGTGTGTGTGTGTGTAGTGTGATGTGTGTGGTGTGTGTGTGTGTGGTGTGTGTGTGTGATGTGTGTGTGTGTGTGGTGTGTGTGTGTGTGATGAGTGTGATGTGTGTGTGTGTGTGTATGTGTGATGTCTGTTTGTGTGTTTTAGTCTGTGTGTAATTTAGTCTTGTCTGCCTTGAAAATGTATTGTCACCAGAACCAAAGGCGTGTGCAATTTGAGCTCAATCGGTTATGGGGAACTGGTTTAAAATTCAGTTGAAAGATATGACCAATAAATAATAACAAACAAACTAACTAACAAGGCCAATTATTATTAAATAAAATCGTATAAAAAGCGGAGGTAGGTATACAATGATGGTGAAAACCGCAAATCAAAACCGTCTGCAGCCTGGACGAACGACTTAAACATGCTTTCCGAGCCACTTATAATATGTGCCTCGGAAATAAAGGGTGTAAATAAACCCTTAACACATCCGAAAGGCAGTAATTGTTCTCCCCGTTTTTGCGATTATTTTTTTGTTCTAGACCATACCTGGGAACCTTCTAGTTACGGAGATATTGGGGGTCAAAGTTCCAACTTTTGCACAAGTTTTTTTTTAAATACATGTTTTTAATGTAATATTTTTACTTTACACACCTCCATGACCCCTGTACTATTCAATCCATCCATCAGCACAATGATTTGAGTGCTTTCCATCGAGTCTTATCATAAAACCTGATTTTTCACCCCAAAAAAAAAAAGTCGATTCCTAGCAATAATTTTTGCGTAAAGTTACTTAGTTTGATGTGTACAGAATGCTTGGTTGACAGTTATGTGAAGGGTTTGTTTACACCCTGTATAGAGCAGTGGTGATGACATTAACACACAAAGTAAAGCGCTTGTCCTGGTTCGAACCTACATCTCATAAGTTGGGGACCGCTGATCCGCCACTTGACTGCTCTCAGTAGTCGATTTATAACTATTTTCACAGTATAGATGATGTTCGACAACTCACCCTGACCTACCATGCACAGTTTCCATGATAACACGTTTTCAACTGAGCTAATAGTAAACATCAAGTTAGGTACTATTACGACTGAATGTGCTTATAGGTCAAACTGCGCTTCATCAGCTGTTTTTGAGAATAATGTATGCATGCTCCCGTTTGCGAATGTCGTGGTTATACGCTTTTAATGACGTATTTTTATTACTAAACTAGTATATGCCCGCCGCTTGGCCTGCATACGATTAATGGTAGACAGCGGATTTCGTGGTTATACGTTTATAATGACGTAGTTTATCAAGCTAGCAAATTCCCGCGGCTTAACCTGCGTACGATTATAGTAGACAGCGGATGTCGTGGTTATACGTTTATAATGACGTAGTTTATCAAGCTAGCAAATTCCCGCGGCTTAACCTGCGTACGATTATAGTAGACAGCGGATGTCGTGGTTATACGTTTATAATAACGTAGTTTACTAAACTAGGATATTCCCGCGGCTTAGCCTGCGTATGATAGACAGGGACGCAGTTACTTGAGTCAAGTGTTTTTCTCAGTTCCAAGACCAATGACTATGACGCAAGCTAGAGCGTACGGTGTAAACTCGAACATAACGTAAACACTGTTACAATACACAACTACAGTACTTTCGCAGTTTTTATGCCTTGTGACTGGGACTGTAGCTATTGTTGTCTTTGTTTCGACAATTCAAAAGTGCCTGTAACTGGCCTATTTGAAATAAATGCTTTGATTTTGATTTTGATTTTGAATATTTTTATGACTCGTTTCACACATTACCTAATTATTATTTTTTTAATATTCGTGTTGATAAATTCTGTTTGTCGCAAAGTTGAAAGTGGAGGCCAGATAGGCAGTCGCTCCATATAAAATACTGGTATTCGGCTGCATCCGGTAAGACTGAAGCAGACCCTAACATAGTTGGGAAAAGGCTAGGCAGATGATGATGAGTTCTTTTGGCGCTGAAGAATGACATTGGCAGGAGTGCACTGTTGGTACAGATTTGTGACGTGGGATGTCGAAATTTTACTAAAAAGCAATATGATGGCTTAAAGGACTATGCAGCATAATGAATATTTCAGCCTAATGGCGGCTGTACAATAGCAAATACGGTAGGAACAAGGTTAATAACAACTTGAATCTAGCGACCCGCCCCGGCTTCGCACGGATGCAATATATACATAAAAACCTTCCTCTTGAATCACTCAACCTATTAAAAAAAACCGTATCAAAATCTGTTGCGTAGTTTTAAAGATCTAAGCATACATAGGGACAGACAGAGGGAAGCGACTTTGTTTTATACTATGTAGTGATGATTGAAACAATTTATTATAGTTAATTAAATATACTATAATTAAAAGCCGTTGATTTATTATTACTCAGAAACGTTTTATTAAGTGCGATTTGTGTTGGAAATTAAATCACAACACACACACATATTATTTATGTGGTTGTTATGACTATGAGTAAGTGTGTATTATATTGCTAAGAGTCTAAGCAGGTTTCATGTTTGTGTGTGTAGCGGGTTCCCCCTGATGTGAGATTCTTAGTAACAAACGTACTGAACCGAATTTAAATGAGAAGTAATTAAATGATTCGTCATTTTAATATTAAGTTTCCTTTGGGTTACTATGCTTGGCTAAACCATTGCTACCTTTTAAGGCACTGTTCCCTAGGAGAGAGAATATCACGGCGGCCATCAAGATCATGTCGCAGTGTCATCAAGATCATAAAAAAATTGATGAATCAATATCCACAAGGTGGTATCGGTGGTCGCGGGACTCATAGAATTACCGTGGCCCTGGAACATAAAGGGCTACTGAAGGACACCGTTGATTTTAGTCAGTACAAGTCTGGCAGTCCCTCCCGCTCTGCCCTGGGTGGGAGGACTCATTTGATGATTTTACCACGTTTAAAAAAAAAATATATGGTGGTATCGGTGATATCATCGCGGCATCGTGGCAAAAAATTGATTGCACCGCGAGACGATCATCGCGATAGGGTTAAGGGCGATCATACCGCACCGCGCTACTAGTCGTCATACGCGACGTTGCCAGCACGCCGACACACCGCCACTATTTGTTTCTTTGTTTTGTACTGTGTGCTTCGGCGGTGCGGCAGCGGCGCGGTATCACTCAGGCTACATAGTTACAATGTGCGGTGGTGGCGCGACTGCGGAGCCGCCGATACGAGTCCATACACTCGCCCGTCGAGATGTCGCCAAAACGTGCGGTCCGAGCGGACTGGAGAGCGGATGTGACTCAGAATACCGGATTTTGATAGATTATGTCCTGAAATATTTATCCAGCCCGTTTGATGTGGCTGCACCTTAAAAATACAATCAAATCGACCGAACCGGAATAAACTATTGGGTAGTAGTCTTGGGCGTAATAGTTCCCAACTGAGATCGAACTGTTTAGGTCGCCGCTCCGAAACGAACTAGTTCGCTCTTTTAGTTCGTTAGTTCGTGTTTCGTTCCCAACTCTTCGCACTTCAGCAGGAGCAATTTTAAAACGAGCGAGCGATCTGCCTTATATTGGCAGTTCATTCGCTGGTTTTGATACTGCTTCTGCTGTTACGACTTTTTTTCTCAACATTGGACATAAATTCCTCAATCAACTAAAACTTAGATATTATGTATGTTATACATATTCTTTTCCCCGATAAACATATGAAAAAAAGACAAACAAAGATAATCAACAGCCACGGAATGCAATTCAATGAGCGAGCGGCAGATAGCGTTCTTTGCGATTATGAGCGAGACGACATTAGTTCGGTATCGGTTGACGTCACCTTTACTCATTCTGTCAAGAACGATTGAACTACGGAGCGGGAAATTGGGGATCTAGTTCGCTTAGTTCATCTATGGGAACCGCTCTTTTGAACTAGTTCGTTCGCGAACTACACAAGACTATTGGGTAAATGGTATAAGGGAAATAGCGTACATTTAAACTCGGAACGGAATCGTTACTGTATCGTGAACTGGTCCCGAGGCGAGGCGATTAGGTAACGATTCCGATTAGTGTACGTTGTAGTGCGGGGTTTCACACAAAGCATACTGAATAGCTCGAGTTGATACGGTAACGATGACTTTCCGAGTTGATATGTGTGCTGTGACCTTATAGCTTCTGTTTACGTTACGTTATCCATATGGCGCATCATCCTGGCGTTGACGACCGGCGCATTGTCATCTCTTGATCAACCGACTTGTTTCTATACTCTTTGTAAAACCTCATCCAAATATAAATGTACCAAATTAGCAACTAACAAAAGTGTCATCATTGAAGAGCTCTCGAAGCCTCTAAGACCTCACACACATAATCACCAACAGATTCCTTCTTTAATTCTAATTACAATAATAACGAGGAAAATCACACAATAATTTAATTGTAATATTTACACATAGTTACTCATAATATAAAGAAAACTGCGGTTTCCTACCGGCCAACTTGAAGTTACAGTCACCTCACGTCACATTGGATTTTCCCCATTGGTAACTACCTACCTTTATGTAATAGTTTTACAAAAAGGTCAATGCAAAAAGTTTTTAGACCTTGTGTAGCCTACAGTGGCGAAGCTTCCGTAGAACCCGATTCCTACCGGCTTCCCTTTGAAAAATGGCACAGTCAGTATTCTATAGCCAATAATATTCTATACAGTAATGATATGTACTCCGGCTCACCTCTTACAAAAATTGACCCTTCGCTACTGTTAGCCTAATAAAAATTTACATGGGTAGTTTAACATCAAAAACAGTTAATCACACAATACTTTAGTTAACATTTATAAATTAACATCTGTGTGTCAGGCGAAATGATAAAGACTGACTGTAATAATATGTATTCAATCGAATGTGTGTGGTCGGGTGTCGTAGTCGACGCGTGCGCTGCTTGCGTCATCACTATCTCACTGCTACGCTACGTCGTAGCAGCATAGCTGACTACGAACGATTGCTACGCGTGTAAGAATTACGTCATGGCCACGATACGCTCCCGGCGTCCACGCCGGTAGCGTATCGTGGCGTTGACCCCGCGCCCGCGGATGGTGTGCTGTCATTTTCATTATAAATGTTGTATGGCGATAAAGAAAAGAGTAACCATGTAGTTTCTTGCCGAACCGTGCACCTTTTTGTCGACGTTTTATAAGTGCCCATCGAGGCCTATGTGAAATAAAATATTTTGATTTTTGATTTTTGATACACGTGTAATTGGGTCGGCACGTATAACTTTTTTTGACCACTTTTCACCCTAATACACAGTAATAAGGTTGATAAGTGGTCGACCGTCAGTACCGCGGTAGTACATGAAATACATACTTATTATTATTCAGTTACATATTAAAATTAAAGCAAAATAATATAGTATGTCGACGAGAAACACACACCTCAAGTACTGACTATAACTGTAACAGACAAAGTACGTTCAGTGAATCATCGTCGCAGCGCGTCGATACATCGTTATCAATCTTTTGTAACGACCCGCGCACAATCGCACAATTAGTAGCACAATCAATGTCTACTTTATAACTACTGTACTTCATACAACATAACACAATAACACGCTGGTAATCACCCGACAGGTCAAGCAGAGGTGTACCTGACAGTACACCTACATTTCACTAGAACTTATGTTTAAGCCCCTTGCAGCCCCGGATCTAGAGGGGGGCAAGCCGGGGCCCGTGCCCCGAGCGGCAAATTTAGAGGGCGGCAAATTCAAGCTTGGTAGACGAATACACTACTCAGCATTATCGGAACTTTGCGATTACTAACGGGCAGTATAGTAAAATAATAAAATAAACAATTATTCTCCGCGGGGCGCGTAAGCATAGATCGCGATTTCTCGCGCGGCGGCCAGTGTCAGTGTCAGACCATATCTTGTCCTATCCTTATTAAAATATATGTCCAACACGTCCAATGTCCATGTATTTTAAAAATATAGGCTTAACAGAGAAAGAGCAGCGCTTGACCGGTCGTTGTGGAGTTCTTTGGAGGAGGCCTATGTCCATCAGTGAGCGTGTTATGGCTGAAATGATGATGATGATAAAGGTAAAAATATTGCAAGGCGGGGGCGGCATTTTTCAGTTTTTGCCCCGCCTCGAAATAATTCAAGATCCGGGGCTGGCCCCTTAAAAAAAGGTGGTGAGCCAGTTGCCATCAACCGGCCACAAATACAGACTCCGTGGCTGCTATGGAAGGATTGTTATAACACTGTACCAGTAGCGAAGGGTCAATTTTGTAAGAGGTAAGCCGGAGTACATATCTTTACTGTATAGAATATTATTGGCTATAGAATACTGACTGTGCCATTTTTCAAAGGGAAGCCGGTAGGAATCGGGTTCTATTAATTATTATACATGCAATCTCAATATTGTAGGCTGTATTTTTTATGTGTACCAGGTCTTCAGCACCGTATGTGTACATGGCAAATAAATTGATCACTAAATAGTATACAGTACCTACACTTACACATGCTGGCAAGTAAAATAGACACACACTGTTACAAGTGCCGCGGAAAGCAAGCTGTTTGTCTCGGCTGTTTTGATTTGCGGTCGTTCATCGTTCCATACAACTCGCAGACTTTAACTCCGCTCCGCTCCCGCCCGCTCCGCTTGACTCCGCTTGTTACACACACAATATAATGAGGATTCTGAGTAACCATCGACGTCATTTGTTTTATTATTGTTTTCAATATAACATTACTCTGAGAAAAAGTACTTACCGGTTGTTCAAATGGCGCTGTTCTAATAGTTAGCTAATGTCGCCGTATGATTTCATCTATCTATACATATAAAATTCAAAGTCCTGACTGACTGACTGACTTATATATCAACGCACAGCCCAACCCACTGGTCCTAGAGACATGAAATTTGGAGAGTGTATTCTTTGTAAAGAGTAGGTATCCACTAAGAAAAGATTTTTCGAAATTCCACCCTTAAGAGGGTGAAATGGGGTGTTGAATTTTCTTTGAAACTTTTTATTCTCTGAGTCGATTGACTTAAAAATGTGTCTACATATACTTCAGTTAAAATGATGAGATACGTGTATCACAGTTTTTCCAAAATCATCCCCCAATTTAAAATTCAATGTCCTGACTGGCTGACTGATACATCAACGCACAGCCCAAACCACTGGTCCTAGAGACATGAAATTTGGACAGTGTACTCTTTGTGAAGAGTAAGTATCCACTAAGAAAGGGTTTTTTGAAATGCCACCCCTGATAGGGTGGAATGGGATTTTGAATTTTATGTGAAACTTTTTACTCTCGGAGTCGATTGACTTGAAAATGTGTCTACATATACTTCAGTTAAAATGATGAGACACGTGTACCACAGTTTTTCCAAAATCATCCCCCAATTTAAAATTCCATGTCCTAACTGGCTGACTGAAATACCAACGTACAGCCCAAACCGCGGGTCCCAAAGATATAAAAATTGGAGGGTGTATTCTTTGTGAAGAGTAAGTTTCAGTTTTTCGAAATTCCTACCCCTTAGAGGGTGAAATGGGGTGTTGAATTTATGTGAAACTTTTTACTCTCGGGGTCGATTGACTTGAAAATTTGTGTACATACTCTTCAGATAAAATCCAGTAAATCCGATGTCAAATCTCAAACCAAGGTATCAATATTTCATGTATCTAATTTAATTGATAGAACTTTAAACTAATAATTGCAAGTTATAAGCAAGTACATGTAAATCTATGTATGTATTATAGATAGATACATAGATTACTTATTATCCCAGAAGTAAGATCCCGTGGGCAATTCCCTAACTCCACGCGGGCGAAGCCGCGGGCATAAGCTAGTGCTGTTATAAAATTTCTGACATTTCATAAGTGACATTTATTGATATTCCTTGGTGACTTTTAATTTTAATTTATGACATCATTCCATTTCTTTGACATTCTTTAAATAAGTTAGTGCTGACAATTTTCATTTTATATTACAATAACTGCGAACATTTTTTATTCATTATTTTATTCTTTCTCATTACATGATAGATGATCTAATTTATTTACTTGTTTGTTTGTGGTTCATGTATCAATATTAATTTCTTGTTTTAATTATGTTGCATGTATTAATACTTTGTACGCCTTAGAGGCAAAACATAGCGCCCTCAATGTATTACCAAATAAGACCTTATAATGTACCTATGTTTTACAATGAATAAATGAATCTGAATCTGAATCGGGCACGTTGTAAATGGGAGTTATTAATAAATATAGCCTTGAATATTATAACATGTGTGTTAGGTAAATGACCGAGTAAACTACTGCTGTAGAGGATAATTAAAACATTGTATAACATGTTTCTGAATGGAGATCAAGGTAAAATACTGAGCTATTTCTGTTTCCTATTTACATTGTAATATATTTACATATGTAGAAAGAACAGCAGTGGCGAAGGTTCCATAGAACCCGATTCCTACCGGCTTCCCGTTGAAAAATGGCACAGTCAGTAGTCTATAGACAAATAATATAATCACATTAAAAATATGTACTATAGCTTACCTCTTACAAAAATTGACCCTTCGCTACTGGAGAACAGTACACTTCTTAATACCTGTTATTTGTATAATAATAGCACTTGATCGAATAATCTACAACAATCATTAGTATATTTATTATCAGCCGAAAGATTTCCGATGTTGCTAATAGAGCTCCCCAAACCGTCGCCATATTGCCCAAATCCATGCTAACAAAACGATGCACCTTATAATAAATTACTGAAATCGTCAGCATACCGTCCAGTGCGATGCCCCCGCGACCGGCTCTTAACGTGGCCATGACAATATAATTCTTACACCCGCGTAGCAAACGTTCGTAGTAAGCTACGCCGCTACGCCGTAGCTCTATAAATAGAGATGACGCAAGCTGCGCACGCGTCCCCTTATCATATCGCCAGACATAGGTACTGGGATTTAGCAATAAACGTTTTATTAAACGATAATTAACGTCTGCTACTATACACGGGGTTCTGGGTACTGATAAGACAAGGATATGTTCCTAGTATTTTGTACACCTGGCGTAGTATTTATAATGGCAAAAATTTACAATTTTTTTTTTATTTTTTTATTTCTAAATTGGCTTACTCTTGACCTCAATCTAGTCCGGAGGACAGAGATGAGGTCAAGAGTTTATTAATTAATTAATTTAATTTAATGTTTGATTAGTGATCTTTGCCAAAGTTTTAGGCATTTTTTAACTTTTAGTTATTAACCCATTCCATGCTAGTAACGCACTCGTGTGCGTTTTAGAGTTTTTTATTTGTGTGCCTACAACGCACCCGTACGCGTTTCGTGTATTAAAACATACACGAAAGGCGTACGGGTTCGTTATAACGGTATAATTATAATTCTACGGTATAATTTTTTCATAGTGCGTTTCATTAAATGTTGCCGATTTTTTATTATCCTCAATTTAGATTATATTTCTGATATAGCAACACTGTTACGGTAGTAATAGACAATGTCACATTTGAATTGACGACAGTTTTTGTACTTGTGATTTTTGCTAGTAATCTAAATCAAGTTTTGCAGTGATTTATGTGATTACAAGTAAGTAAATATGATTATTTAATCAAATTTAGTCACTTAATTATTACAATAACGTTATTTTAAAGTCTACTGATAATATTTTGGATATAGGTCACTCACTCACTCATCACGAAATGTCGAGCACCGCTTGACGTATAAAGATGAAATTTGGCCGGGAGGTAGTTTATACTCGTAGTTAGTAGACGTCCGCTAAGAACGGATTTTGCGACAGGGCCGGATTAAGGAGCTCTAAGGGCTCTCGCAAGTCTGTATTAGTCCCTCATTTTTGGTGCTACAAACTTGAAATTTGGCAGGGAGGTATAGTTATCGCGGACGAACTCGCAGACGAAGTCACGAGCAACAGCTAGTTATTATTATAAAATATTACTTCCCGTTTTAAGGTTCCGTAGCCGAATGGCAAAAAACGGAACCCGATTCCCGATTATTACGAAACGATTAGGTGTACACAGTTTGTTTTCTATGAAAATCGCAAAGCGGTTCACAGAATACATCTACTTAACAAGTTTCGACGTGTAGTCCTAGTAGGTAGTAGTTCCGTGTAGTTTCGGAACAAAGTGGCTGTGACATACGGACAGACATTACGAATCTATCCTAAAAAAGACACTAAAGAGTGCAAAATAACTTTACTTTCGGAAGTCGGTTATTTTTCTTTTTTTTAAATAAAAATTATATAAATTATTTTCCATTCTTCAGTGTTCTTTTCGTATATTTCAGAGGTAGTAAATACTTACTGTATTTTCATTGCATTTCACGTACTAATCACAGAAGGATAGCATGACGCCGTAGTTTCGTTCATGCAAGTATCTTCATCTCGCTCAGGCGACTCGCGGTCTGTAGTTATACATAACTTTGAACGCTTCGTGACGAAGGCGGGGCTTCAATATGAGGCGATCGTGTGTTGCCCGCTTTATGTACGGTTACATAGCACACAGAGGGGGTTGCCATGGTCCACAGACGTAAAGTTTGACACACAGTTCTCGCCTCGTATAGGCTTCTGACTTAATTTCTGACTATCATTAGTGATGGCAATCGATAAACGAGGGAGAATTGAGCAATAAAGTTTTAAGAACCCTTGTTGAATGGTTCCCTCTTCATAAAGGAGACTATAATACTGCGCCTCTGACTATACTATTATATAATATTGTTTTGTGCGTGATATGCTTACGGAAATTTAAATCAGTTGATTTAAATTTCCGTAAGCATATCACGGATGTTTGTAAAAAAGCATACCGCAATTCAGGGTTGGTATTACGGCTAGGAAACCAGTTCACGAACATCAGTGCTCTGAGATCGTTGTACGAAGCGCTTGTAAAAAGTCATTTGGAATGCAGTCATCTGGTCGCCACATGAAGCCAAGTACAAACTAATGCTAGAACGTATCCAGAACAAGTTTGTGAGATTCCTGTACTTAAGGCTGTATGGTGTGTATCCAGGGTATCCACTGCTATATCCTACTCTATTTGTGCTAGGCTTGGTAGGCTATTATAAACTGGAAGTTAGAAGGGAAGTAGCTCTCGCCACTTACTTATTTAATGTTATGCGTGGTAAAATACACAACCCAGGCGTTCTAAACGCGGTTGGATTGTATGTACCGGATAGGTACGTGGGCCGCCGCTGCTGTGGGTACCGCCCGCTCGCACCAACCTGCTGCAGCCCGCGCCGCTGACGCGCGCGCTGCGTGCACTCAATATGGTGTCACAACTGATCAGTAGCGAAGGGTCAATTTTTGTAAGAAATAAGCCGGAGTAGATATTTTTAATGTGATTTTATTATTTGTCTTTTTGTTTTTGTTTTTTTTTTGTTGTTGTTTGTTTTCAAAGGGAAGCCGGTAGGAATCGAGTTGTATGGAACCTTCGCCACTGCAACTGATAGACTACTTCAATTGTACTCTGAGTGAATTCACACGGGCCGCATTTTGTAATACTACTCTTAATTCATAAAATAATATTATTTGTAATTATAATCTTAGCAAGCAATTTATAACTACAGTTGTATTAGGTCAGCCTGTGATGATAGTCGCATGTGTTTTAAATAAATAAATAAAAATACAAGATATTTCAGACTAACGGTCGGTTTAGAATCAACGTTTTCGCGTGAGGTACCACCTACCGACCTAGTTGTTTTGTAGTAAAATAGTGTGCTATACGGACCTTTGGCGGAGCAATAAAAATATTTCTGGAATAAAATTTAAACTCACACCAACTTTTGTTCAATAATTCATCACACAAAACGTACAAAAACATTGCTCAGAAATATTGTTGGTGTAGCGTTCGGACGAGCTCATGGAATGCCATGGATGAACAAACAAAATGAAACTGCACGTATTCAACTTACTTAGGTATATTATATTTCACAAACATTCTGGGTAAACATGTAACAATACTGGTAGTGAATACTTTTCAAGGAAACAAAAGGATCTAAGATACTACATACGACGCCGGGAAATTGATATACTGCCAAGATTGATTTACCGTCTATCCTAAGTATAATACCTAACATTTAAATGGCTTTGTCGTGAGCAGGTTTGAAGGTCACTTACAAGTATACAGGGTGTTTTTTTAAACGTGGGCAATACTTTAGGGGCGTGTAGTACTCATGACAATAAGCAACTTTTACCATGGGACCGACCATGAAATCACGAAAAAATGTCAGCTGCTCCACACATTATTGGTCGCGTGTTTCGAAAAAATGTAGGCAACAACAGATTTTTTAAATCATATTTCATAGTTAGCCCAATAGTAAGAGTTGCTCATATTTATGAGTACTTCACGCCCCTAAAGTATTGCCCACGTTTAACCAAACACCCTGTATAAGAAGAAATATGAAACAACCGGTGACTGAAAAATGGTGTGACAATCGGCAGTCAAGGACTCATGGTGTAGGCATGTGATACGGAGGAAAGAGAAAAAGGTCGTGAGGAAAGGTTTTTTTTTTTTCGGCGTCCATACATCGTTCGCCTAAAAACCAACAGAGACGTGAATTTACTATCTGTGTTCTAAATAATGCATTAATTGCAAAATCAAAATCACACACACTTCTGAGAATCGTAAAACAATCTAACACACTTTCGGTATTTGAGGTTGTATTGTATAATGGACTGGTGTCCGCAACTCCACGTCAAAGCGCGTATTTTGAGTGCGGGGTATTTGAGGTTATAATTAGGCCAATAGAATAACAATAATTAATGTGTGTGACAAAATGACGAGACTGTCATTCTGTCATTACTATCAAATTTTAATGTCATCTGTCAATTCATCGACTGTCAGCGTCGATGTTGCTCGTTTATTCAATTTAATTCAAAACAATAATGGCACCCACACCGGGGAATAAGACAGAAGAAAGTGAATTACTTTTTAAAATGTTTTATAAATTATGAAGTGTCTGTTCTATTGTAATAATTGTAATGTAAATTATAAAAATAACTAGTAATTATTGTAAAAGTTTCATACGTGTTGATGCATAGACCATTTCTTACAATGCCGTTTAACATGGCTGGCTATAAGAATAGGGGAAGACCAAAGAACTGATGGATGGACTGTGTGAATGAAGAGAAGACAGAAGGCTAGAACTGTAAGTAACTCATGAGGTAGGTATGATGGACAAATATAAAAGAACAGGGCATACTGCGCCTACGCAATAAATTAGGATAACGGCAAGGAGATGATAATAAAAAATGAGGTTTGAAGGTCACGTGAGTCGCTGTTGGCTCTCTTGCCGAGCTCCTCCACGGTGACGACGTGTGTGTGATCCTCCACGGATCCTGCGCCAGATCTGACACGTCTTCATCATTCTGCCTATAGACGGTTGCAGCAGCCGTTTGTTAACAATCAATACCAGTCAGTTCAGTGTACCTGGAAAAAAAACACTAGTGGTTAATAAAGGGAGTATTGAGAGCGGTGGTGGTCTAGTTGTAAACAACTGGAACCGCGACCTTCGACTCGGCCTGTAGGCACCGACTTGCGCGTCGAAGGTCGCGGTTTCAAACCCATGAAGGTGAATTCAAGGAAATCGAAGCATCTGTGAGTGTAGTTAAATGTCATGTGAATTTACACAGCTTGGAACCCCGGTTCAGAATCTTGTGCAAGCCGCGGAAGCCGTTGTAAAGAAGGCTGGCGAGAGTCCATGTATTTTGGGACCCAGTCTTAGAGGTTGCATTCATTATGGCAACTTATACATACTTGTAAAATGACTAAAGACTAACAAAAAAGCAAATGGAAAGTAAGACGAACAAGTTGGGAGAAAAGAGATATACGTCTTTATACAAGATAACCTAAAAATCTTACGGTTAAGGTTTTTAACTGTGAATGTCTGCTTATTTATTTAAAATGAATAAAAAAATAATAATGTTTAGGATGAATCATAAAGGAAGATTCGAATAAACTACTCTTAGATAATTCCCTTTCCAACCTACCCGGTCCGAGTAAAAGGGTATAAAAGGCATGGCGCGTTGTACACGGCCTCTTTGGATGATGCTCTGTGCTTTTTGGTTCTCTTTGGTTTTTGGTAGTAGGCAACTGACAGGTGCCAGGGGAGGTAATAATTTTGGTTCGGGTCATGTTATATTATTCTGATGTACTTATTATTTACTTGTCTTAAGCCAAAACCCGAATTTTTTGCCTGTACCTAATTGATGAATCATAAAACTGCCAGACTGCGTCTAGAGACTATACTGATTACTAACCTAGTAGTTAGTTCAATCACTATTAAAACTATGTTGTTACGACTTGGATCTATAAGCGAATGAAGAACGATTCTTACTACGCTGAATGAAGATATACTTTTACATAAATTATAACAGCCAGAGCTCACTAGCTATGTATGTACGAGTACAGCTATTGAAAGGCAGGGTTTGTTGAATAAAAAATGTGTAATGTGACGTAATAAATCTCGTTTATTGGTTTTTTTACATGTTTTTTTTTATATTTTTCAACAGTGTTATAAAAAAAATTTTATCTTATTAAAAGATTATCTAAAAAGGAAACTGGTGCAGCGATATAGTTCTGGCGTCTGGCAGACCCCATATACCATAATATGCTCATAACATGAGAGCAACAACCCGCTGTCCGTGTCCCAACAGGACAGTGACAACAATAGCCTAATACACCACTTCGCCCCTGTAGCCTTCTATCTACTACGATATACGTTTAATAGGACTTGCTTCCTATGTGCATAGATTTAATTCTGGCACGTAAAATAAATGGGTGGTTGCCATGAAATATAGGATAGGTAATAGGGACAGGATGTATTTCTACTGAACTTGGGGAGTGTGCAAAATCAGCAGAACTTCTGTAAGCACTATCCACAATTGGCTCTCTGTTCAGAAGGTACAGGGTGTGTACTTTCCTCTGTACTTGTTGTGGGTACAACATTAGGGGAACTCCTCTGAGCGCTCTAAAATAGCATGGTACAAACACTTCATCATTAGGTGTTAACTGAAACAATAGGTACCAGTAAAAAGTAATTAAAAAACACAAAATAACAGAAAAATATATAAATAGTGTTCATCATAAGCCCATTATCATACTAACCAGGCGGGACTTGATCCATTGAGCACCTTGAGCACCTTCATCAGAGTGACGATGCCTCCGTAAGCGCGCAAGTCGTATTAATGGCAATTAACGCAATGCATGATAATGGTTAAAATCAAAGTCCAAATCAAAAGCAACTTGTTGTCCAAAGAAGAATGCGGTAGTCCAAGTCAGGGTGCACTATCGTCAGTTCAAGATGTAAAGGCCAATTAATCTAGAATCCGCAAAATCGCAATGATAAACATAAAATCCCACGTAAAAATACAAACGTATCGAACGATGGAATAGAAGTGTTTTTCAACCTTTTTCATGACACGACCCCCATAGTAAGAAAAAATATTTATGTAGAAAAAAATAAAAGAAAGTAACTTTTGTGTCCTTGCAATTTGATTAATTTACGGATATTGCGGGCTGTGCGCAGTTTGTAGCTTTTGTGCGTTTTAAATGTAATGAAAAATTAATGGAAGAAATACTCTTTTGTGAGCACTTCCCACCAATACTACAGTTCAATGCATGCTTAACATGTTCCTTGAAGCTACGCAAGATATGAATATCAATTTGGTAAAGAAATGCATTGCTATTTGTAGTGACAGAGCAAAAGCTATGAGTGGTGCGAACAGGGGATTTATTAAAACACTGTTTTAAGCTTTCACGGTTTACAACTTAACTTATACTGTCACTTACGGGGTATATTCCGTGATTGTTCATTGCAACAGAGTCGAAATATCGGGAGCACAAAATAATGAATAATCACGGAATTTATTGCTAGACTGAAAGAGCAGATGAAGAAAACGAATCCACGATGGGAGAAATTGTATAATGAACGTGCGGGTCGCGACCCCTAGGGGGGTCGCGATCACGTTCATTAACCGTTGAAAAACACTGGAATAGATCATCACAGATCTTACAGTGACAGTAGTGACAGGACTCAATCAATCACCATTGATAACGTTCCTTTATAACATATACTACGAAATCACCATAGTTTCATTTTTATTACATGATTTTGCCTTGTTAATTGGCGTTTTAATATCAAGTTTACATGTTGTTTATAAATATTGTACATTATAGAATGAATAAAAACGAAGAGAAAGTGCCATTTATAGTAAGAAAACCCTTGAGAAAAAACACATGTCATTGGATTGGAACGTAATCGGAAAAGATGTTGCGTTTTGTAATTGCACGATTACTTAATTTTGAGTAAATTAAAATATTTATAACTTTTGATTCCCGTGTCCTAAAAATTCAATATTTTTTAAATAAATATCTTATATAATTGTGATTATAATTATATTATATTTACACTTGCATGGAGCTTCGTTAATTTTTAGATTCCTTGGGTCCATTTTCGCCGCCCTTCTTTCAACAACATAAAATATTTAGGTAACTACCTAATGTTTTATGCTTGGAATTTATACCGGCTATAGACCGACAGCTTTAATGAGTCCTCGCCCGCGGGGTACAGGAACGCGCCGGTATTCTTGTCCTGTAATGCGCGCGCCGCCCGCACCTTCCTCGGTCCCCTTTATCGTCGTTCCCCCGCGTCCCTGTACCTCGCAGGCGAGGACTCATTAAAGCGGTCGGTCTATACCTACCTACATACTTACAAACGCTTCAATTTCCTTTAAGTCTTTGTTAAATGCGCTCCAATGGGCGCCAGTTAGTGTAAATTGTATTCAAAACGGCACGTCCTATCAGCGTACAAAAAAGGGGCGTGGTTAAGAAAAGATACCGTCTTATTATTGGCCCACGCGACGATAATGCAAGTCAGCGGGTGAGCACACAACGGGTACCTATTATGTAGATACTTGTTACCTACTGCGTGACTAACTTAGCGCCATCTAGCGGTCTACACTCAAGCGTAGACCGGTAGATGGCGCTAAGCAAAACCTCAAAAGAAATTTAGTAATCACTTTCGTAAGCTTATTCTAAGTAATCCTTTGAGAAAAATTGTTTAATTGTTTGTTTAGTAGAAACTACTAAAGATTAGTTTTATAAACACCTTATGCGTTTGTATGAAGATGACATGACAAGATCCGATGACATTTTGGTGTTTTGAGTGGTCATATTTAAAAGTGTGGAGACCATCAACCTTAATGTTATTGGTGTATGGGCCCAAACTCATAATCGCAGAAAAAATATTAGCCTTCACGTACAAAATATCAATACCAAATGTACGACCTATAGATATACACGCTTTTTTTTTTTATTGTGGTAAAATCATCAAATGAGTCCTCCCACCCAGGGCAGAGCGGGAGGAACTGTCAGACTTATACTGACTAAAATCCACGGTGTCCTTTAATAGCCCTTTATGTTCCAGGGTCGCGGTAATTCTATAAGTCCCGCGACCCCGGCAGGTTTTGGCCCTCTAGACGGGGGCCCCGTCATTATGCTGACACTCGTTGAGGCGCGCGTGGAACACAACGCGCCGTCGTCCCGGGCATGGTCCATGGTCGGACAGCGAGTCGCCCATTACTCGCCGCCCTCATGCCCGTAGAAATACACGCTTCTGTATATTATCAGCCGATGAATCAGCCAACGTTTTTTCATTTACTTGGATGTGCAGAATCTTTCATGCCAATTTGATAATCCGGCTAACACTGAATCACTGGCTAAACTTCCTGAGTAGATACGGTATTGATAATAAAACATATTACCAAAAAGGGTTTTGTATTTTTATTTCGTGGCCAAGAATACAAAAAAAAAATACAAAAGTGAGGCAAAGACCTTTAAATATGCCTACTCACAATTTGTGCTTACAATAGACAGAATTAACTATTACACATATAACAACAATGCGGGTTCACTGTACAACGTGTAGGTAATCTTGCACTGGATTGACCATCTACACTATTCCAGCACTACTGGAACTGGAGTGTAGACCGTTAATCCAGTCACTGGACTGGATCGCTCACTGGAATGGGTACATTCTAGGGTTCATATTATTCCAATGGCATTCCAGCGCTGGACTCAACCTCTGAAATGACTTCTTTCTTTTTCATTATCGTATGGTGGAGTTTTATGTCGGCTATGGGCTTCTGACTTGGCTTTACATGCCGTAGATAAATATCTCTCTGGCACCGCTGGATTGGAATGCTACATTTTTTTTTCCGCATTGGAAATCATCAAATGACCTCCCCACTCTGGAAAAGGCTAGGCAGATGATGTTTGAATTAGTAAAAATATTCTAAAAGTTCTGACTGCCTCATTGGTCGAGTGGTCCCAAGTGCGACGGCTGAGCGTGAGGTCGCGTAACTGGTGAAGTGTGGGTATACTATTAGGTACACGCCTTTTTTTTCGGGTGGGAAATCATTAAATGACCCCTCCCGCTCTGGGCGGAGCGGAAGGGAGTGTCAGACTTGTACTGACTAAAACCCATCTATGTTCCTTCTTTGCCCTTTGTGTTCCAGGGCCACGGTATCTCTTTCGAACAGTCCCGCAGCCCTGGCAGGCATCGGCCTTTGCAGACCCCTACATCGTTGCTGACATCTCTTTGAGGCGCGCGTGGGATAATGTGAACCAGGAGGGGCATCTCTTTGGATTTAGGTGGATTTTAACAAAGCGATGCGGTCTTTCTCAATTATGCTCCAGCCTAGCAATACACACATCTGTCAATTGTTTTTTCTGTAGGTTTCATTTGTTTTATATTGGATCTAGCTTATGCCCGCGGCTTCGCCCGCGTGGATTTCGGGAATTGCTCACGGGCTCGTACTTCTGGAATAATAAGTAATCTATGTGCTATACCAGACTATAATCTATCTCTGTGCCAAGTTTTATCCATTCAGCCGTTCAGCCGTTCTGGCATGATAGAGTAACAAACATCTATCTATCCAAACTTACGCATTTATAATAATAGTTTATGTAAGATATATGTGTAATATTAGTTTTTACTTTTAAAGTTGAATAGGTAATAAATAATAGTTAGTGTAAGTATTTAATTTTAATTAAGTAATACAGACACACTCGCGTTTTTTTACATGTACCCTACTTACTTATAACTTACAAATATTAGTACATAGTAATATCAATATATTGGAATTGGAAGAAACCTGACAAATAGTTATCATTTAAGCCGAAAGACGTCCACTGCTGGACATCGGCCTCCCCCAAGTGTCGCCACATTGACCGGTCCCGTGCGACTCGCATCCAGCGTATCCCTGCAACCTTCACCAGGTCATCGGTCCACATAGTTACTTTGACCATTTTCTTTTATTTTATAACAACATTGTTTAACTAACTAACACGACGATCTTCAGTTATGATGATTAAGTCCTAATCGTATATATGACCTAATCGCATTTATTCAGTACCTATACATTTTGACACACAAGAAATGATTCAGGAATCCGTGAAATATGTGTGACAAATCAATTGGGTGATAAGAAACTAAGGCCGGTTCTACATGAACGTTTTAAATGCCGTAAAAACTATGGCTGATTCGCCGTATGTAGGCACTGTAGTTAACTTTGATCACTTATGAAGTGTTCTGACAGAAATCATCAGAGTACCAGTATTTGACACGGAAGGACTGCTTATCTGATCTCCACAATCAAGTAACTGGTTAATTCAATACCAATTGGTAAGATTAAGATTTTAAACTATCATGGTCACTAACATTACAACACACACACACACATTTTAACTTCAGTTTATCCGTGATCATGGTGCTTGCAACAGCGCCGAAATATCGGGAACTCATAAAAAACAGTAAACATGGTAAATATCCCGTTAGTATTAATAGTAATTGGTAAGATTGTTTGTCCGACTTTCAGGCCACTGAATACTTATAATGACTGTCAAAAATCTACAGAATATGACCAGGAGTCTCGATATATAATGAATGGGTGACCACACTGACCACCCTCGAATCGACCTTGGCAACCGTTGCTTAACCTTGCATTGAGCCGTGCAGCTAGAAGATTGTTGACAGACACAGCGAATAAATTTAAAAAAAAATATAGTGTGTAGCGGCCTTACTGTTTATAAAATGTATTAAATATTTGAACAAAGCAGATATAGGTAAGTGTGTAAATGTTTCAGTCAAAACCGTTACGAAGTTAAAAAGTGTTTTCTATAAAAAATATCTTTTTAGAAGGCCTTCGTTTAAATGATTTAGAAGCAATATAACAAGCCAACGTTTTGCCTTGGTAAATAAGCAAACATATAGAAGCGACCGTCGTATTTTTCTTAACAAAATTAGAACCTGTGTTTACTATAGGAATTACCACGTATTTTTTTGCCGGTTCTTCCACATAAAACGCTAATTCCATAAGTGCATAGTATATTGAAATCAATAACAGAATCTTGTTTGCATTGAACAAATATTACTCGGAATTCTATATGAGGTATTTATAATGTAACTGGTCAACAGGATTTCCAATCGGCAGAAATGACGAAGAAATAACGTTCCTTTATGAATTTACAAAACTTTTTCCACTAATTTTCGTTATAAATAGTATTGTAGTGCACAATTTTATGTTGCTAGACCGAGAGGTAGACTGTGCTTTTTCGATCAGTATTACGAGACGTCCACTGCTGGACATAGGCCTCCCCCAAGTGTCGCCACATTGACCGGTCCCGTGCGTCTCGCATCCAGCGGATCCCTGCAACTTTTACGAGGTCATCGGTCCACCTAGTGGGAGGCCTTCCTTCTTTGCGTCATGGCGGTCATTTTTTTGACTGGTCCATACCTACCTGGGAACCTTCTAGTAGCGGGGATAATTATTGAAATCAAGTTTTAAATGTTATAACTTTACTTTAAATGCCTTCATGACCCCTGTTCTATTCAATGCATCCATAAGCACAATGTTTTGAGTGCATTACCTTGAGTCCTATTGTAAACCGCGTTTTTCACACAAAAAAAAACGTCGTTTCCCAATTGTATAATTTTTGCGCAGTTTTTTAGTTTGATGTACAGAATGCTTATATGACGGCTTTGTGATGGGTCCTGTCACACCCTGTATTTTTATCATTAAGCAGTTGATAAAAATGATTCATTTACTTACTTCTTACAATCCCAGCACCTGTACCAATACCAAATCTGCCCCTGCGCACACTTTGCACCACCATTTATAATACTTCGTTTCGCTCTTTTCAACACCATTGCTTCATTTACTTCGATATTTTTTTTAGTAATTTTCAATACACATTTGCCGAACAATTCAGCGCATTTGACATGAGATACATATTTAGTGTCTTCAGTTTTAGCATTGATAAATGTAAGCAAAAATGCTGCACAAATTAGGAGTTGAAGAGATTTCATTTTTAATTCACTTTTGAAAATTCACTGCAGTAGAATAGCAACACATGCGTTTACTTTGACAGCAACTTTGATAATAAAAAAGAAATGAATGAGTCGGTGGGCACTGTTCACTGGGCGATAGGTAGGTAAGTACTGCGACAAGAGGCGCTGCGCTGCGCTGTTACAGGCGCCAAATACTCAATCATATTTTATGTGTGCTGTTTAAAGAGTGACACATCAGTGTTTGTGTAATCTAACAGTTTAGATTTCGATGTATTTACCTTAGAGGCAATTCATACTAAACAAACAAGACAGTCAGATACAACTTTTTTTTTGGGTGACGTGTAGTCTGCATAATCTAACAAGAATTGAAAGTAGTAACCACTTCGTTATCTCATAACATCACACTTGTGGTCCCCGAAGTATTAGGCAGAAGTTTACCTAGTACACTCATATTTCGCCAGTTAAGTTTTAGTCGGGAGGGGGCGAGCCTATTGCCATCAAACAGGCACGAATCCGGTCTCTGGGCTGCTACTAAAAAAATCCAGATGGAAAACTTTGTCCAACCTGCGAATTGCACCCAGGACCTTGTGTTGAGTAGTAGTGTTCGCGACAGCTACTCGACGCTAGATGGCGCTTTAGACTTTTTACAGCTACTCGACAATAGATGGCGCTTACTGATTGTTGCAGTCTCTTGATGGTAGATGTCGCCATCTAGTACCGCTGTCTGACTCTAGATGGCGTTACTATCTCCACGTTTTGTATTTAGAATTTTCGATGTTAATCGTGATGATTACAAAAAATAAGTTAATGATTTAAGTTTACAACGTTTTCGCTATACGTGCTGCAATGCGTTGCTGTACCAGCTATACTAGTGCACTCGATAGTTGCATATCTTCTTCACATCCGTTCAATATATTTTATAAAGGAATTTCCACGGTTCCCTAAAGAGAATAGATTTGCATTGGGAACGTACCAAGTAAAACTGGCCAGAAGTTATTACATTGAACACGCTCGTAATGACAGTTACTTTATAAAATAGAAGTGCACTGAGAAAATCATCTTCAAAAAAGTTGTTTCGACCGCGACAGTTAGTAAATTTAAAGTGTTCTCAGTAAATAATAACTTATTGGTGCATAATCTGGCTAAATGTGCGAACATTTTGTGGGACTAGAGACAATCAAGGTGGCTGGCGAACTGTGCAATATTAGTAGAACCGTCGTATGTGCTGTGATTAATTGGATTAATCTTTCAAAAAATTGTTCTCGTGAAGAGAATTTATATTATCCTACTAGCTTGCTAGCCTGCGGCTTCTCTCGCGTTAATTTACAATTTGACAATCAATTCGGGTTGTACTCTGCTTGTAATAATACCTATACCTAATTCAATCATGATTTGAAAGACACGTGGCGCCATCTATTGTTGTTTTTCTCGGGAACAGTACTTTTTTTCGGGATGAAAGGGACACAGGGTACTATGTCCGTTTCTGTACATCTGACAACGTATTTGGAAAATTTCAGGATGATAGATTCTGTGGTTTATGCGTGAAAAGGTAACAAACAAACAAACTTACTTTCGCATATATAATAATAATCAATTATTATCCAAACATACATCAAAAACGCCTGAAACAGTTGTGTGGGCAAATTGTAGTAGCCTGTATTGCTTTCAAATCTGTCTGTAATAAGACACTCATCGCTGCAGCTTATTGCTATAACATTTCCGAAAGGTATACTAGAAATGTGCTGATGCTGATAGTCTTCTAGCACCAAAGCCAACTCGTCCATATACAAGTTACCTGACCTTGAAAATTACTTAAGTACGTTTCAAACCCAGCCAACCAACAACTATATCTGTTACAATGCCCTGATGTTCAGTTCTGGGCTAACAAAATTTTGATTGCCATCGACACGCTAAGAAGAAGAATACCCTGGTCAAATATCTCCGTTTGTATGGATATTCAACATACTTATTCCACCCAGCTTTGTCTACCAACGGAGAGCATGATTCCGATTCTAATTTGTGCAACTTCAAAGATGAAGTCGAAACTTCTTTATGTATCTTCGTTGATTGCAAAAAACCGCGAGGGAACAAAAATGTGTTCGACATTAATGGAGAAAGGGAACATCATCAGCCTATAGCAGTCCACTGCTGGACATAGGCCTCCTCAATCGCACGCCATTCAACTCGATTTTCAGCAACTCTCATCCAGTTGCTACCTGCCACCCTGCGAAGATCGTCACTCCACCGAGGGCGTCCCACCTTACGTTTGCCGATTCGCGGTCTCCACTCAAGAACACGTCTACTCCATCGGTTCTACGGCTAATATGACCGGCCCATTGTCACTTCAGCTTACTTACAAACACTAATATACGGGGTGGAAGGGACACCGACGAGAAAACGGTTATCACTTATTCAGTACGTCGGTGTCCGTTCCACCATGTTTTATCATCATCATCATCATCTGCCTAGCCTTTTCCCAACTATGTTGGGGTCGGCTTCCAGTCTAACCGGATGCAGCTGAATACCAGTATTTAACATGGAGCGACTGCCTATCTGACCTCCACAACCCAGTTAGTACTAGGTAATACGATACCCCTTGGTAAGACTGGTTGTCAGACTTTTTGGGCCACTGACTTTCAACCTGTGTATACGTATAAAATTTAAATTTTCTCCGCCCAAAATGGATAAGTTGATGTTGTTTATTCAACATTCATTGGGATTGCACACCCACCTCAATTGCAGGGGCACCTTAGTGTCTATTTTCCAGTGAATTTTTGAGTTCAAGTTATCGAAAGTATAAACTTTATGGCGTTGGTCAGTGACGTAGCTGGGGGGGGGGGGCGGCGGGGGCGGCCCGGGTTAGTACCACCTATTAAATTTTGTAAAACTTTGGCAGATTGCATAACCGCCACTTTAGTCCTTTCGATGTAGAAAGGTGCAGGTGACATTATGTACGTTACCTTGACTTAATACTTTTTTTTTTTTTTATTTATTTTTGGGGTGACACCTACAATATCCGCACCGGGTGCCACCCATGCTAGCTAAGCCACTGGAGTTGGTTTCTTCACATCTACGACTAATTTACGAAACGCTGCGAAAATTTACTCTTCAATTCCCAGTGTCACTTGTGTGGCAGAAGTTTAATGCCAACAATGCTAGGAGATATAACTAAAATGTTATTTGGTTTTCAACCTGAAATTTGTCATAAAGCACACTCACACAAGCACACACACCAGCGCACATAAGCTATATAATTGCAATTTGTGTGTATATTTGTTTTTTGTGTGCAATAAAGAATAAAAGAGAGAAAGCAGCGCAGTCCCCCAAATAATGTTTGCTACCTAAATTACGATCATCCTTATAGGATGCTGAAATAATACCACAGATGTATAATATTGTACTTTTTTAATGTTAACTCATAAAAATACTGAAATATCTTCTTATTATATTTAACAACTAACCTATGTACAAGTACAACATTTTTCATCTTTATTCGACACAGTTCACAGCTCATAAGACACGTTATGAATTTAATTCATAAGCAGTCATTTTATTTAATATTACGTATATTTATTGTGTTTCAAAAAACATTTCCCTATTCTCATCGTTTCAGGAAAACCGCATTAAACCGATGCATTAAAATAGAACAGACCAATCAGAAAATTAGTCAGCTCAGGTCTCTCTTTTTGACTCCAAGATACTTTATTAATAGGGATGTTTCCTTTATAAAAAAAATATGATTCCATTTAGTCAGTCAGTTAGATTATCGAAAAATATTGGATACGTATTTTTTGTTTTATCAAATCAATAAAAATTGACGAAGATAAAACGCATCAAAGATCATGAGTGGGGGCCTGTGTTTCGGTAAAAAGTCAGTACACTTTACTTACAACTATGACGTCACACGAGTTTTCGACGCACTGTATCGTCTTCATTTTTAGTTTTCGTGAAAAAAGAAAAAATACGTGTCCAATCTTTTTTGGAAATCTATCTGACGGGCTAATTAGATTTTTTCAGGAAACATCCCTATTGTCTGAGCATGAGGGCCTACGTGCGGATTGCACGTTTGCTTAGAACCTCCACGTGGTTTGGACCTCACACCGATACTCACTGATTTGGACGTTCTCTGACAATTAAAAACTAACACCCGTATCTATAAAGTTAAAGTAATTACATAATATGCAAATATTTTTATGCAATCGACAAGAATTTAAACGAAGTAAGAACCGTCAAAGAAAGCAAAGCTAAGAATTATAACTTTTGACAGTTCTAACTTCAAGCAATTACTGAACTTCAGAACAAAAATCGCATCTTAAATTATGATTTTTACTTAAGTAATCACTTTGACTTGTTTACGAGTGTAAGTGGTCGTAACGTTGAAGGTGAGTTAAAAAGAAGCTTACTGTTATCTTATGCTTCGAAATATCAAAATCAGTACATTTTTGCGTGATTTTGGCACACCATAAAGTTAAATTTAGCTATGAATCTCACATTTCCAGCGGTTTCACAAACCCGCTTCCAGAACGGTACGGCATGGAATCAATAATTATAAAATTCACACTATTATTCTACATGGACAATAAAAAAATTAAGTATTTGTACCTAAAATCATTATCTTAAACTAATTATCACAGATAGGCTTGCTAAGACAGTGGTGCTAGATTGCATGGTGATACCACTGGACGTCTGTCTCTGGTCTTCTGGTGAGCAGTTCTCGTGCTGGTCTTCTGCTATGCACATGGCATAAGCCATGAGATGAGGTACCACATTCTGCTCGTAGCTGGCAGTGAACAGATGCTGCCAGGGTCCTGATGCGAAGACTGCAACGTCCTCCCCCCCATGAGTTTCCGAATCCAGTGGCACAAGACTCGGGTACGAGTAATTCAGTTCACCTGTGAAAATAATTTGTATGGGATTAAGTAGACATTAGACGGATGTGTTCCTGAGGAGTCTGTTCGGCTACTTCTCCTCCCTATATACAAGGTGTAAACAGACCCTTCACGAAGCCGTCAACCAAGCATTCTGTACATCAAACTAAGTAACTTTCCGCAAAAATTATTGCTGGGAAACGACTTTTTTTGTGGTGAAAAATCACGGTAGGACACAATTTACGGTAGGACTCGATTTTGTTGATGGATGAATTGAATAGTACGTGGAGGCGTTTAAAGTAAAAATCTTACATTATAAACACGCATTAAAAAAACTTGTGAAAAAGTTGGAATTTTGACCCCCAATATCTTCGTAACTAGAAGGTTCCCAGGTATGGTTTAGAACAAAAAAATTACCGCAAAGACGGGGAGAACAAGTGCTTTTCGGTTATGTTAAGGGTCTATTTACACCCTTTATGTAAAAAATAAATTATAATAAAACTTACGCGCTGTGAATTCATTTTGTAGAGTCACGTCAACTCGCGTGCCGTCTTCTCCAATAGAGTGAGCTTTTCCATTCGCGTAGCTTATCGTAGTGTAAGGTTTGCCATCGAGTCCCGAAGCGGTGTCCACAGTTCCAAGTATGTCGTTGCCTCTGGAAGGGTACCCGGCAACGGTCATCGTATGGGCGTGGTCAGAGCTGACGACTATTAAGGTGTTTTCTTCATTGGTCATGGCCCTAGCCTTCTTGACAGCCTTGGAGTACTCCACAGTCTCGTCTAGGGCCAGATGGGCCAGGCTGTCGTGATGAGCATGATCTATTCTGCCACCTGGAATAAGAAAGGATTCTTTTAAAGAACTACCGTGTGCATACCTGATGATTGGTAATTGGGTGCATTCCTTGAAATGGGCGATATTAGACCTAATTTGCATCAATTTTTGACCCGATAACTTGGGGTCCAAATTGAGTTGTTTTGGAGAAATCGAACTTTTATAGTTTTTGGAAATTTCCCACCTCTCCACCATAAACTGTTGATTATGAGAAATCTACGCAGTTCAGGATATTAAACTGACAGCTCATGAACGAATGAATCCTTCGAAAACCAATATTTGTCAAAAAAGTACGTCATCTGCCTTTGGGAATAAAGCCCCATAAAGGTCATGTTCTGAAATTTTCTAGAAATTTGAAACCTCCTTTGTTTTTTGGGGCAATTTTCTCAAAATAAATCTAAAAAACTTATCGGGAAAATTACAGGAACTACTTCCTTGTTTCATAAGCTTTCTTAAATGGTGCCACAGTACCCACTTTTAGCAATGAATGACTAGAAAACAATGGTTGTTCCTGACAAGGTAGTATTTTAACCTTTTCAACGCCAGAGCATGCCCTGCCCGCGCTACGCTGCTACGCGCGTGTCCTTCACGCCGAGTCACAATTTCACCCACCATTTTGTCACATATTTGTGTCGTTTTGCGTATAGGGCATGCGCTTGCTTGTCACGTATATGTGACAATGGCGTTCAAAAGGTTAATAAAACTGGGTATATCACATGCTGTGTATGCTTATTTTTTTATTAGGAATTCTTGATGTTATTTCCTTTGAATGGGGTCTTTAGGATGGATTAGGTAGATTGTTGCGGTAGTCTGAAGTCAAATTTGTACGGAAAAATTTGATTTGAATGCGGTTTTGTGGATGAGTCTGCCTCAATGGAGGCCGACTTTAACACTGACTAACATAAGTTGGCCTTTTGCTCTGGCCAGCAAGGCCAGTCCCAGATGTTAGGTACTTTGAAAATATTGATTTGCGGTTAGTGCGGTACAGTGTTAATTTATTAAATTATCCTGTAAAATACATTCATTAAATTATCAAGTAAGTCGCGAATACAATAAATGAAACTAAATGAAATTATTTACGTATTCTGTAAACCGCATTCATGTAATCATTTTACGCGTCAATTGAGGAAACATAATAAATATTCTGTGTTAATAACGGTAAATACAGCAGGATAAAAATGTATGTACCTATCAGTAGCGAAGGGTAAATTTTTGTAAGAGGTAAGCCGGAGTACATATCTTTAATACGACTATATTATTTGTCTAAAGAATACTGACTGTGCCATTTTTTAAAGGGAAGCCGGTAGGAATCGAGTTGTATGGAACCTTCGCCACTGGTACCTATATGGGTATGAATGGTAATGGCAATGACGTCGGCATGCCTTATTGGTACCTATAGTGTATCTCGCAGACGCCCAGAAGCACTGAGCTTTGCTTCCCAGATCAGGCAGAATTTTATTGGGGAAAAACCATGACGTATGTTAACTACATACGTCATGGTTTTCCTACGTTCCTCATCATCTGCCTAGCCT
Organism: Noctua comes; assembly: GCA_963082995.1. Lineage (NCBI taxonomy): Eukaryota > Metazoa > Arthropoda > Insecta > Lepidoptera > Noctuidae > Noctua > Noctua comes. The sequence continues at coordinate 14,801,230 of OY720278.1, read as the reverse complement.
TTTCCCAACTATGTTGGGGTCGGCTTCCAGTCTAACCGGATGCAGCTGAATACCAGTATTTCACATGGAGCGATTGCCTAACTGACCTCGACAACCCAGTCAGTACTGGGTAAGACGATACTCCTTGGTAAGACTGGTTGTCAGACTTTCGGGCCACTGTAATGACTGTCAAAGATCTACAAATGACAACCGGGACCAACGGCTTAACGTGCTTTACGAGGCACGGAGGAAACTTGGTATGTAATGGGCGGTCACCCATCCGCGGACCAACCTGGGCATGCGCGGGGTCGACCCGAGCGGCTGTTATTATTTAGCCACGAGCTCCTACGTTCCTACATTACGTTATTACCTTCCACAAACAAGAAATATCCTTTAGGACTTCTGCTGAGCATCTTGATGGCAACTTCCACCATTTCTTCGAGGGTAGGCTGGTTTTCAGCTTTCAGATGATATTCCATGTGGTCGTCCCCGAAGAGACCCAAAAGGTACTCGGGAAGATCATCCGAATTGAATACCTGGAAACATAAAAGAAGATTGTTCAGTATTTTAAAAAAACACATGCTTGCACATGGAAGCACTCTCCTTGATTTTTGCTAAGTCTCCTAAGTTATTTTGGAAGTGATCGATATGGCTGTGAAGATAATGTGTCGTCGGTGCGCTTGCCAAACCGAATATGTGCATTTTAAGAACTTTTCAGGACAACATAAAAACGGTTTTTTTCGTAATTAATGAATAGAAGAAGAAATCAATGAATCTTCTGAAAAAATAAAAATAGAACAAAATATGGCAAAAATATCTATTTTAGTCTAAGATAATAAAAAACTTATGACATTCGTGTATGAAAGCTAAAATATTTCTGCTTTTTTTTTCAGGGCTGTGGGACTGTTCGAAAGAGATACCGTGGCCCTGGAACATAAAGGGCAAAGAAGGAACATGGATGGGTTTTAGTCAGTACAAGTCTGACACTCCCTTCCGCTCCGCTCAGAGAGGGGGGGGGGGGTCATTTGATGACATCCCTTCCGGAAATAAAAAGGTACAATATTTTTTTTGTTGTGTACACACATATCTGGCTTGGCAAGCGCACCGACGGTATGTTCATGCTCGTATTGCAGTCTAAATCTTTAAGACGCTCAAGCATGTTTTTCTGAAATCCTCTTTTTTGTGTTATAGTTATTTTCCTTAACAAGAGCTGATTCAGAAGAAATGTCGTCTGTTCGAGATCACTATGAT